>CM067846.1:514211867-515461867 GCA_034509565.1 Triticum monococcum
TGTACCTTACTAGAGCTCGCAGTAGCACCTGGGTATTTGATACTGGTTCTGTTGCTAATATTTGCAACTCGAAACAGGGACTACGGAATAAGCGGACTCTAGCAAAGGACGAGGTGACGATGCGCGTGGGAAACGGTTCCAAAGTCGATGTGATCGCGGTCGGCACGCTACCTCTACATCTACCTTCGGGATTAATATTAGACCTAAATAATTGTTATTTGGTGCCAGCGTTGAGCATGAACATTATATCTGGATCTTGTTTAATGCGAGACGGTTATTCATTTAAATCAAAGAATAATGGTTGTTCTATTTATATGAGTAATATCTTTTATGGTCATGCACCTTTGAAGAGTGGTCTATTCTTGTTGAATCTCGAAGATAGCGATACACATATTCATAATGTAGAAGCCAAAAGATGCAAAGTTAATAATGATAGTGCAACTTATTTGTGGCACTGCCGTTTAGGTCATATCGGTGTAAAGCGCATGAAGAAACTCCATACTGATGGGCTTTTGGAACCACTTGATTATGAATCACTTGGTACTTGCGAACCGTGCCTCATAGGCAAGATGACTAAAACACCGTTCTCCGGTACTATGGAGAGAGCAACAGATTTATTGGAAATCATACATACCGATGTATGTGGTCCGATGAATATTGAGGCTTGTGGCGGATATCGTTATTTTCTCACCTTCACAGATGATTTAAGCAGATATGGGTATATCTACTTAATGAAACATAAGTCTGAAACATTTGAAAAGTTCAAAGAATTTCAGAGTGAGGTTGAAAATCATCGTAACAAGAAAATAAAATTTCTACGATCTGATCGTGGAGGAGAATATTTGAGTTACAAGTTTGGTGTACATTTGAAAAATTGTGGAATAGTTTCGCAACTCACGCCACCCGAAACACCACAGCGTAATGGTGTGTCCGAACGTCGTAATCGTACTTTACTAGGTATGGTGCGATCTATGATGTCTCTTACTGATTTACCGCTATCGTTTTGGGGTTATGCTCTAGAGACGGCCGCATTCACGTTAAATAGGGCACCATCAAAATCCGTTGAGACGACACCTTATGAACTATGGTTTGGCAAGAAACCAAAGTTGTCGTTTCTTAAAGTTTGGGGCTGCGATGCTTATGTGAAAAAGCTTCAACCTGATAAGCTCGAACCCAAAGCGGAGAAATGTGTCTTCATAGGATATCCAAAGGAAACTATTGGATACACCTTCTATCACAGATCCGAAGGCAAGACTTTTGTTGCTAAATTCGGAAACTTTCTAGAAAAGGAGTTTCTCTCGAAAGAAGTGAGTGGGAGGAAAGTAGAACTTGACGAGGTAACTATAGCTGCTCCCTTATTGGAAAATAGTACATCACAGAAAACTGTTTCTGCGACACCTATACCAATCAGTGAGGAAGCTAATGATGATGATCATGAATCTTCAGAACAAGATACTACTGAACCACGTAGATCAACCAGAGTGAGATCCGCACCAGAGTGGTACGGTAATCCAGTTCTGGAAGTCATGATGCTAGATCATGATGAACCTACGAACTATGAAGAAGCGATGGTGAGCCCAGATTCCGCAAAGTGGCTTGAAGCCATGAAATCTGAGATGGGATCCATGTATGAAAACAAAGTATGGACTTTGGTTGACTTGCCCGATGATTGGCAAGCAATTGAGAATAAATGGATCTTCAAGAAAAAGACAGATGCTTACGGTAATATTACTGTCTATAAAGCTCGACTTGTCGTGAAAGGTTTTCGACAAGTTCAAGGGGTTGACTACGATGAGACCTTCTCACCCGTAGCGATGCTTAAGTCCGTCGGAATTATGTTAGCAATTGCCGCATTTTATGATTATGAAATATGGCAGATGGATGTCAAAACTGCATTCCTGAATGGATTTCTGGAAGAAGAGTTGTATATGATACAACCAGAAGGTTTTGTTGATCCAAAGGGAGCTAACAAAGTATGCAAACTCCAGCGATCCATTTATGGACTGGTGCAAGCATCTCGGAGTTGGAATAAACGCTTTGATAGTGTGATCAAAGCATTTGGCTTTATACAGACTTTTGGAGAAGCCTGTATTTACAAGAAAGTGAGTGGGAGCTCTGTAGCATTTCTAATATTATATGTGGATGACATATTGCTGATTGGAAATGATATAGAATTTCTGGATAGCATAAAGGGATACTTGAATAAAAGTTTTTCGATGAAAGACCTCGGGGAAGCTGCTTACATATTAGGCATAAAGATCTATAGAGATAGATCAAAACGCTTAATTGGACTTTCACAGAGCACATACCTTGACAAAATTTTGAAGAAGTTCAAAATGGATCAAGCAAAGAAAGGGTTCTTGCCTGTGTTAACAAGGTGTGAAGTTGAGTCAGACTCAATGCCCAACCACTGCAGAAGATAGAGAGAAAATGAAAGATGTTCCCTATACTTCAGCCATAGGCTCTATCATGTATGCAATGCTGTGTACCAGACCTGATGTGTGCCTTGCTATAAGTTTAGCAGGGAGGTACCAAAGTAATCCAGGAATGGATCACTGGACAGCGGTCAAGAACATCCTGAAATACCTGAAAAGGACTAAGGATATGTTTCTCGTATATGGAGGTGACAAAGAGCTCACTGTAAGAGGTTACGTTGATGCAAGCTTTGACACTGATCCGGACGATTCTAAATCGCAAACCGGATACGTGTTTACTTTAAACGGTGGAGCTGTCAGTTGGTGCAGTTCTAAACAAAGCGTCGTAGCGGGATCTACATGTGAAGCGGAGTACATAGCTGCTTCGGAAGCAGCAAACGAAGGAGTCTGGATGAAGGAGTTCATATCCGATCTAGGTGTCATACCTAGTGCATCGGGTCCAATGAAAATCTTCTGTGACAATACTGGTGCAATTGCCTTGGCAAAGGAATCCAGATTTCACAAAAGGACCAAACACATCAAGAGACGCTTCAACTACATCCGGGATTTAGTCCAGGTGGGAGACATAGAGATTTGCAAGATACATACGGATCTGAACGTTGCAGACCCGTTGACTAAGCCTCTTCCACGAGCAAAACATGATCAGCACCAAGGCTCCATGGGTGTTAGAATCATTACAGTGTAATCTAGATTATTGACTCTAGTGCAAGTGGGAGACTGAAGGAAATATGCCCTAGAGGCAATAATAAAGTTATTATTTATTTCCTTATATCATGATAAATGTTTATTATTCATGCTAGAATTGTATTAACCGGAAACATAATACATGTGTGAATACATAGACCAACAGAGTGTCACTAGTATGCCTCTACTTGACTAGCTCATTAATCAAAGATGGTTATGTTTCCTAACCATGAACAAAGAGTTGTTATTTGATTAACAAGGTCACATCATTAGTTGAATGATCTGATTGACATGACCCATTCCATTAGCTTAGCACCCGATCGTTTAGTATGTTGCTATTGCTTTCTTCATGACTTATACATGTTCCTGTAACTATGAGATTATGCAACTCCCGTTTACCGGAGGAACACTTTGGGTACTACCAAACGTCACAACGTAACTGGGTGATTATAAAGGAGTACTATAGGTGTCTCCAATGGTAAATGTTGGGTTGGCGTATTTCGAGATTAGGGTTTGTCACTCCGATTGTCGGAGAGGTATCTCTGGGCCCTCTCGGTAATGCACATCACATAAGCCTTGCAAGCACTGCAACTAATATGTTAGTTGTGAGATGATGTATTACGGAACGAGTAAAGAGACTTGCCGGTAACGAGATTGAACTAGGTATTGGATACCGACGATCGAATCTCGGGCAAGTAACATACCGATGACAAAGGGAACAACGTATGTTGTTATGCGGTCTGACCGATAAAGATCTTCGTAGAATATGTAGGAGCCAATATGGGCATCCAGGTCCCGCTATTGGTTATTGACCGGAGACGTGTCTCGGTCATGTCTACATTGTTCTCGAACCGTAGGGTCCGCACGCTTAACGTTACGATGACAGTTATTATGAGTTTATGCATTTTGATGTACCGAAGGTTGTTCGGAGTCCCGGATGAGATCACGGACATGACGAGGAGTCTCGAAATGGTCGAGACGTAAAGATTGATATATTGGAAGCCTATGTTTGGACATAGGAAGTGTTCCGGGTGAAATCAGGATTTTACCGGAATACCGGGAGGGTTACCGGAACCCCCCGGGAGACTAATGGGCCTATTGGGCCTTAGTGGAAAAGAGAAAAGGGGCAGCCCACAGCCTAGCCGCGCGCCCCCCCTTCCCCAAGTCCTAGTAGGACTAGGAGAAGGGGCTGGCCCCCCTCTCTCTCCTTTCCCCCTTGAGAGTCCTAGTTGGAATAGGATTGGAGGGGGGAGTCCTACTCCCGGTAGGAGTAGGACTCCCCCTGCGCCTCCCTCTCTCTGGCCGGCCGGCCCCCTCCCTCCAACCTTTATATACGGGGGCAGGGGACACCCCAAGACACACAAGTTGATCCTTGAGATCGTTCCTTAGCCGTGTGCGGTGCCCCCTGCCACCAAATTCCACCTCGATCATACCGTTGTAGTGCTTAGGCGAAGCCCTGCGTCGGTAGTACATCAAGATCGTCATCACGCCGTCGTGCTGACGGAACTCTTCCTCGACGCTTTGCTGGATCGGAGCCCGAGGATCGTCATCGAGCTGAACGTGTGCTAATAACTCGGAGGTGCCGGAGTAACGGTGCTTGGATCGGTCGGATCGGGAAGAAGACGTACGACTACTTCCTCTACGTTGTGTGATCGCTTCCGCAGTCGGTCTGCGTTGGTACGTAGACAACACTCTCCCCTCTCGTTGCTATGCATCACCATGATCTTGCGTGTGCGTAGGAAAATTTTCGAAATTACTACGTTCCCCAACAAAATCCGCACTAGGTTGGCTAAAAAATCAGGTTTGAATTCAGGTTGTGCTGCCCCATATACAGCTACAAGAGACCACCGGAACCCATCCAGTTTTGATCTTACCCTGAATTGAACCGAAAAGTCTCCCTGAACCACATTAAGCACCTCTAGCGTCTCACACCGTACTCCTAGTAAAATCCCGCCGGATCTTCCTCTAGGAGGTAAAATGTGCCAGTCAAAATCAATACCACTGGAAAGGGTTTGGAGAAATTGTGATGTGACATTGTCTCGACCTGTTTCCAAAAGTGCTATAAAGTCTAAGTGATGTTCTATTGTTGTCTCTGCTAAGAACCTCTGTTTAGCCAAGTCAGCTAAATCTCTACTATTCCAAAAGATTCCTTTCATAAATCATCATGAATTTTTTCTTAAGTTTAACTCTAGCACTTCTGCGTATTGCCGAGGTAGGATAAATTTTCCGCTTCCAGGGTCGTTTGGGCTTCTCCCCAACACCCTGCGGAAAAATAGGATTATCGCCGACAGAACCGGCGCCCTCCATCAGGAGCGGTTCTATCGTGTCCGCATTCTCCGATTTTGCTAGATCAACCATACCTAGATTATTCACTTCAGTATCATCCATGGGTTTAATAGCTGCAAGATTACGAATAATTTCGGAAGCCCTTTCCGCTTCTAAGTCTAAAAAGATCATTGACAGATTTAACGACTTCGTGTTGATTTGATCCCAAAGAAATCCCGAAGTCATTTGCCTTATCCACTATTTCATTCCCGGTGAAGTGCAATATTGAACAATCTTTATCAAAAGATGTACCTGTAGTAGCCTCGACATTACAAAGCATGGCTGCCCTCTTGGTGCGCGCTAGCTGCAGGTCATCCGCATCAGGCTGATCCTGGATCCGGTTGCTGACATGCCTGCAGCCGTCACCGGATCCACGATCTCGTCGAAAGCGATAAGCTCCTCTGTCGTCCTCACCCGAGGGGCGTGCTCCCGACTCTCACGCCCTTCCCCTAGCGTCCGTGAAAGAGGGTAAGGCGTGGCCAAGCGGACATCGGCCATGGTGGTCAAGGGGGAAGAGGACAGTGGAGCCACCTGCTCAGTAGTCCCGCTCCCTCCCTTACCAAGAGAAGTGCACGGCCCCTGACTCTCCTGGACGTCGTGGTCCATCGGAGGAGTTACGACACGGGCCTCCTGCCCACACCTCACCCCCATATCTCCCGGGACCTCCGAGATAGAAAGGGCACCTCGGCCCTCCTGGCCAAGCACCCCTCCCAAAGAGCTCGAGTCGGATGCACGTGAGAGGGCGCCATGAGCCGCCTGCCCATGCCCCCCACTCGCGAGTGTCTCGCCAGAGACCATGCGCCCATCAGGTGTGACTGGGCCACTCTCAACCCGTCGAAAGTCCTATGGTGCCTGATGCAAATATGAAACCTCAAGTACCGTCGTCTCCTCGCAGGCTGGAACCACCACCGGTGGTAGCTCAAGCTCTGCCGATCTTCCGCCTCGACACTGGTGCTCCACAACTGACTAGGAGCCGACCTCGCTCCAAACAAACCAAAACGAAGAGTGTTCATCGGAGTTGTGGTCGGGGGTGCCTCTTTGGCAGAGCTATCCGCCTTATCTGACTGCTCATTGGGCCCCTTGGCCGGCTCCCGCGAAGAGTTATCAGACCCCTTATCTTGATCCCCTAAGGCTCCTCCTCCCTCAGTTGTGTTCATATCCTGAACCTCGTCTCCATCCTGGGAGACCGGAGTATCCTTAATCTCAAGCTCCAGAACGTACATGACTCCGGCATGTGTCCATCGAACCACATCTGGTATGAACTGAACACTCACCACACTGACAAGCAACCTCGCAACCCCTTGTGACCGAGTGAACACCATGTCCACCTTTTCTGTTTTGCCAATCATAGAACCTAAACTCCAAGCAATCAAAAAGTGTTTAATCAGTTTTGGTGGTGCGCCAAAGAAACGGACCCACACCTTCTCTAAATGTGTACCTTCTGGTTAATCCTGTTTCCACTCATCAAAAGCAGTGATAACATTGGTACTTGGAACTCTGCATAAGCCCCACTTAAGAAAATGCATCTGATCCTCTTTAGTGGGGAAATCCACCTTGTAGGCTTGTCCCTCTAATTTTTCCAAGTGCCACTGATGGTTGCCCGGTACTAGGACACGGAGCTGCCTCACAATCTGTGCCTCAGTCAACTGCCCATTAGTGACCCGAACCACAGCTGGAAATGAACACTCAACCACATGCGGTAGAGGATCCACCTCCGGTGTCTCAAAGAACATCAACTCCTTGCAACACACATCAAAAATGTTTACACCAGGTTTAGGACCTGAAAGGAGCGGACAATTGATGACCCAAAAGTATAGGGGATCCATCGTAGTCCTTTCAATAAGTAAGAGTGTCAAACCCAACGAGGAGCAGAAGGAAATGATAAGCGGTTTCCAGCAAGGTATTCTCTGCAAGTACTGAAATAAGTGGTAACAGATAGTTTTGTGATAGGATAATTTGTAACGAGCAACAAGTAACAAAAGTAAATAAAGTGCAGCAAGGTGGCCCAATCCTTTTTGTAGCAAAGGACAAGCCTAGACAAACTCTTATATAGAGAAAAGCGCTCTCGAGGACACATGGGAATATCGTCAAGCTAGTTTTCATCACGTTCATATGATTCGCGTTCGGTACTTTGATAATTTGGTATGTGGGTGGACCGGTGCTTGGGTACTGTCCTTACTTGGATAAGCATCCCACTTATGATTAACCTCTATTGCAAGCATCCGCAACTACAACAAAAGTATTAAGGTAAACCTAACCATAGCATGAAACATATGGATCCAAATCAGCCCCTTACGAAGCAACGCATAAACTAGGGTTTAAGCTTCTGTCACTCTAGCAACCAATCATCTACTTATTACTTCCCAATGCCTTCCTCTAGGCCCAAATAATGGCGAAGTGTCATGTAGTCAACGTTCACATAACACCACTAGAGGAGAGACAACATACATCTCATCAAAATATCGAACGAATACCAAATTCACATGACTACTAATAGAAAGACTTCTCCCATGTCCTCAGGAACAAACGTAACTACTCACAAAGCATATTCATGTTCATAATCAGAGGGGTATTAATATGCATATAGGATCTGAACATATGATCTTCCACCAAATAAACCAACTAGCATCAACTATAAGGAGTAATTAACACTACTAGCAACCTACTAGCACCAATCCCGGACTTGGAGACAAGAATTGGATACAAGAGATGAACTAGGGTTTTGAGAGGAGATGGTGCTGGTGAAGATGTTGATGGAGATTGCCCTCTCCCGATGAGAGGAGTGTTGGTGATGACGATGGCAATGATTTCCCCCTCCCGGAGGGAAGTTTCCCTGGCAGAACAGCTCTCCGGAGCCCTAGATTGGTTCCGCCAAGGTTCCGCCTCATGGCGGCGGAGTTTCGTCCGAGGAGATGGCTTCTCATTTTTTCCTCATGAAAGACTTCATATAGCAGAAGATGGACATCGGAGGGCCACCAGGGGGCCCACGAGGTAGGGGGCGCGCCCGGGGGGTAGGGCGCGCCCGGGGGGTAGGGCTGAAATTTACTGTCACTTGTTACTATGGAAAGTAATCCTCTGAGGGGGTTGTTCGGGGTATCTTCACCCCGACCAGTAGAGCAAAGAGTTGCCCCTCAACCTACTGAACCTACTGAAAATGAAAATGAAAATGAATATGCTTGCTTTGAAGTTCCTTCGGGTATGATAGAAAAACTGCTAGCTAATCCTTTTCTAGGAGATGGAACAAAACATCGTGATGAACATCTGATATATGTGGATCAAGTTTGTGGATTATTTAAGCTTGCAAGTGTACCCGGAGATGTTGTTAAGAAGAAGGTCTTTCCCTTATCTTTGAAGGGAGATGCATCGACATGGTATAGGCTATGTGATGATATGAGGTCTTGGAATTACAAACGATTGAAATTGGAATTTCATCAGAAGTTTTATCCTATGCATCTTGTTCATCGTGATCGCAATTATATATATAATTTTTGGCCTCGCGAAGGAGAAAGCATCGCTCAAGCTTGGGGGAGGCTTAAATCAATGTTATATTCATGTCCCAATCATAAGCTCTCAAGAGAAATGATTATTTAAAAATTGTATGCTCGGCTTTCTAGTAACAATCGCACCATGCTTGATACTTCTTGTGCTGGCTCTTTTATAATGAAGACTATTGAGTTCAAATGGGATTTATTGGAAGGAATTAAACACAACTGTGAAGATTGGGACCTCGACAATGGTAAGGAGTCAGGTATGACACCTAGTTTTGATTGTGTTAAATCTTTTATGGATACCGATATTTTCGTAAATTTAGCACTAAATATGGACTTGACTCTGAGATAGTAGCTTCTTTCTGTGAATCTTTTGCTACCTATGTTGATCTTCCCAAGGAGAAGTGGTTTAAATATCATCCTCCCATAGAAGTAAAAGTAGCTGCACCTATTAAAGTTGAAGAAAAGACTATTACTTATAATGATCCTATTGTTCCTACTTCTTATGTTGAGAAACCACCTTTCCCTGTTAGGATAAAGGATCATGCTAAAGCTTCAACTATGGTTCGTAAAAGCAATATTAAAACATATACACCTCCTGAGCAAGTTAAAGTTGAACCTAATATTGCTATTGTTAAAGATCTCTTGTCTGATAATATTGATGGCATGTTATTTATTTCTGTAATGAAACTGCTAGAATTGCTAAACCCCGTGATAAAGATAAACCTAGACCTGTAGTAGGCATGCCTGTTATTTCTGTTAAAATAGGAGATCATTGTTATCATGGCTTATGTGATATGGGTGCTAGTGCTAGTGCAATACCTTATTCCTTATACAAAGAAGTTATGCATGATATTGCACCTGCTGAGATGGAAGATATTGATGTCACAATTAAACTTGCCAATAGAGATACTATTTCACCAATGGGAATTGTTAGAGATGTTGAAGTCTTGTGTGGGAAAACTAAATATACTGCTGATTTTCTTGTTCTTGGTTCCCCACAAGATAGCTTTTGTCCCATTATATTTGGTAGACCCTTCTTAAATATTGTTAACGCTACCATAGATTGCAAAAGAGATGTTGTTACTATCGGTTTAGATGATGTGACTCATGAATTTAATTTTTCTAAATTTAGTAGACAACACCGTGAAGAAGAATTACCTAGTAAGGATGAAATTATTGGTCTTGCTTCTATTGCCGTACCTCCTAGTGATCCTTTAGAACAATATTTGCTAGACCATGAAAATGATATGTTTATAAATGAAAGAAGGGAATTAGATGAAGTATTCTTTAAACAGGAACCTATTCTGAAAAATAATTTACCTGTTGAAATCCTAGGGGATCCTCCTCCACCCAAGGGTGATCCCGTGTTTGAGCTTAAACCGTTACCTGATACCCTTAAATATGCTTATCTTGATGAGAAAAAGATATATCCTGTTATTATTAGTGCTAACCTTTCAGAGCATGAAGAAGAGAGATTATTAAAAACTCTGAAGAAGCACCGTGCTGCTATTGGGTATACTCTTGATGATCTTAAGGGCATTAGTCCCACTCTATGTCAACATAAAATTAATTTGGAAGAAGATGCTAAACCAGTTTGTGATCATCAACGCCGGCTGAATCCTAAAATGAAAGAAGTGGTAAGAAAGGAGATACTAAAGCTCCTTGAGGCATGTATAATTTTGTGACGCCCTCGATTCAATTGTACACTAATCATACACGCAAATGTGTACGACCAGGATCAAGGACTCACGGGAGGATATCACAACACAACTCTAGACACAAATTAAAATAATACAAGCTTTATATTACAAGCCAGGGGCCTTGAAGGCTCGAATACATAAGATCGAAAACACAAGAGTCAGCGGAAGCAACAATATCTGAGTATAGACATGAGTTAAACAAGATTGCCTTAAGAAGGCTAGCACAAAAGCAGCAACGATCGAAAAGGCAAGGCCTCCTGCCTGGGAGCCTCCTAACTACTCCAAGTCGTCAGCGGTCGTCACGTAGTAGTAGGCATCCTCCGGGTAGTAGTAGTCATCAGTGGTGTCGTTTGGCTCCTGGGATCCGTCATCTGGTCGCAACAATCGGGTATGGGGGAAAAAGAAGTAGCAAAGCAACCGTGAGTACTCATCCAAAGTACTCGCAAGACTTACATCAGATCTAAACTAAGTATGCATCTGTATCAAAGGAATGGGTTGTATCTGTGGACTAAACTGCAGAATGCCAGAAGGGAAGGGGAAAGCCTAGCCTATCGAAGACTAGCATCTTCTGGAAACCACCATCTTGCAGCAACAGGAGGGAGTAGAGTAGCATAAAGTAAAGTAGTAGTAGTGTTATCAACCTCGGCCAGAGATCCTTTCTCGACTCCCTGCGAGAAAGCATTCCCAGAGCCATACTATCCAGTTATCATCACAATCCAATTCTCATCAGCATCCAGTTCTCATCACAAGTATCCAGTTCTAGTTGTATCGATCGGGATACAACTCCAAGTGTCCGTTACCGTAGAACAGGCTATCGATAGATGTTTTCTTCCCTACAGGGGTGCACCAACTTACCCACCACGCTCGATTAACTCCGGCCGGACACACTTTCCTGGGTCATGCCCGGCCTCGGCCAAACAATACGCCGCAACCCGACCTAGGCTTAATAGAGAGGCCAGCACGCCGGACTAAACCTATGCCCCCAGGGGTCATGGGACATCTCCCCGAGAACTCCTGCATGTTGCGTACGCGGCCGGTGAGCAGACCTAGCTACCTCCTTCAACAAGCTAGGTGCTTTCCAGTCCAACCCAGCGCGCGCCGCTCAGTCGCTGACATCTATTAAGCTTCGACTGATGTATATGACGCAGAACGCCCATACCATGCCCACGTGATGGTTAGTGCTATCAGGCCAGAGGCCCCTCGGATCAAATATCCAAATCGTAGTGGATTAGGAACGCGCGGTAATGAGCAGAGACTCACGATCGATGTGACCCCGTCGCCCCGTCTTGAGTACTTGCGGCAAGGGCTAAGAATGCCCGATCACGCCTCATAAGTATCTCGCGGGCACCTTCCAGGTCAACCCGACTCCACATCACTCGCTATTAAGCTCGCGCGGGTACCCCTCAGGGTCGACCCGTCTTTAGTAACATGGCTCAGTGTAAGGTCATAGTAACCATAGTAACTGTGCGTCTAATACCAAGGGGAAAACCCAAGCAATCACCCCCAGAGAATTCCACTCGATGTTATCATCAAGGTGAACATAAGAGGATCCACCCTCGAGGTTCACACTTGAGGGGTTGCACAACAGAGCCGTACCGGAAGTGGTTAAGGAGGAAATCACCCTCGATGACCTCGACCGTATAGCTACACTACAGAGATCTCATCAGGAGTGATGTAAGAGGTTCCACCCTCGGCACTCGATGGTAACTCTGCAGAGTCGTACAACTAGGGGGGGTGATGTGCGGTGTCGGGGCCTGGACGTCGATCATGTTGATCGCGTCATCGAACATAAAGCGGGGCAACTGGGACAAGGTGGGGGTCACTGATGGATCTCTAACCAACCTATACTAAGCAGTTTAGGATAAGCAGGTAAGGTATGAAAGCAGGTAACAACAACAGGCTATGCATCAGAGTAGGATCATACAGAAAGCAGTAGCAGTTCTAATGCAAGCATGAGAGGGAAAGAAATGGGCGATATCGGAATGCTCAAGGGAGGTTTGCTTGCCTGGTTGCTCTAGCAAGAGAGAGGGGTCGTCAACTCCGTAGTCGTACTGAGTAGCAGCGGTGCCGGTCTCGGTGTCTAGCAAGAGAAGAGGGGGAAGAAACAATAAATATAATGCAAACAAATGCATGACGATGCATGGCATGACAAAGCGTGATGCTAGGTGTGCCCTAACGCGGTACGAGGTGGTACCGGTGAAGGGGGAAACATCCAGGAAATTATCCCCGGTGTTTCACGTTTTCGGATAGACGAACCGGAGGGGGAAAGTTGCGTGTTCGCTATGCTAGGGATGCGTGGCGGATGAACGGGCTGCGTATCCGGATTCGTCTCGTCGTTCTGAGCAAATTTCATGTACAAAGTTTTTCCATCCGAGTTACGGATTATTTTATATTAATCTTTAAAGTTTTAAATCATTTTTTGAAATATTATTAATCCGAATTTAATAGCAAAAATGCTATATGTACACAGAAGTGTACCCAGCCAAGCCACTCAGGGACTGACTGGTGGGCCACTCTTGACTGGGTCAACAGCCCAGTCAGCAGAGGCTGACTGGTTCGGCCTTATCCACTCAAACAGGGAGCATGGGTCCCACGTGTCATGGACCCAGTATTAACTATTCATTTAAACTAATCTAATTTAGGTTAATAAGATGAGGGGCCCATTGGCAGTGCCTGATTAGGGCATATTCTTTTTTAATGGCCAATTAGGCAAGGTGGGCCCCTAAGTCAGCGGTCAACCGCCGTTTACTCACGCGCGTGCGTGCTTGTGTATGTCGGCGAGGTCCCGACGCGGCCGAGGGGCTCCGGCGGCAGGCACGGCCCCTGCGAGGCCACGGGCGGGCGCGCGAGCACGGGGCGGCCTCGGCGGTGCTGGCAGCGGCGCGCGGGCGCGTGGTCCTGCAGGCGTCAGCGAAGGCGGGCCTGGCGGTGGGGGAGCGGGCGACGAGCGGCTACGGCGCGAGGAGTGGCGATGGCGCGGGCAGCAGAGGAGTAGGGCGTGGGCGGCGCGGCAAGGGAGAAAGGAGGAGGCGTGCAGGCGCAAGCGGGCATGTGGGGCGCGGGAGGTGGAGCCGCGGCCGCGGCGGAAGGCGCAGCCCTGGTGCGGCTCTGGCGTGGCCGGACATGGTCACGGCGCGGCCAACAGCGCGCACGTCCAGGAGCGGGCGTTGGGAAGGCAGCGGCGGGAGTAGGGCGAGGTGCAGTGTGACGCGGCTGGGGGTCACGGTGGCCGCGGTCGGACGGCGCACGAGCGAGGCGGCGAGCGGGATGGCGCGAAGCGCGCGCGTGCGCGTGCGGCAAGCGCCGGGGCGGTAGGACGCGGCCAGCGCCGGGCTATTCGCGAGCGACGTCGGGCGGCGGAGCCGAGCACGGGGGAGAGGGCGTGGCCACGGCAGAGAGGAGGGAGTGGGAGCTCACAGAGGAGTAGGGACCGGGGCAACGGGGGGAGGGGGGCGAGGATGAGGACGGAGACGGTGCGATGGAGAGGAGCAGTCCGGCAAGGTGGAGGCGGCGGTGTCGCAGCGAGCCGGCACCGGGCGGCGAGCGGCGGCCGGTTTCCCCCCTCCCAATCCAATCGGGACAGAGGGGGGAGGGAGATATTTCCAGGGGGGGGGGGGGGGGGGGGGGGGGGGGGGGTGGGTGGGGTTCAGGGGACGGGAGGAGTGGGTGGTTATGGAGTGGGGGTGGGCCTTGGCCCAGTTGGGTAGGCCAGCTGGGCCGGTGCCCAGTGGGGGGGGGGGGGGGGGGGTGTGCTTCCTCTTTCTTTTTTTGTCTTCTCTTTACTTTTTATTTATTTTCATTTTATGTTTTATTTCTTTAGTTATTATTTGTTTTAATTTTAGTTTTTGTAGAGAAATTAATTTCAACACCTAAATTAGTATTTAGAAATACAACACTGTCACATTAATTTGGACAGCTAAATACAATAGTCTAATATTTTAAAATATTGAAAAAGGTATTTAATTAAATGTTTTGCCAATGTTTTATTTATTTTAGAGCCTTTAAACAGTTTATAAAAGCTTGGTTTCACCACCAGAATTACTTATGCATTATTTGGCACAACCCAAACAATTTGGTTTTATTATTTGAAAACTTTTATTGTGTTCCTGATTTTTAAATTGAATTCAAATCGGTTTCGAACTAATGCGAGATTAGCCACAGTAATCGAGGTGACGTGGCATCATTAGCAGAGGGTTACTATAGCGTAACTATCCAGCGTCACAAATTTATCCCGTTGCTGATAGCCAGTGAGTAAGCCCTGTCCATTGTGTCCCTAAGAAGGGAGGTATTACTGTTGTTCCGAATGATAAAGATGAATTGATTCCTCAAAGAATTATTACATGTTATAGGATGGTAATTGATTTCCGCAAATTAAATAAGGCCACTAAAAAAGATCATTACCCCTTACCTTTGATCGATCAAATGCTAGAAAGATTATCTAAACATACACATTTTTTGCTTTCTAGATGGCTATTCTGGTTTCTCTCAAATACCTGTGTCAGCCAAAGATCAATCAAAGACTACTTTTACATGCCCTTTTGGTACTTTTGCTTATAGACGTATGCCTTTTGGTTTATGTAATGCACCTGCTACCTTTCAAAGATGCATGATGGCTATATTCTCTGACTTTTGTGAAAAGATTTGTGAGGTTTTCATGGACGACTTTTTCGTCTATGGATCTTCTTTTGATGATTGCTTGAGCAACCTTGATCGAGTTTTGCAGAGATGTGAAGAAACTAACCTTGTCTTGAATTGGGAAAAGTGTCATTTTATGGTTAATGAAGGTATTGTCTTGGGGCATAAAGTTTCTGAAAGAGGTGTTGAATTTGATAAAGCCAAGGTTGATGCTATTGAAAAGATGCCATGTCCCAAGGACATCAAAGGTATAAGAAGTTTCCTTGGTCATGCCAGTTTTTATAGGAGGTTCATTAAGGACTTCTCAAAAATATCTCGGCCTCTGACTAATTTATTACAAAAAGATATACCATTTGTCTTTGATGATGATTGTGTAGAAGCATTTGAAATACTTAAGAAAGCATTGATCTCTGCACCTATTGTTCAGCCACCTGATTGGAATTTACCCTTTGAAATCATGTGTGATGCTAGTGATTGTTGTAGGTGTTGTTCTAGGACAAAGAGTTGATAAGAAACTAAATGTTATTCAATATGCTAGTAAAACTCTAGAGAATGCTCAAAGAAACTATGCTACTACTGAAAAAGAATTCTTAGCAGTTGTATTTGCTTGTGATAAGTTTAGACCTTATATTGTTGATTCTAAAGTAACTATTCACACTGATCAAGATGCTATTAAATATCTTATGGAAAATAAAGATGCTAAACCTAGACTTATTAGATGGGTTCTCTTGCTACAAGAATTTGATTTGCATATTGTCGATAGAAAAGGAGCTGAGAACCCCATTGTAGACAACTTGTCTAGGTTAGAAAATGTGCTTGATAACCCACTACCTATTGATGATAGTTTTCCTGATGAGCAATTAAATGTCATAAATGCTTCTCATACTGCTCCATGGTATGCTGATTATGCTAATTACAATGTTGCTAAGTTTATACCACCTAGTTTCACATACCAACAAAAGAAAAAGTTCTTCTATGATTTGAGGCATTACTTTTCGGATGACCCACATCTTTATAAAGAAGGAGTAGATGGTGTTATTAGACGTTGTGTACCTGAGCATGAACAGGAACAGATCCTACGCAAGCGTCACTCCGAAGCTTATGGAGGACACCATGATGGAGATAGAACTGCACATAAGGTACTGCAATCTGGTTTTTATTGGCCTATACTCTTCAAGGATGCCTGTAAGTTTGTCTTATCTTGTGATGAATGCCAAAGAATTGGTAATATCAGTAGACGTCAAGAAATGCCTATGAATTATTCACTTGTTATTGAACCGTTTGATGTTTGGGGCTTTGACAATATGGGACCTTTTCCTTCCTCTAATGGTTATACACATATTTTAGTTGTTGTTGATTATGTTACTAAGTGGGTAGAAGCTATTCCAACTAGTAGTGTTGATCATAACACCTCTATTAAAATGCTTAAAGAAGTTATTTTTCCAAGATTTGGAGTCCCTAGATATTTAATGACTGATGGTGGTTCACATTTTATTCATGGTGCTTTCCGTAAAATGCTTGCTAAATATGATGTTAATCATAGAATTGCATCTCCTTATCACCCTCAGTCTAGTGGTCAAGTAGAATAGAGTAATACAGAGCTCAAATTAATTTTGCAAAAGACTGTTAATAGGTCTAGAAAGAATTGGTCCAAGAAACTTCATGATGCATTATGGGCCTATAGAACTGCATATAAAAATCCTATGGGTATGTCTCCGTATAAAATGGTCTATGGAAAAGCATGTCACTTACCTCTCGAACTAGAACAGAAGGCTTATTGGGCTATTAAAGAACTTAATTATGATTTTAAACTTGCCGGTGAGAAGAGGTTATTTGATATTAGCTCACTTGATGAATGGAGAACCCAAGCCTACAAAAATGCCAAGTTGTTTAAAGAAAAAGTTAAAAGATGGCATGACAAAAGGATACAAAAGCGTGAGTTTAATGCAGGTGATTATGTATTGCTATACAACTCTTGTTTAAGATTTTTTGCAGGAAAACTTCTCTCTAAATGGGAAGGTCCTTACGTTATCGAGGAGGTCTACCGTTCCGGTGCCATAAAAATCAACAACTTCGAAGGCACAAATCCGAAGGTGGTGAACGGTCAAAGAATCAAACACAATATCTCAGGTAATCCCATAAATGTTGAAACCAATGTTATTGAAACCGTAACCCCGGAGGAATATATAAGGGACACTTTCCGGAACGTTTCAGACTCCGAAAAGGAATAGGTATGTGGTACGGTAAGTAAACCGACTCCAAAATAGTTTTTAAGGCAATATTTCTCCGTTTTGGAATATTTAGAAAAATAGAAAAATAAGAAGCAGTCCGGGAAGGACACGAGGGCTCCACGAGGGTGGAGGGCGCGCCCTACCTTACTGGGCGCACCCCCTACCTCGTGGGCACCTCGTGTGCTCTCTGGACTCCGTTTTCGTACACGACACATATTTTGGTCGGTAAAAATTCATTATATAATCTCACGGGGGTTTTGACTCCCAGATCACGCAAAAATCCACTGTCTTTGTTTCGAGCTGTTTTTCTGACAGATATGTATGATTGATTGGTGTGGAGGAAATAAGCTTTATACGAACGTGTGATATGGAAGTAATAAAAGTGACATACTGCATAATAAAGGTCCATATCACAAGTGGAAATATAAAGTGACATTCTTTCGCATTAAGATTTTGTGCATCCAACCCATAAAAGCGCATGACAACCTCTGCTTCCCTCTGCGAAGGGCCTATCTTTTACTTTTAGCTCCTACATTGCATAAGAGTCATGGTGATCTTCCCCCTTCCTTTTCACATTTTATCCTTAGGCAAGCACAATATGTTGGAAAGATCCTGGTATATATGGCTAATTGGATGTGAGTTTTCATGAACTATTACTGTTGACATTATCCTTGAGGTAAAACGTTGGGAGGCGAAACTATAAGCCCCTATCTTTCTCTGTGTCCGATTAAAACTCCATACCCATAAGTATTGCGTGAGTGTCAGCAATTGTGCAAGATTATATGATAGTTGAGTATGTGGACTTGCTGAAAAGCTCTTATATATTGACTCTTTCCTATGTTATGATAAATTGCAATTCCTTCAATGACCGAGATTGTAGTTTGTTAGTTTTCAATGAAGTTTATGATTAATACTTGATATTGTGATTGAATTATTACTCTAGCATCAGATATTATATGACAAAGAGTTATGTAAGTTGTTGTTCTAAGAATGATCATGATGCCCTCATGTTCGTATTTTTATTTTTATCGACACCTCTATCTCTAAACATGTGGACATATGTTTCGATTTCGGCTTTTCGCTTGAGGACAAGCGAGGTTTAAGCTTGGGGGAGTTGATACGTCCATTTTGCATCATGCTTTTATATCAATATTTATTGCATTATGGGCTATTATTACACACTATGTCACAATACTTATGCCTATTCTCTCTTATTTTACAAGGTTTACATAAAGAGGGAGAATGCCAGCAGCTGGGATTCTGGGCTGGAAAAGGAGAAAATATTAGAGACCTATTCTACACAGCTCCAAAAGTCCTGAAACTTCACGGACGATGTTTTCCAAATATATAAAAAATACTGAGCGCAAGAACCTCACCAGGGGGGCCACACACTTCCCACGAGGGTGGGGGCGCGCCCTACCCCCCCCCCCCCCCCCCCCCCCCCGCGCCCCCTACCTCGTGGGCCCTACGGCGGCCATCTTCTTCTATATGGAGTCTCTCGATGGAAAAAAAATCATAAGCCATCTTCTCGGACGAAACTCCGCCGCCACGAGGCGGAACCTTGGCGGAATCAATCTAGGGCTCTGGCGGAGCTGTTCTGCCGAGGAAACTTCCCTCCCGGAGGTGGAAATCATCACCATCGTCATCACCAACGCTCCTCTCATCGGGAGAGGGCAATCTCCATCAACATCTTCATCAGCACCATCTCATCTCAAAACCCTAGTTCATCTCTTGTATCCAATTCTTGTCTCCAAGTCCGGGATTGGTGCTAGTAGGCTGCTAGTAGTGTTAATTACTCCTTGTAGTTGATGCTAGTTGGTTTAATTGGTGGAAGATGACATTTCAGATCCTATATGCATATTAATACCCCTCTGATTATGAGCATGATTATGCTTTGTGAGTAGTTACTTTTGTTCCTGAGGACATGGGAGAAGTCTTGCTATTAGTAGTCATGTGAATTCGGTATTCGTTCGATATTTTGATGAGATGTATGTTGTCTCTCCTCTAGTGGTGTTATGTGAATGTCGACTACATGACACTTCGCCATTATTTGGGCCTAGAGGAAGGCATTGGGAAGTAATAAGTAGATGATGGGTTGCTAGAGTGATAGAAGCTTAAACCCTAGTTTATGTGTTGCTTCCTAAGGGGCTGATTTGGATCCATATGTTTCATGCTATGGTTAGGTTTACCTTAATATTTTTGTTGTATTTGCGTATGCTTGCAATAGAGGTTAATCATAAGTGGGATGCTTGTCCAAGTAAGGGCAGCACCCAAGCACCGGCCCACCCACATACCAAATTATCAAAGTACCGAACGCGAATCATGTGAACGTGATGAAAACTAGCTTGACGATATTCCCATGTGTCCTCGGGAGCGCTTTACATCATATAAGAGTATGTCCAGGCTTGTCCTTTGCTACAAAAGGATTGGCCACCTTGCTGCACTTTATTTACTTTTGTTACTTGTTGCTCGTTACAAATTATCCTATCACAAAACTATCTGTTACCACTTATTTCAGTACTTGCAGAGAATACCTTGCTGGAAACCTCTTATCATTTCCTTCTGCTCCTCGTTGGGTTCGACACTCTTACTTATCGAAAGGACTACGATAGATCCCCTATACTTGTGGGTCATCAATAGGCCCTTCGCAGAGGGAAGCGGAGGTTGTCATGCGCTTTTATGGTTGGATGCCCGAAATCTTAATGCGAAAGAACGTCACTTTATATTGCCACTTGTGATATGGACCTTTATTATGCAGTCCGTTGCTTTTATTTCTTCCATATCACACGATCGTATAAAGCTTATTTTCTCCCACACTAATAAGTCATACATATTTAGAGAGCAATTTTTATTGCTTGCACCGATGACGACTTACTTGGAGGATCTTACTCAATCCATAGGTAGGTATGGTGGACTCTCATGGCAAAACTGGTTTAAGGGTATTTGGAAGCACAAGTAGTATCTCTACTTGGTGCGATGAATTTGGCTAGCATGAGGGGGAAAGGCCAGCTGAACCATGTTGGATGATCCATGACAATATAATTTATCTCAGATGTAAGAAAACATAACTCATTATGTTGTCTTCCTTGTCCAACGTCAACTCTTTAGCATGTCATATTTTAATGAGTGCTCACAATCATAAAAGATGTCCAAGATAATATATTTATATGTGAAGACCTCTCTTTCTTTATTACTTCCTATTAATTGCAATGATGACCAAAACTATGTTTGTCAACTCGCAAAAACTTTTATTCATCATACTTTTTCTACGTGAGCTCATTACTCTCCATAAGATCCATACGATCTCTTTGTTTCTTTTTATTTCGTTCTCTTTTCTTTTATTCCCTTAGGATCATGGCAAAATAATCAAGCCCTTGACTCAACACTAATCTTTATTATATAGCTCACGGACTCGATTACATAGAAGGATCATAAAGCAAAACTCAAAACTAGATCATGCCATAAACTTTATTATACTAGATCAAGATATTACCAAAAGGATCGAGCTAAGAAAAACGGTAAATATAAAAGTGATGGTGATACGATACCGGGGCACTCCCCCAAGCTTGGCAGTTGCCAAGGGGAGTGCCCATACCCATGTGATTATGTCTCCTTTGTTGGTGAAGAAGGTGGAGTTGTTGATGATGGATAGTCGCACATCGAGCGTAGGAGGTCTTCTAACTTGCGGATAATGCCCTTGAGTGCGATGATATGCTCCTTCAACAAAATATTTTCACGTGTGAGATACTTATTTTGTATACGAGCTAACTCGATCATCTTGAAAGCTTCGATCTCAGTTGGGGTAAGAAGATTGTGATCAAGTTGAAGGATGTCTTCTGTTGCCGGAGCTTGGTCCTCCGTGGCCTTCTTGATCCCTCCATGGGTTCTTCTCTCTTCAGCTCTATCTTCATTAGCCAAGCATCATTGCCCTCATTGTTGGAGGAGGAGGGAGACGACATGATGCTTAGCTTCGACAACCCTGGCAGAAAATAGATCGAAACAAGAACAAGAGATTTTTGCGTGATACGGTAGTCAAAACCTTCAGGAGGTTATATAATGAATTTTTATCGACCAAAATACGTGTCGAGTACAAAAACGGAGTCTGGAGAGCGCATGAGGTGCCCATGAGGTAGGGGGCACGCCCAGGGGGGTAGGGCGCGCCCTCCACCATCGTGGAGCCCTCGTGTCCTTCCCGGACTGCTTCTTATTTTTCTATTTTTCTAAACATTCCAAAACGGAGAAATATTGCCTTAAAAACTGTTTTGGAGTCGGTTTACGTACCGTACCACATACCTATTCCTTTTGGAGTCTGAAATGTTTTGGAAAGTGTCCCTTATGTATTCCTCCGGGGTTACAGTTTCAATAACATTGGTTTCAACATTTATGGGATTACCAGAGATATAATGTTTGATTCTTTGACCGTTCACCACCTTCGGATTTGTGCCTTCGAAGTTGTTGATTTTTATGGCACCGGAACGATAGACCTCCTCGATAACGTAAGGACCTTCCCATTTAGAGAGAAGTTTTCCTGCAAAAAATCTTAAACGAGAGTTGTATAGCAATACATAATCACCTACATTAAACTCACGCTTTTGTATCCTTTTATCATACCATCTTTTAACTTTTTCTTTAAACAACTTGGCATTTTCGTAGGCTTGGGTTCTCCATTCATCGAGTGAGCTAATATCAAATAACCTCTTCTCACCGGCAAGTTTAAAATCATAATTGAGCTCTTTAATAGCCCAATATGCCTTGTGTTCTAGTTCGAGAGGTAAGTGACATGTTTTTCCATAAACCATTTTATACGGAGACATAACCATATGATTTTTATATGCAGTTCTATAGGCCCATAATGCATCATCAAGTTTCTTGGACCAATTCTTTCTAGATCTATTAACAGTCTTTTGCAAAATTAATTTGAGCTCTCTATTACTCAATTCTACTTGACCACTAGACTGAGGATGATAAGGGGATGCAATTCTATGATTAACATCATACTTAGCAAGCATTTTACGGAAAGCACCATGAATAAAATGTGAACCACCATCAGTCATTAAATATCTAGGGACTCCAAATCTTGGAAAAATAACTTCTTTAAGCATTTTAATAAAAGTGTTATGATCAGCACTACTAGTTGGAATAGCTTCTACCCACTTAGTAACGTAATCAACAACAACTGAAATATGTGTATATCAATTAGAGGATGGAAAAGGTCCCATATAGTCAAAGCCCCAAACATCAAATGGTTCAATATTATTGAATAGTTCATAGGCATTTCTTGACGTCTACTAATATTACCAATTCTTTGACATTCTTCACAAGATAAGACAAACTTACGGGCATCTCTGAAGAGAGTAGGCCAATAAAAACCGGATTGCAATACCTTGTGTGCAGTTCTATCTCCAGCATGGTGTCCTCCGTAAGCTTCGGAGTGACACTTGCGTAGGATATGTTCCTGTTCATGATTAGGTACACAACGTCGAATAACACCATCTACTCCTTCTTTATAAAGATGTGGGTCATCCCAAAAGTAATGCCTCAAACATAGAAGAACTTTTTCTTTTGCTGGTTGATACGTCTCCAACGTATCTATAATTTTTGATTGCTCCATGATATGTTATCTACTGTTTTGGGCAATATTGGGCTTTATTATCCACTTTTATATTATTTTTGGGACTAACCTATTAATCAGAGGCCCAACCAAGAATTGCTATTTTTTTGCCTATTTCAGTGTTTCGAAGAAAAGGAATATCAAACGGAGTCGAAACGGAACGAAATCAACTAGAGAAGTTATTTTTGGAAGGAAAGCTACCGGAAAAGCTTGGAGTGCACGTCAGGAAAGAAGGGAGGTGCCCACGAGGGTGGGGGGCGCGCCCACCCCCTAGGGCGCGCCCCCCTGCCTCGTGGCCCCCCCTTCGGTCCACTGACGTGCTTCTTTCACCCATATATACCTACGTATCCTAAAACTTCCAAAATGAAGATTAGATCGGGAGTTCCGCTGCCAGAAGCCTCCGCAGCCACCGAAAACCAATCTAGACCCGTTCCGGCACCCTGCCGGAGGGGGCAATCCTTCCCTGGTGGCCATCTTCATCATCCCGGTGCTCTCCATGACGAGGAGGGAGTAGTTCTCCCTTGGGGCTGAGGGTATGTACCAGTAGCTATGTGTTTGATCTCTCTCTTTCTCTCTCGTGTTCTTGAGGTGGTCGATCTTGATGTATCGCGAGCTTTGCTATTATAGTTGGATCTTATGTTTCTCCTCCCCCTCTACTCTCTTCTAATGAATTGAGTTTCCCCTTTGAAGTTATATTATCGGATTGAGTCTTTAAAGATTTGAGAACACTTGATGTATGTCTTACCGTGGATATCTGTGGTGACAATGGGATATCACGTGATTCACTTGATGTATGTTTTGGTGATCAACTTGCGGGTTCCGCCCATGAACCTATGCATAGGGGTTGGCACACGTTTTCGTCGTGATTCTCCGATAGAAACTTTGGGGCACTCTTTGAGGTCCTATGTGTTGGTTGAATAGATGAATCTAAGATTGTGTGTTGCATATCGTATAATCATACCCACAGATACTTGAGGTGACATTGGAGTATCTAGGTGACATTATGGTTTTGGTTGATTTGTTTCTTAAGGTGTTATTCTAGTACGAACTCTAGGGCTGTTTGTGACATTTATAGGAATAGCCCAACAGATTGATTGGAAAGAATAACTTTGAGGTGGTTTCGTACCCTACCATAATATCTTCGTTCATTCTCCGCTATTAGTGACTTTGGAGTGACTCTTTGTTGCATGTCGAGGGATAGTTATGTGATCCAATTATGTTAGTATCATTGAGGGAACTTACACTAGTGAAAGTATGAACCCTAGGACTTGTTTACTATCATTGCAATACCGTTTATGCTCACTTTTACCATTAGTTACCTTGCTGTTTTTATAATTTCAGATTACAAATACCTTTATCTACCATCCATATTGCACTTGTATCACCATCTCTTCGCCGAACTAGTGCACCTATACAATTTACCATTGTATTGGGTGTGTTGGGGACACAAGAGACTCTTTGTTATTTGGTTGCAGGGTTGCTTGAGAGAGACCATCTTCATCCTATGCCTCCTACGGATTGATAAACCTTAGGTCATCCACTTGAGGGAAATTTGCTACTGTCCTACAAACCTCTGCACTTGGAGGCCCAACAACGTCTACAAGAAGAAGGTTGTGTAGTAGACATCAAGCTCTTTTCTGGCGTCGTTGCCGGGGAGGTGAGTGCTTGAAGGTATATCTTTAGATCTTGCAATCGAGTCTTTTAGTTTCTTGTTTTATCACTAATTTAGTTTATAAAAGAAAACTATAAAAATGGAATTGAGTTTGTCTCATACGCTTCATCTTTTTAATATCTTTCGTGAGTATGATGGAAAGGAAAATTGTGCTCAAGTGCTAGAAGAAGAAATCTATAAAATGTTTGGCAATAAATATTTGAATGATGAGCATGATTGCAATATTGTTAGTATGAATTCTTTGAATATCCATGATAGTAATGATGATTGCACTAGTTATGATGAAAATGTCTCCTATAAACATGTCAATTTTTGTGGAGTGCCACTGGGTTTGTAAGTACACACCAAATAGAGAAGATAGATATTGCAAGATGCATAAGTACTTGGAAACTGAATTGTTGCAAGAAAGTCTTGATGATTGTGCTGAAAAATTCAATATTTTCCGCGCCCCTTGTGAACTTTGCAATGAACATGGTCATTTAAATCTCCAACGCAAACTGTTTCATGACCGAATCATATCCAAAAATTGTGATAATTTGATTACCCTTGAGCATCATAAAGAGCTTAGTCTTCTTTTGGGGTATGAGGAAATGAAACATATAACTGAGGGTATTCCAAAGTTTAATCTTGATAGAGTTCTCCATTTTGAGCTAGAGGAAATTTATATGTATTGTGCGGTGAATTGCATTGAAAATCCTTATATTGCCAATTACATAAAGAAAAGAAAACAAATAGAAGATGAAGAGAATACTAATGAAAGGGAAGAGACTTCCCAATATCCTCCTATTATTTCTTATGATGAATCAGGTAACTAGGAGGGGCATCCTATTCAACCAATCTCATTAATAAGGAGCTCCAAAAAGAGGATTGAACCCACACATGATGTGGTGAAGAAGAAGAAAAGAAAAAGGAAGAGAGGTAAAAAGATATCTCTCATAAATAATGCTGCTCCTATTACTATTGTACCTCATGAAAATATAATTTTGGAAGATAATGATACTTCTTATGATCTTGAAAATCTTTTTGGCACTTGCTTGGACGAATATGATAATTGCTATACTATTGGTTCTATCCATACTATTAATTATGAGAGTGATTATGCTTATGATATGAAAATTCCCAAGCTTGGGGATGCTACATTTGATTAAGATGATGTTTTTGAGAGTATATTTGCTGCAATTAATGTTTTTCCCAAGCTTGGGGATGCTATGTTTAATGAAGATGATATTTTTAGTCTCCCAAGTTTTGATATGCAAATTTATAATGATGATAGCATGCCTCCTACTTATGATGATTATTGTGATGATACTTATGCTATAAAAAGTAGTGAGGATTATATTTATAAAACTTGTCATGATTATGGTTACCCCTTTTTTGAAGATTACTCTTTTAATGTGGAAACAATTTATAGTATCCAAGTCTCTTATGATACTCCCACTATCCCGAATGAGAAGAATTTTGCTTATGTGGAGAGTAATAAAATTTATATGCTTATAGATCATGAAAAGAATGCTTTAGGTTCTGGTTATATTGTTGAATTCATTCATTATGCTACTGAAAATTATTATGAGGTAGGAATATATGCTTGTAGGAATTGCAATAATATCAAGTTTCCTCTCTATGTGCTTAAAATCTTGAAGTTATGCTTGTTTTACCTTCCTATGCAAGTTGATTCTTGTTCCCATAAGTTGTTTTCTCACAAAATCCCTATGCATAGGAATTATGTTAGACTTAAATGTTCTAGTAATATTCTTCATGATGCTCTCTTTATGTTTCAATTCTTATCTTTTATGTGAGCATCGTTGAAATCATCATGCCTAGCTAGGGGCGTTAAACGATAGCGCTTGTTGGGAGGAAACCCAATTTTATTTTTGTTCCTTGATTTTTGTTCCTGTTTAGTAATAAATAATTAATCTAGCCTCTGTTTAGATGTGGTTTTATTCTTTTAATTAGTGTTTGTGCCAAGTAGAGCCTTTGGGGAGACTTGGGGAAAGTCTTTGTGATCATGCTGTAAAAAACAGAAACTTTAGCGCTCACGAGAATTGCTTCCATTTTTATTTGCAGAGTGATATTTAGTTAATTATTTTTGCAGATGATTAATATATAAATTCCTCAGGTCCAGAAATTTATTTTAGAATTTTATGAGTTCCATAAGTATACATTTGATCCATATTACTACAGACTATTCTGTTTTTGACAGATTCTGTTTTCGATGTGTTATTTACTTATTTTGATGAATCTATGGCTAGTAAAATACTTTATAAACCATAGAGAAGTTGGAATACAGTAGGTTTAACACCAATATAAATAAATAATGATTTCATTACAGTATGATTTGCTTTCTTATACTAACGGAGCTTACTAGTTTTCTGTTAAGTTTTGTGTTGTGAAGTTTTCAAGTTGTGGGTAAGGATTCGATGGACTATGGAATAAGGAGTGGCAAGAGCCTAATATTGGGGATGCCCAAGGCACCCCAAGGTAATATTAAAGGATAGCCAAGATCCTAATCTTGGGGATGCCCCGGAAGGCATCCCTCTTTTGTCTTTGTTCATCGGTAACTTTACTTGGAGCTATATTTTTATTCGCCACATGATATGTGTTTTGCTTGGAGCGTCATTTTATTTTATTTAGTTTTTCTTGCTGTTTGAATAAAATACCAAGATCTGAAATTATTAAATGTTATAGAGTCTTCACATGGTTGCATAATTATTCGACTACTCATTGATCTTCACTTATATTTTTCGGAGTAGTTTGTCATTTGCTCTAGTACTTCACTTATATCTTTTAGAGCATGGTGGTAGTTTTATTTTATAGATAGATGAACTCTCATGCTTCACATAGATTATTTTGAGAGTCTCAAATAGCATGGTAATTTGCTTAAATAATCCTAATATGCTAGGCATCCAAGAATAGTAAAAACTTTCTTATGAGTGTGTTGAATACTAAGAGAAGTTTGATGCTTGATGATTGTTTTGAGATATGGAGGTAATAATATTAGAGTCATGCTAGTTGAGTAGCTGTGAATTTGAGAAATGCTTGTGTTGAAGTTTGCAAGTCCCGTATCAGGCACGTATGGTAAATGTTGTGTAACAAATTTGAAACATGAGGTGTTATTTGATTGTCCTCCTTATGAGTGGCGGTCGGGGACGAGCGATGGTCTTTTCCTACCAATCTATCCCCCTAGGAGCATGCGCGTAGTGCCGAGGTTTTTGATGACCTGTAGATTTTTGCAATAAGTATGTGAGTTCTTTATGACCAATGTTGAGTCCATGGATTATACGCACTCTCGCCCTTCCATCCTTGCTAGCCTCTTCGGTACCGTGCATTGCCCTTTCTCACATTGAGAGTTGGTGCAAACTTCGCCGGTGCATCCAAACCCCGTGATATGATACGCTCTGTCACACATAAACCTCCTTATATCTTCCTCAAAACAGCCACCATACCTACCTATTATGGCATTTCCATAGCCATTCCGAGATATATTGCCATGCAACTTTCCATCATTCCGTTCATCATGACACATTCATCATTGTCATATTGCTTAGAATGATCATGTAGTTGACATAGTATTTGTGGCAAAGCCACCGTTCATAATTCTTTCATACATGTCACTCTTGGTTCATTGCATATCCTGGTACACCGCTGGAGGCATTCATATAGAGTCATCTTTGTTCTAGTATCGAGTTGTAATCATTGAGTTGTAAATAAATAGAAGTGTGATGATCATCATTATTAGAGCATTGTCTCAAGTGAGGAATAAAAAAAAGAGAAGCCCCCCCCCCCAAAAAAAAGAGAAAGGCCATAAAAAAGAGAAGGCCCAAAAAATGAGAGAAAAAGAGAGAAGGGACAATGCTACTATCCTTTTTCCACACTTGTGCTTCAAAGTAGCACCATGATCTTCATGATAGAGAGTCTCTTGTTTTGTCACTTTCATATAATAGTGGGAAATTTTCATTATAGAACTTGGCTTGTATATTCCAATAATGGGCCTCCTCAAGTGCCCTAGGTCTTCGTGAGCAAGCAAGTTGGATGCACACCCACTTAGTTTCTTTTGTTGAGCTTTCATACATTTATAGCTCTAGTGCATCCGTTGCATGGCAATCCCTACTCCTTGCATTAACATCAATTGGTGGGCATCTCCATAGCCCATTGATTAGCCTCATTGATGTGAGACTTTCTCCTTTTTTTGTCTTCTCCACATAACACCCCTCATTATTCTATTCCACCCATAGTGCTATATCCATGGCTCGCGCTCATGTATTGCGTGAAAGTTTATAGGTTTAAGATCACTAAAGTATGAAACAATTGTTTGGCTTGTCATCGGGGTTGTGCATGATGAGAGCATTCTTGTGCGACGAAAATGGAGCATGACTAAACTATATGATTTTGTAGGGATGAACTTTCTTTGGCCATGTTATTTTGAGAAGACATGATTGCTTAGTTAGTATGCTTGAAGTATTATTATTTTTATGTCAATATGAACTTTTGTCTTGAATCTTTCGGATCTGAATATTCATACCACAATTAAGAAGAATTACATTAAAATTATGCCAAGTAGCACTCCGCATCAAAAATTCTGTTTTTATCATTTACCTACTCGAGGACGAGCAGGAATTAAGCTTGGGGATGCTTCATACGTCTCCAACGTATCTACTCCCTCCATTTTTGTATACAAGGCCACTACCAAAATTACAATTTGCAACTATACAAGGCCACTAACATTAATCGAGGCAAATTTGATTGCATGCATGCGGAAGTGAGAAGAATGGCTTGCATTCCCAACATTAATCAACCAACAAGGAATAAGAGGGTTGGCTTGTTGTTGGTGGGAGAGAAAAACCACATTAATTAACACGACAAACAAGGTGACAAACTAGCTTGCAATATTGACTTAAACATTGCATTGATTTTTACCTTGGTACCTGTAATATGGGTTTGTGGCCTTGTATACAAAAATGGAGGGAGTATAATTTTTGCTTGCTCCATGCTATGTTATCTACTGTTTTGGGCAATATTGGGCTTTATTATCCACTTTTATATTATTTTTGGGACTAACCTATTAACCTGAGGCCCAGCCCAGAATTGTTGTTTTTTGCCTATTTTATTGTTTCGAAGAAAAGGAATATCAAACGGAGTCGAAACGGAACGAAATCAACTAGAGAAGTTATTTTTGGAAGGAAAGCTACCGGAAAGCTTGGAGTGCATGTCAGGAAAGAAGGGAGGTGCCCACGCGGGTGGGGGGCGCGCCCACCCCCCTAGGGCGTGCCCCCTGCCTCGTGGCCCCTCCTTCGGTCCACCGACGTGCTTCTTTCACCCATATATACCTACGTATCCTAAAACTTCCGAAACGGAGATTAGATCGGGAGTTCCGCCGCCAGAAGCCTCCGTAGCCACCGAAAACCAATCTAGACCCGTTCTGGCACCCTACCGGAGGGGGCAATCCTTCCCCGGTGGCCATCTTCATCATCCCGGTGCTCTCCATGACGAGGAGGGAGTAGTTCTCCCTCGGGGCTAAGGGTATGTACCAGTAGCTATGTGTTTGATCTCTCTCTCTCTCTCTCTCTCGTGTTCTTGAGGTGGTCGATCTTGATGTATCGCGAGCTTTGCTATTATAGTTGGATCTTATGTTTCTCCTCCCCCTCTACTCTCTTGTAATGAATTGAGTTTCCCCTTTGAAGCTATATTATCGGATTGAGTCTTTAAAGATTTGAGAACACTTGATGTATGTCTTGCCGTGGATATCTGTGGTGACAATGGGATATCACGTGATTCACTTGATGTATGTTTTGGTGATCAACTTGCGGGTTCCACCCATGAACCTATGCATAGGGGTTGGCACACGTTTTCGTCATGATTCTCTGGTAGAAACTTTGGGGCACTCTTTGAGGTCCTATGTGTTGGTTGAATAGATGAATATGAGATTGTGTGATGCATATCGTATAATCATACCCACGGATACTTGAGGTGACATTGGGGTATCTAGGCGACATTAGGGTTTTGGTTGATTTGTGTCTTAAGGTGTTATTCTAGTACGAACTCTAGGGCTGTTTGTGACACTTATAGGAATAGCCCAACGGATTGATTGGCAAGAATAACTTTGAGGTGGTTTCGTACCCTACCATAATATCTTCATTCGTTCTCCGCTATTAGTGACTTTGGAGTGACTCTTTGTTGCATGTTGAGGGATAGTTATGTGATCCAATTATGTTAGTATCGTTGAGGGAACTTACACTAGTGAAAGTATGAACCCTAGGCCTTGTTTACTATCATTGCAATACCGTTTACGCTCACTTTTACCATTAGTTACCTTGCTGTTTTTATAATTTCAGATTACAAATACCTTTATCTACCATCCATATTGCACTTGTATCACCATCTCTTCGCCGAACTAGTGCACCTATACAATTTACCATTGTATTGGGTGTGTTGGGGACACAAGAGACTCTTTGTTATTTGGTTGCAGGGTTGCTTGAGAGAGACCATCTTCATCCTACGCCTCCTACGGATTGATAAACCTTAGGTCATCCACTTGAGGGAAATTTTCTATTGTCCTACAAACCTCTGCACTTGGAGGCCCAACAATGTCTACAAGAAGATGGTTGTGTAGTAGACATCACTGGTATGTGAAACTAGGTGGTATAAACTTAGCAACAATGTAATTAGCATAATCAGCATACCATTGAGCAGTATGAGAAGCATTTATAACATTTAATTGCTCATAAGGAAAGCTATCATCAATAAGTAGTGGGTCATCGAGCACATTTTCTAACCTAGACAAGTTGTCTGCAACGGGGTTCTCAGCTCCCTTTCTATCAACAATATGTAAGTCGAATTCTTGTAGCAAGAGAACCCATCTAATAAGTCTAGGTTTAGCATCTTTCTTTTCCATAAGATATTTAATAACAGCATGATCAGTGTGAATAGTTACTTTAGAATCAACAATATAAGGTCTGAACTTATCACAAGCAAATACAACTACTAAGAATTCTTTTTTAGTAGTAGCATAATTTCTTTGAGCATTGTCTAGGGTTTTACTAGCATATTGAATAACGTTTAATTTCTTATAAACTCTTTGCCCTAGAACATCACCTACAGCATAATCACCAGCATCACACATAATTTCAAAGGGTAAATTCCAATCAGGTGGCTGAACAATAGGTGCAGAGATCAATGCTTTCTTAAGTATTTCAAATGCTTCTACACAATCATCATCAAAGACAAATGGTATATCTTTTTGTAATAAATTATTCAGAGGCCGAGAAAATTTTGAGAAGTCCTTAATGAACCTCCTATAAAATCCGGTGTGACCAAGGAAACTTCTTATACCTTTGATGTCCTTGGGGCATGGCATCTTTTCAATAGCATCAACCTTGGCTTTATCAACTTCAATACCTTTTTCAGAAACTTTATGCCCCAAGACAATACCTTCACTAACTATAAAGTGGCACTTTTCCCAATTCAAGATAAGATTAGTTTCTTCACATCTCTGCAAAACTCGATCAAGGTTGCTCAAGCAATCATCAAAAGAAGATCCATAGACGGAGAAATCGTCCATGAAAACCTCACAAATCTTTTCACAAAAGTCAGAGAATATAGCCATCATGCATCTTTGAAAGGTAGCAGGTGCATTAGATAAACCAAAAGGCATACGTCTATAAGCAAAAGTACCAAAAGGGTAAGTAAAAGTAGTCTTTGATTGATCTTTGGCTGACATAGGTATTTGAGAGAAATCAGAATAACCATCTAGAAAGCAAAAATGTGTATGTTTGGATAATCTTTCTAGCATCTGATCGATAAAAGGTAAGGGGTAACGATCCTTTTTAGTGGCCTTATTTAATTTGTGAAAATCAATTACCATATTGTAACCTGTAATAATTCTTTGAGGAATCAATTCATCTTTATCATAGGAACGACAATAATACCTCCCTTCTTAGGGACACAATGGACAGGACTTACCCACTGACTATCAGCAACGGGATAGATTATACCTGCCTCAAGGAGCTTTAGTATTTCCTTTCTTACCACTTCTTTCATTTTAGGATTCAGCCTTCGTTGATGATCACGAACTGGTTTAGCATCTTCTTCCAAATTTATTTTATGTTGACATAGAGTGGGACTAATGCCCTTAAGACAATCAAGAGTATACCCAATAGCAGAATGGTGCTTCTTCAGAGTTTTCAATAATCTCTCTTCCTCATGCTCTGAAAGGTTAGCACCAATAATAACAAGATATATCTTTTTCTCATCAAGATAAGCATATTTAAGAGTATCAGGCAACGGTTTAAGCTCAAACACGGTATCACCCTTGGGTGGAGGAGGATCCCTTGGATTTCAACAGGCAAATTGTGTTTCAGAATAGGTTCCTGTTTAAAGAATACTTCATCTATTTCCCTTCTTTCATTCATAAACATATCATTTTCATGGTCTAGCAAATATTGTTCTAAAGGATCACTAGGTGGTATGGCAATAGAAGCAAGACAAATAATTTCATCCTTACTAGGTAATTCTTCTTCACGGTGTTGTCTACTAAATTTAGAGAAATTAAATTCATGAGACATATCATCTAAACTATTAGTAACAACATCCTTTTTGCAATCTATCCTAACATTAACAGTGTTTAAGAAGGGTCTACCAAATATAATGGGACAATAGCTATCTTGTGGGGAACCAAGAACAAGAAAATCAGCAGGATATTTAGTTTTCCCACACAAGACTTCAACATCCTTAACAATCTCCATTGGTGAAATAGTATCTCTATTGGCAAGTTTAATTATGACATCAATATCTTCTAACTCAACAGGTGCAATATCATGCATAATTTCTCTATATAGGCCAATAGGTATTGCACTAGCACTGGCACCCATATCACATAAACCATGATAACAATGATCTCCTATTTTAACAGAAATAACAGGCATGCCTACCACAGGTCTAGGTTTATCTTCAGCACAAGGTTTAGCAATTCTAGCAGTTTCATCATAGAAATAAATAACATGCCCATCAATATTATCAGCCAAGAGCTCTTTAACAATAGCAATATCAGGTTCAACTTTAATTTGCTCAGAAGGTGTATAAGTTTTAATATTGCTTTTACGAACCACAGTTGAAGCTTTAGCATGATCCTTTATCCTGGCAGGGAAAGGTGGTTTCTCAACATAAGAAGTAGGAACAATAGGATCATTATAAGTGATAGTCTTTTCTTCAACTTTAATAGGTGCAACTACTTTTACTTCTATGGGAGGATGATATTTAAACCACTTCTCCTTAGGGAGATCAACATAAGTAGCAAAAGATTCACAGAAAGAAGCTACTATCTCAGAGTCAAGTTCATATTTAGTGCTAAATTTACGGAAAACATTGGTATCCATAAAAGATTTAACACAATCAAACCTAGGTGTCATACCTGACTCCTTACCTTTGTCGAGGTCCCAATCTTCAGAGTTGCGTTTAATTCTTTCCAATAAATCCCATTCGAATTCAATAGTCTTCATCATAAAAGAGCCATCACAAGAGGTATCAAGCATGGTGCGATTGCTATCAGAAAACCGAGCATAATTTTTTTGAATAATCATTTCTCTTAAGAGCTCATGATCGGGGCATGAATATAACATTGATTTAAGCCTCCCCCAAGCTTGAGCGATGCTTTCTCCTTCGCGAGGCCAAAAATTATATATATAATTGCGATCACGATGAACAAGATGCGTAGGATAAAACTTCTAATGAAATTCCAATTTCAATCGTTTGTAGTTCCATGACCCCGTATCATCACATGGCCTATACCATGTCGATGCATCTCCCTTCAAAGATAAAGGGACGACCTTCTTCTTAACAACATCTCTGGGTACACCTACAAGCTTAAATAATCCACAAACTTCATCCACATATATTAGATGCTCATCAGGATGCTTTGTTCCATCTCCTACAAAAGGATTAGCTAGCAGTTTTTCTATCATACCCGAAGGAATTTCTAAACAGACATTTTCATTTTCAGTAGGTTCAGTAGGTTGAGGAGCAACTCTTTTCTCTACTGGTCGGGGTGAAGATACCCCGAAAAAGCCCCTTAGAGGATTACTTTCCATAGTAACAAGTGACAGTAAATTTCAGCACACTATATAAAATTTTCCTTACCAAATTCCACCTACCAAAGGCGCTTCACTCCCTGGCAACGACGCCAGAAAAGAGTCTTGACGACCCAGAAGTATGAGGGATCTATCGTAGTCCTTTCGATAAGTAAGAGTGTCGAACCCAACGAGGAGCAGAAGGAAATGATAAGCGGTTTCCAGCAAGGTATTCTCTGCAAGTACTGAAATAAGTGGTAACAGATAGTTTTGTGATAGGATAATTTGTAACGAGCAACAAGTAACAAAAGTAAATAAAGTGCAGCAAGGTGGCCCAATCCTTTTTGTAGCAAAGGACAAGCCTGGACAAACTCTTATATAGAGAAAAGCGCTCCCGAGGACACATGGGAATATCGTCAAGCTAGTTTTCATCACGTTCATATGATTCGTGTTCGGTACTTTGATAATTTGGTATATGGGTGGACCGGTGCTTGGGTACTGTCCTTACTTGGACAAGCATCCCACTTATGATTAACCTCTATTGCAAGCATCCGCAACTACAACAAAAGTATTAAGGTAAACCTAACCATAGCATGAAACATATGGATCCAAATCAGCCCCTTACGAAGCAACACATAAACTTGGGTTTAAGCTTCTGTCACTCTAGCAACCCATCATCTACTTATTACTTCCCAATGCCTTCCTCTAGGCCGAAATAATGGTGAGGTGTTATGTAGTCGACGTTCACATAACACCACTAGAGGAGAGACAACATACATCTCATCAAAATATCGAACGAATACCAAATTCACATGACTACTAATAGCAAGACATCTCCCATGTCCTCGGGAACAAACGTAACTACTCACAAAGCATATTCATGTTTATAATCAGAGGGGTATTTGTAACGCCCCGAGACCGATGTGCCAGGTGTCCGCCAGTTATTCGCTGTTGTTGCCTTGTCATTGCTTGCGTGTCATGCATTGCATATCATGTCATCATGCGCATTTCATTTGCATACGTGTTCGTCTCATGCATCCGAGCATTTTTCCCGTTGTCCGTTTTGCAATCCGGCGCTTCGTTCTCCTCCGGTGGTCGTTTCTACCTCTCTTTCATGTGTGGGGATTAAACATTTCCGGATTGGACCGAGACTTGCCAAGCGGCCTTGGTTTACTACCGGTAGACCGCCTGTCAAGTTTCGTACCATTTGGACTTCGTTTTACGCTCCAACGGTTAACCGAGGGACCGAAAAGGCCTCGTGTGTGTTGCAGCCCAACACCCCTCCATTTTGGCCCAAAACCCACCTAACTCTGCTCCATCATCTCGGTCGTTCGATCACGATCGCGTGGCCGTAAACCGCACCTCATTTGGACTCTCCTAGCTCCCTCTACCTATATATATGTGCTCCCCTCTCACAAATTCGCGGATGAACCCTATCCTTCGTCCACCTCGCGCCACCGGACAAAGTCCTCACCGGCCGGACATGTCCAACCCGCCCGGCCACCTCACCCGGACCAATGGGGAGCCGCCACGTCACCCCCGCCGCCGCTCCAGGCCAACCACCGCGTGCCACCTCACCCTCCTCCTCTCTCCTCCGCCGCACGGGCCCGTGCGGCCCAGATCTGGCCCGCGGGGCCCGGATCCACCGCCGCCAGAGGACGCCTGCCCCGCTGCCCGGTTCCACACCCGCCGCCGCCGTTCTCCCGCGCGCCGCCGCCCGGGGCCGCGCGCCGCCCGCGCCTGGGCGCCTCGCGCCGCCGCCTCCCAGATCCCGCCGCCGACCAGCGCGCCTCTCCCTACCGCGCGCCGCCTGGATCCCTGCCGCCTTCGCCGCTCTCCTCGCCGCCTCATGCCGCCCGCCGGCGACCAGCGCCTCGCCGGGACACCACCGCGCGGCCCCGTATCGCCATCGGCCATCGCCCTCGCCACACCACCTCGACGCCGGCGCCATGACTCCGGCGAGCCCCGCGGCGCCCCGGCCGGCCGGACTCGGCCACCCCCGCCGCCGCTCGTCTACTCCGGCGATCCTCCTCCAACTCCGGCCATCTTCATCGTCTCCGGCGAGATCCCGCGGATCGGGATCAGATCCACCACACCCTCCATCCAAACACCCCGCCTCGGATCTGCACCGCTCCATCCCGGATCCCTCCGTCCCGCGTTGACTTTCGCGGAGGTAAAAATTCGTCGAAGTCCCCGAAATTACCAGATCCATGATGCCCTGTTCGAGGCCTCGTAACTTTGCATCTGTAGCTCCGAATCATGCATATGATATATCAAAATCTTCGTCTCGACATGTACATCATTTCATTCCATTGCATCATTTGCATTTGAGTTCATCTTGATGTCCATAATGCTGTTAGAAGGAGGCATCATGAGTTAAATTGCAGATCCGTTAGTTCATCATTGACTTTTGTCATTTTGCCATGATAATTGTGTGCATGATATGCCTGTGACCCTTTGGGATGAATTGTTAAGGATTTTGTCTTCTTTCCAGAGGTGCCACCCATGCATTTTTAGGATGTGTGTGGTGACTTGTGCAAGCTTGCAAAGAGGGGCACCTGAGTAATCTGTTTTCAGGGACAGTGATTTTCACTAAGTCTGGGATATTTTAGTTCATGATGCCATATGTTCAGCTTGTTTCCTAATGATCCGTGCCTCTTTTGAGGATGATCAGTAAGGGAGTTTTGATATTCATGTTATGCTCTATCCATCCATGTCCTTACTTGCTATGTTGGAGTACGCTAGGTTGAGTCAATCGAGCTCAACTTTTGCATCGTTGTTAATTTGGGCAGATCGTGAACTCTTTTGCGATTTTGCCGATGCCATTGCTAGTGACTCGTGCATGCTATGCCATTGTTCTTGCCATGTATAGCTAGCATTTTGTGCCTTCTTTATGGATATATGCTTGCCTTGCCATGACTTGCACCGTAGTGAGTGCATCAAGCTCGCTTACATGCCTTCGTGAGTTATAATTTCAGCATGTCTCAGTTTTCACTAAGTCTGAAAACTGATTGTGTTTCATCTATGTTCATGTGCTCGTTAGAGTATTTTGTGAACCCTTTTGGCCCCAGGTCACTTTGGGTGTTTTGTTAAGATTGTTGAGAAGCTCCATGCCATGTTCTTGCTTGTCATGTTCAGGTTATGTTTCATCTTGTTTTGCTGCTCCGAAGAGAGCATCGTGGTCTGAAATTTCAGACTAGTGTTAATTTCACTAAGTCTGAAATCTGTTTTGCATATTCATTTTTGCCATGCTTGTTTGAACCTCTTAATGGATGAATTTGGCTATGGCTCAGTGCTAGTGTTTTGATAAGCATCTTGTGTACATCCCTGCCATGTATTTTGTTTTCATGTTTGGTGGCTGTAGCATGTTCATTTCGTTGCATTTAGGAGCCTACTTGCTGTAATCGCAGATCGGTTCGTTTCATAAAACGCTTGCCATTTCCAAACCGTAGCTCCGATTCCTATGATCTTTATATTGTTTTCAGGTGATTTCATCCCCTCTATCCAGTGGCACACTTGGTTTTCCAAGTTGAGGCCAGGTTCATGCATTTCCTGTCACGTCTTGCATTTTGCATCCCGCATCGCATCCCGCATCTCGCATATCATACCATGTTCATGTGTTGGTTGTTTACTATGTTGTGTGCTTCTTTTCCGGTGTTGCTTCTTCGTGTTGGATCCGATAACGTCGTGTTGTGAGGACCCGTTCAACTTCGTCCGTTTGTCTTCTTCATGGACTCGTTCTTCTTCCTTGCGTGATTTCAGGCAAGATGATCATACCCTCGAAATCACTACTATCTTTGCTATGCTAGTTTGCTCGCTCTTTTGCTATGCCATTGCTACGATGCCTACCACTTGCTTGTCAGCCTCCCAAATTGCCATGTTCAGCCTCTAACCCACCATTGTCCTAGCAAACCGTTGATTGGCTATGTTACCGCTTTGCTCAGCCCCTCTTATAGCGTTGTTAGTTGCAGGTGAAGATTGAAGTCTGTTCCTTGTTGGAACATGGAGATCGTTCCTTTTTGGAACATGTTTACTTGTTGGGATATCACAATATATTGTAGTTAATTAATGCATCTATATACTTGGTAAAGGGTGGAAGGCTCGGCCTTATGCCTGGTGTTTTGTTCCACTCTTGCCACCCTAGTTTCCGTCATATCGGTGTTATGTTCCCGGATTTTGCGTCCCTTACGCGGTTGGGCTATTGTGGGAACCCCTTGACAGTTCGCCTTAAGTAAAGCTTCTCCAGCAATGCCCAACATTGGTTTTACCATTTGCCACCTAGCCTTTTTTCCCTTGGGTTCTGCAGACTCAAGGGTCATCATTATTTTAACCCCTCGGGCCAGTGCTCCTCTGAGTGTTGGTCCAACCCAGAGCACCGTGCAGGGCCATCCCTTGGCAACTTGGGTTACGTCGGCTCCTGTACGCTTAGCTTATCCGGTGTGCCCTGAGAAAGAGATATGTGCAGCTCCTATCGGGATTTGTCGGCACATTCGGGCGGTGTTGCTGGTTTAGTTTTACCCTGTCGAAATGTCTTGTTGTACTGGGATACCGAGTCTGATCGGAATGTCTCGGGTGGAGGTCTATTCCTTCGTTGACCGTGAGAGCTTGTGATGGGCTAAGTTGGGACACCCCTGCAGGGATTGAACTTTCGAAAGCCATGCCCGCGGTTATGGGCAGATGGGAATTTGTTAACGTCCGGTTGTAGAAAACCTGAAGTCGACCTTAATTAAAATGAATCAACAGCGTGTGTAACCGTGATGGTCTCTTTCCGGCGGAGTCCGGGAAGTGAACACGGTTGTTGGAGTTATGCTTGACGTAGGTAGTCCAGGATCACTTCTTGATCATACTTTTATCGACCGTGCCTTGCCTTCTCTTCTCGCTCTCTTTTGCGAATAGGTTAGCCACCATATATGCTAGTCGCTTGCTGCAGCTCCACCTCATACCTTTTACCTTACCCATAAGCTTAAATAGTCTTGATCGCGAGGGTGCGAGATTGCTGAGTCCCTGTGGCTCACAAATACTTCCAAAACCAGCTTGCAGGTGCCGATGAGTCCGTGCAGATGACGCAACCAAGCTCAGGAGGAGCTCGATGAAGATCTTGTCCTTTGTGTTGTTTTGTTCCAGTTGTTCAGTAGTGGAGCCCAGTTGGGGTCGATCGGGGACCTTTGTCGCATTTGGGGTTCTTCTTTTATTTTGGTTCCGTAGTCGGGCCATGAGTGTATTTGGTTGATGTAATGCTTTATTCATGTAATTATGTGAAGTGGCGATTGTAAGCCAACTATGTAACTTTTTCCCCTATTGTATTACATGGGTTGTGTGAAGATTACCTCACTTGCGACATTGCCTTCAATACGATTATGCCTCTAAGTCGTGCCTCGACACGTGGGAGATATAGTCGCATCGAGGGTGTTATAAGTTGGTAATCAGAGCCTTCCCGACCTTAGGAGCCCCCATTGATTGATCGTTTTTAGCGGCCGAGTTGTGTCTAGAAAAATGTTTTGAGTCCTTTAGGAATTATATATCGGAGAGTTTAGGAATTCTTTTTACTTCCTAGTCTCCTTATCGCTCTGGTAAGGCATCCTGACGTAGAGTTTTGACTCTTCTCTTCTCAAATTTCACTAAAAAAAATTTTAGGATCACGCGAGTATCTTGGATTTGTTCCGATGACTTATGATGAGAATACTGTCTTGGTGCCTCCTGTCAGCGGTTTAGTGGAAGTGTCCCGGGGAGTTGAGCTCTGAGGTGTTGTCATCATAATTTTATCGTTGCAATTCTGGTATACTTGAGATATGTGCGCGACATCGAAAATCTCCTTTATGCAGTTCGTTGGTGAGATAACCTCGACGCCACCCAGTACTGGGGCGGGAGTTCGGGAGTATCGCCATAACTTGTATAACGGATGCTTTTCGAAGGTTGAGGTAGATGGTTTCCGAAGGTTTCTTGGTTATGTGTTGAAGGATGGATACAGCTGGATGTAGGAATTGCTAGTTTGGGTGAGATATTATGCTTCCCCTGTATCCCCAACACCTGATTGCATAACCGGAAAATTTCGGGAGTTTCATAGGTGGGAATTCTAGTAGCTCTTAGGATATCTTTCCAACAGATGTATGATATGAAATGGGGGTTCGACGTCTAGTGGTCTGCCTATTCACGGTCGATTTTACAGTGGTCTCGTTGTGTCTTAAAGAGTCCTTGGCTATGCCGACTCGGGGACGCTTCGTATGTCATGTGCACTGCCTTGTACATGATGGTGCTGTACGATCGAGCCCGTGTAGGTCCCACCACGAAAACTTCGGACGAAATCGCTATCATATGTTTGTTCCGGCTTATTCCGCAAGCCAACCCTTTGTTTTTGTTTTGAGTTGTGGTATTCGAGTTGCTTCGAAGTCAAATGTTGATTCCATCCCTTGTCTAAATGATGTTCTCATACTCCGATGTGAATACCAATCCTTCTTGATCATCAAGATTGTTTTTGTCAATCCTTTTAACCGGCATGTTTCTCTTCAAGTGGATCCAATCTTGTCAACATTCATAAGATCAATTATCACTTCTTATCAACGGTGTTCGTTTCATCCATCTCAAGTTGCATTTGTTTTCCCGCCCACCCACCCTTTTTCTTCAAGGACTCAGATTTCTCAATCAAGTATCATTTTATCGATGGGATTCTCTTCATTCTTTTCCTTCATGTTCGTATCCGGTGATTGTCATGAAGATGCTTACGGAACCTCAAGTTCATCGTTCTTCGTTCTTTTTCTTCTCCGGTGGTTTCAAGTCAAGCTTTGTTGATCATATCCTTTCCTCATTTCAATGCCTTCTCATGCCGGTGCCCCTCATATTCATTAATTTCTCGCTATTCATTTATTCCGGAGTGCTCAAGATATCTCGAAGATTCGTGTGTCCACTCTACATTCGTTCAAGCTATTTCGAGGATGTTATATCATTCAAGCCATTTTTTTTCAACCGGTGCATTATCTCTCTTTAAATCATTTCAACGGTGTTTCTTTTGAGTGGGCCCTAACCCACAGGTCTTTTTCCAGGATCTTACCTGACTCTTCTAATTTTCCCAGAGCTATCCTAAATTCTTTTGAAGTTTGACATAAGAATGATTGTCATCAGTCTTATGTTTTTCTCCAAGATCTTCCAAATTCTTTCCATCGTTGGCTCAACCTTTCCATTTTTCATTCCGGAGTGTCTAAATAATTGATGGTGGTGTTTCTCGTTGTCATTCTCATCATTTGAAGACCGAAGAAGAGTTTCTCTTTATTCTTGCTACATTCTCTTCAAGATTCATGGTGCTAGCTTGTTGCCATCCTCTCATAATTATTTTCGATTGTGAGAATTCTTTTCACCCATCCGGAGTAATTCCAGAGTCTTCTCAGTTTGTTATCCGGAGTCCATCAAGTTAGGTTTATTCATTCTCAGCTTTCACTTATCATTCTCCGATCTTACCGGTGCAGCGTTCAAGTGATCTCTAATCGGTCCATGATCTATTATATTCACGTGTATCTAAATTCTCTCAAGCATCTTCGTCCATTTGCTAATTCTTCCCGGTGTTTCCTTATCTTTACTTTGTTCATAATCAATTCTTCCGGTGGTTCATTCAAGATTTCTCTTCCTTTCTTATCATATCAATTTTATTCGTTGTTTCAACCCTTCCGGTGGTTCGTTCAATACCTTCCCAAGTCTGATGTTATATCTCTCTTAATCTTTTCTACAAGAATAAGTAATATGCCAAATCCGTTGAGTGTCATCAATTTCAATTGGTGAAGGATATGCATAACATAATTCTTATTCTTGTTCATCCAAGTGATTAATTCTTCATTCCGGAGGTTCATCGAAAATTCTCGGTTTCATTTGCTTCATCTTTTCTTTCCCGGAGTTCCAGGCTCTCTCAATTATATCACCACGGAGATTCATCTAAATCGTTACAAGGATGCAACTTGTGTTTTCGACTTCTTTTTCCTTCCGTTTGTTCATCCTTTTGTTTACCGGAGTTCTTTATGAAGGTTCTACATGATGGTTCATCAAAGATTTAATTCATTCTCAAAGTGTTCAATGAGATTGTTTTCTAAGAAGCTCAAGTTTTCTTCATATTGCAATCCGGAGTGCAATTATTCTTTCTTCCGTATCATTGGAGGTGGTATTATGTCATTCTTGATAATTTGAGTTCATGTTTCATGATTCACATGTTGTCAAGGATGAGATATTTTAAATCCATCAACCTCTTCGTTGGAGTTATCTTGGGTTATTTTTTTCCACCTAAAGTCTTCCCTAAGGTTTGTTGCTATCTATGGTGCTTATAATTGACCCAAGTTCGTTATTTATCCTCCCGGTGAAATAAGTTCTCGTCTTCTTGTTCATATCAATCCAATATATCGTTTCCGTTAGTGGCAGATTTCACCTCATAGTTTTGAGGTGTATTCCATAAGACCATATCAAGCTTATTCTTTTCGTTGTTGGTTTCCAACAACTCCGTGCGAACCTTCTCTTTAAGATGCTTTTCAAATTCTATTGTGGTAGAAGATGTCTTTTTCCTCTCAATTCTTCCCTTTCCAAGATCCAACTTCTATTCTTTCTCCCGGAGGTCTAGTGATGTTGCTCTTTTCACTCCTCATCTCGGTTTGTCAAGATCATGTTCAATTTCTTCCATTTACAGTCAAAGTGTTGTCCAAATTATATCAGTCGTTTTCCTTCTCTATTTTGTTTAACCGGAGTGTGGTGCCATTCTGCTCAAGTTCTTTTCGCCTTATCAAGTTTGACTCCCTTCTCAACCGGAGTGCAGTCTGAGATCTTTCTTACCCCTTGTTCCATTCATTCAATAGTTCCGGTGGCAGTGTGTTGTGATTTCATCAAGTATCTTCTCATCTTCTCAAGACCTTATTCAATTTTTTTTCTTTCCAACCGGAGTGCTACCCGAATTTGGTCTTCCTTGATCCCCTTCCTTAACCGGAGTGTTTTTCTATATATATCTTCCCTTCAACCTCAAGGTTTCGCAATGCTCTTTGTCCCTCGTTTCTAACGGAGTGTTTTTGACCTAGTTCACCTTCGTGTATTCTTTTCTCGAATTTGTTCAACCTCGCAAGGTTCTTTGGTTTCACTCGTTTGTCAAAGAAGCAACTTAGTTTGACCTCTTCTCTTTTTCTCTTCCGTTTTCCCCCGGTGCCATTCTAGATCTCGGGACGAGATCCTCTCGTAGTGGTGGAGTGTTGTAACGCCCCGAGACCGATGTGCCAGGTGTCCGCCAGTTATTCGCTGTTGTTGCCTTGTCATTGCTTGCGTGTCATACATTGCATATCATGTCATCATGCGCATTTCATTTGCATACGTGTTCGTCTCATGCATCCGAGCATTTTCCCCGTTGTCCGTTTTGCAATCCGGCGCTTCGTTCTCCTCCGGTGGTCGTGTCTACCTTTCTTTCATGTGTGGGGATTAAACATTTCCGGATTGGACCGAGACTTGCCAAGCGGCCTTGGTTTACTACCGGTAGACCGCCTGTCAAGTTTCGTACCATTTGGACTTCGTTTGACGCTCCAACGGTTAACCGAGGGACCGAAAAGGCCTCGTGTGTGTTGCAGCCCAACACCCCTCCATTTTGGCCCAAAACCGACCTAACTCTGCTCCATCATCTCGGTCGTTCGATCACGATCGCGTGGCCGCAAACCGCACCTCATTTGGACTCTCCTAGCTATCTCTACCTATATATATGTGCTCCCCTCCCAAAAATTCGCGGATGAACCCTATCCTTCGTCCACCTCGCGCCACCGGACAAAGTCCTCACCGGCCGGACATGTCCAACCCGCCCGGCCACCTCACCCGGACCAATGGGGAGCCGCCACGTCACCCCCGCCGCCGCTCCAGGCCAACCACCGCGCGCCACCTCACCCTCCTCCTCTCTCCTCCGCCGCACGGGCCCGCGTGGCCCAGATCTAGCCCGCGGGGCCCGGATCCACCGCCGCCAGAGGACGCCTGCCCCGCCGCCCGATTCCGCGCCCGCCGCCGCCGTTCTCCCGCGCGCCGCCGCCCGGGGCCGCGCGCCGCCCGCGCCTGGGCGCCTCGCGCCGCCGCCTCCCAGATCCCGCCGCCGACCAGCGCGCCTCTCCCTGCCGCGCGCCGCCTGGATCCCCGCCGCCTTCGCCGCTCTCCTCGCCGCCTCGTGCCGCCCGCGGGCGACCAGCGCCTCGCCGGGACACCACCGCGCGGCCCCGTATCGCCACCGGCCGCCGCCCTCGCCACACCACCTCGACGCCGGCGCCATGACTCCGGCGAGCCCCGCGGCGCCCCGGCCGGCCGGACTCGGCCACCCCCGCCGCCGCTCGTCTACTCCGGCGATCCTCCTCCAACTCCGGCCATCTTCATCGTCTCCGGCGAGATCCCGCGGATCGGGATCAGATCCACCACACCCTCCATCCAAACACCCCGCCTCGGATCTGCACCGCTCCATCCCGGATCCCTCCGTCCCGCGTTGACTTTCGCGGAGGTAAAAATTCATCGAAGTCCCCGAAATTACCAGATCCATGATGCCCTGTTCGAGGCCTCGTAACTTTGCATCTGTAGCTCCGAATCATGCATATGATATATCAAAATCTTCGTCTCGACATGTACATCATTTCGTTCCATTGCATCATTTGCATTTGAGTTCATCTTGATGTCCATAATGCTGTTAGAAGGAGGCATCGTGAGTTAAATTGCAGATCCGTTAATTCATCATTGACTTTTGTCATTTTGCCATGATTATTGTGTGCATGATATGCCTGTGACCCTTTGGGATGAATTGTTAAGGATTTTGTCTTCTTTCCAGAGGTGCCACCCATGCATTTTTAGGATGTGTGTGGTGACTTGTGCAAGCTTGCAAAGAGGGGCACCTGAGTAATCTGTTTTCAGGGACTTAGTGATTTTCACTAAGTCTGGGATATTTTAGTTCATGATGCCATATGTTCAGCTTGTTTCCTAATGATCCGTGCCTCTTTTGAGGATGATCAGTAAGGGAGTTTTGATATTCATGTTATGCTCTATCCATCCATGTCCTTACTTGCTATGTTGGAGTACGCTAGGTTGAGTCAATCGAGCTCAACTTTTACATCGTTGTTAATTTGGGCAGATCGTGAACTCTTTTGCGATTTTGCCGATGCCATTGCTAGTGACTCGTGCATGCTATGCCATTGTTCTTGCCATGTCTAGCTAGCATTTTGTGCCTTCTTTATGGATATATGCTTGCCTTGCCATGACTTGCACCGTAGTGAGTGCATCGAGCTCGCTTACATGCCTTCGTGAGTTATAATTTCAGCATGTCTCGGTTTTCACTAAGTCTGAAAACTGATTGTGTTTCATCTATGTTCGTGTGCTCGTTAGAGTATTTTGTGAACCCTTTTGGCCCCAGGTCACTTTGGGTGTTTTGTTAAGCTTGTTGAGTAGCTCCATGCCATGTTCTTGCTTGTCATGTTCAGGTTATGTTTCATGTTGTTTTGCTGCTCCGAAGAGAGCATCGTGGTCTGAAATTTCAGACTAGTGTTAATTTCACTAAGTCTGAAATCTGTTTTGCATATTCATTTTTGCCATGCTTTTTTGAACCTCTTAATGGATGAATTTGGCTATGGCTCAATGCTAGTGTTTTGATAAGCATCTTGTGTACATCCTTGCCATGTATTTTGTTTTCATGTTTGGTGGCTGTAGCATGTTCGTTTCGTTGCATTTAGGAGCCTACTTGCTGTAATCGCAGATCGGTTCGTTTCGTAAAACGCTTGCCATTTCCAAACCGTAGCTCCGATTCCTATGATCTTTATATCGTTTTCAGGTGATTTCATCCCCTCTATCCAGTGGCACACTTGGTTTTCCAAGTTGAGGCCAGGTTTATGCATTTCCTGTCACGTCTTGCATTTTGCATCCCGCATCGCATCCCGCATCTCGCATATCATACCATGTTCATGTGTTGGTTGTTTACTATGTTGTGTGCTTCTTTTCCGGTGTTGCTTCTTCGTGTTGGATCCGATAACGTCGTGTTGTGAGGACCCGTTCAACTTCGTCCGTTTGTCTTCTTCATGGACTCGTTCTTCTTCCTTGCGGGATTTCAGGCAAGATGATCATACCCTCGAAATCACTACTATCTTTGCTATGCTAGTTTGCTCGCTCTTTTGCTATGCCATTGCTATGATGCCTACCACTTGCTTGTCAGCCTCCCAAATTGCCATGTTCAGCCTCTAACCCACCATTGTCCTAGCAAACCGTTGATTGGCTATGTTACCGCTTTGCTCAGCCCCTCTTATAGCGTTGTTAGTTGCAGGTGAAGATTGAAGTCTGTTCCTTGTTGGAACATGGAGATCGTTCCTTTTTGGAACATGTTTACTTGTTGGGATATCACAATATATTGTAGTTAATTAATGCATCTATATACTTGGTAAAGGGTGGAAGGCTCGGCCTTATGCCTGGTGTTTTGTTCCACTCTTGCCGCCCTAGTTTCCGTCATATCGGTGTTATGTTCCCGGATTTTGCGTCCCTTACGCGGTTGGGCTATTATGAAAACCCCTTGACAGTTCGCCTTAAGTAAAGCTTCTCCAGCAATGCCCAACATTGGTTTTACCATTTGCCACCTAGCCTTTTTTCCCTTGGGTTCTGCAGACTCAAGGGTCATCATTATTTTAACCCCTCGAGCCAGTGCTCCTCTGAGTGTTGGTCCAACCCAGAGCACCGTGCAGGGCCATCCCTTGGCAACTTGGGTTACGTCGGCTCCTGTACGCTTAGCTTATCCGGTGTGCCCTGAGAAAGAGATATGTGTAGCTCCTATCGGGATTTGTCGGCACATTCGGGCGGTGTTGCTGGTTTAGTTTTACCCTATCGAAATGTCTTGTTGTACTGGGATACTGAGTCTGATCGGAATGTCTCGGGTGGAGGTCTATTCCTTCGTTGACCGTGAGAGCTTGTGATGGGCTAAGTTGGGACACCCCTGCAGGGATTGAACTTTCAAAAGTCGTGCCCGCGGTTATGGGCAGATGGGAATTTGTTAACGTCCGGTTGTAGAAAACCTGAAGTCGACCTTAATTAAAATGAATCAACAGCGTGTGTAACCATGATGGTCTCTTTCCGGCGGAGTCCGGGAAGTGAACACGGTTGTTGGAGTTATGCTTGACGTAGGTAGTCCAGGATCACTTCTTGATCATACTTTTATCGACCGTGCCTTGCCTTCTCTTCTCGCTCTCTTTTGCGAATAGGTTAGCCACCATATATGCTAGTCTCTTGCTGCAACTCCACCTCATACCTTTTACCTTACCCATAAGCTTAAATAGTCTTGATCACGAGGGTGCGAGATTGCTGAGTCCCTGTGGTTCACAAATACTTCCAAAACCAGCTTGCAGGTGCCGATGAGTCCGTGCAGATGACGCAACCAAGCTCAGGAGGAGCTCGATGAAGATCTTGTCCTTTGTGTTGTTTTGTTCCAGTTGATCAGTAGTGGAGCCCAGTTGGGGTCGATCGAGGACCTTTGTCGCATTTGGGGTTCTTCTTTTATTTTGGTTCCGTAGTCGGACCATGAGTGTATTTGGTTGATGTAATGCTTTATTCATGTAATTGTGTGAAGTGGCGATTGTAAGCCAACTATGTAACTTTTTCCCCTATTGTATTACATGGGTTGTGTGAAGATTACCTCACTTGCGACATTGCCTTCAATGCGATTATGCCTCTAAGTCGTGCCTCGACACGTGGGAGATATAGTCGCATCGAGGGTGTTATAGTATTAATATGCATATAGGATCTGAACATATGATCTTCCACCAAATAAACCAACTAGCATCAACTGCAAGGAGTAATTAACACTACTAGCAACCTACTAGCACCAATCCCGGACTTGGAGACAAGAATTGGATACAAGAGATGAACTAGGGTTTTGAGAGGAGATGGTGCTGGTGAAGATGTTGATGGAGATTGCCCTCTCCCGATGAGAGGAGTGTTGGTGATGATGATGGCGATGATTTCCCCCTCCCGGAGGGATGTTTCCCCGGCAGAACAGCCCTGCCGGAGCCCTAGATTGGTTCCGCCAAGGTTCCGCCTCGTGGCAGCGGAGTTTCGTCCGAGGAGATGGCATCTCATTTTTTCCTCATTGAAAGACTTCATATAGCAGAAGATGGACATCGGAAGGCCACCAGGGGGCCCACGAGTTAGGGGGCGCGCCCCCACCCTCATGGGCAGGGTGTGGCACCCCTGGTGAACTTCTTGCGCTCAGTATTTTTTATATATTCTGAAAACGTCTTCCGTGAAGTTTCATGACTTTTGGAGCTCTGCAGAATAGGTCTCTAATATTTGCTCCTTTTCCAGCCCAGAATCCCAGCTGCCGGCATTCTCCCTCTTTATGTAAACCTTGTAAAATAAGAGAGAATATGCATAAATAGTGTGACATAATGTGTAATAACAACCCATAATGCAATAAATATCGATATAAAAGCATGATGCAAAATGGACGTATCAACAGTCACCGTTCACATGCTGCGATCTTTGGCAATAGTCACAGAGTTCATTAGTACACTCAGCAACAAAATGCCCCGGTTCTCCACATCGATAGCAAGGCAGCCTTTTCTTCTTGATTGCCCACTTTGAAAGTTTTTCTCCCTCTGCTTTATCCGTCCCTTTGTCAGCCTTACCGGCGCCAGCGGCTGCCGGTACCGTGACTGCTGCCAGCGCCCTGACTGCATCAGCCGCAGCCGCGGGCAACGAGGGTGGAACGACGGCCACATGTGTTGTGTGATCGAGCTCCGCTCCCGTAGGCGCGTCTGCGATGGGCGGTGGTGGTGGAGGTTCTCACGGTGGAGGTGGACGCCTGCCCCTCCCGCCCCGCCGATATCCTCCCCGGTAACGGTCATTGGGACCGGGGACGCCTTCAACAAAGTTGCCGGGCGGCCGCCGCATCTGACCGTGCTTACGCACCCTTGCAAGTTATTCCCACGCGTCGTTGCCCGCTAGTTTGGCCTAAACGTCGCCGGCCATCCAGTGCACCACCTCCGCCTTGCAAGTGTTCGACAGTTTGCCTAGGTGAGTTTTTTATTTCTTTTTCTTTCATTTTGTTTCGTACAATTGAATTAAGCCGAGTCAGTAGAATTGAAGATGAAGAGGCTGAGAGAGATAATCTACGAGGACTCATCGTCATCTGAAGAGGAAGAAGACGTCGATGACTTCAAAAATATTCTTGGTATGATTTTCAATGATGATATTCAGCATCCGAGGAGAGGATTACAGTTTGGCCACATACAACTCAACCATGATAGAATGGAGGGGGATGCCAAGATCAGGAGAGATTATTTTGGTCCTAGTCCAACCTATCCGGAGAAGTATTTTCACAGGCGCTTTCGTATGCACACAAGTCTTTTTTTCACCATTCCAAAAGCCGTTGAGAAGTATGACAATTGGTTAAAGCTTAGAAGGAATGCATGGGAGAGATAATTGCAAGCTCTATGATGAAGTGCATTGCGGTTGTTTGATTTTTGGCATATGGGTGTTTGACTGATACAATTGACGACTATGTACGCATTGGAGAAGACACAGTCTTGGAGGCCGTTCCAAGGTTCACAAAAGCAGTGGTTGTTATTTTTGGACCGCAGTACTTGAGGGCACTCAATTAGGAAGACACTGAGAGGCTTATGGCACAGAGTGAAACAAGAGGATGGCTAGGGATGCTTGGATCAGTTGATTGTATGCACTTGACCTGGAAGAATTGTCCTACAGGATGGAAAGGTCAGTACAAGTCCATTGCAACAATCCAACGATCATTCTTGAAGTTGTTGCGTCGGAGGATCTATGAATATGGCATTCATTCTTTGTATTGCCCGGCTCTCACAATGACCTGAATGTCCTGTCAAGATCACCCTGTTTGCTAGGCTTATCGCAAAGATGCTCATCCTTGCAACTATACAGTCAATGGTCGAGATTACACGATGGGTTACTACCTTGCGGATGGCATCTATCCCCCATGGGCCATATTTTTAAAAACAATTCACATCCAAAAGGCAACAAAAGATCTCACTTCGACACATGTCAAGAAGTGGCTAGGAAGGATGTGGGGAGAGCCTTCGGTGTGCTTTAGAAGCACTTTGCAATCGTTTTTGGCCCTGCCGAGTGCTGGAGCTCTAAGGTTCTATCGTTTTACATAACATGATCATTGAAGATGAGAGAGATATGTTTGAGAACTTTGAATAGATCACCAACGAGACTCCTGTTGGGCCATAGCACGATCCAAATAGGATCTAGACATATCTTGAAGCACATCGTAGGATCGAGATCCGACAAGTTCATACCCAGCTCCAAGATGATCTTGTTGAGCATCACTGTCATCTTCATATCACTTCCTAGTTGTGCTTATACCATGTAATTTGCTTCATTTGAACTATTTGGTGTGTTTGAATTGTTCCCATCCTTAGTTCAGACTTATGAAAATTTACTTCATTTAGGACCTGTTCAGAAGCCCTCTGCTCCGCAACTCCACTCCGGGAGCGGGCTAAGCGGCACTGAACGCCTCGACTCCGCGAGTCTTTAATCTCGGAGTGGAGTGGCACGTAGTTCATTTTTTTGGAGTAGCAAAAGGGATGCTCCGCGAACTCCAGCTCGGCTCCGCACAAGAAACTACTCCTGAAAAAAGAGCGTCTCGTCCCCGACCTCGACCAGTCCTGATTGCCCTCACCTCAAAGCCTAGCTGGCGAGCTGCCGCCACACGGACATGGTCGCCGCCCCGACGCACCACCCCCTATGGCCGTAAACCTCCGCCTCCCGATGCGCCAGTCGCCAGTGCTGGCCCGTCTTGCCTAACAACCCGCCGCCCTCACTCTGGTCGTGATCCAACGCCATCAGCCATCACCGAGTCCCTACACGGACGTCACTGACGCTGCCGGCCGTCCTCATCCTCCTCCATGTCTGGCTCCCCGGCGCCTCCCTCCATCCAGTTCACCAAGCCCTGTGCGTCCGTTTCTTCAGCAAGCACCGGCGCCGCTGGCCGTCCTCGTCCTTCTACACGTCCGGCAAGCTGAGGGCATCACATCAACACCTCTATTTTTTCTACCTAACTCGTAGCACCTGTCCCAGCCGGTGATGGATGGAAATTCTTTTCTGAAACTTGTTTTGAGGAGTTGGAGTTGACAGCCGAACATACCTTCAAAATCTGAAATGTGCTACTGGAGTTAAGAGTTGAGAAGTGAGGAGCAGAGTTGAGAATTTGGAGGAGTGGATTGTTGACGAACACGGCCTTAGTCTAACTAAAGCGGGCTTGAGAATACCTGAGGGTTTGCGGAAACAAAGGAAGAAATACAAAAGAATCAATAGGGAGGAGAGGGGCGGTCAGAGTGTTGTCACAAAAATTACAGGAAGTAAAAGGAGAGGGGTAGGATGGAAGTTGATGAGAAAACTGTCATGAAGAAGGGCATGGCCGAAAAAATAGTTGGAACAACCCCACGTAAAGCAACTAAGCAGGGCTGCCGAATCAGCCCTATGGAAAGCAATGAAGATTATAGCTTGGAATTGCCGGGGGTTAGAGAACGCCCGTACAGTTCATAGCCTCCTAGAGCTTGGGAAGCAATGCGCGCAATAAGTATCCAGGCCAAAAGGTTGCATCTCAAGCCTATTGAAAACCGGATGACTCATTGTCGGTGTCAAAACCGGCGGATCTCAGGTAGGGGGTCCCGAACTGTGCGTCTAGGCCAGATGGTAACAGGAGGCAGGGGACACGATGTTTTACCCAGGTTCGGGCCCTCTTGATAGAGGTAAAACCCTACGTCTTGCTTGATTAATATTGATGATATGGGTAGTACAAGAGTAGATCTACCACAAGATCAGAGAGGCTAAAACCTAAAAGCTAGCCTATGGTATGATTGTTGTTCGTCCTACAGACTAAAACTCTCCAGTTTATATAGACAACAGAGAGGGCTAGGGTTACACAGAGTCAGTTACAATGGTAGGAGATCTACATATCCGTATCGCCAAGCTTGCCTTCCACGCCAAGGAAAGTCCCTTACGGACGCGGGACGAAGTCTTCAATCTTGTATCTTCATAGTCCAGGAGTCCGGCCGAAGGTATAGTCCGGCCATCCGGACACCCCCTAATCCAGGACTCCCTCAGTAGCCCCTGAACCAGGCTTCAATGACGATGAATCCGGCACGCAGATTGTCTTCGGCATTGCAAGGCGGGTTCCTCCTCCAAGTACTTCATATAATATTTTAAACACAAAGGTAGTGTCCGGCACTGCAAAATAAGTTTCCACATATTGCCATAGAGAGAATAATATTTACACAAATCTAATCTGCTGACGTATTCCGTAGCGTGACATCACACCACGGCCAAGTCTTTATTCGAATCATTTTACTGTCCCACCTCAGCGCGTTTAGCGAGGCGGTTTCCTTGGCACGTCTTGTTAAAGCAGAGATCGTGTCCCCTTATTCCGGGATTCTCATCAATACGGGTGTGGGTAACCCAACCGCGCCATTGACTACGGCGCTTGGGAGATAAGCGAGTTTTACCAGGCTGGTGGGGGCGCATAGTCGCGTCCGCCCATATAAGGGGATAAGGATCCACCTTTTCATCCACGCCTTCTTCCTCCTTTTCCTATCCATTTCCACGCACTTGAGCTCCAGCGCCCAAGTCCGCACACCCCACCTCAACCTTCTCCAGCCATGTCCGGAGCGGGAGGCAAGTGGATGGTCTCCTCCGTCACGGAGGGACACATCAAAAGACTGAGGAAGGCCGGATACTTGTCTAACGACAATGCGCACCGGCTTCCCGAAGAGGGGCAGCTCATCCCCACCCCTAGGCCCCATGAGAGGGTGGTGTTCCTCCCCCATTTCCTCCGTGGACTGGGCTTCCCTCTCCACCCATTTGTCCGGGGGCTCATGTTCTACTATGGCCTGGATTTCCAGGATCTGGCTCCGAATTTTGTCCTCAACATCTCGGCGTTTATCGTCGTGTGCGAGGCTTTCTTCCGCATCCGCCCCCATTTCGGCCTATGGCTCAAGACTTTCAATGTCAAGCCGAAGGTGGTGCGCGGCACCCAAGCGGAGTGCAGAGGCGCCATGGTGGGCAAGATGCCCAACGTCCTATGGTTCGAGGGCTCCTTCGTGGAGTCCCTAAAGGGGTGGCAGTCGGGGTGGTTTTACATCACCGAGCTGCGCGGCCCTGAATGGGTCGCAGCCCCCGAGTTCCGATCCGGAGCCCCTACACGGCTCGCCTCCTGGAAAGAGACGGGCCTGTCGTGGGGTAAAAAAGGAGAGCTGACCGGACTCCAAACATGCGTCCAAACCCTGGTGGACAGGAATCTCAAACTTGTCAACGTAGTCCAGGTTGTGCTCATCCGTCGGATCCTCCCGTGTCAACAACAGGCTTTCAACCTGTGGGAGTTCGACCCGGCGCGGCACCGAACTCTGAGCAGGCTCTTCGACACGACGTACGAAGATGCCTGGAAGGTGCTTTTCAAGGGCACCGAGGCCCCTGCATCCGCTACCGAGGATCGCGGATTCAGCACGCAGCGTCACGCTCGTGCGGTAAGCTGTTTTCACCTTTTACAGGGTATTAGTTTTTCATAGTTTGACCCCATGCGGGATCTAAGTTCCCTTACCTTTGACAGGATTGGCAGGAGACGTCCGGACAGATCAATTGTCCGGCTCCTTTGCCCGAAGGCCCAGCGGACGCTCGCTTGGCGAAGCTGCTGGTTCCGGCACCTTACGTGGTGCCGGAGAAGAAGGCCAAGAAGAAGGCCACGGGGACTCGAAAGAGTGTCCGGCGCCAGGAGGTGTCGGATTCACCATCCGACGACTCCAAGGCGCACTCCTCCCATGAAGACGAGGAGGAGGAAGAAGAGACCTCCCCCCCCAGCGGGGGGAGGGAAGAAAAGGAAGGCCGCCCCAACCGGGGAGGCCGAAGGGTCCAAGAGGGGGAAGACCCCTCCTCCGGACTACTCCACCAACGCCGACGACGGCGAAGAGGAGTGGCCGCACAGGGCCAAGCCCGTGGCGAAATAGTAAGTATCCGGATACCAGAGAGATTCATAGTATTCCCACATTGCACAGCTTTTCCTTACATCGAACATGATTGTGCAGTCCGCCCAAGGCCGGGCTCGACGAGTCATCGAGCGGCTCCCTAGACTCGTCGGATGTGAATTCGCTTCTGACGGATTCCTCCCCCCACCCTACGGACGGCGCCGAGGTGGCGTCCCAACAGGTTCCAAGCCAGGAGGAGGTGGTCCTGGAGGCACCGCAAGGCAAACTCCCGGACTCCAGGCGTAAAGGGGATAGAACCCCCAAGGGCTCCAAGTCCGTCCTTGAGCTGGACACCGTGTCGGAACCTTCAATGGTTCCGGACTCCGGTAGGCAGCCTCCTTCCAAGAGGAGCAAGCCTACCGAGCTGGTGACCTCTGTCCAACCGGAGGCACCGGACAATTTGCTGGAGACGCTTAACGGCGCCTCCATCGACGAGGGGCATCGCACTGTTATGAGTGTGGTGATCCAGAAGGTTCGGTCCACCAAGAGCGGACTGACTGAAGCCTGTGCCAGCCTTCTAACAGGCTTTGAGGTAAGTAAAGAATATGTAAAAATATTACCGCATAGACAGTAGCCCCTGATGCTCTGTTCGGCATTCGGAAAGAAAAGCTGAATAGAGGATCTAATAATCGCAGGAGTGTAACATAATCAAGTCAATATGCGTATGCAGGCTTCGCTACTGGCCTCCGCCGCACTGACTGCGGAGGTGGATACGCTGAAGCAGAACCTCGAACGGTCCGAGCAAGAGCTCGGCCTAGCCAAGCAGCAGCTCGAGGAGAAGGAAGATAAGAAATACCTTATTGAAATATGTGAAAGGTGCAATTGCAAAAAGTGACAGGATTAACGCGGCTATTGTAGGGGCCACAACTGAGGTGGCGACCCTTAAGAAAGCGCTATCCGAGGCCGAAAAGAGGGCGGCCACGGAGCGCACCGAGCGGGAGAAGCATGAGACGCAGGTTGGCGAGGTGCGGCAAGAGCGCCAGGCTCTCATGAAAAAACATGAGAGTTTGGAGCTTGACTCGAAGACGCGAGAGTCTGAGCTCGCGGCAGCCATTGAAGATGCCAAGTCTGCCAAGGCCGAAGCCCAGAAGGCCCTCCAGGAGGTTGAGGCAATAAAAAAGATAGCGGCGGGTAAGGCATTCTTTATGCAAAGCAAGCACGTAAAAGTGAATTACTTGTCACTTACCCAAATCCGGAGCTCTACAGGAGCATTCGCAGACTTGCCCCGTAGTGTGTCGGATGCCGCCACCTTCTACCGCACCGAGGATGGAAGCTCGACGGAGAAGGTGTTCTGGTCTCAGTATGCTGAGGACGAACACCCGATGCCCTTAAGCGACCAGCTGAAACAGCTGGTCGAGCTCCATAAGGTTGCCGAACAGGCCATGAAGGGCCTCATAGTCCGGCTGTGGCCTGGAGAGGCCATGCCTGGGAGTTACTTCGGGCTGGTGAGGCAGCTGGTGGAGGCCTGTCCAAGGCTCGAAGTCATCAAGCGCTCCGTATGCATCGAGGGTGCCCGTAGGGCGCTTGCCCGTGCGAAGGTGCACTGGGGCAAGTTGGATGCTGAGAAGCTTGTGAAGGACGGGCCACCGCCGGGCAAGGAGCATTGCAAGCCCGAGATGTATTATGAGGGTGTTCTGAAGGGTGCCCGCCTTGTGGCGGATGAATGTTCCATGAATGTAATTTTTCAGTGAACTCGCTCGTTTTGTCCTGTGCGCTGAAAACTTGTTCATGTGCGCTAAGCAATGCTTTTTGAATTTAAAATATTACCTTCTGTGCGGCCGTTTATCAAATTTGAGAGATGGCGAGTCGTCGGCTTCTGCCCCCATGGCACGAGTGCTGGGGTGTTCGGGATAAACATGAGCACTCTTTTTCCCATTCTTGGGTCCTTCGAGGGAGGCGCTCAACACAACGAACAAGGCAATCGGACTATAGTGCTTGAACACTCTCACTTAGCCATAGAATTCTATAATTTTAAATTTCGGCGAAGCCCCTAGTGTTCGGAAGACCGAGTTCGGGGCGCTATCCAAGGTTGTCAAAATCGCGATTTTGAATCGGATCGGAGCTTCGATGGTAGGATCGCAAATCATAGAATCTTCACTATCAGGATCGTAGAAACGTAGATTCTAAGAACTAAAATCGTAGAATCAGAGGGCTAATCTTGGATCGTAAAGTCGTAGAATCGTATAACAGAATCGCAATTCTGACAACCTTGGCGCTATCCACGCCTAGGCCGGACAAAGCCGACTCCTCGCTCTAAGCGGCATAAGTATTTAGGGACTCGAAAACCTCTCGAACAGCGACCAGCTCTCGCCTCATCATGACGGTCAGTTTTAGCTTTCTCTACTGAGGTGCTTAGCCCAGCTCAACTGGGGCACAATCGCAGTAGTTCTCCTAGTGCTACCTTAGCCGATATGACGGAACGTAAGGTACCAAAACATAGGAGCTGGGCAAACCCAACTATTGACCCAAGACATGATTTGGAGCCGATGCATATAATGCTATAAGTTCAGGGTGCCGCACTTGTAAAAGTGTTCGGACTTCTCACACCATGTTGTGGGGTACTTAAGCCCCTCGCGTATTGGCCGTACCAAAGTGTACGGGTGCAACATGTCATTAATGAACATATATTCGTAAAAAAGAGATAATGCAATAATAGACGGAAGCTATGCATTGCTTAAAAAAAGCTGCGATCAAAGCAGAACGATACAAATAGTGCGATAAGCAAAAGATGGGACTATCAAATATGTCCTTTCCAGAGGCGAGCTACGGAATGTTATGCGAAACAGGTATACTACTCGTTATAGAGACCACCTTAGAGTTCCGTAGTGCGACGTAACTTTCTGCTTCCCTGGTTGAACCGTTTGTGAGGCAATTGTACTGCCGGAGAAGCCTTCCGAAGAATGGAGTCCTGAAATTAAGAGAAAATTAAGAAATCGGCAGCCCCTAGTGCGGTTTAAGCCGCGTTTCGGGCATGCCGTGATGGTGCCCCTCCCCCTGTGCCCATGGTATTTCTAGAACGTAGTTATGTACGTGCAACACTGGTTTCGCAAGTTCGCGAGGGCTGGGGTCGGGGCCGCATTGTTACGCTTGCTCGGAATGTGCCAGGCGGTCTTGTTATAGGTTACTCCGGGCACGCTTGACGGTGTCCGGACGTTTAATGGCCGGACTGGAGAATTGCCTTGCGAGGCTGCTTTGTACTTCCGCTGCGATAGCCACCGTATGCTCCTCCGTTCGGAGAGAGCGTTCGGTGTTTCCATTGACCGTGATGACGCCTCGAGGGCCTGGCATCTTGAGCTTGAGGTATGCGTAGTGCGGCACCGCATTGAACTTGGCAAATGCGGTTTGCCCGAGCAGTACGTGATAGCCACTGCGGAACGGGACTATGTCGAAGATTAACTCCTCGCTTCGGAAATTATCCGGAGATCCAAAGACCACTTCAAGTGTAACTGAGCCTGTACAGTTGGCTTCTACACCTGGTATGACGCCTTTAAAGGTCGTTCTGGTGGGTTTAATCCTCGAGGGATCGATGCCCATTTTCCGCACTGTATCCTGATAAAACAGGTTCAGGCTCCTGCCGCCGTCCATAAGGACTCTAGTGAGGTGAAATCCGTCAATAATTGGGTCTAGAACAAATGCGGCAAATCCGCCATGACGGATGCTAGTGGGGTGGTCCCTTCGATCAAAAGTGATCGGGCAGGAAGACCATGGGTTGAACTTTGGGGCGACTGGCTCCATCGCGTATACGTCCCTTAGCACACGCTTCCGCTCCCTCTTGGGGACGTGGGTTGCGTATATCATGTTCACCGTCCGCACTTGTGGGGGAAAACCTTTCTGTCCGCTGTTGTTCGGCGGCCAGGGCTCCTCCTCGTCATCGCTATGCAGCCCCTTGTCTCTGCTTTCGGCATTTAACTTGCCTGCTTGCTTGAACACCCAACAATCCCTGTTGGTGTGATTGGCTGGTTTTTCGGGGGTGCCATGTATCTGGCATGAGCGGTCGAGTATTCGGTCCAAACTGGACGGGCCCGGAGTGTTTCTTTTGAATGGCTTTTTTCTGCTTACCGGGTTTAGAGCCTTTGAATTCGGCATTAACTGTCGTATCCTCAGTATTGTCGCCGTTAATGCGGCGCTTTTGCTTGTTGCGACGTGACCTGCCACCGCTGTCCTTGGTATCCGAATTACCAGGGCTCTTGGTCATGTTATTGCTGCGAGCTAGCCAGCTGTCTTCTCCTACGCAAAAGCGGGTCATAAGTGTCGTGAGGGCTGCCATAGATTTCGGCTTTTCCTGTCCTAGGTGCCGTGCAAGCCACTCGTCGCGGATGTTATGCTTGAAGGCTGCTAGGGCCTCTGCATCCGGACAGTCGACGATTTGATTTTTCTTGGTCAGGAACCGTGTCCAGAATTGTCTGACCGATTCCTCTGGCTGCTGAATTATGTGGCTTAGGTCATCGGCGTCTGGTGGTCGCACATAAGTGCCTTGGAAATTGTCGAGGAATGCGGCTTCCAGGTCCTCCCAACAACCAATTGATTCTGCTGGCAAGCTGTTGAGCCAATGCCGAGCTGGTCCTTTAAGCTTGAGTGGGAGGTATTTGATGGCGTGTAGGTCATCACCGCGGGCCATGTGGACATGAAGGAGATAGTCCTCGATCCATATCGCAGGATCTGTTGTGCCATCGTATGATTCGATGTTCACGGGTTTGAAACCCTCGGGGATTTGATGATCCATTACTTCATCTGTGAAGCATAGTGGGTGTGCGGCGCCTCTGTATTGGGCTACATCATGACGCAGCTCAAACGAGCTTTGTCTACTGTGTTCGGCCCAGCCGGATTTACTGTATCCGGCGTGACGAGTACCGTCTCGTGCCGTGGGGCGCCCACGTGATCCGTAGATCGATCTTGTTTGCCTTGCCTTATCCTCCAATATATCTCGCAGGTCTGGTGCATTTTCCCATGCCTTGGTAGTTTTTGAGCGGCACCGGGGTGCGGCTTGAATGGAGGGCCGAGAGGCCTCTTTGTCGCGGCCACGGGGTGGCCGGTCGGCCGCATCATGCGCTGGTGATTTAGGTGCTTCCTCCTCTAATTGGGGTAGCAACCTGCGCTTTGGGTAGCTCTTGGAGGGGCGTTCGAGTTCATACTCTTCGGCCGCAAGGACTTCAGTCCATCTGTCGGCTAGCAAATCTTGATCAGCTCTAAGTTGTTGCTGTTTTTTCTTGAGGCTGCTCGCCGTGGCCATAAGCCTGCGTTTGAAACGCTCTTGTTCGACGGGATCCTCCGGCACGACAAATTCGTCGTCGTCGAGGCTTGCCTCGTCTTCGGAGGGAGGCATATAATTATCGTCCTCGACCTTTCTGTCTGCCGCTCCCTCATGAGGGTTGGCTTCTCTATCCTCCTGTGCTGAATCTTGCTGGAGGTGGTTGTCTTCGGCACTGTCCGGGGTGTTATTATCCCCCATGCCGGAATCACCGTTTTTTGTTGGCGGGATTAGAGCGGCGCCGCTGACGCCGGCGCTTAGGCTGCTTCTTGGAGGGGTCATCCTCCGCTGTTCCATCGCCATTGCCTTCTTTTGGGGTGTCCATCATGTATATATCATACGACGAGGTGGCTTTCCAATGCCCTATAGGCGCTGGTTCTTGATCGTCTCCTGCATCGGCGTCCATACCGTCGATGTCTTCAGAGTCGAAGTCGAGCATGTCGGTTAAATCATCGACAGTGGCTACGAAGTGGGTGGTGGGTGGGCTTTGAATTTCTTCATCATCCGCATCCCAACCTTGCCGACCATAGTCCGGCCAGGGCTCTCCTGACAAAGAGAGAGACTTTAGTGAATTCAGAATATCGCCGAAGCGCGAGTGCCGAAAGATGTCCGCGGCGGTGAACTCCATGATCGGCGCCCAATCGGGTTCGATCGATCGGGGCGCAGAGGGCTCGGAGTCCGGAGAGGAGTCCGGCTCCTTGGAGTCACGGGCTTCGTAGAGAATAGGGCTGGTGTTCGGCTCGATCGTCGTAGAGATTGCAGCCCCCGTGGCGGTGTCTAACCACCCATCCTCGGTTGGTGTAATCGGCTCCGAGCTAGGGGTCGGAGCGGACACGGGTGCGGCCTCCAGGGCACTGTTCGGTGGCAGAGCTAAATCATGCCCATCGTGACAGTGCGGCGTGCTCGGATGTGGCTCGAATCCGTCGAAGATCAAGTCTCCGCGGATGTCGGCCGTGTAGTTCAAACTTCCAAATCTGACCTGATGGCCAGGGGCGTAGCATTCGATCTGCTCTAGATGACCAAGTGAATTGGCCCGCAGTGCAAAGCCGCCGAATACGAAGACCTGTCCGAGGAGAAAAGTCTCGCCCTGGATCGCATCGCTGTTGATGATCGGAGAAGCCATCGGGCCTAAAAGTGACGACACAGAGGAACTCTCAATGAAAGCACCAATGTCTGTGTCAAAACCGGCGGATCTCGGGTAGGGGGTCCCGAACTGTGCGTCTAGGCCAGATGGTAATAGGAGGCAGGGGACACGATGTTTTACCCAGGTTCGGGCCCTCTTGATGGAGGTAAAACCCTACGTCCTGCTTGATTAATATTGATGATATGGGTAGTACAAGAGTAGATCTACCACGAGATCAGAGAGGCTAAACCCTAAAAGCTAGCCTATGGTATGATTGTTGTTCGTCCTATGGACTAAAACTCTCCGGTTTATATAGACACCGGAAAGGGCTAGGGTTACACAGAGTCGGTTACAATGGTAGGAGATCTACATATCCGTATCGCCAAGCTTGCCTTCCACGCCAAGGAAAGTCCCTTCCAAACGCGGGACGAAGTCTTCAATCTTGTATCTTCATAGTCCAGGAATCCGGCCGAAGGTATAGTCCGGCCATCCGGACACCCCCTAATCCAGGACTCCCTCACCCGCACTTTTGGGTTGGTCTAATGGCGGCAAAGAAACACCTTTTCCGCGTTGTATCATTTGCGATAAAAAGATGGGCCAGAGATTGGTTTCTGGGAGAACAACTAGCTAGGCAATGCCAGCCTATGAGAACAATATCCAGCTTTGTACCGCATTGTTCGCAATAAGAATAATACTCTTGCTCAGGTGCTTAGTTCTTTCCTGCCGATTTTTTTCTTCAGGCTGGATTTGATTGGTCCTTGTCTTATGTCATGGCAAAATCTATATCCCGAATGGATTTGATTAACCTGATATAAGGACTGGATGTGTTTCGCTGGAATCTCGCTAAAATGTGCTCTTCACAGTCGACTCTATGTATTGTGCCCTCACATACTTAGAGGTCCCAGTTAATAACAAGAAAATTTGGAAGTCAAAAGATACCACTAAAGTTAGCTTTTGTACTCCTGTTAAGACAATTAAACACCTCATTTCTCAATGCAAATTTGCACGTTCTACATGGCCAGTCATCTAAATACCATCCAATCTATATCCTCCCACAAGTGTTGCAATATTTTTAGTCATTGGTTGGACGGTATTCCAAATAGGTTCAAAATACTAATAAGGGTGGGTGTGTATGCCATATTATGGTTGCTATCGCTATGGAGAAATGATTTGGTTTTTAATGGCAAAAACTTTATTCCTTTGCAAGCAATTTTCCGCTATACGCACTGTCTTAGTACGTGGTCTATGCTATATCGAACAAAGTAACTGTTGTTTAAGTTGGTGTGTATGCGGCTGGAGCGAGAGATGGTTTTTACCTAACATGGGTAGCAGCATAATAAGACTCGCAAAATGATAAAAAAAAATTGACAGTAAAATGACAATTTCTCTTCATTCGAAATAGTTTAGTAAACCTGATCAGGATCAGTCAAATTCCAACTCGAGCCGTTTCAAGCTGCCTGATTAAGGGCTAGTTATTTTACTGCCTTCTAGAATAAGCTAAAAATAAACTATCCTTTACCTTAACTGGTAGTCTTTTATAAAAGAAAAAATAATTGATTGAACTTCTAGAATAAACTGAGTAGGCTAAGCTTATTCTACCAGCCGAAAAAAGCCACCTGGCACTAAACAAGTCAGCCAATCAACGGCGCCTGTTGATTCCAGGGCACATTTTCCTTGTTTCTTCCCCATCCTTCGGCTCGGCTCGTCGATCGGCGGCGATGTCAGAGGAGGTGGCGAGGAGCAGGGTCCTGGTGGTCGGCGCCACCGGCCGCCTCGGGGGAAGCCTCGTGCGCGCGAGCCTCGCCGCCGGCCACCCCACCTTCGCGCTCATTCGCCCGCACCACTTCGCCCTCCCCGAGTCCGCCCCCCTCAAGCCGCTCGCCGCGGCCGGCGCCACCATCCTCAAGGTAAACGCCCGTGATTCCGAGTGCTTACTGCTGCTTCCTGTGCCGAAATCTCCATTCCGCCTGACCGACGTGCCAATTCCGTCCGTGTGGCTCAGGGTTCGCTGGACGATTACCCGAGCTTGCTAGAAGCCGTGCGGCAGGTGGATGTGGTCATCTGCGCGGTGCCCACGAAGCATGTGCTCGAGCAGAAGCCTCTGATTCGGGCTATAAAGGAAGCTGGGTGCGTGAAGGTGAGGTCTCCAGTTCAACTGCATCAGGCGTATGGGTATCTAATTAGTGGGGTTTAATTAAAGAGTAGTTGGCACGTTGTTGTTTCGCATGCAGTCATTAATGCAAAAACAATTTGGAAACCTAGCGCTGTTAATTAAAGAGTAGTATCAATGTGAAATCAAGCCATCAGTGCAATTAATTAGCTAGCCAATTAATTATGCGTGCAATTAATTATGTCTGTTTAAATAGGTACTCCCTCCGTTTCCTAATATAAGTCTTTTTATAGATTCCAATACGAACTACATACGGAGCAAAATGAGTGAATCTACATTCTAAAATATGTCTATATGCATCTGTATGTAGTCCATATTGAAATCTCCAAAAAGGCTTATATTTAGAAACGGAGGGAGTAGTATTGTTTTACGCCAAATCAATTTGGAAACCGAGACACTAATGCAATTAATTAATTATTAGTCAGACAGTTATAGGCCTGCAGATAATTAGTAGTATTAGGGAGTTTTTCTAACCGTATTTTCCCTAATAGTAGAGGTTATTTCCAAAACAGCCCATAATCTACCGCTTCGCATGCACCTAGAATAATTAGCCACCGACATTGTCACAACCCAGTCAATGCCACTGCGGCTGAGGACAATCGGTCACACGCCACCACTCTTCAAATATTGTTTCATCCTGTAGCAAAGCACGGGTATTTAGCTAGTCTAATTAGTGGGGTAGTGTTTTTCTTATGTGAATTGACAATCGTGTAGCGAATGTTCTATTTAGAATCAAATTGTTGGGAGTTGGTAGCACCCGCATTAGCAGAATGACATAGTAAATGTGAAGCGGGGGGGAATGAAATAGGACAACATGCTCATTGGGCTAAACTTTATTACTTGGGAAAAATCTGGAATAAAATCTCTACACCACACAAAGAGACGCAACCAAAAAGGTGACAGATATCTCCGTCCTAAACAAATGCAATTTTCAATATCTCCGTCCTTTAGCAATCTAAGATTTTACATCGCAATTTTATTATTAAGAAGAAATTGCGGAGAAAATGCAAAGCATTGCTTCTGATGTTGCAGTGAATTCATGCAGAGATTTATTCCGGCTGAATTTGGAGTTGATCACACAAAGGTGCAGATTTGTGACATGGACCATGGCTTCTATGAGAAGAAAGCTGAAATCCGCCGTTTAATAGAGAGCGAGGATATTCCTCACACGTACATCTACTGCAACTTCCTGATGCGCTATTTGCTTCCTTCGCTAGTGCAGCCGGGTCTAGATGCCCCTCCAAGAGATGAAGTTACGATATTTGGTGGAGGAGATACTAAAGGTCTGGTGATATTACTTCTCTCTAATCTGCTGTCTGATACCTGGAATGTAAAATGTTTCTTCCATGTTCTGTTTTTTTCCCTCAAGGAAGATTTTGTCTCTGCAGGTATCTTCGTTGAAGAGGGTGATGTGGCTAAATTTACGGTGTGTACCATAGAGGACCCCAGAACATTAAACATGACATTGTATCTGAGACCTCCGGGAAATATCTACTCACTGAATGAATTGGTTAGCCTCTGGGAGACAAAAATCAACAAATGCCTAAAAAAGATACATATAACTGAAGAGCAACTCCTTCAAAACATTCAGAGTAAGCTAACAGTACTCTTGGTGAAAGGTTTCCATGATATATTAGTAGAATTATTTCTGTTGCTTTTATATGTGCTCTGCTGCCAGGGTTATTCCTTTCAAATACCAGGTTAAATCAAATCCAACTTTGAGAAAGGTTCTGATGCTCTTTTCTGGTACAGTTGTCTGTAAATGGAAGGATGTGGTTTCGTTCTTTCAGTTAGAAAAACATAAGCTGTGGTTACCCCTTGCAATCTAATACATCCTCTGTTTCTAAATATAAGACATTTTAGCAGTAACTGAGGTAATAGAAGTTTATATGCTAATACTTTTTTTTAATCTTTCGCCTTACCCTACAAGTTCCAGCACTGACGTCTCGTTTTTCTGAACCTTGGCATGAATAATTGCGAATACAGACTCACCACAAATTATAACTCTGCTCCTATGTTTATAAGTAGTTTGTGAATAACACGTGAATGTTTTTCTATATTTATTTTTGTCATGTGTCTTATTCTCTCTTTTTTTATTTGCAGATGCACCGTTTCCTCTGAAAATGGATTTGATATTTATATATTCAGCTTTTGTTAAGGGTGATCACACGTATTTTGAAATTGACTCAAGAAGTGAAGGAACTCGACTGTATCCTAATGTAAAGTATACCACAGTTAGCGAGTACTTGGATACACTAGTTTAGAGTGTTGGTGATCTGTATGTTGCTCATAAGTACCAACCTTTTGATTCAATTGACATTTTGACTGATGATGAGAGTGATGAATGTGTTCCAAGTTCTTGTGCTCACATTTTAATGTGTTCCGATCCCTTTTCTGTTCTCTGAAAGAAGTGGGGAGTGATGAATGTGCATCGAGTTCTGTGTGCTCAATAAATATATGAAGCCGTCAGATGTTCTTATTATTTCCCTGTCCGGTCTGTTAATTAACTGGCTCTTAGCTTTTTCTATCCTGTTCATTCCAGCTATTCTTGTGAAGCACCACCGTTAGTTTTTGGCATGTGGCCATGTTTGTTCTAGAATCCTACGGATTATTTATAAGTATTTCGCATTATGTATTTAGTAATATAGTTAGTTCAGCAGCACAATGTGAGCAAAGAATCATGACAATAGTCTCTAGTGGTTGGGTCCTACATATTCTGGATCCAGTTAGGTATATGTTTGGTGTTCATAGGAATACATGATTGTTTCTCGTATAAGCAGCCTAGGGAATGGGGCAGAGTGTCTGTTTCCTCTCTTGTGCTTTGGTTTCTTCTCTCCTTGGTGGAGTGGAAGAAAAGGACAAGAATTTCCAACACAGCAAGAAAAAGCTGTGTTTCTTGTCTTTCTCCTCTGATCTGTCTCTATAACTCCTGCTGTTGCCCTCCCTTTGGGCCTTAAACTGTGTATATGTTGAAAGAAAGTCATATCGCGCTTGGTCCTTCAGGTAACAACTTCCCTGATTCATCTTCGATTCATTTGAGTCAATTTGCACTATACATTTTGTTTATTTGAAAATTGCAACTTCTTAAAGAACGAGATAACATGAGGTTAGTGCGGAAGGTATCAACCAGATATTTCATTCGAGATACCTGAGTTCTGATACTTCAATCAGATGGCATGAACAGATGGACTTAAGATGTGCTAATCCAATCCATCAATGATCTTACGTATGCATATACATTACCTTGTATGGCATGAATTTTTGGTGATAATATAGTTGCATCCGAATCCTGACAGTGCCAACCTAAACCTTCTTGCGTTAGCCTACTTTCAACTGCTGGCAGTACACTTCGTTGCTACCCTGGTCATATTTCAAATCCCACCAACTGTGTTCCAAGGAGTTGATGTGTCTGGAGAGGCTTCTCCAGGGCAGTACTTTCCATATGTCAGCTGCGACCTGAACTTGTTGATCTAGTTTAAGTTTGGCTTTGTTGCACCGGATGCTTGAATTGTTCTCTTATCACAAGACAGTGAATCGGCTACGAGGTCGTATGGAAAAGTATTTTCCATATCTAGGAGCCAGGGTTTGCAGCTTGTTCACATAAAGGCCATGATGACTTACCCTTTTTTAAAATAGTTTTCTATCCAGATATTCACTAGAATATATAATTTCTTGGATGTGTCATATGAAAAAAGTGAACTATTGCAATTTAGTACTGCCATATATCAAGAATTCCATGATAGAGCAACAGGAGAGTAAAACCTGCGGACACCAGACTAATACTACTAAAGTTGACTGGTCTCTTGAGTCTGAATTAACATAACAGCGGGTCCATGTTACTATGTTAGCAGAGTTTATATTTTACGCCACACAGTAAGTTTTTATTTTACTTATCATTCTAATGTTTTTGTCTTCTACAAGTTATGCTGGATTGCTGTCAAACCAAATTATTTAGCAGAGTGTCTTATCACCATTGTAGTTGCATATTTGCATTGTGAACTAATTGCTGCTATGGTATTATCATGCAGTAGAAGACAGGCCAAAAGTTACTTTGGATTTGTTTGAAGTTCAAGCTAGGCCATCATTAATCTTGGTCGTTAGCAATTTAAGAAAGGGTCTAGTAATTTTTTGTTGATCTCACAGTAATGCAATTTTTCTGAACCGCAGGAACTTAAGATTGTGTGATCAAGTATGCTAGCTGCAGATAGCAATACAGGGCACAATAGGCAATCGACACGCCCCAAAAGTGGCTATGAACCTTCGGATACAGAAACTGAGTGGCATGATAGCCCTTGGAATGATGCAATATTGAAATCACAGCGGACTCGGTTGCCTAAAGATCCTGCTAGGGACCCCCAACTTGGTGCTAGAAGGCAAAACACATCTCCGAACCGTGTAAGAGATTATCCTGATGAGAAAACTTCAAGCTTGAGGAATAATCGTACTCCTCCCAGGGTCACCGAACAGAGGCGCCATACTTCCCCATATGCTGGTGGAAACAATGAATCACGCAAGAAGAGCAGCCGGACACCTCCCAGATTTCGGCCTTCTATGGAAAAATTTAGTCGATCGTCGATCAAGGAGAGGATATCCCGTAGCCGGTCAATTTCTACACCGAAACTACGACCTCATGAGAAGGAGCATCCTTCTAGAGTTCCTGCATTCCGTGGCACTCCTGTCTCAACACAGGTAGAAAGAGACTCAATTGATGTTATGAAAGGTGGTTCACATGCAGAAAATTGTTCCCCAGAGATCAATGAGTTGGGTGCAAATAGCAAGGGGCCTAGTTCCAAACATAATGAGTATACATGTACAAGCACAGAGTCTGCAGGTGACATCTTCTTCTCCCGTGACTGTAGGGCCCCACTTGCGAAAACATTAGTAAAGAATAACAGTATTGACAAATCCTTCACCTCTGATTCAAACGTCGATGATGCTGATGTTACTCAAGCAAATAGCAATAATTTGGGCCGGACACCACAGTTTGTTTCAGTTAGGACTGGTTTTTCACGAACTACAAACACCAGCCATGCTAATGGTCGGCACTCACAAGTTAGCAGTGGCACCACTTTGAGTAGGCGGTTAAACAGTGATCGGTTTAGTGGGGACAGTGGAAAGTTCAGTGATTTCACTGAGAAACTAGTTGGAGGTGTCATGAAATTCACCTCTAGCAGGCAGAAGACCCAAAATGATGCTTGGTTTCCATGTGCGATTGGAAAGTCGTGCCGTAAACCAGAACCGGCGAGCCACAAAAAAAATGATGATTCTGAATCAACTTTTATTCGGAAGGCACTTGTTGTGGAGAAGATTAGACTTTTCTGGGCTGATAAATATCGTCCACGGACTTTGAGTGGATTTACTTGTCACAGGGAGCAAGTTCAACAGCTTAAACAATTGGTAACAACTTCAAACTCTTTCCTAACTACACAAGTTTTATTAAACATAAATTTCTAATTCTCGCTGTAATTCTGTCATTAAACAAGAACTGTCTTGGTTAACTTCTCAACCGGAGTATTTACGTTATGGTTCAAAAAAATTCAGCCGAAAGACCCGAGTTAATCTTAATTCATTCTACTGTCCAGTTAAATTAAATCCAAAAATAGCTAATCTGTACAAATTTGCTTGGCAATTGCATGGGCACGCTAAAATCTACAGATAATTGTTCCAGTAGCTCAATGTTAGCTATCTAGGTTTCTAAATGCCAGTTCCCTTTCCTGACAGGTTTCCCCTGAGTTTTGTCCTCATATCATTCTCAAAGGGCCTTCAGGATCAGGAAAGAGATCATTATGCAGAGCAGTACTCACTGAGATCTTTGGTGATTCCTCTCTGAATGTACAACTTTAAACACTGAATATGGTAAGCCATGTTAATAAATTACACATTATAGACCGCATTAACTATTTGTTGTTGCTTTTCCAGGTATCTCACTATTTGAAGAGTTGCAATGCCCAGGTTAGTTCTGTCACAGACGAGTAGAATTTATATAGTTGTTTTATGCACTTAAGGGCATTTGGACATCCCACAACTTGAGTTCATTTTGATGCCGATGCAACATTCCTGCCAATTGCAACCATTGTTCTCAGTAGTTTGCACAAAGTAATCATGGCTTTGTGGTTTGAAGACAATGTAAAAGGTTAATTGTATCATTGAAGGAAGACGAAATTGCTTTACTTAGTTTCATGCGGTCTTGCTTGCTCCCTCATCATTTTAGCTAAAGGATAGAGAAACAATTTACAAGGACCACTGCAAGTATTGAGCCAAAATCATATTACTTCTCAAATGAACTTTGTAAAATGTTACCAACTATATATGTAGTTTCATGTCAAAATGCATCTGTAAGTCCATAGATGTCTAGTTTGCATGTCCTGTGTTGTTCAGCATTTTAAAAGAAAATAGGTAATTTCTGTAATGTTGATGTTTGCAGTCTCTTTTCTAACTCATCTCCATGCCAAGTTAGTATATTTGTTTTCTCTGAGAGAACTGAAATTTCAACCATCATTTCATCCCAACAACTTCTGGTGTGGAATAAAAACATAAATTCTTCATTGCTCGACAGTCAACATTTAAACATGTGCATACTGCTTAGTGCTTACCATGTGGCACTACCATCTAATTATTGTACACATCGATGTATCCCTCACTTGGCAAGAAATCCATAATATTATGTATATTAAAAGAACACCACATGAGGTAATTATGTTATAGGAATTTTAAGCGCGGACGGGTTACCCTGATTTTGGCAGGGACCTGCATCTGCGCCCATTTTTGTCCCATTATCATCAAGTGATCACCACGTTGAACTCAATATGAGGACTCAATCCAAGCATGCTAGATATGCTTTGACAGCTCTGGCAAATGAAATGTCAAATAAGCATAAAATTACTGAGATAGCTGCAACCAAGAACTTCAAAGGTATACTTACATCATCTGCAGTGCTGTTTTATGTAATCTCATTTCTTTTGAAATCTTCCTAACACGCTTATTTGTTGATTCCAGTTATTGTTCTCTATGATGTTGACAAAGTTAGTGAGAACAATCAGCGGTTGATAAAATGGATAATTGATTCCTCCTCTGATGCATGCAAAATAATAATGACTTGCCAAGATGGGCCCAATCTTCTTGATTCTATTACAAGCCGTTGCAAGCTTATTAGCATTAGTGTGCCAAATACACGTGAGGTGAGTTTTCTCGATTTTTTGTTGTCCTTTCACTCAAGGGATTGGGTGTCTACGCAGATTGCAGAACAAGTACATGTGATTTTACATAATTCCAGTGATTACAAAATATATTAACTTCTTACCTAGTAGCTAAGTCCCCAATTTAAAAACACAGAAATGAGATTGAACACTAACACTGAAGTTTGTTCCGAGAACCATTAAAGTCCAATTTGGAAGATAGGGAAAACCATTTCAATAAGATTGATGACTGCTGGGTCCCATATGTCATAGCAAAATGGGTCACTGCTGGAGTTGATGACTTTTTCTCTATTTAGAGGTTATTGCCAGTCTGCTAGAGATGCTCTAAAGTGCCTCCAATAGCCACTCTTGTAAGACTGGTCAAACTGCCATCCTTGTTGGCACTTCAAACGGCCCGCAGAAAGCATAATTTGATGTCAAAAGAATTACAGCCCAGTCTCAGTCTCATAACCTCAACTCAGTTAAAGAAAAATAATGATTGCATTGCAATCCAACCAAGATAATGAGCAGTTAAAATTTCAATAGATATCAGTAGAACCCCAATACATTATTTCTGATGAAACAACAAGAATACTTTTTTTTGTGTGAACAATTCTGTCTCAAGAAAAGAGTACTGCAAGTCTCAACACTCAGTCTTGTACAAATCCGCCTATTGTATACGCCTGTCTCATCTCTGGGCTGTTATTCTATGATAACATTTTACTACAACAAGATTTGGTACTGGATCAGTCCAGCAAAGCATTACAACTCAATGACAATAGGGGAATTTGTCAGATCAATAATCTTGGGGCAAATGCTGGCCACTTTGCTGCAATCTCTAGCAAACCGGGCGACTGGTGTAACCAAGTCTACCACATCAATTTCATGGAAGAAAAGATTACCATCGTCTGAACCCGCCTTCAACACTGGAGATGCTTCCCCTGTCACACAGTTTACCGATCTTCCAGCAACATCATCGCTGCACGAGCTCGAGGAACATCGAGGTGGTGTTCTAGACACGTGCAATTCCGATGTCTCGTGAATTCCACCCCATTCCATGTAACCGAAGTCATCAGTGGGATATTCAACATCACAGTCAGCAATTCTGGCTTCTTCTTCCACTGGTTGGGCCGCAGAGGATTCTGAAGTTCTTGATCCACAGACCTCACTCCTCTCCATCGGAGCAAAAAACTCATCAGTGTCTGATTCACCGAAGTCATCAATGGTATATTCAACATCACAGTCAGCACTTCTGGTTTGTTCTTCCTCTGGCCGGGCTGCAGAGGATTCTGAAATTCTTGATGCAAAGACCTCATTCCGTTCCATTGGAGCAAAAAACTCATCACTGTCTGATTCACCGCCTACAATTGCGGTTTCCAAATCCAGTGTCTGCAAACCATGATCAGAAGCGTCGCCACCAACAGCCGCATCTGGTTCTTCTTCATCCTCTCTAGGCTCCATAATATCATCCTCGGACGAAAGGCCCTCGACGTAGCACGGGAGATCCTCCATCGGGCTAACGACAGTCTTCATGTGGCAGGGGAGGGGCGGGCAGCCCGCGGTGAACTTGGTATTCTTGGTGGAGAAGAAGTTCACCGTGAGATTCAAGCTGGCAACACACACACAGGCATCAGAACAGCCGTTCACATCAGTATACTGTTACTAGTCAACTCTGGCTGGCCCCAAGAAAAGAAGAATCCATGGATGGAGCAGCTAGAGATAGGAGAAAGAGAGAGGGGCCTTACTTCTCCCATGAAGGGAGGTTGAGCATGGTGTAGGCGAGCTTGACCTTGTTGCCGATGCCGCCGAGCGACTTGAATTCGGCGGCGGCCTTGCGAACGGCCAGCGACTCGGTAGGGTGCTGCCACGCCCACTCGAACTGCAGGCCAAGAAACGGAGGCGGCCACGTTTAGTAAGAAAAAAAAGCCGAGGAGCCACCGCACCATCCAATGAAGCGAATCTTTCAAGGGGAAGAAGGGTTGGTTAATTACCTGGAGGGCGGCGACGTTGGTGGGGAAGCCGTAGATGCAGAGCATCATCTCCCAGGGGCGGCCGCGCTTGGTCCGCCAGGCGCCGCATCGGAGCTCGCCGTTGTGCTGCCGGATCCGCCGCCGCGGGTTCACCGTGAACCTGCCACACGACCGTCAATCAATCAGGTGCAAGAAGCAAAGATGAGATTTTTGATTGATGCGAGACGAGGTGGGGGGGTGGGGGTACCCGATGTAGGTGCGGCTCTTGCTGCGCGGGCAGAGCGACCGGAGGAGGTAGCAGCAGAAGAAGCCGCCCCCGCCGCCGGCGGCTTTCTCAGGTCTATCTTTGGTTTCCTCGTGTCCGTCGCCCGCCACGGCTGCCGCCTTCGCCGCAGGACGCGGCCTCCTCTTGCCCTTGGCCGCCGTTCCCCTTCTTGCCCTACCCATCTCTCTCTCTCTCTCTCTCTCTCTCTCTCTCTGCAGCCTGATGCGGATTCGGGCGAATTGGATGGGGGATTGCTCCGAGATGAAGGCCGCCTTTCCGATCCCGAGTGATGGATTAGAAGGCAACGGCTATTTTTCAACCGATGGATTTACACCCTTTTTTCTGAGGAGAGAAACCTCACTTGACCCAGTCGTCAGACGCGTAGCGCTAGGCTGGCTGTCTAATCCTCTTTGTGGGCTGGACCCCTTCCTGGGCTTCGTCCCGGGCCTCCGTCATGGGCCTGGAGCCTCGATTCCTCAATTCCCCTCAGTTGAGACAACGCCGTCTGCGAGAAGATGGGCAGACGGCCGCCAGAAACCCTAGCGCGGAGGGCTCGCGACGGGCGTGCTGTGCCAGTGTGCCCTGCCTCTGTGGGGTTTGGTGGAAGCAACACGTGAAAACAAATCGACTTCTGTTAATGGGACCTACCTGGCAGCTACACAGCTGGCGGGCGGAGGGGCTCTGAGAGTGCCCTGTATCCACCGGGATTGAGGTTCCGTTTTATCTGGATGAAATGAAACACGGTTGACTCACAAATATGCTTGCAGTATCTGTCTTTCATTTACGGATGCATTGCATTAGCTGACTTGCAAATTGAAAAAAAAAACAGGTTGTGGAGGTTCTCACTCACATATCAAAAAGGGAGAGTTTCGATCTCCCCGAAAGTTTGGCTTACACCATTGCGACTCGATCCGCGCACAACATGAGGGAGGCGATATTGGCTCTGGAGGCATGCAGAGCTAACAGGTATGCTTTGTAGTATTCGTTGTCCCTTCTCAAGTCTTCTTATTTCCTTCGGTTTTGTATTATGATGATGATCCTAGCATGTGCTCTTCACTTCCATTTTTCCCTTTGATCTATCAGCTACCCCTTCGTGGATGGACAAGCTATACCGCTAGGATGGGATGGTGTTCTTGAGGAACTCGCAGCAGAAATTTTAGAAGATCCTTCTCCCAAAAGGTCTGCTGGAGTAAAACAAAATTTAGCCATGAATGTTTTCATTGTCCTTCTCCTTGGTTGTGAACATGTTATCATTATGCTTCAAGTACCACCAATATTTCACTTTATGAATTGCCGCAGCTTTGATCAGTCACCATTGGTTGATTTATTTTACTAACACAGGAAAATGTTATTGAGCTGTGCGATTACATTCAGACTTATTTGCTAACGCGTCAACGTATTACGCAGGTTATTTTTGGTACGAGGCAAGCTCCAAAAACTTTTGGTTGAATCCGTGCCTCCTAAACTTGTTCTCCAGGTACGAGTTATTCAGATTTAACCTCAAGGATGCTACTACTATATAACTCCACAGACACAATCGCGTGATTAAACATCATTCTTGATTATTATTTTGCCTGCAGAAACTCGTAGAGCTGTTCCTGAAGGGAATACATGCTAACATAAAAAGGGATGTTTATTACTGGCACGCCTACTACGTAAGTTTCCTCGGCATATTTCTGTTTAAATGCACTTCCCAGGGGAGCTATGATAGCCATGCACGAAAATGCTGAATTTCAGGATAAGAGGTTGCCGGCTGGTGCCAGTGCACTGCTGAAACTGGAAGGTAATTTGGCACTCATGTTATCATGTAAACTAAAAACAGCCTGAAACCATGGAAGTTAATTGTTGGCTTTGCTTGTGCAGAATTTATCGCCAAGTTCATGAGCATCCACCGGAAGAGCTTGGCAGCCGATTCATGAAGACTCCACTAGACCAGCCGAGAAAATTTGGCATGCCTGCACGCAGTTCAGCTGAACCCTGCAGCCAGTATGTATTTGGTTCACCGGTCATGGAGCCTGCCGGCATTCATAGTTGTAGTATTTTGGAGTGGGGAAACGAGATGAAACGGAACGGGGACTGAAACCAGTCCGTTGTGCAGTAAGCCTATGCTATGTACAGTACATGTGCTTTTTGTGCATTTGGTCAGTGTCTGTACTCGACGAGTCTACTATGCATTTTCACATCGGCGGATTTGGAATGTGAAGGAATAGATCTTCACAGGTGTTTGAAGTTTGAGTATATGTGGAGTCGTTTGCTAGAGCATCTTCAAGGGCAATGGTCAAATTTGGCACTCCGTATGTTCGTGGACAGCAGGTGTCGAGCCTCATTTGTATTCGTCTAATTGTGTCTGTTGACGGTGTAGTTGTACTCCGGAGCCTCCCCGTCACACTGTCTTTAAACAAGGTTGACAGTGTAGTTGTACTCCGGAGCCTCCCCATCACACTGTCTTTAAACAAGGAAGATCACTGAAGCACATTGGTCCTTTTGAGACCATGCTATGTTAAAGAAAGAGTGTCAAATTCACAAGTCTTTGATGTAACTGCTTCAATAATGTCGGTGGGCTCTTTGATGTGACCTTGGTATTGCCCTGACAAACCTACCAAATAGTTCTTCTATTGTCAATGCATGCAGTCGGCACAACCAAGTATAATGTGAAAGCCTCTTGCTACTCTAATTGCCAATAGTTTGTATGTGTCTTTGACATTTCGTTCTGCCCAGTACTCCGGTCCAAACACCTTCCTCATGGTAACGACAAATCTTATCATTGTGTCAATGCATGCGCTCTCTTGCATCCAAACATACATTTCTATACAAGGAAAGAATGACAGTGCTCCGGTGTAATCCTTCATCAGTGTGAAGTATACTTCATTGGTGTGAACTATCATAATCCTTCACAACCTCCATTATGCGCAAGAACAGACGCTTGCGCATATGGTAGTGACGTCGAAAGAAGCCCTCGTGATATATCGGGGGCTTTGAAGTAGTAGTTGTAGAGATCACATGGTCCTTTGTCCTATTCCTAGTAACAATTATCCTACCAGACGTTGAACCTAGGAATATGCTCCTCTTCCTTCTCCATTGCTTCGAGGGTGCTCGTCATCATCATCACCTTGTAGTATGTCGTCATTGGATGATGATGATGACACTACGAGGTGATGATAAATAATCGAAGAACTTATTGTAATAAACTCATTATTTAGGGCAACAAACTCACAATGACTCCATCGCGTGTCCCCACAAATGTGCAAAAAAAGGTCAAAAGAGTATTTCGTCGAGCATGTGGTGAATGAGGTGTATGGCGGCAGCAGTTGGGAGGACTAGGATGTACTGGGGTGGCATCCAAGGTGGTAACCATGTCTGGGATTGCGACAACTTCGGAAGACGGTGCTCTGGGTGGGGATCGAACAGAGGACGTCGGCAGTGCTCCAGGTGGAGGCAGGACGAGGAGGGTGTGGCATGGACGATGACATAATAGAGGAGAGGACAAAGAGAGCAGGCCGGAGGGAAATGAGGGGGACAAGAGCCGGATTGTTGTATCCTGACGGACATGTTCGGATAACATCATTTTCGCCGCACATATGGATTGGGTTTAGAGTGGTGCGGATAGTCCGCTCGGATTAGGGGAGATTCAAAGATTTTTTTTCTTCGAGATGCTCAAACATGGTTGACATGCCTTTTTCCTTCTACTTTATGTTTAGATAAAGCGGATCGTTAATTTTCTAGCCTGGCTGATATCCAGAGTTCTGATATTCTTTTGGAACACAAGTTAAACAGGTTATTGAAGTAGGAAAAGTTGGGGTCAGTGCTTCTATCCCTGCCGGAGAAATTAGTAGGAGTGACAGACTGGTTGGTCGGTAGGATGCTAACAGAACTAAATTAGCTATGAAGAGCGTGGCAGAGAAAAACACTATCCAAGGTATTGATACCATGTCTGTTCCTATCATACTTAACATAGATAACACCATTCTTTCTAATATAACTGATAAATTAGGTGTTGGTTATTTTAATAATGATGAACATGAGAAACTGATATGTGTGAGAAATCTCTTGAAACTTCTAGACTTTATTTGATAGATGTCAGTAAAATTGATAAACGCATTATTAAACCTGAATGTAATAATGAAGAAAGTGTACTTGTTGAGTGTGATAGTGACAGTGGGATGATAGTGCCACTCATTTATATGCTATCTTGGAAAAGGCTAAGCTAATTAAATCATATGAAAAAAATGTACAAGTTGTGCTCCCCAGTTTTTAGGGTTCAGGGGGCTAAAAAAAGGATAGGCCCCAAAAAAGAATGGTTAATTATACCAGGTCTTTTCTGGAATTGCAGGGTCTCGGATCCCCTACAAAACAAAAGTTCTTGAGCGATTTTTATTTCTGAATAAGGTGTCCAATTCATTTGTCTCATCGCGACAATGATAAAGTATTTTAATATACAATGGCAAAGGAGAATCTAAGACCCTAAAAATTTTCATCGGCAACACCTGGCTCCTACTGGTAGATCATGAGGAAATTTACAGGATGTTGATTAAGATTTTTTTTATGTAGTTGGTAGAGAGTATGGTGATCATTAATTATGTTAGTATGCATATCAGGGGCAAAAAACCACAATGAGATGCTACTAGCAAGAGTTTATGGTTCAGCACAACTTGCAGGGAGGGGCCATTTCCTAGCTGAATTTGCACAATTGTGTAATAAAAGCAAAGGATCCTTCTTGCTAGGTGGCGATTTTAATATCGTCAAGATATGTAGTGAGAAGAACAACCCCTATTTTTTATCTAGATGGAGATATACTTTCAATTCCATTATTGAGGTTACTGGTTTGAAAGAATAAGCTTTGCACAACAGGTTGTCTACCTAGCCTAATAAACTGGAGGAGCCCACCATCGAGAAACTAGATAGAATTTAATTTCCTCAAATTGGGATTCTTCTTTTCCTCTTTGATCATGTTCCATGACATCTTTCAACTAGGACCTCTCCTGCTCATAACAACTTATTTAGATATGAGAATTGTTGGGTAGAGAGAGAAAGTTTCCATGAAGGGTTATGAAAAGTTGGTATGTTGGCACCTTCTGCAAACATGACATTGATCTCTGGCCAAAAAAAACTAGAAGATGTTAGACATTAGAGAAAAGTTAGGGAAAAGTTTATAGACATTAGAAGGTTGTCATTTTAACTTGGAAGGTTTATATAGACATTAGAGAAAAGTTATTAATTGAACAAGATGAATTGGATATGAAGAGTGACATCTCTTGTCTTACTATTGGAGAGAGACAACTCAAAATGACTTATGAATCCAATCTTAGAAATTGTTCATGGATAAGGAGATGAAATGGAGATAGATATCAAAGGAGAAAGGTTTGAAAGAAGGGGATGGGAATACCATATACTTTCGGCTCAAATCTAGTGGAAGAAAAAAAATCATGTCATCCTTGTGAAGGAAATATGCCCTAGAGGCAATAATAAAGTTGTTATTTATATTTCCTTATATCACGATAAATATTTATTATTCATGCTAGAATTGTATTAACCGAAACTTAGTACATGTGTGAATACATAGACAAACAGAGTGTCCCTAGTATGCCTCTACTTGACTAGCTCGTTAATCAAAGATGGTTAAGTTTCCTAGCCATGGGCATGTGTTGTCATTTGATGAACGGGGTCACATCATTAGAGAATGATGCGATGGACTAGACCCATCCATTAGCTTAGCACTATGATCGTTTAGTTTATTGCTATTGCTTTCTTCATGACTTATACATGTTCCTATGACTATGAGATTATGCAACTCCCGAATACCGGAGGAACACCTTGTGTGCTATCAAACGTCACAACATAACTGGGTGATTATAAAGATGCTCTACAGGTGTCTCCGATGGTGTTTGCTGAGTTGGCATATATCGAGATTAGGATTTGTCACTTCGATTGTCAGAGAGGTATCTCTGGGCCCTCTCGGTAATGCACATCACTATAAGCCTTGCAAGCAATGTGACTAATGAGTTAGTTGCGGGATGATGCACTACAGAACGAGTAAAGAGACTTGCCGGTAACGAGATTGAACTAGGTATGATGATACCGAGGATCAAATCTCGGGCAAGTAACATACCAATGACAAAGGGAACAATGTATGTTGTTATGCGGTTTGACCGATAAATATCCTCGTAGAATATGTAGCACTACAAAAAATACACTTCCATGATGATACGTGTTTGTCACAGTAGGTCGCATTTTCTGTCATGCATGTACATCCATGATGATTTTATGACAGAATCAAGATAGTCATACTTGTGCTGTCGTAGAAGTGTTCCATGACATTACCAAAATTATCATCACGGAAGTGTCCACTTCCATGACGATAAATCCCGCGTCACAGAAGTGCTTTCGTCAAGGGTGACCGACACGTGGCATCCACCATAACGGAACGCCATTAAGTTATCGGGTCGGGTTTTGGATCCGATAACCCGTTAACAGCCCCGACCAATGGGGATTTTCCATGTGTAAAATCATCATTGGCTGGAGGAAACACGTGTCGGCTCATCGTTGGGACAGATGTCATCCACTCATTGGACAGAAGGCGCCTATGATACGTCGACACATGGCATGGCCCAACAGAGGCCCATTCCTGTGAAAAGGCCGGCCCATTTGACTTGGTCAAAAGGTGGCGGGCCGGCCCATGTAAAGCCTGTTAACGGCCTGTTCGCATATAGCCCATTTACAACCCGCTAACCCAAGGCCCGTTATGCCCTATCCGAATTAGGCCCAGTAGCGTCATCTGGGCCACCCAATATGATTCCAGCCTGTTTTCACTTATGTCCCATGTATGGCCCATGACGTCTTTCGGCCCATATGAGGCCCTATGTAACTCTTGACCTATTAATGGCCCGTGGTGAAACTGGCCCGTAATGAACAGTGTATCACTTTACACCCATTAACGGCTTGTGGTGAAACTGGCCCGTAATGAACAGTGTATCACTTTACACCCATTAACGGCCCGTGGTGAAACTGGCCCGTAATAAACAGTGTATCACTTTATACCTATTAATGGCCCGTTATTCCGCTGGGCCGTTTCCAGCCCATGTTATCTTTCGGCCTTCTCAAAGCCCATTTATTCTTGGGCTCATTTCCAGCATTCGTTTACTTACGGCCCGTTACTGTCATTTTCTGCTTGTGGGCCAAATTCAGCTCGTGGTTACAGTCGGCTCGTTTGTGGTCCGTTAATACGTTGGGCCGTTTTCATAGCGTCATCAAAGACGGCCTATTAACGATGGCCCGTTATGGTCGGCCCATGAACGGACGATTCCAACTCTAGCCCGTTTACGGCCATAATGCGGCATGTTATTGGCCCATGTTTGGCCAATCGATCATACTGCCCGTATAAGGCCCATTGATGATACGGCCCATAGAAGGCCCATTGTTTCTATGATCCATAGAAGGCCCACTGTTTCTACGGCCCGTAGGAGGCCCAGTGTCACCACAGTAAATATTAGCCCATTGTTATTGTGGCCTAGTTTTAAAAAATAGGTTTTGCAGCCACTAGCAAACCATGGAAAAATGAACTGCAATGACTACAAGCAAACAAATAAACAAGACAATAAGGAAATAAATAAGCAAGCAACTTACGCTAGGCTATCACGGCTATCACACATATTACATCCAATGGGCATCAAAGTTCGCCACGAGTGCAAATAAACGCGCCGACAAAAGAATATACAAAACTGAGAGCACTTCAGAAGGCACTAGGCCTGGCCAGGTCGGGCCCCCCAAACAGCTAAAGAAGCTGAGTAGACCTCAGTTGTGTCAACGATAGATGCATCAACACTAGATTTAAGGCATGATGGTGCGCACGGCAGTCCTCTGACATCTTCATTGCATCTTTGACTTCAAGTCGGAGCTGAGCTGAAGCAAGCCTTTCCGCTTTAAGTTTAGACTGAAGAAGTCGAACTGATTGAGGCAGCGACTACACAGAGGTTGTCTCACACCTGCTGGTGAGTAGCTTCAACTCACTGTCTTCATCAAGACAGGACCTTGGGGTCATCTCGCTGTCCTCAAGATGGTTTGGCTAACTATCTTCCCTGAAGTTCTGCCTGGCGTAAGAGATACGAGTCTGAAAGAGAAATAAGGAGACACGTAACAGGTTTCACAATCATATAAGCAAATAAATGGATCTGTTCTGCATAAGGAACATGTTTTTACAACTACAATTTGAAACTGGTAGCTGTTGCAAACATCCAATCAGATGTAAACAACAAAGCAAACAGCAGTGGAGGAAATGATGCCTATCCAAATCTATACTAGAACAAAGTTTGAAGGCTTGAGAAGGATGAACTTACATTACATGTTAACACGGGCTGGACAAAGCCCTTCTCCATGTTGATGGAAGGATAATTCAATAAATTCCCCAAAGAAAATTCATTATAAGTGTCGGATTTCGGGTTCCGGCTGACCCTTAAGGTTCGAACACTGGGGTGCGCGCGGAGATTACGCCTTCTACCTCCCCGCCTCGCAAAGATCTAAGCTACTCAAAGAACTGCACAAGGGACACAAGATTTATACTGGTTCGGGCCACCGTTGTGGTGTAATACCCTACTCCAGTGTGTGGTTGGTGGATTGCCTCCTGGGGCTGATGATGATGAACAATACAAGGAAAAACAGCCTCGTGAGGGTCTATTCTTGGCTGGGGGGACGAACTGCTAGGAGGAGTTCAGCCTCCCTTCTCTTTCTCTTTCTCTCTTACTCTTACTAGCCAACCGAACCCAAAGTTCGAACCCCTTGCTACGTGGGCGGCTGGTCCTATTTATAGAGGCCCTGGTCCTCCTCCCAAATATTGAGCGGGAAGGGAGCCAACAATGGCGGGCTAATTTGAAGGGGAACAGCAAGTATCAACTACCCTGACAAAAGCAGTCTTCGCCTGCGCAAAGCTCTGGTGATGACGCCGTCTTGGGCTCCACGGTGACCTCCGTCTCGTAGTCCTCCTGGTCTTGGTCTCGTTGCACCGAAACGGCAACCTTTGCCTGATGCCTCGGTACTCCGCGACTGCGCTTGCCCCCTTTGCACCGAAGAGGAAAGAAGGACACTGCGCGCACTGGCACCAGCCTGGCGCCCTGAGTCGTCATGGCTTGCGTCATGGGCACCTCGCGAGGTACCCCGCCTTGATCTCTCCGCCTCCTCGCGAGCCAGCCTGACGAGGCCGTGCCTGAGGAAGCTCCGTGTCGTCCGCCTCGCGAGGCTTGACCCCTCGCGAGGGTCTTGAGTCTTGTGTTGATGAAGATGGGCCATGCTGGGCCTCTTTCGAGCCACGCTGCAGGCCGCAGGCAGGCAAGTCTGGGGACCCCCGTTCCCAGAACGCCGACAGTAGCCCCCGGGCCCAAGGCGCGCCCAGACTTGGCCGTGCTGAGAGGCGAAAGGGCAAGGGTGAAGCGCCGCGGGCCCTAACAGCCTGCGGCCTTAGGCGCCGCGTGGCGGTTGATGGGACGTGGGCGTCTCCACTTCCCCATGACGCCTTGGTGACTGCGCGAGTTGGACAGGTCCCTGCATGCAAACCGTGTCATGATTACCTGTGATCGTGGAGGCCGGCGGTTGGCCTTCGCCGGCTATAAGTACAGAACTGTGCATGCCCTTGAGGATGTCACCCTTGGCCTTGGCCCCACGGCCGAGGCCGAGGCGCGTGTTCTATCTTCTGCTGCGCTGACGCGGGTCTTCACCCACATCTACCTTCGCGACCCCAGCGCCGACCTCGACAGCCTGCTGGAGCCAGTAAGCGGCGAGGGCGCTGCTGTCGCTGCCGAGGCCATGAAGGGTCGCGCGGAAGCTCTGCTGGGGAAGTTCTGGGCCTTCAGTACCAAGCCGAAGCAGGGTGCTTCCAGTTCTGCTGCTCCGTGAGGCGGGGCCACCCGCGCTGCTCCACCGCTGCCAAGCCACTCCGCTACTACTCCTGCCCTACTTTTAATTCCTGCATCATGCATCATGCCTCGGGGAGGCGTTTAAACTTGTGTTTGGTATTGAGACAACCAGTATGGACTGTAATATTTGCTTTTAAGTTCCTTGAATTTTATGCTTTCCCTCCCTACTTGCTTGTGTTCTACGCCGGCAGAGCCCGACCCCGCGCGTACCTCACCCAGCATTAGCCCCGACCGGAAACCAAGACGGGACCAAAGGAGTGAGGGGCTACAGAGCCAGTTAGGCTCCTGAGTCGCGATGCTCAGGAGTCCCCCTTGGCGCACGAACAACAAGTAGGGAGGTGTGATGTAGGAGGGTCTTTCGTTCTACGTCTGCGGAGCCCGGCCCCGCGCGTACCACACCCAGCATAGCCTTTCGGAACTAAGGAGTGAGGGGCTACGGGACCAGTTAGGCTCCTGAGTCGCGATGCTCAGGAGTCCCCCTTGACGCGCAAAGAGCCAGTGATTTGGTGAGATGCGAGTAGGACCACCGTTCTACGTCTGCAGAGCCCGGCCCCGCGCATGCCTCACCCAGCATAGCCTTTCGGATCTAAGGAGCGAGGGGCTACGGGACCAGTTAGGCTCCTGAGTCGCGATGCTCAGGAGTCCCCTTGACGCTCAAATGGCCTTCGTACCTTGGCCCCGCTCGGGGAGAAGCGCGTGACGAACCAGGCCCGAGGGGCCTGGCTGGGTGGCGTACGTCCGGGCATGACCCAGGCGCAGCCCCCGTGCCCTACCCCCTCGCGCGGCGCTCCCGAGGGGAGGCGTTGCGATGAGGCTAGACACTGATCTCTGGGCTCCTTGAGGTTGACGCGGCCCGGGGGCCACCCTAAGTTGTTTATGTTGGGGAACGTAGCAGAAATTCAAAATTTTCCTACGTGTCACCAAGATCTATCTATGGAGAGACTAGCAACGAGGGGGAGGAGATTGCATCTACATACCCTTGTAGATCGCTAAGCGGAAGCGTTCAAGTGAACGGGGTTGATGGAGTCGTACTCGTCGTGATTCAAATCACCGATGACCAAGTGCCGAACGCACGGCACCTCCGCGTTCAACACACGTACAGCCCGGTGACGTCTCCCACACCTTGATCCAGCAAGGAGAGAGGGAGAGGTTGAGGAAGACTCCATCCAGCAGCAGCACAACGGCGTGGTGATGATGGAGGAGCGTGGCAATCCTGCAGGGCTTCGCCAAGCACCGCAGAAGAGGAGGAATAGAGAGGGAGGGCTGCACCAAGAGGTGAGATCAAATCGCGTGTGTTATGGGCAGCCCTAGGCCTCATATATATATAGGGAAGGGGAGGGGCTGCGCCCCCTCTAGGGTTCCCACCCCTAGGGGGGGGGGCAGCCCTAGATGGGGATCAAAGGTGGCGGCCAAGAGGGGGAGAGGAGAGGGAGGCGCACCAATATGGGCCCTAAGGCCCATATCCCCTAGGGTTTGCCCCCTTTCCACCTCTTAGGCGCCATGGGCCCTTATGGGAGGCGCACCAGCCCACTAAGGGGCTGGTCCCTCACCACTCTTGGCCCATGCAAGCCTCCGGGGTCGGTGGCCCCACTTGGTGGACCCCCGGGACCCTCCCGGTGGTCCCGGTACGTTACCGATAAACCCCGAAACTCTTCCGGTATCCAAAACAGGACTTCCCATATATAAATCTTTACCTCCGGACCATTCCGGAACTCCTCATGACGTCCGGGATCTCATCCGGGACTCCGAACAACATTCGGTAACCACATACAAACTTCCTTTATAACCCTAGCATCATCGAACCTTAAGTGTGTAGACCCTACGGGTTCGGGAGACATGCAGACATGACCGAGACGTTCTCCGGTCAATAACCAACAGCGGGATCTGGATACCCATGTTGTCTCCCACATGTTCCACGATGATCTCATCGGATGAACCACGGTGTCAAGGACTTAATCAATCCCGTATACAATTCCCTTTGTCTATCGGTACGATACTTGCCCGAGATTCGATCGTCGGTATCCCGATACCTTGTTCAATCTCGTTACCGGCAAGTCTCTTTACTCGTTCCGTAACACATCATCCCGTGATCAACTTCTTGATCATATTGTGCACATTATGATGATGTCCTACCGAGTGGGCCCAGAGATACCTCTCCGTCACACGGAGTGACAAATCCCAGTCTTGATTCGTGCCAACCCAACAAACACTTTCGGAGATACCTGTAATGTACCTTTATAGCCACCCAGTTACGTTGTGACGTTTGGCACACCCAAAGTATTCCTACGGTATCCGGGAGTTGCACAATCTCATGGTCTAAGGAAATGATACTTGACATTAGAAAAGCTTTAGCAAACGAACTACACGATCTAGTGCTATGCTTAGGATTGGGTCTTGTCCATCACATCATTCTACTAATGATGTGATCCCGTTATCAATGACATCCAATGTCCATGGTCAGGAAACTGTAACCATCTATTGATCAACGAGCTAGTCAACTAGAGGCTTACTAGGGACATGGTGTTGTCTATGTATCCACACATGTATCTGAGTTTCCTATCAATACAATTATAGCATGGATAACAAACGATTATCATGAACAAGGAAATATAATAATAATCAATTTATTATTGCCTCTAGGGCATATTTCCAACAGTCTCCCACTTGCACTAGAGTCAATAATCTAGTTCACATCGCCATGTGATTACCATTCACAGGTCACATCGCTATGTAACCAACATCCAAGAGTCTAGTTCACATCACTATGTGATTAGCACTCAATGAGTTCTGTGTTTGATCATGTTGCTTGTGAGAGAGGTTTTAGTCAACGGGTCTAAACCTTTCAGATCCATGTGTGCTTTACAAATCTCTATGTCATCTCCTAGATGTAGCTACCACGCTCTATTTGGAGCTGTTCCAAATAACTGTTCTACTATACGAATCCAGTTTACTACTCAGAATAATCTGGATTAGTGTCAAAGTTTGCATCGGCGTAACCCTTTACGACGAACTCTTTTACCACCTCCATAATCGAGAAAATTCCTTAGTCCACTAGTTACTAAGGATAACTTTGACCGCTGTCCTGTGATCCATTCTTGGATCACTCTTGTACCCCTTGACTGACTCATGGCAAGGCACACTTCAGGTGCGGTACACAACATAGCATACTGTAGAGCCTATGACTTAAGCATAGGGGACGACCTTCGTCCTTTCTCTCTATTCTTCCATGGTCGAGCTTTAACTTCATACCTTACAACTCAGGCAAGAACTCCTTCTTTGACTGATCCATCTTGAACACCTTCAAGATCATGTTAAGGTATGTGCTCATTTGAAAGTACCATTAAGCGTTTTTGATCTATCCTAATAGATCTTGATGCTCAATGTTCAAGTAGCTTAATCCAGGCTTTCAATTGAAAAACACTTTTCAAATAACCCTATATGCTTTCTTAGAAATTCTACATCATTTCTGATCAACAATATGTCAACAACATATACTCATCAGAAATTCTATAGTGCTCCCACTCACTTCTTTGGAAATACAAGTTTCTCATAAACTTTGTATACACCAAAATCTTTGATCATCTCATCAAAGCATACATTCCAACTCCGAGATGCTTACTCCAGTCCTTAGAAGGATTGCTGGAGCTTTGCATACTTATTAGCATATTTCAGGATTGACAAAACCTTCCGGTTGTATCACATACAACCTTTCCTCATAAATCATCGAGGAAACAATGTTTTGACATCCTATCTGCAAGATTTCATAAATAGTGCAGTAACTGCTAATATAATTCCAACAGACTCTTAGCATCGCTACGAGTGAGAAAGTCTCATCGTAGTCAACTCCTTGAACTTGTCGAAAACATCTTAACGACAAGTCGAGCTTTCTTAATGGTGATACACACCATCATTTTCTGTCTTCCGTTTAAAATCCATCTATACTCAACAGCCTTACGGCCATCAAGTAGTTCTTCCAAAGTCTACACTTTGTTTTCATACATGGATCCTACCTCGGATTTTATGGCCTCGAGCCATTTATCAGAATCCAGGCCCACCATCGCTTCTCCATAGCTCGTAGGTTCATTGTTGTCGCGCAACATGACTTCCAAGACATGATTACGCACCACTCAGAAGTAGTACGCATCCTTGTCATCCTACGAGGTTTGGGAGTGACTTGATATGAAGTTTCATGATCACTATCATAAGCTTCCACTTCAATTGGTGTAGGTGCCACAGGAACAACTTCCTGTGCCCTGCCACACACTAGTTGAAGAGACGGTTCAATAACCTCATCAAGTTTCCACCATCCTCCCACTCAATTCTTTCGAGAGAAACTTTTCCTCGAGAAAGGACCCGATTCTAGAAACAATCCTTTATTGCTTTCGGATCTGATATAGGAGGTATACCCAACTGTTTTGGGTGTCCTATGAAGATGCATTTATCCGCTTTGGGTTCGAGCTTATCAGCCTGAAACTTTTTCACATAAGCGTCGCAGCCCCAAACTTTTAAGAAATGACAGCTTAGGTTTCTCTAAACCATAGTTCATACGGTGTCATCTCATTGGAATTACGCGGTGCCCTATTTAAAGTGAATGTGGTTGTCTCTAATGCCTAACCCATAAACTATCGTGGTAATTCGATAAGAGACATCATGGTATGCATCATATCCAATAGGGTGCAGTTATGATGTTCGGACACACCATCACATTATGGTGTTCCAGGCTGTATCAGTTGTGAAACAATTTCCACAATGTCTTAATTCTATGCCAAACTCGTAATTCAGATATTCATCTCTATGATCATATCATAGATATTTTATCCTCTTGTCACGACGATCTTTCAACTTCACCCTGAAATTACTTGAACCTTTCAATAATTCAGACTCGTGATTCATCAAGTAAATATACTCAACATTTACTCAAATCATCTGTGAAGTTAAAACATAACGATATCCACTACATGCCTCAGCACTCATTGGACCGCACACATCAAAATGTATTACTTCCAACAAGTTGCTTTCTAGTTCCATTTTACTGAAACCGAGGCTTTCAGTCATCTTGCCCATGTGGTATGATTTGCATGTCTCAAGTGATTCAAAATCAAGTGAGTCCAAACGATCCATTTGCATGGAGTTTCGTCATGCATATACACCAATAGACATGGTTCGCATGTCTCAAACTTTTCAAAAACGAGTGAGCCCAAAGATCCATCAACATGGAGCTTCTTCATGCGTTTTATACTGATATGACTTACGTGGCAGTGCCACAAGTAGGTGGTACTATCATTACTATCTTTTGGCATGAACATGTGTATCACTACGATCGAGATTCAATAAACCATTCATTTTAGGTGTAAGACCATTGAAGGTATTATTCAAATAAACAGAGTAACCATTATTCTCCTTAAATGAATAACCGTATTGCGATAGACATAATACAATCATGTCTATGCTCAACGCAAACACCAATCTCGATGGTAGAGGGAGCGTACGATATTTGATCAACCTTGGAAATACTTCCAACACATATCGTTATCTCACCTTTAGCTAGTCTCCGTTTATTCCGTAGCTTTTATTTTGAGTTACTAACACTTAGCAACCGAACCGGTATCTAATACCCTGGTGCTACTAGGAGTACTAGTAAAGTACACAATGTATATCCAATATACTTCTATCGACCTTGCCAGCCTTCTCATCTACCAAGTATCTAGGGTAATTCTGCTCGAGTGGTTGTTCCCCTTATTATAGAAGCACTTAGTCTCGGGTTTGGGTTCAACCTTGGGTTTCTTCACTAGAGCAGCAGCTGAATTGCCGTTTCATGAAGTATCCCTTCTTGCCCTTGCCCTTCTTGAAACTAGTGGTTTCACCAACCATCAACAATTAATGCTCCTTCTTCTTGATTTCTACTTTTGTGGTGTCAAACATCGCGAATATCTCAAGGATCATCATATATGTCCCTGATATATTATAGTTCATCACGAAGCTCTAGTAGCTTGGTGGTAATGACTTTGGAGAAACTATCACTATTTCATCTGGAAGATCAACTCCCACTTGATTCAAATGATTGTTGTACTCAGACAATCTGAGCACAAGCTCAACAATTGAGCTTTTCTCCCTTCGTTTGTAGGCTAAGAAAATCGTCGGAGGTCTTATACCTCTTGACGTGGGCACGAGCCTGAAATCCCAATTTCAGCCCTCAAAACATCTCATAGTTTTCGTGACGTTTCAAAAACGTCTTTGGTGCCTCAACTCTAAACCATTTAACTGAACTATCACGTAGTTATCAAAATGTGTATGTCAGATGTTCGCAACATCCACAGACAACGTTCGAGGTTCAGCACACTGAGCGGTGCATTAAGGACATAAGCCTTCTATGAAGCAATGAGGACAATCCTCAGTTTACGGACCTAGTCCGCATAATTGCTACTATCAACTTTCAACTAATTTTTCTCTAGGAACATATCTAAACACTAGAACTAAAGCGCGAGCTACGACATAATTTGTAAAATCCTTTTGACTATGTTCAGGATAATTAAGTTCATCTTATGAACTCCCACTCAGATAGACATCCCTCTAGTCATCTAAGTGATTACATGATCTGAGTCAACTAGGCCGTGTCCGATCATCACGTGAGACGGACTAGTCAACGTCGGTGAACATCTTCATGTTGATCGTATCTTCTATACGACTCATGCTCGACCTTTCGGTCTTCTGTGTTCTGAGGCCATGTCTATACACATGCTAGGCTCGTCAAGTTAACCCTAAGTGTTTTGCATGTGTAAAACTGTCTTACACCCGTTGTATGTGAACGTAAGGATCTATCACACCCGATCATCACGTGGTGCTTCGAAACGACGAACTGTAGCAACGGTGCACAGTTAGGGGAGAACACTTCTTGAAATTTTTATGAGGGATCATCTTATTTACTACCGTCGTTCTAAGCAAATAAGATGTATAAACATGATAAACATCACATGCAATCAAATAGTGACATGATATGGACAATATCACTTTGCTCCTTTTGATCTCCATCTTCGGGGCTCCATGATCATCATCGTCACCGGCATGACACCATGATATCCATCATCATGATCTCCATCATCGTGTCTTCATGAAGTTGTCTCGCCAACTATTACTTCTACTACTACAGCTAACATTTAGCAATAAAGTAAAGTAATTACATGACGTTTATGTTGACACGCAGGTCATAAATAAATTAAGACAACTCCTATGGCTCCTGCCGGTTGTCATATTCATCGACATGCAAGTCGTGATTCCTATTACAAGAACATGATCAATCTCATACATCACATATATCATTCATCACATCCTTTGGGCCATATCACATCACATAGCATACCCTGCAAAAACAAGTTAGACGTCCTCTAATTGTTGTTTGCATGTTTTACGTGGCTGCTATGGGTTTCTAGCAAGAACGGTTCTTACCTACGCAAAGACCACAACGTGATATGCCAATTGCTATTTACCCTTCATAAGGACCCTTTTCATTGAATCCGATCCGACTAAAGTGGGAGAGACAGACACCCGCTAGCCACCTTATGCAACTAGTGCATGTCAGTCGGTGGAACCAGTCTCACGTAAGAGTACGTGTAAGGTCGGTCCGGGCCGCTTCATCCCACGATGCCGCCGAATCAAGATAAGACTAGTAACGGCAAGCATATTGAACAAAATCAACGCCCACAACTACTTTGTGTTCTACTTGTGCATAGAATCTACGCAATAGACCTAGCTCATGATGCCACTATTGGGGAACGTAGCAGAAATTCAAAATTTTCCTACGTGTCACCAAGATCTATCTATGGAGAGACTAGCAACGATGGGGAGGAGATTGCATCTACATACCCTTGTAGATCGCTAAGCGGAAGCGTTCAAGTGAACGGGGTTGATGGAGTCATACTCGTCGTGATTCAAATCACCGATGACCAAGTGCCGAACGCACGGCACCTCCGCGTTCAACACACGTACAGCCCGGTGACGTCTCCCACACCTTGATCCAGCAAGGAGAGAGGGAGAGGTTGAGGAAGACTCCATCCAGCAGCAGCACAACGGCGTGGTGATGATGGAGGAGCGTGGCAATCCTGCAGGGCTTCGCCAAGCACCGCAGAAGAGGAGGAATAGAGAGGGAGGGCTGCACCAAGAGGTGAGATCAAATCGCGTGTGTTATGGGCAGCCCTAGGCCTCATATATATATAGGGAAGGGGAGGGGCTGCGCCCCCTCTAGGGTTCACACCCCTAGGGGGGGCGGCAGCCCTAGATGGGGATCAAAGGTGGCAGCCAAGAGGGGGAGAGGAGAGGGAGGCGCACCAATATGGGCCCTAAGGCCCATATCCCCTAGGGTTTGCCCCCTTTCCACCTCTTAGGCGCCATGGGCCCTTATGGGAGGCGCACAAGCCCACTAAGGGGCTGGTCCCTCACCACTCTTGGCCCATGCAAGCCTCCGGGGTCGGTGGCCCCACTTGGTGGACCCCCGGGACCCTCCCGGTGGTCCCGGTACGTTACCGATAAACCCCGAAACTCTTCCCGTATCCAAAACAGGACTTCCCATATATAAATCTTTACCTCCGGACCATTCCGGAACTCCTCGTGACGTCCGGGATCTCATCCGGGACTCTGAACAACATTCGGTGACCACATAGAAACTTCCTTTATAACCCTAGCGTCATCGAACCTTAAGTGTGTAGACCCTACGGGTTCGGGAGACATGCAGACATGACCGAGACGTTCTCCGGTCAATAACCAACAGCGGGATCTGGATACCCATGTTGGCTCCCACATGTTCCACGATGATCTCATCGGATGAACCACGATGTCAAGGACTTAATCAATCCCGTATACAATTCCCTTTGTCTATCGGTACGATACTTGCCCGAGATTCGATCGTCAGTATCCCGATACCTTGTTCAATCTCGTTACCGGCAAGTCTCTTTACTCGTTCCGTAACACATCATCCCGTGATCAACTTCTTGATCATATTGTGCACATTATGATGATGTCCTACCGAGTGGGCCCAGAGATACCTCTCCGTCACACGGAGTGACAAATCCCAGTCTTGATTCGTGCCAACCCAACAGACACTTTCGGAGATACCTGTAATGTACCTTTATAGCCACCCAGTTACGTTGTGACGTTTGGCACACCCAAAGTATTCCTACGGTATCCGGGAGTTGCACAATCTCATGGTCTAAGGAAATGATACTTGACATTAGAAAAGCTTTAGCAAACGAACTACACGATCTAGTGCTATGCTTAGGATTGGGTCTTGTCCATCACATCATTCTACTAATGATGTGATCCCGTTATCAATGACATCCAATGTCCATGGTCAGGAAACCGTAACCATCTATTGATCAACGAGCTAGTCAACTAGAGGCTTACTAGGGACATGGTGTTGTCTATGTATCCACACATGTATCTGAGTTTCCTATCAATACAATTATAGCATGGATAACAAACGATTATCATGAACAAGGAAATATAATAATAATCAATTTATTATTGCCTCTAGGGCATATTTCCAACAGTTTATCACCAGCGCGGAGCATAGCGCTTCCGCATGTGTACGAGCATAGCCGCTCCTCGGCAGTGTCGTCAGCCAGCGCGGAGCATGGTGCTTCCACTGGTACGTGGGAGGGGGCTCCCCTCTTGGAGGAGCCCCCGGGGCGTGTACAGCCCCACCCTAACACGTGGCCGGCACGGTAGGGCTAGGTGAGGTGTATCTGGGCGCCCGTGAGCCAGCGCGGGACTCACGGGGCCCTACCTCTAGGCGGGTTGCGCCTGGCACTGGGCCTTATCTTGGGCTGCATTCCTGCAAACTTGGTTAGATGCCGGCACTCTACGTCCTCGGGTCCCGGCCCTCGAGCTTGTCTCAGCCGTCGCTGCTATGCCAGGTCGCGATGCCGTGGACATAGCCAGAGGGTGAGGGCCGGAGAGCCAGTAAGAGCCCTGAGTCGCGATGCTCAGGTACCCCCCCCTTTAACGTGCAAGTGGTCGACATGGAGAAGAAGAGGTGCCGTGGGCAGGCATCAAGTAATCAAGCATGATGGGCGAATGCATAACCGGAAATAAACGCAAGGGAGATACATGCCGCTGGGCCTGGCCCGAGCGACTTGGGGATGATGCAGCCCGAGGGGCGCCCCCAACAAAGCAAGCTAACGACATGAAATAAAGGGATACACGCCGCAGGGACGGACCCACGCGGCCTGGGAAACGATGCAGCCCTGGGAGGGTGCTCCCAGCTGAGAATGAAACCGGTAAGATGTCACCTGAGGGTGTCACGGGCGAAGGGGTGTTGGTGTAGCAGACTCGGGAGGCCGCGGAAGCCGATCCTCACGAGCCCCCAGGCCCAGGGGCCTCGGGAGGCTCCGGAGGCACTGGCAGCTCTTCGCGAATCGCCTCCATCTCCGCCAGGGCCGCGGAACGCCTGTCTTCTTGAGCCTCTATGATGCCCCTCATGAGGCGCTAGCGTGTAGCAACCACGCTCGGCAGGCCTTAAGGCATGCGAACGTAGTTGTGGGGCGGACCCCGGCAGCGCCCCACTCGCGAGGGCCAGAGGCGCTCCATCGTAGCGGCTTGGTTGAGCCCTGGCACATCGACGCAGACGCGTAGCTCACCATCCTCGCCTGGATGGGGAGCCGCAGCCGGCAAACGGTGGCAACCTCCCACGATCCTTGATTCCTGTAGTTCTTGAATGGCTTTGTCGACGAACTCCTGCAGGTCCGACCTTCCTCGCCTTGCTCCTTCTTGAGGGAAATGTGCTTCGAAACACGCCTCCACGTGGTGCCCAAGCGCCTCCCTCATGACCCTGGCCAGGTCGGAGGCCCTCCAGGGGAGAGCCTCCGAGCCCTGCCTGAGGAGGGCGTCGGGCGCGCTTTCCTATGCGATGGAAGGAGGCTCCCACCGGGCAGGCGCGGGCCCTGAGGGGCCTGCCTCCCGAGGGGCTGGTCCGGACGATGTCTTCTTCTTCTTGGGGGTGGCCTCGGGAAGCCTCCTGCTCCCGCGATACGGGTCTTCCAGTGACGCGGCCTGAAAGGCTCGCTCCAGGGAACACACTGCATCCCTCTCTTTGCAGGGCACCGTGATGACTCGGCCACTCCCTGGCATCTTGAGGATGTTGTAGCCATGGTGAGTCACGGCCATGAACTTGGCCAGCGCTGGGTACCTGAGGATGGCGTTGTACGGCAGACGGATGTGGGCGACGTCGAAGTCGATGAGCTCAGTGCGGTAGTTGTCGCGTGCCCCGAAGGTGACAGGGAGGCAGACCTGCCCAATCGGGACCGTGGAGCCGTCGGTGATTCCGGAGAAGGGCTTGGTTGGATGAAGTTGGTCGTAGGGCACTTGGAGATTGTTGAACGTTTCCACGGACAGGACGTTGAGCCCTGCCCCACCATCGATGAGGGTCTTGGTGACCAGTACATTGCTGATGACTAGGGAGCAGAGCATCGGGAGGACGCCAGCTGTGGCTGCACACTTGAGTTGATCCGCTGAGCTGAATGTGATGGCGCACACCGACCACTTGAGAGGACGCGTTGCTTCGAGCCTGGGGAGGGCTGTATTCACCTCGCGAGAAAACTGCTTGAAGATGCGTTGGGAGGCTGGGGCTTGAGCTCCGCCCAGGATGCAGGCGATTGCACGTGGCTCCTGGAAGCCCCCAGCCCCCTCGTCTTGATGGCGGTCCTCGTTCCTCCTTGGTTGAGGCGGCAGTGGGGGGAGGCCTGCGTTGCCTTGTCAAGTTTTTCGAGTTTTTCCCATCCTGTCAAGTTTTTGCCTCCCTTCTCAACCGGAGTGCCGCCTGAAATCGTTCTTACCCTTTGTGCCATTCTTTTCAATAGTTCCAGAGGCAGTGTGTTGTTGATGTCATCGAGCTTACTCTAATCTTGTCAAGTTCTTGTTTGACTCTGGAGTGCTGTCCAAATTATTTCATTCTTATTCCCTCTCTATTTTGTTTTGACCGGAGTGGCTTCAGTGTCTATCTTGTCACTTAAGCTTGTCTTTTTCGTTGTATTTCTGACTTCTTGGCTAACGGAGTGTTTTTCACTTTGTTTATCTCCGTTGTATTATTCTTTTCTATTTGTTCAACCTCTCAAGGTTCGTGGTTTCACTTGCTTGTCAAAGGAGCAACTTAGTTTTACCTCTTCTCATTCTCTTCCGTTTTTTCCTCCGGTGCCATTCTAGATCTCGAGACGAGATCCTCTCATAGTGGTGGAGTGTTGTAACGCCCCGAGACCGATGTGCCAGGTGTCTTCCAGTTATTCGCTGTTGTTGCCATGTCATTTGCTTGCGTGTTGCATCTTATCATGTCATCATGTGCATTGCATCATCGTGTTTTAAAACTTGCATTCGTCCGGGTTCTCCGAGTTCTCTCCTTGTCCGTTCTGAGTCCAACCACACTTGCACGCGCCCGCGGCATGTCCGAAATATTATTTTATAAGTGGCCGGAAAATGTTCTCGGAATGGGTTGAAAGTTGGCATGTGGTGTTGTTATGTTGTAGGTAGGCCGCCCGCCAAGTTTCATCGCATTCGGAGTTCGTTTGATAGCCCAACCGTTAAACTATAGCGGCATTATAGCCGGGCAAATGTCAGACATTTTCGGTCTCTGGAAACAGTTGCCGGGCTGCACTCCTCTCCTCTAATCTCAGCCCAACCTCTCTTCACAGCCCACTAGCCCACCTATCTAACCCCCACTCCGACCGGAGCCATCGGATCGCGATCGAAGGGTCCGAAAACCCCCCTAAATCCCCTAACCCTAGCTCTTTTGCTATATATGGATACCCCCTTGTCCATTTTAGGCAAACTAGCCCCCCTACCCTTAGCCGCCACCTCCCACCTTGTTTTCAGCACCGGCCGCCCCTTCTCCGCCACTTGGCGCCGTCCCTGAGGGTAGAAGCCGCCAGCACCGCCGCTCCTGGCCATCCATGATGCGCCACGTCACCCCTCCAGCGCCCCCATCCACTGCGACCCGCTCAGGCCCGTGCGGGGCCCGCCCGAGCCCATCCAGGACCTGAGCGCCTCCCGCTTCCTCGCTCCCAATCTGGTTCGAGGGGAGGAGCCCCTCGATCTAGAGCCCCGCCGCCGTCTCGATTTGCCTCGCTTCACCGGCCACCTGAGACGCCGCCGACGAGCACCAGCAAGTCGTTCACGCCGCCCTGCTCCTTCCCCATCTCCTTTCTCCCTTGCTCTTCCTCTACTCTAAGCCATGCGCTACCGCCATTTTTGCAGGAGCCACTGCCGAGCTCGCCGCCAGCCTCCTCGGCCTCGCCCGTCACCGTTGACCGCGTCCGGTGCCGGATCTAAGCTCCCCACGCGCCGATCTGCTCGCTCCCGGCCTTCCGCGCCTTGCCCCGTCGACGTCCTCGCCGGAACACCGCCGCCGCCATGCCTGTTCCCGCCTCTGCTTCGAGTAGGAGGAGCTCGTCCGTCACCGTTGACCGCGTCCGCATGGGCTACGTCTCCGCGGCCCAGATCCGCCGGCCCACCACCCTGCTTCCCCTTTGGCCTGTTGGCCCGATGTGAGCAGCCCCTCCAGCGCCTCCCCTATGCACTTCTGAACCAGCTAGATTCGGCCCATGTCACGTTTTTTTTTGTTCTGCGATTTGTCCGTTTATCCAGGGAAAACCAGTTTTGCAGTTTAGCCCCTAGAACCATGCATCTAATAACTTCTCACCCATGCATCGGAATTAAACAACTTATATATGAAACTTGTTTAGAATTTTGTCTAGATTCATAATATCCAACTTTCATCTATGTTTGAAATGTTAAAAATTCTGTTTGCATTAATTTGCTCCTATGCCATGTTAAACTGATTTATTTCATAACTAAATAACCGTAGCTCGGATTCTAACAAACTTTATATGTAAATGGGGTAGAAAAATGCCTAGTTTAACATGGTGACCTTTATTCGCATGTTAAATAACTCTAAAATTATGTTTAGGGCAGAACAGTACCAAACCTAATATATGCATATGAGGAGTTACCGGAATTTGTTGTTTGTTGTTCCCGGCCTCATTTAAACTTGACTAGATAGGTAGTTTTGCTTTGCTTCACCCTCTTGCCATGGTTAACAACATTTAATATTGTTGGGTACATAAATGAGATCGAACTAAAACTTGTTGTGGTGTTTCATCAATATGCAACTCATTGCACATTGAGCTCCACTTAATTTGTAGGATTGTTTGTGCATTTTGCCATGTCATGCTTCATTAAACCGGACATGCATCATACTTGATTGTGCATCATGCCATGATTATGTGGTGGTTGTTTACTATGTTGTTTGCTCTTTTCCGGTGTTGCTTCTTCGAGTTGGTTCCGATAACGTCGCGTTTGTGAGGAACCGTTTGACTACGTCCGTTTATCTTCTTCATGGACTCGTTCTTCTTCCTTGCGGGATTTCAGGCAAGATGATCATACCCTCGAAATCACTACTATCTTTGCTTTGCTAGATGCTCGCTCTTTTGCTATGCCAATGCTACGATGCCTACCACTTGCTTTCAAGCCTCCCAAATTGCCATGTCAAACCTCTAACCCACCATGTCCTAGCAAACCGTTGTTTGGCTATGTTACCGCCTTGCTCAGCCCCTCTTATAGCGTTGTTAGTTGCAGGTGAAGATTGAAGTTTGTTCCTTGTTGGAACATGGAGATGTTGTTCCTTGTTGGAACATGTTTAGTTGTTGGGATATCACAACATATCTTATTTAATTAATGCATCTATATACTTGGTAAAGGGTGGAAGGCTCGGCCTTATGCCTGGTGTTTTGTTCCACTCTTGCCGCCCTAGTTTCCGTCATATCGGTGTTATGTTCCCGGATTTTGCGTTCCTTACGCGGTTGGGTAATAATGGGAACCCCTTGACAGTTCGCTTTGAATAAAACTCCTCCAGCAAGGCCCAACCTTGGTTTTACCATTCGCCACATAGCCTCTTTTTCCCTTGGGTTAGGCCAGCCCAAGGGTCATCTTATTTTAACCCCCCCGGGCCAGTGCTTGTCTAAGTGTTGGTCTGAAATGGGCAGCCTGCGGGGCCACCTCGGGGAAAGTTGAGGGCTGGTTTTACTCGTAGCTTGACCTATCCGGTGTTGCCCTGAGAACGAGATGTGTGCAGCTCCCATCAGGATGTCAGCGCATCGGGCGGCTTTGCTGGACTTGTTTTACCATTATCGAGGATGTCTTGTAGAACCGAGATACCGAGTCTGATTGGAATGTCTCGGGAGGAGGTCTATTCCTTCGTTGACCGTGAGAGCTTGTGATGGGCTAAGTTGGGACACCCCTGTAGGGATTTGAACTTTCGAAAGCCGTGCCCACGGTTATGGGCAGATGGGAATTTGTTAATGTCCGGTTGTAGAAAACCCGAAGTTGATCTTAATTAAAATACATCAACCGCGTGTGTAATCGTGATGGTCTCTTTCCGGCGGAGTCCGGGAAGCGAACACAGTGTTGGAGTAATGCTTGACGTAGGTTGTTTTAGGATCACTTCTTGATCATAGTTTCTCGATCGCGCTTTGCCTTCTCTTCTCGCTCTCATTTGCGTATGTTAGCCACCATATATGCTAGTCGCTTGCTGCAGTTCCACCTCATACCTTTACCTTACCCATAAGCTTAAATAGTCTTGATCACGAGGGTGCGAGATTGCTGAGTCCCCGTGGCTCACAGATACTTCCAAAACCAGTTTGCAGGTGCCGATGTTACCGAGCAGGTGATGCAACCAAGCTCAGGAGGAGCTCGATGAAGATCTTGTCCTTTATGTTGTTTCGTTCTAGTTGATCAGTAGTGGAGCCCAGTTGGGGTCGATCGGGGACCTTTGTCGCATTTGGGGTTCTTCTTTTATTTCGGTTTCGTAGTCGGACCTTGATTGTATTTGGATGTTGTAATGCTTTATTCATGAAATTGTGTGAAGTGGCGATTGTAAGCCAACAATGTATCTCTTTCCCTTATGTATTACATGGGTTGTGTGAAGATTACCTCACTTGCGACATTGATTTCAATGCGGTTATGCCTCTAAGTCGTGCTTCGACACGTGGGAGATATAGCCGCATCGAGGGCGTTACAACAACTTTGCAAAGTTAGAGCAAGCACCTTGATGAATGAATAAGATAGGCCATCCTCCACCATGCCAAGTTTGTTAGCCAGTGGATCATTCCGCAATATTCCTCTTGTGTGCCCATTCTCATATTCATTTTGATAATGTTCAATATCTGACATGCATGAAAACATAAAAACAAGTGAGATTTTCTTTGTAATGCAGAAGTGATTCTAATCCAATACTGCCTCCCTGTAAACCCCTTTGTGCTATCTCTGCAATTCTTTTAAAAGATACCATGCATGCTGTAATTTGTTGTGTGCATTAATATAATGTGGCCTACTACTCAAAATATGAGAGCTCCAGAAGCGATGACACTTCGCAGATGATAGCTTCAACATATAGTAAAGAAGAACAAGTCGACCTGACCGGACAGATTCAAAATATACTAAGGGAGAACAACTCGGCCTGACCATTCGACCATAAGAGAAGAGTATCATCTTAAAGATGAGCAGAAGAGCAAGCAGATTGAATATATTACAAGTCTTTCAATACAATGTCGGTTGGCCACCCATGATGAACCAGAGCGCACGGAGAAGTACTATTCTTTCCGGTCTCTCCATATGTGGCTCACATGCATTTCGAAACTAAAGTATGAACATTTAGCTAACCAATTAAACATCTCTCAGTTTTACTAATATCAGCAATAATATCAGATATGAATTTGTACAACTAAGCTTGTTTAGCTCGATGGGTGGAGCAGTGCTATTACGACACGAACCACGTAGGCTTATTGTGGTCATCATAAAATGGGGAAAACATAAGCATGATGAGTACAGTGTTGACCGTGGCAATGGGATGGCAGATCTAAAGCTGCAAACCGCGCAAAGGGTAGTTAGCAACCGATGTTTGCTTTGAAATAACAACTAAGATTTGGTATGGACAAGAAAGTACGGTCAACAAGTGACAAAGAAATGCAATTATGTTGTCTCTCTATATGTGCGACATGCATTTGGAAACTCAAGTGGGACCTTTAGCTAACCAATTAAATGTGTCGGTTAACTAATATCAGTATCATATCACAATCATATTTGAACAACAAGCTTTCAAATTCTGAGTGTTGTGTTGTTTAGCTTGAAGGGTGGAGCAATGATAGTACGACAGAAAGCACCTACGCAGATCATAGTAGAGTAGATAAAAGGGGAAAACCCTAAGCATCAAGAGAAAAATCAGGAAAGTGGAACTAGCTGGACCAGTGGGTGGCGCACATGCTTTTCGAAACGAATATAGGAACATTAGGTGACCAATTAAATGTTCTCTGTTTTAGTGATATGAGCATCATATCAGATTCGTATTTCAACACGTAAGCTTTGGGTTGAGGTCTTGAGGAGCAGTGCTAGCATGACACGAAGCACCTACGATGATGGTAGTGAATATAAAGGGGGGAAACCATAAGCTTTATGAGTATAGTGCCCCGTGCCATGGCGGATCTGAAGGTGCAAACCAGACAAAGTTACTTCGCAACCAATGTTTGCTTTCAACTAGCCACTACGATTTGGTACGGACAAGAAAATTACAGTAAACAAATTACGATCTATTTTCCGGGTGAGATCAATAACTTAAGCACATATGGAAGAGTACCACCTCTCTTGCGACGCCGTGTAGGCCTATGCTGATGCGTTGAGGGTGCTGCGGGTGCGATGGTTATCGGCGGCGGGGAAGAAGACTTTAGATGGCAGACGGCCGGGTCAGGGGATATATCATGTTGCCATGGACGAGGCAGATGTAGGAGCGGCAACGGCAAGGTGGATGATGGCGCCGATGAAGTGAGAGGAGGCGATGAAAGGATCCTGGTCCAGCGCCGTGGATGAGAGACGTCCATCTCTTGCAGTGGACGATGGGGTAGGGGTAGCGGCTCCGGCAAGGTGGAGGATGGGGTGGCGGACGGAGGAGGCTGGCCGCAGTGCGGAGGTTGTCGTGCCGCCGACGGTGTATGAATGGGGAAATGGAGGGGAGGGGGGATCTCAAACTTTGGGATGCGCTTCTCTGAAATGGGGGAAAGTTACAAACTTATCCCCCATTTAAAATTTCGGACATCACGCCGGTTGGGGATATGACGGTAATCTCGCATCTCCCAAATATTTGCCGGTAACTATTTCGGGAGAGGAGAGGGTGTTTTGCCGCCCACGGTTGGTGCCCACGATGTATGAACAGGGCTGACAGGTAGGGCGGTTGTGTCACGTCTGATGGAAATTACACATCTGCCCCTATTTAAAATATTAGCCTACATCGATTTCGGACGAGGAGAGTTTGTTTTGCCGCCCACTGTGTATGAATGGGGAAATGGAGGAAGAGACACATGTCTTTCGGACAAGCTTGAATCAAATGTGTTTTGCCCCCCACCGTGTCTGAATGGGCTCAGAGGCCGTCGTGTCACGTTGGATTGAAGTTACTAGTCTACCCCTATCGACAGCAGTGTAAATCTGGTCGATAAGGATGTCAAGTGTCAGGGGTAGACAGTAATTTCCATCTCGCAAACACTTGCTTTGAGCAGCCCACAAATTATAGTGGGTGTTTAGCCGCTTCGTTCAAAACTTGGGAGAATTAGCATTCACGTTTGCCCTAGGACCTGGCAAACTAAATTCAAATCCAATTTGTATTCGATTACGAATATCCACAGATAATTATACGTTTTGTTATTTATTTCTTCAAAACCACAACAAAGATTTATTCCACCTTTATATATGATTATGATTTAGAAATGTCGTGATCTTCGAATTCAGTAGGTTGGACACACTCTGAGTTAAACAGTTATTTCATCCAATACAATATGCTCACACGAAAAACAGTTCACCTTATGTCAATCATACAAGTACTGAGGATTACCTCGCCTAAAAAATTCGGATCATTGCAACACATGGACAACATAGGGGGTCTTGCAACATAATCCATTCAGAGACATGACACAACATGCAAGTACAATAATCTAATGACAATTTCAACTGGTATCTAAAGAAAAACCGGGATTACCTTGGGCTTCAGATAGCAGAAACAGCAGGACCTCCTCCGTCTTCAAATGCAACATTCTTACTTCCTCCAATTCTTGGGTTGCTTGCATAATGCGTGTCGATAATTCCGTAATTTCCAGCCTCAAGATAAAGATTACCTCATTCATGGCAGCCACACCATCTCTTTCTGCCTCTAGTAGAGCCTCAAGCACTATAATATCTGTGCTCAGACTGCTCTCCGGCGGTGTTGCCTCTGAACTGCTACCATCTGGTAACATGGATGGTGCACTGCTTCCACAAATAGATTCTAGGGTTGTACATTGTGTCCTAGTGTGAACGGCATCCTGAAAGGTTTCCGCTGGACGTCAGTAAGAGATAGTTATCGTATGATCCAGGCAGTAAGCTTACATGGTAAACGATGGACAAATTATTGTCGAGCATGACAAACTATATTTAAATGGTTCGAAGCAGCATCAGCTGAAAAGAAATTAAAATGGTAAGATGGAACTAGGGATGTAAGTGGCAAATAAACGACATCCGCTAGTCCCATCTAGTTAGTTTTTGCTACCTCCCTAGTTCATTTTCCTCAAAAAACAAAAACTCTTTTGAACTATCATACCACTAGTGGACTTTAATCGGGATTAAACGGGACCCAGTTGACATCCCTAGTTGAAAGGGAGTGTACAACCGATATATTTAAGTTGCCAAGGCATCTAAGCAGTTGAAATAATCTGAGAAAGCACTTAACAGTGTGGCCTCATATAAACTACGAAGACAGTCTTGTGATGAAGTTGAGAGGAAAAGTTAAGGACTCAAATGAAATAGGCATGCATTTCTTTACGATAGTACAACAGGCACTGCTGACATATTGGCCAACTCAGGTATAGCGTAACAACAAATAAGCATTCGAATCAAGCAATACAGTAAAGCAGACAACTAAACTATTTGTAATTCGGTAGGATTACACGTTGAGGGCACAAGCCAAGAAAGTAGCCCACTCACATTACATTTCACATGTACTAAAACACATTGGCTTACCATATGTTGCTGTGAAGCCTAGCTGCTGTTGCAATGTTCTTTGAAGATATCGTCAGCATCCCGTGGTTGCAAATCTAGTTGTTGTAGTTTATTCTGCACCATCTATTTAGGTAAAATTCATTTTAATCGCATGCACTGGTCCGAATTGATCGTCAATGGTTCATCTAAACTAATGAAAGAAGGGTGTGTGCATACACGACAATATATCTGCTTCCCTCTATTTTTATGCTTGTTCGAGGTGCCAGCCCCAAAAGAACAAATATTTTGCTTAATGGGGTTGGCAGATCCATAATTAATAGAAGAATCAAATTAGTCATGCAACTTGGGAAGATCAAGAACACACAAACAAGTAATGAACAAAGGCTCGGAGCAGTGATGTAATAGCTAGCATCAGAAAATGTAGAGTAAAACGAACAAAAAGCAGCGGAACCACATGCTAGTTTGCTGATGTGTAATTAAGCATAGAGAACATTAAGCGGTCTGATGGAACCAACAAGTGGCATCAGAACAAAACTAAAGCACATTAACTATATGTGCACTGGTATGTAATTTAGCACATGTAACATGTTCACTGCCAGAAGTATGGCCCTACAGGTGCAAGCAGAATAACGCGTCTCATGAAAAACTGAATGATGCCCTGAAGAAATTTAAAGGTGCGGTGCTTATGCTAGGAAAGTGAACATAGGCGCCGGCCGTTGGATAATAGTACCTGATTCTCGGTGGCGTATGGGTATCGTTGTCATACTTGATAGCTAAGGATCGTCGATGGTGCTCGTGTTGCGGTTGAGTTTGGGCCGGCTGTCGCCGTCGCTGAAGCGGCTCCGGTGCTACGGTTGCGACGCCTGTCGACATACAAGAAAGCTCATCTGTGGTAAGTGAACAGTTGCACGATAAAGAGAAAAACCAAAGGAGTACAAATCGACATAACCCGATGAGGCTGCGGCGTCGGTAAAGCAGGGCCGGTGGAGTTGAATATGGCGTCCGTGGAGCGGGTCCGGTGCAGTGGACGAAGCCTTCGGCGGGCGCGTTGTACAGTGCTTTCGGTGAGACGGATCTGTTGCGGCGGACGAGGGCTTGTATGAAGGGCCAGCGAAGGGGCGGACGAGGGAGTCAGTGGAGGGCCTACGCTGTGGTGGACGAGGGCGCCGGTTAAGCAGATCCGGTGTGGTGGACCATGATGGCGGTCAAGGAGATCTGGAGCTGTGGACAAGCCAGTCGCTGAAGCGGCTCCGATGAAGTGGTGAGTTGGCAGTTGGTGGTTCCAAGGTGCGGAAGGTAGATCCGGCGGGGTGTGAGGTTCACCGTTGCGGTGGAGGACTAGATTCGGCGGCTTGCCGTGGTTGGGGTGTCGAGGAGGGGAAGGGGAGGGGCTCTGGGGAAGAATGTTGGGGGTAAAGAGGGGAAAACAATGGAGTTATCAAAGCAACCCTTTTCCATTCATGTGGCAGGGGTAAAACAGGAATATCGCAGGGCTAAACTTTCGGGCGCGTGATATTTCGATGTGAGCGGGAAGTTTGAAAGCTTTTGGCGCCTAAAATTATAAGTATTCTGCTCTCGTACGGCCGACTATGATATCATGGCTGACAATTTGTTTGTTTTGCACGCAAAAAAATGTGCAAGTTTTGAAAATCAATGTCTACAACTCGAAACTTAGATTGTCCATTCAATTCAAATATGGATCATTGAGCTACTACAAGCAAATACCAGCATACGGTCCAATTCAAATGAAATTCCAAATGTGTTTATCCTAAATATGACGACAAAAGCAAAAATGTGTATGTGTGTGAATCAAGTGGATGATTATAAAGTTTGAACATGCCTATATGTGTATATCTCTAGGTTTGATATATGAATTTGAAATCACGAAATCTTAGCTTAAAAAATGTACCTCCGTTTAAATGAATTACAAAAGCTAATGATGGAGTCGAATTCCAAAATTTCAATCTTAGGTTTGTAATTCTGATACATCAAGGTATATCACGCATGTTTAAAGTATTGTTATCTTATAGTACAAACTGTGAAACAAATTGATCAACCATGAGTGCACAATATCTCAATTACGCTAAAGTCCCTCAAATATAGATAGCTCACTCTTTATCTGAAGTCAACCCCCCCCCCACCACACACACACACATAGAGAAGTCGTTCTCTCCCCCAAACACCAACACACGAGCACATTAACACCCCTCTCTCTTGTAAAGTCCGGACCCCAACATAGGTCTCTATCACTTTGTCTCTCGGGCATGCACACATCTCTTCCCTCACTCTCTAGGTCTCCCGCTATCTCTCTTACCCAAGCACACGCACTATGTAGAGTGTATATTTCCCATACACACAAAACGTCGCCCCCAAACGTCTATCTCCCTAGTTATGTGGTTCTCGCGCACTCACCTCACACACCACCCCCACTGCAAACAAGCACACTTTGTCTCCTTGTGCGCCAGTCTCCTCTTTCTATCTCTCCCACATGCGGACCCGCCCCAGCTCCTTCCATGTATACATATATGTCGTGACTCTTTGCATAGCTCCCTAATGTATAATCGTTCTCGATTTTGCACATTGTTCTCTACACCATCTATTCTAGATCTCTCATGAAGTCCCTATCACACACACAATGACTCGCTTCCCTTGCGTCTCCGTTCATAGGCCAATTTCGGACAACATCAACATTGTCTCCCTATCTATACGCCATTTATGGACACAAACGACCCCTCTCTTCCTCTCTCTCTCTCTCTCTCTCTCTCAGTCGCTAGCTCTCTCTTTCTCTCGCTCTCACACCCCTCTCCCACACACACACTCGATGTCTCTTCCAAATAGTCTGCTCCCCCCCGCCCACACCCGTGCTATCTCGCTACTACACATGTCACGCCATTCCCCCTTCCCTTATACTAGGTTTACATCATAAGTGGTCTCTATACTCCACATACACTCTCTCCCTCTCATACACAAACGCGTGCACAAACACACACAGACATGCACAAACACCCATTTATCTGGATACTCATCTCTCCTCATGTCCTCATGTGTATCTCACACACTCACTCTCTAATTATGTATATGTGTCTCCACGTTACACAACACAAAGCCCCATGTACATGTCTCTCTCTATCCTCCACACACATAGACACAAAGAATCTGTTATCATTTCCTTGGTCTCTAACATATCACACACGCACACTGTCTCTCTCTTTCTCGCAAACACGCTCAACAAGGGTTTCCCCGTGAATAACTTACCGTCTATTCATCAATAGTCGTGGCAGTACGGTGAACACGAGACATGAAAAAGAATAAATCTACACGTGCTTAGACCACCTAGTATGACTACTAGGACTAGAGCAAGCCAAAAAGCGCGCCGCCGTCACCCCCTCCTTATCGGCGATGGGAAAATCTTTGTTTTACACAGTCGAGAAGTCATTGTGCTAAGGCCCCACATGCTGAGGCGTTGAATAGAATGTAGATGCTAGTTTACGGAAGCAAGTATCGATAATATGTTTGTATCTCCATACTTATATTTCTTCTCTTATAAAAAACCGAGTTGGTGATGATGGTACGTGTGCCATCTTACAATATAGACTGTGTGATCTATATCTGACGGATGAAAATTAACCTAAAAGATACCCGCACCCCTCTCCACATTTGCAGACAAGGCCTTCCCTCATTCATCCTTATCTCCAACAAACCTCATTGTTGAGCAATTAAGAAAGGAAGCCTCTGGAACAAACTGGCCTGGTGGCCGCTGCCGGCGTCGTTAATCCCCATGCCTCTGCTCAGTCCGACCACCAACCACCACCACACCCCACTCCTCTTCACCTTATCTCATATTTCTCGAGATATCATTAGTTTTTACACATGGGATTACTCCCGCAAGCGTCAATCACAACAAGTGTTTTATAAAAAAATGCATCTTGATGTTCCATACAATGCACGGATCTTGCTAGTACTCCTACACAAGACTAAGTTGGTGATGCTGGTGTGTCTGCCATCCGGTAGGGTTTAGCTTCTAGGGTTTAGCCTCTTCGATCTCGTGGTAGATCTACTCTTGTACTACCCATATCATCAATATTAATCAAGCAGGACGTAGGGTTTTACCTCCATCGAGAGGGCCCGAACCTGGGTACAACTTCGTGTCCCTCACCTCCTGTTACCATCCGGCCTAGACGCACAGTTCGGGACCCCCTACCCGAGATCCGCCGGTTTTTACACTAACATTGGTGCTTTCATTGAGAGTTCCTCTGTGTCGTCGCCGTCAGGCTCGATGGCTCCTACGATCATCAACAGCGATGCAGTCCAGGGTGAGACCTTCCTCCCCGGATAGATCTTCGTCTTCGGCGGCTTTGCACTGCGGGCCAATTCGCTTGGCCGTCTAGAGCAGATAGAAAGCTACGCCCCTGGCCGTCAAGTCAGATTTGGAAGTTTAAACTACACGGCTGACATCCGCGGAGACTTGATCTTCGACGGATTCGAGCCACTGCCGAGCGCCGCTCTGTCACGACGAGCATGATTTTGCTCTGCCGCCGAACAGTGCCCTGAAGGCCGCACCCGCGTCAGCTCTGATCCCTAATTCGGAGCCAACTGTGCTGATCGAGGATGGGCGGTTGGACGCCGCCTCAGGGGCTGCGACCCAAACGGCGATTGAGCCGAACACCAGCCCCGCACTCCGCGAGACTCATGATTCCAAGGAGTCGGACTCCTCTCCGGACTCCGAACCATTCGCGCCTCTGCCAATCGAATCCGATTGGGCGCCGATCATGGAGTTTACTGCCGCGGACATCTTTCAGCACTCGCCCTTTGGCGATATTATAAAATCACTAAAGTCTCTCTCTTTATCAGGAGAGCCCTGGCCGGACTACGGTCAGTGAGATTGGGATGCGGACGATGAAGAAATTCAAAGCCCACCCACCACCCACTTTGTAGCCACTGTCGACGATTTAACCGACATGCTCGACCTCGACTCCGAGGACATTGACGGTATGGGCGCCGATGAAGGAGACGATGAGGAACCAGCGCCTATTGGGCCCTAGAATGCCACCTCGTCATATGACGTATACATGAAGGACGCACCAAAAGATGACAACGAGGAGCGGAAGGACGCACCGAAGGCTTGTTCCCTCGAAAAGCAGTCAAAGCGGCGACGCAAGCGCCGCCCTAAATCCCGCCTTGACAGAAATAGCGATCACACAGACCCAGCGCTGGAGCAGGGCGAACCGTTGCTGGACAACGGCAATCCGGGTAATCAAACCGAACAGACAAATCCTATCAAGGATAATGGTCCGGACGACATAATGCCGGACAGACACCCGGAGCAGCAGAATGCCCGTAAAAGGCTTGTTGCCACCGCGAGGAGCCTGAAAAAGCAGAAGCAAAGGCTCAAGGCCGCGCAAGACACACTCCAATTCAGATGGAGTAAAATACTCAGCACAGCAGCAAGGTACGACGACAATCGCCCCTCCAAGAGCTACCCAAAGCGGAAGCTGCTACCCTAATTCGATGAGGAGGCCTCAGAACCTCCACAACCAAATATCAAAGCAGCCACCTGGTCGGATAGACGACCCCTCTACCAACACAGAGTGGCATACAACGCTGCTCACAATACAATACGCGACCCATGCGAGGGCTCGCACCCAAAGGACGGCGCAACAAGATCCATCTATGGACCACGCAAGCGTGCCCCAGCATACAATGCAACACAACAAACATCCAAACAACATGGTACACCCAGCTACAGGGGTCCCACACCCCCCCTATGTTTCACCGATGAGGTGCTGGACCATGAATTTCCAGAGGGATTCAAGCCCGTAAACATAGAGGCATACGACGGAACAACAGACCCTGGGGTCTGGATTGAGGACTACATCCTCCATATCCATATGGCTCGAGGAGATGATCTCCACACCATCAAGTATATGCCCCTCAAGCTCAAAGGGCCAGCTCATCACTGGCTCAAAGGCCTCCCAGAAAGCTCCATTGGAAGTTGGGAGGAGCTCGAAGATGCCATTCGGGCAAATTTTCAAGGGACTTATGTCCGACCTCCGGATGCGGACGATTTGAGTCATATAACTCAACAGCCCGGAGAGTCAGCCCGAAAGCTTTGGAACAGGTTTCTTACTAAAAAGAACTAGATTGTCGACTGTCCGAACGCCGAAGCCTTGGCAGCTTTTAAGCATAGCGCCCGTGACGAATGGCTCGCCAGACACCTCGGCCAAAATAAGCCGAGAACGATGGCCGCATTAACAAACCTCATGACCCGCTTTTGCGCGGGTGAGGACAGCTGGCTAGCCAGATGCAGCACCAGTGACCCCAGTACATCTGAAGTTAGAGATGGAAACGGGAAATCACAGCGCAACAGCAATAACAAACGCCGGATTAAAGAAGACAGCACGAAGGGCACGGCAGTAAATGCCAGATTCAAAAACTCTTGGCTAGGTCAAAAGCCGCCCCCTAAAGGCACCAGGGATGAACTGTCCAGCCTCAACAAAATTCTGGACCGAGTATGCCAGATCCATAGTACCCCTGGCAAACCCGCTAATCATACCCACAAAGAATGTTGGGTCTTCAAGCAGTCCGGCAAGCTCAACGCCGTACACAAGGGGGAGGATACACCAAGTGAAGACGAGGACGAGCCCCCCAAGCAAGACACGGGGGAACAAAAGAAATTTCCACCCGAAGTCAAAACAATAAATGTGTTACACATGATGAAGGGAAAACACAATGCGGCACTCCCAGGAAAATATACCCAAGTGCCTGTCCCCACGGAGTCCTGCCACTGGTCGTCTCAACCGATCACTTTCGACCATCGTGATTACTCAGCAAGTATCCGACATGCAGGATGGGCTACCCTAGTATTAGACCTAGTAATTGACGGACATCACTTCACACGAGTCTTCATGGACGGCGGTAGTAGCCTAAACCTAATATATCAGGATACAATCCGCGGGATGGGGTTAGACCCAACACAAATTCGCCATAGCAATACTACCTTTAAAGGAGTAACGCAAGGCCCAGGGGCTTGTTGTACGGGCTCCTTCTTACTACAAGTTATATTCGGCTCCCCCGATAACTTCCGTCGCGAGCATTTACCTTTCCACATCGCTCCGTTTCAAAGTGGCTATCAAGCACTGCTCGGACGCGAAGCTTTCGCTCGCTTTAATGCAATACCACACTACGCCTCCCTTACACTCAAGATGCCCGGTCCACGTGGCGTCATCACAGTGCACGGAAATATCAAGCAATCTCTGCGCGCTGAAGAGAGTGAGGCTGCCTTGACAGCCGCACATTAAAGGCACCCGAACTAGCGAAAGCATCCAATAGGTCGTCAAGACCTCAGACACAACTAATTGAGTCCGGCGCCACTACTTATCCCGAATAAATGGTCACACCCCTATTTGTCAATACAAGGGGCTCAACGCGCGCAGACAAGTGGCAATTTCTTATTATCTTCAATTACACATGGTTTTCTTTAAAAAACTATATTTTTGCACGACAACTTTTTCACTTAACTTCCTCTGTTTTACAGACGATCATCGTGCTACACCCGTCCAGGATATGGCACAACGGAGACACAGGCGCAGACGTGTAGCAGGGACCCGCTCCAAGGATTCTTTTTAGATTAAGACCCTGCGTAAACCTTTTTTACTGTCTCTTGTTGATACATATCCACCGTTGAGAAGGATGCTAACGTCTTGGCATGTGGCCACGCCAGAACAATGCACGTACCTGGACACAAGGGGCTTCTTACAAAGGCCATTATTTAGGCCCGGTTTATACCACAAAGACCGAATACCTTAGGGAGTGTTCGGCGTCGCGAGTTTGGCCCTATATGCATCAGCTCCGAATCATTGTCTTTGGTCAAATGTTGGGTTTGCCCAGTTCCTGTGTTTTGGTGCCTTATGTTCCGCTTTACCGGCTAAGGTAGCACCAGGAGAACTACTGCGATTGTGCCCTGGTTCATCCGGATGAGCACCTCAGTAGAGAAAGCCAAAAACTGACTGTCATGATATAGCGTGAGACTGGTCAACCACTCGATGACCTGTGGGAATGTTAGAATTCCTCCGCCTTAACGAAGGGCCATTTTCCGGCCAGGCATGTACGCACCCCGAGATCAGGAGAGTGCGGAGCGACCAGGGGCTATCTAGTAGCCCCACTGTCAAACTCCTATGGCTAAGTGAAAGTGTTAAAGCATTATAGTCCGGTTGCCTCGCTCGCTCCGCTATCACCTCCTTAATAGGACCAAGACATTGGGTTAAGTGTGAACGCGTGTCTTTGCGAGCACCTCCGCATTATATGCGTGGGGGTTGAAGCCGACGACTACAATCTTTCAGGTTATACACATGTATACAAAAACGGCCGCCCAGGAGGCATCATATTACTTTCAGGCAAAAGTATAAAAATAGCCTTATGAAACATTTATAAAAGCATTTCGCTTACAATGAGATTACATATCACTCAAACATAATATTTTTTGAGCACTGGGTCTCTACCAAATGGGCACCCTTAAGAACTTCAAAGTAGTGCTCAGTAGCCTTTTGACCTATGGCCGAATCCCGCACTGCAACATTGGTAGCATCCATCTCCGCCCAGTATGCCTCGACACGGGCAAAGGCCATCTGTGCGCCCTCTATGCACGCCGACCTCTTCATTGCATCAATGTGCGGCACCACATCAAGTAACTGCTGCACCAAGCTGAAATAGCTGTTCGGTTTTGACCCTTCCAGCCATAACTGATCCACAACAGACCTCATGGAGAGTCCGAACAACCTATTTAGTTCGGTCCATTCGGCTAATTGGTCAGTCAATGAAAGAGGACGCTCGGGAGAATGGAATTGTCTCCAAAACAACTGATCGACTTCACGGTCCGTCTGACCCTGGAAGTACTTGGCTGCATCGGCAGTGCTTGCCGCCAAAGCCATATACATGTCCTCCGAACTCCACAGCCGATCCAGAGGGGCACACCGTGGATCTCCGAACTTCCTCCGCAACATAAAGGATTTCCCAGCTACAATATCCCCGGCTTCCCGCAGCTCCTCCCAAGGTTGTCAGAATCGTGATTTTGAATCGAATCGGAGCTCTGATGGCAGGATCGCTAATCGTAGAATCTTCACTATCAGGATCGTAGAAACGTAGATTCCATGAACTAAAATCGTAGAATCGGAGCGGTAAGTTTGGATCGTAAAGTCGTAGAATCATATAACAGAATAGCGATTCTGACAACCTTGGCTCCTCCTTCTTTGCCCTCATAGCAGAGCGGAGGTCCTTTCTCGTCGCAACAACCTTCTCAAGGTCCAATGCCTTCGCCAGGTTTTCCTTTTCAAGAACCCGGCAACGGTCGGCGGCGGCTGTTAATTCTATAGCCATCTTGGCCATCTTGTCCCGGCTCTCGCCATGTGCGGCCTTCTCGGCTTGCAACTCTTCAGCCGCCTTCAAAGCAGCCGCATTACCCAACCTCGCTTGTTCCTTGGCTCGGGCAAGTTCTGCCCGCAAGGCTTCAACAGTGGCAGCTCCATCTGCAGTCACAACATATTAAGGATACTGGCATTATGCTGCTCTTCCTATGTGATGTTTACCAGATAAAGACACTTACCCTTTGCCTCGTCAAGCCTTTTGTTAACAAGCTCGATGTCGGCGTCAGCCGCATCCAACTGCCGTTCTAAATGGGCAAACTCGCTAGTCCGGCTAGCCACCGGAGCTTCCATCACCTGCACATAGAGGTGTTATGGTTATTACCTGGGAATATGATCCTCTGTTTGTCGTCGTTTCCGACGACAACCAGAGTCTTATGGGCTACTATCTACACAGGACACACCTAGCATGTGCAGGACTATCATACATTCTTTTACGTACCTCAAAGCCTGCCAGTAGATTCATAAAAGCTTCATGCAATCCGCTTTCGGCGGACGATATTCTCTCCATCACCGTATTCATCAACACACGGTGTTCATCTGAGATGGCCGCTCGCCCCACCAACTCCCTCAGAACATCCGATCGCACACTAGACGGTGCCGGACTCTTTTGTCTGCTCTCTTCGGGAGCCGGACACTGGGAGCTTCGGGGGTCAATGGGATTATCTTCTGGCCTCACCGGACTCGGAGAGGCCCTCCGTGATGACACTTCAGGGTTGCCCGCTTCCGGAGCGGAGGACTCCAGAGGAGGCATTTCGCTCTCCATCATCTCTGGAAGAAGATCCCCTGAAGATGAGCTCATTTGAGAGGGGCTAAGGCCCGAACTGCAAAAATATATGCGGTGGTTATCTTCTCAGAAGAAAAAGATGGCATATCTGTACTATTAAAGTATTTCGGGTCACTTACGACTCGCGGGAGAATTGATCCCCCTGCGGACTTTGTGCGGCAACAACACCCCCCAAGGTAGGACCCTCTGTGGGAGACTTCTTCTCCCGTTTGGAAGCTTCGGCTTCCGAATCCCCAGGCGCAGTCCTTTTCCTCTTCTGGTCGTCTTCCTTCATGGAGACGCTCGCTCCCTCGGCTAGAATGGGCAGCGTTGGGGGCCCGCGTCCGCCCGCATTATCCTCCACAGTATCTTCCTTCAAGGGCTCCGGGCAAGGTGTGGTCTGTAGCATCTTTTCTAATACCGGATTTTCCAAACCCTCAGGGAGGGGGGCCGAACACCGAATCAACTTCGTCTTTGTTAGCCAGTCCTGGTCAAAAAGCAAACTCTCAGAAATAGCTTCATAGCAAAGGAGATATAGTATGTTCGGCCGAAAGATGCCTTACCTGTTCGGCGGCGCGGTTACTACCCAGGCCCACGTCCTCGGAGATTTCCGGACACTCCATCTGAGGTCCGAAGAATGACTTGTACATCTCCTCGTGCGTCAAGCCGAGAAAATTTTGAATGACACGCGGTCCCTCGGGATTGAACTCCCATAGGCGAAGAGGCCGACGTTTGCAAGGTTGGACTTGACGAACCAGCATAACTTGTATGACCGCAACCAACTGAAATCTCCATTGAAGAGATCTCGAATGCGGCTTTGCAGTATAGGCACGTCCTTGGCTGGACCCCAGCTCAGACCCCTGCTGATCCATGACATCAGTTGTGGTGGAGGGCCCGAGCGGAAAACAGGTGCGGCCGCCCACTTGGCGCTTCTAGGAGCCGTGATGTAGAACCACTCCTGTTGCCACAATTCAGACACCTCTGGGATGGAACCTTTGGTCGACGGAGCTCCCGTCATCTTGCGTATTGAGGCACCTCCACACGCTGCATGTTGCCCCTCGATCATCTTCGTCTTCACTTCAAAGGTCTTGAGCCATAGGCCGAAGTGAGGGGTAACCCAGAGGAAGGCCTCGCACATGACAATAAATGTCGTCATATGAAGAAAGGAGTCCGGAGCTAGATCATGGAAGTCTAGCCCGTAATAAAACATCAAACCCCTGACGAAAGGATCCAGAGGAAGGCCTAGACCTCGGGGGAAGTGGGAGACGAACACGACGTTCTCGTTGGGTTCGGGGGTAGGGACGGCCTGCCCTCAGGGAGGCAGCCGATGCGAAATTTCGGCGGTCAGATATCTGGCCTCCCTCAACTTTTTGATGTCTTCTTCCGTGATGGAGGAAGGCACCCATCGGCCTTGAAGGCTAGATCCGGACATGACTGGAGGTTCGGAGCACCTGACCTGAACTTCGGGCGTTTGAGCTTGAGGTGGGGGAAGCATTCGATTGAGCATTGGAGGGAAAAATAAGAGCCTTGTCCCCTTTATAAAGAGGGTGAATATCAAGCGTCCTCTCCGTGTCCGCTTGGACTTGCCTATAATCTAGGAGTCCTAGAAGCGGTTGGGTTACCCACGCCTGTATTAATGAGAATACCGGAATAAGGGGACACGATCTCTGGTTTAACAAGACGTCCCAACGAAACCACCTCGCATGACGCGCTGAGATGGGACAGTAAAATGGTTTGAATAAAAGCTTGGCCATGGTGTGATGTCACACTACGGAATACGTCAGCAGATTAGATTTGTGTAAATATTATTCTCTATGGCAATATGTGGAAACTTATTTTTCAGAGCCGGACACTATCTTTGTGTTCAAAATCTTCTATGAAGTACTTGGAGGAGGAACCCGCCTTGCAATGCCGAAGACAATATGCGCGCCAGACTCGTCGTCATTGAAGCCTGGTTCAGGGGCTACTTAGGGAGTCCTGGATTAGGGGGTGTTCGGATAGCCGGACTATAGCTTCCGCCGGACTCCTGGACTATGAAGATACAAGATTGAAGACTCCGTCCCATGTCCGGAAGGGACTTTCCTTGGCGTGGAAGGCAAGCTTGGCAATACGGATAGGAAGATCTCCTACCATTGTAACCGACTCTATGTAACCCTAACCCTATCCGGTGTCTATATAAACCGGAGGGTTTTAGTCCGTAGGACAACATACACATCAACAATCATACCATAGGCTAGCTTCTAGGGTTTAGCCTCTTCGGTCTCGTGGTAGATCTACTCTTGTACTACCCATATCATCAATATTAATCAAGTAGGACGTAGGGTTTTACCTCCATCAAGAGGGCCCGAACCTGGGTAAAACTTCGTGTCCCTCACCTCTTGTTACCATCTGACCTAGACGCACAGTTCGGGACCCCCTACCCGAGATCCGCCGGTTTTGACACCGATGGTCTTCCATGCGTCCTCGAGGAGAAGGTTCTTCTATGGGACAATCCTTCGAACAGTCCACCGCTCCCTGTCCATGGTTGCACGTTGACTCCGCTAGAGTTGCCGACGTTGAGAGGTAGTCGTATTTTGTCCGATGAGCAGGTCCGTAATGGAGTTTGATCATGTAGTACTTAGTTATTCCATTTCCATCCCGTAATTTCTCCGCTGCCCACCGTCTTATATATAAGTCTGGGTCAGTGCTAACGAAGATTGGCTTGCATACCTCCGGCCGGATACCACCATCATTTTGCACAACATCCACAGCAGTGCGGCCGTTCCGGTAGACCCCTTCTCCACCATTGGGATCGGCCTTCCGGACTGGCTGGGCTTGAATACGTATGATGATGCGTACATGAGATTGAAGAAGATAGCAATTGCGGACCTGCCGACAAAGCGACGCGGCTATGATGATTACTATCTCATCGCGGTGTTCGACATAAGGATTGCCATCAATGCAAGAGGCAGTAACGGCAGAGGCTGGCGCATGTTGGCGGTGACAGATTTGTACCCCTGCACGTTCGAAGACGCCGTGCACCATCTTGGCCGCATCTTAGCGGTGACAAGCCAGGGAACTTGTTTCATCTGGTTGCCATCCTACGGTACGGGAGATTACAAACGGAATGCACAAACCATCATTTGCATCCCTAACGGTACTCCATTATTTTGCAGGGACCAGTCATCCCCCGATCAAAATAAGATCGCCGATCCTGGATGTGCATTTGCATCCGCGATTCGGTCTAACCTGGAACCTTGTAGCTGACTTTGGCATATTGGGATCAACTATCTTAGCAGTCTTTACCCATGGTACCACTGATGTGCAACATGGTCACACAATCTACCATGATCGGACCGTCACCATCTACCCAGGTATTCCATTTTTTAACCCTCTCACCTTCTCTTTCATTGTTGTACTAGTAGTATACTTTGTAGTACTAGTAGGAGTACTTTTTACCTTGGAGGATGCGTATAGCTAGCTAGGCCCTTAAAGACTTGAACCCACTAGCTGCCACCATTTTTGTTTTTCCATGTCTTACTATCTCATCCATGTAGCCAAGAGTGGCTATATATAATAAGCCGGTTATTTTACTTCCTCTATACCGGAGTAGTACTATTTGCTCCACAGTATTACTGACCGCCATATTTGAGCACAACATTATTATGCATGGGCCTTGACTATGTACATTACCATGTGTCCAGATCTGGGATGCCGCGTGTACCAGATGAACGGCGTCGAGTTCGACCCCCGTGATGCTATGTGGGTGCCGAGGAACACTCTTGGAGAGTACTCGCTTTTCATCGGGGACAGCTACCCCATTGTGAAGCGGATGCCACCTTCCGTGCACGACACGGAAGGCCTGCCATTCATGAAGCATGGTTGTGTCTTCAGTGCGCACCGCTGGATGAACGACATGCTGGGACACGCTATCCCTGATTTATGTCGCTTCAGCTTGGATGAGTCTCCATCGTGTGGAACCGGACTAGAAAGTTGTGACAATGATTCCCGTTTCCCACCGCTATGGATCGTGCCATCCATGAAGAACACCTGGACTGGAACCTGGAGGAGGACATGTAGCCCATCTATAACGTGCAAGTGGAGTACGGTAATTGTGAACGGTAGCGCTGTGAATATATGTAGAATAGTCGTGCACAAATTTATCACATGAATTGGAGATGAACTTGTGTGGCATACTGGCATTTGTCCTTTAGAATTTATTACTAGTAAATGTGTTACGTGTACGTGCAACTTGTGTGGTTGTTGCACGGGCTCCAACACGCTCTTTGAGAAAAAAAGGTGGCACAGCTTTGGATATACGTGACGTGGCGGCATCATACAGTAGCATCATTTGCTATAGTTGTAGTACACTCCTACTAGGACGACAACTCTTATAAAACCTTGCGCTTGGCTCTTTGCCTCTTCGGGAGGTTCAACAGTTCGTACTCGTGTGAACCTTGCACTTGGCTCTTCGCCTCTTCGGAAGGTCCAACAATGATGATACTACAGTACAATATGCTTCTGGCAATCTGACACTGATTGAACTACTGCACGTCCACCACGAGGGTGAGGGTGAGGGAGAGGGAGAGGGAGAGGGTGCTGTAGTCAAAACCCTCTCCTCGTCCTGCGAACCACCACGCGCGTGGGCGAGGGAGAGGCATAGTAAGCAAGCTTCTCCTCGTTCGACGAGTTGACGGGACACATCAAAGCAGTACTACTAGTAGTAGTAGTCTATACTACATCCTTTCCGATTAATATGGCTTAATTTGAAACGAGAAAAATACACTGGTGGTCAACGTATGTAACAATACGCTCTTTACGGTCACTATATATAGTTTTGCGGCGATTATACGATCACTAGCTCATCGTAGAGCACCGTATTGCACCCTACTGACTGGCCACATAGTCGATGTGGCACTTTGTTGACTGGTTAAATTGTCACCTGGTTTCTAGGTCCCACCTGTCAGTTGGCAGAGCAAAGAAATCAATTAAACAAAACTTTACGGAGGCGCGACACGAGTCCAACCCTTGCGCGTGAACCTCCCTGGCTGTGTATGTGAGTGCATGCACGTGTCCTCCCTCGGTCTTCCAACAAAGAGTGTACATCGGCTATAAAACAAAGAGTGTAGTACATGATGTACATGTACACTTCCAATGCATTTAGCCTTTAATCTAAATCGATATTGATTGACTAAAGCACCAACTTGTGCTGTATGTATAGGCTGCATGTCTATCCTTAATTATAGCATGCAACGGCCTTCATTTAATCTTCTTATCTCAATGGTCGCATGCACACATAAGTCTGCTACTTTTGGGCGTTAATTATGCCCTGGTCAATGTGTAAATCTCTAAATGTACAGTCTTTCACGGACGTAGGGAGTAGGTTGAGCACTTGAGCGTGAGCGTGTGTGTTGCGTTGTGTGCTGTGTGCCGCATGGGTGCGTGAGTGTTGCGTGCGTCCATGTGTACATGTGAGTGTTGCATGTTGCATGCATGCATGCATGCATGGGGCTTACTCCCTCCCATTGACATGTTCATATTTCAAGCTTCCTCTGTTCCCCCCATATGGTGATTGTCGGTGTCAAAACCGGTGGATCTCGGGTAGGGGGTCCCGAACTGTGCGTCTAGGCCGGATGTTAACAGGAGGCAAGGGACACGAAGTTTTACCCAGGTTCGAGCCCTCTCGATGGAGGTAAAACCCTACATCCTGCTTGATTAATATTGATGATATGGGTAGTACAAGAGTAGATCTACCACGAGATCGAAGAGGCTAAACCCTAGAAGCTAGCCTATGGTATGATTGTTGATGTGTATGTTGTCCTACGGACTAAAACCCTCCGGTTTATATAGACACCGGATAGGGTTAGGGTTACATAGAGTCGGTTACAATGGTAGGAGATCTACATATCTGTATCGCCAAGCTTGCCTTCCACGCCAAGGAAAGTCCCTCCCGGACACGGGACGAAGTCTTCAATCTTGTATCTTCATAGTCCAGGAGTCCGGTCGAAGGTACAGTCCGGCCATCCGACCACCCCCTAATCCAGGACTCCCTCAGTAGCCCCTGAACCAGGCTTCAATGACGATGAGTCTGGTGCACATATTATCTTCGGCATTGCAAGGCGGGTTCCTCCTCCAAGTACTTCATAGAAGATTTTGAACACAAAGATAGTGTCCGGCTCTGCAAAATAAGTTTCCACATATTGCCATAGAGAGAATAATATTTACACAAATCTAATCTGTTGTCGTATTCCATAGTGTGACATCACACCACGGCCAAGCTTTTATTCGAACTGTTTTACTGTCCCATCTCAGCGCGTTATGCGAGGCGGTTTCCTTGGCACGTCTTGTTAAAGCAGAGATCGTGTCCCCTTCTTCCGGGATTCTCATCAATACGGGCGTGGGTAACCCAACCGCACCATTGATTATGACGCTTGAGAGATAAGCGAGTTTTACCAGGCTGGTGGGGACACATAGTTGCTTCCACCTATATAAGGGGATAAGGATCCACCTTTTCACCTACTCCTTCTTCCTCCTTTGCTTATCCATTCTCGCGCACTCGAGCTCCAGCGCCCAAGTCCGCACTCCCCACCTCAACCTTCTCCAGCCATGTCCGGAGCAGGAGGCAAGTGGATGGTCTCCTCCGTCACGGAGGGGCACATCAAAAGACTAAGGAAGGACGGATACCTGTCTAACGACATTGCGCACCGGCTTCCCGAAAAGGGGCAGCTCATCCCCACCCTAGACCCCATGAGAGGGTGGTATTCCTCCCCCATTTCCTCCGTGGACTGGGTTTCCCCCTCCATCCATTTGTCTGGGGGCTCATGTTCTACTATGGCCTGGATTTCCATGATCTGGCCCCGAATTTTGTCCTCAACATCTCGGTGTTTATCGTCGTGTGCGAGGCTTTCCTCCGCATCCGCCCCCATTTCGGCCTATGGCTCAAGACTTTCAACGTCAAGCCGAAGGTGGTGCGTGGCAACCAGGCGGAGTGTGGAGGCGCCATGGTGGGCAAGATGGCCAACGTCCTATGGCTCGAGGGCTCCTTTGTGGAGACCCTGAAGGGGTGGCAATCGGGGTGGTTTTACATCACCGAGCCGCGCGACCCTAAGTGGGTCATAGCCCCCGAGTTCCGGTCCGGACCCCCAACGCGGCTCACGTCCTGGAAAGAGACGGGCCTGTCGTGGGGCAGCAAAAAGGAGGTGACCGGACTACAAACATGCATCCAATCCCTGGTGAACAAGCATCTCAGGCTTGTCAACGTAGACCAGGTTATGCTCATCCGCTTGATCCTCCCGTGTCAACAACGGGCTTTCAACCTGTGGGAGTTCGATCCAGCGCGGCACCAAACTCTAAGCAGGCTCTTCGACACGACGTACGAAAGATGCCTGCAAGGTGCTTTTCAAAGGCGCCGAGGCTCCCGCATCCGCTACTGAGGATCGCGGATTCAGCGCGCAGCGTCACGCTAGCGCGGTAAGCTTTTTGTACTTTTTATAGGGCACTAGTTTTTCATAGTTTGACTCTGTGCGGGATCTAAGCTCCCTTACCTTTAATAGGATTGGCAGGCGAAGTCCGGACGGATCGACTGTCCGGCACCTTTGCCCGAAGACCCAGTCAATGCCCACTTGGCAAAGCTGCTGGTTCCGGCACCCTATGTGGTGCCGGAGAAGGAGGCCAAGAAGATGGCCACGGGGACTCGAAAGAGTGCCCGACACCCGGAGGTGTCGGATTCATCATCCGACGAATCCAGGACGCACTCCTCCCATGAAGATGAGGAGGAGGAAGAAGGGACCCCTCCCCCTCCAGCGGGGGAAGGGAAGAAAAGGAAGGCCGCCCCAACTAGGGAGGCCGAAGGGTCCAAGAAGGGGAGAACCCATCCTCCGGACTACTCCACCAACGCCGACGACGGCGAAGAGGAGTGGCCGCCCAGGGCCCAGCCCCTGGCAAAATCGTAAGTATCCGGATACTAGAGTAATGCATAGTATTCGTTTATTGTACATATTTCCCTTATGTCGAATATGTTTATGCAGCCCACCCAAAGGCCGGCTCGACGCGTCATCGAGCGGCTCACTGGACTCATCGGACGTGAACTCGCTGCCGACGGCTTCCTCCCCCCACCCTACGGACGACACCGAAGTGTTGTCCCAACAGGTTCCAATCCGGGAGGAGGTGGTCCTGGAGGCACCGCAAGGCGACCTCCCGGACTCCAGGAGTAAAGGGGACGAAACCCCCCAGGGCTCCAAGTCCGTCTCTAGGCCGGACGCCGCTCTGGAACATTCAAAGGTTCCAGAGTCCGGCGGGCGACCTCATTCCAAGAGGAGCAAGCCCTCCGTGCCGGTGACCCCCGTCCAACCGGAGGCGCCGGACAGTCTGTTGGAGGCGCTCCAAGGCGCTTCCATCGACGAGGAGCACCGCACCATTATGAGTGCGGTGGTCCAGAAGGTTCAGTCCGCCAAGAGCGGACTGACTGAAGCTTGTACTGGCCTTTTAACAGGCTTTGAGGTAAGTAAAGAATGTGTAAATAATATTACCGCATAGACAATAGCCCCTGATGCTCTGTTTGGTGTTCGGGAAGAAAAGCCGAATAGAGGATCAAATAAAATTCGCAGGAGTCTAACAAAAAGGAGTCAATATGCGTGTGCAGGCTTCCCTACTGGCGTCCGCCGCACTGACTGCGGAAGTGGACATGCTAAAGCAGGACCTCAAGCGGTCCGAGCAAGAGCTCGGACGTGCCAAGAAGCAGCTCGAGGACAATGAAGGTAATAAATACCTTGTTTAAATATATAAAAAGGTGCAATTGCAAAAAAATGACAGGATTATCGTGGCTATTATAGGGGCCACGTCTGAGGTGGCGACCCTTAAGCAAGCGCTGCTCGAGGCCGAAAAAACGGCGGCCACGGAGTGCACCGAGCGGGAAAAGTATGAGGCCGAGGTTGGCAAGGTACGGCAAGAGCTCCAGTCTCTCATGGAAAAACATGAGAGTTTGGAGCTTGACTCAAAGACGCGAGCGTCCGAGCTCGCGGTGGCTGTTGAAAATTCCAAGTCTACCAAGGCTGAATCCTAGAAGACCCTCCAGGAGTTGGATGAGGTGAAGAAGATAGCGGCGGGTAAGGCATTCTTTATGCAAAGCAAACACATCGTGAGTTACTTGTTACTTACCCGAATCCGGAGTTCTCCAGGAGCGTTCGCAGATCTTCCCCGGAGTGTATCTGATGCTGCCGCATTCTATCGAGCCGAGGAGGGCAGCTCGACAGAGAAGGTATTCTGGTCTCAGTATGCTGAGGCCGGACACCACATGCCCCTGAGCGACTAGTTGAAGCAACTGGTCGAGCTCCACAAGGCGGCCGAACAGGCCATGAGGGGCTTCATAGTTCGGCTGTGGCCTAGAGAGACTCTGCCTGGGAGCTATTTCGGGCTGGTGCGGCAGCTGGTGGAGGCCTGTCCAAGGCTCGAAGTCATCAAGCGCTCCATCTGCATTGAAGGTGCCTGTAGGGCCCTTGCCCATGCGAAGGTGCACTGGGGCAAGCTGGATGCTGAGAAGCTTGTGAAGGACGGGCCACCGCCGGGGAAAGAGCATCGCAAGCCCGAGAATTATTATAAGGATGTTCTGAAGGGTGCCCGCCTTGTGGCGGATGGATGTTCTATGGATGTAATCTTTGAGTAAAACTCGCTCATTTTGTCCTGTGTGCTGAAAACTTGTTCATATGCGCTAAGCAATGCTGTTTGAATTTAAAATATTACCTTCTGTGCGGCTGTTTATCAATTCTGAGCGATGGCGAGTCGTCGGCTTCTACCCCCGTGCCGCTAGTGCTGGGGTGTTCGGGGATAAACCTGAGCGCTCTTTTTCCCATGTTTGGGTCCTTCGAGGGAGGCGATTAGCCCAACGAACGAGGCAATCGGACTATAATGCGTGAACACTCTCACTTAGCCATAGAATTCTATAATTATAAATTTCGGCGAAGCCCCTGGTATTCGAAAGACCGAGTTCGGGGCGCTATCCACGCCTTGGCCAGACAGAGCCGGCTCCTCGCCCTAAGCGGCATAAGTTTTAGGGACTGGAAAAAACCTCTCGAACAGCTACCAGCTCTCGCTTCATCATGACAGTCAGTTTTAGCTTTCTCCACTGAGGTGCTCGACCCAGCTCAACTGGGGCACAATCGCATTGGTTCTCCTAGTGCTACCTTAGCCGATATAGCGGAACGTAAGGCACCAAAACATAGGAGCCGGGCAAACCCAACTATTGACCCAAGACATGATTCGGAGCCGATGCATATAATGCTATAAGTTCGGGGTGCCGCACTTGTTAAAGTGTTCGGACTTCTCACACCATATTGAGGGGTACTGAAGCCCCTGGCGTATTCTGGCCGTACCAAAGTGTACGGGTGCAACATGTCGTTAAGGAACATATATAAATAATAAAAAAAGAGTAATGCACAAATAGACAAAAGCTATGCATTGTTTATTAAAGAGGGCTGCGATCAAAGCAGAACGATACAATTAATGCGATAAGCAAAAGGTTGGACTATGTGACATGTCCATTCCAGGGGCAAGCTGCGGAATAGTATGCGAAACAGGTATACTGCTCGTGATAGAGACCACCTGGGAGTTTCGTAATGCGGCGTGGCTTGTCTGCTTCCCTGGTTCTTGCATTGTTTGTGCGGCAATTGAACTGCCGAACAGGCCTTCCGAAGAGTGGAGTCCTGAAAGTAAGAGAAAATTAAAAAATCGGCAGCCCCTGGTACGGTTGAAGCCGTGTTTTGGGAGTGCCGTGATGGTGCCCCTCCCCCTATGCCCATGGTATCTCTAGAGCATAGTTATGTACGCGAAGTACTGGCGTCGCCTTTTTGCGAGGGTTGGGGTTGGGGCCGCATTGCGATGCCTGCTCGGATCGTGCCAGGCGGTCTTGTTGTAGGTTACTCTGGACGCGCTTGACGGTGTCCGGTCGTTTAGTGGCCGGACTGGAGAACTGCCTGGAGAGGCTGCTTTGTACTTCCGCTGCAAGGGCCGCCGTGTGCTCCTCCGTTCGGAGGGAGCGTTTGGTGTTTCCATTGACCGTAATTACTCCGCGAGGGCCTGGCATCTTGAGCTTAAGGTATGCGTAGTGCGGTACCGCATTGAACTTGGCGAATGCGGTTCGCCCGAGCAGTGCATGATAGCCACTGCGAAACGGGACTATGTCAAAGATTAACTCCTCGCTTCGGAAATTATCCGGAGATCCGAAGACCACTTCAAGTGTGACTGAGCCTGTACAGTTGGCCTCTACACCTGGTATTACGCCTTTAAAGGTCGTTTTGGTGGGCTTAATCCTCGAGGGATCTATGCCCATTTTCCGCACTGTATCCTGGTAAAGCAGGTTCAGGCTACTGTCGCCGTCCATAAGGACTCTAGTGAGATGAAATCCGTCAATAATTGGGTCTAGAACCAATGCGGAGAATCCGCCGTGACGGGTGCTAGTGGGGTGGTCCCTTCGATCAAAGGTGATCGGGCAAGAGGACCATGGGTTGAACTTTGGGGCGACTGGCTCTATCGCGTATACGTCCCTTAATGCGCGCTTCCGCTCCCTCTTGGGGATGTGGGTTGCGTATATCATGTTCACCGTCCGCACTTGTGGGGGAAAACCCTTCTGTCCACTGTTGTTCGGCGGCCGGGGCTCCTCGTCGTCATCGCTATGCAGCCCCTTGTCTTCGTTTTCGGCGTTTAACTTGCCTGCCTGCTTGAACACCCAACAATCCCTGTTGGTGTGATTGGCCGGCTTTTCGAGGGTGCCATGTATCTGGCATAAGCGGTCGAGTATTCGGTCCAAACTGGACGGGCCCCTAGGATTCCTTTTGAATGGCTTTTTCTGCTGACCGGATTTAGAGCCTCTGAATCCAGCATTAACTGCCATATCATCTGCATTGTCGCCATTAATGCGGCGCTTCTGCTTGTTGCGACGCGACCTGCCACTACTGTCCCTGGTGTCCGAATTACCGGGGTTCTTGGTTATATTGTTGCTACGAGCAAGCCAGCTATCTTCTCCCACGCAAAAGCGGGTCATGCGTGTCGTGAGTGCTCCCATAGATTTCGGCTTTTCCTGTCCAAGGTGCCGGGCCAGCCACTCGTCACGGATATTGTGCTTGAAGGCTGCTAGGGCCTCAGCGTCCGGACAGTCGACTATTTGATTTTTCTTTGTTAGGAACCATGTCCAGAATTGCCTGGCCGATTCATCTGGCTGCTGAATTACGTGACTTAGGTCATCGGCGTCTGGGGGTCACACATAAGTGCCCTGGAAATTGTCAAGGAATGCGGCTTCCAGGTCCTCCCAATAGCTGATTGATCCTGTTGGCAAGCTGTTAAGCCAATGCCGAGCTGGTCCTTTAAGCTTGAGTGGGAGGCATTTGATGGTGTGGAAATCATCTCCGCGGGCCATGTGGATATGAAGGAGATAATCCTCGATCCATACCGCGGGATCTATTGTGCCATCATATGATTCGATGTTTACGGGTTTGAAACCCTCGGGGATTTGATGATCCATTATTTCGTCTGTAAATCAGAGTGGGTGTGCGGCGCCTCTGTACTGGGCTATATCATGACGTAGCTCCAATGAGCTTTGTCTACTGTATTCGGCCCTGCCGAATTTGTGGCCGGCGTGCGGTTACCGTATCGAGCCGTGGGGCGCCCACGCAATCCGTAGATTGATCTTGTTTGCCTTGCCTTGTCCTCCAACATATCTCGTAAGTCCGGCGCATATTCCCGTGCCTTGGTACGGGGTGCGGCTTGAGTGGAGGGCCGAGATGCCTCTCAGTCGCGGCCACGGGGTGGCCGGTCGGCTGCATCAAGTGCTTCCTCCTCTAATTGGGGTAGCAACCTGCGCTTTGGGTAGCTCTTGGAGGGGCGTTCGAGTTTATGCTCTTCGGCTGCAAGGACTTCAGTCCATCTGTCGACTAGCAAATCTTGATCAGCTCTGAGCTGTTGCTATTTTTTCTTGAGGCTTCTTGCCGTGGCCATAAGCCTGTGTTGAATACGCTCTTGCTCGACGGGATCCTCTGGCACGACGAATTCGTCGTCGTCGAGGCTTGCCTCGTCTTCGAAGGGAGGCATATAATTATCGTCCTCGACCTCTCTGTCTGCCGCTCTCTCATGAGGGCTGGTTTCTCCATCCTCCTGTGCTAAATCTTGCTGGCGGGGGTTTTCTTCGGCGCTTTCCGGAGTATTATTATCTCCCATGCTGGAATCACCGTGTTTGTTTTGGCGGGATTTTGAGCAGCGCCACAGACGCCGACGCTTAGGCTGTTACTTGGAGGGGACATCCTCCGTTGTTCCATCGCCATCTCCTTCTTTTGGGGTGTCCACCATGTATATGTCGTATGACGAGGTGGCTTTCCAGGGCCTAATAGGCGCTGGTTCTTCATTGTCTCCTTCATCGGCGTCCATACCGTTGATGTCTTCGGAGTCGAAGTCGAGCATGTCGGTTAGGTCGTCGACAGTGGCTACAAAGTGGGTGGTGGGTGGGCTTTGAATTTCTTCATCGTCTGTGCCCCAACCTTGCTGACCGTAGTCCGGCCAGGGCTCTCCTGATAAAGAGAGAGACTTCAGTGACTTCAGGATATCGCCGAAAGGCGAGTGCTGAAAGATGTCCACGGTAGTGAACTCCATAATCGGCGCCCAATCGGATTCGATTGGCAGGGGCGCGGAGGGTTCGGAGTCCGGAGAGGAGTCCAGCTCCTTGGAGTCACGAGTCTCGCAGAGTGCGGGGCTGGTGTTTGGCTCGATCACCGTTGGGATCACAGCCCCCGAGGCGGCGTCCAACCACCCATCCTCGATCGGCACAGTTGGCTCCGAATTAAGGGTCGAAGCCGATGCGGGTGCGGCCACCAGGGCACTGTTTGGCGGCAGAGCTAGATCATGCTCCTCGGGACAGTGCGGCGCGCTCGGCAGTGGCTCGAATCCGTCGAAGATCAAGTCCCCGCGGATGTCAGCCATGTAGTTTAAACTTCCAAATCCGACCTGACGGCAAGGGGCGTAGCTTTTGATCTGCTCCAGATGGCCAAGTGAATTGGCCCGCAGTGCGAAGCCGCCGAAGACGAAGATCTGTCCGGGGAGGAAGGTCTCACCCTGGACTGTATCGCCATTGATGATCGTAGGAGCCATCGAGCCTAAAGGCGACGACACAGAGGAACTCTCAATGAAAGCACCAATGTCGGTGTCAAAACCGGTGGATCTCGGGTAGGGGGTCCCGAACTGTGCGTCTAGGCCAAATGGTAACAGGAGGCAAGGGACACGAAGTTTTACCCAGGTTCGGGCCCTCTCGATGGAGGTAAAACCCTACGTCCTGCTTGATTAATATTGATGATATGGGTAGTACAAGAGTAGATCTACCACGAGATCGAAGAGGCTAAACCCTAGAAGATTCGTCGACACAGCTTGTTGCCAGATAATCTTCAGTGTGTGAAAGGCATCAAGCTTCCATGCAATGGATGGCTTTTGCAAACCCGACATGCGGCGATGTGGTTCATGCCAACAACAAATATGCACAACTTGATTCATGCTGATATCTAGACTGAGCCATGTATTCTGCTGCTATAGCACGACCCTCTTTTGTTGGATATTATGTACTGTTGTTAGTTTGAAGCACTCCTCTGTTTTGAAGGATAGATACCTTCCTGGGATCAAGTGCATCCTAACTCACCTGCGTAGGATGTACTGATAATGATGATGGAGATGCTGTGCAGAAGCCATATATATATATATATATATATCAGTTAGGCTTCAAGTGCGTACTTGTTAGTTGAACCTATGTATAAATTGTGACACTAAATACGACTAGTAAGTAGTACAGTAGCAGTACTAGTATACGTCGGTCAAATTATTCATCATGTCCACACATTGAATTGACATGACAACACGCTGCGCGTGAGGTGACACAAGAATCCCGGTGGCGTGTTCGGGTATTCTGGACTTCAGATTTGGAGTGCCACTTATCTGTCGAAATCTTTCATCATTCACTTACAACAGTCGATTGATCATACATTGAGTACCATATAACTGGAATTACCGATGCAAGTCGAAGAAGGATTGGTCGGTGCTGCCAGCTGGCGTCAAGTTCGATCCCACGGATCAGGAGCTGATCGAGCACCTTGAGGCCAAAGTGAGTTCTGACAGCGCGAGATTTCAGTCTCTCATCGATTTGTTCATAGGAACCATCGACAGCGAGCACGGCATATGCTAAACCCAACCTGAGAAACTTCTAGGTAAGACACCGATCGGCTGTCTACTTGCACAAACATATTCCTTTGTTTATAGCTCTATTTTTCTTTTTAGACGCAGACCTGGTGAAGCGATTACAATTTGACAGTTAATAAAAAGTGAAACAAGTGACTGCAGCATGCCAAAGATGTTATGAAAATGCCAACTAGGTACACTAAAACCTGTATTCCACAATACTGCAGGTATCACACTGAGTGACCTAAGCAAGCATTTCTTCCAGCACAATTCCAGGGCGTTCAAAAGGGGCACATGGACGCATCGCAAGATACAGTTGGAGTGTGGCATGCACGTGATGTGGCACAAGACTGGCAATACCTTGCCGGTGATGGTCAACGGCCGGCAGATGGGCAACAAAAAAGGTTCTGGTGCTGCACACCAAAAAGAACTTCGACCAGCAGAGGACCAACTGGGTGATGCACCAGTACCACCTTGGGGACCTGGAGCAAGCGAAGGAGCGGGAGCTGGTCCTCTGCAAGATTTTCTACCAAACGAATACTAGGGCCAGGAGTAAAAAGATTATAAGTTAGTTTGGTATTGGTAGTTGTACTACCTTGTCGTCCGCAAGTTGGTATTGTTGTTAACGATCTTTTGGTATGAACTTGCATTTGCTTCCAACCATCATGCCGAGGGTCGACATGGATATAAAGCTGAATCATTTGTTTTGAAACGAATTATCAGGCACCTGATTTTTATTTGATGGGTAGCATAAGCACCCACCGTTCGAATTCCCAGTTCTCCAATTTTTTCGAAACAAGTGCATGTACTTATTATCACGATAAAAAACAATATCCGTGTTGCATCCCAGTTATTAGTCTGTACTTGCAGAATTCTCTCATTTATTGAGCACGTATATTGTTTTTTCAGGTCGAGCAAGTTTCAACTGGGATGTAGACTGTCCAGGGATGGTTTTGTTTTTAACAGGCCCACGGGGCACAAAGATCCAGCAGGTATCTACTGGCCTCTGGCCCGCCAGCCTTAGTTATATTTTGTCTTACAACATCCGCAGGCAGTTTTTTTACTGAATCAAACACACAGCCCAGTTCTATTATCCTCTTGAAACGCATGTCCTACATCCGTTTTCTAATCTCTACCTATAGTTTTACTAGTTCATATACACGTATCATTATATTGAAAACACATAAAATTCCCTTTTTCATATTTACATCGTTATTTTTGTTGTTTTTTCCCACCCAGCACTGATTTTTTTACCACTGGTTTTCCCTTAAACCAACTCAATTGTCCCACATCTTATTTGCTTACAAAAACAAAATGATTTTTTGGCAAATCAATAAGTTCTTAAAAATGTTTATCATTTCGGGATTACAACAGTTCGGACTCCACTGAAATATGCAAAATAAGGTTGAACTTTTTGACCGTGGTCCTAGGCAGAAAATGGGCTGTAATAAATTACTTAAGAATTAGCAAATGGGCTGCAAATTATAAAAAATAGCAAATGGGCTTTATGTTGTCTGCCACAGATTTGGAGGCTGACTTGTGGGCCTACTAAGTTCATGCGTACACAAGGTTTCTCAAAAAAGAAACTTAGTCAACAATTGACTCTACCAGCGTCAGACCATTAGATGTCAATCTAACGGCAATCGTGCTTCTTCAGTCTCTGATCTTCCTGCCCCAGCCGCCCAAACCAGCGTCGTCGGAACTGCCTGCTCCCGCCTCCCATGGCCGGCAGTGCTGCCGAGCAGGCCTCACGGCCCCATCATACTCGCATCCCTGGCCTGTCTATCCCTCTACTCACCCACACCTCCTGTTATTTTTTGGCGACGGCAACCGAACCAGTCAACACTCGTACTCTCCATTGCGTGGGCAGCCACTGCCGTGTCTTCCCCGGCTCCGTGTCATCCCCTTCATAGGCCTCGCCGTCGTCCACTGCCCTGGTGCTCTCGGCGCAGCGTGGTCAACGATGTCCATCCAATGGTCGTAGTGCTTCTTCAACCTCTGGTCTTCTTGCCCCAGCCGCCCAAAGCAGCGCCGGTCGTGCCACATGCTCCTGCCTCCCGTGGCCGGTTGTGCTGCCGCGGAGGCCTCACCGTCCCCATACTACTCCCACCGCTGGCCAGGCCATCCCTCCACTCACCCACTCCCCCTGCTATTCTGCGGCGACAGCAACCTCACACCGCAGCTGAACCAGTGAACCCTCGTACTCCTCTCTGCGTGGGCATCCACTGCCGCGTCTTCCCCGGCTTCGCGTCGTCCCCTTCCTAGGCCTCGCCATCGTCCACCGCCATGGTGCTCTCGGTGCGGCATGGTCAATGTGGTCAATGACCGACTTCCATCAGAAGACTACTGTACGTGGAGAGGCTGACAGCTGGGTCCACGTCAGCCGCAAGGAAGTGCCTCCTTATTACACACAAAATAATTATTCCTCCACCTGACAGCAGGGACCCATTGGACGGGCCACCAGTATTTCGCGGAAAAAATGTTTCCCCCTCACTGCTAGGACCCACCTGACGGGCCACCATATTTCATGAAAAAGACATTTGCCCCTGACTGCTGGGACCCCCCGGACACACCATCATATTTCGCAAAAAAAACGTCCCCCCGCTATCAGCTCGGACCCACCGGAAGTGCCTCCTTATTACGCACAGAAAAATGAATACTCCCCCTGCTAACTGGGACCCACCATAGTGGGAGGCTGACTTGTGGGCCTACTAAGTTGACGGGGACCGAGGGCTTTGTCAACTTAGTTAATATGAACGATTCTAGCTCCGGTGACCGTACGATGTCCATCAAACGGCCGTCGTGCTTCTTCAATCTCTGCTCTTCCTACTCCAGCCGCTCAAACAAGCGCCGGCGGGACTGCCTGCTCCCTCCTCCCCACGGCCGGCTCTGCTGCTGCGCAGGCCTCACCGCCCCATCGTACTCCCATCACTGGCCTACCCATCCCTCTACTCACCCACACGTGTTGTTATTCTCCGGCGACGGTAGACGAACTAGTAAACCCTCGTACAGTGGTACTCCCCTTCGCGTGGGAAACAACTGCCGAGTCTTCCCTGCCTCCGTGTCGTTCCCTTCCTAGGCCTCGTCGTCGTCCACCGCCCTGGTGCTCTCGGCGCGGCCTGGTCAATGTGGTCAACGACCGACATGCATCTGAAGTGGACTATACGTGGAGAGGCCGACAACTGGGTCCACGGCCGCACGCAAGGAAATGCCTCCTTACTACGCACAAAATAATGATTCCTCCACCTGACATCAGGGACCCACCGAAAGGGCCTCTGTATTTCGTGAAAAAAACGTTACCGCCGCTGACATCTCGGACCTACCAGCTATATCTTTACACGCAAGGAAGTGCCTCCTTATTACGCACAAAAAATGAATACTCCCCCTGTTAGCTGGGACCCAGTATAGTGGCAGGCTGACTCGTGGGCCTACTAAGTTGACGGGGATGGAGGGCTTTGTCAACTTAGTCAATATGCACGATTCTATCTCCAGTGACCGTACGATGTCCATCCAACGGCCGTAGTGCTTCTTCAACCTCTGGTCTTCTTACTCCAGCCACCCAAACCAGCGCCGGTCGTGCCTCGTGCTCCGGCCTCCCGTGGCCGGCTGCGATGCGGCGGAGGCCTCACCGCCCCCTACTACCGCAGCGAACCAGTGAACCCTCGTACTCCTCTACGTGTGGGCATCCACAGCCGCGTCTTCCCGGCTCCGCGTCGTCCCCTTCCTAGGCCTCGTCGTTGTCCACCACCCTGGTGCTCTCGGCACGGCGTGTTCAACATGGTCAAGGAACGGCTTCCATCGGACGTGAACCGTACGTGGAAAGGCTGACAGCTGGGTCCACGGCCGTAGCAAGGAAGTGCCTCCTTATTACGTGCAAAATAATTATTCCACCACCTGACAGCGGGGACCATCGGACGGACCACCGTATTTCGCAAAAAATGTTTCCCCCTGACTGCTGGGACCCACCAGCTACACCTTCGCACGCAAGAAAGTGCGTCCGGGCAAAAAAAACAAAACGATTCGCTCCCCTGACTACTGGGACCCACCAGGTACATCTTTGCACGCAAAGAAGTGCCTGACAGTCGGGACCCACCTGGTTGAAGCGTACGTATTGTTGTTCTGGTCGCGAACATGTACGTACATACAGGTCGATGTAGAGGCGTGCACGTGTCATAGTAGAGGCGCGCGCGTGTCGTAGTAGAGGCGCGCACGTAGCATGTACACGTACGTACAGTGGCCAGGGTGCAAGAAAGAAAATACGCCACATATGTGTACATACGGGCGGGGTCTCGAACGCCTACTCGCGCATACGTACGGCCAGGGCTCGTGTACATGGCTGGGTCGGAACAAAGAAACAGCGTCGTCGTCGTGTTCATGGGGAGGCAACATAATGCGTCGTGTTCATGGGGAGGCAACGGAATGCATCGTGTACATCGGGAGGCAACGGAACGCGTGCGAGCCAACCGGCTGGGTCGGAACGGAATGCGTGGTCATGTTCATCGGGAGGGCTTGGATGGAACAGGAGATGGAAACGAGGCCTGGCGTACCGCACAACGAAGGAAATGGACCTCCTACGTTTGGAACGGGGTCCTGTTGATCAGGAGGGGTCTGGCGTACCGCAAAATGGAGGAAACAGACCTCCTACGGTCGAAACGGGGGTCCTGTTCATCGGGAGGGGTGTGGCGTACCGCAAAACAGACGAAACGGACCTCCTACGGTCGAAATGGGGGCCCTGTTGAACAGGAGGGGTGTGGCGTACCGCAAAACGGACGAACGGACTTGTGTTGGAGCGCTACGGTCGAAACGGGGGTCCTGTTCATCGGGAGGGGTGTGGCGTACCGCAAAACAGGACTCCACGGGATACTGTTCGTCTCCACCATCGACCTCCTCCAGCCTCCACGGGCTACCGTCGACCTCCTCCAGCCTCCACGGGCTCCTGTTCATCTAGCCTCCACCGCGCGCTACTCCACCGGCTACTGTTCAACCACCCCTCCACGGGCACCCCTCCACCATCTACTGTTCATCCAGCCTCCACACCACGGGGTCCTGTTCAACCACCCCTCCACGGGCACCCCTCTACTGTCTGCTGTTCATCCAGAGGCAACGCCACTGCTCACTGTTCATCCAACCCCCCCCCCCCCCGCAACGCTCAATGTTCATCCGAGAGGCAGCATCGATCGGCTTCAGTTAGCAGTAGCAGCGAAGGAATCGCTCGATCGGGTTCAGTTAATAGCCATCGATCGATCGCTCGGGTTCAGTAACGCGTAGCCTGCAGTGCAATCACTCGGGTTTAGTTAGAGCCCAACACCTCGCTCGGGTTCAGTTAGAGCCAACGCCTCGCACACACGCGCGTACGTGTACGAGAGAAACACGCATCGCTCGGCCCCCGACCTCCCACCGTAACCGGGAACTCCCCGAAATTTTCCTCCCCCTCGCTTCTACCACGATTTTTTCCGTCATGGACGGCCCAAAGAATGTCATGCAGCTGCGTCTCCGTCCCGCAGGACGAAAAGCCCATTTTCTGTCATGATTTTTTGTCATAGAAGTAGGATCCCACCACATCTATGATGATACCAGGTTTTGTCACAATTATCGTCATAGAAGTGTCATATGTATGACAGGAAAAAAATTCGTTCGGCCCAAAATGTCACGGATGTGTCTTTTTTTGTAGTGTAGGAGCCAATATGAGCATCCAGGTTCCGCTGTGTCTCGGTCATGTCTACATAGTTCTCGAACCCGTAGGGTCCGCACACTTAACGTTCGATGAAGATTTGTATTATGAGTTATGTGATTTGATGTACCGAAGGTTGTTCAGAGTCCCGGATGAGATCACAAACATAATGAGGAGTCTCGAAATGGTTGAGACATAAAGATCGATATATTGGAAGGCTATATTCAGACATCAGAAAGGTTCCGAGTGATTCAGTTATTTTTGGGAGTACCGGAGAGTTACGGGAATTCGTCAGGGGAAGTAGTGGGCCTTAATAGGCCATACGGGGACGGAGAGAAGGTCCACAAGGGGTGGCCGTGCACCCGCCATGGCAAGTCCGAATTGGACTAGGGAGGGGGCGGCGCCCCTCTCTTTCCTTCTCCCTCTCCTACTCCTTCCCTCTCTCCCCTCTTGGAAAAGGAAGGGGACTCCAACTAGGATTGGGAATCCTAGTTGGACTCCCCCTATAGGCGCGCCCCTCCTAGGCCGGCCTCCTCTTCCCCCCTCCTTCATATACGGGGGAGGGGGCACCCCGTAAACACACAAGTTGATCATTGTCTTAACTGTGTGCAGTGCCCCCTCCACCATAATCCACCTCGGTCATATCGTAGCGGTGCTTAGGCAAAGACCTGTTCCGGTACCTTAATCATCACCATCATCACGCTGTCGTGCTGACGAAACTCTCCCTCGAGACTCAGTTGGATCTAGAGTTCATGGCACGTCACCGAGCTGAACGTGTGCAGATCGCGGAGGTGCCATACCTTCGGTGCTAGGACCGGTCGGATCATGAAGACATTCGACTACATCAACCGTGTTGTCATAACGCTTCCGCTTACGGTCTACGAGGGTACGTGGACAACACTCTTCCCCTCTTGTTGCTATGCATCACCTAGATAGATCTTGCGTGTGTGTAGGAATTTTTTTGAAATTACTGCATTCCCCAATGGTGGCATCCGAGCCAGGTCTATGCGTAGATGTTATATGCACGAGTAGAACACAAAGGAATTGTGGGCGTGGGTATATACATATTGCTTGCCATCAGTAGTTGTTTCTTGATTCGGCGGTATTGTTGGATGAAGCGGCCCGGATCGACATTACATGACCGCGTTCACGAGACTGGTTCTACCGACGTGCTTTGCACACAGGTGGCTGGCGGGTGTCAGTTTCTCCAACTTTAGTTGAATCGGATTCAATGAACAGGGTTCTTTCTGAAGATCAAAAAGCAATCACTATACCGCGTTGTGGTTTTTGATGCGTAGGTAAGAACAGTTCTTGCTAAGCCCGTAGCAGCCATGTGAAACTTGCAACAACAAAGTAGAGGACGTCTAACTTGTTTTTGCAGGGCATGTTGTGATGTGATATGGTCAAGATGTGATTATATAAATTATTCTATGAGATGATCATGTTTTGTAACACATTTATCAGCAACTAGCAGGAGCCATATGGTTGTCGCTTTATTGTATGAAATGCAATCGCCATGTAATTGCTTTACTTTATCACTAAGCGGTAGTGATAGTCGTAGAAGCAATAGTTGGTGAGACGACAATGATGCTACGATAGAGATCAAGGTGTCAAGCCGGTGACGATCATGATCATGACGGTGCTTTGGAGATGGAGATCAAAGGCACAAGATGATGATGGCCATATCATATCACTTATATTGATTGCATGTGATGTTTATCATTTATGCATCTTATTTTGCATAGTACGACGGTACCATTATAAGATGATATCTCACTAAATTTCAAGGTATAAGTGTTCTCCCTGAGTATGCACCACTGCTACAGTTCGTCATGCCGAGACACCACATGATGATCGGGTGTGATAAGCTCTACATTCACATACAACGGGTGCAAGCCAGTTTTGCACAAGCAGAATACTCGGGTTAAACATGACGAGCCTAGCATATGCAGATATGGCCTCGAAACACTGAGACCGAAAGGTCGAGCGTGAATCATATAGTAGATATGATCAACATAGTGATGTTCACCATTGAAAACTACTCCATCTCACGTGATGATCGGACATGGTTTAGTTGATATGGATCACGTGATCACTTAGATTATTAGAGGGATGTCTATCTAAGTGGGAGTTCTTAAGTAATTTGATTAATTGAACTTTAATTTATAATGAACTTAGTCCTGATAGTATTTGCATATCTATGTTGTAAATCAATTGCTCGCGTATAGCTTCCCCGTTTTATTTATGATATGTTCCTAGAGAAAAATATGTTGAAAGATGTTAGTAGCAATGATGCGGACTAGCTCCGTGATCTGAGGATTATCCTCATTGCCGCACAAAAGAATTATGTCCTTGATGCACCGCTAGGTGACAGACCTATTGCAGGAGCAGAGGTAGACGTTATGAACGGTTGACAAGCTCGGTATGATGACTACTTGATAGTTTAGTGCACCATGCTTCAAGGCTTAGAACCGGGACTTCAAAAATGTTTTGAAATGCATGGAGCATATGAGATGTTCCAAGAGTTGAAATTGGTATTTCAGACTCATGCCCGAGTCGAGAGGTATGAGACCTCTGACAAGTAATTTTGCCTACAAGATGGAGGAGAATAGCTCAGCTAGTGAGCATGTGCTCATAATGTTTGGGTACTACAATCACTTGAATCAAGTGGGAGTTAATCTTCCAGATAAGATAGTGATTGACAGAGTTCTCTAGTCACTATCACCAAGTTACTAGAACTTTGTGATGAACTATAATATGCAAGGTATAACAAAAACAATTCCCTAGCTCTTCGCAATGCTGAAATCGGCGAAGGTAGAAATCAAGAAAAGCATCAAGTGTTGATGGTTGACAAGACCACTAGTTTCAAGTAAAAAGGGCAAGGGAAAGAAAAGGGAACTTCAAGAAGAATGGCAAGCAAGTTGCCACTCCCATGAAGAAGCCCAAAGCTAGACCCAAGCCTAAAACCGAGTGCTACTACTGCAAAGGAAATGGTCACTAGAAGCGAAACTGCCCCAAATACTTGGCGGATAAGAAAGATGGCAAAGTGAACAAAAAGTATATATGATATACATGTTATTGATGTGTACTTTACTAGTGTTCAGTTTCTATGATTAGTAACTTGAAACAGGAGTTACAAAATGAACAGAGGCTAGTTGAGGGCGAGGTGACGATGTGTGTTGGAAGTAATTCCAAGGTTGATAAGATCACCATCACACACTCCCTTTACCTTTGGGATTAGTATTGAACCTAAAATAAATGTTATTTGGTCTTTGCGTTGAGCATAATACGATAGGATCATGTTTATTGCAATACGATTATTCATTTAAGTCAAAGAATAATTGTTATTCTGTTTACATGAATAAAACCTTCTGTGGTCATACACCCAAGGTGAATGGTTTATTGAATCTTGGTCGTAGTAATAAACATATTCATAATATTGATGCCAAAAGATGCAAAGTTGTAATGATAGTGCAACATACTAGTGGCACTGCCGTTTAGGTCATATTGGTGTAAAGCGCATGAAGAAACTCCATGCGGATGGACTTTTGGAATCACTTGATGCTTGCGAACCATGCCTCATGGGCAAGATGACTAAAACTCCATTCTCCGGAACAATGGAGCGAACCACTAACTTATTGGAAATAATACATATTGATGTATGCGATCTGATGAGTATTGAGGCTCGTGGCGGGTATCGTTATTTGCTGACCTTCATAGATGATTTAAGCAGATATGGTTATATCTAATCTACTTAATTAAAAACAAGTCTGAAACATTTGAAAAGTTCAAAGAATTTCAGAGTGAAGTGGAGAATCATCGTAACAAGAAAATAAAGTTTCTACGATCTGATCACGGAGATGAAATATTTGAGTTACGAGTTTAGCCTTCAGTAGAAACAATGTCGAATAGTTTCGCAACTCACGTCACCTGGAATACCACAACGTAATGGTGTGTCCGAACGTTAAAACCGTACTTTATTAGATATGGTGCGGTCTATGATGTCTCTTACTGATTTACCACTACCGTTTTGGGGTTATGCATTAGAGACAGCTGCATTCACGTTAAATAGGACACCGTCTAAAAATTCGTTGAGGTGACACCGTATGAACTGTGGTTTAGCAAGAAACCTAAGCTATCATTTCTTAAAGTTTGGGGTTTCGATGCTTATGTGAAAAAGTTTCAGCATGATAAGCTCAAACCCAAATCGGAGAAGTGCGTCTTCATAGGATACCCAAAAGAAACGGTTGGGTACACCTTCTATCACAAATCCGAAGGCAAGATCTTAGTTGCTAAAGAGTGAATCCTTTCTAGAGAAGGAGTTTCTCTCGAAAGAAGTGAGTGGGAGGAAAGTAGGACTTGATGAGGTAATTGTACCTTCTCCTGAATTGGAAAGTAGTTCATCACAGAAATCAGTTCCAGTGATGCCCACACCAATTAGTGAGGAAGTTAATGATGATGTTCATGAAACTTCAGATCAAGTTACTACCAAACCTCGTAGGTCAACCAGAGTACGTTCCACACCAGAGTGGTACGGTAATCCTGTTTTGGAAGTCATGTTACTAGACCATGACGAATCTACGAACTACGAGGAAGCGATGATGAGCCCAGATTTCGCGAAATGGCTTAAGGCCATGAAATCTGAGATGGGATCCATGTATGATAACAAAGTATGGACTTTGATTGACTTGCCTGATGATCGGTGAGCCATTCAGAATAAATGGATCTTCAATAGGAAGACGGGCGCTAATACTAGTGTTACTATCTACAAAGCTTGAATTGTCGTAAAAGGTTTTCGACAAGTTCAAGGTGTTGACTACGATGAGATTTTCTCACTCGAATCGGTGCTTAAAACTCTGTCCGAATCATGTTAGCAATTGCCGCATTTTATGTAATCTAGAAAATGGATATCAAAACTACATTCCTTATTGGACTTATTAAAAAAGAGTTGTATATGATGCAACCAGAAGGTTTTGTCAATCTCTAGCGATCCATCTATGGACTGGTGCAAGCATCTCGGAGTTGGAATATACGCTTTGATGAGTTGATCAAAGCATATAGTTCTATACAAACTTGCGGTGAAGCCTGTATTTACAAGAAAGTGAGTGGGAGCACTACAGCCTTTTTGATAAGTATATGTGAATGACATATTGTTGATCGGAAATGATGTAGAATTTTCTAGAAAGCATAAAGGAGAATTTGACAGGAGTTTCTCAAAGAAAGAATTACCTGTAAAGCTACTTACATATTGGGCATCAATATCTATAAAGATAGATCAAGACGCTTGATAATATTTTGACTGAGTACATACCTTGATAAGATTTTGAAGGAGTTAAAAATGGATCAGTCAAAGAAGGAGTTCGTGCCTGAGTTGTAAGGTGTGAAATTGAGTAAAGACTCAAAACCCGGCCACGGCAGAAAATAGAAAGAGAATGAAAAGTCATTCCCTATGCCTCAGTCATAGGTTCTATAAAGTATGCTATGCTGTGTACCAGACCTATTGTATACCTTAGCATCATTTTGGCAAGGGAGTACAATAGTGATCTAGGAGTAGATCACCGGACAACGGTCAAAATAATTCTTAGAGGACTAAGGAAATATTTCTCAGTTATGGAGGTGATAAAAGAGTTTGTCGTAAAGAGTTATGTCGATGCAAGCTTTTTACGCCGATCTAGATGACTCTAAGTCTCGATCTAGATACATATTGAAAGTGGGAGCAATTAGCTAGAGTAGCTCTGTGCAGAGTATTGTAAACATAGAAATTTGCAAAATACATACGGATCTGAATGTTTCAGACCCGTAGACTAAACTTCTCTCACAAGCAAAGCATGATCACTCTTTGGGTGTTAATCACGTAGCAATGTGAACTAGATTATTGACTCTAGTAAACCCTTTTGGTATTAGTCACATGAAGATGTGAACTAATCACATAAAGATGTGAACTATTGATGTGAAATCACATGACGATGTGAAACTAGATTATTGACTCTAGAGCAAGTGGGAGACTGAAGGAAATATGCCCTAGAGGCAATAATAAAGTTGTTATTTATATTTCCTTATATCATGATAAATGTTTATTATCCATGCTAGAATTGTGTTAACCGGAAACTTAGTACATGTGTGAATACATAGACAAACAGAGTGTCCCTAGTATGCCTCTACTTGACTAGCTCGTTAATCAAAGATGGTTAAGTTTCCTAGCCATGGACATGGTTGTCATTTGATGAATGGGTTCACATCATTAGAGAATGATGTGATGGACTAGATCCATCCGTTAGCTTAGCATAATGATCGTTCAGTTTTATTGCTACTGCTTTCTTCATGACTTATACATCTTCCTATGACTATGAGATTATGCAACTCCCGAATACCGGAGCAACACCTTGTGTGCTATCAAATGTATGCTCTATAGGTGTCTTTGATGGTGTTTGTTGAGTTGGCATAGATCGAGATTAGGATTTGTCACTCCGTCTATCGGAGAGGTATCTCTGGGCCCTCTCGCTAATGTACATCACTATGAGCCTTGCAAGCAATGTGACTAATGAGTTAGTTGCGGGATGATGCATTATGGAATGAGTAAAGAGACTTGTTGGTAACGAGATTGAACTAGGTATGATGATACCGACGATCGAATCTCGGGCAAGTAACATATCGATGACAAAGGGAACAACGTATGTTGTTATGCGGTTTGATCGATAAAGATCTTCGTAGAATATGTAGGAGCCAATATGAGCATCCAGGTCCGCGCTATTGGTTATTGATCGGAGATGTGCCTCGGTCATGTCTACATAGTTCTCGAACCCATAAGGTCCGCACGCTTATCGTTCGATGACGATTTGTATTATGAGTTATGTGATTTGATGTACTGAAGGTTGTTAGGAGTCCCGGATGAGATCACAGACATGACGAGGAGTCTCGAAATGGTCGAGACGTAAAGATCGACATATTGGAAGGCTATATTCGGACATCAGAAAGGTTCCGAGTGATTTGGGTATTTTTCGGAGTACCGGAGAGTTACGAGAATTTGTCGGGGAAGTAATGGGCCTTAATGGGCCATACGGGAAAGGAGAGAAGGGCATCAAGGGGTGGTTGCGCGCCCCCCATGGGCTGGTCCGACTTGGACTAGGGAGGGGGCGGCGCCCCCTCTTTCCTTCTCTCCATCTTGCCCTTCCTTCTTCTCCTACTCCAACTAGGGAAGGGGGGAACCTACTCCTACTAGGAGTAGGAATCCCCCTTGGGGCGCGCCATAGAGAGGGCTGGCCCTCCCCTCCTCCACTCATTTATATACGGGGGAGGGGGCACCCCATAGACACACAAGTTGACAATTGTCTTAGCCCTGTGCGGTGCCCCCCTCCACCATAATCCACCTCGGTCGTATCATTGCAGTGCTTAGGCGAAGCACTGCGCCGATAGATTCATCATCACCGTCATCACGCCGTTGTGCTGACGAAACCCTCCCTCGACACTCAGCCGAGAGTTCGCGGGACGTCACCGAGCTGAATGTGTGCAGATCGCGAAGGTGCCATACCTTCCGTGCTAGGATCGATTAAATCGTGAAGACGTACGACTACATCAACCGCGTTGCCATAACGCTTCCGCTTACGGTCTACGAGGGTACGTGGACAACACTCTTCCCTCTTGTTGATATGCATCACCTAGATGGATCTTGCGTGTGCGTAGGATTTTTTTAAAATTATTGTGTTCCCCAACAGACACTTTTTCATTAAAATATTTAGGTCTCCCGGCTAGTGACAAAAAGGTTGAGTAAATTCTTAGTGGGGCTTTATTGAAGAGAAGATTGCAAAAAATCTGGTAGGCTGGATATGGAATATACTGTCTAATGGAGATAGAGCGGCCTTCACAAATGCATGCTTGAGCAACATCCCTCTATACATGCTTTCTTTCCTATAAGTTCCTAAAGGTTCTTTGAAAAAGATGAACACGAGTAGAGCTAGAATGGTATGGCAAGACCACAAGAGGGCAGAGACAAAACGAGATATCACTTAGTCAATTGGCCTGCTATCAAAGATTGTGGAGGCTTGTGAGTGTTGGGTCTTTAAGCTATGGGCCAGAGTCTGATAGTTAAGTGGTTATGGAAATTGGAAAATTATGAGGGGAGTGGCAATCTTTGCTTATCATGAAATATTTGAAGGATAAAACCCTATCAAGCCTGACTGGTGGGATTGGTGGTTCCCATTTTTGGCAAGCCTTGATGAAGGTCAATCCACTTTTTCTAGAAGAATGCTAAGAGAGTGATTTGACAACTTTATTTTGGGAGGGCATCTAGGTTGGCAAAAAATCTCTTGCAAATAAATTCCCAAGATTTTACTCAATTTACTTTACCAAGAAAGTTATTCTTCACTTTGTCAAAGATAGAGTATGTGATTGTTTGGAATTCAGAAGAATTCTTTGGGGAGAAACTTCTTTGCAGTGGGGGGAGATGAAGGAGCTTGTGGATAAAATCTGGCTTACAAATGATATGGACGGAGTAAAATGGAAGATTGGAGCCAATAAAACATTTAGTGTGAAAGGGTTGTACCTCCAAATCAAAGTTGTTGGGATGCTTGGATATAGAATGATTTGGGAAATCAAAATGTGTAGGTGCATCTAGTGCCCCTTAGTGATTTTGGTGTATTGAAGACTTATAGGTTAAGGGACTAATGCGTTTGTGAGTGTACACAGGTCTATAAGTCTATAAGGAGTTTGATATTTACAGAGAAAGTCGACCCCTAAAAATGAATGTCTTCAACTAAATACTTTGGCTTTCTGAAGACTTTGAAAGTGAAGAAATTGGTGTGATCCTAAAGACTTGATATTCATGCGAGGAATATGAAGCTTCAAGACTTTTGTTTTCGTAGTTTCGTTTTTCTCCTTCTTGAGTCATAGGAAACACCGTACTGTTAAATGGGGTCGAGGTAAAACTAAGGAAAAGTTTCCAAGTGATGCTCATCTCAAAATCCTACACCTGCCAATCCTTTCGAGTGAAGCCATTGAAAATCTCATACAGTTCTGTCAATTTCTACAGTGACAGAGACGAAGATCTTCTGGTCTCTGAGGAATTTGTTCTGACTGGGGAGTTAGGAATTCGCCAGTGTGGATTGCCTACAAGTGAGGAACATGATAGCCCTGAGGAATTTGATAGTCAAATTTCCGACCGTTGATGTGTTATGCGCCAGCTGTCCCAAAATATATACCCACCTAACGGTCATACCATTGAAGGGCATTTATGTCTTATCATGTTGGAATGCTCCCTAGGCTATAAATAGCCCCCCCCTCCTACAACCACTAGTTGGTTGGCTGCTCCGCGAGAAACCGACACTTGTCATTGAGAGCATCCCATCCTCCGAGGACTTTGAGTGAAAATCATCAAGTGAGGAAAACCCAAACCCAAACACCTACAAACCCAAAGTGATTGAGCATCATTGAAGAGATTGTTCCTGTGTGGAACCGACACTTGTTACCTTTGAGGATTGTACATCCTCGAGATGGTTAGGCGTCATGGTCTAGAGCATCCAAGAGGAAATTGTGGATCGCCGAGTGACCAAGTCTGTGAAGGTTTGGAAGTCACCTGAAGACTTACCGCGAGTGACTGGGCGAGGTCTGTGTGACCTTAGCTCAAGGAGAATATGGTGAGGACTGTATGTCTAGGACTGTGTGTCCTCAGGTTAAATACCTAGCTGCTCCAACCAGACGTACGACTGTCACAGCAGTTGGAACTGGTCTACCAAATCATCGTCTTCACCAAGCTACTGGTTCTATTTCCTCAACTCTTCCATTTCCTAAATTCTTTGTAGAAGTACTTGATCGTTACTGTTTGAAGACTTCGACTGAAGACTTTCTCAATTTCCTCAATCCTATTTCTTCAGTCAGTTTGTCTTCAGCCTGCTTATCCTGTGTTTATGCTACTTGTACTATGTGCTTGTTTTCATTTCATCATGATGACTATGCTACTACTCTGTTATGCTTGCATCTGAGTACTTATTCTTCTACTAAGTAGTTCGTTGCTTAGGAATTTCCTCACCCTGAAATTCCTCAATGAAGAATTTGTAAAAATCGCCTATTCACCCCCCCCCCTCTAGTCGATATAACGCACTTTCAAAATGCTTTTGAAAATAAAAAAAGAATTATGGCTAATGATTAGGAACAATATGCTCACCAAACACAACCTTCTGAAAAGGGGTTGGAATGGCATTGAGCAGTCTACTTTTGTGATCAACCTGAAACTGTGAAGCACCTGCTATTCGACTACAACCTTAGCAAGTCCGTATGGAGAGTTATGCATCCCGCCATTAACCTAGCTAGGCCACCTGATGGTGTTCATGATCTTACTGATGACTGGCTAGATCAGTTCCCTCCTAACCTATGCAAGTTGGCTATCATGGGATTGACTGGTTTGTGCTAGACAATTTGGACAACTATAAATGTTGCTTGTTTTGAAAATAAAATGCCTCATGATCCTGCAACAGTCATCTTTAGTTTATGTCATTGATATCGCTTGAAGCTACGTCGGTATTTCCCCAAAGAGGAAGGGATGATGCAGCATGATACGTCTCCAATGTATCTATAATTTTTTATTGTTCCATGTTGTTTTATTATCAATCTTGGATGTTTTATAATCATTTTATATCATTTTTTGGTACTAACCTATTGACATAGTGCCAAATGTCAGGTGCTGCTTTTTTCCATGTTTTTTACATCGCATAAAATCAATATCAAACGGAGTCCAAATGCCACGAAACTCCATGATGATTTTTTATGGGCCAGAAGGAAGGCAATGGGCCCTGGTTGCACCTGGGGGGTGCCCCGAGGGGGGCATAACCCACCAGGGCGCGCCAGGAGGCCCAGGCGGGCCCTGGTGTGTTGTGCCCACCTCGGGTGCCCCCGGACCACCTCTTTGCTCTATAAATACCACAATATTCCAGAAACCCTAAAGGCATCGATGAAATATTCATCCAGCCGCCGCAGAGTCTAGAACCACCAGATCCAATCTAGAGACCATCTCGGATGGGGTTCACCACCTCCATTGGTGCCTCTCCGATGATGCGTGAGTAGTTCTTTGTAGACCTTCAGGTCCGTAGTTAGTAGCTAGATGGCTTTCTCTCTCTCATTGAATTCTCAATACAATGGTCTCTTGGAGATCCATATGATGTAACTCTTTTGTGGTGTGTTTGTTGGGATCTGATGAACTTCGAGTTTATGATCAGTCATATCTTTTTATATCCATGAAAGTTATTTGAGTTTCTTTCATCTCTTATATGCATGGTCTCTTATAGCCTCGTATTTCTTCTCCGATATTGGGGTTTTGTTTGACCAACTTTATCTATTTATCTTGCAATGGGAAGATGTGCCCAGTAGTGGGTTCGATCTTACGGTGCTTGATCCCAGTGATAGAAAGGGAACCGACATGTATGTATCGTTGCTACTAATGATAAAAAGACGAGATCTATATCTACCGCCATATAGATAAACAGATCTTGTCTACATCATGTCATCATTCTTATTGCATTACTCCGTTTTCCATGAACTTAATACACTAGAAGCATGCTGGATAGCGGTCGATGTGTGGAGTAATAGTAGTAGATGCAAGCAGGAGTCGGTCTACTAATCTTGGACGTGATGCCTATGTAATGATCATTGCCTAGATATCGTCATAATTATTTGAATTTCTATCAATTGCCCAACAATAATTTGTTTACCCACCGTTTGCTATTTTTCTCGAGAGAAGCCACTAGTGAAACCTACGGCCCCTGGGTGTTCTCATATATTTGCCTTGCGATCTACTTTTCCTTTGCATTTTTATTCAGATCTATTAAACCAAAAATCAAAAAATACTTTGTTACACTTTATTTTATTTGCGATCTATTATTTCAATCTATTACAACTTTCTCCCGTCAACACGCAATTTCTGGCGCCGTACCCCGGAAGGGATTGACAACCCCTTTAACATGTCGGGTTGCGAGGTGTTGTTGTTTGTGTGTAGGTGCTGCTTATGTTGTGTTGCTTGGTTCTCCTACTGGTTCGATACCTTGGTTTCATAACTGAGGGAAATACTTATCGTCGATGTGCTACATCATCCCTCCCCCTCCAGGGAAATACCGATGTAGTTCCAGCTACCATCAAGGAGAATTTCTGGCGCCATTGCCGGGGAGGATCTTCATCATAACCTAGTTCCTTATCACAAAGCTCATCTCCTCGCAATTTACATTATTTTCCATTTTCTTCTCGTTTTCCTCACCCCCACTTCACAAAAAATTTCATTTTATTTGCCTCTTGTTCGTTCTCCTTTTTCTCGTTGGATCTTTTGTTTGCTTGTGTTGCCATGTACCTTCTATATGCATGCATTTTCGCTTGCTAAAATCTATTGATATGGATCCTCATCCACTTGCTAATCTTTTTAGAAGATCCAATCATGATTAACCAATTGCTAGTGAGTTGAGTGCACTAGATTATCTTTATGAAGTCTTGCTTGAGATTCGTGAATCTAAAAATTGTGATGAAGAAATTTATGAAGTGATTCATGATAGCTCCTTTAATGAAAAGCATGATTGCAATGATTTTGCTATAAACTCTATTAATGTCAATTGTGCTAATAATATGCAAAACCCCAAGCTTGGGGATGCTAATTTTCCTATGTCCACTACTTGTTGCAGTGATCATGATTGGGGTGATGATTCTTATGATCTTGAAAATTTATTTAAACCTCATGATGAATATGCTTGTGATAATATTAAAAGTGGGTTTGGAAGAGTGTCAACTTTAGCTAAAAATAATCCCACATATTTGGAGAGTGTTCATTCTTATGATTTTTTTAATAAAAGTGGGTTTGGAGAGGTCATGACTTTATTTGACGACAATCCCACTATTTTGGAAGAGTCTCAACTTTGCATGCATATGGATCATGAAGATAATATTTTATGTGAAAGTTATATTGTTGAATTTGATTATGATCCTACATATAATTATTATGAGAGGGGATAATATGCTTGTAGAAATTTTCATGTTACTAAATTGCCTCTCTTCATGGTGAGATTGATATTGTTTTCTTCCATGCATATGCTAGATCTTGCTTGTCTTGCTAATTTGTTTTCCTATACAATTCCTATGCATAGGAAGTATGTTAGACTTAAATGTGTTCGTCACATGTTTTATGATGCTATCTTTGTGTTTCAATTCTTTTGTGTGAGCATTGTTGAAATCTTATGCCTAGCTAAGGGCGTAAAACTATAGCGCTTGTTGGGAGGCAACCCAATGAATAAAATTTATTTTTGCTTTTTGCTTCCTGCTTTTGAGTGTTAGCACAATTATGCTACTGTTTTGATTGTGTTTTTTGTGTTTCAATTAGTGTTTGTGCCAAGTAAAGCATTTAGGATCTTTTTGGGCAATAGTTGTTTGATCTTGCTGAAAAAACAGAAAGTTTTCTGCTCACGAAAACAATTATCATTTTTTACCAGAGAGCGATAATATACCCATTCCAATTGCAGTAGATCAATATACAAATTACTCAGGCCTTCCTAATTTTTCATAATCGTTGGAGTTACAGAAGTATTCGAAATAGCCATATTGCTACAGACTATTCTGTTTTGACATATTCTGTTTTCTTTGTGTTGTGTGCTTATTTTGATGGATCTATGGTTTTCTTTGATGAGTTTTTGCCATAGAAAAGTTGGAATACAGTAGATGTAATACAAAAACAAAATATGAATTGGTTTGATACAGCACTTATAGTAGCGGTTTATTATTCTTATACTAACGGATCTCACGAAGGATTTTGTTGATTTTTGTGTGATTGAAGTTTTCAAGTTTTGGGTTATCTTACGATGGATGAAGGAAGGATGTAAGAGCCTAAGCTTCGGGATGCCCTAGAATCCCAAGCTATTATATAAGAATGAGTAACCAACTAAGCTTGGGGATGCCCACGAGTGGCATCCCCGCTTTCTTCCAACAACTATCGGTATTTTACTCGAGACTATATTTTTATTCGTCACATGATATGTGTTTTGCTTGGAGTGTCTTGTATGATATGTGTCTTTGATTGTTTTATTTTGTGTTTTAAGTCATCAATCCTTGCTGGACACACCTATTTGAGAGAGCCAAAATTATATCATGACTTGTTAGAATTGCTCTCTATGCTTCACTTAAATCTTTTATGAGATAGGACTTGCTCTAGTGCTTCACTTATATCTTTTTGAGCACGGTGTGCTTTGTTATTTTTGAAGAAATGCTCTCTTGATTCACTTATATTTGTTTGAGAGTTAGTAAAATTTTGAAGAAATTCTCTCTTCCTTCACTTAAATTATTTTGAGAGAAAGAAAATTTGTTATGCTCATGATCTTCACTTATATTTGTTCGAGCTTATGAAAAGCAACACATGAAAATTAGTGCCAAAGTGATAGATATCCAAGAAGGATAAAGAAAAAGCAAATGTCATGAAGATAATTGGACAAAATAAACTTGATTCTTAGTAATAGTTTTGAGATATGATGATGTGATATGTGAGTCATGTTGATGAGTAATTGTGCTCTAGTAGGAATATTAGTGTTAAGGTTTGTGATTCCCTATGCATGCACGAAAGTCAATAATCATGCAATGAAAATTATATCCTACTTGTGGTGCATTATTCGGTGTTAATTATGCTTAATGCTTGCTTACGAGATTATTCGTTTCTTGGTTGGTCGCTTCTCAATCTTTTTGCTAGCCTTCATTTTGCACTAAGTATGACCTCTACTTATGGATCCAAAATCCGTTAAACCACTTTTGCCACATGAGTCCACTATATCTACCTATATCTGATATTCTTTTGCAATTCTAAGCAAATTTGCATGTGACATCTCTAATTTTCAAAATAAACTTCTCTTTTATGTGTTTGTTTCGCTCGCGCGGCGGTGAGGGGTGGCTAATATTTTCCATGCTAGATGTGTTATTCTCAAGATGAGTGTTTATTCACTTGTCATTGCACAAGATTAAGGCAAAGGTATTAGGGACGCCCAGTACCGAAATGAAAAAAATGAATTTACTTTATGTTGTCAGATAATAAATTCCTTGGAAAGTATTGGTATGGAGGGCACCCGTGGATACGGTTAGCCATGGAAAGTCAAAGTTATGGTGGAAAAATGAGTAAACTTTATTTTCTGTTTGGGAACCACCTATGGCATATCTAGCATGGAAAGTGTTGGGAACTCTAAGTCGTTTTCTGTGATAGCCTAGTTTTTGCCCTCTCTTCTTTTCTGATTTTTATTTGGTTTTTGATTTGAATTTGGAGTTTTGAATCACTTTAGTTGGACTTAAACACTTGGGCACCACCTTGACTTTCACCCAAGTGACTCATTTCTCTCTCTAGCCATCATTTCTTCTCTAGTCAACCTCAAAATAATATTATGAATATTTTTCTTAAATGAAAAATATTCATTTTCTCCTCTAAAACCCTAACCAGCCACTTGCGCTCCAAAGCAACCCCAATTTTTCTTGCCCACAAAAATCTGAGAAAATTCCCAAATATTCTTTGGACACTAGGGCACCTTCCTAAGCAAAAATATTGCACCACTTTTTGGAATATTTTTGTTATAGAAAATATTTCCTGTTCTGGACAGAAATGGTAGTTTCTACAGCAACTACCATTTTACTTGCTCCAATGCTGCTGAAATTTCTTGTGCATCACTACCTTCCTAGATGATTGCTAACCTCCAAAGCTCAGCTCCCAACTCCTAGTAGATTGGCCACAGTTAACTCTTAAAGTTACTGTCCAGAAACTTACCATGAAGTAACACTCAATCTTACAGCACCTGAGCTCGACTCAAAGCATTGGCTCAACCCAAAACACTAAGGACTACACGCCAGACATGAAATTGGGGCCAGCCATGGCGCTATGCCGAAGTGCATGCGGTGACCACGCGTGTACACGGTGCTAGCCGGCTAACCGACGCGCTCTGGGTGCCGTCGAGCACTCTATGCGTCGCGTGCTCGCTTCCCAGGCTGCCGCACCTCGCCAAACCTCGCCACCATCCCCGTCCCTACTCCCTTAACTCCCTCCTAGCGCTCTCCCCAGCGAGCACGGGCGCGGTCCGGCCAACCGCACAGTGCACCATGCACTGTGTTCGTCGCCACCCCCTCGATCCTGTGCTCGTCGTCGCCCACCCACAGTGCCGTGTGATCTGCGTCGCCTTCCCCCTCGCTCACTGACGCCGTTTGTTGCCGGTCACCGTGTCCAGGCGTCCTCCGCCGGAGCCCGATCCCCTCCTCTCGCTCGCCTATAAATGCAGCCCTCCCCAGCCCTCTCGAGCATCACCAACTCACCACACACACTTCGCAAGAATGTAGGAAGCCGTAGCCCGACCGGGCAGGCGTCGGGCCGCCATCCTCGAGCTTAAGCTCGCCGGTGATCCCCTCGGGTCGTCTCCACCGCTCCAGCCCCTCCCAGGCTCGGGCCACTCTTCCATAGCCTCCATCGTGCTTCAGTGGTGCCGTCCGACCTGGTTGGAGCCACTGGTGCAGCCTCTGGTCGCTGTCATCCCCAACTCCGGGGACCTCCGCTCTCTGCCGCCGCTGAAGAGGTCCTTTCTGACACCGTCCGACCACCCCTATCTAATCTATGGGTACGGGCAGGTGCGTCTCCATCTTATCCTTCGATCTATCCATCTAGCTCGGGCCAAGATGCCCTCCTCGCTGGCGTGTGCTCCGGCGGAGCCCCATCGTGCTCTGTTTCCTTCTCCCCCTCCCTCTCACCTGACTAGCGGGGCTCGCTGTTAGCCACTCTGGCCGCGCCCGAAGCAGTACGAGTGGAGGCGCCCCGCGGGTTTACGTCTTCGACGTCACCCCCCAGATCTGTTTTTATTTAGATCAAATTTGAATTTAACCAGAGAGCTTTAAACAACCACAACTCTTTAACCATAAGTCCAAATGAATTGATTCTTTTTGCATTGTGTTCTTTATGAAATATCTAGCAGCACACAAAAAATGAGATTTTTCTCTGCTGTCTAGATTTTCTGGTGAATTTTAGAGTGTTTCTTGATATTTTCTTTTTATGTTTATAATTGTTTTCAGAAGGTGAAGCTTGTCTTGAGGATCACCTGGAGGAGTGTGAACCTCACCTGCACTAAGGCAAGCCACAGCAACATTTTCATGGTTCCATTACAATATTTGTGATTTTTCTACTTGAATGAATAATTTAGTTCATGCATTTAAATCACTAAAATAAATATACATTTATTCTGTTGAATGCTTGTTTGTGTTGATATGTTTGTTACAGAAGAATAAGGCTAACTAAGTTAGTTTAAGTCACTAGAAGTTATATTTGATTATATAGAAGTAATTTGTTTATGAAAAGAATTAGTTGGCTTAATATGTTCTCAAGTGAGAAAAGAATATTGCTAAGATATTGTCATGGTTAGTTTGCTGAATAATCATAACCAGAAAAGTGTTATGAGTTTCTGATATGTATGGTTAGTGCTTGATATAGCTGACATGTTATTGTTCAAATGATAAGTGATGCATGCTTTATGATTGCATTTGCATGGCATATCATGACACCGATTACTTTTACTTTAAGTTGAACCTGATAATAACTCAACTTGAACATATCATTGATCGGGTCATGGTGCCACTGAATCGAGTTTTTCCCAGTGCAACCACATTTGCCTTTATGGAAGGCCTTTATTCGGTCCATTGTCATGCCTCTGGTCGGTGCCTCCAATGAGGGAAGGTTATGAGCGTGCGTTACCATGGCCCGGTAAGCAGACATAACCTTGTGTGCCCATTGTTGTTATGGCACGTTGTCCCCGTTTGGGACCGTTTATGTTTTGCCATGATGGTGGTCGTTGGTGTCTTTGGTAGACACGGGGCCACCCAGGACTTAGCCCAATGGGGAGTCGGAGTGGCCGGGAGAGTGTCATGGCAATGGAGGGGTTCTGTCGGAATGTCGTTGGTCCACCCGAATGGGAGTGTGAGGCCATGGGTTCCGTGGAGTGGGTACAGTGCGCTACCTCTGCAGAGTGTATTTAATCTATCGATAGCCAAGTCCACGGTTACAGACATGCTCGAAAGTAGGTCACACCATGGGTCAACATTTAAATAATTTTTCACACCAAGATAATAACTTTGCACTGTTGGAAAGAGGATGGTTGAGAAACTAGTTGGTTGATGGAGACCAAGTTGTTGGTCCATCTGTGATCTGAGAAAGATCACCGTTTGGTTATGAGGTAACCCGATTAAAGTCCAATATGTTGGTCCGCTTGTGATCCAAGAGGGATCACTGTTTGGTAAGCAAGTCCGAGGGACTTGAGTCACGAGATCATGATGTGCCGCTTGGCCTCGCAACTTGTTGTAATATGAACCATGTTCCGCTAGCATCAATAAAGCAGTTGTATTCTGTACCAAGATGTTGTGTGTTGCCAGAAGACATGGTCTGTGGGCTGGCAATACAGGGTAAACCGGTTGCTCTGAGCCGCGGTGCCACAACGCTTGGTATCAGAGCCGCGCTGACTGTAGGACGCGCTAGGCTACCGACGTGTTCCTAGACATTATCTAGAGTAAAAGTTGAGTGCCGGTAGCGTCTGTAGCTGGTTGTTGCATTGCATACGCTCGTTTATTTTTATTCTAACCTACTAATGGATGTGAGTGTAGATGGCTCTGCTGCCATATCCATGCCAGTTGCAGCTGATGTCGTACACATCACCGCATCTCCTTCGTAACGTGTGGCGTCGGCTGTACCCTCTCGGTGACGACCCAGTCTATCGTGTGTACCGGGAGCGTCTAGCAGACTCAGTGTATGAGTATCACGTAGTGGTTACTCTGCGCACCAGTTCATTGTCCAGCACTTACATTCGTACCTCCAGGAGCGGTTTCACTTCTACCGCTTCTCAGGCTGTCTAGTTTGCTGCATTTGAGGTCCTCGTCGAGCTGCGCTATAATGAGGTCCGAATGCAGAACTATCCAGGTTTCCATTACTATCCCTCCTTGCACGACAATGGCTATGTCTATTTTCCTATCATTGATCTGGAGTCTGATAGTACTGCTAGCCACCTTTCCCGCTACATCACTGCTAGCTACCTTCTGATTCACGAGCTGGCTCGAGAGCTGACTCATGCTCGTACTGCTTTAGCCGCTGCTAGAGCTTTCACTACTCCATCGTCTACGGGATTTACTCCTTATATTCCATCCAGTTCTAGTTCACTTATTCCACCGGTTACTCCTCTGAGTAGCTCGGGCACCTTGGCCGTGAATCCCCTCAGTGCTCCTGCTGAGTGGATTTCCCTTCTCACTACCCCCTAGACCCGATGCTTCAGCCCCACCCTACACCTACTCCGGAGGGAGAGCCTTCGAGGCAACGTCGTCGTGTTACCTTTAACCCGGAGGTCTCGGTTAACGTCGTCGGTTCAGGATCCGAGTCCGCTTCAGGAGAGGACCCGCAACAACAGCAGAGCACTAGAGTGCTCGAGTATCCGCAGTTGTTAGGTGGATGTACGGATGTATACAAGTCATGATGTTCCCTTTCATGTATGAGAGTAGTTGAACTTATCATGTCATTTATCTTTTATTTAAGAGTCTATGTATACTTATGTTGGAACTTTCTTATTCGACGTTATTTCGTTTCTTTTGGGTTTTTGTTGCTGGCTTTTCCCCACTATATTTTTGGATGTTGCTCATCTCGGTTGCGTTGTCTTGGAAAAAAACAATAGGATGACGTGGGGAGGCAGCAGTAGCGACGCTTGTGAGGATGTCTGTGTTCGTCGTTTCGCACGACAGGCAGGACACTCCCCCGAGCCGTGCGTTCCACCACCGCCTCCACCGCCAAATCCACCCTCCACCGAGCAAATTCTATGTATGTTTCAGGAAAGGAGGAATAATGATATGATTGAAATATTAAGGAGTGTGCAAGCTATGGTTGGGCAGAATGGAAATCAGAATGGTCATCACTCCAAACTGTCAGATTTTCAGAGAACCAAGCCTCCCAGTATCAGTCAGGTTATTGATCCCTTGGACGCGGACGACTGGTTACGAACCATTGAGAATAAGCTTGAGATTGCTCGTACTGAAGAGGATGACAAAGTCCCGTTTGCAACTCATTATCTTGAAGGCGCTGCCGCAATATGGTGGGAAAATGCAAAAGCCATGTGCCCTGCTGATGAAGAAATCACATGGACAAAATTCAAGGACCATTTCCATAAATACCATATTCCTGCTGGAATTATGAAGGTCAAGCAGCGTGAATTCCTCACGGTCATCCAAGGAAGTCAGTCTGTGAGCGAATATTTGCATAAGTTCAATCATTTGGCTCGTTACTCCCTCTATGATGTGGCCACCGAAGAAAGAAAGATTGACAGGTTTCTTGGGGGATTAAACCAGCATCTCCGATGCACCCTCAGTATGTTTGACTTCCCTGATTTCCAAACTCTGGTGAACAAGGCCCTCATTGCTGAAAGAGAGCACAAGCTGATACACGACAACAAGTCAACAAATAATGATCACAAGTGTAAGTTCGAGCCGAGGAAGGAGGTTCAACCCGTGCAAAAGGCTCGTACCTAGCAGCATACTCAAGTAGATTACAAACCCAATTGGCAGCAGAATGTTAACAAAACCACTACACAAGTCAAGAATGTCGTGACCAACCCGGTGTGAGAAGAGTGCCAGCGCAACAATTCTTGTTTCAGTTGTGGGCAAACCAGACATTATGCCAGTCAATGTCCCAAGAACGGCAAGACTAATGCTCCATTCAGGCCACAAGTCAACTTTACGGGGTCATACCCTATCCAGAAAAACATCACCGGGCAAGTCCGTCACCTCTCCGCAGACGAAGCCCAAGAAAACCCCAAGGTTGTCATTGGTATGTTTTTCTATTAATAGCATACCTGCCATAATTTTATTTGACTCTGGGGCTTCCCACTCTTTTATTTCGTGGAGTTTTGCTGCCCAAAACAAATTTCCTTGTTGGATTTTGAGCAAGAATATGCTGGTACAATCCCCGGGATCTTTGCTCATAAGCAATCTGGTTTGCTATAATCTGGAAATCAGTATCAACAGAGTCTATTTTCCAACTTCTTTGATAGTCATTGAGTCTATCAAGTTGGACATTATTTTGGGGATGAATTGGTTAACCCAATATCAAGTATGCATTAATTGCGTGACCCAAGAAGTCACCTTGACAAGTTAAGAGGGGCAGACTACAAAATTCTATGCCTGCGGAAGCATACCCAAGAAAGAAATGGTTTTCACTGCTGTGGCTGGTGAATTGGAATTAATTCCTGTGGTTAGTGAGTTTCCCGATGTATTCCTAGAAGAACTGCCAGGCATGTCGCCAGACCGAGAGCTTGAGTTTGCAATAGATCTTGTGCCCGGAACCGCATCGTTATACAAGAAATATTATCGAATGCCTTTGTCAGAATTAGTGGTGCTAAAGAAACAGCTTGATGAGATGCTCCAGAAAGGTTATATTCGCCCGAGATCTTCACCATGGGGATCACCTGCTATATTCGTGGATAAGAAAGATGGTAGTCTCCGTATGTGTGTGGATTACCGTCAGCTGAATGATGTCACCATCAAAAACAAATATCCACTGCCCAGGATTGATGAGTTATTTGATCAGCTCAGCGGGGCAAAAGTATTCTCCAAAATTGATTTAAGGACGGGATACCACCAACTCAAGATTAAAAAGGAAGATATTCCTAAAACCGCGTTCACTACTCGGTACGGTCTTTATGAATATACCGTTATGTCCTTCGGCCTTACCAATGCCCCTGCTTTCTTCATGCATATGATGAATAAAGTATTCATGGACTTCCTCGATAAATTTGTGGTGGTTCTCATCGATGATATTCTCATATACTCAAAAAAGTGAAGAAGAGCATAGAGGACACCTCAGAGCTGTCCTACAAAGACTTCGTGGCCATCAACTATACACTAAATTCAGTAAATGCGAGTTTTGGCTCAAGCAAGTTGGATTTCTTGGGCATATACTATCCTCATAAGGTATAGCCATAGACCCAAGCAAGGTAAAGGGCGTACTTGATTGGTTGGCACCCACGACAGTATCTCAAATCTAGAGTTTCCTTGGATTAGCCGGATACTATCGCCGTTTCATTGAAGGTTTCTCTAAGATTGCCAAGCCAATAACAGAGCTTCTCAAGAAAAATAAGAAATTTGAATGGACCGAGGATTGTGAGAAAAGTTTCAATGAGCTGAAAACCAGACTGACAACAGCACATGTGTTGACTCTTCCAGACATCTACCGTAGCTTTGATGTGTACTGTGACGCCTCCAGACAAGGTCTTGGATGCGTACTTATGCAAGATGGCAAGGTGGTAGCATATGCATCTCGACAGCTATGACCCCACGAGGGGAACTATCCTACTCATGATCTGAAATTGGCCGCGGTGGTTCATGCTCTAAAAATTTGGAGACACTATCTCATTGGAAAAAGGTGCCAAATCTTTACCAACCACAAAAGTCTCAAATACATATTCACTCAGCCAGATCTGAATCTTTGCCAACGGAGGTGGCTCAAGTTAGTCAAGGACTATGATCTTGGAATAAATTACCACCCGGGTAAGGCCAACGTGGTTGCCGACGCACTCAGCCGAAAGCCTGTCAGTCTTAATACCATGATGGAATCCTTGCCTCCTGAACTCCAATAAGAGATTGCTCAGTTCAATCTCGTCATAGTTGGTGCCGGTCTTGCTAATATTATGGAAGTTACTCCTACCCTCAAGGAAGATATCCGCAAGGCCCAGGCAAATGACATAGTCCTACAGAAACATGCCAAGCGTATGTTAGCAGGACAGACCTCGGATATTTCTAAGGATCAACAAGGTACACTATGATTCTGTGGAAGGATTTGTGTACCCAGGCAAGAAGATTTAAGGAAGAGAATACTATCAGAAGCACACGAATCTTCGTATTCTATTCACCCTGGAGGTACTAAAATGTACGAGGACCTTCGACAAATATTCTGGTGGGATGGGATGAAGAAAGACATTGCCTATTTTGTGGCCTGTTGCGACATCTGCAACAAAGTGAAGGCAGAACACCAGAAACCAGCCGGACTCCTCCAACCATTCCCCATTCCCCAATGGAACTGGGATGATGTTTGCATGGATTTTATCATAGGGCTACCGAAGACTCAGCGAGGCAATGACGCAGTATGGGTCATAGTCGACACCTTAACCAAGGTAGCTCATTTTATTCCCATCAGAACCACATACCGAGCCGATCAGCTCGCACAATTGTATGTGCCCAGAATAGTCAGTATGCATGGAGTACCTCGAATAATCACTTCTGGCCAGGGGGTCACTATTTACCTCTGCTTTCTGGTCACGTCTGCATCAAGCTTTGGGAACAACGCTAAAATATAGTACCGCTTATCATCCTCAGACCGATGGACAGACTGAGCGGGTAAACCAAATACTCGAAGATATGCTTCGAGCATGTGCCTTGGCCCAAGGGCCTAAATGGGAAGACTGTCTGCCGTATGCCAAGTTCTCCTACAACAACAGTTTCCAAGCCAGTTTAAAGATGTCACCTTATGAGGCTCAGTATGCCCGTAAGTGCCACACTCCATTGAATTGGTCTCAAACCGGAGATAGCCGCATTTTCGGAACATATCTCATGATGGAAGCCGAAAAGCAAGTCAGGGAAATCCGAGACCGATTGCAATTAGCCAAACCCCGACAAAAGAGTTACTATGATGCAAAGCACCGGCAGGTCAGTTTTGAACCCGGAGAGCATGTATATCTCCGAGTCACTCCTATGAAGGGAATCAAAAGGTTTCAGACTCGTGGAAAATTGGCACCCAGGTTTATTGGTCCGTTTCCAGTTATGTCTAGAGTGGGTACTGTTGCATATCAGTTGGAACTGCCCCCAGAATTGTCTGAAGTGCACAATGTGTTCCATGTCTCCCAGTTGAGACGATGTATATCACCGCCCGAGAAAAAGACTGCTATGGAAGAAATAAAGTTGGCTAAGGATTTAACGTATGAAGAGAGACCGCTCAGGATTTTGGATGAGGTGGAAAGGGCCACTCGTAGTAAAATGATGAAATTTTACAAGGTTCAGTGGGAGCATCACACAGAGGAAGAAGCAACTTGGGAACATGAAGAGTTTCTAAAGGCAAACTATCCATAATTGTTTTCCTGAGCAACCGAATCTCGACGACAGGATTCATCCTAAGTGGGGGAGGTTTGTGATAGCCTCGTTTTTGCCCTCTCTTCTTTTCTGATTTTTATTTGGTTTTTGATTTGAATTTGGAGTTTTGAATCACTTCAGTTGGACTTAAACACTTGGGCACCACCTTGAATTTCACCCAAGTGACTCATTTATCTCTCTAGCCATCATTTCTTCTCTGGTCAACCTCAAAATAATATTATGAATATTTTTCTTAAATGGAAAATATTCATTTTCTCCTCTAAAACCCTAACCAGCCACTTGTGCTCCAAAGCAACCCCAATTTTTCTTGCCCACAAAAATCTGAGAAAATTCCCAAATATTCTTTGGACTCTAGTGCACCTTCCTGAGCAAAAATATTGCATCACTTTTTGGAATATTTTTTCTACAGAAAATATTTTCTGTTCCAGACAGAAATGTTAGTTTCTACAACAACTACCATTTTACGTGCTCCAATCCTGCTGAAATTTCTTGAGCATCACTACCTTTCTATATGATTGCTAACCTCCAAAGCTCAGCTTGCAACTCCTAGTAGATTGGCCACGGTTAACTCTCAAAGTTTCTGTCCAAAAACTTACCAAGAAGTAACACTCAATCTTACAACACCTGAGCTTGACTCAAAGCATTGGCTCAACCCTAAACACTAAGGACTACACACCAGACATGAAATTGGGGCCAGCCGTGGTGCTGTGCCGAAGTGCACGCGGTGACCACGCATGTGCACGATGCCAGCCGGCTAACCGACGCGCTCTAGGTGCCGCCGAACGCTCTATGTGTCGCGTGCTCGCTTCCCAGGCTGCCACACCTCGCCAAACCTCGTCACCATCCCCGTCTCTACTCCCTTAACTCCCTCCTAGCGCTTGCCGACATCGGAGCTTGCCGCAGCGAGCACGAGCGTGGTCCGGCCAACCACACAGTGCGCCGCGCACTATGTTCGTCGCCACCCCCCCTCGATCTTATGCTCGTTGCTACCTCTTGAGCACTGCGTTGGTTTTCCCCGAAGAGGAAGGGATGATGCAGCAAAGTAGCGTAAGTATTTCCCTTAGTTTTTGAGAACCAGGGTATCGATCCAGTAGGAGGCTACACGCAGGTCCCTCGTACCTGCACAAAACAAATAAATCCTCGCAACCAACGCAAATAGGGGTTGTCAATCCCTATAAGGCCACTTATGAGAGTGAGATCAGATAGATATGATAAGATAATATTTTTGGTATTTTTATGATAAAGATGCAAAGTAAAATAAAGGCAAAGTAAATAGCAAAGGAAATAACTAAGTAGTAGGAGATTAATATGATGAAGATAGACCCGGGGGCCATAGGTCTCACTAGTGGCTTCTCTCGAGAGAATAAGTATTCTATGGTGGGTGAACAAATTACTGTTGAGCAATTGACAGAATTGAGCATAGTTATGTGAATATCTAGGTATGATCATGTATATAGGCATCACATCCGAGACAAGTAGACCGACTCCTGCCTACATCTACTACTATTACTCCACTCATCGACCGCTATCCAGCATGCATCTAGAGTATTAAGTTAAAAATAGAGTAACGCCTTAAGCAAGATGACAAGATGTAGAGGGATAGACTCATGCAATATGAAGAAAACCCCATCTTGTTATCCTCGATGGCAGCAATACAATACGTGCCTTGCTGCCCCTACTGTCACTGGGAAAGGACACCGCAAGATTGAACCCAAAGCTAAGCACTTCTCCCATTGCAAGAAAGATCAATCTAGTAGGCCAAACCAAACTGATAATTTGAAGAGACTTGCAAAGATAACCAATCATACATAAAAGAATTCAGAGAAGATTCAAATATTTTTCATAGATAGACTTGATCATAAACCCACAATTCATAGGTCTCAACAAACACACCGCAAAAAGAAGATTACATCGAATAGTTCTCCACAAGAGAGGGGGAGAACATATTATTGAGATCCAAAAAGAGAGAAGAAGCCATCTAGCTAATAACGATGGACCCGTAGGTCTGAGGTAAACTACTCACACTTCATCGGAGGGGCTATGGTGTTGATGTAGAAGCCCTCCGTGATCGATGCCCCCTCCGGTGGAGCTCCGGAACAGGCCCCAAGATGGGATCTCGTGGATACAGAAATTTGCGGCGGTGGAATTAGGGTTTTGGCTCTGTATCTGATCGTTTGGGGGTACATAAGTATATATAGGAGGAAGGAGTACGTCGGTGGAGCAACAGGGGGCCCACGAGGGTGGAGGGCGTGCCTGGGGTAGGCGGACGTGCCCCCTACCTCATGGCCTCCTCTTTTATTTCGTGACGTAGGGTCCAAGTCTCCCGGGTCTTGTTCGTTGAGAAAATCACGTTCCCGAAGGTTTCATTCCGTTTGGACTCCGTTTGATATTCCTTTTCATCGAAACCCTAAAATAGGCAAAAAAAACAGCAATTCTGGGATGGGCCTCTGGTTAATAGGTTAGTCCCAAAAATAATATAAAAGTGGATAATAAAGCCCAATAATGTCCAAAACAGTAGATAATATAGCATGGAGCAATCAAAAATTTAGATACGTTGGAGACGTATCAATCATCCCCAAGCTTAATTCCTGCTCATCCTCGAGTAGGTAAATGATAAAAACAGAATTTTTGATGCAGAGTGCTACTTGGCATAATTTTAATGTAATTCTTCTCAATTGTGGTATGAATATTCAGATGCGAAAGATTCAAGACAAAAGTTCATATTGACATAAAAATAATAATACTTCAAGCATACTAACTAAGCAATTGTGTCTTCTCAAAATAACATGGCCAAAGAAAGTTCATCCCTACAAAATCATAGAGTTTAGTCATGTTTCATTTTCGTCACACAAGAATGCTCTCATCATGCACAACCCCGATGACAAGCCAAGCAATTGTTTCATACTTTAGTAATCCCAAACCTATAAACTTTCATGCAATATATGAGCGCGAGCCATGGACATAGCACTATGGGTGGAATAGAATATAATGAGGGGGGTTATGTGGAGAAGACAAAAAGGAGAAAGTGTCACATCAACGAGGCTAATCAATGGGCTATGGAGATGCCCACCGATTGATGTTAATGCAAGGAGTAGGGATTGCCATGCAACGGATGCACTAGATCTATAAATGTATGAAAGCTCAACAAAAGAAACTAAGTGGGTGTGCATCCAACTTGCTTGCTCACGAAGACCTAGGGCACTTGAGGAGGCCCATTGTTGGAATATACAAGCCAAGTTCTATAATGAAAATTCCCACTAGTATATGAAAGTGACAAAACAAGAGACTCTCTATCATGAAGATTACGGTGCTACTTTGAAGCACAAGTGTGGCAAAGGATAGTAACATTGTCCCTTCTCTCTTTTTCTCTCATTTTTTTGGGCCTTCTCTTTTTTATGGCCTTTCTTCTTTTTTTATAATTCCTCACTTGGGACAATGCTCTAGAAAATGATGATCATCACACTTTTATTTATTTACAACTCGATACTAGAACAAAAGATGACTCTATATGAATGCCTCCGGCGGTGTACCGGGATATGCAATGGACCAAGAGTGACATGTATGAAAGAATTATGAACGGTGGCTTTGCCACAAATACTATGTCAACTACATGATCATGCTAAGCAATATGACAATGATGAATGTGTCATGATAAACGGAATGATGGAAAGTTGCATGGCAATATATCTCGGAATGGCTATGGAAAATGTCATAATAGGTAGGTATGGTGGCTGTTTGAGGAAGATATAAGGAGGTTTATGTGTGAAAGAGCGTATCATATCACGGGGTTTGGATGCACCGGAGAAGTTTGCGCCAACTCTCAATGTGAGAAAGGGCAATGCACGATACCGAAGAGGCTGGAAGGGTGAGAGTGCGTATAATCCATGGACTCAACATTAGTCATAAAGAACTCACATACTTATTGCAAAAATCTACAAGTCATCAAAAACCTCGGTACTACGCGCATGCTCCTAGGGGGATAGATTGGTAGGGAAAGACCATCGCTCGTCCCCGACCGCCACTCATAAGGAAGACAATCAAATAACACCTCATGTTTCAAATTAGTTGCATAAAGTTTACCATACGTGCATGCTACGAGACTTGCAAACTTCAACACAAATATTTCTCAATTTGACAACTACTCAACTAGCATGACTTTGATATTATTACCTCCATATCTCAAAACAATCATCAAGCATCAAACTTCTCTTAGTATTCAGAACACTCTTAAGAAAATTTTACTAACTTTGAATACCTAGCATATTAGGATTTTAAGAAAATTACCATGCTATTAAGACTCTCAAAATAATCTAAATGAATCATGAGAGATCAATAGTTTCTATAAAACGAATCCACCACCGTGCTCTAAAAGATATAAGTGAAGTACTAGAGCAAAACTATATAACTCAAAAGATATAAGCGAAGCACATAGAGTATTCTAAAAAAATTCAAATCATGTATGGCTCACTCAAAAGGTGTGTACATCAAGGATGATTGTGGTAAACTAAAAAGCAAAGACTCAAATAATACAAGACGCTCCAAGCAAAACACATATCATGTGGTGAATAAAAATATAGCTCCAAGTAAAGTTACTGATAGAAGTAGACGAAAGAGGGGATGCCTTCCGGGGCATCCCCAAGCTTTGGCTTTTAGGTGTCCTTAGATTATCTTGGGAGTGCCATGGTCATCCCCAAGTATAGGCTCTTGCCACTCCTTGTTCCATAATCCATCAAATCTTTACCCAAAACTTGAAAACTTCACAACACAAAACTTAAAGTAGAAAATCTCGTGAGCTCCGTTAGCGAAAGAAAATAAAAGACCACTTCAAGGTACTGTAATTAACTCATTCTTTATTTATATTGGTGTTATACCTACTGTATTCCAACTTCTCTATGGTTTATAAACTATTTTACTAGCCATAGATTCATCAAAATAAGCAAACAACACACGAAAAACAGAATCTGTCAAAAACAGAACAGTCTGTAGTAATCTGTATCTAGCGCAATATCTAGAACCCCAAAAATTCTAAAATAAATTGATGGACTTGAGGAATTTATCTATTAATCGCCTTCAAAAAGAATTAACTAAATAGAACTTCCAAATAAAAATAACAGCAGTTCTCGTGAGCGCTAAAGTTTCTGTTTTTTTACAGCAAGTTTAACAAGACTTTCCCCAAGTCTTCCCAACGGTTCTACTTGGCACAAACACTAATTAAACACAAAAAACACAACCAAAATAGAGGCTGGATAAATTATTTATTACTAAACAGGAGCAAAAATCAAGGAATAAAAATAAAATTGGGTTGCCTCCCAACAAGCGCAATCGTTTAACGTCCCTAGCTAGGCATAACAAGCAAGAATAGATCTAGGTATTGCCATCTTTGGTAGGCATTCCATAAGTGGCTCTCATAATAGATTCATAAGGTAATTTAATTTTCTTTCTAGGAAAGTGTTACATGCCTTTCCATAATGGAAATTGGAATCTAATATTTCCTTCCTTCATATCAATAATTGCACCAATCGTTCTAAGGAAAGGTCTACCAAGAATAAAGGGACATGAAGGATTGCAATCTATATCAAGAACAATAAAATCTACGGGCACATAATTCCTATTTGCAACAATAATAACATCATTAATTCTTCCCATAGGTTTCTTAATAGTGGAATCCGCAAGGTGCAAGTTTAGAGAGCAATCAACAAAATCATGGAAACCTAACAAATCACACAAAGTCTTTGGAATCGTGGAAACACTAGCACCCAAATCACATAAAGCATAGCATTCATGATCTTTAATTTTAATTTTAATAGTTGGTTCCCACTCATCATAAAGTTTTCTAGGGATAGAAACTGCCAATTCAAGTTTTTCTTCATAAGATTGCATCAAGGCATCAACGATATGTTTAGTAAACGCTTTATTTTGACTATAAGCGTGAGGAGAATTTAGCACGGATTGCAACAAGGAAATACAATCAATCAAAGAGCAATTTTCATAGTTAAATTCCTTGAAATCCATAATAGTGGGTTTAGCAACATCTAGGGTTTTAATTTCATCAATCCCACTTTTATCAATTTTAGCATCAAGATCAACAAATTCCAAATTCTTGGAACGCCTTCTAGGTAAAGGTGGATCATATTCAGTCCCATCATTATCAAGATTCATATTGCAAAACAAAGATTTAATAGGGGACACATCAATAACTTTTAGATCTTCATCTTTATTTTCATAAGAACTAGAAGAACACGCTCTTATAAAGGCATCTTTCTTAGCACGCATCCTAGCAGTTCTTTCTTTGCACTCATCAATGGAAATTCTCATGGCTTTGAGAGACTCATTGATATCATGCTTAGGTGGAATAGATCTAAGTTTCAAAGAATCAACATCACGAGAAATTCTATCAATGTTCCTAGCCCAATCATCAATCTTAAGCAATTTTTCTTCAATCAAAGCATTAAAATTCTTTTGCGAAGTAATAAATTCTTTAATATTAGATTCAAAATCAGAGTGCATCTTATTATAATTTCCATAAGAATTGTTGTAGGAATTACCATAATTATTAGAGGGGTTACTAGGATAAGGCCTAGGGTTGAAATTTCCTCTATACGCGTTATTACCAAAATTGTTCCTACCAACAAAATTCATATCCATAGATTCATTATTATTCTCAATCAAAGTAGACAAGGGCATATCATTAGGATCAGAAGAAACACTCTTATTAGCAAATAATTTCATAAGTTCATCCATCTTTCCACTCAAAACATTAATTTCTTCTATCGCATGCACCTTTTTATTAGTAGATCTTTCAGTATGCCATTGAGAATAATTAACCATAATATTATCTAGGAGTTTAGTAGCTTCTCCTAAAGTGATTTCCATAAAAGTGCCTCCCGCGGCCTGATACATCTCCAACGTATCTATAATTTTTGATTAATCCATGCTATATTATCTACTGGGTTAATAGGTTAGTCCCAAAAATGATATAAAAGAGAGAAAAGAGGCCATAAAAAGGAGAAGGCCCAAATAAAAAAATAAAAAAATGAGAGAAAAAGAGAGAAGGGACAATGTTACTATCCTTTTACCACACTTGTGCTTCAAAATAGCACCATGATCTTCATAGTAGAGAGTCTCTCATGTTATCACTTTCATATACTAGTGGGAATCTTTCATTATAGAACTTGGCTTGTATATTCCAATGATGGACTTCCTCAAATTGCCCTAGGTCTTCATGAGCAAGCAAGTTGGATGCACACCCACTTAGTTTCTTTTTGAGCTTTCGTATACTTATAGCTCTAGTGCATCTGTTGCATGGCAATCCCTACTCACTCACATTGATATCTATTGATGGGCATCTCCATAGCCCGTTGATACGCCTAGTCGATGTGAGACTATCTTCTCCCTTTTTGTCTTCTCCACAACCACCATTCTATTCCACCTATAGTGCTATGTCCATGGCTCATGCTCATGTATTGCGTGAAGATTGAAAAAGTTTGAGAACATCAAAATTATAAAACAATTGCTTGGCTTGTCATCGGGGTTGTGCATGATTTAAATATTTTGTGTGGTGAAGATAGAGCATAGCCAGACTATATGATTTTGTAGGGATAGCTTTCTTTGGCCATGTTATTTTGAGAACACATAATTGCTTAGTTAGTATGCTTGAAATATTATCATTTTTATGTCAATATGAACTTTTGTCTTGAATCTTATGGATCTGAATATTCATGCCAAAATTAAGAAGAATCACATTGAAATTATGCCAAGTAGCACTCTGCATCAAAAATTCTGTTTTTATCATTCACCTACTCGAGGACGAGCAAGAATTAAGCTTGGGGATGCTGATACGTCTCCAACGTATCTATAATTTTTGATTGCTCCATGCAATATTATCTACTGTTTTGAATGTTTATGGGCTTTATTATACACTTTTATATCATTTTTGGGACTAACCTATTAACCCAGAGCCCAGTGCCAGTTTCTGTTTTTACCCTGTTTTAGGGTTTCGAAGAAAAGGAAAATCAAACGGAGTCCAATTGACCTGAAACTTCACGGAACTCATTTTTGGAAGGGAAGAAGCCCAGAAGACTTGGAGTGCACGTCGGGGGATCTGCGAGGAGGTCACGAGGCAGGGGGCGCGCCCACCCCCCTGGGCGCGCCCTCCACCCTCGTGAGCCCCTCATGGCCCCCTGACGTACTTCTTCCGCCTATATATCTCCATATACCCTAAAAACATCCGAGAGCACCATAGATCGGGAGTTCCGCCGCGAGAAGCCTCCGTAGCCACCGAAAACCAATCTAGACCCGTTCCGGCACCCTGCCGGAGGGGGCAGTCCTTCTTCGGTAGCCATCTTCATCATCCCGGTGCTCCCCATGATGAGGAGGGAGTAGCTCTCCCTCGGGGCTGAGGGTATGTACTAGTAGCTATGTGTTTGATCTCTCTCTCTCTCTCTCTCTCTCTCTCTCTCGTGTTCTTGAGGTGATACGATCTTGACGTATCGCAAGCTTTGCTATTATAGCTGGATCTTATGTTTCTCCTCCCCCTCTACTCTCTTGTAATGGATTGAGTTTCCCCTTTGAAGTTACCTTATCGGATTGAGTCTTTAAAGATTTGAGAACACTTGATGTATGTCTTGCCGTGCGTATCTATGGTGACAATGGGATGCCACGTGATTCACTTGATGTATGTTTTGGTGATCAACTTGCGGGTTCCGCCCATGAACCTATGCATAGGGGTTGGCACACGTTTTCGTCGTGATTCTCTGGTAGAAACTTTGGGGCACTCTTTGAGGTCCTATGTGTTGGTTGAATAGATGAATCTGAGATTGTGTGATGCATATCGTATAATCATACACACGAATACTTGAGGTGACATTGGAATATCTAGGTGACATTATGGTTTTGGTTTATTTGTGTCTTAAGGTGTTATTCTAGTACGAACTCTAGGGCTGTTTGTGACACATATAGGAATAGCCCAACGGATTGATTGGAAAGAAAAACTTTGAGGTGGTTTCGTACCCTACCATAATCTCTTCGTTTGTTCTCCGCTATTAGTGACTTTGGAGTGACTCTTTGTTGCATGTTGAGGGATAGTTATGTTATCCAATTATGTTAGTATTGTTGAGGGAACTTGCGCTAGTGAAAGTATGAACCCTAGGCCTTGTTTCAACGCATTGCAATACCGTTTGTGCTCACTTTTATCATTAGTTACCTTGCTGTTTTTATATTTTCAGATTACAAATACCTTTATCTACTATCCATATACCACTTGTATCACTATCTCTTCGCCGAACTAGTGCACCTATACAATTTACCATTGTATTGGGTGTGTTGGGGACACAAGAGACTCTTTTTTATTTGGTTGCAGGGTTGCTTGAGAGAGACCATCTTCATCCTATGCCTCCTACGGATTGATAAACCTTAGGCCATCCACTTGAGGGAAATTTGCTACTGTCCTACAAACCACTGCACTTGGAGGCCCAACAACGTCTACAAGAAGAAGGTTGTGTAGTAGACATCACGGCCGAATCTAAAAGATTTCTAGAAGCAAAATTCAACCCGGCATAAATTTTTTGTATAATCATCCACAAATTTAAACCATGAGTAGGGCAATTACGTATCATTAGTTTCATTCTCTCCCAAGCTTGTGCAACATGTTCATGATCAAGTTGCTTAAAATTCATAATATTGTTTCTAAGAGAGATGATCTTAGCGGGAGGAAAATACTTAGAGATAAAAGCATCTTTGCACTTGTTCCATGAATCAATACTATTTTTAGGCAAAGACGAAAACCAAGCTTTAGCACGATCTCTAAGCGAAAAAGGAAATAGCTTCAATTTAAAAATATCATTATCCACATCTTTCTTCTTTTGCATGTCACACAAATCAACGAAGCTATTTATATGGGTAGCGGCATCTTCACTAGGAAGGCCGGAAAACGGATCTTTCATGACAAGATTCAGCAAAGCAGTATTAATTTCACAAGATTCAGCATCGGTAAGAGGAGCAATCGGAGTGCTAATAAAATCATTGTTGTTGGTATTGGTGAAGTCACACAATTTAGTATTATCTTGAGCCATCGTAACAAGCAAGCAAACTAACACACAAGCAAACAAAAAACAAGCGGGCAAAAAGAGGCAAATAGAGAAAGAGAGGGAGGATAGAGAGAGAGAGAGGGCGAATAAAACGGCAAGGGTGAAGTGGGGGAGAGGAAAACGAGAGGCAAATGGCAAATAATGTAATGCGGGAGATAAGGGTATGTGATGGGTACTTGGTATGTTGACTTTTGCGTAGACCTCCCCGGCAACGGCGCCAGAAATACTTCTTGCTACCTCTTGAGCACTGTGTTGGTTTTCCCCGAAGTGGAAGGGATGATGCAGCAAAGTAGCGTAAGTATTTCCCTCAGTTTTTGAGAACCAAGGTATCGATCCAGTAGGAGGTTACGCGCGGGTCCCTCGTACCTGCACAAATCAAATAAATCCTCGCAACCAACACAAATAGGGGTTGTCAATCCCTATAAGGCCACTTACGAGAGTGAGATCTGATAGATATGATAAGATAATATTTTTGGTATTTTTATGATAAAGATGCAAAGTAAAATAAAGGCAAAGTAAATAGCAAAGGCAATAGCTAAGTAGTAGGAGATTAATATGATGAAGATAGACCCGGGGGGCATAGGTTTCACTAGTGGCTTCTCTCGAGAGCATAAGTATTCTATGGTGGGTGAACAAATTACTGTTGAGCAATTGATAGAATTGAGCATAGTTATGAGAATATCTAGGTATGATCATGTATATAGGCATCACGTCCGAGACAAGTAGAGCGACTCCTGCCTGCATCTACTACTATTACTCCACTCATCGACCGCTATCCAGCATGCATCTAGAGTATTAAGCTAAAAACAGAGTAACACCTTAAGCAAGATGACATGATGTAGAGGGATAGACTCATGCAATATGAAGAAAACCCCATCTTGTTATCCTCGATGGCAACAATACAATACGTGCCTTGCTGCCCCTACTGTCACTAGGAAAGGACACCGCAAGATTGAACCCAAAGCTAAGCACTTCTCCCATTGCAAGAAAGATCAATCTAGTAGGCCAAACCAAACTCATAATTCGAAGAGACTTGCAAAGATAACCAATCATACATAAAAGAATTCAGAGAAGATTCAAATATTGTTCATAGATAGACTTGATCATAAACCCACAATTCATCGGTCTCAACAAACACACCGCAAAAAGAAGATTACATTGAATAGTTCTCCACAAGAGAGGGGGAGAACGTTGTATTGAGATCCAAAAAGAGAGAATAAGCCATCTAGCTAATAACTATGGACCCGTAGGTTTGAGGTAAACTACTCACACTTCATCGGAGGGGCTATGGTGTTGATGTAGAAGCCCTCCGTGATCGGTGCCCCCTCCGGCGGAGCTCCGAAACAAGCCCCAAGATCGGATCTCGTGGATACAGAAAGTTGCGGCGGTGGAATTAGGGTTTTGGCTCCGTATCTGATCATTTGGGGGTACGTAGGTATATATAGGAGGAAGGAGTACGTCGGTGGAGCAACAGGGGGCCCACGAGGGTGGAGGGCGCGCCTGGGGTAGGTAGGCGCGCCCCCTACCTCGTGGCCTCCTCTTTTCTTTCTTGACGTAGGGTCCAAGTCTCCCGGGTCTTGTTCGTTGAGAAAATCATGTTCCTGAAGGTTTCATTCCGTTTGGACTCCGTTTGATATTCCTTTTCTTCGAAACTCTAAAATAGGCAAAAAAACAACAATTCTGGGTTGGGCCTCCGGTTAATAGGTTAGTCCCAAAAATAATATAGAAGTGGGTAATAAAGCCCAATAATGTCCAAAACAGTAGATAATATAGCATGGAGCAATCAAAAATTATATATACGTTGGAGACGTATCACTCGTCGCCGCCCACCCACAGTGCCCGCGTGAGCTGCGTCGCCTTCCCCCTCGCTCACTGACGCCGTTCGTCCTCGAGCGCCGTGTCCAGGTGTCCTCCGGCGGAGCCCGATCCCCTCCTCTCGCTCTCCTATAAATGCAGCCATCCCCAGCCCTCTCGAGCATCACCAACACACCACACACACTCCACAAGAACGTAGGAAGTTGTAGCCCGGCCGAGCAGGCCTCGGGCCACCGTCCCCGAGCTTGAGCTTGCCGGCGATCCCCTCGGGTCGTCTCCACCTCTCCAGCCCCTCCCAGGCTCGGGCCACTCTTACAGAGCCTCTGCCATGCTTCAGTGCTGCCGTCCGACCCGGTTGGAGCCACTGGTGCAACCTCTGGTCACCGTCATCCCCAACTCCGGCGACCTCCGCTCTCTGCCGCCGCTGGAAAGGTCCTTTTCGATGTCGTCCGACCACCCCTAGCTAATATACGGGTACGGGAAGGTGCGTCTCCGTCTTCCCCTTCGATCTATCCCTCTAGCTCGGGCCAAGATGCCCTCCTCGCCGGCGTATGCTCCGGCGGAGCCCCGCCGTGCTCTGTTTCCTTCTCCCCCTCCCTCTCACCTGACTAGCGGGGCCCGCTGTCAGCCACTCTGGCCGCGCCCGAAGCGGTACGAGTGGAGGCGCCCCGTGGGTTTACGTCTTCGACGTCACCCCCCCAGATCTATTTTTATTTAAATCAAATTTAAATTTAACCAGAGAGCTTTAAACAGCCACAACTCTTTAACCATAAGTCCAAATGAACTGATTCTTTTTGCATTGTGTTCTTTATGAAAATATCTAGCAGCACACAAAAAATGAGATTTTTCTCTATTGTCTAGATTTTCTACTGAATTTCAGAGTGTTTCTTGATGTTTTATTTTTATGTTTATAATTGTTTTCAGAAGGTGAAGCTTGTCTTGAGGATCACCAGAAGGAGTGTGAACCTCACCTGCACTAAGGCAAGCCACAGCAACATTTTCATGGTGCCATTACAATATTTGTGATTTTTCTACTTGAATGAATAATTTAGTTCATGCATTTAAATCACTAAAATAAGTATACATTTATTCTATTGAATGCTTGTTTGTGTTGATATGTTTGTTACAGAAGTTTAAGGCTAACTAAGTTAGTTTAAGTCATTAGAAGTTATATTTGATTATGAAGAAGTAATTTGTTTATGAAAATAATTAGTTGGCTTAATATATTCTTGAGTGAGAAAAGAATTATGCTAGGATATTGTCATGGTTAGTTTGCTGAATAATCATAACCAGAAAAGTGTTATGAGTTTCTGGTATGTATGGTTAGTGCTTGATATAGTTGACCTATTATTGTTCAAATGATAAGTGATGCATGCTTTATGATTGCATTTTCATGGCATATCATGACAACGATTACTTTTACTTTAAGTTGAACCTAATAATAACTCAACTTGAACATATCGTTGATCGGGTCATGGTGCCACTGAATCGAGTTTTTCCTAGTGCAACCACATTTGTCTTTATGGGAAGGCCTTTATTCGGTCCGTTGTCATGCCTCTGGTCGGTGCCTCCAATGAGGGAAGGTTATGAGCGTGCATTACCCTGGCCCGGTAAGTAGACATAACCTTGTGTTCCCGTTGTTGTCATGGTACCTTGTCCCCGTTTGGGACCGTTTATGTTTTGCCATGATGGTGGCCGTTTGCCATGACAGTGGTCGTTGGTGACTTTGGTAGACACGGGGCCACCCAGGACTTAGCCCAGTGGGGAGTCGGAGTGGTCGGGAGAGTGTCATGGCAATGGAGGGGTTCTGTCGGAATGTCGTTGGTTCGCCTGAATGGGAGTGTGAGGCCATGGGTTTCGTGGTGTGGGTACAGTGGGCTACCTCTGCAGAGTGTATTTAATCTATCGATAATCGAGTCCCGGTTAAGTACATGCTCGAAAGTAGGTCACACCATGGGTCAACGTTTAAATAATTTTGCACACTAAGATAATAACTTTGCACTGTTCTAAATAGGATGGTTGAGAAACCAGTTGGTTGATGGAGACCAAGTTGTTGGTCCGTCTGTGATCCGAGAAAGATCACCGTTTGGATACGAGGTAACCCGATTATAGGCCAAGATGTTGGTCCGCTTGTGATCCGAGAGTGATCACCGTTTGGTAAGCAAGTCCGAGGGACTTGAGTCACGAGATCATGATCACTGCATTTCTAGTATGATTTTGCAATAATGATTCACTTGGTTAATTATCATGATATTGTTTTTCATTATGTTTATGCTTGTTGTGAGCTTGCAAGTACATTCAATGTACTGACATGGTGTGTCATGCCAGCTTTCAGGAAAGTCTCGTTGGAACGAAGTGCTGTCAGAGTCTAGATCGTGTCCACATCAGTGTCCCTGTGCTATGGAGTCCCGCTTCGCCGTCGTTTCACTGCCGTGTAGTTGTCGTGATTGAGGCCCCTTTATGTTCACTAAATAATGTACATATTGTTCAGCCGCACAGTGTGTGCTGCTTGGCCGCGCAACTTGTTGTAATATGAACCATGTTCTGCTAGCATCAATAAAGCGGTTGTATTCTGTACCAAGATGTTGTGTGTTCCAAAAGACATGGTCTCTGGGCTGGCAATACAGGGTAAACAGGTTGCTCTGAGTTGGGGTGCCACATTTTTGTTGGTGGGATGGATACACCTCCCAAAATGTTTTTATCTCTAATTTTTGCTTTGAGCTCTGGCACCTCTACAAATCCCTACTTCCCTCTGCGAAGGGCCTTTCTTTTACTTCATGCAATTTTTATTTTTTGAAATTTGAGTCTCCATCTTCTCTCATAAAAGCACCAACTAGGAGGCAATATGATTGTGCTCAAGTATTGAGTGTAGTTAATATTCAAGTGTGTTTCATGAATGGATCAATGTTTGAGCATGATGGGCTAGGGATAACTTGTTGATATGCTTGAGTATCTAAATTATTATGTCAAAACTAGACTATTGCTTTGAATCACATAAAAGTCCAAATGTCCATGCTATAAAGAAAAGAATATGATATGACATGATGAACAGCACTCCACATCAAAAATTCTATTTTTATCACTTACCTACTCGAGGACGAGTAGGAGTTAAGCTTGGGGATGCTGATACGTCTCCAACGTATCTATAATTTTTTATTGTTCCATGCTGTTTTATTATCAATCTTGGATGTTTTATAATCATTTTATGGTCATTTTATATAATTTTTGGTACTAACCTATTGACATAGTGCCAAGTGCCAGTTGCTGTTTTCCCATGTTTTTCTACATCGCAGAAAATCAATATCAAACGGAGTCCAAAATGCCACGAAATTCCACAATATTTTTTTGTGGGCTAGAAGGAAGGAAATGGGCTCTGGTTGCACCTAGAGGGTGCCCCGAGGGGGGCACAACCCACTAGGGCGCGCCAGGAGGCCCAGGCACGCCCTGGTGGATTGTGCCCACCTTTGGTGCCCCCCGGACCGCCTCTTTGCTCTATAAATACCAAAATATTCCAGAAACCCTAAAGGCATCGTAGAAATATTCATCCAGCCACTGCAGAGTCCAGAACCACCAGATCCAGTCTAGACACCATCTCGGATGGGGTTCACCACCTCCATTGGCGCCTCTTCGATGATGCGTGAGTAGTTCTTTGTAGACCTTCGGGTCCGTAGTTAGTAGCTAGATGGCTTTCTCTCTCTCGCTGAATTCTCAATACAATGGTCTCTTGGAGATCCATATGATGTAACTCTTTTGCGGTGTGTTTGTTGGGATCTGATGAACTTCGAGTTTATGACCAGTCATATCTTTTTATATCCATGAAAGTTATTTGAGTTTCTTTGATCTCTTATATGCATGATCTCTTATAGCCTCGTATTTCTTCTCCGACATTTGGGTTTTCTTTGGCCAACTTGATCTATTTATCTTGTAATGGGAAGAGGTGCCCGGTAGTGGGTTTGATCTTACGGTGCTTGATCCCAGTGATAGAAAGGGAACCGACACGTATGTATCATTGCTACTAAGGATAAAAAGATGAGATCTATAACTACCGCCATATAGATAAACAGATCTTGTCTACACCATGTCATCATTCTTATTGCATTACTCCATTTTTCCATGAACTTAATACACTAGAAGCATGCTGGATAGCGGTCGATGTGTGGAGTAATAGTAGTAGATGCAGGCAGGAGTCGGTCTACTAATCTTGTATGTGATGCCTATATAATGATCATTGCCTGGATATCATCATAATTATTTGAAGTTCTATCAATTGCCCAACAGTAATTTGTTTACCCACCGTTTGCTATTTTTCTCGAGAGAAGCCACTAGTGAAACCTACGGCCCCTGGGTCTTCTTTCTCATATAATTGCCTTGCGATCTACTTTTCCTTCGCATTTTTTCCCAGATCTATTAAACCAAAAATCCAAAAATACTTTGCTGCACTTTATTTTATTTGTGATCTATTATTTCAATCTATTACAACTTTCTCCCATCAACACGCAATTTCTGGCACCGTACCCTGGAAGGGATTGACAACCCCTTTAACACATCGGGTTGCGACGTGTTGTTGTTTGTGTGCAGGTGATGCTTACGTTGTGTTGCTTGGTTCTCCTACTGGTTCGATACCTTGGTTTCATAACTGAGGGAAATACCTATCGTCGTTGTGCGACATCGTCCCTCCCTCTCCAGGGAAAAACCGACGTAGTTCCACCTGCCATAACAGCACAACGGCGGTAGGTATTTCCCTCATATATGAAACCAAGGTTATCGAACGAGTAGGAGAACTAATCAACACAACGTAAACAGCCCCTGCACACAAATAACAACCACTCGCAACCCGACGTGTTAAAGGGGTTGTCAATCCCTTTCGGGTAATGGCGCCAGAAATGGCAAGTGGATGGGAGAAAGTTGTAAATATTGATTGATCAAACGCCAAATAAAATAAATTGCAGCAAGGTATTTTTGGGTTTTTGGTTTAATAGATCTGAAAATAAAGGCAAATAAAAAGTAGATCGCAAAGGCAAATATATGAGAAAGAGGACCTGGGGGCCGTAGGTTTCACTAGAGGCTTCTCTCGAGAAAAATAGCCAACGGTGGGTAAACAAATTACTGTTGGGCAATTGATAGAACCTCAAATAATTATGATGATATCCAGGCAATGATCATTACATAGGCATCACGTCCAAGATTAGTACATCGACTCCTGCCTTCATCTACTACTATTACTCCACACATCGACCGCTATCCAGCATGCATCTAGTGTATTAAGTTCATGGAAAAACGGAGTAATGCAATAAGAACGATGACATGATGTAGACAAGATCCGTTTATCTATGGCGGTAGATACACATCCCATCTTTTTATCCTTAGTAGCAATGATACATACGTGTCGGTTCCCTTTCTATCACTGGGATCAAGCACCGTAAGATCGAACCCACTATCGGGCACCTCTTCCAATTGCAAGATAAATAGATCAAGTTGGCCAAAGAAAACCCAAATATCAGAGAAGAAATACGAGGCTATAAGAGATCATTCATAAAAGAAATCAAAGAAACTCAAATACTTTCATGGATATAAAAAGATAGATCTGATCATAAACTCAAACTTCATCGATCCCAACAAACACACCGCAAAAGAGTTACATCATATGGATCTCCAAGAGACCATTGTATTGAGAATCAAGAGAGAGAGATGAAGGCATCTAGCTACTAACTACGGACCCCTAAGGTCTACAAAGAACTACTCATGCATCATCAGAGAGGCACCAATGGAAGTGGTGAACCCCTCCGTGATGGTGTCTAGATTGGATCTGGTGGTTCTGAACTCTACGGCGGCTCGATGAATATTTTGCCAACTCCCCTAGGTTTTTGGGAATATTGGGGTATTTATAGAGCAAAGAGGCGGTCCGGTGGGCACCCGAGGTGGGCACAACCCACCAGGACGCGTCTGGGCCTCCTGGTGCGCCCTGGTGGGTTGTCCCCTCCTCGGGACTCCCCCAGGTGCAACCAGGGCCCAATATCTTCCATCTGGTCCATAAAAAATCTCCGTAAAGTTTCGTGGCATTTGGACTCCGTTTGATATTGATTTTCTGTGATGTAAAAACATGGAAAAAACAACGACTGGCACTTGGCACTATGTCAATAGGTTAGTACCAAAAATGATATAAAATGACCATAAAATGATTATAAAACATCCAAGATTGATAATAAAACAGCATGGAACAATCAAACATTATAGATACATTGGATACGTATCAGCATCCCCAAGCTTAACTCCTACTCGTCCTTGAGTAGGTAAGTGATAAAAACAGTATTTTTGATGTGGAGTGTTGTTCATGCTGTCATATCATATTCTTTTCTTTATAGCATGAACATTTGGACTTTTATGTGATTCAAAGCAATAGTCTAGTTTTGACATAATAATTTAGATACTCAAGCATATCAACAAGCAACCATGTCTTTCAAAATATCAATGCTAAAATGAGTTATCCCTAGCCCATCATGCTCAAACATTGATCCATTCATGAAACACACTCGAATATTAACTACACCCAATACTTAAGCACGATCATATTGCCTCCTAGTTGGTTCTTTTATAAGAGAAGATGGCGACTCAAAATAAAAATTGCACAAAATAAAAGATAGGACCTTCGTAGAGGGCAGTAGGGATTTGTAGAGGTGCCAGAGCTCAAAGAGAAAATTTTGAGATAAAAATATTTTGGGAGGTGTATCCATCCCACCAACGAAAACGACTTAGAGTTCCCAATGCTCTCCATGCATAGATATATCATAGGCGGTTCCCAAACAGAAAATAAAAGTCTATTCCTTTTTCCACCATAACTTTCACTTTCCATGGCTAACCGTATCGACGGGTGCCCTCCATACCAACACTTTCCAAGGAATTTATTATTTGACAACATAAAGTAAATTCATTTATTTTTGCATTTCGGGACAGGGGATCCCTAATACCTTTGCCTTACTCTCGTGCAATGACAAGTGAATAAACACTCATCTTGAGAATAACACATCTAGCATGGAAATATTAGCCACCCCTCACTGCTCCGCGAGCAAAACAAACACACAAAAAAGAAGTTTATTTTGAAAATTAGAGATGGCACAAGCAAATTTTCTTAGAACGGCAAAAGAATACCGCATATAGGTAGATATAGTGGACTCATGTGGCAAAACTGGTTTAAAGGATGTTGGATGCACAAGTAGAGGTCATACTTAGTGCAAAATGAAGGCTAGCAAAAGATTGGGGAGCGACCAACCAAGAAAGGAATAATCTCATAAGCGAGCATTAAGCATAATTAACACCGAATAATGCACCACAAGTAGGATATAATTTTCATTGCATGATTGTTGACTTTCGTGCATGCATAGGGAATCACAAACCTTAACACCAATATTCTTACTAAAGCATAATTACTCATCAAGATGACTCACATATCACATCATCATATCTCAAAACTATTACTAAGAATCAAATTTATTTTGTCCAATGATCTTCATGACATTTTTTTCTCCTTTTTTTCTTTATCCTTCTTGGATATGTATCACTTTGGGACTAATTTTCATGTGTTGCTTTTTATAAGCTCAAACAAATATAAGTGAAGATCATGAGCATAACAAATTTTCTTTCTCTCAAAATAATTTAAGTGAAGCAAGAGAGAATTTCTTCAAAATTTTACTAACTCTCAAAATAAATCTAAGTGAAGTGAGAGAGAATTTATTCAAAAATAACAAAGCACACCGTGCTCTAAAAGATATCAGTGAAGCACTAGAGCAAGTCCATTGCTCATAAAAGTTTTAGTGCAGCATAGAGAGCAATTCTAACAAGTCAAGACATAATTTTGGCTCTCTCAAATAGGTGTGTCCAGCAAGGGTTGATGACTTAAAACACAAAATAAAACAAGACAAGACACATATCATACAAGATGATCCAAGCAAAACACATATCATGTGACGAATACAAATATTGTCTCAAGTAAAATACCGATAGTTATTGGAAGAAAGCGGGGATCCCACTCGGGGGCATCCCCAAGATTAGTTGGTTGCTCATTATTGGATAATAGCTTGTGATGCCGGGGCATCCCCAAGCTTAGGCTCTTACATCCTTCCTTCATCCATCGTAAGATAACCCAAAACTTGAAAACTTCACTCACACAAAACTCAACAAAGCCTTCGTGAGATCCGTTAGTATAAGAATAATAAATCACAACTATAAGTGTTGTATCAAACCAATTCATATTTTGTTTTTGTATTATATCTACTGTATTTCAACTTTTCTATGGCAAAAACTCATCAAAGTAAACCATAGAGACATCAAAATAAGCACACAACACAAAGAAAACAGAATCTGTCAAAACAGAACAGTCTGTAGCAATCTGACTATTTCGAATACTTCTGTAACTCAAAAAACTCTGAAAAATTAGGATGACCTGAGAAATTTGTATATTGATATACGAAAATTGGAATGGGTATTTTATCGCTCTCTGGTAAAAAATCAAAATTAATTTTGTGAGCGTAAAACTTTCTGTTTTTTCAGCAAGATCAAACAACTATTGCCCCAGAAGATCCTAAAGGCTTTACTTGGCACAAACACTAACTAAAACACAAAATACACAATCATAACAGCAACATAATTGTGCTAACTCTCAAAAACAGGAAGCAAAACTAAATTTTATTCATTGGGTTGCCTCCCAACAAGCGATATAGTTTTACGCCCTTAGCTAGGCATAAAGCAAGGATCTAAGTTTTGTCTTCCGACGTTTTGGCAATTTTTGTAAGGGTTTTCTCAAACCTGGGAGGCTCTTTACGCTTCCCTAAATTCTCCGGAAAAGAAACCATCTTAAGATCCACAATATCCAATCGCTTATTGCAAAGAGTAATCAAGGCATTCATGCGATTGATACTACCATTGAGGTGTTTGAGGGGTTCATTATATTTTTTGTACTTCAACCATATGCTTATGCAAATTACCAAGTTTGTCCAACATTTGAGCTCCCTCGGGGGCAAAAGGAAACCCCTTCTTTTGAGGTGGAATTCCCAAAATTCCCTCTAAGATTTCATAGGCAGCATTGGCATCAAGATCAATGAAGTTTCCTTTAGCGGCAAAATCGAGAAGTTGTCTATGATGCAAAGCCAATCCTATGTAAAAAATACGAAGCAAAACTTTACCATCGCCCTTTAAGTTGGAAATACGATATGATTCCATAAGCCTATACCAAGCATCTTTCAAGTTTTCTCCTTGTCCTTGCTTGAAGTAAAGGACTTCAAAATCTAGTGACAAAGGAGGAGTAGGGACGCTAGCCATCGAGACTAGAAATCAAGAGAATGGCAAACGGAAAAAAAAAGAGGCGAATAAAACGACATTTTTTGTGAAGTGGGGGAGAGGAAAACGAGAGGCAAATGGCAAATAATGTAAATTGCGAGGAGATGAGATTTGTGATTGGGAACCTGGTTATGATGAAGATCCTCCCCGGCAACGGCGCCAGAAATTCCTTTTGATGTCGCTTGAAGCTACGTCGGTATTTCCCCAAAGAGGAAGGGATGATGCAGCACAGAGGCGGTAGGTATTTCCCTCAGATATGAAACCGAGGTTATAGAACCAGTAGGAGAACCAAGCAACACAACGTAAACAGCCCCTGCACACAAATAACAACCACTCGCAACCCGACGTGTTAAAGGGGTTGTCAATCCCTCGGGTAACGGCGCCAGAAATGGCACGTGGACGGGAGAAAGTTGTAAATATTGATAGATCGAACACCAAATAAAATAAATTGCAGCAAGGTATTTTGGGGTTTTTGGTTTAATAGATCTGAAAATAAAGGCAAATAAAAAGTAGACCACAAAGGCAAATATATGAGAAAGAGGACCGGGGGGTCGTAGGTTTCACTAGTGGCTTCTCTCGAGAAAAATAGCAAACCGTGGGTAAACAAATTACTGTTGGCAATTGATAGAACCTCAAATAATTATGATGATATCCAGAAAATTATCATTACATAGGTATCACATCCAAGATTAGTAGACCGACTCCTGCCTGCATCTACTACTATTAATCCACACATCGACCGCTATCCAGCATGCATCTAGTGTATTAAGTTCATGGAAAAATGGAGTAATGCAATAAGAACGATGACATGATGTAGATGAGATCTGTTTATCTATGGAGGTAGATACAGATCCCATCTTTTTATCCTTAGTAGCAACGATACATACGTGTCGGTTCCCTTTCTGACACTGGGATCAAGCACCGTAAGATCAAACCCACTACCGGGCACCTCTTCCCATTGCAATATAAATAGATCAAGTTAGCCAAACAAAACCCAAATATCGGAGAAGAAATATGAGGCTATAAGAGATCATGCATAAAAGAGATCAAAGAAACTCAAATACTTTCATGGATATAAAAAGATAGATCTGATCATAAACTCAAAGTTCATCGATCCCAACAAACACACTGCAAAAGAGTTACATCATATGGATCTCCAAGAGACCATTGTATTGAGAATCAAGAGAGAGAGAAATGAAGTCATCTAGCTACTAACTACGGACCCGAAGGTCTACAAAGAACTACTCACGCATCATCGGAGAGGCAGCAATGGAAGTGGTGAACCCCTCCATGATGGTGTCTAGATTGGATCTAGTGGTTCCGAACTCTGCGGCGGCTGGATGAATATTTCATCGACTCCCCTAGGGTTTTGGGAATATTGGGGTATTTATAGAGCAGAGAGGTGGTCCGGGGGCACCCGAGGTGGGCACAATCCACCAGGGCGCGCCTGGGCCTCCTGGCGCGCCTTGGTGGGTTGTCCCCTCCTCGGGACTCCCCTCAGGTGCAATCAGGGCCCAATATCTTCCATCTGGTCCATAAAAATCTCTGTAAAGTTTCGTGGCATTTGGACTCCATTTGATATTGATTTTCTGCTATGTAAAAAACATGGAAAAAACAGCGACTGGCATTTGGCACTATGTCAATAGGTTAGTACCAAAAAATGATATAAAATGACTATGAAATGATTATAAAACATCCAAGATTGATAATAAAATAGCATGGAACAATCAAAAATTATAGATATGTTGGAGACGTATCAGTCATCATCCCATCAAATGGAAAATCTTACAGACAAGCTAAGGGGCAGGAACCGTTGAGCTTGGAGTGGAGAAGTTTTAAAATGGTGGTGCAAGAGATCTATAGCAGAACACACAGGTGGGCTCCTACCATCCCCAGAATTATGAGTGGTTGATGTTCTTATGATAACCATGTTGCTTCCATTCCTCTCTATTACCATTTAATGGTCTCCCCCTCCCTTGTCTGGCTTGTATGAACCTTTCTAGCGTAACTATAGTTGTGAGTTTGATATTGTAATGTTATGTTTAATAGTTTGTGTGTTGTTGATCTATGCTCATGATCCTTGCGTGGTCACCTGCAGCCATAGGTGGCCAACGGGTCGGCCCAGGCACGGTACAGGATGCAGACGCCCATCTATATGAAGGAAATATGCCCTAGAGGCAATAATAAAGTTGTTATTTATATTTCCTTATATCATGATAAATGTTTATTATTCATGCTAGAATTGTATTAACCGGAAACTTAGTACATGTGTGAATACATAGAAAAAATGGAGTGTCCCTAGTATGCCTCTACTTGACTAGCTCGTTAATCAAAGATGGTTAAGTTTCCTGACCATAGACATGTGTTGTCATTTGATGAACGGGATCACATCATTAGAGAATGATGTGATGGACAAGACCCATCCGTTAGCTTAGCATAATGATCGTTAAGTTTTATTGCTATTCTTTCTTCATGACTTATACATATCCCTCTGACTATGAGATTATGCAACTCCCGAATACCAGAGGAACCCCTTGTGTGCTATCAAACATCACAACGTAACTGGGTGATTATAAAGATGCTCTACAGGTGTCTCCAAAGGTGGTTGTTGGGTTGGCATAGATCGAGATTAGGATTTGTCACTCCAAGTATCAAAGAGGTATCTCTGGGCCCTCTCGGTAATGCACATCACTATAAGCCTTGCAAGCAATGTGCCTAATGAGTTAGTTGCGAGATGATGCATTACGAAACGAGTAAGGAGACTTGCCCGTAACGAGATTGAACTAGGTATGATGATACCGACGATTGAATCTCGGGCAAGTAACATACCGATGACAAAGGGAATAATGTATGTTGTTATTGCGGTTTGACCGATAAAGATCTTCGTAGAATATGTAGGAACCAATATGAGCATCCAGGTTCCGTTGTTGCTTATTGACCGGAGATGCGTCTCGGTCATGTCTACATAGTTCTCGAACCCGTTGGGTCCGCACGCTTCATGTTTGATGATGATTTGTATTATGAGTTATGTGTTTTGGTGACCGAAGTTTATTCGGAGTCCCGCATGAGATCACAGACATGATGAGAAGTCTCGAAATGGTCGAGAGGTAAAGATTCATATATTGTAAGGTAGTATTCAGACATCAGAATGGTTTCAAGTGGTTCGGGTACATACCGGAGTACCGGAGGGGTTACCGGAACCCCCCGGGGAAAGATGTGGGCCATAGGAGGGAGGCTAACTAGCCCACAAGGGGCTGGTGCACCCCCCACAAGGGAGGAGGCCGAATTGGATTAGGGAAGGGGGCGCCACCCCCCCCCCCCCCTTTCCTTCTCCTACTCCCTCTCTTTCCCCTTTTCCCCCTCCGGTAGAAAGGAAAAAGGGGGGCCAAAGTCCTAGTAGGACTCCCCTCTTCTTGGCGTGCCCCTGGTGGTCGGCCTCCTCCCCTCCTCCTTTATATATGGGGGCAGGGTGTCAGTTCTATATCCGGCATCTCTCGTAATAGGGGTCCTAAGCTAGGCTCTAGGAGCGATGGTAACACGGACACGGATTTTACCCAGGTTTTGGCCCTCTTGATGGAGGTAAAACCCTACGTCCTGCTTTTGATTGTATTGATATGGGTGCAATACAGGGTACATGTATCTACCACGAGATTGTTCTAATGAATATTAGATGATCTACTGTCTAGCCTTGCCTCGGTTTATATAACACACCGGAGGCCTAGGGTTTTAGGAGAGTCCTCGGCTTGTGCGCCAAGTCTTGTGGAAACCTCCTTGTATGCGGCATGGGCTGCCCAAAGTGGCCCATGAGTGAACCGCCATGGGGGTCCTCGGCCCGATCCACCTGATCGGGGGACGACATGGTGAGTACCCCCTAGTCCAGGACACCGTCAGTAGCCCCCTGAACCCGTCTTCAAGTTGGGTACGCTCCTCGATTCTTTCGAACTATTCTTCACATTCGGTCGTCGGTCTTGAAAACTGGTTCAACAAATCTTCTCATCTTTGATCCTGAGGATCGCCGAAGTGAACCCGAAGAGTTTACACGTTGGGTATCCGAGGAGCCCCTTTAAGTTTTCAGCCTTTATCAATGCCTTGTTATTTTTATGCCACACCTCGAGTTTGAAGTGTTTTCCCGTGTGGCGGTGTCCTCTCACGTCCGAGCTCCAACGCCGGACTCTATCCAAGTTCTAACAACGAACTGCATTCGAGGTGTCTTTTTGCAGCTGAACTCCAATACCAGACTCCATCCGAGCTCCAACGTCGGACTGTATCCTAGGTGTCATAGACTACCTCGGTATTGAAAAAGTCAAAGGAGTTTAGCCGAGCTTAATGCCGTAAGTGCCATCTTCGGAGCCAACCATTTGTATTCGGGCTTTATGCTGGACTGCATCCGAGGCGGTGCACCACCTCGGTCTTCGGTTGATTGCTTGTGGATTTTATTTCCGATTGATGCAATCTATTTTCTGCCGAGATGTATAGCCAGTAGCCCTCAAGGTGTGTGTGGGCCTAAAAATCCAAGATGCACATTTAGAAGAGATAGTGATTGGCGGACGGGCCCTTGAGAGAGGGTTTTGAGAAGTCGCCATAATATATTAGCTTGATGCCAGATAAGTCCCAGATGGTACCTATTGTTGTCCGAAGACACGTTTGCCCATAGCTCGGTCAAGCTGAACACTGAGCACTTTGAATTTTCTGCATTGAATAGGCAATGCAGTAGCCCTTGAGCCATTGGTCGGGTGGCAACACCAGGTCAGGGGATCGATGTGCCCCATCAATATTAGTAAATGATAAGCGCAAAGCCCAGTAGCCCCCGAGCCTTAATGTGGGCACGGGTGGCCGAATTAAGGATCGATATCCGGAGTAAAATCACAAATTATGTGTAATGATTCTAAGTACTCTACATCATTAATGCTCGGATCCGCATTGTACAAAACTTTGATGACCGACCATCGGCTTCAACCTCCTCGCTCAGTAAACATGGAGTGTTTGTCCTACTTTATAAAGCCTTTATAAGGGTAAAGATTTATGGCAAACAAGGCAATCCGGCCATATGATTTCATAAACAAAGTTACACGGAGAGATATGTTATATTACTTTTTAACGTAAGAAACATCTTCCAAAGAACATAGTCCCGCTATCGGTTCCTTTCTCTGGGTTGTCATGCCAACCATGATCGTGCAACCTCACCTCCAATCAATGCGGGAGAAAAATATCGAGGATCTAGTTTGGGGAAAGTTCCCGAACTATGTGGTCTGTAGTGAACCTAAATCTTCACTTCCGTCGTTGCCGACCAATTATATCCTTTAAGATGGCTAGCTTTCGTCTTCACCCAGTCTGAGGTACTAACTCAGATGACCCGATAGTAACAATCATAGAGGTGCTCCCTTTACCGCCTAGCCGAATGATCGAGAACGTAGGGGTAAGCACAGGAGCCAGGCAACCCATCTTGGCCAAAATCTTAAGTCAAATTGATGCATATTTATGGCTTTATAACGATAATTACGGAAGGCAACGCTTGTAAAATGAATACAAACGTTGATGATATGTGTTTATTTTTGACTCCGTTGCGGCCGTTTATCATTTGAAAGTGTCCCATCATCGGCTTCTACCCCTTTGTAGATGCTATGCAGGGTGTTTTCGTGGTAACAAGACAACCCTTAGCCGACGTCTCGGTGCCCGGAGGTGGTTGTGTTAGCAGAAACAAGGCAATAAGATATGCAGGCTCTATAACTTTCACTTAGTCATAGGAGCTTAAAGTTGGGAGGCTAGTTACTAGCCCCCGATTAGTGTTCGGCATCAGCCGAGGTCAAGCCGTTAACACTTCGGCCAATGTTATGAATGGCCCGACGTTTAACACGGGGTGACCCCTGTCGATCTTATAGTTTAACACAGTCACCGGATCACTGACTAGTTTACGCTTATTGTGACAGTCAGTTTTTGGCTTTCTCCACTGAGGCACCTGACCAGTTGAACCGGAAGCAGAATCGCAGTGGTTCTCCCTTTACCCTTAGCCGAACAATCGAAAACGTAAGGGTAAGTACGGGAGCCGGGCGAACCAACTATTGACCAAAGACACAATTCGAAACCGATGCATACAAAGTAATATCCGAGAACGTTTTGCCAAGGACTCCTCGGAGTACCTTGGCTTTTGGTGGGTTCGGCTCTAGTTGCCGCCCCGCGTTTGATATTGCCGAAGCTTTAAAGGTGTCCGGCGTTGTACTACAAGATTTATGTTGGAAACACACAAATAGGTTAAAAGTGACATAGGCTTAAAAACCAAAAAGCTTCAGTAAAAACTTTACACTCGAACTAAATCAAGTTTTTTGTGCCAATCTGAATTTGGTCTTAAAATATTGTGCTTCTGTCATGCTTTAACATGACACATGCGATCACAAGACTTCAAGCGAGTCAGCCTATGGCTTCAACCTCCTATCCCGAAGGCGGAGTAATTCTCGTTAGGCCAGTTTAGCTAAACTCGAGCAACTTTGAGATGGAAACTAGGCTCCCCGGCTATTGACCACACACTCGCGTCGAAATAAGGAGTGATAGAAAAAGACTTTGTAATGACTAATAAGAAAACAATCATTATAGAACGACTCGTATAAATTTTGAGAGCCCCCGGTTAACTTGGGTAAGAGAAGTGTTTTTAACAAATAACATTTTTAACAAACTAAGTTTTTTGTTTAACACAAATATAAAGTTTGGTCGAACCAAACAAGAATAAAAAATAATTGGGCATGGAAGCGACTTAGCTGGTTAATGTGCTCGGTGTCGATGTGCGGCCCGAGCTGACAGCGGTATGATGTCCTAGCCCCAAAGCCAGTCCCGAGGTGGCGGAGCGAAGAGCTCGGCATTCCGAATTGGCGACATAGCATGGCGGATGTGGCGAGGTGAAACCCCCAGTCCGACCGAGGCGACGGAGCAGGCCGGCAGTGTGACGCCGAAGTCCCCAGCGTGGGTTAATGAAGTGATGACGAAGCTCCGGGTCCAGCCGAGGTGACGCGGTAGGTCGGTAAGGTGACGACGGAACCCCCACATCAACACATTGGTACGTCGAGGTAATAGTGCTACCTGACCGGAATCATTTACCTGTGCACAGAAAATAGTGCCATTCGGAGATAATAATAATATTAGATGAAAAAAATTGTTGCATAATTAATAATTTATGCAAAGTGGATGATAAAAGAAATATGGCCCGTGCGCCGAACACCCGACGAGGTAGAGCTCTCTCGGCGATGCCAAAGTCCCCGAGGCAACTGAACATGTTGGTATCGCAATTCAACCAACAAGATGATCACACGGGCCTATCTATGCCGATTGGGACGATGACGGCGGCTTGCCGAAGTGACTGCATGACGCAGTCAAAGTCGGTTACATTTCTGCTTGGTGCAGCGTGCTCGGCGTAGCATGCATGCGGGGCCAGCGTGCCTCGCCTTCGGGCCGGCTGTGCTCCTAGCATAGACATACGCATGGAGCTTCTGGCCCGCATACAAATAAGTATGCATGTTGCTTGTCCAATCTGATTGATTGCAACTTGCATGCCGCCGCCGCTCTATGCATGCGCACCGTCTAATCTGCCCAACCACAAGCTGATCAAGTAGAAGCTAGCTAGGCCTCCATGGGGTCGCAACAATGATCAGGGGAAGATTGCTTAATTAGTAATCTAGACAGAATAGAATATAAAGGCAAAGAAAAGCAGTGATATTCAGGAAGTGTGCTAAATTAAAGTTAGGCATGGTTATGACCTCCCTTGCTAGTATCCCATGGACACTTTACTCCGTAGATGGATCGTCCCTGCTAAATGTAAACGATCTGCGACGGACGCCAGCGGTCGCGTATGGAATATTAAATGATTTTCCTGAGGCCTGATCTGCAAAACAAAAGTTGCAAACGCCGCTTGGTGCAAAGCTAGCTTGCACTGTTCATCAATTGGACTTAAAAATTCATGCTGCAAAAATTATCTTGGGCAGCTTTTGCTGGCTAGCACACACTTGGAATCAGTGCACACATCTGCTTCCTTGTGGTCTTGCTGGGTGCTGCCCCTGGGTACTTATCCGAACACATCGGTGGTTGCCGCGGATCAGTTGATCACGTCGGTTCGGCAGTTATCTGTGTAGAAATTGTAGGATGATAGAATAATTGTGTTTGTATGATGTTGTTTTGATCTGACTCTCATTTGGGGTATATATATGAGTACAACGTGGGAAGGGGCTTCGAGTATAAGACAATACATGATGTTTATAAACTAATTGTATCTCTATCCTAATCACGTTTATACTTCTAACATCCTCCCTCAGTCATAGCGGGAGTGAAGCGGACGATTACGACTGAATTTGAAGTCTTGTGCTTCTGTCATCTTCTTCGCTGCACTATCATCAACTGCGTCTCTGATGGGTTAGCACCTAGGGCGGTGATTGCGTCCCCTTCTGGTGCCTTACTTGTCTCTCCTCTCTTCGCTCCCGCGGTCACAGCGGGAGTGACGTGAACGCTGCTGACGACGTGGGCGTTGTTGACTGGAGTTGTTGCCGATATGTTGCTGTAGACATAGCCATTAATGTCAATGTCGAGGTAGACGATCATGGTGATGTAGCCGTGGTCGAGGTAGACGTGGTTGAGGTAGTCGTGATCGATGGTGTGGTCAATGTGGATGATGAAGCCGCACAAAGCCAGAGGCGCAAAAAATGCGCTATGACAGAGCTGCAGATGTGGACGATGCACCTTGCGGTTGTCAGAGGGTGTCGTCGGCGATGAGTCCACCGGTTTTGCCAAGACTGGAGGCAGCCCATCGAGCACACATCGATTTTGCCAGAACCGTGTGGCCGTGTAGGGTCATCACTATAGTGACGCCGTGTTGATGCAGTCTTGCCGTCGTGGATGACGCGTTCGATGCCATCGTCGTGACGCGATCATTGCCGTCATCGAGGCCGCGTCTTGCAGAAAAGTCTGTCAGAGGATGCTAGGTGTCCATCTTGTGGACGAGGTGGCGGCGGCGTGTTGATGCTGCTGCTGCTGATGATGATGATGATGATGATGATGATGACCATGTTGATGAAGACCTTGCCAATGAAGTGTCGGCGATGGCGTTGCAGCGGCGTATCGACAATGATACGTCGCTTGAAGGTGTCCCTCAATAGTGATGAAGTATCGATGTCGTGCCTTGCCGAAGAAGTATGTTGGCTCATAGCCTGGCGTAGTTGGACAACTTGATGTCGTTTGGCTTGATGCAAAGGCGTCGATGTAACCGTGGAGTACAGATCAACGGCGGCGGTCGATGCAGCCATGCAGAAGATGAAGATGATGTAGCTCGGTGTTGGTGCAGGCGTCGTCGGCTGTAGTACACGCATTGACAATGTCATGTTGATGCGGTACGGGGTGTCGATGACGAACCGGTACGGAGCCGCAGAATTGTCGTGTGAAGCTGAACCACCGTCGAGATCCCATCGTAGCTTTGCATAGCATGAGCGTGCATGCCTGATTTCTGGACACCACATACTAGCGTCCTGGACTAGTGCACGGGAGCACCTCAGATCGGAGCAGCCCCTGATTCTGATTAGATTGGGATGATGCTCAAATCGGTGTGCTTGTTGTGCGCCTGATCGGATTGCTGCCGCCATGCGCCCGCGTGGTTGCTGATGCGGATCAGGCGAGTAGTCAGTCTTGCCGCCATCCGGATGGACACGTGGCGTGCGCTGATGGACGCCGGCTCGAGGCGTGTGGTGCATTAGCACTGCAATCTACCAAGGAAGATGCGCGTGATGGACATCCATCTATGAAGATTTTTCTCGGATGGGGAGGGTCAATGCATTTATTTGTATGCTACTAAGGAAAATATGATCTATTGGAATTTCGAAAACTGAAGTTGATCTTGTTGGAAATATGCCCTAGAGGCAATAATAAAATGGTTATTATTATATTTCCTTGTTCACGATAATTTTCTATTGTTCATGCTATAATTGTGTTATCCGGAAATCGTAATACATGTGTGAATATATAGACCACAACACGTCCCTAGTGAGCCTCTAGTTGACTAGCTCGTTGATCAAAAGATAGTCATGGTTTCTTGACTATGGACATTAGATGTCATTGATAACGGGATCACATCATTAGGAGAATGATGTGATGGACAAGACCCAATCCTAAGCATAGCACAAGATCGTGTAGTTCGTTTGCTAGAGCTTTTCCGAATGTCAAGTATCATTTCCTTAGACCATGAGATTGTGCAACTCCCGGATACCATAGCAGTGCTTTGGGTGTGCCAAACGTCACAACGTAACTGGGTGACTATAAAGGTGCACTGCGGGTATCTCCGAAAGTGTCTGTTGGGTTGGCACGAATCAAGACTGGGATTTGTCACTCCGTATGATGGAGAGGTATCTCTGGGCCCACTCGGTAATGCATCATCATAATGAGCTCAATGTGACCAAGTGGTTGATCATGGGATCATGCATTATGGTATGAGTAAAGTGACTTGCCGGTAACGAGATTGAACGAGGTATTGGGATACCGACGATCGAGTCTCGGGCGAGTAACGTACCGATTGACAAAGGGAATTGTATACGGGATTGATTGAATCCTCGACATCGTGGTTCATCCGATGAGATCATCGAGGAGCGTGTGGGAGCCAACATGGGTATCCAGATCCTGTTGTTGGTTATTGACCGGAGAGTCGTCTCGGTCATGTCTGCATGTCTCCCGAACCCGTAGGGTCTACACACTTAAGGTTCGGTGACGCTAGGGTTGTTGAGATATTAGTATGCGGTAACCCGAAAGTTGTTTGGAGTCCCGGATGAGATCCCGGACGTCACGAGGAGTTCCGGAATGGTCCGAAGGTGAAGAATTGTATATAGGAAGTCCAGTTTCGGCCATCGGGAAAGTTTTGGGGGTCACCGGTATTGTGCCAGGACCACCGAAAGGGTCCCGGGGGTCCACCGGGTGGGGCCACCTATCCCGGAGGGCCCCATGGGATGAAGTGGGAGGGGAACCAGCCCCTGGTGGGCTGGTGCGCCCCCCTTGGGCCTCCCCCTGCGCCTAGGGTTGGAAACCCTAGGGGTGGGGGCGCCCCACTTGGCTTGGGGGGCAAGCCACCCCCCTTGGCCGCCGCCCCCCCCCCCATCTAGATGGGATCTAGAGGGGCCGGTGCCCCCCTGGACCCCTATATAAAGAGGGGGGAGGGAGGGCTACGCACCCCAAGCCCCTGGCGCCTCCCTCTACCCCCGTAACACCTCTCCCTCTCGTTAGAGCTTAGCGAAGCCCTACCGAGATCCCGCTGCTTCCACCACCACGCTGTCGTGCTGCTGGATCTCCATCAACCTCTCCTTCTCCCTTGTTGGATCAAGAAGGAGGAGACGTCTTCCCAACTGTACGTGTGTTGAACGTGGAGGTGCCGTCCATTCGGCGCTCGGTCATCGGTGATTTGGATCACGACGAGTACGACTCCATCAACCCCGTTCTCTTGAACGCTTTCGCTCGTGATCTACAAGGGTATGTAGATGCACTCCCGTTTCCCTCGTTGCTAGATAACTCCATAGATTGATCTTGGTGATGCGTAGAAAATTTTAAATTCTGCTACGTTCCCCAACAGTGGTATCAGAGCTAGGTCTATGCGTAGTTTCTATGCACGAGTAGAACACAAGTTGTTGTGGGTGTTGATTTTGTCAATTTACTTGCCGTTACTAGTCTTATCTTGATTCGGCGGCATCATGGGATGAAGCGGCCCGGACCGACCTTACACGTATGCTTATGTGAGACTGGTTCCACCGACTGACATGCACTAGTTGCATAAGGTGGCTAGCGGGTGTCTGTCTCTCCCACTTTAGTCGGATCGGATTCGATGAAAAGGGTCCTTATGAAGGGTAAATAGAAATTGGCATATCACGTTGTGGTTTTGGCGTAGGTAAGAAACGTTCGTGCTAGAAACCTATAGCAGCCACGTAAAAACTTGCAACAACAATTAGAGGACGTCTAACTTGTTTTTGCAGCATATGCCGTGTGATGTGATATGGCCAAAAGGATGTGATGAATGATATATGTGATGTATGAGATTGATCATGTTCTTGTAATAGGAATCATGACTTGCATGTCGATGAGTATGATAACCGGCACGAGCCATAGGAGTTGTCTTAATTAATTTATGACCTGCGTGTCAACATAAATGTCATGTAATTACTTTACTTTATCGCTAACCATTAGCCATAGTAGTAGAAGTAATAGTTGACGAGACAACTTCATGAAGACACGATGATGGAGATCATGGTGTCATGCCGGTGACGACGATGATCATGGCGCCCCGAAGATGGAGATTAAAAGGAGAAAAATGATATTGGCCATATCATGCCACTATTTGATTGCATGTGATGTTTATCATGTTTTACATCTTATTTGCTTAGAACGACGGTAGCATAAATAAGATGATCCCTCGCAATAATTTCAAGAAAGTGTTCCCCTAACTGTGCACCATTGCTAAGGTCCGTTGTTCCGAAGCACCACGTGATGATCGGGTGTGATAGGTTCTAACGTTCGCATACAATGGGTGTAAGCCAGATTTACACACGCAATACACTTAGGTTGATGTCGGTGTACAAAAAGAGGGGTGCACTTTTTGTACCCCTATAACTGTGCACGGGCAGTCAGAGCCGCGGGCACCACCACAACAAGCAAGGCAAGGGAGGTGAGCCAGGGTAAGACTGAAGCTCAAGGGAACTAGGACGACGCCAAGGCCAAAACCACGAAGAACAAAGGAGACGAAGTGGACTCCCCCGGCAAGATCCTTGCCGGGAGACAGTTTTAGCAACCTCGGCAAGACCCTTGCCGCGGCAACTCGCCCCACGCCTACGGAGCAAATCACCCTTGAGTCCACTGCCCCCATGGGGCAAGGATTCGGGAGACATCCCCGTGGTGGCATGCAGATCTTTGTGAAGACATTCAAGATCAGATACGTACAATAGAAGATGACGACCCTTGGCGGGATCCCAGCCGAGGAAGACCACAAGGCCCCTGGCAAGCGCCTTGCCGGGGATGACAGCAGGCGCCCCGGCAAGACCCTTGCCGGGGCCCCGACAAGGCCCTTTCCAAGAACATCCATAGGGCCACCATCAGGCCCACGCCGACTAAACCTCCACCATCGTATGCATGCGGCTGCCGACCCAACCAGCTGGGCATGCACCTACGTGGCGGCATGCAGATCTTCGTGAAGACCCTCCACTGCGCCGCCTCAGCTGCCTGCCTACCTACATGGCATCATAGGCATCGCTGGCCAGGGCGCGTGTCGACACAAGAAGGAGCGGCGACGGACAAGACAGGTTTCTCCCCCATCCCCGATAAAGCAAGGACACCTAAGCAAGACGCATTAAATGTGCCTTGTCATGTAATGCGAGGGATAACCTCGCATCACTATACCCTTTCCATCTCTTGTGTGCCACTGTGGCGACCCCTTTTTCTATAAAAGGAGGCCCGATGCGACCATGAGAAGGATTTGGCTTTTGGAGCTCCTAATGCCCCAGAGCTAGCTCAAGAACAGGAATATACATCCACCAAAGCAGGAGTAGGGTTTTACGCATCCTCGCGGCCCAAACCTGGATAAAAAAACTATGTACTATCTGTTTGATCCGCTCTTCTCACGACCCCGCGCCCCGCTAACCGTAGTAGGGATTCTTGTGATCCCATAGGTGTCATTCCCACCGACATCTTTGGCGCGCCAGGTAGGGGGCGCAGTTGTGAGAATCGGCTTTAGCAGTTAGTTCGATGTTTCTCCATCATCGTGGCGCCCAAGAAGAAGACGACGGTGGCGGTTGGCCAGTCGGAAGCCGGACAGCCCGTCCCGACGCGGGCGAGAAGTGGACCGGTCGCAGAAAGGACCCGGGGCGCAGCTCGCGAACACCAACACCATCCCAGCAGCCGGAGTTTGGGAGGCAGCAATGTTTGTGCGCCTGGTAACGGGCCACACATCGCCAAATCCAAAGGCGGAGCCAGGCCCTCCACGGGTGGAGCGGGGCCTTCCAAGGTCATCGCCGCCCCACCGGAAGGCGACGCAAGGGCCTCCAAGACTCCCATGCCGGCGCCAACAGCGCGCTCCTCCCAGGCAGCGTGCGACAAACGGCGTAATCACGCCGAAGATCCCGGGCGCCGCCGCGGGAAGAGCCCCGAGCGCCACTCCCGGGACGTAGAAGACCTGCCCGCTCGCCGAAGCGCTGGTGAAAATGGCATGCGACAGCGGGGTCATGATAGAGCTCCTTCTAACGTGGTCAGAAGTCGAAGCGTGTCGCGATCCGTGCAGGTTCCGCTGCCACCGACGCCAGCAGAGGCCCTGGCGCGCGCAGTTGCTCCTCGACTTTCCTCCCACTACGGGGAAACTCGATGAATGGAGAGCCACTATCCGAAGCCTTGTTGCGGTGGCCAACAAAGACGAACCAAGTCCGGTGGGGGCCCCCGGGTCGACGCTCCGATGGAGTCCCGTGCACCAGTGGCGGAAAAGCCGGCGGCGCCGCGACCACGGTGCATTCACCTCTTCCCCATCCGGTACCGCTGACGCCGGCTCATCGCGACGTCATGGGCGACGACATCTCCATAGCATCGTCTGACCCACGGACCCACTGTGACCAGCGCCAAGTTCTTCGGGAACGAGCCCATGAAGACGCTCGAACCACTATCGAGCGCCGGCGCGGAGCGCGCCACCAGTCAGACAGGCGAGTAGGGCCTGCTGTGAACCACCCGGCCCAGAGAGCCCTGGAGGCCAACCTTATGAGGTAGGTTGTCCGGCTTTTACCCGTGAGCTGTGGCAGTTCCAGTGGCCCACTCACCGCACCTTCAAACCTGACGTTCGCAAAAAGTACAACGGCAAGACCCACCCATCTGAGTTCCTCAGCATCTACACCATCGCGACGCAAGCTGCCGGAGCCCGCGACGATAAGGTGCTTGCGAATTACTTTCCATTGGCTCTTAAACCCAACGCCATGTCATGGTTGATGCACTTGCCGGTAGACTCTATTTCCTCCTGGTCGGATTTGTGCCATGAGTTTGTGGGCGCCTTTACTGGAGGTCACCAAGCCCATGGCCAAGCAAGCGACCTGCACGTCATTCCCCAGAAGGGAGGCGAGAGTCTGCGCAAGTATATACAGAGGTTCAGCCGGGTACAGTACAATATCCCTGATGTTCACCCTGCCGCCATCATCAGCGCATTCCATCAGAATGTGCGTAACCGCAAGATGCGCGAAGAGCTGGCAATGAACAAGGTGAAAGATGTGGCAGAACTCTATGTTCTTGCTGACAGATGTGCCCAAGCTAAAGAGGGAAGGAAGTACCCCGGCGAAGATGCCGGCGTGGAAACCGACTCCTCAGATGAGGATACTGTCGCCCCGGCGAAGAAAGGTCGGCGCCGCGACAGGAAGCGCAAAGGTAAAGCCGTGCTTGCCGTCGAGGGATCTGACGACGCCGGCTCCACCAAGAAAACCAAGACAGATGACCCCGGCAAGGAAATTGCCGGATGTGTCGCCACACGGGCCTTGGCGGCTGCCGAGAAGCCAGGAAACTCCGACATGCAATACTACAAGATCCATCGCACCAAAGGCCATGATCTCCAGAACTGCCGACAGGTTGAGCTCCTTGCTAAGAAGCAGAGGGCTGAATATGAGAGGTGGGACAAGGAGAAAGCCCAGGACGGTGCTGAGGGGTCCGGCAAGAAGTGTGACAGCCAGGCGGGCCGTTGCGGCAAAGATAAACAGCAGGAGAGCCCTGCCCGGGGCCGTGACAAAAAGCCAGAAGACGATGATCGCGAAGAAGACGATGAGTCTGGTGACCAATAATTTCAGAAAGCTATGGAGGCCATGTGCGTCGATGGCGGTGCCTCACTGCATACCTCTCACCGCCAGCTTAAACAGTGGGCGCGTGAGATTACAGCGGCAGAGCCGTCGTTTGATGCCCAAAGGCCGCTGAAGTGGTCCAGCACACCTATCATTTTTTACACTGAGGATCACCCTGATCGCACTACTGCAGTCGGGTGCTTGCCATTGTTGGTTTCACCAAAAATACGCAGCCTCAAGGTGACAAAGATGCTAGTCGATGGCGGGGCCGGTCTGAACTTAATCTCGCCTGCCGTGATCGAGAAACTGCAGATTCCTGATGAAGAACTCGAAGAGACGGGCACGTTTTAGGGGGTCAACCCGGGAAGAAGTCAACCAAAGGGAAAGGTCACGTTGCCCGTGACTTTTGGGAGTGATCTGAACTACAGGACAGAAAGGATTGTGTTCGACGTTGCCAAGATCCCCTTGCCTTACAACGGGATCCTTGGCTGCCCAGCGCTGGCCAAGTTCATGGCGGCGTCACATTACGCCTACAACACCCTGAAGATGCCGGGGCCTGTGACGATCATCACCATCCCATCAGACAAGAAGGATGCGCTAATTTGCGCTGACCAACTCTACCAACAAGCAGTTGCAGCAACCGCCACTGCTAAGGCGTTTGCTCCTGCCGCTGGAGCCCCGGGAAGGAAAAAGAAAAAGACCGGTGAGACCTCAGGCACCCACTGTTGGGGAACGTAGTAATTTCAAAAAAATTCCTACGCACACGCAAGATCATGGTGATGCACAACAACGAGAGGGGAGAGTGTTGTCTACGTACCCACGTAGACCGACTGCGAAAGCGTTGACACAACGTAGAGGAAGTAGTCGTACGTCTTCCCGATCCGATCGATCCAAGCACCGTTACTCCAGCACCTCCGAGTTCTTAGCACACGTACAACTCGATGACGATCCCCGGGCTCCGATCCAGCAAAGCGTCGGGGAGGAGTTCCGTCAGCACGACGGCGTGGTGACGATCTTGATGTACTACCGTTGCAGGGCTTCGCCTAAGCACTGCTACAATATAATCGAGGTGGAATATGGTGGCAGGGGGCACCGCACACAGCTAAGGAACGATCACGTGGATCAACTTGTGTGTCTATGGGGTGCCCCCTGCCCCTGTATATAAAGGATGGAGGAGGAGGAGGCCGGCCAAGGCTAGGTGCGGCCAGGATGTGGAGTCCTACTAGGACTCCAAGTCCTAGTAGGAGTCCACCAAGAGGGGAGGAAGGGAGAAGGAAGTGGAGGAGAAGGAAAGGTGGCCGGCCCCCTTTTCCCTAGTCCAATTCGGACTAGAGGGGAGGGGGCGCAGCAGGCCCTTTTCTCCTCTTCCCACTAAAGCCCATCAAGGCCCAATACTTCTCCCGGCGAATTCCCGTAACTCTTCGGTACTCCGAAAAATACCCGAATCACTCGGAACCTTTTCGATGTCCGAATATAGTCGTCCAATATATCGATCTTTATGTCTTGACCATTTCGAGACTCCTCGTCATGTCCGCGATCTCATCCGGGACTCCGAACTCCTTCGGTACATCAAAACTCATAAACTCATAATATAATTGTCATTGAAACCTTAATTGTGCGGACCCTACGGGTTCGAGAATAATGTAGACATGACCGAGACACGTCTCCGGTCAATAACCAATAGCGGGACCTGGATGCCCATATTGGCTCCTACATATTCTATGAAGATCTTTATCGGTCAGACCGCATAACAACATACGTTGTTCCCTTTGTCCTCGGTATGTTACTTGCCCGAGATTCGATCGTCGGTATCCAATACCTAGTTCAATCTCGTTACCGGCAAGTCTCTTTACTCGTTCTGTAATACATCATCTCGCGACTAACTCATTAGTTGCATTGCTTGCAAGGCTTAAGTGATGTGCATTACCGAGAGGGCCCAGAGATACCTCTCCGACAATCGGAGTGACAAATCCTAATCTCGAAATACGTCAACCCAACATGTACCTTTGGAGACACCTGTAGAGTACCTTTATAATCACCCAGTTACGTTGTGACGTTTGGTAGCACACAAAGTGTTCCTCCGGCACACGGGAGTTACATAATCTCATAGTCATAGGAACATGTATAAGTCATGAAGAAAGCAATAGCAACATACTAAACGATCGGGTGCTAAGCTAATGGAATGGGTCATGTCAATCAGATCATTCATCTAATGATGTGATCCCGTTAATCAAATAACAACTCGTTGTCCATGGTTAGGAAACATAACCATCTTTGATTAACGAGCTAGTCAAGTAGAGGCATACTAGTGACACTCTATTTGTCTATGTATTCACACATGTATTATGTTTCCGGTTAATACAATTCTAGCATGAATAATAAACATTTATCATGATATAAGGAAATAAATAATAACTTTATTATTGCCTCTAGGGCATATTTCCTTCAGTCTCCCACTTGCACTAGAGTCAATAATCTAGATCACATCGTTATGTGATTTAACAGCAATAGTTCACATCACCATGTGATTAACACCCATAGTTCACATCGCCATGTGACCAACACCCAAAGGGTTTACTGGATTCAGTAATCTAGTTCACATCGCTATGTGATTAACACCCAAAGAGTACTAAGGTGTGATCATGTTTTGCTTGTGAGAGAATCTTAGTCAATGGGTCTTACTCATTCAGATCCGCATGTATTTTGCAAATATCTATATCAACAATGCTCTGTATGGAGCTACTCTAGATAATTGCTCCCACTTTCAATATGTATCTAGATCGAGACTTAGAGTCTTCTAGATTAGTGTCAAAACTTGCATCGGCGTAACCCTTTACGACGAACCTTTTTTCACTTCCATAATCGAGAAACATATCCTTATTCCAGTAAGGATAATTTTGACCGCTGTCCAGTGATCTACTCCTAGATCACTATTGTACTCCCTTGCCAAAATCAGTGTAGGGTATACAATAGATCTGGTACACGGCATGGCATACTTTATAGAACCTATGACTGAGGCATAGGGAATGACTTTCATTCTCTTTCTATCTTCTGCCGTGGTCGGGCTTTGAGTCTTACTCAACTTCACACCTTGTAACATAGGCAAGAAACTTTTTCTTTGACTGTTCCATTTTGAACTACTTCAAAATCTTGTCAAGGTATGTACTCATTGAAAAAACTTATCAAGCATCTTGATCTATCTCTATAGATCTTGATACTCAATATGTAAGCAGCTTCACCGAGGTCTTTCTTTGAAAAATCCTTTCAAACACTCCTTTATGCTTTGCAGAATAATTCTACATTATTTCCGATCAACAATATGTCATACACATATACTTATCAGAAATGCTGTAGTGCTCCCACTCACTTTCTTGTAAATACAGGCTTCACCGCAAGTCTGTATAAAACTATATGCTTTGATAAACTTATCAAAGCGTATATTCCAACTCCGAGATGCTTGCACCAGTCCATAGATGGATCGCTGGAGCTTGCATATTTTGTTAGTACCTTTCGGATTGACAAAACCTTCTGGTTGCATCATATACAACTCTTCTTTAAATCCATTAAGGAATGCAGTTTTGTTTATCCATTTGCCAGATTTCATAAAATGCGGCAATTGCTAACATGATTCGGACAGACTTAAGCATAGATATGAGTGAGACACTCTCATCATAGTCAACACCTTGAACTTGTCAAAAACCTTTTTGCGACAATTCTAGCTTTGTAGATAGTAACACTACTATCAGCGTCTGTCTTCCTCTTGAAGATCCATTTATTCTCAATTGCTTGCCGATCATCGGGCAAGTCAACCAAAGTCCAAACTTTGTTCTCATACATGGATCATATCTCAGATTTCATGGCCTCAAACCATTTTGTGGAATCTGGGCTCATCATCGCTTCCTCATAGTTCGCAAGTTCGTCATGGTCTAGTAACATGACTTCCAGAACTGGATTACCGTACCACTCTGGTGCGGATCTCACTCTGGTTTACCTACGAGATTCGGTAGTAACTTGATCTGAAGTTACATGATCATCATCATTAGCTTCCTCACTAATCGGTGTAGTAGTCACAAGAACAGTTTTTGTGATGAACTACTTTCCAATAAGGGAGAAGGTACAATTACCTTATCAAGTTTTCTACTTTCCTCCCACTCACTTCTTTCGAGAGAAACTCCTTCTCTAGAAAGGATCCATTCTCAGCAACGAATATCTGGCCTTCGGATCTGTGATAGAAGGTGTACCCAACATTTTCTTTTTGGGTATCCTATGAAGACGCACTTCTCCGATTTGGGTTTGAGCTTATCAGGATGAAACTTTTTCATATAAGCATCGCAACCCCAAACTTTAAGAAACGACAACTTTGGTTTCTTGCCAAACCATAGTTCATACGGTGTCGTCTCAACGGATTTAGATGGTGCCCTTTTTAACGTGAATGCAGCTGTCTTTAATGCATAACCCCAAAACGATAGTGGTAGTTCGGTAAGAGACATCATAGATTGTACTATATCCAATAAAGTACGGTTATGACGTTCGGACGCACCATTATGTTGTGGTGTTCCTCGTGGCATGAGTTTGTGAAACTATTCCACATTGTTTTAATTGAAGACCAAACTCGTAACTCAAATATTTGTCTCCGCGATCAGAACGTAGAAACTTTATTTTCTTGTCACGATAATTTTCCACTTCACTCTGAAATTCTTTGAACTTTTCAAATGTTTCAGACTTATGTTTCATCAAGGAGATATACCCATATCTGCTCAAATCATCTGTGAAGGTCAGAAAATAATGATACCTGCTGTAAGCCTTAATATTCATCGGACCACATACATCAGTATGTATGATTTCCAACAAATCTGTTGCTTGCTTCATTGTTCCGGAGAACGACGTTTTAGTCATCTTGCCCATAAGGCATGGTTCGCAAGCATCAAGTGATTCATAATCAAGTGATTCCAAAAGCCCATCAGCATGGAGTTTCTTCATGCGCTTTACACCAATATGACTTAAACGGCAGTGCCACAAATAAGTTGCACTATCATTATTAACTTTGCATCTTTTGGTTTCAATATTATGAATATGTGTATCACTACGATCGAGATCCAACGAACTTGTTTCATTGGGTGTATGACCATCGAAGGTTTTATTCATGTAAACAAAACAACAATTTATTCTCTTACTTAAATGAATAACAGTATTGCAATAAACATGATCAAATCATATTTATGCTCAACGCAAACACCAAATAACAATTATTTAGGTTCAACACTAATCCTGAAAGTATAGGGAGTGTGCGATGATGATCATATCAATCTTGGAACCACTTCCAACACACATCATCACTTCACCCTTAACTAGTCTCTGTTCATTCTGCAACTCCCGTTTCGAGTTACTACTCTTAGCAACTGAACTAGTATCAAATACTGAGGGGTTGCTATAAACACTAGTAAAGTACACATCAATAACATGTATATCAAATATACTTATGTTCACTTTGCCATCCTTCTTATCCGCCAATCACTTGGGGCAGTTCCGCTTCCAGTGACCAGTCCCTTTGCAGTAGAAGCACTTAGTCTCAGGCTTAGGACCAGACTTGGGCATATTCACTTGAGCAGCAACTTGCTTGCTGTTTTTCTTGAAGTTCCCCTTTTTTCCTTTGCCCTTTTCTTGAAACTAGTGATCTTGTCATCAACATTTGATGCTCTTTCTTGATTTCTACCTTCATCGATTTCATCATCATGAAAAGCTCGGGATTCGTTTTCGTCATCCCTTGCATGCTATAGTTCATCATGAAGTTCTACTTATTTGGTGATGGTGACTAGAGAATTCTGTCAATCACTATCTTATCTAGAAGATTAACTCCCACTTGATTCAAGCGATTGTAGTACCCAGACAATCTGAGCACATGCTCACTAGTTGAGCGATTCTCCTCCATCTTTTAGCTATAGAACTTGTTGGAGACTTCATATCTCTCAACTCAGGTATTTGCTTGAAATATTAACTTCAACTCCTGGAACATCTCATATGGTCCATGACATTCAAAACGTCTTTGAAGTCCCGATTCTAAGTCGTTAAGTATGGTGCGCTAAACTATCAAGTAGTCATCATATTGAGCTAGCCAAACATTCATAACGTCTGCATCTGCTCCTGCAATAGGTCTGTCACCTAGCGGTGCATCAAGGACATAATTCTTCTATGCAGCAATGAGGATAAACCTCAGATCACGGATCCAATCCGCATCATTGCTACTAACATCTTTCAACACAATTTTCTCTAGAAACATATCAAAATAAACACAGGGAAGCAACAACGCGAGCTATTGATCTACAACATAATTTGCAAAATACTACCAGGACTAAGTTCATGATAAATTTAAGTTCAATTAATCATATTACTTAAAGAACTCCCACTTAGATAGACATCCCTCTAATCCTCTAAGTGATCACGTGATCCAAATCAACTAAACCATAACCGATCATCACGTGAGATGGAGTAGTTTTCAATGGTGAACATCGCTATGTTGATCATATCTACTATATGATTCACGCTCGACCTTTCGGTCTCCGTGTTCCGAGGCCATATCTGCATATGCTAGGCTCGTCAAGTTTAACCTGAGTATTCTGCGTGTGCAAAACTGGCTTGCAGCCGTTGTAGATGGACGCAGAGCTTATCACACCCGATCATCACGTGGTGTCTGGGCACGACGAACTTTGGCAACGGTGCATACTCAGGGAGAACACTTCTTGATAATTTAGTGAGAGATCATCTTATAATGCTACCGTCAATCAAAGCAAGATAAGATGCATAAAAAGATAAATATCACATGCAATCAATATAAGTGATATGATATGGCCATCATCATCTTGTGCTTGTGATCTCCATCTCTGAAGCACCGTCATGATCACCATCGTCACCGGCGCGACACCTTGATCTCCATTGTAGCATTGTTGTCGTCTTTCCAATCTTATGCTTCCACGACTATCGCTACCGCTTAATGATAAAGTAAAGCATTACATCGCGATTGCATTGCATACAATAAAGCGACAACCATATGGCTCCTGCCAGTTGCCGATAACTCGGTTACAAAACATGATCATCTCATACAATAAAATTTAGCATCATGTCTTGACCATATCACATCACAACATGCCCTGCAAAAACAAGTTAGACGTCCTCTACTTTGTTGTTGCAAGTTTTACGTGGCTGCTACGGGCTTAAGTAAGAACCAATCTCACCTACGCATCAAAACCACAACGATAGTATGTCAAATAGACTCCATTTTAACCTTCGCAAGGACCGGGCGTAGCCACACTTGGTTCAACTAAAGTTGGAGAAACAGTCACCCGCAAGCCACCTTTGTGCAAAGCACGTCGGGAGAACCGGTCTCGCGTAAGCGTACGCGTAATGTCAGTCCGGGCCGCTTCATCCAACAATACCGCCGAACCAAAGTATGACATGCTGGTAGGCAGTATGACTTATATCGCCCACAACTCACTTGTGTTCCACTCGTGCATATAACATCAAACCATAAAACCTAGGCTCGGATGCCACTGTTGGGGAACGTAGTAATTTCAAAAAAATTCCTACGCGCACGCAAGATCATGGTGATGCACAGCAACGAGAGGGGAGAGTGTTGTCTACGTACCCACGCAGACCGACTGCGGAAGCGTTGACACAACATAGAGGAAGTAGTCGTACGTCTTCCCGATCTGACCGATCCAAGCACCGTTACTCCGGCACCTCCGAGTTCTTAGCACACGTACAGCTCGATGACGATCCCCGGGCTCCGATCCAGCAAAGCATCGGGGAGGAGTTCCATCAGCACGACGGCGTGGTGACGATCTTGATGTACTACCGTCGCAGGGCTTCGCCTAAGCACTGCTACAATATAATCGAGGTGGAATATGGTGGCAGGGGCACCGCACACGGCTAAGGAACGATCACGTGGATCAACTTGTGTGTCTATGGGGTGCCCCCTGCCCCTGTATATAAAGGATGGAGGAGGAGGAGGCCGGCCAAGGCTAGGTGCGGCCAGGATGTGGAGTCCTACTAGGACTCCAAGTCCTAGTAGGAGTCCACCAAGAGGGGAGGAAGGGAGAAGGAAGTGGAGGAGAAGGAAAGGTGGCCGGCCCCCTTTTCCCTAGTCCAATTCGGACTAGAGGGGAGGGGGCGCAGTAGGCCCTTTTCTCCTCTTCCCACTAAAGCCCATCAAGGCCCAATACTTCTCCCGGCGAATTCCCGTAACTCTCCGGTACTCCGAAAAATACCCGAATCACTCGGAACCTTTCCAATGTCCGAATATAGTCGTCCAATATATCGATCTTTACGTCTCGACCATTTCGAGACTCCTCGTCATGTCCCCGATCTCATCCGGGACTCCGAACTCCTTCGGTACATCAAAACTCATAAACTCATAATATAACTGTCATCGAAACCTTAAGCGTGCGGACCCTACAGGTTCGAGAACAATGTAGACATGACCGAGACACGTCTCCGGTCAATAACCAATAGCAGGACCTGGATGCCCATATTGGCTCCTACATATTCTACGAAGATCTTTATCGGTCAGACCGCATAACAACATACATTGTTCCCTTTGTCATCGGTATGTTACTTGCCCAAGATTCGATCGTCGGTATCCAATACCTAGTTCAATCTCGTTACCGGCAAGTCTCTTTACTCATTCTGTAATACATCATCTCGCCACTAACTCATTAGTTGCATTGCTTGCAAGGCTTAAGTGATGTGCATTACCGAGAGGGCCCAGAGATACCTCTCCGACAATCGGAGTGACAAATCCTAATCTCGAAATACGTCAACCCAACATGTACCTTTGGAGACACCTGTAGAGTACCTTTATAATCACCCAGTTACGTTGTGACGTTTGGTAGCACACAAAGTGTTCCTCCGGCACACGGGAGTTACATAATCTCATAGTCATAGGAACATGTATAAGTCATGAAGAAAGCAATAGCAACATACTAAATGATCGGGTGCTAAGCTAATGGAATGGGTCATGTCAATCAGATCATTCATCTAATGATGTGATCCCGTTAATCAAATAACAACTCTTTGTCCATGGTTAGGAAACATAACCATCTTTGATTAACGAGCTAGTCAAGTAGAAATAAATAAATAAATAAATAATAACTTTATTATTGCCTCTAGGGCATATTTCCTTCACCCACTCCGGCGAGCGCACCTCTTCGGAGTGTAGCGCTCCCGTCGAGGACGTGCCAGAGAGCTCCACCGACAAAAACAAGAAGTCCAAGGCCACACCGCCGGGAACCAAGAAGGTTTCTGCCAAGGAGGGTGGCACGGGAGGGGATTTTACCATAAGCTCCGCCCTTGACGACAAATAGGAAGACGCACTCGTCACCTTCCTGCGGGCGAATGTCGATGTGTTTGCATGGCAAGCACCCGACATCCCCGGCGTTCCCAGGGAGGTGATTGAGCACCACCTTGCTGTCTGTCCTCATGCGCGACCCGTCAAGCAGAAGGTCAGAAAGCAAGCCTTGGAATGACAAGAGTTCATCACAGAGGAGATCCGGAAACTGGAAGCAGCGGGTTTGGTAAGAGGAGTGCTCCATCCAACGTGGTTGTCCAATCTAGTGGTAGTGCACAAGGCAAATGGGAAGTGGAGGCTGTGTATTGATTACACAGATATCAATAAGGCTTGTCCCAAAGACCCCTTCCCGTTGCCGCACATCGACCAGATTGTTGACTCCACGGCTGGGTGTGATCTGTTGTCATTCCTCGATGCCTACTCCGGCTACCACCAGATCTTCATGACAAGAGAAGACGAAGAGAAAACGGCATTCATCACCCCATGTGGTACGTATTGTTTCATACGGATGCCTTTCGGGTTGAAGAGTGCTTGTTCAACATTTGCAAGGGCGGTCCAGATTGGTTTTGAACCCCAGCTCCATAGAAATATGGAAGCTTATATGGATGATATAGTGGTCAAAACCAAGAACATGGCAACCCTCATACCGGATTTACAAGAAACATTTGCAAACCTACGCAAGATCAATCTCAAGCTGAACCCTGAGAAGTGCGTCTTCGGCGTCCCGTCCGGCAAGCTTCTCGGGTTCTTTGTGTTGCAGCGCGGGATAGAGGCCAATCCGGACAAGATCAAAGCTATAGAGCAGATTGAAGCACCCAAGCGAGTCAAGGATGTGCGTCGGCTTGCTGGTTGTGTTGCCACCATGAGCAGGTTCATTTCCAAGTCCGCCGAGCGCACCCTTCCCTTTTTCAAGATTTTGAAAAAGGCGGGCCCAATGGAGTGGACACCAGAAGCCGAAGCAGCATTGCAGGATTTGAAGAGGTACCTCTCCTCCGCGCCAATACTAGTTGCGCCTAGGCCACGGGAACCATTGCTGCTATACTTGCCGGCAACGAACTAGGTAGTCAGCGCCGCACTAGTGGCGCGGAGAGAAATTGATGACGAGGTAATGGCAGCGACAGAGCCTGATGCCATCGATGCAGAGACAACACAGCCAGTTGGAGTGCCGCCGAAGAAGAAAATGATGCAGCACCCGGTCTACTTTGTTAGTTCCCTCCTGTAGGGGGCTAGATCAAGGTACTCCGGTGTCCAGAAACTGCTCTTCGGCCTTCTTATGGCCTCGAGGAAGCTGCGTCACTACTTCCAGGCGCACGAAATCACTGTCGTCGCTCGCCTCCTGCTGCAACGGATATTGCACAATCCAGACGCAACGGGAAGAATCGTAGAGTGGGCACTGGAACTGTCCAGCTTTGGCCTCAAGTTTGAGAGTACCTCGATGATTCAAAGCCGAGTCCTGGCGGAGTTCGTTGCAGAATGGACCGCGACGCCTGACGAAGAAGCCCAAGAGACTGCTCTCCCCGGCAAGGAGGCAAGTTGCGACTGGATCATGTACTTTGATGGAGCTTTCTCCTTATAGGGCGCCGGGGCTGGCGTACTGCTTGTCGCGCCCACTGGAGAGCACCTCAAGTACGTGATCCAGATGCACTTCCCCAGGGAGGTGTCAACAAACAATACGGCTGAGTATGAAGGGCTGCTTGCCGGTCTTAGGATCGCGGCGGACCTCGAAATCAAGAAACTCGTCGTCAGAGGCGACTCGCAACTTGTCGTCAAGAAAGTCAACAAGGATTACCAGAGCCCGTTGATGAAGGCCTACATCGATGAAGTGAGAAAGCTGGAGGAGCATTTTGACGGTATACAGGCAGAATACGTTCCCCGAGCGGAGAATGACATCGCTGATTACCTGTCAAAACGTGCTGCCCTCAAGCTACCTGTGGAACCAGGTACCTTTGTGCTTCGGCTAACTCAGCCATCCGTTGATCCATCAACAGAGCAGAACAAGAGGAGAAAATCAGGGCCCGGCAAGTACTTTCCTGCCGAGCTCCCCGAAGCCGCTGGCAAGGATGTTGCCGGAGACACTGAGCCCGCCACAGGACGGCTAGCTCCGACGGAGCATCAAGCTCTTGCCGTGGAGACAGCCACTCCTATAGCGGAGGAAATGCCTTTAGTCCTCGCCGTCGAGCCCTAGGCCCAGCGTGGGCATAGCATACCGTACGATCCTCCAAACAGGGGAACTTCCTGAGGAGCAAGAAGAAGCGGAAAAAGTAGCCCGTCGCTCTACTATGTGCCAGTTTGTCGATGACGTCCTGTACAGAAAGAGGCTGAATGGTGTGAAATTGAAGTGTATCCCTCAAGAGGAAGGAATGGGGCTGTTGGCGGAGATACATGGAGGCATATGTGGATCCCACATAGGGTCGAGGGCCCTTGCCGGCAAAGCGTTTCGGGAAGGCTTCTTCTGGCCCACCGCCCTCCAGGATGCAACGACACTAGTCACCAGGTGTGAAGCGTGTCAGTTCCATTCAAAGAAGCTTCATCAGCCAACTCAAGCCCTTCAAACCATTCCTCTCTCCTGGCCTTTCTCGGTCTGGGGCTCGACATACTGGGCCCTTTCCCCCGCGCTATCGGGGGCTTTGAGTACTTGTACGTTGCAATCGACAAGTTCACAAAGTGGCCAGAAGTGGAAGCAGTGAGGAAGGTCACAGCACAGTCAGCCGTCAAGTTCTTGAAAGGACTGGTGTGCCGTTTTGGTGTATCCAATAGGGTCATCACCGACAATGGCACGCAGTTCACAAGCCACACCTTCATGCAATATATTCAAGACCTCGGCAGCAAGGTCTGTTTCGCTTCCGTTGCTCACCCACGAAGCAATGGTCAAGCTGAGAGGGCAAATGTTGAAGTACTGCGAGGCCTGAGGATAAAGACCTTTGACAGACTACACACGAGTGGAAGACGCTGGATTGATGAATTGCCGGCAGTTCTTTGGTCAATCAGAACGACACCAAATCGAGCCACCGGCCAGACACCCTTTGCCCTGGTATACGGGGCAGAAGCAATTCTCCCCACGGAACTCATATATGAGTCACCTCGAGTACTCACTTATAACAAGCTTGAGCAAGAGCAATTGCGGCAAGATGACGCAACGCTCCTTGAGGAAGATCGTCTTCGGGCGGCTATGAGAGCAGCGCGCTACCAGCAAGCCTTGCGCCGCTACCATAGTCGCAAGGTTCATGCCCGAAGCTTTGAGGAAGGTGACCTTGTTCTTCGGCGCGTTCAATCGGCCAAGAATTCCAACAAGTTGACGCCAAAGTGGGAAGGCCCTTATCGGGTAGTACGAGTCACCAGGCCCGGCGCAGTCCGCCTGGAGACTGAACATGCCGTTCCGGTGAGTAATTCCTGGAACATTGAGCATCTTCGCAAGTTTTACCCGTGAGGCGCGGCTTGCCGGGCCCCCCGGCAAGCCACCTTTTGTACGAGCCTTGCCGATGATGCATGTAACCCTTTGTACAAAGCCAGGCGCAGACCCTGAGCATAAATAAATGAAGCGCTGGCGCCCTAAGTTATAGCATGCATGCAAGGTCGAGTCTCGTCCTTGGTTAGGGTTGATAGTGCTTAGCAGCGACTAACCCCTAGCTTAGAGGTCGAGTGTGCGTCTCTTTGTCTTTCTTTTGTCTTCTTTGGTTCAAAGGACACACAGATATCCTTGCCAAACCACTTGGGGAGAAAAAAAGGAACATACCAGCATCTAGGCCCCGGCAAGCCAGCATTGTCGGGGGCTGCAAGAGCAAATATTCACCCACGGCAAACCAGGGTTGCCGGGGGTTGCAGCTTCAGATAAGTTCTTCATCCCTTATCATGCATTCCATTGGACTGAGGTATGTGAAACCTCATTTTTCCTTAAGCTATCGTGCTCCCCTAACTCTAGGCCCTAGGGCTCGTTCCTGGGACCAAGTTTGGTCGTAGTTGTTGGGGAACGTAGTAATTTCAAAAAAATTCCTACGCACACGCAAGATCATGGTGATGCATAGCAACGAGAGGGGAGAGTGTTGTCTACATACCCTCGTAGATCGACAGCGGAAGCGTTATGACAACGCGGTTGATGTAGTCGTACGTCTTCACGGCCCGACCGATCAAGCACCGAAAATATGGCACCTCCGAGTTCTGGCACACGTTCAGCTCGATGACGATCCCCGGACTCCGATCCAGCAAAGTGTCAGGGAAGAGTTCCATCAGCACGACGGCGTGGTGACGATCTTGATGTTCTACCGTCGCAGGGCTTCGCCTAAGCACCGCTACAATATTATCGAGGATTATGGTGGAGGGGGGCACCGCACAAGGCTAAGAGAACGATCACGAAGATCAACTTGTGTCTAGAGGTGCCCCCTGCCCCCGTATATAAAGGAGCAAGGGGGGAGGCCGGCCGGCCCTTGGGCGCACCAAGGAGGAGGAGTCCTCCTCCTAGTAGGAGTAGGACTCCCCTCTTTCCTACTCCTACTAGGAGGGGGAAAGGAAGGGGGGAGGGAGAAGGAAAGGGGGGCGCCGCCCCCCTCTCCTAGTCCAATTCGGACCAGAGGGGGAGGGGGTGCGCGGCCCACCCTGGCCGCCCCTCTCTCTCTCCACTAGGGCCCATAAAGCCCATTACTTATCCCGGGGGGGTTCCGATAACCCTCCGGCACTCCGGTTTTCTCCGAAATCACCCGAAACACTTCCGGTGTCCGAATATAGCCGTCCAATATATCAATCTTTATGTCTCGACCATTTCGAGACTCCTCGTCATGTCCGTGATCACATCCGGGACTCCGAACAAACTTCGGTACATCAAAATATATAAACTCAAAATGAAATTGTCATCGTAACGTTTAAGCGTGCGGACCCTACGGGTTCGAGAACAATGTAGACATGACTGAGACATGTCTCCGGTCAATAACCAATAGCGGAACCTGGATGCTCATATTGGCTCCCACATATTCTACGAAGATCTTTATCGGTCAGACCGCATAACAACATACTTTGTTCCCTTTGTCATCGGTATGTTACTTGCCCGAGATTCGATCGTTGGTATCTCAATACCTAGTTCAATCTCGTTACCGGCAAGTCTCTTTACTCGTTTCGTAATACATCATCTCGCAACTAACTCATTAGTTGCAATGCTTGCAAGGCTTATGTGATGTGCATTACCGAGAGGGCCCAGAGATACCTCTCCGACAATCGGAGTGACAAATCCTAACCTCGAAATACGCCAACCCAACATGTACCTTTGGAGACACCTGTAGAGCTCCTTTATAATCACCCAGTTACGTTGTGACGTTTGGTAGCACACAAAGTGTTCCTCCAGCAAACGGGAGTTGCATAATCTCTTAGTCATAGGAACATGTATAAGTCATGAAAAAAGCAATAGCAACATACTAAACGATCGGATGCTAAGCTAATGGAATGGGTCATGTCAATCACATCATTCTCCTAATGATGTGATCCCATTAATCAAATGACAACACATTTCTATGGTTAGGAAACATAACCATCTTCGATTAACGAGCTAGTCTAGTAGAGGCACACTAGTGACGTTTAGTTTGTCTATGTACTCACACAAGTATTATGTTTCCGGATAATACAATTCTAGCATGAATAATAAACATTTATCATGATATAAGGAAATAAGTAATAACTTTATTATTGCCTCTAGGGCATATTTCCTTTAGTCTCCCACTTGCACTAGAGTCAATAATCTAGATTACACAGTAATGATTCTAACACCCATGGAGCTTTGGCGTTGATCATGTTTTGCTCGTGGAAGAGGCTTAGTCAACGGGTCTGCTACATTCAGATTCGTATGTATCTTGCAAATCTCTATGTCTCCCACCTGGACTAGATCCCGGATGGAATTGAAGCGTCTCTTGATGTGTTTGGTTCTCTTGTGAAATCTGGATTCCTTTGCCAAGGCAATTGCACCAGTATTGTGACAAAAGATTTTCATTGGACCCGATGCACTAGGTATGACACCTAGATCGGATATGAACTCCTTCATCCAGACTCCTTCGTTTGCTGCTTCCGAAGCACCTATGTACTCCGCTTCACATGTAGATCCCGCCACAACGCTTTGTTTAGAACTGCACCAACTGACAGCTCCACCGTTTAATGTAAACACGTATCCGGTTTGCGATTTAGAATCGTCCGGATCAGTGTCAAAGCTTGCATCAACGTAACCATTTACGATGAGCTCTTTGTCACCTCCATATACGAGAAACATATCCTTAGTCCTTTTCAGGTATTTCAGGATGTTCTTGACCGCTGTCCAGTGATCCATTCATGGATTACTTTGGTACCTCCCTGCTAGACTTATAGCAAGACATACATCAGATCTGGTACACAGCATTGCATACATGATAGAGCCTATGGCTGAAGCATAGGGAACATCTTTCATTTTCTCTCTATCTTCTGCAGTGGTCGGGCATTGAGTCTTACTCAATTTCACACCTTGTAACACAGGCAAGAATCCTTTCTTTGATTGATCCATTTTGAACTTCTTCAAAATTTTGTCAAGGTATGTGCATTGTGAAAGTCCAATTAAGCATCTTGATCTATCTCTATAGATCTTAATGCCCAATATGTAAGCAGCTTCACCAAGGTCTTTCATTGAAAAACTCTTATTCAAGTATCCCTTTATGCTATCTAGAAATTCTATATCATTTCCGATTAGTAATATGTCATCTACATATAATATCAGAAATGCTACAGAGCTCCCACTCACTTTCTTGTAAATACAGGCTTCTCTAAAAGTCTGTACAAAACCAAATGCTTTGATCACATTATCAAAGTGTTTATTCCAACTCCGAGAGGCTTGCACCAGTCCATAAATGGATCGCTGGAGCTTGCACACTTTGTTAGCTCCCTTTGGATCTACAAAACCTTCCGGTCGCATCATATACAACTCTTCTTCCAGAAATCCATTCAGGAATGCAGTTTTGACATCCATCTGCCAAATTTCATAATCATAAAATGCGGCAATTGCTAACATGATTCGGACAGACTTAAGCATCCATCACCCGAGATTCACCCTACTTATCTCATGTTGATAGTGTTGCTAGTTCCTTTAGGATATTAGTAACCTTTGCGATAGTCCTCGAGGTCCGTGGTATTTCCTTCTTCCAAATACTATGAACCACTTATGGCAGAAGTTTGTTGGATCAAAAGATCACAACCAGAGTGCTCTTGATGAGTTCTCCATTCTGCATTGTGAATCTGCCAGTCCTACCTTTCTACATGGGTTGTCCGGAAGAAATGTTGAGCTTTGCTCGACATACTAATCTATGCATCCACAACTCAGAAAATTATATGTTCCTTGATTTGTTCCTCTTCAGTTGTATCCCAACCATCTTCTATCAGTTGATAGCCAAGAGTATGTGTGCATTTGTGTTCATCGATGCCTATTATTCTTGTGGTCCGTCAAGCCATTCTATTCCAGAATGACTAGGATAAACAAACTCCAGTACCTCATCCATATCTAGGATTGGGTCAAATTAGTTGTATCCCGCAGATCAAAATGCTAATCCAGCTTTTGTTCTGTTCTACCTTGGAGTTCTACCCTATTCATGCCAAAAATATCATAGGAATTGCACCATCTCTTATGAATTTTTGACACAGTGATACTTCTTGCCATCATTGTTCATTCCTCGGCTCCCGTGTTATTGTAACCGGAATGCTAGTAAGTGAGTCGTGATGTGTGAAATCAATACTCCTAGCAACTCCGTTGCTTGGTAGTTAATGGACAATATTCTCATTCTTAGCGTGTTGGTTATTAAATCATCATCCTAAGATTGATCGTGCTATCTAGTCCTTATTTCTGGTGCACTCCTCGATCAATGAGTTAGGATTATATCAATCCCTCACTCTTTTGATCATATCATCTTGCCCTGAAAAGCAAGGTTGTTCTCGAGCCTAGTAACATATCGGTGGTTCGTGATTTTCCGAAGATCTTCTCGAAAGTATTACCTGGTTGTCCCCTGACTGTTATGTTGAGCTTGTGATCAAGTTGGTTTCTTGTAAACCACCCCTTGTCCAAGAATATGTGTTGGATACCCCTGAGCTAGTTGGTTAAGCTGAACAACAACTTGGAGAGTTGGAAGATAAAAGCTTGTCTGACTTAGTTCATGTTAAGGGATATCTTTTTGTGTGTGTGTGTGTGTGTTGAAAAAAAAAGATGATATCTCCGTCGATTGGTCCTCGTGATCAGTTGTTGGACCTATTGCCTTGTCAAAACTTTGACTTGAGTATGGGCTATCGTCAAGTCAAATCAGAACCAACGATGTTCGTAATGTTGTTTTACTCGTGGTTGATCCCTCGAGCATACACCATTACATCCTTTGGTCTGACCAATGTTATCACCGTGTTCACATGATGGTGGCAGTCGAGTGATATGGAAATTTTGATGAGTTGTTGTTGAGCCCATCAGCAGCATGTTGTCTCCCCCATGATTCATGTTGAACATCTAAGTTAGTATTGGAAACTTTGTAAGCAATGCTTTTGTGTTCCGTTCATGAAGCTTATGCCTGGATGGAAGAAGTGACTTCCTCGAATTCACGTGCATTAGGTGTAAGTTGCCACCATGAATTTGAGGAAGGTTTGTTTTGTTTCCCTTGGAATCATCCCAAATCAGTCATGCATACGTGCGAAGTATTCTATGGTTTGGTAGATTAATTACCTCCACTCCATATGTGTCCCTAGCACACTAAGCCACTGATTGGTTTGTTCAAGGAGAAGAAGTTTCTTCTTAAGAGCTAGACTTACGCAAGGACTTCGATATTTAATGGTACCCTCCCGAACTCGGTAGTGTTTCATTGTAAGACTACCAGGTGACCATGCTTGTCTAGGACAACGTGTTCACATGCTTGTAGCAGAACCGGCTCATGTTTTGGAGCTTACTATCGTAGTTCATTCCCCGAGAATCTCACAACGTCATCTCGTCAATTTGTGTTGCAAACTTCATTTTTCTTTCTAGACTTGATGAGTCTGGAATATCCTGACACTAACCAGATCTGAATCTCACGCAGATATGATGGTTGGAACATTCCCAACATTTGCATTTTGTTCCCAGCTTGCACCCCATCGTGCCAATTTCCCATGGGATGCCCTTCTCAGCAGTTGCTGTCCAGGATCATCTTCAAAAGTGGTCCTGTCATGGGTCCCATCCATTTCCGGTGATAAGCAAAAATCATCCATTCTAGTCCGAGTATGTCATCTTTCGAACTCCTTCAAAAGATCGATTGTGATTGCCTTAGGCTGGTATAAAGAGTTTCAATGATCTATGGGTCAAAAGTAATTCTTTTTGCCACTTAAGGGAATAGCTCTACGAGTCACCTTCACTAAGGTGCCTCGTTATGGTATTATGGGCAACATAACTTCTCGCTACTTTGAAACCCCCTCACCATCTATTTAGGCGTGGAATTTTTGCCCACCAAATCAAACCCTGTCGTTGTTCTTCCATCCCTCTCGATGTGTTTTGTGTCTCAACTCGAGATGTTTCAACATCTCATTCCGCGAGTTGATATTGTTTAGCTCGATCTCCGAGAAGATCAATCCTAGTTGAGTTTCTTTCCGTCGTCATCGCGTGGATGAAGATCTCAAAAGCGAGGATGTCAAGATCGACATGATGCAATGAATCAACATCTTCGAGAAGGGCAATCGGATCGTGAAGATTCTTTATTGGTGTTCCCTCTGTCTTCTTACCTCACGTCTTGAATCTCGGGACGAGATTCTTGTTTAGTGGGGGTGAGTTGTCACAGCCCTAGAATTTGCTTGTAGCTAATTACCTGAGTGAGCATCATGCATCATGTCTAAATTCTGAAAGTTGAATTGAGGTTAGTTGAAACCCTCATAAATCACTTCAAAAATAATCAACATTAAAATCTTTTCAAAGAAGTCCAAGAAAATGTTCCTCTTAGTCTCTGAAAATATTGGCAAGAGGTAAAACTTTAAACAATATTTTTGGAATCTCAGAGATATTTATTTTGGGCCTTTGAATTAAATCAATAACTATTTGCATTGGATATATATTTATTAATTAATTAATATATGTCCAATAATTCTGATCTTTGGTGAAGGGCTTTGGAATAATCCAACTAGTCCCTACAAGAATTATCAGAAGCAACAAAAATGATTTAGTGTCTAAAACTAAATCAAAACAAATTACAGAAAATGCAAAACAAAAAGAATTAGAAAAGAGAGAGAGAGAGAGAGAGAGAGAGAGAGAGAGAAGAGCTCACCTGGCGCTCACCTGACACGGCCCAGCACGGCCCAGCCCACCAGAGCCAGGCGCCAGTCGTCTCCTTCCTTTGCCAGGAGGACGACGGCGTGGCGCACGCACAGGAGGTGAAGCCACCTCCTGCTTCCACCTCCTGCTTCCACCCCACTCCGATCCGACGCGCTTGGAAATGCCCCAGCGCCCCTGGTCCTTCCCCTCTCTCGCAGCTCACTCTCCCCTCCTCTCCCTCGCTCTCTCCCGCGACGGCCGACGCGGCCATGGAAGCGCTGCCGTGAACCACCGCGCTCCCCGACCCCCTCTCGCCTTCCCGTGTTGCGTGGAAGCTCCGCCACTGTCGCCTACGCCTTCTGCACCGAGCCAAGCGAGCCGGGAAGCCCTGCTTCGTCCTCGGCGTCGTCTTCTTCAACCTCGGCCACCGGAGATCGCCACCGTCATTCGCCGGCGTCCGCGCTTCCCCAAGGTCGCCGACCAACTCTCTGGATCTGCTGTGAGATCCTCTACCTAGCCCTCTACTTCCCGTGCTCGATTACGCCGCGTAGCCACCGCCCCCTTCGAGCCCGAGCACTCCTCGCCGCCGGCCATGTCGCCGTCGTGGCTATGGCCATGCAAGCATGCGTTCGAGCGCACCACCGCACTCAGTGCGTCCTCAGGAGCCTAACACACGCACTCCCTCGCCCTGCCGTGCACCGTAGCCCTCTTTCCCTCTCTGCCCGAACTCCAACGCCGCCGCGAGCTCTGCTCCGGCGAGCTCCGGCCACCCTGCGCCCTGGTGCTGCCTCTGCTCGATGCGGCCGAGCGAGGGCTTCCTCCTGGTGTCCCCAGTGCGCCAAACGGTGACCCGCACGAGAAACCCGAGCAACTCCGGCGAAACCCCGCCGCGTATTTGGTCGCCGCCGGCCAAGCTCCGGTGAGCTGACGTGGCGTTGGCTTAATTAGTGCTAATGACCCTGCTAAAACTCCCTAGAGCCACTGCCATGTGGGCCCAGTGCCTATTTAGTTTAACTTAATGTTTTGTTTAGATTAGTTATTAACCCAGCTGGTCCCACACGCCAGTTTGACTTGCTGACATGGCCTTTGACCGGCCCCACACGTCAGTGACTCATGCCAGTGGTGTGTCACTAACCAGTAGGCCCCATAGGTCAGGTTTGACCTGGACCACCCCCGTTGACCTGCTGACATCACAGTGATGCAGTGCTGACGCAATTAATGATTTTTTGGTTTTAAAAAATAATCAGGAAATTCCAGAAAATGCCCAAAACTTCCAAAATTCATAGAAATTAAACCGTAACTCCAAATGAAATAAATTATATATGAAAAATGATCAGAAAAATATGAAGAATCTGTTTATGCCATGATCATGCATGTTTGAACAAGTTAACCTCACTGAATAGGACAAATTATGATTAGGGCAACTTATGAAATAACATTTGGAATTGGAATTTGGTCTTGTTTGAGTTCCACTTCAATTAGATTGGCTAGATATTGCATTAGGTCAACAGTACATTAATATGTCAAATCATTCATCCGCTTGTGCATTGCATTAATTGAATGTTGTTTATGTTCCCTTGCCGGTAATTGTCCCCTCTCGATAGACGTGGTTCCGACGACGTGATCGATGACACCGATGAAGAACTATATTATCTTCAGAAGTGCCAGGCAAGCAAAACTCCCTTGTTCATGCCGACACAATCCCACTCTCTCGCTCCTGCTCTCTTTTACTGCATTAGGACAACAACGATTCAACTGTTACATGATGCGGTAGCTGAACCCCTTTTCCTCTGCATGACCTGTCATTGCCACAGTAAATAGATGAAACCCACTAGCATGAGTAGGAGTTGTTTGAGCCCTGATGTGCCTACTCATTCATGCTTGTTTGTCAAGCCTGCTACTGCTTAGAGTTGAGTCGGGTCTGATTCATCAGGAATGAATTGGAATGGTGATGAACATGTCCTACTGTGTGTGAGCTAAGTGTGTGAACACTATTTGGTAAAGGTAGCGGTGAGAGGCCATGTAGGAGTACATGGTGGGTTGTCTCATTGAAGCCGTCCTCAGGAACTGAGTTCTGTGTTTCTGATCCATGAACCAGCTACTACCACGCATTGGGCCCGAAACCAATGGACCCTCTCGACTTATTAATTGCCCTTGCCCTCTGTCCAGGAGTTGCAACTAGTTTCTGGTGTTTGTAGGATATGTGTTGGCGGCCGTGCGTAGCGCTGACCCTAGGGGTGGGCTATGATGCGGTAGATACACCGTGGCACGGTGTATCGGGCACCCGTTTGGTGTCTCGGGAACCCTGCACACATTGTTTGGGGCTGTGAGCGAAACTCTGGCCGGATCTCCTCGCGGATGGAACCCGAATAGGCGATAAACCTGGACTAGAGACGTGTGTGGTTAGTCAGGTCGTGGCCGACTCCCTCGCCAGGCTTCCGCTTGAAGGTTGCCGAGTTACGCAACGTGTACATGGTGGTAAGTGGCGAGAGCATGTGTGAAGAAGTACACCCCTGCAGGGTTATAAATGATCTATTTGAATAGCCGTGTCTGCGGTAAAGGACTTCTGGGTTGCCTATAACAGTTCATAGACAAGTGAAAGTGGATACTCTAAAACTCGCAAGATAAGTGTGAGTGCTATGGATGGCCTTCTCGTAGGGAGACGGGAGCGGATCCATAGTGGTGTATTGAATGGTGAATATGTGGACTCATGTGCGCCACCTCAAAAGAGTTGCTTGCAGTCATAGTTCAGGTTAGCCACTGAGTCAAAGCTGGCTTGCTACAGTTAAACTCCACCACCCCCTTTATTGATATTGATGCATATGTAGATAGTTCTGATGTAAGTCTTGCTGGGTACATTTGTACTCACGTTTGCATATTTTCTGTTTTGCAGAGAGACGTTAGTCTCGCTAGTAGTTCCGTGTGGACTTCGACGTTTAGCTTGATACCTCAGCTACGATCTTGTGCCCTCGGCAGGATATGGTAGATAGTCAGGCTTCTTAGCCTTTTTCATTTGTAGATGTCTGTACTCAGACATGTTAAGTTTCCACATGTGTTTTGATTTGTATGCTATGATTGTTGGGTCATGAGACCCATGTTTGTAATATCTCGCTCCTCGGAGCCTAATGAATAAATACTTGAGTTGTAGAGTTATGTTGTGATGCCATGTTGTATTTACACATATCGAGCATATTGTGTGTATGATTGAAATGCTTGGTATGTGTGGGATCCGACAATCTAGTTGTTTATCCTTGGCAGCCTCTCTTATGGGGAAATGTAGTCTAGTGCTTCCATGAGCCATAGTAGTCCGCTACAGCCCGGTTCACCGGAGTCCTGTTAGCCCAGTGATGTCTACTACACAACCTTCTTCTTGTAGACGTTGTTGGGCCTCCAAGTGTAGAGGTTTGTAGGACAGTAGCAAATTTCCCTCAAGTGGATGACCTAAGGTTTATCAATCCATAGGAGGCGTAGGATGAAGATGGTCTCTCTCAAGCAACCCTGCAACCAAATAACAAAGAGTCTCTTGTGTCCCCAACACACCCAATACAATGGTAAATTGTATAGGTGCACTAGTTCGGCAAAGAGATGGTGATACGAGTGGTATATGGATGGTAGATAAAGGTATTTGTAATCTGAAAATATAAAAACAGCAAGGTAACAAATGATAAACGTGAGCGTAAATGGTATTGCAATGCGTTGAAACAAGGCCTAGGGTTCATACTTTCACTAGTGTAAGTCCTCTCAACAATACTAACATAATTGGATCATAAAACTATCCCTCAACATGCAACAAAGAGTCACTCCAAAGTCACTAATAGCGGAGAACGAACAAAGAGATTATGGTAGGGTACGAAACCACCTCAAAGTTATTCTTTCCAATCAATCCGTTGGGCTATTCCTATAAGTGTCACAAACAGCCCTAGAGTTCGTACTAGAATAACACCTTAAGACACAAATCAATCAAAACCCTAATGTCACCTAGATACTCCAATGTCACCTCAAGTATCCGTGGGTATGATTATACGATATGCATCACACAATCTCAGATTCATCTATTCAACCAACACAAAGGACCTCAAAGAGTGCCCCAAAGCTCTACCGGAGAATCACGACGAAAACATGTGCCAACCCCTATGCATAGGTTCATGGGCGGAACCCGCAAGTTGATCACCAAAACATACATCAAGTGAATCACGTGATATCCCATTGTCACCACAGATACGCACGGCAAGACATACATCAAGTGTTCTCAAATCTTTTAAAGACTCAATCCGATAAGACTACTTCAAAGGGGAAACTCAATTCATTACAAGAGAGAAGAGGGGGAGGAGAAACATAAGATCCAACTATAATAGCAAAGCTCGCGATACATCAAGATCGTATCATCTCAAGAACACGAGAGAGAGAGAGAGAGAGAGAGAGAGAGAGAGATCAAACACATAGCTACTGGTACATACCCTCAGCCCCGAGGGAGAACTACTCCCTCCTCGTCATGGAGAGCACCGGGATGATGAAGATGGCCACCGGAGAAGGATTTCCCCCTCCGGCAGGGTGCCGGAATGGGTCTAGATTGGTTTTCGGTGGCTACGGAGGCTTCTAGCGGCGGAATTCCCGATCTATTGTGCTCTACGATGTTTTTAGGGTATATGGAGATATATAGGCGGAAGAAGCACGTCGGTGGAGCTCCGAGGGGCCCACGAGGCAGGGGCGCGCCCAGGGGGGCGCGCCCTCCACCCTCATGACCTCCCCGGAAACTTCTTGGAGTAGGGTCCAAGTCTCCTGGATCACGTTTGGTGAGAAGATCATGTTCCCGAAGGTTTCATTCCGTTTGGACTCCATTTGATATTCTGTTTCCTCGAAATACTGAAATAGGCAAAAAAACAGCAATTCTGGGCTGGGCCTTCGGTTAATAGGTTAGTCCCAAAAATAATATAAAAGTGGAAAATAAAGCCCAATATAGTCCAAAACAATAGATAAAGTAGCATGGAGTAATCAAAAATTATAGATACGTTGGAGACGTATCAGGCATCCCCAAGCTTAATTCCTGCTCGTCCTCGAGTAGGTAAATGATAAAAAGAGAATTTTTGATGAGGAGTGATACTTTAGCATAATTTCAATGTAAATCTTCTTAATCATGGTATGAATATTCAGATCCGAAAGGTTCAAGACAAAAGTTCATATTGACAAAAAAATGATAATACTTCAAGCATACTAATCAAACAATTATGTCATCTCAAAATAACATGGCCAAAGGAAGTTCATCCCTACAAAATCATATAGTCTGGCTATGCTCCATCTTCACCACACAAAATATTTAAATCATGCACAACCCCGATGACAAGCCAAGCAATTGTTTCATACCTTTGATGTTCTCAAACTTTTTCAATCTTCACGCAATACATGAGCGTGAGCCATGGACATAGCACTATAGGTGGAATAGAATGGTGGTTGTGGAGAAGACAAAAAGGAGAAGATAGTCTCACATCAACTAGGCGTATCAACGGGCTATGGAGATGCCCATCAATAGATATCAATGTGAGTGAGTAGGGATTGCCATGCAATGGATGCACTAGAGCTATAAGTGTATGAAAGCTCAACAAAAGAAACTAAGTGGGTGTGCATCCAACTCGCTTGCTCACGAAGACCTAGGGCAATTTGAGGAAGCCCATCATTGGAATATACAAGCCAAGTTCTATAATGAAAGATTCCCACTAGTATATGAAAGTGACAACATAGGAGACTCTCTATCATGAAGATCATGGTGCTACTTTGAAGCACAAGTGTGGAAAAAGGATAGTAGCATTGTCCCTTTTATTTTTTTATTTTATTTTTTATTTGGCCTTTCTCTTTTTTTATTCGGCCTTTATTTTTTTATTTGGCCTTTCTTTTTTTATGGCCTTTCTCTTTTTTTTGGGACAATGCTCTATTAAATGATGATCATCACACTTCTATTTATTTAAAACTCAATGATACAACTCGATACTAGGACAAAGATGACTCTATATGAATGCCTCCGGCGGTGTACCGGGATTGCGATGAATCAAGTGTGACATGTATGCAAAATTATGAACGGTGGCTTTGCCACAAATACGATGTCAACTACATGATCATGCAAAGCAATATGACAATGATGAAGCGTGTCATAATAACGGAACGGTGGAAAGTTTCATGGCAATATATCTCGGAATGGCTATGGAAATGCCATAATAGGTAGGTATGGTGGCTGTTTTGAGGAAGGTATATGGTGGGTTTATGGTACCGGTGAAAGTTGCGCGGTACTAGAGAGGCTAGCAAAGGTGGAAGGGTGAGAGTGCGTATAATTCATGGACTCAACATTAGTCATAAAGAACTCATATACTTATTGCAAAAATCTACAAGTTATCAAAGCAAAGTATTACGCGCATGCTCCTAGGGGGATAGATTGGTAGGAAAAGACCATCGCTCGTCCCCGACCGCCACTCATAAGGAGGACAATCAATAAATACATCATGCTCCGACTTCATCACATAACGGTTCACCATACGTGCATGCTACGGGAATCACAAACTTCAACACAAGTATTTCTCAAATTCACAACTACTCAACTAGCATGACTCTAATATCACCATCTCCATATCTCAAGACAATTATCAAGTATCAAACTTCTCATAGTATTCAACACACTCATAAGAGAATTTTATTATTCTTGAATACCTAGCATATTAGGATTTTAAGCAAATTACCATGCTATTTAAGACTCTCAAAATAATCTAAGTGAAGCACTAGAGCAAATGACAAACTACTCCGAGAGATATAAGTGAAGATCAATGAGTAGTCGAATAATTATGCAACTATGTGAAGACTCTCTAACATTTAATAATTTCAGATCTTGGTATTTTTATTCAAACAGCAAGCAAAGCAAAATAAAATGACATCTAAGAATAGCAAACATCATGTGAAGAAGCAAAAACTTAGGATCAACCGATACTAACTGATAGTTGTTGAAGAAGAAAGGTGGGATGCCAACCGGGGCATCCCCAAGCTTAGACGCTTGAGAATTCTTGAAATATTATCTTGGGGTGCCTTGGGCATCCCCAAGCTTGAGCTTTTGTGTCTCCTTAATTCCTCTCATATCACGGGCTCCCTAAATCTCAAAAGCTTCATCCACACAAAACTCAACAATGACTCGTGAGATAAGTTAGTATAAACCATTGCAAAAACCTTATCATACTCTACTGTAGCAAATCACTAAAATTATTATTCAACATTGCATACTAAATGCCTCTGCATATTTAATAGTCCTATCCTCAAATAGAATCATTAAAGAAGCAAACATATGCAAACAATGCAAACATAACAGCAATCTGCCTAAACAGGACAGTCTATAAAGAATGCAGCAACATCCATACTTCCCTAGATCCAAAAATTATGAAAGAAAATTCCCACTGTAGTAAATTTATCAGAGCTTAATATTCAAAATGTTTCAACATTTTATCACATTCTGACTTTTCTAGGGAATTATTGCAACAGCGGTAAACTTTCTGTTTTCAAACAGCAACATGTGGACTTCTAAAATAGGCATAGTAAAGGCTATCAATGCCACTTTTATTGAACTAAAAGATGCAAAACATTGTTCTAAATAACAGCAAGCAAATCCTAACAAAATAAATTGACGCTCCAAGCAAAACACATATCATGTGGCAAATAAAAATATAGCTCCAAGTAAAGTTACCGATGAACAAGGACGAAAGAGGGGATGCCTTCCGGGGCATCCCCAAGCTTAGGCTCTTGGCTATCCTTGAATATTACCTTGGGTTTCCTTGGGCATACCCAATCTTAGGCTCTTTCCACTCCTTATTGCATAGTCCATCGAATCCTTACCCAAAACTTGAAAACTTCACAACACAAAACTTAACAGAAAACTCGTAAGCTCCATTAGTATAAGAAAATAAATCACCACTTAAATGTACTGTAATTAACTCATTCTTTATTTATATTGGTGTTATACCTAATGTATTACAACTTCTCTATGGTTTATAAACTATTTTACTAGCCATAGATTCATCAAAATAAGCAAACAACACACGAAAAACAGAATCTGTCAAAAACAGAACAGTCTTTAGTAATCTGGATCAAGCGTATACTTATGGAACTCATAAAATTCTCAAAAAAATTGATGGACCTGAGGAATTTATCTATTAATCATCTGCAAAAATAATTAACTAAATATCACTCTCCAAATAAAAATGGCAGCAATTCTCGTGAGCGCTAAAGTTTCTGTTTTTGACAGCATGATCAACAAGACTTTCCCAAAGTCTTCCCAAAGGTTCTACTTGGCACAAACACTAATTAAAAGCATAAAACCACATATAAACAGAGGCTAGATGAATTATTTATTACTAAACAGGAACAAAAAGCAAGGAACCAAAATAAAATTGGGTTGCCTCCCAACAAGCGCCATCGTTTAACGCCCCTAGCTAGGCATGATGATTTCAATGATGCTCACATAAAAGATAAGAATTGAAACATAAAGAGAGCATCATGAAGAATATGACTAGCACATTTAAGTCTAACATGCTTCCTATGCATAGGGATTTTGTGAGCAAGCAACTTATGGGAACAATAATCAACTAGCATAGGAAGGCAAAACAAGCATAACTTCAAAACCTTAAGCACATAGAGAGGAAACTTGATATTATTGCAATTCCTACAAGCATATATTCCTCCCGCATAATAATTTTCAGTAGCATCATGAATGAATTCAACAATATAACCAGCACCTAAAGCATTCCTTTCATGATCTACAAGCATAGAAATTTTATTACTCTCCACATAAGCAAAATTCTTCTCATGAATAATAGTGGGAGCAAACTCAACAAAATAACTATCATGTGATTGAAAATTAAGATCAAGATGACAAGTTTCATGGTTATCGTTATTCTCTAAAGCATACGTGTCATCACAATAATCATCATAGATAGGAGGCATGCTTTCATCATAATAAATTTGCTCATCAAAACTTGGGGGACAAAAAATATCATCTTCATCAAACATAGCTTCCCCAAGCTTGTGGCTTTGCATATCATTAGCATCATGGATATTCAAGGAATTCATACTAACAACATTGCAATCATGCTCATCATTCAAATATTTAGTGCCAAACATTTTATAGATTTCTTCTTCTAGCACTTGAGCACAATTATCCTTTCCATCATACTCACAAAAGATATTAAAAAGGTGAAGCATATGAGACAAACTTAATTCCATTTTTTTGTAATTTTCTTTTATAGACTAAACTAGTGATAAAACAAGAAACTAAAAGACTCAATTGCAAGATCTAAAGATATACCTTCAAGCACTCACCTCCCGGGCAACGGCGCCAGAAAAGAGCTTGATGTCTACTACACAACCTTCTTCTTGTAGACGTTGTTGGGCCTCCAAGTGTAGAGGTTTGTAGGACAGTAGCAAATTTCCCTCAAGTGGATGACCTAAGGTTTATCAATCCATAGGAGGCGTAGGATGAAGATGTTCTCTCTCAAGCAACCCTGCAACCAAATAACAAAGAGTCTCTTGTGTCCCCAACACACCCAATACAATGGTAAATTGTATAGGTGCACTAGTTCGGCGAAGAGATGGTGATATGAGTGGTATATGGATGGTAGATAAAGGTATTTGTAATCTGAAAATATAAAAACAGCAAGGTAACGAATGATAAACGTGAGCGTAAATGGTATTGCAATGCGTTGAAACAAGGCCTAGGGTTCATACTTTCACTAGTGTAAGTCCTCTCAACAATACTAACATAATTGGATCATAAAACTATCCCTCAACATGCAACAAAGAGTCACTCCAAAGTCACTAATAGCGGAGAACGAACAAAGAGATTATGGTAGGGTACGAAACCACCTCAAAGTTATTCTTTCCAATCAATCCGTTGGGCTATTCCTATAAGTGTCACAAACAGCCCTAGAGTTCGTACTAGAATAACACCTTAAGACACAAATCAATCAAAACCCTAATGTCACCTAGATACTCCAATGTCACCTCAAGTATCCGTGGGTATGATTATACGATATGCATCACACAATCTCAGATTCATCTATTCAACCAACACAAAGGACCTCAAAGAGTGCCCCAAAGCTCTACCGGAGAATCACGACGAAAACGTGTGCCAACCCCTATGCATAGGTTCATGGGCGGAACCCGCAAGTTGATCACCAAAACATACATCAAGTGAATCACGTGATATCCCATTGTCACCACAGATACGCACGGCAAGACATACATCAAGTGTTCTCAAATCTTTTAAAGACTCAATCCGATAAGATTACTTCAAAAGGGAAACTCAATTCATTATAAGAGAGAAGAGGGGGAGGAGAAACATAAGATCCAACTATAATAGCAAAGCTCGCGATACATCAAGATCGTATCATCTCAAGAACACGAGAGAGAGAGAGAGAGAGAGAGATCAAACACATAGCTACTGGTACATACCCTCAGCCCCGAGGGAGAACTACTCCCTCCTCATCATGGAGAGCACCGGGATGATGAAGATGGCCACCGGAGAAGGATTTCCCCCTCCGGCAGGGTGCCGGAATGGGTCTAGATTGGTTTTCGGTGGCTACGGAGGCTTCTAGCGGTGGAACTCCCGATCTATTGTGCTCTACGATGTTTTTAGGGTATATGGAGATATATAGGCGGAAGAAGCACGTTGGTGGAGCTCCGAGGGGCCCACAAGGCAGGGGGGCGCGCCCAGGGGGCGCCCTCCACCCTCGTGACCTCCCCGGAAACTTCTTGGAGTAGGGTCCAAGTCTCCTGGATCACGTTCGGTGAGAAGATCACGTTCCCGAAGGTTTCATTCCGTTTGGACTCCGTTTGATATTCTGTTTCCTCGAAATACTGAAATAGGCAAAAAAACAGCAATTCTGGGTTGGGCCTTCGGTTAATAGGTTAGTCCCAAAAATAATATAAAAGTGGAAAATAAAGCCCAATATAGTCCAAAACAGTAGATAAAGTAGCATGGAGCAATCAAAAATTATAGATACGTTGGAGACGTATCACCCAGCACTACTGCTCAGGACACTTGACTGGTCGGCATGTGTTTCACTTCGTTCCTGTGTCTGTCTCTTCGGGGAAATGTCACGCGGTGACATCCGGAGTCCTTCCTAGCCTGCTACAGCCCGGATTCCCGGAGTCCTGTTAGCCCAGTGCTATAGCCCGGATTCACACGCTGCTTACCGACATACTCGATGTGATTCATGTATGCCTGTCCCCATAGGTTAGTGCCGCTTTGGGTTCACGACTAGCCATGTCGGTCTGGGTTCTCTGTCATATGGATGCTAGCGACACTATCATATACGTTAGCCAAAAGGCGCAAACGGTCCCGGGCCATGGTAAGGCGACACCCGTGGGAATACCGTGCGTGAGGCCGCAAAGTGATATGAGGTGTTACCGGCTAGATCGATGTGACTTGGAATCGTGGTCCTGACAGAGTTTCTCTCGAAAGAAGTAAGTGGGAGGAAAGTAGAACTTGATGAAGTATTACCTCTTGAACCGGAAAGTGGCGCAACTCAGGAAAATGTTCCTGAGGTGCCTACACCGACTAGAGAGGAAGTTAATGATGATGATCATGAAACTTCAGATCAAGTTGCTACTAAACTTCGTAGGTCCACAAGGACACGTTCCACACCAGAGTGGTACGGCAACCCTGTCTTGGAAATCATGTTGTTAGACAACGGTGAACCTTCGAACTATGAGGAAGCGATGGCGGGCCCAGATTCCGACAAATGGCTAGAAGCCATGAAATCCGAGATAGGATCCATGTATGAAAACGAAGTATGGACTTTGACTGACTTGCCCGATGATTGGCAAGCCATAGAAAATAAATGGATCTTTAAAAACAAGACAGACGCAGATGGTAATGTGACCATCTACAAGGCTCGACTCGTCACTAAGGATTATCGACAAGTTCAAGGGGTTGACTACGATGAGACTTTCTCACCCATAGCAAAGCTAAAATCCGTCCAAATCATGTTAGCAATTGCCGCATTCTATGATTATGAGATATGGCAAATGGACGTCAAAACGGCATTCCTTAACGGCTTTCTTAAGGAAGAATTGTATATGATGCAGCCGGAAGGTTTTGTCGATCCTAAGAATGCTAACAAGGTGTGCAAGCTCCAACGCTCAATCTATGGGCTGGTGCAAGCATCTCGGAGTTGGAACATTCGATTTGATGAGATGATCAAAGAGTTTGGGTTTACACAGACTTATGGAGAAGCCTGTGTTTACAAGAAAGTGAGTGGGAGCTCCGTAGCATTTCTCATATTATATGTGGATGACATACTGTTGATGGGAAATGATATAGAATTCTTGGAAAGCATAAAGGCCTACTTGAACAAGTGTTTTCAATGAAGGGCCTTGGAGAAGCTGCTTATATATTAGGCATCAAAATCTATAGAGATAGATCGAGACGCCTCATTGGTCTTTCACAAAGTACGTACCTTGACAAGATATTGAAGAAGTTCAATATGTATCAGTCCAAGAAGGGGTTCTTGCCTGTATTGCAAGGTGTGCAATTGAGCACGGCTCAATGCCCGACCACGGCAGAAGATAGAGAAAAGATGAGTGTCGTCCCCTATGCCTCAGCCATAGGGTCTATTATGTATGCCATGCTGTGTACCAGACCTGATGTAAACCTTGCCGTAAGTTTGGTAGGAAGGTACCAAAGTAATCCCGGCATGGAACACTGGAGAGCGGTCAAGAATATCCTGAAGTACTTGAAGAGGACTAAGGATATGTTTCTCGTTTATGGAGGTGACGAAGAACTCGTCGTAAAGGGTTACGTCGATGCTAGCTTCGACACAGATCTGGATGACTCTAAGTCACAAACCGGATACGTGTATATTTTGAATGGTGGAGCAGTAAGCTAGTGCAGTTGCAAGCAAAGCGTTGTGGCGGGATCTACATGTGAAGCAGAGTACATGGCAGCCTCGGAGGCAGCACAAGAAGCAATCTGGGTGAAAGAGTTCATTACCGACCTAGGAGTCATTCCCAATGCGTTGGGCCCGATGACTCTCTTCTGTGACAACACTGGAGCTATTGCCCTTGCCAAGGAGCCCAGGTTTCACAAGAAGACCAGGCATATCAAGCGTCGCTTCAACTCCATTCGTGAAAGTGTTCAAAATGGAGACATAGATATTTTTAAAGTACATACGGACCTAAATGTAGCAGATCCGTTGACTAAATCTCCCCCTAGAGCAAAACATGATCAACACCAGAACTCTATGGGTGGTCGATTCATCACAATGTAACTAGATTATTGACTCTAGTGCAAGTGGGAGACTGTTGGAAATATGCCCTAGAGGCAATAATAAAATGGTTATTATTATATTTCCTTGTTCATGATAATTGTCTATTGTTCATGCTATAATTGTGTTATCCGGAAATCGTAATGCATGTGTGAATACATAGACCACAACACGTCCCTAGTGAGCCTCTAGTTGACTAGCTCGTTGATCAAAAGATAGTCATGGTTTTCTGACTATGGACATTAGATGTCATTGATAACGGGATCACATCATTAGGAGAATGATGTGATGGACAAGACCCAATCCTAAGCATAGCACAAGATCGTGTAGTTCGTTTGCTAGAGCTTTTCCGAATGTCAAGTATCATTTCCTTAGACCATGAGATTGTGCAACTCCCGGATACCGTAGGAGTGCTTTGGGTGTGCCAAACGTCACAACGTAACTAGGTGACTATAAAGGTGCACTGCGGGTATCTCCGAAAGTGTTTGTTGGGTTGGCACGAATTGAGACTGGGATTTGTCACTCCGTATGACGGAGAGGTATCTCTGGGCCCACTCAGTAATGCATCATCATAATGAGCTCAATGTGACCAAGTGGTTGATCACGGGATCATGCATTACTGTATGAGTAAAGTCACTTGCCGGTAACGAGATTGAACGAGGTATTGGGATACCGACGATCGAGTCTCGGGCGAGTAACGTACCGATTGACAAAGGGAATTGTATACGGGATTGATTGAATCCCGACATCGTGGTTCATCCGATGAGATCATCGAGGAGCGTGTGGGAGCCAACATGGGTATCCAGAGCCCGCTGTTGGTTATTGACCGGAGAGTCGTCTCGGTCATGTCTGCGTGTCTCCCGAACCCGTAGGGTCTACACACTTAAGGTTCGGTGATGCTAGGGTTGTTGAGATATTAGTATGCGGTAACCCGAAAGTTGTTCGGAGTCCCGGATGAGATCTCGGACGTCACGAGGAGTTCTGAAATGGTCCGGAGGTGAAGAATTGTATATAGGAAGTCCAGTTTCGGCCACCGGGAAAGTTTCGGGGGTCACCGGGACCACCGGAAGGGTCCCGAGGGTCCACCGGGTGGGGCCACCTATCCCGGAGGACCCCATGGGCTGAAGTGGGAGTAAGGATGTCAATTTTACCCATGGACATGGATACCCATGGATATCTGACCCGAATGGATAGGGTTTGGATATGCTTTTGTGCCCATGGATAGCGTCCAAACCCGACCCGATTGCTCATGGGTAGGGCATGGATCTAAACTTGTACCCATGGGTATACCCAAACTCGACCAGATAGTATGATTTATTGGGCAAAAATATGCTATCCTTACCCCACAGTCACATGTCCCACTGCAATTTTCCACTTTGGTATCTAAAACATACAAAAAATTGCATGATCCCCGACGTAACTTCTATTAGTTGACATTCAATTCCCACCATAACATACTTCAGCGACCCTTCCCTTATTTTTATATCCTCATTAAATGACTCATCATTCTCATCTTTTAGAAAAATACTAAGTGATATTAGGTTGTTAGTGGACGTTGATTTGCCATAAGTTGATGTTTACCATAAGTGAAGTATAGCCCGCCACAAGGTGAAGAATGGAAGAGCTTATGTTAACATTATGCTATGTCTTATTTATATGTCTTGAGGGGACCCACCGGATATCCAATGGGTATGGATATCCATCGGGTTTGGACATGGGCACAATTTTTCATCCATGGATTTTTTCACGGGCAGCCAAAGACTGTCTTCATGGATATGGATATGGATTTGATATTGTTCAACCCGATCCAAATCCGACCCATTGCCATCCTTAAGTGGGAGGGGAACCAGCCCCTGATGGGCTGGTGCGCCCCCCTTGGGCCTTCCCCTGCGCCTAGGGTTGGAAACCCTAGGGGTGGGGGCGCCCCACTTGGCTTGGGGGGCAAGCCACCCCCCTTGGCCCCCCCCCCCCCATCTAGATGGGATCTAGAGGGGCCGGCGCCCTCCTGGACCCCTATATAAAGAGGGGGGAGGGAGGGCTACGCCCCCCAAGCCCCTGGCGCCTCCCTCTTCCCCCGTAACACCTCTCCCTCTCGTTAGAGCTTGGCGAAGCCCTGCCGAGATCCCGCTGCTTCCACCACCACGCCGTCGTGCTGCTGGATCTCCATCAACCTCTCCTTCTCCCTTGCTGGATCAAGAAGGAGGAGACGTCTTCCCAACCGTACATGTGTTGAACGCGGAGGTGTCGTCCGTTCGGCGCTCGGTCATCGGTGATTTGGATCACGACGAGTACGACTCCATCAACCCCGTTCTCTTGAACGCTTCCGCTCGCGATCTACAAGGGTATGTAGATGCACTCCCCCTTCCCTCGTTGCTAGATAACTCCATAGATTGATCTTGGTGATGCGTAGAAAATTTTAAATTCTGCTACGTTCCCCAACAGATCTAATCTAAGGAATTGATCTAATCTATAGAACTGATCTAATCTTTAATCATATCGGATGCCGTCCCTGGGAAGAGGAGATTAATCTCCCCAGGGGCGGCGAGCTACGGAAGTGATGGAAGGTCTTAAGATCGAAGTGCATGCTCTAGCCAATGCAACTAAAAATTGATCTGATGGAGGAGACTAGGCAGCACATTATACGTTAACACTCATCCTCACATGTGGCTCACTCAGGCCTAAACATGGACCGAAAGTGGGCTGCAATTTAATTGCGCCAGTCGGGTCTTGAACTCGAGACCTCTTGGCTCTGATACCATGTAAAAATTGTAGGATGATAGAATAATTGTGTTTGTATGTTGTTGTTTTGATCTGACCCTTATTTGGGGTATATATAGGAGTACAATGTGGAAAGAGGCTTGGAGTATAAGACAAGACATGATGTTTATAAACTAATTCTATCTCTATCCTAATCACGTTTTTACTTTTAACAATCCGCTGAAATTTCCGCAGACTATGATCTAACCTACTGATAAAACAAAACAGGCAACAACGGAAATCCTTCGCGCACAAACCAATTAATACTGATCTAATTAGAAACACATGACCTGATCATTGATGTTGATTCCAATCAAACCACGATGAACACCTAGTGGGCTCTCAATGAAAGCACCAATGTCGGTTCTATATCTGGCATATCTCGTAGTAGGGGTCCTAAGCTAGGCGTCTAGGAGTGATGGTAACATGGACACGGATTTTACCCAGGTTCGGGCCCTCTTGATGGAGGTAAAACCCTACGTCCTGCTTTTGATTGTATTGATATGGGTGTAATATAGGGTACATGTATCTACCACGAGATTGTTCTAATGAATATTAGATGATCTATTGTCTAGCCTGTCCTCGGTTTATATAACACACCGGAGGCCTAGGGTTTTAGGAGAGTCCTCGGCTTGTGCGCCAAGTCTTGTGGAAACCTCCTTGTATGTGGCATGGGCCGCCTGAAGTGGCCCATGAGTGAACCGCCGTGGGGGTCCTCGGCCTGATCCACCTGATCGAGGGACGACGTGGTGAGTACCCCCTAGTCCAGAAGACCATCACAGGGGGCACCCCAAAGCACATCAATTGTTCTCTTAGCCGTGTGCGGTGCCCCCTCCATAATTTACTGCTCCGGTCATAGCATTGTAGTGCTTAGGCGAAGCCTTGCGCGGATTACATCACCATCATAGTCACCACGCGCGTCGTGCTGATGGAACTCTCCTTCGACCCTCTACTGGATCAAGAGTTCGAGGGACGTCATCAAGCTGAACATGTGCTGAACTCGGAGGTGCTGTACGTTCGGTACTTGATCGGTTGGATCACGAAGACGTTCGACTACATTAACCGTGTTAACCTAACACTTCCCCTTTCGGTCTATGAGGGTACGTGGACACACTCTCCCCCTCTCGTTGCTATGCATCTCCTAGCTAGATCTTGCGTGATCGTAGGAATTTTTTTGAAATTGCATGCTACGTTCCCCAACAGTGGCATCCGAGTCAGGTCTATGCGTAGATGATATGCACGAGTAGAATACAAAGAGTTGTGGGTGATAATAGTCATACTGCTTACCACCAACGTCTTATTTTGATTCGGCGGTATTGTTGGATGAAGCGGCCCAAACCAACCTTATATGATCACGTTCATGAGACCGGTTCCACCGATAGACATGCAACTTGTTTTGCATAAAGGTGGCTGACGGGTGTATGTTTCTCTAACTTTAGTTTCTCCAACTTTAGTTCCAATAAAGTGCCTTTCTGCTCCCGAGCTCAAATGAGCTCGGTGAACAATAAAATCAAAAAAAGAATTGAAAAAAATATATTGGGGAGAAACGTTGACAAAAGTTTTAAGTGCTTGCAAAATTTCATCATGAAATCACATTCCTATAAGGCGTGGCAAAAAAATCTATGCTTCAAAATACTTTTAAAAATAGCATTTTTAGAGTATCGATTTTTTGCCATACCTTTTAGGGATGTGATTTCATGATGAATTTTCGCAAGCACTTAAAACTTTTTTCAATGTTTCTTCTAAAAAAACTGGAATTTTTTGAATTTCTTTTATTTTTTTTCAATCTTACTGTTCACCCAAGCTCATTTGAACTCGGGTGCAGAAACTCTCTGCGTCCTTGCCATTCGTAAGGCCAACTCCACCGCGCGACCCCATCCTGTCCGCGGGCGTCCGTTTGGGGTAAAACAGATGAACCAGATGGCCCAGCGCGGGGGCGCAAATGGACTTTTGTTCGTTTTGTGTCCGCTATCGACCCATCCCCGGCCCAAGTTTGCGCCGCTTTTGGGGTGAAACAGACAGCACGCGGACGCGCGGGCCGTCGACGCGTGTCCTTCCCTGGCCCGCCCGTCGGTGGCACAAGGGCACCTTTTTCTATCCGCCTCCTCCCTCCCTCCGGCCGCACGCCTTCTCCACCCTTCCCCACTCTTCCCTCGCCGCCGCTGCTACCATTGTAGCTGTGCAGCTCGGACGCGCACTCGCCCCGCCCCTTCCCCTCGGCGCCCCGAGCTACCCAACCACGGCCACCTATTTTGCGCACCCGCCGGCCGAATTTGGACCGGATCCGGTCGGTCTTGAGCTCGCCCGGCTGTGGGAGGCCGCGCCACGCCATGGACTGGCCGGACAACGGGCCTGAAGGCCATGGCAGGACCGCAAGGCCACATGCAGGCAGTGGCTCCTCTAGCCGCTCGGATCTACACCGTCGGTGGTCCGCCGGCAGATACACGAATGGCGGTCGGCCGGGCTCGGTGCTAGCCCAAAAACTCGTCGGCGCACCGTTGCCGCTCATTAAGTGCGACGATTGCGTCAAGAAGGTTGTGCGCCACGTGTCTACAACGACGGAACATCCTAGATGGGTGTTCATCAAGTGCTTAAACGATGGGGTATGTGCTTTTTTAGCTTCGGTTTATGCTCTAGATTTGACAAGTTATGCCAACTTCAATTTTTGTTGTGTAGAATGGATGCAAGTTTTGGTATTGGGAAGAAGAGTACATCGATATATTGATAGAGCGCAATTTAGTAGATGTTCGTGCACTTTTAGCTAGCATAGAGGCTGTAGATGAGACAAGTGCACTTGTTGCTAGATTAGAGGCTAGACACGAGACTAGATGCGAGGAAGCAACCTCTACTTCTTTAGGCTCGAAGAAGAAGAAAGAAACACGCAAGATGGAGGCGGCTCCTCCGCAGATCAACAATGAATGCATCGAGAAGGCACTAATCCAACTTACAGGAGCAGTTATGTAAGTTGGATATCTTCTAAAATGTATTCTTGTGATTCTTGTTTTCTTTAGTCTTGCTTTTCTAGTCAAAATTTGGTGATGTATTCTCATGTACCAAGACTGAATGATGAAAAAAGTTTTAAGGACTTGTATACAAAAAGTACGCGGACAGGATGCGACCGGGATGCGTCCGCGCGTTGGCCGCACGTGTTGTGTCGAATATTGTGTACAAGGTAGGTTACAGTTGGACTAGGAGTTGTATTGTGTTTACATAGGATATGGAGTCGTGTCCTAGTAGGACACTTGTATCCTAGGCCTCTCATATATAGCGAGGGTAGACACACGATGTAACCTATGCCAACATAATAGAACGGGCACGCGGGGGAGCCGGCGGCGTGTGCCGGCGCCCGGGCGGCCGGGGTGCGGTATTGTAGCGGTGTCATGGGGAGGAGCGCCCATAGTCAAGCCCCGGGGATGTAGCCATATCGGTGAACCTCGTTAACAAATCTCGGTGTCGTGCTCGTCTGATTGCTTGGTCCTCCAATGATCAATGGTATGCTCAGATTTATTCTAACAAGTGGTATCATGAGCTAGGTTGTTCAAAGGCTTTGGATTGTTGATGCAGAGGAAGTATCAAGTTTGAGATGCAGCCGATTGTGGTGTGGTTCTCAACAAGATTGGAAAAGGCAAATCAGAGTACAGGTCTTGCAGCAGACAGGACGTGCGGCGATCGATCTGCCGATCGATCAGGCGAGCGTATAGGCAGGCGCATGCACGCATGGCAGCGTGAGGCGAGACGTGCGGCGGTTGATCAGGTGAATCGATCGGGCGAGCGTCAGGCGACGCACTCGAGTTGCGGCAGCAGCGACGCGATCCAGTGGATGGCCGACCTAGTTAGGCTGGTCGAGCTGGGCTGATGCTAAGGCCCATGGAGCATCACGGTGCAAAGAGGGTCATGCTGGGCGCGTTGGATGTGCAGGTCTGTTGTGTACATGCATGAGATTTGTTTTGAGAAAAAATAGGGACCGAGTCCCTGGAGGCAGCGGCCTCTCGTTGTCACGCGGAAGGAGGCAAACCGAATCAGGAAAGAGAAAATCTATCATGGTTCGCATCCATCAAGAAGAACAAACAAGGCAAAAGCTAGTATTGGAGTTGTGCCTGGAGCGGTTACACGTGAAGACCAGCTAGTTGATCGCTAGTAGTACACGGAGGTTCTGTTCGTGCACTTGGGGATCACGGGAAGACTGCTTGGTTATTTTTCGCAGGGTCGGCCATACAAAAAACCATGACGCCATCAGGGCATCGGGTTTGAGGTGGAGAAGTTCATCGGAGCTAAAAACCTTGGGTTATGGCAGACACGGGTGAAACATTTGTTGGCACAACAGGGATGCTTGAAGGCGTTGCGGAAAGTCAGTTCAGCTAAGATGGAATTATCATGTGATGGATGGAAATTTGCGAAAGACGATTTGGGAGCCTCGAGCGTGTCATGCAGTCGGAGAAGTTCGGCTAGGTCGGACTAGATAGTCTGGCGGATCGACGTGAGTCGGTTGATACAGAAGATGGTGGTGGGATCGGCGAGGACGACATAGGAGCGTGATGCTGATGGTGACCGACTTCTGGGCGTGGAAACACGTGCCACAGGCCCCGGGGGCTTGTGCGGCTTCGACAAGACTATGGTGCGGGATTGATTCAAGGTGGTGTATACACGGAGCTTGAAGTCGATGAGGCGCAGGGGTGGATTGATCATCTACCATGGAGTCATGTTGAAGGTGGAGCTGGATTGAGGGGCTACGGTGTAGGGATCCAGTGAATAGAAGCCTATTCAGCAAAAGGGAAAAAGCGAGTGACATGCAGTTCGGACTGGAGCCCAGTGGTCTGATGGAAGTGTGAAACTCGTCATCGGTCAGTGATGATCGGTGGTACTCTGCAGTGGAGGTTGAGTGGTGTGGGTTCGCGACCCTTGAGACTCGACCAGGACAACGGAGGCTCGACGCGGTAATAGCGGCGAGGCGTGCGATATGCACGGGACATGGAGACGGGCCAGGGCTCTGGTGGTCATACATGTGGTGAGACAACTGCGAATTTGACTCGGGATGACTACAAGCAATGGTGAAATTCCTTCAAGTTTCAGACAGGCGGTCAAGAAAGGGGCGGTGATGTTGAGTTTAGGTAACTCTTATGTGTGACACCCAATATGTGAGTTGTTCACTTTCACGCAGATCAGTGATCAGTGTGTGATGGCGTTGGATTGGTACTCTGGAAGTTGGGAGCACAAACTAAAGTAACGAGGAACTTAATTTTGCTCGAGTGTTGACTATGGTCAAGAAAAAGGAGGGACTACAAGTTGCAGCTGGAGTCACATGGAGTCTTTGGAGTAGCAGCGGTGCTCATGGAATAAGCTCAAGTCCAATGTACATGGAAGTTTGACGCATTGACAAATTCAAGGTGGTGGAGAATATTCGCCAAGGTGGAGTTTGTTAGAGTTGTGTCGAATATTGTGTACAAGGTAGGTTACAGTTGGACTAGGAGTTGTATTGTGTTTACATAGGATATGGAGTCGTGTCCTAGTAGGACACTTGTATCCTAGGCCTCTCATATATAGCGAGGGTAGACACACGATGTAACCTATGCCAACATAATAGCACGGGCACGCGGGGGAGCCGGCGGCGTGTGCCGGCGCCCGGGCGGCCGGGGTGCGGTATTGTAGCGGTGTCATGGGGAGGAGCGCCCATAGTCAAGTCCCGGGGATATAACCATATTGGTGAACCTCGTTAACAAATCTCGGTGTCGTGCTCGTGTGATTGCTTGGTCCTCCGATGATCAATGGTATGCCTCAGATTTATTCTAACAGCACGGCCACCGCATCCCAGAATAAGCCCAGATACGACCCCATTGCTCTATCTAAACGAATAGAAACCGGACAAAACGGACATCTGTTTGGGATCGCGCGGTGGAGTTGGCCTAACATCTTTCTTTCTACCGGCTTCTCTTTCGTTTCTGTATATTTGTGAGCAGCCGCAGAGCTGTGCATCGCACAGAGTCCGCTCCTTCAACGGTCATACCATACCCTTTTTCTTTCTTTTTTCGCGAAAAAGGTGGTACCATACCCGGAGTAGGCACGTAGCACATCGCCCTAACTAGGAAGCACCGCGTCCATCCTTTCACCCTGATGGACATGTGCACCAGGGATGCTGCAATGTTCTCTCTAGTCTACCAAACGAAAGCCACTTTCAATAGCCATCAAAACAAACTCCTCCAAAACGATGCCGTAGCTAAACATGGAACCAATTTACGAAAATGCCGAACAAAAGGCAATGTAGAGCTTACTTTAGCTAATTCTCTCTATACTTTGCAGAGTTTATTTTTGGCAACCAAACAGCTGAAATCGAAACTGGTCTCGAACCTACAAACGGAGGAAGAACCTGGTCCATGTGCGACGGAAGCCGCGGCACCCGTGCGGAGGCGACGCTCCCTGCCAAGGTCGACGGTGGACGAGGTCCACCGTCGCCGGGGTCCCGATTCCCAGTATATGCTCTCGTCTCGTGGGTGGTGCGAGGGAATCCGGTGCGGCTCGGCCCCCCAACCGCGGCTTCCAACCCACTCCTGCTTCCACTAAAGCGTTATCCCCCGCGTGGCCGCCTCTCCGCCGTCCAGCCCCCGATCCGACGGCCCCGGAAGCCCGAGCTACCGGCCCCGTACGCCCGCCAGGCCCACGGCGCTTTCCCCCGTATATCTTTTCGCGTCGCCAGAAAGGAAGGCCACGCCTCAAAGTTAATATCGCGGCATCGGGTCCTGCGCTGCGCGCCTGCTGCTGCTCCCTCGCCCTCGCCTCCGCTGCCGTCGCGCGAGATCAACCCCGCCGGTGAGGGACCCCTCTCCCCTCGCTCCCTCCCTTCCTCGCCGCCGGTTCCGTTTCCGGTGGCCGGACCGGTTGCTGCGACGCCCGCTCTCGTCGGTTCCGCGTTGTTGAGTCGTGGCGCGGTGCCACTGTACTGTACTGTACGAGTGTGCGCATTTCCTGGTTCCTGTCGCTTGCACTCCGTTCTTCTGCTGCTTATCTTTTTCTCCGGTTACGGGCTCGGTGGGTTCGGTGAGATCCTTCTGCTCTGATTCGTCTGAGTGATGGCGGTGCGTTTCGCGATCGGTCGATTGTGGTATGGTTCGTCGCCTCTTTCTCGTCTGCTTCTTCCCTTTTTGCCCCGCAGGGTAAAATTTCCCCCTCTGTTCACCTGCTCCTCCATCTCTCTCTCTCTCTGTACGCTCATGTGCATTTTGGTGGTCTTGAACGCCCATTCCACCGCGATTCAAGTGCTCAAATCTCCCCTGGGTTTCGAATAGGACGACGACGACGACGTGAACCCGGCGGTGCTTTTTTTTCGATTTTTTTAATCTGTTCTCTGGATTTAGTCCGATCTGTTTCGCGGCTGCAGAGGCGCGGATATTTTGCTCCTTCCGTGGTGTTCCTTCTCGTCCTTTTTGAGCAACTTCTCTTACCTCGAGTTTGCCAAACTTGTAGCAGCATGCGTCGCTGCTCTCCAAATCTGTTCGTTGCGGTTGCGGCGGCTGTTTCCCCTCTTAGGTAAAGTTTTTTTTTACCCGCATTTGTGCTTTGTCTCGCCTCAGCTCCTGGATGATTCTGTTACTATTTCTAGAGAAGAGAACACGAGTTGGACCATGCGGTAGTTGTTCTTCAGGGAAAGGCTCTTAATCTCGGCTGATGCTTCAGGGGAAGGCTCTAAATCTCGGCTGATGTTCAGTTAGTATTTAGGACGTGATGGTGATGCCATCTTCCGATTTATTTTATTTTGCTTCCGAAGATCATGCTAGCTTTGACTAATAGTAGTAGTAGCACACTACAGTCCTGTCCAGTCCTCGCATAGATTATTAGCCTAGGTCCTGTCTGTCTGTTAAATTAATGTTACTTGTTAATATTGTTTACTGATAGTATATTGCTGCTATTTTTTTGGAAGTTACTTGTTAGAAGGGCTGCGCACTTTACATTAGCCCTTTGCGTGTGGACGTGTGGCATTGCCGACTGGGGACTTTTTCTGGCTTTTCAAATGCCAATAAAGTTGCTTAGATCTGTCTTTCTTTGCGGCCATTTTCAGTCTGCTAGTATATTATGTGGTCAATTATCAGGCAATGTAGAGCCCAGTTCAGGAAACATGGAAACTGTGTATTCTTGAATGCAACTGCGCTGTGTTTAGGGGTAGTTGCCAACACAAAAGGTTATTGGGATGGACAAAGTTGAATTACTTGTGATATATGTGTCAGTATTGATGTGGAAAGAGCTCATGTGGTCAGGATTAGGCAACTCATGCAAAAACATGAGAATACAGGGTCAGGTTTTCCGTTTTCCGTTTTTGCATAGTCCATACATAGCTTTCACCACTCAACATTCAGTAGAGCATTATTTAGGTTAATATGTTGAGTTATTTAGGACGTGATGCCATCTTCAGATTTTATTTATTTTGTTTCGAGTCCTAAGATCATGCTAACTTTGACTAATGTACTACAGTCCTGTGCTGGCATAGATTATTAGCCTATTCTAACTGCAGCTCGTGCCTATCTGTTAAATTAACATTAGTTATTACTAGTATTGTTTACTGATGTCTTGCTAGTGTTCTTTTCTAAGTTATTTATGAGAAGGGGTGTGCACCTTACATTTGCCATTTGCGTGTGGCCTTGGAGTTACCCCGCCTAACTGTGGTCCTCTGGCCTTTCAGTTTGTTCAATGCCAACTAAGTTACTTAGATCTGTCTTTCTTTGTGACAATTATCTGTTTGCATGTGAATGATTTTCACTGACAGGAGAACACTGACGTGAGTATTCAATTGGTTCTCCTGGTCATGGATGTTGTAGTAGTCATTTGGATTGGATAAGTGCATAATTTGTCTACTATTATGTGGTATGATGAGTTATCTGGCAATAGAGACCAGAGTATTAGTATACATATTCAGGAAACAAGGAAATTGTGTATTCTTGAATACAACTGCGCTGTGTTTAGGGGAAGTTGCCAACGCAAGGTTTCTTGGGATGAGCAAAGTTGGATCTACTTGTATTGTCGATAGTTTCTGTGCTTATGTAGGTGTCAGTATTGCTGTCGAAAGATTAGGCAACTCATGCAAAAACATGAGAATACAGGGTTAGGTTTTCCGTTTTGCATAGTCCATACATTGGAGATTTCTTCTTGATGGTCAAGCACCAGGTTGAAATTTATTTGCACATTACATAGCTTTCACTACCCAACATGTAGTAGAGCATTATTCAGATTAATATGCGGAGGATGACATTGTTAGCTTCGAAAATGTTTATAATTTAGTTTGTTGCATGAAATTTTGAAGTTCTGTAATGTTTTCTCACCCTATGTTTGGAGCCTCTCTTAACATGTCTTTCAAGTATTTACATTTGCTTGTTAGTGTCCTTGATATAGAGAACCTAGTTACTTACGGATGATATTTTCTAATTTTATAGCCATGGCTGGAGAAGCTGATGGGAAGACCTACCAGGTATCAAGGATGCCCCCTGCTGCTCTCAACGAGCGCATCCTTTCTTCCATGTCTCAAAAGCACGTTGCTGCTCACCCATGGCATGACCTGGAGATAGGTATTGTGCACCCTCAGTTGAACAATGTTAAGATAGTTTTGCTAAAATTTTGTACTGTGCTGCAAGTGTTTCTGTTTAATATCTTACTAGTTACTATATTTTCTTTGAAAGTGCAGGTCCAGGAGCCCCTGCAGTTTTCAACTGTGTAAGTTTATCTTTTAAATAGTTTAACTTTAAATATAGTCGATGTTCTGATCAACTTGATCGATATCAAATTGGAGCTTTACCTTCATCTTGCATTGAGTTTCAAATTTCGCCATAGGGACTGAAATTAATCTACCTGGTTTTGAAGTATTGAAATCCTCCTTTTGAAACTTCCATACTTGTATTAATTCCATAAAAAAATGGGGTCGGGTTTATTGAAACTTTTTGGGACATTCTAGAGTTTGCAGTTCCTGCTACCAGTTTGGCTTTCACATGATATATACTAGCTCAGGCGTGTCTCAAGTTATTGTACTAAGCCATTGTTATATGCATTAATCTTACTTTGTGTAGACCAGCTAAGACAAGATGTTCTATTCTGGATTTCCTTCTTATTTTCGTGTCTTTATCTGCTGTGTTATTAAGTTATGTGCAGTTACACAGACTTGTTTCTTTTTCCTTTCATTTCCAGGTGGTTGAGATTCCTAGAGGCAGCAAGGTTAAGTATGAGTTGGACAAAGCAACTGGTCTTATCAAGGTCAGCTTGCAGTACATCCTTTTGCCTTTGTGTGCATCATGTTACTTAACTCCCTCTTGAATCCTAAAGGGTGTCATTAGAATCCAGCTGTTATGCTCAGAATGTAAAAGGGAGATTAAAGACACCATCTATTAACATTGCATGTACAAATTGAGGAATTCTGTTAATAATACTGACAAAAGGTCATGCCTTAATAATGTGCCACTAACTGTAGGTTAGTCAGTAATGTGCCACACATGAATGTGGAGCACTTGCATAGTTGCATCTTACAACTACTTTTATTCTACATTGATAAAAGAAAACTTGAACGTTTTGTTTCATCCAGGTTGATCGTGTTCTGTACTCCTCAGTTGTGTACCCACACAACTATGGCTTCATTCCACGCACACTCTGTGAGGATAATGACCCGATGGACGTCCTTGTCCTGATGCAGGTATCGAATAGATGCGGTGCTTAATTATTTGTACATTATATAAGCTCTGTCCTAACGTCACTGCTCTTTCTCCTGGACAGGAACAAGTTGTTCCTGGTTGCTTCCTGCGTGCCCGTGCTATTGGGCTTATGCCTATGATTGATCAGGTTAGATTTCACCATCACTTGTTTACATTGAAGATGCTTTATTTCATGTCAGCATGGACAAGAAATTATTTGCTTGTACTCCCTCTGTAAGGAAATATAAGAGCGTTTAGATCACTACTTTAGTAATCTAAACGCTCTTATATTTCTTTACGGAGGGAGTATATTCCACTGCACAGTTTTAAGATTGCTTGATGCATGAGTTCTACCACTTACAAAGTGGGTTACTGCTGAGTTCTTACATTAGTTAATCATTTGATGTCACTAGGGTGAGAAAGATGACAAGATCATAGCTGTCTGTGCTGATGATCCTGAGTACCGTCACTTCAGAGACATCAGTGAACTTCCCCCGCATCGCCTACAGGAAATCCGTCGCTTCTTTGAAGACTGTACATTCCTCAACTATGATCAACTTCACTGTCCATTCCAAAATTCTATGTGCCAGATCATGAACTGAACTAACTGGATTCTGACCATTGAACTTGTGACAGACAAGAAGAATGAAAACAAGGAGGTTGCAGTGAATGATTTCCTCCCAGCAGAAGATGCCATCAATGCAATCAAGTACTCGATGTGAGTTTTGCTGCTTCATACTTGTACTAACATTGTTTACTCTACCAGCATATGGACTCTATACTGCCTTACTGTTATTCCTTTTTTTTTTTGCGGGTGGGCTTACTGTTACCTGAACCGATTCTTGCGCTGAACCGCTTAAAATGCTATACGGCAGGGACCTCTACGGTTCGTACATCATGGAGGGCTTAAGGAAGTGATCTCCAGTTGGTGGACTGCGGATGCTACGCGATCCTCCCTACGGCTTATCAATAGTACGACAGACATTTATGTTAACATGATGATCGAAAACCATCAGTCTGTTGGGGATCTATATATACCTTCTGTCCATGCTGAGTCAAGCATGGGTACATTTTCCTTCCGTATATGCCATGTCAGGTCCAAGTATTTGACCTCTTGCTGGAACCTTTTTTGTCAAACCGTCTCTTGACAGAGCGGCTGCTTAATAGGAAATCAGCGTTACGCGAAGGCGCGTATGCGTGCCTCCAGTCCGTTTAACCGTGTGTGTGATATCTTGATGTTGTGTGGTATCCGCTGGTTTTGCTTTCCCTGGGTTCTTTTTTCCATTCGTTTTCTGTGAACGTCCTCAGCTGTTGTCACCATCATGGAATCCTGTGTAGTCTTTGTCACAGTAGTTTAGAGCTGTTGGAACTTTTTCAAGGAACGTCCTCACCTGTTGTCACCATCATCAGTTTTCTCTCTCTATTCATCTCAGCCACATCCCTTTGCATCACGCCATCGCATTGCTAGTTTCTTTCACGTTTAGAGTCTCTGGATGGTCCGAATACCCAATTCTGAGCTTAGGCTCATCTACACCTGATGAACAGTAAATTCAAAAATAATAAAATTCTGATTTTTTTTGTGGAGAAAGATGACTTAGTGCGTGTCAAATTTCAAAGCATTTGGACATCTGAATAGTTCTCAGCAAAATAAACAAAATCGGGTCTGGACAGTACACAAACAATAAACTTTTTGACATACCTCAAATTTGTCTCTTTTTTGCCGAGAGCTACTCGGACATTCAAATGCTCCGGAATTTGGCACGGACATCACGCACTTCGTGATCTTTCTCTAAAAAAAGTAGATTTTTTGAACTATTTTACTATTTTGAATTACTTTTTTAGTCACTCCCGGGCTCATCTGAACCTAGGAGCCAAAACGCCTCACTCCTGGATGGTCCCGTTTTTTATGTTTAGTCTCTTGGATTGTGGATCCTCTTAATTTGACAAATAACGTCGTTCTAAGAAGAGTTTGTTTGAATTCTGTTGAGGTGTTGATTAGTCGACATTTCCTGCCCAATTGTTATTGCGGTCTGTAATACAGTGAAAGACCACGGTGTTAAAAATACCTTTCTTGCACCGGGTGACATGTTGAATGGCAAATTTGCACCACAGATAGGAAAGGCAGGCGAATGAACTAGGCTTTTCTGCTCGGCAAGCCGCATTGCTTGAGTTATGCAGTAGATTACAACTCTGATTCAACCGGCACGACGATTGGAGATGATGATTCTAAGAGAACACCGTTGCTTGAAACATGGAGATCCGAACAGGAGTAAACGAGTTGACAAACATGGAAATGCATGTATCATATTTATTCAAGATTACCAGACCGGACACAGTACCGCATGCTCGCGACAATCCAAAGTAATCTAGACATGTTCCAAAATCTCTACCCTCACGAAACCCTCCTCCAAGGGTTACAGTATGCCGAAGGAACCCAGTATCCAGTAATAATGTTCAATTTCGATAACGATGTGACACTAAGCAGTCTAGCATACAATGATAGGGTAATCAAGCTCCAAGCACATGAAGCATGATTGCGTTCTGCGCGTGCATTCTGTTCTCTGCCTGGGGGAATACGATCGAGTTGGGAGCCTCGATGGCACCGTCTGTTACCTCCACCCCTCTCTCCGCGGGCAAACAATGCATGAGGAAGGCTTTTGGACCAGCCATCTCCATCAGGGCTTCATCCACCTGCAGGGACCAAGAATCACAAAAGTGTCAGCTGAGGGCCAACCCATGCGCCGAGACTACTGACTGCGAATGATTGAACTACAAGGACTAGTTATCAGGCAACTTCTAGTAAAGTTCATCAAACTCTAAACATTCAAACATAAAAGAAACAAGTTTGTTAGTTCCTAGTAGATCAACAATATGGACATTTCCAAGGAGATGTAGCTACAACCTAGCAAGCAAAACATGAATGAGAAATGAATAGGTATCAACAATCCAATAGGAATGAGATATCCACAGATCAAAATTGGTGTAAATGACAGTATAAAACAAGAGGTAGACTGACCATGAATCCTTGGAATACTTTTTTCCTATATTCAGCTTCCTCCTTTTGGCCCATGCTGGCCCAAACATCTGTATACACAACATCTGCTCCCTTAACTGCTTCCTTGGGATCATTTGTTATTTCAATCTTACTTCCACCACTCCTAGCGATATCCACAGTTTTGGCATCTGGCTCAAAGCCCTTAGGACAAGCGCATACAAAGTGGAAGGGAATCACAGCAGCCAATAGAAGCCATGAGTGTACAATATTGTTGCCATCTCCAACATAGACAACCTACATAAACAATTAGGGAAAGAGAGATATAATTAGTCCCCGTAGAAGAAACCACCATATGCTGTTATTTTAAAGGTATAATCTACCTTGGTGTTTTCAATACGCCCAACATGTTCAAGCATAGTGAGCGCATCAGCCATTATCTGGCACGGATGGTTGTAGTCTGTAAGGCCATTTATGACAGGTACAGGTGCATATTTTGCCAAGTCCAAAATATCCTGTCAAAAATCATGAGATGTTAGAAAGACAATGTGATCATTAAGGTCAATTGCATGCAAGCAGAATATAAATAGCTTAAGATAAAGTATCTCGATAACAAGCAAGCCAACAAAACAGGATTGTGTGCAAGTGAGTTCAATGCCCAGCCCCAAACATCAATTAGATGTTAAATATATTACGAAAAATAAAGAAAAACAAATGAAGAAGCACATCAGAGAAAACTGCCACAACAATATTGTTTGATCATCAAATCCACCCATCCAAATATTTCCAGGTTGGCAGTTAGACAACTAGAATGAAACAAACTTACATTTTCAGTTATAGCTACACTATCATGGTTGATGCTTCATATTAAAAGGTTTCAGCCTGTGAAAAGTCTTTTTCTTCTATCGCCCACTCATGGCTTCGGAGTAGATATCTAACTTTGCTTAAGCACCACAGAAACAACAACTTACAGTTATGTCTAGATAGCAATCGTTACGCGTTGTGGAACAGAAAGATTTAATATGCAGGGACTTGAAATAGAATCTGGTAAACCAGGTATAGAAACTTCATAAATCATAGTCATGGAACTAATGATCATACCTGGTGAGCAAAAACCCTGGCCATAATGATGTCATTATATCCAGAAAGTACACGAGCAACATCACGGGTCTCCTCACGCTTGCCCATCTGGATATCATCGGGACCTAAATAAACAGCATGCCCACCAAGCAAGAAGAATCCTGTTTCAAATGAAACACGGGTCCTCATTGACGGCTTGGCGAAGACCATTGCCATCGACTTTCCTTTGAACGGTTGGAAGCTCCTGTCTCCTGACTTTATCATTGCCTTAACCTCAATTGCTCGGTTAAGGATCTTCATGATTGTATCTTTGTCAAAATCATTGATATGAAGAAAATCCTTAGGAAGCTGTTTTGCTGCAAGGAAATTTAGTGTTGTTATTAATAAAGTTAGCAAAAATTTGGTACATCTTCAACATTGCTCTGATGCACACAACTTTTGAAATGCACACCTAAGTTTCCGTCACTCACATGCTTCCAGGAAGGAAAAAAAAACAGGATCAAAGCTAATGAGCAAACAAGTGAATTTCAGAGCTAACATCTTTACCATAAGAAAACTCTTGCTCATTGGTGATGACAGGTGAGGAACAAAGTAGGTGAGCACAATATAACAGTGATGATGGGGACAATGAAAACACAGCCTGTGTTTTGCAGTGTCGAACCAGAAAAATCTGTACATTTCTTGTTTGATCACCATACAATTAGTGTGATCTCTCGGCGTGGATCTCCATTACAAATAATTTCTCATAAGTGTCGCATAAAAATGATCAACATAAATTTGACATAGCTGATGATCAATCAATAGTGGGTCTTATATTTGGCACCACCCTTGATTCTATACCAAAAGCTATTTGAGACTTTAAGCTTTGTGCACTGTTAGAAACTACTACCTCTGCTCACAAATATAAAATGTTTTGGATATTTCAATACGGACTACATACAGACTGAAATGAGTGAACAAACATATAATAAATCGTGTCTATATACGTCCGATTCAGAAAAAGTAAGAACATCTTATATTTGTGCACGGAGGGAGTACTAGCTAGTCCCTGAGGAATCGACATTGGCAGAGGATTGGAAACTACCCACACTAGGAGCCCTGGAAGCTACTCAAGTTTCACGGCAGGTACCATGTCACAACTTATTATTTCCTGTTTGTCAAATCAATTTCGAACAAATACAATAACCCCACTACTAGTAGAACCCTAGTTACTAGGTCCCCTAATCAACAAAAACAATTCAATGCAGAAACCCTAACCATCTTTCCCAGTGGAGGGGACCGCGGCAGGGCTGGACACTGCGGCGGCCGCGACCCCGCGGCGGGCTGCGGAGGCGGAGGATGCGGCGATTGGTCGCGCTGAGGGCGGATGGAGGGGAAGCGACTGTGGGCGCCGGGTGGAGGTAGGGGTGGAGAGGACGAGGTGACCGCCGGAAATCGCCGCTGCAGCCATCGCAAGGAGATGCTTCAGTGACTGTCGGCGACGGAGGGTGGAAGAAGGGGATGCCGGAGGCTGGCTGCCACTGGAATCCGGCGGGGACGGACGGCGCGGCGGCTAGGGCGGCGGCCTGAGTGCGGCGGCTCGTGGCTGCGAGAAAGGTCGGGATGGACGGGCCAGCTGGAACCGGCGAGGGGCGTATGTAAGAGAATTTTGTTACACTTCGCCCTTTCGCATTTTTTCTAGAGATGGTCCATTTTGTCCTCGTATATTTTTCTCAGCCTCAATGCGCCCCCTTATGGTACTCACCATGCCCGGTTGAAATGTTCGTATATTTTTCCTTCCTTTGAACATGTCCATCCGCCCCCTTACGGTACTCACCATGCCCGACTGAAATGTTCGTGTTAATTTTTTTCCCTTCTTCTTTGAAGTAACTGATTTAGATATGTAGTACGGTACATATATGAACACTTTGTTGAGTCGTTTGACAAGGAAAACTACATGGATGAGACGGCAATGATACTGGCGGTCCTTGCAAACGTGGATCCAAAAATGTCTTCTATCGTTTCTACCATGGGGTCTGTTCCTTTGATGACTACATCTTGAAAAAGGATGCCTTGGAAAGGATTGAGTTCTCCGGTTACCAGAAGTGCACGACTGCACTACGGATGCTTGCATATGGCACGGCTGCTAATTCGTGGGACGAATATCTACGGATGTCATGATTAGATTTGCTATTTGTCGTGGTCTCGGTGCTTGGACCTCAGTACCCAAGAAAACCAACTGTGTCAGACATCAAGAGGATCTTGCCAATGTCTGAAGTAAGAGGTTGGTCAGGTTTGCTTGGATCTCTTGACTGCATGCATTGGAGATGGAAGAACTGCCCAAAAGCTTTACAAGGGCAATATCAGGTCATGTTAATAAGCCCACCATCATTCTCGAAGCAGTTGCATCACATGATCTTTGTATTTCGCACGCAATCTCTGGCATGCTTGGATTTCACAATGACATCGATGTGTTGCAGCAATCACCATTGTTTGTTTGTCAGGTTGACTAAAGGGAAAATTCTTCCTTGTTACTATACTGTTAATGGGCATGAATACAACATAGGCTATAATTTGGTTGATGGTATCTATCCTCCATGAGCTACCTTTGCAAGACCATCTTTGGCTCAATTGGGCAGAAAAAGCCTCGCTTTGCCAAAAAAATAAGAAGCGGCTAAAAAGGACGTTGAGAGGGCATTTGAAATTATGCAGGCACGTTTTGCTGTTAGTTATGGACATGTTAAACAATGGGATCTGAAAACATTGTGGGAGGTGATGACATGTTGTGTGATCATGCACGACATGATCGTCAAAGATGTGGATGAGGGTGTTGCCGTAGGTCTTGAATTTGAGAACATGGATGATCCTATCAAACTTTCAAACCAGAATTCGACCATATTTTATGAGTTTGTTTAAATGCATCAAATTTATCATTGAGCAACTCATGAGCAACTGAACAAAGATCTGATAAAGCATCTGTGGACGGCTAAATGGGACAACATTATTGGAGTGTAATATTTACATTAGAACCATTGCTGCATTTGAACATCTTTTTAGCTAAATTGAAACTATATGTGTGACTATTTTGAGCATGCGGTTGTATGCAGATTTTTAAAAAAATGGGGGTTGATGTACGTAGGTAGCTTTGGATGGCCGGCTCCTGCACTAGTGTCTGCATAGTATAAATGTTGATGTCATAATATGCCATGTAATACTAAGACATGTGATGTATCTTTGTATTTCACTGTCGATTGTGCGTGTCAGCTATTGATTTAAGGACTGGCATAATAAATCATAGAGATTCGGGGCCCCTCTCAGGATCGGGGCGTGAGAAAATGTCTCAATTTTTTAGTTGTCCAATTAATTTATTTTTATTTACTATTTTTGCTGATTTTATTTGCATCATCATTGTTAGAAGCACTCTATTGCACTTGGTTTTTTTAATAGTACAGATGCAAATACTCATACATATGCACATACTCTCATCTCTATGAACACATGCACGCATATCCTATCCCTATGAACACATTCGAGAGATTGAGCCGGCATATCATCTTGAGATTGAACAAGTCACTACAGACGCCTCCATAGTCGACGGAAACATCTCCTCCTATTGAACACACGTCGCTGGAAGGCCTGGAATAAGTCAGGAAAATACGAGCACCAATGTCAAGTCTGAGACTTGAATTCTGGTAGGCTGGTGATACCACTGTCCTCATAACCATTCAACCATAGGTTTTCACTTGATTTTTTAGTTAATGCTAAGTGTCAAATGACTTAGAAATGGCGCAAAAGTCTATAGATGACTAGGTAAGTGCGTGAACCAACTTATGTTGGATGGTTAGGAAGACAGTGGTATCACGAGCCACCAGAGTTTAAGTCATAGACTTGACATTGGTGCTCGTATTATTCCTGAATTTATTTCAGGATTCCGGCAATGTTCGTTCAGTGTGATGACACGTTCCATCGAGTGCAATGCGCCTGTGGTGACTTCGTAAAATCTCAAGATGTTATGTCAGCTCCGTCTCTCGAAGGTGCTCAAAAGAGTAAGACGTGAGGGGTGAGTGTATGCTCATATATGTGAGCGACTTCAATTGTATTGTGTTCAAAAATAAGATTAGGCAAGTACGATTGCCCGTATATGTTTGTTGAGGTCAGATATTGCTCTACATAGTAAAATAAAAAATGCCCATGGTGAACTCACAAAGGGCGCGTTTAGTTGCCAACGAAATCGCAACAAGGCCCAGTTGGGCCACAAAATGTGTGTCTAATTGCGTACACAGTAGGCTGGCTTGCATGCGCACGAAGCTTAAAGTAACCCTCAGCCTGGCTTGGTAGAAACTGCTGAATCATCGATAGTTTCTACCGAGCCAAACTGAGGGTGGCGCAAGCTCGCACGCGGGAGGGGGGGGGGACAGGGTGAAAGCAAGCTGGGATGGCGGGAGATGGAAATCGGGCGCGGTGGCACGACGCCAAATCTAGGCTCACCCCGATCCCACTCTCACCCATTTACTCGGTCAATGCTACCGTTGTTAGGCCGTTAGGCAAAGTGTAGGATCGATTTCCCCATTGCTCAACGCACCCTCGATGTGGACTAGGTTATGGACGCACGGATGCGACTGGTACTTCATGTCAGAGCACTGATAGTTGTGATTCAGGCATGGGTCATGTTCATGCACAAGAAAGTTGTTCGTCGTGCTGAGAGACTTGTCATCAGATATGGTCCAATGCTTATGCAGGAGCAAGAGAGAATCTCCAATCTGAACTACATATACAACTGCAACGACACAGAGGCTCTGTGAATGCTTAGAATGAAAAGAGCACCATTTTCCAGACTTGTTAGGACCTTCAGGTCCAGGGTGTTGGAAATATGCCCTAGAGGCAATAATAAATTGGTTATTATTATATTTCCTTGTTCATGATAATCGTTTATTATCCATGCTAGAATTGTATTGATAGGAAACTCAGATACATGTGTGGATACATAGACAACATCATGTCCCTAGTAAGCCTCTAGTTGACTAGCTCGTTGATCAATAGATGATTACGGTTTCCTGACCATGGACATTGGATGTCGTTGATAACGGGATCACATCACTAGGAGAATGATGTGATGGACAAGACCCAATCCTAAGCCTAGCACAAGATCATGTAGTTCGTATGCTAAAGCTTTTCTAATGTCAAGTATCATTTCCTTAGACCATGAGATTGTGCAACTCCCGGATACCGTAGGAGTGCTTTGGATGTGCCAAACGTCACAACGTAACTGGGTGGCTATAAAGGTACATCACAGGTATCTCCGAAAGTGTCTGTTGGGTTGGCACGAATCGAGACTGGGATTTGTCACTCCGTGTAAACAGAGAGGTATCTCTGGGCCCACTTGATAGGACATCATCATAATGTGCACAATGTGATCAAGGAGTTGACCACGGGATGATGTGTTACGGAACGAGTAAAGAGACTTGCCGGTAACGAGATTGAACAAGGTATCGGGATACCGACGATCGAATCTTGGGCAAGTATCGTACCGCTAGACAAAGGGAATTGTATACGGGATTGATTAAGTCCTTGACATCGTGGTTCATCCGATGAGATCATCGTGGAGCATGTGGGAGCCAACATGGGTATCCAGATCCCGCTGTTGGTTATTGACCGGAGAACGTCTCGGTCATGTCTGCATGGTTCCCGAACCCGTAGGGTCTACACACTTAAGGTTCGATGACGCTAGGGTTATAGGGAATAGATATACGTGGTTACCGAATGTTGTTGGGAGTCCCGGATGAGATCCCGGACATCACGAGGAGTTCCGGAATGGTCCGGAGGTAAAGATTTATATATGGGAAGTCCTGTTTTGGTCACTGGAAAAGGTTCGGGTTTTATCAGTAACGTACCGGGACCACCAGGAGGGTCCCGGGGGTCCAGCAAGTGGGGCCACCAGCCCCGGAGGGCTGCATGGGCCAAGTGTGGGAGGGGACCAGCCCCAGGTGGGCTGGTGCGCCCCCCCCCCCAAAGGGCCCAAGGCGCCTAGGGTTTGGGGAGGGGGCGCACCCACCTAACTTGGGGGGCAAGTTTCCCCTCTTCCCCCTTGGCCGCCCCACTAGATGGGGTTTTGGGGCTGGCCGCCGCCACTAGGGTGGAACCCTAGGTGGGGCGCAGCCCCTCCCTCTCCCCTATATATACTTGAGCACTTGGGGGGCTGGAGATAGATGAGTTTTGACTCCTTCATGGCGTAGCCCTGCCTCTCTCCCTCCTCCTCTCACATGGTGCTTGGCGAAGCCCTGCAGGATTGCCACGCTCCTCCACCACCATCACGCCGTCGTGCTGCTGCTGGATGGAGTCTTCCCCAACCTCTCCTTCTCCCCTTGCTGGATCAAGGCGTAGGAGACGTCACCGGGTTGTACGTGTGTTGAACACGGAGGTGCCGTCCGTTCGGCACTAGGATCATCGGTGATTTGGATCACGACGAGTATGACTCCATCAATCCCGTTCACTTGAACGCTTCCGTTTAGCGATCTCCAAGGGTATGTAGATGCACTCTCCTTCCCTTCTTTGCTAGATTACTCCATAGATTGATCTTGGTGATGCGTAGAAATTTTTGAATTTCTGCTACATTCCCCAACAGTGGTATCAGAGCTAGGTCTATGCGTAGTTTCTATGCACGAGTAGAACACAAAGTAGTTGTGGGCGTCGATTTTGTCAATTTACTTGCCGTTACTAGTCTTATCTTGATTCGGCGGCATTGTGGGATGAAGCGGCCCGGACCAACCTTACACGTACACTTACGTGAGACCGGTTCCACCGACTGACATGCACTAGTTGCATAAGGTGGCTGGCGGGTGTCTGTCTCTCCCACTTTAGTCGGATCGGATTCGATGAACAGGGTCCTTATGAAGGGTAAATAGAAATTGGCAATTCACGTTGTGGTTTTGGCGTAGGAAAGAAACGTTCTTGCTAGCAACCTATAGCAGCCACGTAAAAACTTGCAACAACAATTAGAGGACGTCTAACTTGTTTTTGCAGCAAGTGTTATGTGATGTGATATGGCCAAAGGATGTGATGAATGATATATGTGATGTATGAGATGATCATGTTCTTGTAATAGGAATCACGACTTGCATGTCGATGAGTATGACAACCGGCAGGAGCCATAGGAGTTGTCTTAATTTATTTATGACCTGCGTGTCAATATAAACGTCATGTAATTACTTTACTTTATTGCTAACGGTTAGCTGTAGTAGTAGAAATAATAGTTGGCGAGACAACTTCATGAAGACACGATGATGGAGATCATGGTGTCATGCCGGTGACAACGATGATCATGGAGCCCCGAAGATGCAGATCAAAAGGAGCAACATGATATTGGCCATATCATGTCACTTTTTGATTGCATGTGATGTTTATCATGTTTTTGCATCTTATTTGCTTAGAACGACGGTAGTAAATAAGATGATCCCTCATTAAAATTTCAAGAAAGTGTTCCCCCTAACTGTGCACCGTTGCGAAAGTTCGTCGTTTCGAAGCACCACGTGATGATCGGGTGTGATAGATTCTAACGTTCACATACAACGGGTGTAAGACAGATTTACACACGCAAAACACTTAGGTTGACTTGACGAGCCTAGCATGTACAGACATGGCCTCGGAACACAAGAGACCGAAAGGTCGAGCATGAGTCATATGGTAGATACGATCAACATGAAGATGTTCACCGATGATGACTAGTCTGTCTCACGTGATGATCGGACATGGCCTAGTTGACTCGGATCATGTAATCACTTAGATAACTAGAGGGATGTCTATCTAAGTGGGAGTTCATAAGATGAACTTAATTATCCTGAACATAGTCAAAAGGTCTTCGCAAATTATGTCGTAGCTCGCGCTTCAATTCTACTGTTTAGATATGTTCCTAGAGAAAATTTAGTTGAAAGTTGATAGTAGCAATTATGCGGACTAGGTCCATAAACTGAGGATTGTCCTCATTGCTTCATAGAAGTCTTATGTCTTTAATGCACCGCTCAGTGTGCTGAACCTCGAACGTCGTCTATGGATGTTGCGAACATCTGACATACACATTTTGATAACTACGTGATAGTTCAGTTAAACGGTTTAGAGTTGAGGCACCGAAGACGTTTTGAAACTTCGCGAAACATATGAGATGTTTCAAGGGCTGAAATTGGGATTTCAGGCTCGTGCCCACGTGAAGAGGTATAAGACCTCCGACGATTTTCTTAGCCTGCAAACTAAGGGAGAAAAGCTCAATTGTTGAGCTTGTGCTCAGATTGTCTGAGTACAACAATCATTTGAATCGAGTGGGAGTTGATCTTCCAGATGAGATAGTGATGTTTCTCCGAAGTCACTACCACCAGGCTGCTAGAGCTTCGTGATGAACTATAATATATTAGGGACATATATGATGATCCTTGAGATATTCGCGATGTTTGACACCACAAAAGTAGAAATCAAGAAGGAGCATCAATTGTTGATGGTTGGTGAAACCACTAGTTTCAAGAAGGGCAAGGGCAAGGGCAAGAAGGGATACTTCATGAAACGGCAATTCAGCTGTTGCTCTAGTGAAGAAACCCAAGGTTGAACCCAAACCCGACACTAAGTGCTTCTGTAATAAGAGGAACAACCACTGGAGCAGAATTACCCTAGATACTTGGTAGATGAGGAGGCTGGCAAGGTCGATAGAAGTATATTGGATATACATTGTGTTAATGTGTACTTTACTAGTACTCCTAGTAGCACCATGGTATTAGATACCGGTTCGGTTGCTAAGTGTTAGTAAACTCGAAATAAAAGGCTGCGGAGTAAACAGACACTAGCTAAAGGTGAGCTGGCGATATGTGTTGGAAGTTTTTCCCAAGCTTGATGTGATCAAGCATCGCACGCTCCCTCTACCATCGAGATTGGTGTTTGCGTTGAGCATAGACATGATTGGATTACGTCTATCGCAATACGGTTATTCATTTAAGGAGAATAATGGTTACTCTGTTTATTTGAATAATACCTTCAATGGTCTTGCACCTAAAATGAATGGTTTATTGAATCTCGATCGTAGTGATACACATGTTCATGCCAAAAGATATAAGATAGTAATGATAGTACCACCTACTTGTGGCACTGCCACATAAGTCATATCGGTATAAAACGCATGAAGAAGCTCCATGTTGATGGATCTTTGGGCTCACTCGTTTTTGAAAAGTTTGAGACATGCGAACCATGTCTATTGGTGTATATGCATGAAGAAACTCCATGCAAATGGACCGTTTGGACTCACTTGATTTTGAATCACTTGAGACATGCAAATCATACCACATGGACAAGATGACTGAAAGCCTCGTTTTCAGTAAAATGGAACTAGAAAGCAACTTTTTGGAAGTAATACATTTTGATGTGTGCAGTCCAATGAGTGCTGAGGCGTGTAGTGGATATCGTTGTGTTCTTACTTCACAGATGATTTGAGTAGATGTTGAGTGTATTTACTTGATGAATCACGAGTCTGAATTATTGAAAGGTTCAAGTAATTTCAGGGTGAAGTTGAAAGATCGTCCTGACAAGAGGATAAAATATCTATGATATGATCATAGAAATGAATATCTGAATTACGAGTTTGGCACAGAATTAAGACATTGTGGAAATTGTTTCAAAACTAATACAGCCTGGAACACCATAGTGTGATGGTGTGTCCAAACATCATAACTGCACCCTATTGGATATGATGCATACCATGATGTCTCTTATCGAATTACCACGATAGTTTATGGGTTAGGCATTAGAGACAACCACATTCACTTTAAATAGGGCACCACGTAATTCCGATGAGATAACACCGTATGAACTATGGTTTAGAGAAACCTAAGCTGTCATTTCTTAAAAGTTTGGGGCTGCGACGCTTATGTGAAAAAGTTTCAGGCTGATAAACTCGAACCCAAAGCGGATAAATGCATCTTCATAGGACACCCAAAACAGTTGGGTATACCTCCTGCCTCAGATCGGAAAGCAATAAGGGATTGTTTCTAGAATCGGGTCCTTTCTCGAGGAAAAGTTTCTCTCGAAAGAATTGAGTGGGAGGATGGTGGAGACTTGATGAGGTTATTGAACCGTCTCTTCAACTAGTGTGTGGCAGGGCACAGGGAGTCATTCCTATGGCACCTACACCAATTGAAGTGGAAGCTTATGATAGCGATCATGAAACTTCAGATCAAGTCACTACCAAACCTCGTGGGATGACAAGGATGCGTACTACTTCAGAGTGGTAGTAATCTTGTCTTGGAAGTCATGTTGCTAGACAACAATGAACCTACGAGCTATGGAGAAGCGATGGTGGGCCTGGATTCCAAAATGGCTCAATGCCATATAATCTGAGAGAGGATCCATATATGAAAACAAAGTGTAGACTTTGGAAGAACTACTTGATGGTCGTAAGGCTGTTAGGTACATATGGATTTTAAAAGGAAGACGGACAATGATGGTAAGTATCACCATTAAGAAAGCTCGACTTGTTGTTAAGATGTTTTCTGACAAGTTCAAGGAGTTGACTACGATGAGACTTTCTCACTCGTAGCGATGCTAAGAGTTTGTTGGAATTATATTAGCGATTACTGCACTATTTATGAAATCTTGCAGATAGGATATCAAAACATTGCTTCCTTGATGTTTTTCTTGAGGAAAGGTTGTATGTGATACAACCGGGAGGTTTTGTCAATCCTGAAAGATGATAACAAGTATGCAAAGCTCCAGCAATCCTTCTAAGGACTGGAGTAAGCATCTCGGAGTTGGAATGTATGCTTTGATGAGATGATCAAAGATTTTGGGTGTATACAAAGTTTATGAGAAACTTGTATTTCCAAAGAAGTGAGTGGGAGCACTATAGAATTTTTGATGAATATATGTTGTTGACATATTGTTGATCAGAAATGACATAGAATTTCTGGAAAGCATATAGGGTTATTTGGAAAGTGTTTTTCAATGGAAATCCTGGATGAAGCTACTTGAACATTGAGCATCAAGATCTATAAGGGTAGATCAAAACGCTTAATGGTACTTTCAAATGAGCACATACCTTGACATGATCTTGAAGGTGTTCAAGATGGATCGGTCAAAGAAGGAGTTCTTGCCTAAGTTGTAAGGTATGAAGTTAAGACTTAAAGCTTGACCACGGCAGAAGAAAGAGGAAGGACGAAGGTCGTCCCCTATGCTTTTGTCATAGGCTCTATACAGTATGCCATGCTGAGTACCGCACCTGATGTGTGCCTTGCCACATATTTGGCAAGAGGGTACAAAGGTGATCTAGGAGTAGATCACCAGACAGCGGTCTAAATTATCCTTAGAGGAATAAGGATATGTTTCTCGGTTATGGAGGTGATAAAGAGTTCGACGTAAAGAGTTACGTCGATGCAAGCTTAACGCCTATCCGGATAGCTGTGAGTAGAGATACCGGATACGTATAGTGGAGCAACAATTTAGAATAGCTCCAAGTAGAACAGTTATTTGGAATGGCTCCAAATGTAGCGTAGTAGTTGCATCTACAAGATGACATAGAAATTTGCGAAGTACATACGGATCTGAATGTTGCAGACCCGTTGACTGAAATCTCTCACAAGCATAACATGATCAAACCCAGAACTCTTTGGGTGTTAGTCACATGGGGATGTGACCTTGAGTGTTAATCACATATCGATGTGAACTGGATTATTGACTCTAGTGCAAGTGGGAGACTGTTGGAAATATGCCCTATAGGCAATAATAAATTGGTTATTATTATATTTCCTTGTTCATGATAATCGTTTATTATCCATGCTAGAATTGTATTGATAGGAAACTCAGATACATGTGTGGATACATAGACAACACCATGTCCCTAGTAAGCCTCTAGTTGACTAGCTCGTTGATCAATAGATGGTTACGGTTTCCTGACCATGGACATTGGATGTCATTGATAACGGGATCACATCACTAGGAGAATGATGTGATGGACAAGACCCAATCCTAAGCCTAGCACAAGATCATGTAGTTCGTATGCTAAAGCTTTTCTAATGTCAAGTGTCATTTCCTTAGACCATGAGATTGTGCAACTCCCGGATACCGTAGGAGTGCTTTGGGTGTGCCAAACATCACAACGTAACTGGGTGGCTATAAAGGTACATTACAGGTATCTCCGAAAGTGTCTATTGGGTTGGCACGAATCGAGACTGGGATTTGTCACTCCGTGTAAACGGAGAGGTATCTTTGGGCCCACTCGGTAGGACATCATCATAATGTGCACAGTGTGATCAACGGGATGATGTGTTACGGAACGAGTAAAGAGACTTGCCGGTAACGAGATTGAACAAGGTATCGGGATACCAACGATCGAATCTCGGGCAAGTATCATACCGCTAGACAAAGGGAATTGTATATGGGATTGATTAAGTCCTTGACATCGTGGTTCATCCGATGAGATCATCGTGGAGCATGTGGGAGCCAACATGGGTATCCAGATCCCGCTGTTGGTTATTGACCGGAGAACGTCTCGATCATGTCTGCATAGTTCCCGAACCCGTAGGGTCTACACACTTAAGGTTCGATGACGCTAGGGTTATAGGGAATAGATATACGTGGTTACCGAATATTGTTCGGAGTCCCGTATGAGATCCCAGACGTCACGAGGAGTTCCGGAATGGTCCGGAGGTAAAGATTTATATATGGGAAGTCCTGTTTTGGTCACCGGAAAAGTTTCGGGTTTTATCGGTAACGTACCGGGACCACCGGGAGGGTCCCGGTGTTGGAAATATGCCCTAGAGGCAATAATAAAAGCATTATTATTATATTTCATTGTTCATGATAATTGTCTTTATTCATGCTATAATTGTGTTATCCGGAAATCATAATACATGTGTGAATAATAGACACCAACATGTCCCTAGTAAGCCTCTAGTTGACTAGCTCGTTGATCAACAGATAGTCATGATTTCCTGACTATGGACATTGGATGTCATTGATAACGAGATCACATCATTAGGAGAATGATGTGATGGAAAAGACCCAATCCTAAACATAGCATAAGATCGTATAGTTCGTTTGCTAGAGTTTTTCCAATGTCAAGTATCCTTTCCTTAGACCATGAGATCGTGTAACTCCCGGATACCGTAGGAGTGCTTTGGGTGTACCAAACGTCACAACGTAACTGGGTGACTATAAAGGTATACTACGGGTATCTCCGAAAGTGTCTGTTGGGTTGACACGGATCAAGACTGGGATTTTTCACTCCGTATGACGGAGAGGTATCACTGGGCCCACTCGGTAATGCATCACCATTATGAGCTCAAAGTGACCAAGTGTCTGGACACGGGATCATGCATTACGGTACGAGTAAAGTGACTTGCCGGTAACGAGATTGAACAAGGTATTGGGATACCGACGATCGAATCTCGGGCAAGTAACATACCAATTGACCAAGGGAATTGTATATGGGGTTGCTTGAATCCTCGACATCGTGGTTCATCCGATGAGATCATCGAGGAGCATGTGGGTGTTGGGGAACGTTGCAGAAAACAAAAAATTTCCTACGGTTTCACCAAGATCCATCTATGAGTTCATCTAGCAACGAGTGATCAGATGCATCTACATACCTTTGTAGATCGCGAGCGGAAGCGTTCAAAGAACGGGGATGAGGTAGTCGTACACGACGTGATCCAAATCACCGATGACCAAGCGCCGAACGGACGGCACCTCCACATTCAACACACATACGGAGCGGATGACGTCTCGTCCTTCTTGATCCAGCAAGGGGAGAGGAGAGGTTGAGGAAGATGGCTCCAGCAGCAGCACGACGGCGTGGTGGTGATGGAGCTGCAGTACTCCGGCAGGGCTTCGCCAAGCTCTATGGAGGAGGAGGAGGTGTTGGAGAGGGAGAGGGAGGCACCAAAGGCGTGGTATGAGAGGCCCTCCTTCCCTCACTATATATAGGGGGGCCTAAGGGGGGGCGCTGGCCCTAGGAGATCCAATCTCCTAGGGGGGGGGCGGCCAAGGGAGGAGTCCCTCCCCCCCAAGGCACCTAGGGGGTGCCTTCCCCTTTTGGGACTCTTCCCATCTTAAACCCTAGGTGCATGGGCCTCTTGGGGCTGGTGCCCTTGGCCCATGCAGGCCAAGGTGCACCCCCTACAGCCCATGTGCCCCCTCGGGGTAGGTGGCCCCACCCGGTAGACCCCCGGGACCCTTCCAGTGGTCCCGGTACAATACCGGTGACCACGAAACTTGTCCCGATGGTCGAAATAGCACTTCCTATATATAATTCTTTACCTCCGGATCATTCCGGAACTCCTCGTGACATCCGGGATCTCATCCGGGACTCCGAACAACATTCAGGTTACTACATATACATATCCCTACAACCCTAGCGTCACCGAACCTTAAGTGTGTAGACCCTACGGGTTCGGGAGACATGTAGACATGACCGAGACGACTCTCCGGTCAATAGCCAACAGCAGGATCTGGATACCCATGTTGGCTCCCACATGCTCCTCGATGATCTCATCGGATGAACCACGATGTCGAGGATTCAAGCAACCCCGTATACAATTCCCTTTGCCAGTCGGTATGTTACTCGCCCGAGATTCGATCGTCGGTATCCCAATACCTTGTTCAATCTCGTTACCGGCAAGTCACTTTACTCGTACCGTAATGCATGATCCTGTGACCAGACACTTGGTCACTTTGAGCTCATAATGATGATGCATTATCGAGTGGGCCCAGTGATACCTCTCCGTCATACGGAGTGACAAATCCCAGTCTTGATCCGTGTCAACCCAACAGACACTTTTGGAGATACCCGTAGTCTACCTTTATAGTCACCCAGTTACGTTGTGACGTTTGGTACACCCAAAGCACTCCTACGGTATCCGGGAGTTACACGATCTCATGGTCTAAGGAAAGGATACTTGACATTAGAAAACTCTAGCAAACGAACTATACGACCTTGTGCTATGTTTAGGATTGGGTCTTGTCCATCACATCATTCTCCTAATGATGTGATCTCGTTATCAATGACATCCAATGTCCATAGTCAGGAAACCATGACTATCTGTTGATCAACGAGCTAGTCAACTAGAGGCTTACTAGGGACATGTTGGTGTCTATTATTCACACATGTATTACGATTTCCGGATAACACAATTATAGCATGAATAAAGACAATTATCATGAACAAGGAAATATAATAATAATGCTTTTAGTATTGCCTCTAGGGCATACTTCCAACAGTCTCCCACTTGCACTAGAGTCTATAATCTAGTTACATTGTGATGAATCGAACATCCATGGAATTCTGGTGTTGATCATGTTTTGCTCTAGGGAGAGGTTTAGTCAACGGATCTGCTACATTCAGGTCCGTATGTACTTTACAAATATCTATGTCTCCATCTTGAACATTTTCACGAATGGAGTTGAAGCGGCGCTTGATGTGCTTGGTCTTTTTGTGAAACCTAGGCTCCTTGGCAAGTGCAATAGCTCCAGTTTTGTCCCAAAAGAGTTTGATTGGCCCCGACGCATTGGGTATGACTCCGAGGTCGGTGATGAACTCCTTCACCCAAATTGCTTCATGTGCTGCCTCCGAGGCTGCCATGTACTCCGCTTCACATGTAGATCCCGCCACGACGCTCTGCTTGCAACTACACCAGCTTACTGCCCCACCATTCAAAATATACACGTATCCGGTTTGTGACTTAGAGTCATCTAGATCTGTGTCGAAGCTAGCGTCGACGTAACCCTTTACGACGAGCTCTTCGTCACCTCCATAAACGAGAAACATTTCCTTAGTCCTTTTTAGGTACTTCAGGATATTCTTGACCGCTGTCCAGTGTTCCTTGCCGGGATTACTTTGGTACCTTCCTACCAAACATACGGCAAGGTTTACATCAGGTCTGGTACACAACATGGCATACATAATAGAACCTATGGCTGAGGCATAGGGGATGACACTCATCTCTTCTATATCTTCTGCCGTGGTCAGACATTGAGCTGAGCTCAATTTCACACCTTGCAGCACAGGCAAGAACCCCTTCTTGGACTGATCCATATTGAACTTCTTCAATATCTTATCAAGGTATGTGCTTTGTGAAAGACCTATGAGGCGTCTTGATCTATCTCTATAGATTTTGATGCCTAATATAAAAGTAGCTTCTCCAAGGTCCTTCATTGAAAAACTCTTATTCAAGTAGGCCTTAATGCTGTCCAAGAGTTCTATATCATTTCCCATCAAAAGTATGTCATCTACATATAATATGAGAAATGCTACAGAGCTCCCACTCACTTTCTTGTAAACGCAGGCTTCTCCATAAGTCTGCGTAAACCCAAATGCTTTGATCATCTCATCAAAGCGAATGTTCCAACTCTGAGATGCTTGCACCAGCCCACAAATCGAGCGTTGGAGCTTGCACACCTTGTTAGCATTCTTTGGATCGACAAAACCTTCCGGCTGCATCATATACAATTCTTCCTTAAGGAAACCATTAAGGAACGCCGTTTTGACATCCATTTGCCATATCTCATAATCATAGTATGTGGCAATTGCTAACATGATTCGGACGGACTTCAGCTTTGCTACGGGTGAGAAAGTCTCATCATAGTCAACACCTTGAACTTGTCGATAACCCTTAGCGACAAGCCGAGCTTTATAGATGGTCACATTACCATCCGCGTCTGTGTTCTTCTTAAAGATCCATTTATTTTCCATGGCTCGCCGATCATCGGGCAAGTCAGTCAAAGTCCATACTTTGTTTTCATACATGGATCCTATCTCGGATTTCATGGCTTCTAGCCATTTGTCGGAATCCGGGCCCGCCATCGCTTCTTCGTAGTTCGAAGGTTCACCGTTGTCTAACAACATCATTTCCAGGACAGGGTTGCCGTACCACTCTGGTGCGGAACGTGTCCTTGTGGACCTACGAGGTTCAGTAGCAACTTGATCTGAAGTTTCATGGTCATCATCATTAACTACCTCTCTAGTCGGTGCAGGCACCTCAGGAACATTTTCTTGAGTTGCGCCATTTTCCGATTTAAGAGGTAATACTTCATCAAGTTCTACTTTCCTCCCACTTACTTCTTTCGAGAGAAACTCCTTCTCCAGAAAGGATCCATTCTTGGAAACAAAGATCTTGCCTTCGGATCTGAGGTAGAAGGTATACCCAATAGTTTCTTTAGGGTATCCTATGAAGACGCATTTTTCCGACTTGGGTTCGAGCTTTTCAGGTTGAAGTTTCTTGACATAAGCATCGCATCCCCAAACTTTTAAAACGACAGCTTAGGTTTCTTCCCAAACCATAATTCATACGGTGTCGTCTCAACGTATTTCGACGGAGCCCTATTTAAAGTGAATGCGGCAGTCTCTAAAGCATAGCCCCAAAAAGATAGCAGTAAATCGGTAAGAGACATCATAGATCGCACCAAATCTAATAGAGTGCGATTATGACGTTCGAACACACCATTACGTTGAGGTGTTCCAGGCGGCGTGAGTTGTGAAACTATTCCACATTTCCTTAAATGTGTGCCAAATTCATGACTCAAGTATTCTCCTCCACGATCTGATCGCAAAAACTTGATTTTTCTGTCACGTTGATTCTCAACCTCACTCTGAAATTCCTTGAACTTTTCAAAGGTTTCAGACTTGTGTTTCATTAAGTAGATATACCCATATCTACTCAAGTCATCAGTGAGGGTGAGAACATAACGATAGCCACCGCGAGCCTCAACACTCATTGGACCGCACACATTAGTATATTATGATTTCCAACAAGTTGGTTGCTCGCTCCATTGTTCCTGAGAACGGAGTCTTGGTCATTTTACCCATGAGGCATGGTTCGCACGTGTCAAATGATTCATAATCAAGAGACTCTAAAAGTCCATCTGCATGGAGCTTCTTCATGCGTTTGACACCTATGTGACCAAGGCGGCAGTGCCACAAATATGTGGGACTATCATTATCAACCTTACATCTTTTGGTATTCACACTATGAACATGTGTAGCATTACGCTCGAGATTCATTAAGAATAAACCATTCACCATGGGAGCATGACCATAAAACATATCTCTCATATAAATAGAACAACCATTATTCTCCGATTTAAATGAGTAGCCATCTTGAATTAAACGAGATCCCGATACAATGTTCATTCTCAAAGCTGGCACTAAATAACAATTATTGAGGTTTAAAACTAATCCCGAAGGTAAATGTAGAGGTAGCGTGCCGACGGCGATCACATTGACCTTGGAACCATTCCCGACGCGCATCGTCTCCTCGTCCTTCGCCAGTCTCCGCTTATTCCGCAGCCCCTGCTTTGAGTTACAAATGTGGGCAACCGCACCGGTATCAAATACCCAGGAGCTACTACGAACACTAGTAAGGTACACATCAATCACATGTATATCACATATACCTTTCGTTTTGCCGGCCTTCTTGTCCGCTAAGTATTTGGGGCAGTTCCGCTTCCAGTGACCACTTCCCTTGCAATAAAAGCACTCAGTCTCGGGCTTGGGTCCATTCTTTGGCTTCTTCTCGGCAGCTTGCTTGCCAGGCGCGGCAACTCCCTTGTCGTCCTTCTTGAAGTTCTTTTTACCCTTGCCCTTCTTGAACTTAGTGGTTTTATTGACCATCAACACTTGATGTTCCTTCTTGACTTCTACCTCTGCTGATTTCAGCATTGCAAATACCTCAGGAATGGTCTTTTCCATCCCCTGCATATTGAAGTTCATCACAAAGCTCTTGTAGCTTGGTGGAAGCGACTGGAGGATTCTGTCAATGACCGCGTCATCCGGGAGATTAACTCCCAGCTGAGTCAAGCAGTTATGTAACCCAGACATAGTGAGTATGTGCTCGCTGACAGAACTATTTTCCTCCATCTTATAGCTGAAGAATTTGTCGGAGACTTCATATCTCTCGATCCGGGCATGAGCTTGAAAAACCATTTTCAGCTCTTCGAACATCTCATATGCTCCATGTCTCTCAAAACGCTTTTGGAGCCCCGGCTCTAAGCTGTAAAGCATGCCGCACTGAACAAGGGAGTAATCATCAACACGTGTCTGTGAAGCGTTCATAACGTCTTGGTTCTGTGGGATGGGAGCTTCACCTAGCGGTGCTTGTAGGACATAATCTTTCTTGGCAGCTATGAGGATGATCCTCAGGTTCCGGACCCAGTCCGTGTAGTTGTTGCCATTGTCTTTCAGCTTGGTTTTCTCTAGGAACGCGTTGAAGTTGAGGACTACGTTGGCCATTTGATCTACAAGACATATTGTAAATATTTTAGACTAAGTTCATGATAATTAAGTTCATCTAATCAAATTATTCAATGAACTCCCACTCAGATAGGCATCCCTCCAGTCATCTAAGTATAACATGATCCGAGTTAACTAGGTCATGTTCGATCATCATGTGAGACGAACTAGTCAACGTCGGTGAACATCTTCATGTTGATCGTATCTTCTATACGACTCATGCTCGACCTTTCGGTCTTCTGTGTTCTGAGGCCATGTCTGTACATGCTAGGCTCGTCAAGTCAACCTAAGTGTTTTGCATGTGTAAATCTGTCTTACACCCGTTGTATGTGAACGTCGGAATCAAACACCCGATCATCACGTGGTGCATTAAAACAACGAACTGTCGCAATGGTGCACAGTTAGGGGAAACACTTTCTTGAAATTATTATGAGGGATCATCTTATTTACTACCGTCGCTCTAAGTAAACAAGATGCAAAACATGATAAACATCACATGCAATCAAATAATAATAGTGACATGATATGGCCAATATCACATAGCTCCTTTGATCTCCATCTTGGGGCTCCATGATCCTCTTGTCACCCGCTTGACACCATGATCTCCATCATCGTGTCTCCATGAAGTTGCTCGCCAACTATTACTTCTACTACTATGGCTAACGCGTTTAGCAATAAAGTAAAGTAATTTACATGGCATTTCTCAATGACACGCAGGTCATATAAAAATAAAGACAACTCCTATGGCTCCTGCCGGTTGTCATACTCATCGACATGCAAGTCGTGATTCCTATTACAATAGCATGAACATCTCATACATCACATATAGATCATTCATCATTCATCACAACTTTGGCCATATCATATCACAAAGCACTTGCTGCAAAAACAAGTTAGACGTCCTCTAATTGTTGTTGCAAGTTTTACGTGGCTGAATTAGGGTTCTAGCAAGAACATTTTCTTACCTACGTGAAAGCCACAACGTGATTTGTCAACTTTTATTTACCCTTCATAAGGACCCTTTTCATCGAATCCGCTCCAACTAAAGTGGGAGAGACAGACACCCGCCAGCCACCTTATGCAACTAGTGCATGTTAGTCGGTGGAACCGGTCTCACGTAAGCGTATGTGTAAGGTTGGTCCGGGCCGCTTCATCCCACAATACCGTTGAAGCAAGATAAGACTAGTAGCGGCAAGAAAGTTGACAACATCTACGCCCACAACAAATTGTGTTCTACTCGCGCAAGAAGAACTACGCATAGACCTAGCTCATGATGCCACTGTTGGGGAACGTTGCAGAAAACAAAAAATTTCCTACGGTTTCACCAAGATCCATCTATGAGTTCATCTAGCAATGAGTGATCGGATGCATCTACATATCTTTGTAGATCGCGAGCGGAAGCGTTCAAAGAACGGGGATGAGGTAGTCGTACACGACGTGATCCAAATCACCGATGACCAAGCGCCGAACGGACGGCACCTCCGCGTTCAACACACGTACGGAGCGGATGACGTCTCCTCCTTCTTGATCCAGCAAGGGGAGAGGAGAGGTTGAGGAAGATGGCTCCAGCAGCATGACGGCGTGGTGGTGATGGAGCTGCAGTACTCCGGCAGGGCTTCGCCAAGCTCTATGGAGGAGGAGGAGGTGTTGGAGAGGGAGAGGGAGGCACCAAAGGCGTGGTATGAGAGGCCCTCCTTCCCTCACTATATATAGGGGGGCCTAAGGGGGGCGCCGGCCCTAGGAGATCCAATCTCCTAGGGGGGGGGCGGCGGCCAAGGGAGGAGTCCCTCCCCCCCAAGGCACCTAGGGGGTGCCTTCCCCTTTTGGGACTCTTCCCATCTTAAACCCTAGGCGCATGGGCCTCTTGCGGCTAGTGCCCTTGGCCCATGCAGGCCAAGGCGCACCCCCTACAGCCCATGTGCCCCCCCGGGGTAGGTGGCCCCACCCGGTGGACCCCCGGGACCCTTCCGGTGGTCCCGGTACAATACCGGTGACCCCGAAACTTGTCCCGATGGTCGAAATAGCACTTCCTATATATAATTATTTACCTCCGGACAATTCCGGAACTCCTCGTGACGCCCGGGATCTCATCTGGGACTCCGAACAACATTCGGGTTACTACATATACATATCCCTACAACCCTAGCGTCACCGAACCTTAAGTGTGTAGACCCTACGGGTTCGGGAGACATGTAGACATGACCGAGACGACTCTCCGGTCAATAACCAACAGCGGGATCTGGATACCCATGTTGGCTCCCGCATGCTCCTCGATGATCTCATCGGATGAACCACGATGTCGAGGATTCAAGCAACCCCGTATACAATTCCCTTTGCCAGTCGGTATGTTACTCGCCCGAGATTCGATCGTCAGTATCCCAATACCTTGTTCAATCTCGTTACCGGCAAGTCACTTTACTTGTACCGTAATGCATGATCCCGTGACCAGACACTTGGTCACTTTGAGCTAATAATGATGATTCATTACCGAGTGGGCCCGGTGATACCTCTCCGTCATACGGAGTGACAAATCCCAGTCTTGATCCGTGTCAACCCAACAGACACTTTCGGAGATACCCGTAGTCTACCTTTATAGTCACCCAGTTACGTTGTGGCGTTTGGTACACCCAAAGCACTCCTACGGTATCCGGGAGTTACACGATCTCATGGTCTAAGGAAAGGATACTTGACATTAGAAAACTCTAGCAAACGAACTATACGACCTTGTGCTATGTTTAGGATTGGGTCTTGTCCATCACATCATTCTCCTAATGATGTGATCTCGTTATCAATGACATCCAATGTCCATAGTCAGGAAACCATGACTATCTGTTGATCAACGAGCTAGTCAACTAGAGGCTTACTAGGGACATGTTGGTGTCTATTATTCACACATGTATTACGATTTCCGGATAACACAATTATAGCATGAATAAAGACAATTATCATGAACAAGGAAATATAATAATAATGCTTTTATTATTGCCTCTAGGGCATACTTCCAACAGTGGGAGCCAACATGGGTATCCAGATCCCGCTGTTGGTTATTGACCGGAGAGCAATCTCGGTCATGTCTACATGTCTCCCGAACCCGTAGGGTCTACACACTTAAGGTTCGGTGACGCTAGGGTTGTAGGGATATATATATGCAGTAACCTGAATGTTGTTCGGAGTCCCGAATGAGATCCCGGACGTCACGAGGAGTTCCGGAATGGTCCGGAGGTAAAGAATTATATATAGGAAGTGCTATTTCGGCCATCGGGACAAGTTTTGGGGTCACCGGTATTGTACCGGGACCACCGGAAGGGTCCCGGGGGTCCACCGGGTGGGGCCACCTATCCCGGAGGGCCCCATGGGCTGAAGTGGGAAGGGATCCAGCCCAAAGTGGGCTGGGGTGCCACTTCCCCTAGGGCCCATTGTAGGATCGAAAGTATGTCTAGAGGGGGGGGGGGGGGTGATTAGACTACTTGACCAAATAAAAACTTAACCTTTTCCCAATTTTAGTTCTTGGCAGTTTTTAGCTATCTTAGGACAAGTCAAGCAATCATTACACAATTCAAGCAAGCATGCAAAGAGTATATTGGCAGTGGAAAGTAAAGCATGCAACTTGCAAGAATATAAAGGGAAGGGTTTGGAGAATTCAAACGCTATTGGAGACACGGATGTTTTTCCCGTGGTTCGGATAGGTGGTGCTATCCTACATCCATGTTGATGGAGACTTCAACCCACGAAGGGTAACGGTTGCGCGAGTCCACGGAGGGCTCCACCCACGAAGGGTCCACGAAGAAGCAACCTTGTCTATCCCACCATGGCCATCGCCCACGAAGGACTTGCCTCACTAGCGGTAGATCTTCACGAAGTAGGCGATCTCCTTGCCCTTAGAAACTCCCTGGTTCAACTCCACAATCTTGTCGGAGGATCCCAAGTGACACCTAGCCAATCTAGGAGACACCACTCTCCAAGAAGTAACAAATGGTGTGTTGATGATGAACTCCTTGTTCTTGTGCTTCAAATGATAGTCTCCCCAACACTCAACTCTCTCTCATAGGGTTTGGATCTGATGGAAAGAAGATTTGAGTGGAAATCAACTTGGGGAAGGCTAGAGATCAAGATTCATATGGTTTGAATGGAATATCTTGGTCTCAACACATGAGTAGGTGGTTCTCTCTCAGAACGTATGAGTTGGAATGGTGTATGTGTTCTGATGGCTCTCTCCACGAGTGAAGAGGAGGTGGAGGGGTATTTATAGCCTCCACAAAAAATCCAACCGTTACACACAATTTATCAATCTCGGCGGGACCAAATCAGAAAACTCGGTCGGACTGAAATAGTAAACCTAGTGACCGTTAGGAATTTCGGTGGGACTGACATGCAACTCGGTAGGACCGATTCGGTTAGGGTTTGGGCATAACGTAATCTCGGTGAGACCGATTGCACAAACTCGGTGAGACCGAGTTTGGCAATAAGCTAACTAGAGAGTTGGTCAGGCAAACTCGGTGGGACCGACTCGCTCTTTCGGTGAGACCGAAAAGGTACAAGAAGGAAACATAGAGTTTACCTTGCATTCTCGGTGGGACTGATTTGCTCTTTCGGTGAGACCGAAAAGTTATGAAAGGGAAACAAAGAGTTTGCAAGCCCATCTCGGTGAGACCGAGATCCTTATCGGTAGGACCGAATTGCTAGGGTTTGGCAGTGGCAAATGACAAGTGAAACTCGGTGGCGCCGGATTGAAAGAATCGGTATGACCGAGTTTGGCTTAGGGTTTAGGTCATTTGTGGATATGGGAAAGTAGCTGAGGATTTTGGAGCATATCATTAAGCACATGGAGCAAGAGGCTCATTAAGCAACACCTCATCCCTCCTTGATAGTATTGGCTTTTCCTAAAGACTCAATGTGATCTTGGATCACAAAAATATAAAATGAAGAGTCTTGAACTTTTGAGCTTGAGCCAATTCTTTGTCCTTAGCATTTTGAGGGTTCCACTTTCACATCCATGCCATGCCAATCATTGAGCTTTCCTGAAATAATCATCTTGAAATAGCATTAGCTCAATGAGCTATATGTTGTTATGAATTACCAAAACCACCTAGGGATAGTTGCACTTTCAATCTCCCCCTTTTTGGTAATTGATGACAACATATAGATCAAAGCTTCGACAAATGATAATAAGCATGAAATATATCGTCGCTTTGAGAAGTATGTGACAAATAAGAGCTCCGCCTAAATTTGTGCATATTTAAAATTTGCTTTGGACTGCAAATGCACAAGGAGTTAGAATCATGGGTTACTCTTCCATGTCACATACATCTTGGTGGAGCGCTAAAAAATGATAAGATTGAAATACATGCACTCATCACCAAGAATAGTGAATGATCACAAAAGATAGATAGAATGATAATATTTAAGCAATCATTAAGCAAACATTAAGTGTAGCTTATGATCAAACACATGATCATGGATGTCTCACAAACATAAGGACGTAGTATCTCACACACAAGCAAACAAAATTCGAAAAACCACCAAATAAAACAAGAGAGAACAAAAGCAACACTCTCTCTCGAAGCCTATGATCTATACATTTTCTCCCCCTTTGGCAACAAGTTACCAAAAAGTTCCTAAAAAATGCATAGTGCTAAGTCGACGCTCAGGCTTGATCTTCAGGTGGTGGTGGAGTCCGGAGCATTCCAAGGACGAAGCCTTTGGTAGACGTGGTCGGAGTTGAGGCTGAAGTGGATGCTGGAGCTGGTGGAACTGAGGCTGTGGCTGGCACAGACGTTGTAGCTCTCGTGTCAGCAACTGGCAGTGCAGATGACCTCGGACCTCGTGGCACCCTGGCAAAAGCATCAGTCGTGGTCCTGCCTCTCCTCTCATTCATGTCCTCCTGGAGCTACTCCACGGCAGTCTGTATCTCTGTCACCTTGATGTCCAAGTCATAGAACCTCTGTTCCATGATCCTCTCTAAGCTGGCCTGGTTCTGAGTCAGGGTGGCAAGTCCTTGCTCAATCCGCAGGGTGGACGCAATCAGGTAGCCAAGCTGCTCTTGTTTGGTTTTCAGGAAGTAATCAAATGCCTCCGCTTGAGTAGGCATCCTGGCAGCTTTCTCCTTCTTCGCCTTCTCCTTCTGAGCTTGTGCATGGGCAGATGATGGCTCATTCTCAGTCATGACCACTTGGTTATCTTCAAAATCTGGACGGATGGGCAGGCGTTCCTTATCCAAGAGGTATATGCCCGTGCCCATCTTGGAGTTGATGAGCTCCTGAATCTGTGGGGCATATCCACAGCTCCTCTTCTGGTCTGCTGCTGTCCTCTTGATTGTTTCCACTATGAGACTCATGACTTTGAATTTTTGAGGCACGTCAAAGACATGAAGCAAATTGATTGCGTGACCTCTGATCATCTTGTGATCTCCAGACTTGGGCAGAAGAGTGTGCCTAAGGATCCAGTTGATCGTAGGCAATCTTGACAGAAGATAGTGCACTGAGCCAAACTTGAACATGTCAAGTGCTTCATTTGGAATCTCCTTGTACATGTTGGACATAGTGTTGTGGTCCATCTTCTTCTTGGCATAAATGTCCAAGTCATCATCCTGCTCCTCTGGGGCATTGATCAACTTCGCCCATTCCTCAATAGTGGATTGGTACCTTGTACCCTCTGACATCCAAGTGATCCCGCCATCCGAATAAAAGTGTGTTGTGGAGTAGAATTGCATGATTAGCTCCTCGTTCCACTTTGTGAGCTTGTGCCCAACAAAGTCTGCCACTCCACACGCACTGAAACTGTCATATACTCCAGGGTAGTGTTCCTCATTCTCCTTCATGTAGGTCCAGTCGACCCATCTCATGTCACACACAATTGGCTTCTTGTCAAGTAAAACAGTCTCATAGAAATCCTGCCGCTCCTTGGTATGAAACCTGTAGTCCACTGCAGTCCTTCTCTTAGAAGCATACAGATCTGCTTCTCTCCACTTCCTCAGCCCTGAATCTCTCCTGAGCTTCATATCCTCAGCCACAGGATGAGCATCATTGTGGTCTGGGATCTTGGGCTTGAGCTTTCTAAGGACATTCTCTTCCTCTTCTTTTGCAGCTTCAGGCACTGGGGCCTTGTTCTTTTCAGTGGCTGGGATGCTTCTTGTGTTTCTCTTTGGCTTTGGCTTTGGAGCTGACTTGGCCTTGGAAGCAGCTCCCCCTGATTTTATGGCATCTCCCATTAGCTTGGGAGCCTTGGGTGCTGGTGCAGCAACCTCTTCTTCTTCCTCCTCCTCAACTACCATGATGGAGGCCTTCCCAAGCACTCTGGCCACAGTCTTCTTCACTCTTTCTTTCCTCTTTTTGCCCTCAGCAGCAACGGGCTCAATGGGAGCAAGCTTCATAGTTGAAGCTCTAGCCTTTGACATGGGCTGCCTGCCTGTTGGCCTTTTGATTTTCAGGCCTGGCTTTGTGCCTTGAGCTGGCTCAACTCTCTTTGATGTGGCCTCTTCCTCTGCCACATAGTCTTCATCTTCAGAATCAGAAGTCCTCTTCTTTCTCTGACGTGTGGCAGCTTTAGGCAGGTTGCTGGGTGTGCGCCTGCTGCCATCATCTGAGGAACTTGAGGGGCTAGTGCCCTCACTCAACTGCACTTGCTCCTCTGACAAGTTCTGGCTGTCTCTCTGGTCTGACATGATGCAAACTGGCTGCTGACCCTATGAATAGATTATAGATGAGATAGAGTGAATGAGCATCACAAAATGCAGAGATTTTTGCAAAAGAATAATTCAAAAACTTAGTTTTAGTTTCCCACTAAGATCATCTCGGATCTACCGATTTTCAAACTCGGTGACACCGAAGCAATCTTGGCACCAGAACTAGTGAACTCGGTCAGACCGAGTCACAGTTCGGTGGCACCGAGACTGCTAGGGTTTCACAGAGTTCCAAAATCGGTCACACCGATAAGTAATTCTCGGTCAGACCGAGTTTTACTTGTGCAATGGCATAAGCCAAATCGGTGGGACCGAGTTTTTCAACTCGGTGGGTCCGAGATGGTTTCGGCGGAAACCTAACCCTAAAATTTTCGAATTAAACCTAATCTACGAGTTCATTGACTGGATAGGAGTTTATCAAACGTGGCAAGAATCATGATGATCACAATGTGTTAGGAATCGGATTGGAGAATAGCACAAAGATTGAGTCCATACCCTAGTTCGGCGGAGACTCGCTACGGCGGCAACGGCGGGGCAGAATTCCGTTGACGGCGGCGGAGACCAGCGACTGGAGGCTGCTGGCGGCGAGGAGGACGATCCGGAGACCCAGGAGGCAGAGCGAGCTATGCGCGGGCGAAGAGGTTTCGGAGAAATTTCCAAAATTCTGCCCGTCACTATATATAGCCCGACCCTGTCGGTGTGATCGAGTGGAACAACTCGGTGGCACCGAGATGCAAAACTGTATACAGTTACTGCAACTCGGTGTGACCGAGTGGTTCAAATCGGTTGCACCAAGATCGAAAACCTAGATCAACTTAATGATCTCGGTAGGACTGAAAGTATGGTATCGGTCAGACCGAGAATCACAAAGAGGTTTTGGAAGTTTAAGTCTATGACGAATCGGGGACTCCGAGCGCTCCTCACAGAGTGGTTCGAATCTGACTTGATCAAATTTTGTGATGCAGCATGAATAGAGTTTGAGACGAGAAAAGCATAGATAGCTAGAGGAGGTTCTTAGGCATTCTTGTCCATCCACTTGGCAAAAGAAGATAAAGCCAAACAATCAAAACAACAAGTGGATGTCCTCGAATGAGTAAAATATGCAACCAACATGCTCACACAATAAGATGGCAAATGAAATATGTGGCAAAGCATGCACAAACAATTCTAGCATCTATCAAGCAATTTGCGATGACTAGGTCATCTATATATGAGTATATTGACTTAGGAGTCAAGTGAGAACACTTTATCGTAGGTCATACTCATTGTTTAAGCTCAAGTGGGGTTACCACTTTTACATAAAGCATTGTTGTATTCACATCTTTAGAGTTGCTTTAGCTCAAGTCTTAGAGTAAAGCTCCCCCTAGATGTGATATCCCCCTTAAGAGGGATGAACTAACCTTGGGTTTTGTCGATGATGACTTCATGTAGATGTTGAAGATGTGGATGCTCAATGTTGATGTAGATCACTTGGAGCTATCCATTTGAGTGAATTGCACTTTCAATACCTACATGGGTTAGTCCCACAAGGAACAAACAAGGATATCCATAGACATAGAGTGATGCATACACAAGATGATGTCCATGAAAACTTTAGGTTACCTTGTCCCTTGTCTTACCAACAAGAGGGTTTGTGACTCCTTGAACTAGTGCATCATGTGGAAGTTGATTGCACTTGTTCTTGCCAAAATGATGAGAGTGAAATAGGTTGGCGGAGTCACCCTCAAGAACTCTCTAGTTCTTCTTCTTTTGGATCCACACCATCTTGATGGGAATCCTTGGAGTTGTAGTCGTACTTGATGAAGTGGAACTTGACGTGGTCTTGGGAATCCACTTGACTAAGGTCTTAGGAGCTTCTTCAAATGCATCAATCTCCTCTTGAAGCTTGTCCTTGCCTTTTTGCTTGTAGTCTTGTGGTGGAAGATCATCTTGAGCTTGTGTCCCCTTGAAAGAAGTGTCATACTTCTCTTGTTGAGGAACAAACTTTGTCTTGGGGTATTGATCTTCTTCCCATTCAACTCCATTGGCATTGAACTTTCGTTCAAAACCAACACCTTGATTCTTCCGGTGCATTCCTTGCTTGCGCACAATTTCCTCGAATTGCTTACTCCCGGCAAGGCTTTTGTACACTCCTTTCTCTATAATCCCCTTCAATAAGCTATTTTCTTGCTCAAGTGTAACCTGGTTAAGAGAATCATTAGTGGAATCAAGAGAACTACTAGAAGCAACAATATTGGATTTAGCATGATCATTGTTACTACTAGAGGAAGAATCTTTCTTGTTCTTGTTACTAGACTTGACTTGAGGCATGTAAGTGGATAATAGTAAACGCTTGGCAATGTAAGAAGAACTTTTCTTGCGGAGATCATCATTGATTGCCTTTAAGAACTCATGCTCTTGCTCAAGATTGAGCTTTTCAAAGCGTAATTTCTCATGAGCTCTTAAAAGTTCTCGATGATCTTCGAAGATAGTTTCATGAGCTAACTTAAGACTGTTTAGTTCTTTAGTTAGAGCCTCAATCTTCTCCTTATCATTGTCATTCATTTTAGCATGATTAATTGATGTTTCATCATAGTACTCATCACTAGAGTTGTCAACAAGCAAGTCATCATCACCTAACAAGTCATCTTCATCACTATTAAAATCAACGTACTCGGGGTGTGTTACCTTAGGACCTTTGGTCATGAAGCATCTTCCAATTCCTTCATTTGGTGAGTCAAATATGTCGTAGGAGTTGGTTGACACAAGTGCTAGACCGGCAACACCTTCATCTTGAGTATCTTCGGAGTCGGAGTGATAACTTCTCTCGGAGTGGCTGTCGGAGTCGGAGCCGGATACCCATTCACCAAGATGAGCTTGATGTCTTCGTTTTGTGTAGCTCCTTGATGATTTTTCCTTCCTTTCCGAATCCTTGCTTCTCCGTGAGTATCTCCGTTCATAACGATCATCTCTACTCCTTCTCTCTCTTGGTGGTGATTCTTTGCTTCTTCTTTTTGGAGAATCTTCTCTTCTCTTGTAGGGAGCCGTACACTCATTGGAATAGTGTCCGGGTCTTCCACAATTATAGCAGTTTCGCTCTCGACTAGAATATCTTTTGTCATTGTATGACCTTGACTTGAAGCTTCTATCTTTGCTTCTACTCTGTAGAACTTGTTGAAGTTCTTCACCATTAAGCTTAATTCTTCATTGAAGGTTTGTTTCTCACTTGATGATGTGGGGACTTCACATGAGGCTTTGTAGGCACCACTTGATTTGTTGTGAAGTTCCTCTTTATCCTTAAGTGACATCTCATGAGCAACAATCCTTCCAATCACTTCCGTTGGCTTGAGATCTTTGTAATTTGGCATCATTTGAATCAATGTGCACACGGTATCATATTTCCCATCCAAGGCTCTTAGGATCTTCTTGATGATGAATCTATCGGTCATCTCTTCACTTCCTAAGCCAGCAATCTCATTTGTGATGAGAGCAAGCCTAGAGTACATCTCGGCGACACCTTCACCATCCTTCATCTTGAACTTGTCAAGTTGACTTTGGAGCACATCCAATTTGGATTCCTTGACGGAGTCGGTACCTTCGTGCATATCTATCAAAGTGTCCCAAATTTCCTTTGCATTCTCAAGGCGGCTGATTTTGTTGAATTCTTCGGGGCACAATCCGTTGAAGAGAATATCACAAGCTTGAGCATTGTATTGCAACATCTTCAACTCATCCGCGGTAGCTTCACGGTTTGGTTCCCTCCCATCAAAGAACTCACCTTGCAAGCCAGCACAAACAATAGCCCATACAGCGGGGTTATGTCCAAGAATATGCATTTTCATTTTATGCTTCCAACTAGCAAAATTAGTACCATCAAAGTAAGGACCTCTACGGTGATAATTTCCCTCGCTAGACGCCATACTCTCTTAGGTTGTGAAACCAAGGCTATGACCACCAAAAGCTATGGAGATCAAGGCAAATGGAGACCAAAGCTCTGATACCACTTGTAGGATCGAAAGTACGTCTAGAGGGGGGGGGGTGATTAGACTACTTGACCAAATAAAAACTTAACCTTTTCCCAATTTTAGTTCTTGGCAGTTTTTAGCTATCTTAGGACAAGTCAAGCAATCATTACACAATTCAAGCAAGCATGCAAAGAGTATATTGGCAGCGGAAAGTAAAGCATGCAACTTGCAAGAATATAAAGGGAAGGGTTTGGAGAATTCAAACGCTATTGGAGACACGGATGTTTTTCCCGTGGTTCGAATAGGTGGTTCTATCCTACATCCACGTTGATGGAGACTTCAACCCACGAAGGGTAACGGTTGCGCGAGTCCACGGAGGGCTCCACCCACGAAGGGTCCACGAAGAAGCAACCTTGTCTATCCCACCATGGCCATCGCCCACGAAGGACTTGCCTCACTAGCGGTATATCTTCACGAAGTAGGCGATCTCCTTGCCCTTACAAACTCCTTGGTTCAACTCCACAATCTTGTCGGAGGCTCCCAAGTGACACCTAGCCAATCTAGGAGACACCACTCTCCAAGAAGTAACAAATGGTGTGTTGATGATGAACTCCTTGCTCTTGTGCTTCAAATGATAGTCTCCCCAACACTCAACTCTCTCTCATAGGGTTTGGATCTGATGGAAAGAAGATTTGAGTGGAAAGCAACCTGGGGAAGGCTAGAGATCAAGATTCATATGGTTTGAATGGAATATCTTGGTCTCAACACATGAGTAGGTGGTTCTCTCTCAGAACATATGAGTTGGAATGGTGTATGTGTTCTGATGGCTCTCTCCACGAGTGAAGAGGAGGTGGAGGGGTATTTATAGCCTCCACACAAAATCCAACTGTTACACACAATTTATCAATCTCGGTGGGACCGAATCAGAAAACTCGGTCGGACCGAAATAGTAAACCTAGTGACCGTTAGGAATTTCGGTGGGACTGACATGCAACTCGGTAGGACCGATTCGGTTAGGGTTTGGGCATAACGTAATCTCGGTGAGACCGATTGCACAAACTCGGTGAGACCGAGTTTGGCAATAAGCTAACCAGAGAGTTGGTCAGGCAAACTCGGTGGGACCGACTCGCTCTTTCGGTGAGACCGAAAAGTTACAAGAAGGAAACATAGAGTTTACCTTGCATTCTCGGTGGGACCGATTCGCTCTTTCGGTGAGACCGAAAAGTTACGAAAGGGAAACAGAGAGTTTGCAAGCCCATCTCGGTGAGACCGAGATCCTTATCGGTAGGAACAAATTGCTAGGGTTTGGCAGTGGCAAATGACAAGTGAAACTCGGTGGCGCCGGATTGAAAGAATCGGTATGACCGAGTTTGGCTTAGGGTTTAGGTCATTTGTGGATATGGGAAAGTAGCTGAGGATTTTGGAGCATATCATTAAGCACATGGAGCAAGAGGCTCATTAAGCAACACCTCATCCCTCCTTGATAGTATTGGCTTTTCCTAAAGACTCAATGTGATCTTGGATCACTAAAATATAAAATGAAGAGTCTTGAACTTTTGAGCTTGAGCCAATTCTTTGTCCTTAGCATTTTGAGGGTTCCACTTTCACATCCATGCCATGCCAATCATTGAGCTTTCCTGAAATAATCATCTTGAAATAGCATTAGCTCAATGAGCTATATGTTGTTATGAATTACCAAAACCACCTAGGGATAGTTGCACTTTCAATCTCCCCCTTTTTGGTAATTGATGACAACATATAGATCAAGGCGTAGGAGACGTCACCGGGCTGTACATGTGTTGAACACGGAGGTGCCGTCCGTTCGGCACTAGGATCATCGGTGATTTGGATCACGACGAGTACGACTCCATCAACCCCGTTCACTTGAACGCTTCTGCTTAGCGATCTACAAGGGTATGTAGATGCACTCTCCTTCCCTTCGTTGCTAGATTACTCCATAGATTGATCTTGGTGATGCGTAGAAAATTTTGAATTTCTGCTACGTTCCCCAACACAGGGGGCTACTAGAAGATAGCATCCACACTAGTGGGGATGAGCAAGTGGTCATGTTCCTTCATATTGTTAGCCATAACCAAAGGTTTAGGGTTATCCACAACACGTTTAGGAGATCAATGCATGGAGACCATCTCAAGGTACTTCAAGCAAGTGTCGTATGCCGTTGGGGAGCCCAGAGGAGAGATGATAAAGTCACCAACTGACCGGACTCCTACCATGATTCGCACAAGTCCAAGACGGTAGCCGTACTTCAAGGTGAGCACTGCAGTATGTATGTAGTTTCATTGCTTCATATGCTTGGATAATTTAAGGTGAGCACTAACACAATCTTGTATTGCCATTTCAGGATTGCATTGGGGCAATAGATGATACTCATGTCACTGCCAGAGTGCCAAAGTCACAAGCTACATCATTCAGGGGGAGAAAGCACTACACAAGCCAGAAATGTGTTTGGTGTTATTGACTTTGATATGAAGTTCACCTATGTGCTGGCTGTCTGGGAATGGTCAGCACATGATGCTAACATACTCACTGACAACATCAGTCGCCTGGACGGCATCAACATCCCTGATGGCAAGTTCTACCTAGGAGATGTTGGCTATGCATGCCGTCAAGGTGTTCTTTCAACCTTCAGGAAAACCAAGTACCATCTGAACAAGTTATTTGGTAGGAACTAACCTAGGACTCCACAGGAGCTATTCAATCTCAGACACTCCAACCTTAGAGTAACGGTTGCGAGGGCATTTGGAGCTCTCAATAACAGGTTCAAGATCCTGGATCAGAAGCCATTCCATCCTTACCCTACCCAGGTTAAGATTGTTCTAGCATGTTGCATTCTGGATAATGGATCCTGCAATGGGGTGTTGATGAATTGGTGCCTGAAGAGGAAGAGGTGACGCCTGACGATCTTGACCTCGGTGGCCATGGTGTTGAGGCATTTGACAACGAAGCCTTGAAGAACAAAAGGTTGGAGTGGGCCCATGCAATGTGGGATAACAAAGGTTAGACAAGGATCTGAAGAAGAATAGCAAGAGCAGCAGCAGAGGAGGAGGAAGCAGAAGAGGAAGGGGAGGGACGATGAACTTCCCCCCATTCAGTCATTTGGCTTTTAATAATATGTATTGCCATTTGATGGTAGTTAGGATGAACCGTAATTTGTTTCGTAGCTAGGAGTGAAACTGTTAATCGTGTGTTGTAAGGTCATCACTAGTGAGAAGTGGTGACAACACCTAATGCAGGTTGCAACCAAACAAAGAGTCCTCTGTGCGCCTAATGCGATGCAGCCAACCAAACGACGGGTCGAAATTAGTTCCCTCATGCAGCTAACCTATATGATAGCAATCAAACTATGTGCAGATGATGGTTTCGAGCAACTCTAAAGGGCCGACCCATTCCGTCCGCCTGCGTCCGTTTGGGTCGGAGCGGACAAAAGTGGCGACCCAACGCGCCGACCCAAACCCAAATCACGTCTGCGTCGCGTCCGCGCCGACGCATTTGCGGCCCAAATGTGTTGGCGCAGACGCCGAACGGACGCTTCGCGCGCCTTTCCGCTGTCCGCCGCGTCCCCACATGGCGGCCGCCCAACTACCCGCTGCCCACGCAGACGACTTAATTTATGACGACGGGCCCACGCGTCAGCGACGGCGCTCATCCTTTTTTAAGCCGACCGTGCGGCGGAGCCGTCCTCATCTAAACTCGCCGTCCACATCTGCCATCCTTTGCTCCCTCGTCGCCGGCAAACCCTAGCCACCACAACCATAACGAGATGGGCCTCTTCTTCGGCGCCAGCGGCAGCAAGGCCAAGGGCAAGTCCCCTGCCACCCTTTCCTCCCGCCTCCGCCGGCGCCGGCGCCTCGCCGACAGAGGCAATGTGTGAATGTGCCAGTGCACCAGGCGGAGTGGCACCGCCAGCCTCTGCCATATCCCGATGTGACGCTGCCGCACGACTGCCATCTGGATCCAGATAGGATCCCAGTGCCGGCGGTGCCGCGGTCGGCTCGTGCTCACGCGGAGGAGGTGCGGCGCCGGCGGGCGCTGCTGACGCCGGAGCAGCGCCGCGACCCCGCCTACGTAACCGACTCGCCCAACTGGGCGAGGTGGTTCGCCTTCGAGCACGAGGAGGCGAGGCGACGGGGCGTGCGCGAGGTCGACCGGAGGTCGCCGCCACCGGCGCTCGTCGTCCACGAGGAGGACCAGGCGGCGGAGGACGCCTACCAGGCGGCCCTTGCGATCGTCTGCCGGGAGAGCGAGGAGGACGAGCGGCGCAGGGCGGAGGCGGAAGAGGAAGCTCGGTACAAGGCGACAATGGTGTAGGCCCTTGCCCTCTCCGCGGCGGGCGACAGCGTGGTGCCGCCGGTGGCCCTGCCGTCCCCCATCGAGCCGGAGCGGCAGCCGTCCCCCATCGAGCGCTACTCTTGGACGGGAGTAGTGCGCGAGTGGGTACGCGCGCCGCCGGTCTGGATGGGAGTGGCGCCGGCGCAGGAGCAGGCGTACCTCGAGCACTGGTGCAAGATCAGGGTGGCCGAGGAGCGCCGCGACGATGAGTACCTCGAGATGCTCGAGCGCGACCTCGAGGAGGAGCAACGCGAGACCGAGGAGGAGGCGCGCCAGGCCGCGGCTGCACATGCGGCCGCACACCCCCCGCACCGGCACTGTCTACACTGGCACAACCCGACATGACGGCACTCTGGAACACGTCGTTCGTCTGGGCCGGGCCGGCGCCGACGCTCATCGACCTCACGGACCCCGAGGACGATGACGACGATGCCTAGGGCAGCGCACCGCCTTGTAGTTTAGGCTGTTTTTTTAAATGCAAATGTGGACGCGTGGATTCTCGCCGGCCTTCGTGGCCGGCTTTAATGTTTAATTAATGTTGTTTCTCTTTTCTAATATGCATGCGTTCATATTTTTTTGCGCCGTCAAAATGAATTTAGGCCAGCATTTGGCGCACGCGTCAACCCAAATGCGAACGCGGACATCCGTGTCCGTCTGACCGACCCAAACGGACAAAAAACGGACGAAATCGCCGTCCGTTTGGGTCGGTCGATTGAAATTGTTCTTGTAGACTGATTTTGCTCTGCCAGCTCTAATTGAGAAGTGTATGCAAACAAACCAAAATCGATGCGGGCAACCAAACAAATTCAAAATGCATCGTCCTTCCAAAAAAGACCGCGGATGGAGGCACGCCTCCACAGAACTTGCTGAACAAGAAGCCCCGAATACATGGTCACGATCTTTTATCCCAACCGTGAGCGAAAAGACAGACAGAGCGCGTCGGTGGCATGCGGGACGAGACGAAACCCCTGGAAGGCCCGAGACTTGTTGACAAAGACACAACATATTCTGTTCCCCACGAGAAGGAGAAAAGATAACGCATCCATCCACCCACCCAGATACCCACACGGCCACGCGGGGGCCAGCGGTCAGGCAGGCCAGCTGCGTGACTCACGTGGTCAACTGACCTCGCCCACGCGATTCGGTGCGGTGCAGCAGCCAACAGCAGCCCCCCTGCGGCCGCGCGCCCGGTCGTTACCCACCCGGACGCAACCGAGCCGAGATCCATCCACCCCCGACCGTGCATTCCTCGCGCCCCCCACCACCCAGTCACAATCCCCTCCCCTTTCTTCCCTTCCAAGAATAGAGGAGCCCCGGCGCACCCGACCGCCTACCCGCTCCGCCGCTGACGCCCGGGCCCCGCGAGCCTCCGTGTTTCCTTTCGTGTTTTCCAGGCAGTGGTAGAAAAATCCCACACCCCGGGGCGAAATAAATACCGAAAATCAGCGGCGCTCTTTCTCTCCCCTCCCCTGCCCTCCCCCTTTCCCTGTCCCTCTCGAGCGAGGAAGTGTATTTTAGTATATTTTCCTCTGGGGTTGCCGCCTGGCTGGTCCGTCTCGCGCCGCTTATTTTGCCCTGCCCCCCCCTCATAACTTTCGAAAGGCGAGAGGCGGCGGCGGCGGAAGGAGGAGGAGGACGGCGACGAGGCGCTGCCGCGGGCTAGGGTTTCCTCCGACCAGGCGAGGCGCCGAGGCGCCACCCCCCTCCCCGGCGGGTCGCAGGTGACTATTTCGCGACGAATCTTCTACGCCGCCTGGGTTTGGGGATTCGTTTTCCTTCGAGCGGCTGCGGTGCTGGTTCCCGGCGTTTGTAACGGAGGCGGATTTGGGGTTCTGCTCTGCGGGTCGCGTAGGTAGATTTGGTCGGGTTCGGGGTCGAATTTCTGCAGCGGGCCTTCGATTCGGGGCGTGTTTGATTGATTGCGCGATTCGTTTTCGGCGATTTTGTTCTTCTAAATTTGGGCGAAGAATATTGTCGATTTCTCTTTTATTCCTTTTTTCCGGATGATTTGAGCGGCTCATCTCGTCGGTATCTTATGCTGCGTATTGTTTCCGAAGGATAGGGGGTAGGGTGCCTACGTGTTTCGTTGCAGATGTTTCCGAATATTTTGGATCGGAATCTCCTAATATTGGCGCCCTATTTCTTCGCTACAATACGGATGGGAAGAGGGTTTGATCCATTCTAACCTGCTCTGGTTTTGTCTATTGTGATTCAGGACCTCGTTGGTGCGAGCAACGCAGAATCTACGGTGACCGCCCCTTCTGATTCCGGCAGCCACGTCCCCATGCCGACCATCACGCACTACGTCTTGGACCCCTTCCTGGAGACCGGCTCCCTTCCCAACCTCCAGAAGCTTGTTCCCAAGCCGCCTCCAGCTGCGCCGCTACCCCCTGAGAAGTCCTCCGAGAAGCCCATACCTGTGCCGGTGGCTCCTGCCAGGACCAGCACCTTGCCAGCGCTCTACTCCACGCCCGAGAGCACGCCGCTGCCAGACTCGCCGTCATCGTTCCCTGGAACCTGGTCCCCGTATCTCATCAACCATAAACGCCGTGGACCTGGCCTGATCAAGACATCTTCCCAGGGCGATGTCGGAAGTGAGGGTAGCCTGCCGAAGTTTCCCGAGGGGCTGCCTGCTTTGCCGAAAAAGTCTGAAGCCTTTCGAGTGCAGGAGTCTGAGTTTAGGTTCTCACAAGAGAGTGATGGTGTGGTTAACAATGGTGTGAAGGAGACCTTGGATGGGCAGAATGAAGGGGTGCAGAAAGGCAAGGCGACCCATTTTGGCCAAGATGAGCAGGATCAGCCCGAGTTCGAGTTTCGGCATGAAAGTCCAGATGCGTTGGTGAGGCCTGTCAATGTTGGAAGGCTTGTCAACAATGGAATGCCAAGAGATGGCGAAAATGATGCCTTCCTTGAACCTCAGGATTCACAGAGTGTGACTAGTAACTCCGAGGCTGAGGATGCTGGTGGGCAGGGGTGGTGGAAGCCCAGTTCTCCTTATGGGACGTCTGTTGGCACACCTGGTGCAGAATTTTACGACGCATTTGAAGGTACCACTCAGTTTATGCTAACGTATGCTTTGCTCATTTGTTTTCTAACGTATGCTTTGCTCATTTGTTTTTAGCAGAGTAGACTCTTGTTTAGATATCTTAGATTGAAGATAGCAATTAGTTTGTGTATATGCTTTGCATCTTGCTTTGAACTGATGTCTCTGGTCGGTTGTTCCTGTTTACCCGCAGCAACAATTCTTAAGCTTAAACTGGAATGTGAATGCTTATTTAGATATCGTTGGTTGACGATAGCAATTAGTTTGCGTATATGCTTACTTGCTTAGCATCTCGCTTTAAACTGATCTCTGTGGTTGGTTGTTCCTGGTTGCCTGTAGCAACAATCTATATATGGAAATGGTGAAACAAATTAGCCAAAAAAAAGGAACTCCATAGGATAGAATACTCTCGGTTTAGTTCTCTTTATTCCAAAAGCTCAGAGTCATGTTTCCTGTGCAACTTGCCACTGCAGTTTACTATGGTATATCATTGAACCTACTTTTCTAGTGAGTCAGTCCTGGCCTATATGTTATTTGCCTTTATGCTGATGCAAGACATGTTTCTGATAGCGTTTGCTAAGATGGGCATTCCTAGGTTTCAGGCACTGACTTGGTTCATAACTTAATGTTATTATGTTTATATAGGCTATATATGCAGGTTTATTGTGTGTGAACTATGATCATCTCAGTGTTTCTGTATGGCTTCCTATATTTGGTTGAGGCCTTTATAGTCAATGTGCCATCTGTGTCATCTGTTTCATATGATTTTTTGGTTGGTTGTAGTCTTATATTTTATGATCGAACTGTGCGAAGCAATCACTGCTAGCAGTAGGGCTATGAGCTAAAGTTATTTATTATGAATATGGCTATGATCTAAAAGTAATAATAATTCCTAAGTGATATATCCAAGATTTGTTTATGCTGCATGCATATTTTGTCTAATCACTTGGTTGCATTCTGCTACTGATAGGATCGTCCTTGGCCTCCTAATCTGACATGTATGCTTGTTGTTTAATTTATAATGCTTCATTTGCACTAAGTCAGATTTGTTTAAAATGTAGAAATATCAAGCGATGGTGCAACTCGATCTTCTCGATGTATTGATGACGAATACCGTGAAATGCGGTTAAGCATGTTGACAGAAATTGAGGGTAGGAAACAAGCTGAGGAGGTAGCTGAGACCTGGCAAAAGGAATGGAAGAAGCTTAGTCATCACCTATCGCTGATCGCCTTGTCACTTCCATCTCCAACTGTAGCTGAGAACGATGATGATACAAGTGCGGATCCTGGAGCTGAGTTGTGCCAACAAATAACTGTTTCACAACTGGTAGCCGCTGCTATTGCCCGGGGAATTGCTCGTGTAGAAGTTGAGTCAGAGATGGAAAGTGTGATTTCAGCAAAGAACTTTGAGATCGCAAGGCTATCAGATAGGGTCCAGTACTATGAAGCAGCAAACAGGGAGATGTCTCAAAGAAACCAAGAAGCTATTGGTACTCATACTGAACTCAATACATTAATCTGTGCATTTCATACATATTTTTACGATGTAAACTAGTACAGTGATCTAAACGCTCTTATATTTCTTTACGGAGGGAGTATTTGTTAGCTTCCTTGTTGGTGTCAACCGTTAATCTTACTTACTGCACATAGATCTCCTGTTCCACGCGTGACATGCAGTGTTTCTAGTTGCCTTGATCCTTGATGTATGCATATCGTGCTATTGGCTGTTGTGTGAGGAACATTCATTGGAAGATTGCAAAATGAAATGTGGTGTAAGACTTGTCCTAAGCGTTTTCCTCTTACATCTTGCAGAGATGTCCAGGCAACAGCGGAACAAGCGTAAGATGAGGCAGAAGTGGTTCTGGGGTTCAGTTGGCATAGCAGTTACCCTCGGCACAGCAGCCATTGCCTGGTCCTACATGCCGGCGAGCCAGTCCCAGGCAGGGGACTCGAATAGCACCAACACCAACAGCGATTAGAGCTAGCTGAAGATGCATCTTCTCCATGCAGAGGTCCTAACAAAAGCTCTAACTATACTTCCTAGAGAGAAAAGAAGCTTGTATAAGTTTTCTCTTTTGGTGATCGGCTGTGATCACTACAATCCTCATTTGCCGCTTCCTCTGTAAAAAAAAAAGTGGAATGGGCCATCTCCGTCCAGGATTGGCTCGACTCCCCCTTACCGTAAGTCCCTCGTTGCATAGTTGGTTGAGCAAAATAATACGAGGAATGTGGATATGAGTAGTAATCGTCCATGGTGAACTCAAATGGAGTCGATTTTGACAGTTGCAGTTTTGATCTGGGTCTTGTTTACCCGAGCAAGGTTTCATTGCCGTGCTGTTTCTGTAGGTTTGATTATATGCCTGTTATTTTAGTGGCACCAGAGGGCGAGTACCCAGCCTTACTGTGCCCTTTACCTAGCTAAAACTCACCAGCTCTGGTGCCCTTCCTCTTGTCCTGACGCAAGAGGAGTAGGGACCCGTCCACCTCATTTGATTTTCTTAGGTTTTGCTTCTCTGCGATATTGACGTGGTGGCGAAGATTACCTTATGACGTCTGATTCGGCGCTGGTGGGAGGGCTTTTGCCTGACTATTGCTCTGGCGACTTCGACAACTATGGTAATGTATGGATACATATGCCTCATGAGAAGAAGTAGTTTGGGACATCTACATTAACTTTTTTCTTCCCAATGCAAGATAAACTAATGGACATCATCTTAGAATTAGAAAAAAAAGACTATGGTACACATGCACTCTACTTTTCCCAACTTTTTCAGCTTTTTATACATCGGATCACACTTTTTTTCCAAGCACCTGACATCCGATTCTACATACATGCGAGGCATTATTTTGGGTTTCTCCAACTCTCAAATCATGTTGTTTCAATGATTTATAGATCTTGTCTAAAGAGTGGGTGACTATTGCGGTCTAGAAACGCTTTTTCTTTTAAATCGCCTATATGAATTTTGATTTTGCTAACCACATGTCCCATGCGGTTATATTTTGTTGTTTTTGATTTAGTGTAATTTGTAAGTTTTAGTGGACGGCATGCAATTGGAGGAAGAAGACTAATATGCTTTTGAATGTAATTTTATTTTTTATTGACTGTTCTATGTTCAATTGTTTATCCATTGTACTAAATGCTTTTGGGTGTCTTTATTGAAAAAGAGCAACCCCCGTGAGCGATGCCATTTGGCCTGAGGTGCTCCTTACATCCTCCAAAGTTTCAGAAACGTCGATGACCCTAGATTTGGTACCCTCAGGACATGGTAGTACCTGATAGATTTGAATCATTGTAGTATCTGTTGGGTTTGCCACTCTCAGAAACATTGTAGCTCTTATATTTTACAGAGGGAGTAGTACGTATCTTATTTTATCATTGTGGGCGGATCGGTTTAATGAACCACATGAGGGCGTGCTAGGCTGGTAAACCACTACTCCCTCCGTTCCAAATTACTCGTCGTGGTTTTAGTTTAGTTCAAATTTGGACGACAAGTAATTTTGAACGGAGGGAGTACATATAACCAAGATGAACGAACCCCAGTCACTCTATTGGCTGAAAGCTTATGCAGTCTGAGGACGAACACTTGGCCAGTGGCGATGCCACAAAAAAGAATCTGTTAAAGACGAGTGAAGAGCCAGTACATTTTCATCATGTGTCAAAAGATCTCCTATTGCACACGACGATGATACTGAATGATTCACTGTGTTACATCCAGAATTGCATCAGCAACAACTGCATATTACCGTGTTACATCCAGAATTGCATCAGCATCAACTGCATATTGCCGTGTTACATCCAGAATTGCATCAGCATCAACAGCATCCGCAAAAAATGAAGCATGAATGAACGAGCCAAGCAGGCAAGCACCAATTGTTTGATATCTGTTACACGGATCAATGATATACAGTAGTAAATCAAAACTGCTGTCTGTTCTGTTTAGTGAATCATCGTGCGAGCTCCTTTCTGCGTGTAATTCCCAGAGAGTGCGGATAAAACCTTCTGTGGCCGATTGGTTTCACTGTCCATTAACCTGTTGCGTGCTATCTGTATCATTACTCATCCTTGAGCCAGTGCTGAATGATGTAGACGACGAAGGAAACACAGAACACTACTGAACCAAGGACGACTGGAATTTGGACCCACAACGACGAAGCAAAAGCTTCCCGCACGAGCAAATGCCAGAGCGCGAACCACAGAGCGCTGAAGGCTGATCCTACAGCAGCGCCCACGAGAATCTGGTTCAGTGTGTGGAGACGCTGTGACACCCGTAGCCATGACTGCACACACATAAGGGGGTTAAGATTAGAATGCGCTAAAGAACTTAAAGACTGTAACCCAGGAGCATGATCCTGTATTTGAGATGATTAAAGACGGAAGAGTCTACCAAGTACTGGGAATTGATTATAATGCGCTAAAAAACTTAAAGATTGTAACACAAGAGTATGATCCAGCAATTGAGATAATTAAAGGTGAAAAGGTCTGCCAAGTAGAAGTTCTTACTAGATAGGAGGCCAATGCTACAGTTGTAGCCCCAAGAATCATTGCCAGATAATTTGTCCCAAGCCAGGAGAACACTGTGTTGCAAAAAGAGCCACATGAGATAAGTCACACATTCCTTTGCATTCGACAAATAGGTGGATATTGGAGCGCTAACATCCATGGAGGTATTGTTATACTCAAACCTCTAACTGATAAGCATCTTAGTTTCATTCCTTACCACAAAATATTGAGTTTCCATCCATTGTGTTTACTAGAATAGAAAAGCCATATAACAAAAACTGAGGAAAACGTATAGTTATGGACATACTCTGTCATGATTAAAATGAATTAGGACGGAGCTCCAGTCAGCACTTATGCTTTTGATGTTGCCAGGAGAATATACTGACAAATAGTATGATGGTTTTATGAATCTTGATTCTTGAAGAGCTTACCTGAAAGAACTAGAAATGTTGCAGCATAGAAAATGGACTGGGCATGGGATGATGGCATCCCAGGATCAGACCGCAAAGCCGGTGCCGGTCTTTCGTGGTTGAGCAGCTTTTTAAGAATGGACGAAAGCACAGTGTTCGCAACCGCACCCATCAAAGCCCACATAATTTCAGCATCACGCTTCCAAAGAGCTGCAAGAGCAAAAGAAACAGCCACCAGCCATTTACTCTGGCATGCAATGGTAAAATTTCAGTACAGGACCCGGAATTCCAAGTAAATAGCACAGACTTTTTTCTCGAACATAAACAGCACACACTTAACCTTTACATCCATTTAAATGTGATTTCAACCATAATGTTTAATCACATCTCTGTAGGAAGCTTAAGCTGGAGCATCTAAGTTCCTCTTTCAAAAACTAATCAGATGCAGTAGTATAAATCAGGCATTAAATAACTAGAGTACTCTACAGCTAAACAAACTAAATGTGTATACAAAATCTGTTTATAAATAACAATAATATGAAAACAGCTGAGCTCGGCACAAATTATTGCAACTAGACACACGTACAAGCCACAATGATACTCTACTAAAGCAATGCATATTCTCTGCAGAGACCAAATCAGAATATTCGGGCGTTTCAGTTCCTTTTTGGTAAAGCTTCATCCCTTTCGGCCTGACAGAGTTCCAACTTGTAATGATCAGAGCTCATTTAAAAGGCATCAGCACTGGTTAGAAACTATACCACTCCATAAATAAGCAAGGCTCATGCTAAGTCGCAAGAAATGTACTCCTATGAGATTCACAAGCGTGGTAGCAAAAACGAGCACTAACCATGCGATTCAGCGCCGCCTCGACGGGCGTCCACCGGGTGGCCGCCGCCTCCGCCCTCGGACTCGGCAACTTGTCGCCTCCCAGCATCGCGTCCCCCTCCCCGTCAGAAACCCCAAGCTCTCGGGGCGACTCGCTCCCGACCCAGGCCATCTCGGCCATGCACACGCCGAGCCGCCGCGGCGCCCTCGGCCGCCGGCCGCGGGGAAGCGAGAGGAGCCGGTCTTTGCACTGCGGGAGACGATTCAAGCGCACGGGCTTGACGCGCGGCCACGGGGCTGGCGGCGACAGGAGCATGGCTCTGCGGACCGAGACCGACAGGGTGGGAGCGCGGGAGAGGCGGCGCTAGCGCGGAGCATCTCGTCTATTGGAGGATTTTGACGGGAGGGGATTTCTCCGGGGGAGGTCGGGTTTGGACGGATCGTGATGCCCCTCTTGGCGTCTTGGAGTGGTGGGATTAGGAAATGGCTGTAAAAGGATTGGAGAGATGTTTTCGGGATGGGTTAGAGAGATGGTTGGTGAGAGCGAGAGGTCAAGACAGATTTGAGTCAATGCCTTTTTATTTGGTATTGGTAGAGAATATGCCCTTTGGCACAATATTTTTCTGAGATGGACTTTTGTGGCCATTTGCAGAAACATGTGTTTTTTCAATCGAGCATAAGAGCATCTCCAGCCAATGGCCCTCTAGGAGGCATAAAAATTCGCCATCTCGGGCGAGCCGACGATACAATCGGCGCTGGGGACGGTTGGGCATCCAGCAGTCGCCCTGAGGCGTCGATATTGGGCCCACTTTCGGCGAATAAAGGGCCATATGAGAGAGAATAGGCCCATATTCGACATGGCTCAGCGTTCAATTATCAACATAAATATTTTTTATCACATAGTTCATCAAATAGTTCAACAAAATAGTGCAACAACAAATAGTTCAATACAAATTATATAGTTCAATAAATAAAAACTCATATTTCATCACATGTCGCGTCCGGCGTCGCCCTTGAGCCTCCATAGGTGCTCCACCAGATCCTGCTGCAGTTGATGATGCACCTGTGGGTCTCGGATCTCCTGACACATACTGAGGCAGGCAGTCCAGGTTGCCGGTAGCTGATGATCAACTTAGGCTAGAGGACCCTGCCTATAGTATGGTTCAGTGTCAAACACTGGCTCTTCTTGCTCGCTCTCGATGACCATGTTGTGCAATATGACACAGCAAGTCATGATCTCCCACATTTGATCTTTCGACCAGGTCTGAGCTGGGTACCGGACAACAGCAAATCGAGATTGGAGCACACCAAATGCCCGCTCGACATCCTTTCGGCAAGCCTCATGCACCTTGGCAAAGTGGGACTTCTTGCCTCCTGGCACAACGTTTGAGATAGTCTTCACAAATGTAGACCATCTTGAATAGATGCCATCAGCTAGGTAGTACCCCTTGTTGTAGTGCCGCCCATTGACCTCGAAGTTCACCGGAGGAGAATGACCTTCAACAAGCTTGGCAAAGACAGGGGAGCACTACAACACGTTGATGTCATTATGAGTTCCTGACATATCAAAGAAGGAGTGCCAAATCCAGAGGTCCTGTGTGGCCACCGCCTCAAGTACCACACTACAACCGCCTTTGGCGCCTCTGTACATCCCCTGCCAAGCAAATGGGCAGTTCTTCCATTTCCAATGCATTCAGTCGATGCTTCCAAGCATCCCAGGAAATCCTCTTGCTGCATTGGGTGTTCTCAAGTATTGCGGTCCAAACACTGCCACCACTGCCCAACAGAACTTGTAGAAACACTCAATGGTGGTGGACTCGGCCATGCGCCCATAGTCCTCGAGTGAATCATCGGGAGCTCCGTATGCAAGCATCCTCATCGCCGTCGTGCACTTCTGGATCGAGGTGAATCCAAGTTTGCCGGTGCAATCCATCTTGCACTTGAAGTAGTTGTCGAACTCCCGGATGGAATTCACAATCCTGAGGAAGAGCTTTCGGCTCATCCGATAAACGGCGCCGAAATGTTTTGTCACCGTGAAGTGGAGCATCGGCGTAGTAGTCGGAGTAGAGCATGTAGTAGCCTTCGAGACGATGCCGGTTCTTTGCTTTCACCCGCCCCGGTGCCGAGCCAGCTCGCCGCGACTTTTCATTGCTCGCCAGCAGCTGGGCGAGGGCGGCGAGCACCATGAGATGCTCTTCTTACTGGACGTCGGCCTCGGCTTCCTCCTCCAGCAGCGCGGCGAGCGCTTCCTCGTCGTCCGAGTCCATCGCCGAGGCAGGCAAATCGCCGAACACCTTGCGCCCGGTGGGCGTGTACCTACCGCTAAACAGCCCCTTCGCGGCTGGAAACGGCGGCAGAAACGCCCAGCTGCTGGTGGAGGGGCTGCCTCGGCGAACCTCTACTCTTTTTCCGGCGGGGATTGGCTATGTAGCGGTGAAGGGCGGCGGGCGGCAGGGGGATACAACTAGTGGCGGCCGAGGGCGCGAGGGGGGGGGAGGCGAGACGGGGAAGAAAAACTTGACTTTCCACCTGACGGTGTGGGCCAATTGCGCTTTTCCCTTGCACCGGAGCCCCCGATCGTCCCCCGGTGCGCCGGGTTCGTCCCGCGATCGCCGGGCCCAAAAACGGGCCAAATCGATGATTTTCGGCGTCCTGAGGGCGCTACTGGGGCATTTTTTCGGCGCCGGCGCCGAAAAAGTGGCATGAGGGGGCCTGTTGGGGGCGCGTCTGGAGATGCTCTAACCCCTTTACATTACTTATCATAACATAAATACATGTTGTTCCGTATCACCATCCCGAGACTAATTGACTTACACTAGAAAGAGGAAAGCGGGTTCAGGGCACCATTGGGAAACCCATTGTAAACACTTGTCATCGAGCAGCTCACTGTGAGGCGAAAACCCAGTGATACCACAAACCAAAGTAGACCTAAAGACTTAACAATTTAACACACACAATAGGAAGCCAACAACAGCTCACGACCCAAAGGCTCACAAGTGAGCAGGGAGCAAAAGCTCGCGTAGAAGCAAGACCAAACAGATTACTAGGACACTGAACAGAGGTCTAGCAAAACACCCATAGCAACAACGAAGAAGCATCATTCCGTTGTTGCTTCAGCTGGAGCTGTGCAGATTCTCATCATAGTCGAGGTGTTCGTCTTGAGCGTCTTGGCTCCTCACTCCATGGCTTCACGATCAGCACCAGGCTAAAAAAAGTGTCGTGCTATGTCCTGATTTAGGGCTTCAAGTCATAATATAGCCATGACGGTAGTGCAACCAAAATGTTGCAAAAGTCCCTCCGAAGGAATACAGAATAAATCTGAAAAAACTACATATAGCGTGATTTAAATATGAAAAAGCTACATATAGCATGACTTCGCACCAGGCTCCTTATGAACGCACGCAGAGCACCTCCGGAAGACTTCGTAGTCGATGGGAATGTCTCCTCTCACCGAACCCACATCGTCGGAAACACTCCCCACCGCCGGTACGCCGCCGCCTCGGCCATCCCTCTAGCCCCCCGTGCCGAGCTTTTTCTCCGGTGATCCCCACGCCACCGCCCCGCCAACGCCCCGCCACCACCGGCGACCACCGCCCCCATCCTGAACCCTAAGATAGATAGTGGGGTACCTCTCCAGCGAGCCCCCTCCCCGCTACGGCTGGTTCTTCCTTCACCCCAGCGGCATCGGAGTGAGGTATAGCTAAATCGGAGCAGCATCGCAAGCAAGAGCAAGAGCGAGAGCAGCAGCGCGAGCAAGAGCAATAGCAAGAGCAGACCAGGCAGGGGACCGAGAGCAAGAGCAGAGCAGCAGCGCGAGCGAGAGCTAAAGCAGCGGCAGGTCCTACTGATGTGGACGTCGCCGCCGAGGGAGCGACACCGTGGAGGAAGTGGCCGGCGACGCCGCCGTGGATGGAGCCGCGCCGTGTCGGCTCGGGACCGAGCGCCGGCAGCACCGTGAGATCGAATCAAGAAGAAAATGCGGCGATTACTGTACAACCTCTTTGGTGGCGCCAATTAGGCCGCAGCTTCATCCGAGGAAACAGTGATGATGATGCTCTTCCGGTGGTGCAGGTGAAGACGGTGGTGTGGGAATGGAGGTGGCGCGAAAGACGAGGGGAACATCGGGGCAACTCCTTGGAGGTGGAGGACGGGGTGGCTGAACCGGCAGGACGATGAGATCGACGACGGATCCTCATCCGGTACGGTGGATGAGGGACGACGAGGTGTTGCTGTGGACGATGTCGTCGGGGAAGAGGCTCCGGCTGGGTGGCGGACAGAGCAGGGTGTGGGGTTTTGTCGCGGGTTTTGCGGCCTCGGTGTACGAATGGGTGGGTGGATGGGATGGCAGTGGGGAACCATGGCTTAGAGACGCGCTTGTCCGAAATGTGGGGTAAGTTATGAAAGTACCCCCACCGATTTGAGGCGGTTCTTTCGGTTCAGGGGTACCACGGGCATTTCGTGTGTCGGAATTTCACAGGAGGTGGGAGTTTTCGCGCGCGTTGTAATTTCGGAATAGCAAGGCGCGGGTTGAGATGGAGGGAGTTGTCGGAGCACAACGAGACAAAGATATATCTTAAATATTTTGGGCTAACAAGGCGCGGGTTGAAATTTTCGGACAAGCCTAACGTGTACTGTACCAAATCAATGCGCCCTACAAATGTCATTCAAAACTTTGAATTCATGTTATGTTCAATTAAAATATTTCGCTACGTGTATAATGCATGCAACCTACTACTCAAATGAACGTTTTAGTGCATTCCAAACGTATATACTACCGCTTCAATATGAACTAAATTTGAATTCGTTTCTCTGTTTTAATAAGATCTACAATCATCATTATTGTCAAGTTAAACCACCGTTTGTGTATTATCTTCACAGCACACCACATGATTAGTCTCGAGTTACATATGAACTATGTGTACTATATGAACTCGAACTAGATTTTTTGAATCCACTTTATTTTGATTTCAAATCACATTACATTTCTAGCTCTAGCTAGATCTTCATAATCTAAACCTTGTCTCATATGTATAATGTGTTTATCACATTATGTATGGTGCCCCGCCCCCTACGCCTACAAGTATTTAGATGTGAGTTGCAAACACCACACATTACCACAAATTCAAATAAAATGTGAGAATGTTCGATATATAGTATTATTTAGATTGTTCGATATTTAGTTGTAAGCTGCAAACGCCACACATTATCACAAATTCAAATAAAATGCGAGATTATTTGATGTATAGTATGGTTTAGATTGTTCGGCATTTAGCTATGAGTTGCAAACGCCATGCATTATCACATTATGGTATAACATGTGCACAACACGTGTATCACCGCTATATTCATGCATGCAATGTTTAAAACACTATGATCTCCTATTAAAATATATGAATCCGCTTTCATATCAAATTATGATCTTTGTTAGTCTCTTACACCCACACAATCCTCCAACCTTTGTAGCTACCACTAATTTTCTCTCGTGCATGCACACGCCCTCCTCGCCCTCCCCCTCCCTCGGCATTCTATCCACCGGGCACATTCATTTTTTTCTTTAGGTCGTTCTCCGAGAGTCTCCACAACTCCTTTCCGACACACACCGATCGATAAACCTCTCCAGCGATGCCTGCCTACAACATACAAACACACCTTCAATCTCCTCCTTTATGTGTCCTTGCCTCGTGTCTCTCATACGGTCAGACACACGTGTAAACTCTCGCCCCTCTTTTCATCGCTCTCACAACCGCACACTCCTCCCCCTATCTAGCTAGTAGTTGGGCCTCTCGCACCACCTCCTACCTCCATTCTCTCTGTCTATCTATCTCGCTGGGCCTTATTTGCCTCTAACAAATGGACGTACACCGACCGATCTCTCGCTATACATATAGCTAGCTAGGTCCTTATAACTTGTTTTTACCCACACGTCAATCAATCTACCTCATTAGTTGTGTCTCTCCCTTCCTCCGACAAACAACAATTGATCTACCGATCTAGTTAGGTTTGCTTACCAAACACATGGTTCCCCTTCATCATCCATGGATGCGTCCCGACAGATCTATCACACACAGGCACACACAGAAACACATCCCCACTCTTATTGATAACATTACAGTTCCACCCTCAGTTTGTCTAGTAGGCCTCTCCCACCATCTTCGAGAAGCAACTCCATCACCCATCCAGCACTCTACCCCTCTCCCTCCCTCCCTCCCTCTCTCTCCTCTCTCTCTCTCCCATCATATTTCCCGTCCTTTAGTTATGTATGGATGTCGACTGATCTCCCTCAAGACATAGCTGGGTCTCTCCTTCTCAACACATATACGAGTAGTTCTACCTCTATAGTTAGGCCTCTGCCTACCCCTCCCACCACCCCTCCCTCCCCACACACACACCGATACATCGAGCACTCTAGTCATGTCTCCCTGCCACACACAAACTTGACGTGTGCCCTCTAACGTTCCGGTAGGCCAGTCGCCCTATATCTTTGACTTGTACACACACACAATTTCGATGGCTCTCTTCATCGATCCCGCACCCACCCACTTGATCCTCTCTTCGACTCCATCGATAGCTATGACCCCTCTCTCTTCTCGTGGATTGCCCGACCCTCTATGTATGATATGGATAGGCCTCCATTTCACACACATTGCATGCAAAATTTTGTTTGAGATGTCATCAACACATATTCCCACAAATAATTCACGAAATCAACCCCCCACCCCACCCCACCCCAAAACAAAAAACACCCACGAACGCGGTTTGTATCTCTCACACACACCCATGTAGGTGGGGGACGTGCACGAAGAGAAGAGGTGCATGCACAACACACGTACTCCCGTCTCTTTCCCAACCACACCCGCGCGGGTACACGGTGGAGCTCATTCCTGTACGAAAAAGGTAGCCCACGTGGTAATTTGGCACGTGTACTGGTTGTCCACTTGGTGGAGGGAGGATCGTCTACCACGGGTGAACAAACAAATTGCGACTTGACGTGTTATGTTAAAAAAAGAGGCAAACCATGTGGGGCCTACCTTAGAGGCAAGGCTCTATACACTGGAGTACTTTTGATGTGTCTCGTCAACTCGCAGAACGAGGAGAAGCTTGCTTAGTACGCCCTCTCCCCCGCCCACGGGCGCGGTGGCTCGCAGGATGAGGTGAAGCTTGCTTACTACGCCTTACGCCCGCTCCCTCTCCCATGCGCGCGGTGGCTCGCAGGACGAGGAGAAAAATTTACTACTCCCTCCGTTTACTCCTCGTCCCTACTACCTTGGTTATAGAGATTATATCATATTGTTTGGAATATATATGTCCTTTAGTAGATTTCAATATGAACTACTAGTACATACTCCAAACACAAATGTATATAGACGTATTTTAGAGTGTAGATTCACTCATTTTGCTCCGTATGTAGCACTCTCCCTCGCCCCTCGACCCTCGCCCACGTGGTGGATGTGCAGCAATTCATTCGGTCTCATATAGCCAGAACGATATATACTGCACTACCATTATTGCTCGACTTCCCGAAGAGGCGAAGAGCCAATCGCAAGGTTAATATTTTGGAGATGCCAAGCGCAAGGTTATAGGAGAACGAGTAGTAGGTGCCGCTCATTTATAAATAAAGTTTTTTTCTTTAGTGGCACGTACGCAATATGATATGTTCATATGGAGAGAAAAGGAAACCGCTCCACTATATACATAGTCAGGATGGGTCAGCCTACACGGTTGCTTGCTGGGGTTGCTCTCTTCACACTCTCTCGCACAAAACGACCGTGGCCACATCTCTAACATCCCGGCGGATCACGTCCGCTTGGGGAAGGGGTGGATGCTTAGTGTAGATGCGGTGGCCATCACCGACGGCGAAAACCCACTGTCGGCACGTCCCGATCAGGGGTCCCCGCCATTCTCTCTCACAAAGCCGGTGAGGTTGCCTTCGTCCCTTGCTCACTGCCGCGACGTGGGCAGTTGCCGCCTCCCGCCGCCCTCCTCAAGGTTAAGCTACGTCCCCCAGGTACAACTCCCTTTACAGCCGGCTTGCACCACTGCTCCAGCTGCCCACATCACTCCCTGTGGATATTTCTCTACTTCTTTGCCCCGCACATACCTCTACTAGCTTCTACGTACTGTATTTGTGATGAGTTTATGTCTCATCAACTAGTCCCAGTAATCTTATTCTAATCACGCTTGTTCAATTTCTTTGCCACAGGGATGCTCATCTCGATTTTGGTGAAACTGCACAAAATGATCCGATGGTCAAAAGGTTGCGAACTTCATTTATTAGGAAGCTCGAACGTTGCCAGCAAATTGAAGCCTGGTCAGGGTTCACGGTTCAAGGGCTAGGGACTGCATGGATCGTTTTTTTGTTTAGCCGCCTCTGTTCCAAAATAAGTGTCAACTTTAGTAGTAGTACAACTTTGTACTAAAGTTTGCACAAAGTTGAGAAACTTATTTTGGAATGGAGGGAGTACATATTTGCTATGATATGTCAATCATTGAGATGCAATAGCATGCATGTTAGTCTCCTTTGTATTTGATGAAATGTTGCAACGGGCAACCTTGGACGCAAGATACATGTAACAGAAGCTGGAAGCTTCATAGCATTGTACAAATTTATCTCACTGATAAATTACAGTACATACTATACTAGTACTTCCTTCATTCCTAAATATAAGTCTTTGTAGAGATTTCACCATGAACCACATGCGCATGTATATAGATGCATTTTAAGTGTAAATTCATTCATTTTGTTCCGTATGTAGTGGAATCTCTAAAAAGACTTATATCTACTAGTAATAGCTAGACCCCACTACTAGGAATTCTCTATCCTCTCCTTCAGCCACGTCATCAAAATTGATGTAGCCGTTAGATAAAGTAAATCAGTCCATAATAGCCGTATGATCTTGACGTTGAGAGGCTCCGCACTAAGCCACATGCAAGCATGCAGAAATACCGTGCCACATGCATGTGAGTGGGTTTTAAATCACATCAACATGTCTGCATGCAAGCATGCACCGGTAGCATGCATGTAAGTGAGCTTTTAAGTCCCATTAACATGTCAAAAAGAAAAATATAATCCCATTATGCAGTAGGAGTTGGCTGATCTTTTTCCTTACGTGGGATGATCTAAATGATGATGCGAGTTTATTTAGTTTGGCTACCACATTTGTCATGCGGTTATAGAGTTTTTTTGTTCTATGAAATCGATAATTTTGCGCAGAGAGATATACCGCTATTCCGCGCCAACGCGCGGGGACTCATCTAGTAATATTTAGGAACAGATGGAGTACTATGTAAAGAGTTAGGTGTCGCACGGTGATAGTGTGAGGTGGGCCATGTAATCACTGAGCCTGCATGTTTTCACTGCTCTTGCACGCCTCCGCTGTAAGAATGGAGAAAATTATAATCTAGTAGTAGTATACCTCCTTTTGCCGAAAGCGTGGGACATCCAGCAGTCCTACCACCTCAGTAATAAAGACCAATGAGCCGTCAAATCACATAGACCCAGCAGTAAGTTGGACGGACGAAGCAACCATCACTCTTGCGCCAGTGAGAGGTCGCGTCTGCTCTGCCCGGGCATGAATGCGGCACCGATTCTTTGGAGCGGCGCTGACCGTTTCAGGCGGGAAGCGCGCGCGGGCGATGGACGGGCTTTGGGTGGGCCAGGCTAGTCAGGAGCGGGCGTGGCAGCTGTCCGCATGTCCCTACCAGACACGCTCGGAAACGAGAGGATGCACCGACTCTCAGGGCTAAAATCGTACACTACACAACATCTCTCTATAGGAGTTGGTCGATCTGTCGCTCTCTCTAACACACACATGGTGTTAAACGCACACACACACACACACACACACACACACACACACACACACACACACACACACACACACACATGCGCGCGCGCACGCATGCACGCACACGCACACACCTTGGTCCCGTTGCACCTTCTAACGTGACTTATTACACCTAGACGGAGGGAGTAGTAAGTATACGAGATACGGTGGCACACTGACTTAAGTCGAATACATGTGCCCAAAATTTGTGTGCATGTTATAATAATGATTCACTTAAAATAGTACGTGAGCGAACAGAGGGATCAATTGGACAGTGTTCCCGAACAGTAGCGAGATGTGTGAGGTAAGATACACCGCTGGCGCTTTTAATTTTTCTTATTAATTTGTTTGTTTCACCCTCTGACTGGTGGGACCCAACGTACTACGTGGAGAGAGGTAAGGTGACTAAGGTTGCATTATTTTTGCACCACTGTGGATAGTCTTACCACCAAAGCCACATGACACGATTATGATTGAAATCCCAATGACTCCCACACACACAAAAAAACACGGCATGCTTGTCACACGAATGCAGGAATGTATAAAAGGTTATTTCCCTCTCGTTGAACATAACGGGAGGGTTGTATAGCTGGTTAGCCTGTTCGCTCATCAAACTTGAGGTCTCGGGTTCGATAACTACACTTGAGCATAATTTGTGCCAGGAGGATTCTTTGACTGGTCAAAATGTTTTCTAGGGTTTGCACGCTTCACACTCTCTCTCCAGTATATATATACACGCTGGAGCCTCAGCGCTTGTAGTTGCTCTCTTGACACTCTCTCGCCCTCTCCCGCTGGAGCCTCAGCGCTTGTAGTTGCTCTCTTCACACTCTCTCACCCTCTCCAGATCTAAACAAGACTTCGTTGGCCTCTCTCTCCCCTCACTGCTGCTCAAAGAGCCGGCAGGATCCGTCCGCCGGGAAGGGACGGAGGCTTAACGCTGTCGCCATCAGCGAGGGACTACCGGCGCAGCTGTTCACTTTCCACCCAGCGGTGGCGCGGGAGGGCCTTCGACCCCTTCTTCTTCGCCGCCGCCCCGTCGCCCACCGAACCACGCCCCAAGAACCTTAAGGTATAATTTACTTACTCCACATGCATTGCTCTAGCTGCATGTATACCATGAATATAGGACGTGGTTCAAAGAGGAAAGGAGTGGGGGAAAGTAGTGGGAAAAGTTGTATATAGCATGAATCTAGGACGTGGTTCAAAGAGGAAATGAAGGGGGAAAGTTGTATAGCATTAATCTAGGACGTGGTTCAAAGAGGAAAGGAGTGGGGGAAAGTAGTGGGGAAAGTTGTATCGCATAAATCTAGGACGTGGTTCAAAGAGGAAAGGAAGGGGCGAAAGTACTAGTTCAAAAAGGAAAGGAAGGGACAAGGCTGTAGAGTTTGAGCAGGACTAGATTTGCTGCGCTCACACGGGGAAAGGCGTCTAAAGATAACAAAACTGGGACCAACACAAATATGCTCCTTGGTTATTTGTTCTTTGTTGCAACAGACTGTGCATGACCACAATACATCGGTAGATGCACAAGGTGCAGGTGCGTCCACTGTCCCGTGCAACTCATTAGCTGTTGTTAATCTAAGGCCATGTTTGGTTAAAAACTCCCAAGTCCCTACCTGCTGGGTTCCAGGGACTAAACATGGACTAGAGGTTATTAAATGACATGCTAAAATACCATGTTACCCCTAGTAATGAAGTAATAGAGACAAGGTGCGATGCATGGCAGGGGCAACTGTTGGAAAAAGTCCCAAAAAGACTCCCTCGGGGTCTTCTTTCTTTAGTCCCAAATGCCCACTTTTAGTCCCTAAAAGTCCCTCCTCTTTGGTTTAGATGGGACTTACATGGAGTTTTTTTAGTCCCTACACCAAAATGTCCCTGTAAACGAACACCCTCTAATAATGCCGCTGGAAAATTGATGCAATGCCACAGTTAAAAGCAAATTACATGTTTAACGAATTTTATTGTTAATATAATCTCTATGTTAATATTAATCAATGCCACCGTTTGAGAAATGCTACTGTCTTGCTTTCTTTCCCATTTAGATAAGGTAGATGCTTCTTTTTGTTGGCTTCTATGTCATCCACCGTTATTGACCACTAATTGTTTCTTTTGCACCTCTGTGTAAATAGGGTTATCTGCTTCACCTTGTTGCCATTGTGACCTTTTGTTGCACTGCACAAAACACTTTTGTTTTAAGAGTGTTTTGTGCAGTTCAACCAAAATGTCACACTGACAACGTTGCTTGATTGCTTGATCTTAGTGGAACTGCACAAGAGGAGATCTTACTTCCTATCCATTAAGGCGAATTTGGTTTAGATCTTCTTCTTGTGAGTTGTTTGAATTCCGCATCATGAAAGGTTAGTAGTAGCCTTCTTTCACATGATTCTGCAGTGTGCATTCATATGTTGTGCTACTTGTACGATAATGTTGCTTGATTTTAGTGAACTGTACAAATGGAGACAAGACTTCCAATCTGTATGTGCACCGTAATATCCCATTGAGGTAAGATAAGGATATTTCACAACTGCTGGCCTGTATTTTGCCACTTTCATCAGAAAATTAAGTTTAGTACTATACTTGTGCTCCCTAATTGACATGCCAAATCTTACATTGAAGGCGAAGCTTGTTTGTTATTGAACCAAGTGATGAAGGGGAAGAACAAGGGGAAGAAAAACAAAAATAAACTCCCGGTGCTGTAATGAAGCACTGCAACTGTGATGACACAAGTAATGATATAGTTTTGCATCTTAATTTATTGCTATGGCTGGAACGAGCAATTGTTTTGCCACTGATTTGATGCCACTCTTAATGTAATATGTAATTATCTCTACTTGTGCAAATAGGGATCTTCTTTGAAGATACCATATATTTTAGTGGAACTGCACAAGAAGATGTTGGAAACATTAAACTAATCGAGGAGTATATAGTTGTTGGGGAACGTAGTAATCTCAAAAATTTCCTACGCACATGCAAGATCATGGTGATGCATAGAAACGAGAGGGGAGAGTTTTGTCAACATACCCTCATAGACCGAAAGCGGAAGCGTTAGCACAACGCGGTTGATGTAGTCGTACGTCTTCACGATCCGACCGATCAAGTACCGAACGTACGGCACCTCCGAGTTCAGCACACGTTCAGCCCGATGACGTCCCTCGAACTCCGATCCAGCCGAGTGTTGAGGGAGAGTTTCGTCAGCACGACGGCGTGGTGACGATGTTGATGTTCTACCGACGCAGGGCTTTGCCTAAGCACCACTACAGTATTATCGAGGTGGACTATGGTGGAGGGGGGCACCGCACACGACTAAGAGACGATCAACTTGATCAACTTTTATGTCTAGAGGTGCCCCCCTGCCCCTGTATATAAAGGAGCAAGGGGGAGGCGGCCGGCCTATGAGGAGGACGCGCCAAGGGGGGAGTCCTACTCCCACCGGGAGTAGGACTCCTCCTTTCCTTGTTGGAGTAGGAGTGAAGGAAAGAGGAGGAGAGGGAGGAGGAAAAGGGGGCTGCACCCCTTGTCCAATTTGGACCAGAGGGGGGGGTGCAGGCCTCCTTCCTTTTGGCCTATCTCATCTATTCCCGTATGGCCCAATAAGGCCCATATACTCCCCGGCGAATTCCCGTAATTCTCCGGTACTCCGAAAAATACCCGAATCACTCGGAACCTTTTCGAAGTCCGAATATAGTCGTCCAATATATCGATCTTTACGTCTTGACCATTTCGAGACTCCTCGTCATGTCCCCGATCTCATCCGGGACTCCGAACTCCTTCGGTACATCAAAATATATAAACTCATAATATAACTGTCATCGTAGCGTTAAGCGTGCGGACCCTACGGGTTCGAGAACTATGTAGACATGACTGAGACATGTCTCCGGTTAATAACCAATAGCGGAACCTGGATGCTCATATTGGCTCCTACATATTCTACGAAGATCTTTATTGGTCAGACCGCATAACAACATACGTTGTTCCCTTTGTCATCGGTATGTTACTTGCCCGAGATTCGATCGTCGGCATCTCAATACCTAGTTCAATCTCATTACCGGCAAGTCTCTTTACTCGTTCCGTAATACATCATCCCGCAACTAACTCATTAGTTGCAATGCTTGCAAGGCTTAGGTGATGTGCATTACCGAGAGGGCCCAGAGATACCTCTCCGACAATCGGAGTGACAAATCCTAATCTCGAAATACGCCAACCCAACATGTACCTTCGGAGACACCTGTAGAGCACCTTTATAATCACCCAGTTACGTTGTGACGTTTGGTAGCACACAAAGTGTTCCTACGGTAAACGGGAGTTGCATAATCTCATAGTCATAGGAACATGTATAAGTCATGAAGAAAGCAATATCAACAAACTAAACGATCAAGTGCTAAGCTAACGGAATGGGTCAAGTCAATCACATCATTCTCCTAATGATGTGATCCCGTTAATCAAATGACAACTCATGTCTATGGTTAGGAAACATAACCATCTTTGATCAACGAGCTAGTCAAGTAGAGGCATACTAGTGACACTCTATTTGTCTATGTATTCACACATGTATTATGTTTCCGGTTAATACAATTCTAGCATGAATAATAAACATTTATCATGATATAAGGAAATAAATAATAACTTTATTATTGCCTCTAGGGCATATTTCCTTCAGTCTCCCACTTGCACTAGAGTCAATAATCTAGTTCACATCGCCATGTGATTTAATACCAATAGTTCACATCACCATGTGATTAACACCCATAGTTCACATCGACATGTGACCAACACCCAAAGGGTTTACTAGAGTCAATAATCTAGTTCACATCGCTATGTGATTAATACCCAAAGAGTACTAAGGTGTGATCATGTTTTGCTTGTGAGAAAAGTTTAGTCAACGGGTCTGCCACATTCAGATTCGTAGGTATTTTGCAAATTTCTATGTCAACAATGCTCTGTATGGAGCTACTTTAGCTAATTGCTCCCATTTTCAATATGTATCCAGATTGAGATTTAGAGTCATCTGGATCTGTGTCAAAATTTGCATCGGCGTAACCCTTTATGACGAACCCTTTTGTCACCTCCATAATCGAGAAACATATCATTATTCCACTAAGGATAATTTTGACCGCTGTCTAGTGATCTACTCCTAGATCACTATTGTACTCCCTTGCCAAAAATAGTGTAGGGTATACAATAGATCTGGTACACAACATGGCATATTTTATAGAACCTATGGCCAAGGCATAGGGAATGACTTTCATTCTCTTTCTATTTTCTGCCGTGGTCGGGCTTTGAGTCTTACTCAGTTTCACACCTTGTAACACAAGCAAGAACTCTTTCTTTGACTGTTCCATTTTGAACTACTTCGAAATCTTGTCAAGGTATATACTCATTGAAAAACTTATCAAGCATCTTGATCTATCTCTATAGATCTTGATGCTCAATATGTAAGCAGCTTCACCGAGGTCTTTCTTTGAAAAAACTCCTTTCAAACATTCCTTTATGCTTTGCAGAATAATTCTACATCATCTCCGATCAATAATATGTCATACATATACTTATCAGAAATGCTGTAGTGCTCCCGCTCACTTTCTTGTAAATACAGGCTTCACCGCAAGTCTATATAAAACTATATGCTTTGATCAACTTATCAAAGCATATATTCCAACTCCAAGATGCTTGCACCAGTCCATAGATGGATCGCTGGAGCTTGCATATTTTCTTAGTACCTTTAGGATTGACAAAACCTTCTGGTTGCATTATATACAACTCTTCTTTAATAAACCCTATTAAGGAATGCAGTTTTGTTTATACATTTGCCAGATTTCATAAAATGCGGCAATTGCTAACATGATTCGGACAGACTTAAGCATAGATACGAGTGAGAAATTCTCATCGTGGTCAACACCTTTGAAAGCACAAGTGCTCCCTAGGTGGTTTTGGTAATTAATGACAACATATCTCTTGTTGAACTAACATTTCTATCTAGTATGTTTCAGATAAGTTCAACAATGGAGTGGCATGGACTAAAGGTTGTGGGAAATTCTCCAAGATGCTAAGGACAAAGGATTGGCTAAAGCTTAAAGCTCAAGACTCTTCATTTTACATTTTAGTGATCCAAGATCACATTGAGTCCATAGGAAAAACCAATACTATCAAGGAGGGATGAGGTGTTGCTTAATGAGCCTCTTGCTTCATGTGCTTAATGATATGCTCCTAAATCCTCACCTACTTTCCCACTTCCACATATGACCTAAACCTAAGCCAAACTCGGACCTACCGATTATTCTATCCGGCGCCACCGAGTTTCATTTGTCATAAGCCACTGCCAAACCCTAGCAAATCGGTTCTACCGATAGGGATCTCGGTCTCACCGAGATGGGATTGCAATCTCTCTGTTTCCTTTTCGTAACTTTTCGGTCTCACCGAAAGAGCGGATCGGTCCCACCGAGATTGCAATGCAAACTCTTTGTTTCCTTTTTGTAACTTTTCGGTCTCACCGAAAGAGCAAATCGGTCCCACCGAGTTTGCCTGACCAACTCTCTGGTTAGCTAATTACCAAAATCGGTCTCACCGAGATTACGTTATGCCCTAACCCTAACCATATCGGTCCTACCGAGTTGCATGTCAGTCCCACCGAAAATCTCTAACGGTCACTAGGTTTATTATTTCGGTCCGACCGAGTTTGTTGATTCGGTCCCACCGAGATTGGTAAATTGTGTAACGGTTGGATTTTGTGTGGAGGCTATATATACCCCTCCACCTCCTCTTCATTCGGAGAGAGAGCCATCAGAACACATCTACACTTCCAACTCATATGTTCTGAGAGAGAACCACCTACTCATGTGTTGAGGCCAAGATATTCTATTCCTACCATATGAATCTTGATCTCTAGCCTTCCCCAAGTTGCTTTCCACTCAAATCTTCTTTCCACCAAATCCAAATCCCGTGAGAGAGAGTTGAGTGTTGGGGAGACTATCATTTGAAGCACAAGAGCAAGGAGTTCATCATCAACACACCATTTGTTACTTCTTGGAGAGTGGTGTCTCCTAGATTGGCTAGGTGTCACTTGGGAGCCTCCGACAAGATTGTGGAGTTGAACCAAGGAGTTTGTAAGGGCAAGGAGATCACCTACTTTGTGAAGATCTACCGCTAGTGAGGCAAGTCCTTCGTGGGCGATGGCCATGGTGGGATAGACAAGGTTGCTTCTTCGTGGACCCTTCGTGGGTGGAGCCCTCCGTGGACTCACGCAACCGTTACCCTTCGTGGGTTGAAGTCTCCATCAACATGGATGTAGGATAGCACCACCTATCCGAACCACGGGAAAAACATCCGTGTCTCCAATTGCGTTTGAATTCTCCAAACCCTTCCCTTTACATTCTTGCAAGTTGCATGCTTTACTTTCCGCTGCCTATATACTCTTTGCATGCTTGCTTGATATGTATTGTGAATGTTGAAATTGTGCCTAAACTCCACTTAAACCAAAAAAGCTTAAAAATTGCAACTTTAGCATTAAGTGTCTAATCACTCCCCCTCTAGACACATCTACTTCAAGGTCCTACAAGTGGTATCAGAGCTTTGGTCTCCATTGCCTTGGTTAATCACCATTGGAGGAAGATGGATGTGTCTACTTTAGGGAGCCTTAGACATAGAGTGCCTATTCTTGATGGAGAGTATTTTCATGAGTGGAAAAATGAGATGCTTGTAATTTTCAATCAATATCATTTGAACAAGTATATTGCTAGCCCTTGTGCACCTCATATTGATCCTTTGCATCCTACCCTAGATGAAGATATCGACATAATTCACAATCTTAGAACTATTGAGCTCATCATTAGAGGATTGCCCAAAAATTTGATTGCTAGTTTGCCTACTCTTAATTGTGCCTATACTATATGGAAATTTCTTGAGGAACGATTTCCCGATTATTCCTTGAAAAATTTGGATGAAATTCTCCATAAATCTATTGCCTTGAGTAAGATGAACTCTAGTGATCCTAGTTTTGGTGATTGTCTATTTGAGCTTGCCAATCTCAAGCGTGCTAAAGGAGATGTTGGAATCATTAGTGATATTATATTCGAAGCTATAAGAATTCATAAAGGTGACCACTTTGATGATCATTTATCTAATGAATTACCCTCTCTAGGTAATGATGAGTCACAAGATCATGGTGAACATGGATACTATGATGATGATGATGATGATAGTGACTTCGATCTTGATGATGCAATGAGACATTTTGGTCTTATGACAAATCTTCGGGGATATGTGTCAGGAGGAAAGGAATGGGTTCTTGATAGTGGATGTACTGATCATATGACCAGAGATAAAGAGATTTTCCGTGAGCTTGCTGAAAATGACGGCCCTCGAAAATATGTCACCTTTGGTGATAATTCAAAGGGTAAAGTGGTTGGCCTTGGTAAGGTGGCCATCTCACATGATAGTTCCATTCAAAATGTCATGCTCGTTGAATCTCTCGGCTACAACTTACTTTCAGTATCTAGACTTGCTGATTTCGGTTTGAATTTCCTATTTACTGAGGTAGATTGCCAAGTGTTTCGTCGAGACAATCATAAAATGGTCTTTACCGGTATGCTTAGAGGTGATCTTTACATTGTCGATTTCTCTAAAAAGGCACAACCTAAAACTTGCTTTATTGCTAAATCCTCAAAAGGTTGGTTGTGGCATAGACGACTAGGTCACGTTGGCATGAAAAACCTTGACAAGCTTATAAAAGGAAATCATATCCTTGGAGTTAACGATGTCATATTTGATAAGGATAGACTTTGCAGTGCTTGTCAAGCAGGTAAACAGGTTGGAGGAAGGCATCCCGTGAAGAACATCATGACCACAAGGAGGCCACTCGAGCTACTTCATATGGATCTTTTTGGTCCCAACGCCTACAAGAGTCTCGGTGGAAATTCTTTTGGTCTAGTTATAGTTGATGATTTTTCAAGATTTACGTGGGTGTTCTTTCTTGATGACAAGTCACAGGTCCAGAAGATCTTCAAAAACTTCGCTAGGAAGGCCCAAAATCAGTTTGACGTGAAGATCAAGAAGGTTCGGAGTGACAACGGAACGGAGTTCAAGAACACAAATGTGAACACCTTTCTTGACGAAGAAGGGATTTCACACGAGTTCTCGGCTACGTACACACCTCAACAAAATGGAGTTGTTGAGAGGAAGAACCGGACGCTCATTGAAATGGCGAGAACGATGCTTGATGAGTACAAGACGCCGAAGCACTTTTGGGCAGAAGCGGTTGAGACAGCTTGTCATGCAACAAATCGCTTGTATCTTCACAAGCTACTCGGCAAGACGGCATACGAGCTCCTCACCGGTAACAAACCCCAAGTTGGATACTTTTGAGTATTCGGCTCAAAGTGCTACATTCTTGACAAGCATCGTCGTTCAAAGTTTGCTCCTAAATCTCATGAAGGTTTTCTACTTGGTTATGGCTCAAACTCTCACACTTACCGTGTCTACAACAATTTCACCCGAAAGGTTGAAGAGACGGTAGATGTGAAGTTTGATGAATCTAATGGCTCGCAAGTAGAGCAATTGCCAATCAATGTAGGAGACAAAGACCCTTCAGAAGCAATCCAAGACTTGTCTATTGGCAAAATTCGTCCAACGGAGGTGAAGGAGAGTACCTCGTCCGTCCAAGTGGAAGCTTCTACTTCACGACAAGGTGAACCAAGAATTGATACGGAAGCATCCACAAGTGGGACACACCAAAATGAAGAAGACGAGGAAATGCATCAAGACGAACATCAACAACCTCCTTCTCCACCATGACAAGAGAATGACAACGTCAACAATGAAGAAGGCCAAGAAGAAGAACAAGATGAAGAAGATGTTCAACGAAGACCCAAGCAAAAGCTCTCACGAGTTCGAGCAAGAATTGCCAAAGATCATCCCGTCGAGCAAATCTACAATGATATTCAAACTGGGAGAATCACTCGCTCAAAAACTCGCTTAGCTAACTTTTGTGAAAACTATTCATTCATCTCTAGCATTGAACCTATGAAGGTTGAAGAAGCATTGGAAGATCCGGATTGGATAAACGCTATGCATGAAGAGCTACACAACTTTGAGAGAAACCAAGTTTGGACATTGGTTGAGAAGCCCGACAACAACCACAACATCATTGGTACCAAATGGGTGTTTCGCAACAAGCAAGATGAAGATGGACAAGTGGTTCACAACAAAGCACGTCTCGTCGCCCAAGGGTACACACAAGTCGAAGGTATGGACTATGGTGAGACATATGCTCCCGTTGCTAGACTTGAGTCCATTCGCATCTTACTTGCCTATGCTAATCACCATAATATCACCTTGTACCAAATGGACATTAAAAGTGCTTTTCTAAATGGTGAAATAGAGGAGGAAGTTTATGTCAAACAACCTCCCGGCTTTATCAATCCTAAGAAACCAAATCATGTTTACAAACTTCACAAAGCTCTTTATGGTCTTAAACAAGCTCCTAGAGCATGGTATAAATGCCTGACCAAGTTCCTTATTGCAAGTGGTTTTGAAATTGGTAAAATTGATTCTACTCTTTTTACTAAAAGGGTTAATGGAGAACTATTTGTGTGCCAAATTTATGTTGATGATATCCTATTTGGTTCAACTAACCCTCTCTTTAGTGAAAAGTTTGGAAAGCTAATGTCAGAGAGGTTTGAGATGTCTATGATGAGTGAACTCAAATTCTTTCTCGGTTTGCAAATCAAGCAAACTAAGGAAGGTACATTTGTCTCTCAAACGAAGTACACTAAGGACTTATTCAAGAAGTTCAATATGCGAGAATGCAAATGTATGCCTACACCCATGCCTACTAGTGGACATCTTGATTTGACCAAAGATGATGAACCGGTTGATCAAAAGGTTTATCGCTCTATGATAGGTTCTTTGTTATACCTATGTGCTTCACGTCCCGACATTATGCTAAGTGTGTGCATGTGTGCACGTTATCAAGCTGCTCCTAAAGAATGTCATCTTAAGGCTGTGAAAAGGATAGTGAGATACTTAATTCATACACCAAACTTTGGCATTTGGTATCCTAAGAGGTCTTCTTTTGATCTTGTTGGCTATTCCGACTCGGATTATGCCGGAGACAAGGTTGATAGAAAGTCCACTTCGGGTACTTGTCAATTTCTTGGTAGATCTCTTGTGTCTTGGTCTTCCAAGAAACAAAACTCGGTATCCTTATCCACCGCCGAAGCGGAATACATTGCCGCTGGTTCATGTTGTGCTCAATTACTTTGGATGACCCAAACTCTTAAAGATTATGGGATCTATGTGAAACATGTTCCACTGCTTTGTGACAATGAAAGTGCCATCAAAATTGGTCATAATCCTGTACAACATTCTCGAACTAAGCATATTGAAGTTCGTCATCATTTCATTCGAGACCATGTTGCTAAGGGTGACATTGATCTTAAGCATGTTCGCACCGATAAGAAATTAGCGGATATATTTACTAAACCTCTTGATGAGAAAGTATTTTGCAGGTTGAGAGGTGAATTGAACATTATTGATGCTTCGAACTTGGAGTAGGAACTCCATTGGATACATGCAAGACATGAGCTTATGACTAATCCATGATATATCTCTTATGATGACTATCTTATGTCTTGGATATATTTGTACCTTGCATGTTGTCTAACCCATGTAGGTGCTTGGTTGAACCTAATTCCATGAGATTGCGACTCACTCACATCTTGAGCAATCTCTACATCACCAAGTCTCTACACAATGGTGGTTGAAGACAAGGAAGCACAAAACCATTCAAACATATCCTTTGACAAATTCTATGTTGAGCTTCATGATTGTCATTTTTGGATACACAAGTGCTCTTCCTTGCAAGAACTAACCCATGTAGGTAGATGTACTCAAACTCCAAGTGGTGCTCCCAACTCTCGAGGAGCTACATCAACCTTGAGCACCCACACAAGTTCAACTACATGAGCAAGAACCACACCACCACCCAAGGTATGTTATTCCATCTTAGAGAAGCTTTACTCCAAGACATGAGTCAAAGCAACTCAACAAGATGTGAATACATCAAGATGCTTAAACAAAAAATGGTAACCCCATTTTGAGCTTAAACGATGAGTATGACCTATGATCAAGTGTTCTCACTTGACTCCTAAGTCAATATGCTCTAACATAGGTGACTATGTCACCGCCCAACTCTAGATGAAGTTCTCTTATGTTCTTTTCTGTGTTATTGCATTTGTCTCATGCATATTTATTTTCTTTCTGTTTTTTAAAAAACTTCATCTAGATCTTTCAGTTTCTTCTCTTTCTTTTTTGTTTTTGTTCTGCATTTTCTGCATTCAGTTCCTTGCAAATCCTTCAGTTAATTCATTGCAAATCTTTGTGAGATCCTACATGTTTAGTGAGCCGAGGTGACAAGTGTTTTTCTCTGTGTTGAACTCGGTTTCACCGGCTTGTAGTTTTCGGTCCAACCGAATCCTTTCGGTACCACCGAAACATGCCACTCGGTGCCACCGACTTCGCAACAGGAAAAATAGTTTGCCACTTGTTCTATATTTCTTCTGATCCATCTCTACTCAATGAATCTTGTCCTCTACAAGCATCACAGTTTTATCCATTGCTTTGTGCTGAGTCTCAAGGACCAAACCTATACGACGGATTCCAGAAAACCCTTCTTGGAAATTGATGTCAAAGGGGGAGAGAGAGATCACATCAAAGCTTATCACCTACAAGGAAGAAAGTATTAAGGGGGAGAAAGAGATTTCCAGGGGAGAGAATTGTAACGCCCTCGATGCGGCTATATCTCCCACGTGTCGAGGCACGACTTAGAGGCATAACCGCATTGAAAGCAATGTCGCAAGTTAGGAAATCATCACACATCCCATGTACATAAATAATATAAAGGGGAGGTACATAGTTGGCTTACACTCGCCACGTCACATCAAAGTACATAAATAACATACATCATCCAAACACTCATGGCCCGACTACGGCGCCAAAATAAAAGACAACCCAACAAGCGACATAGGTCCCGATCACCCCAACTGGGCACCACTACTGATCATCAGGAAAAGACACATAGTAACACTGAGAATCCTCGTCGTACTCCCACTTGAGCTCAAGCGCGCCATCTGGAGCTGTATCATCTGTCCCTGCATCTGGTGTAATAGTAATCTGTGAGCCACAGGGACTCAGCAATCTCGCACCCTCGCGATCAAGACTATTTAAGCTTAATAGGTAGGAAAGGGGTAATGAAAGTGGAGCTGCAGCAAGCGACTAGCATATATGGTGGCTAACTTATTCGCAAAAGAGAGCGAGAAGAGGAGGCAAAGCACGAGCGAGAAACTAGAGAGCAACCTGCGCAAGCATAACTCCAACACCGTGTCCACTTCCCGGACTCCGCCGAGAAGAGGCCATCACGGCAACACACTCAGTTGATTCATTTTAATTAATTAAGGTTCAAGTTATCTACAACCGGACATTAACAAATTTCCATCTGCCCATAACCGCGGGCACGGCTTTCGAAAGATCAATCCCTACAGGGGGTCCCAACTTAGCCCATAACAAGCTCTCACGGTCAACGAAGGAACATACCTCCACCCAAGACACACCGATCAGACTCGGTATCTCGGTACAACAAGATGATTCGACAGGTTAAAACAAGTCCAGCAACACCGCCTGAATGTGCCGACAAATCCCGATAGGAGCTGCACATATCTCGTTCTCAGGGCACACTCAGATGAGACATCCTACGAGTAAAACCAACCCTCAAGTTGCCCCGAGGTGGCCCCGCAGTCTACTCGGTCGGACCAACACTCAGAGGAGCACTGGCCCGGGGGGGGGGGGAGGGTTAAAATAAAGCTGACCCTCGGGCTCCGGAAACCCAAGGGAAAAAGAGGCTAGGTGGCAACTTGTAAAACCAATGTTGGGCATTGCTGGAAAAGCTTTAATCAAGGCGAACTATCAAGGGGTTCCCATTATAGCCCAACCGCGTAAGGGACGCAACAATCCGGGAACATAACACCGATATGACGGAAACTAGGGCGGAAAGAGTGGAACAAAACACTAGGCGAGAGGCCGAGCCTTCCACCCTTTACCAAGTATATAGATGCATTAAGATAACATGGCAATATAATGATATCCCAACAAGTAAATAAATGTTCCAATAAGGAACGGCTCCAATCTTCACCTGCAACTAACAACGCTATAAGAGGGGCTGAGCAAAGCGGTAACATAGCCAATCAACGGTTTGCTAGGACAATGGTGGGTTAGAGGCTCAACATGGCAATTGGGAGGCTGACAAGCAAGTGGTAGGCATCATAGCATTGGCATAGCAAAAGAGCGAGCAAACTAGCATAGCAAAGATAGTAGTGATTTCGAGGGTATGATCATCTTGCCTGCACAGTTGTCAGAATTGACTGAATCCTCAAAAGCAAACTCAACGGGCTCCTCGTTAGCGAACTCATCTCCCGGCTCTACCCAACAACACAAACAAGCAACAAGGATACAATGAACCACGTGCAAACTCAAGCAATACGATGCAATGATGGTATGCTATGTGGGATGCGATACGGGATGCAAAATGCAAGACATGATAGGAAATGCATGAACCTAGCCTCAACTTGGAAAACCAAGTGTTCCACTGGATAGAGGAGATGAAATCACTTGAAAACGATATAAAGATCATAGGAATCGGAGTTACGGTTTGGAAATGGCAAGCGTTTTAAGAAATGAACCGGTCTGCGATTTACAGTAAGTGGGCACCTAAATGCAACGAAATGAACATGCTACAGCCACCAAACATGACAACAAAAGACATGGCAGGGATGTACACAAGATCCTTATCAAAACACTAGCACTGAGCCACGGCCAAATTCATCCATTATGAGGTTCAAACAAGCATGGAAAAACGCAAACGCAAAACAGATTTCAGACTTAGTGAAATTAACACTAGTCTGAAATTTCAGACCACGATGCTCTCTTCGGAGCAGCAAAACAACATGATACATAGCCTGATTATGACAAGTAAGAACATGGCATGGAGCTACTCAACAAGCTTAACAAAACACCCAAAGTGATCTGGGGCCAAAAGGGTTCACAAAATACTCTAACGAGCACACGAACATAGCTCACGCACAATCAGTTTTCAGACTTAGTGAAAACTGAGACATGCTGAAATTTAACTCACGAAGGCATGTAAATAAGCTCAATGCACTCACTACGGTGCAAGTTATGGCAAGGCAAGCATATATCCATAAAGAAGGCACAAAATTCTAGCTAGACATGGCAAGAACAATGGCATAGCATGCACGGATCACTAACAATAGCATCGGCAAAATCGCAAACAAGTTGACGATCTGTCCAGATTTACCACGAAGCAAAAGTAGAGCTCGATTGACTCAAGCTAGAGCACTCCACATATGCAACCAAAGACATGGATGGATATAGCGTAACATGAATAACAAAACTCCCTTACTGATCATCCTCAAAAGAGGCACGGATCACTAGGAAACAAGCTGAACATATGGCATCATAAACTAAAATATCCCAGACTTAGTGAAATCCACTAAGTCCCTGAAAACAGATCTACCAAGTGCCTCACTTTGCAAGCTTGTACAAGTCACCACACACATCCTAAAAATGCATGGGTGGAACCTCTGGAAAGAAGACAAAATGCTTAACAATTCATCCCAAAGACTCATAGGCATATCATGCACACAATAATCATGACAAAAATGACAAAAGTCTATGATGAACTAACGGATCTGACAATTATCTCACGAAGCCTCCTTCTAGCAGCATTTTGGGCTTCAAGATGAACTCAAATGAAAATGATGCAATGGAATGAAATGATGTACATGTCGAGACGAACATTTTGATATATAATATGTCCAAATCGGAGCTACGGATGCAGAGATATCATCAATGAAAGTATGCATAAAAAACTAGGGTTAGGGACGAAAGTCAACCGTCACGTTTTAGATCCAGATCCAGATCGGGATCCCATGGGCACGGACTTCGAGGTCGTCGGATTCACTGTTCACCCGGAGCTTGAGGTCGCCGGCGGCCGGATCCGAAGCGGGAGTGGCCGGGGGCGCCGGTTTCTCGCCGGAGTAGGGCGGGGCGGCGCCGGCGTTGGTCGTGGGCGAGGAGGCCGGCTCGGGCGGCGTTGGGAGGCACGGGGCAAGCTGCGGCGAAGCTCGCCGGTGGCGGGCACCTGGGCGGAGCGGAGGCCGGCGACGGGGAAGAAGGGCGCGGGGCGCTCGCGGTGGCTGGGCCCGGGAGGGCTCCCTGCGGGCCTGGCGGGCTGAAGGCGCGGCGATGTGGTCCGCCCGCCACGTGGCGCTCGCGGAGTGGGCGAGGGGGCGCGGCGGACGTGTCCGGCCGGGGACGGACGTGTCCGGCCGGCGCGGATCTGGAATTAGGGTTTCGGGGAGAGGGGATCCGAGATTTGGAATGGGGGGTCTATATATAGGCATAAGTGGAGCTAGGAGAGTCCAAATGAGGTGCGGTTTTCGGCCACGCGATCGTGATCGAACGCTTTAGGACATGGAGCAGAGTTTGGTGGGTTTTGGGCCAAAATGGAGGGGTGTTGGGCTGCAACACACACGAGGCCTTTTTGGTCCCTCGGTTAACCGTTGGAGTATCAAACGAAGTCCAAATGATACGAAACTTGACAGGCGGTCTACCAGTAGTAAAACAAGGCCGCATGGCAAGTCTCGGTCCAATCCGGAAATGTTTAATCCCCACACACAAAAGAAAGCTAGAAATGGCCACCGGAGGAGAACGAAGCGCCGAAATGCAAGACAGACAACGGGGAAAATGCTCGAATGCATGAGATGAACATGTATGCAAATGCAATGCACGTGATGACATGATATGAGATGCATGAAAATGAAAACAACACACGGAGACAAAGACCCGAACCCGAGAAATAAATATAACTTAACGCCGGAAACAACAAGAGTTGGAGTACAAATTGGGAAAGTTATATCTGGGGCGTTACAACACTCCACCACTACAAAAAGATCTCATCCCGAGATCTAGGACTGAAAGAACTCCGGGTACTCAGAACGGAGGTGATCCTCGCGTTCCCAGGTAGCTTCACGGTCGGAATGGTGTGACCACTTGACTTTGAGAAATTTGATTGACTTACTGCGAGTCCTGTGTTCAGTTTCTTCAAGAATGGCAACTGGGTGCTCACGATAGGAGAGATCTTCTTGGAGCTCAATGTCCTCGAAGTTGACAGTGCGTTCAGGCGTCTTGAAGCACTTTCGGAGTTGGGAAACATGGAACACATCATGAACATTTGCAAAGTTTGAAGGAAGCTCGAGTTGATAGGCGAGGTCGCCTCTCTTGCTGACAATCTTGAAAGGTCCGACGTATCTGGGGACAAGCTTCCCTTTGATACCGAATCGACGAGTCCCTTTCATAGGAGACACGTGGAGGTAAACATGATCTCCAATCTCGAAAGCCAAATCACGGTGCTTACTATCATAGTAGCTCTTCTGGCGGGATTGGGCTGCTTTGAGGTTATCATGAATGACCTTGCACATTTCTTCTGCCTCTGTGATAAGGTCATTACCCAGCAGCTGACGTTCACCGGTTTCAGATCAGTTGAGAAGGGTACGGCATTTCCTACCATACAAAATTTCAAATGGGGCCTTGCCCGAACTTGCTTGAAAACTGTTGTTGTATGAGAATTCAGCATAAGGAAGACAATCCTCCCACTTCATGCCGAAGGAGATAACACAAGCCCTGAGCATATCTTCAAGAATTTGGTTGACACGCTCGACTTGACCGCTTGTTTGAGGATGGAAAGCAGTGCTGAAGCGTATGTTGGTGCCCATGGCCTTCTGAAAAGAATCCCAAAACTTGGAGGTAAAGATGCTGCCACGGTCTGAAGATATTACTTGAGGAATACCGTGCAGAGAGACAATTCGAGAGGTATAGAGTTCCGCCAATTGAGCTGCAGTGATCAACTCTTTGATAGGCAGAAAGTGAGCCACTTTGGTGAGCTTGTCGATGACAACGAATATAGCATCATTGCCACGCTTGGACTTTGGAAACCCAGTCACGAAGTCCATTTCAATGTGGTCAAACTTCCATTCTGGAATGGCAAGAGGTTGGAGGAGACCTGCTGGCCTTTGGTGTTCTGCCTTCACTCTTCTGCAGACATCACATTCATTCACGAATTGAGCGATCTCGCACTTCATTCGAGTCCACCAATAAGTTTGCTTCAGATCCTGATACATCTTCGTGCTCCCAGGGTGGATGGAGAGGAGAGAGTTGTGAGCCTCGTTCATGATCACTTTACGAAGGTCACCTTTGGGCACAACAATTCGGTCCTCTAAGAAGAGAGTGTGCTTGTCATCAAGGCGGTAGCACTTGTACTTGGACTGACTCTTTGCGATTCCAATCTTCACCTTTTTCACCATAGCATCAAGAAGCTGGGCTTGGCGAATCTGGTCTTCCAAGGTAGGAGAAACTTGAAGGTTGGCGAGGAAACCTTGAGGAACAATTTGCAGAATAAGTTTGCGGAAAGCTTCACAAAGCTCGGGTTGATAAGGCTTCAGAATCAGACTATTGCAATATGCTTTCCTGCTCAAAGCATCAGCAATCACATTGGCCTTGCCTGGAGTATACTCGATACTCGGATTGTACTCTTGAATCATTTCGACCCATCGAGTTTGCCTGAGGTTGAGATTAGGCTAAGTGAATATGTACTTGAGACTCTTGTGATCAGTGAAAATGTCCACTTTCCTTCCCAATAGAAGATGTCTCCAAGTCAACAAAGCATGCACAACTGCCGCCAACTCGAGATCATGAGTGGGGTAGTTCTTCTCATTAGGCTTCAACTGGCGAGAGGTATAAGCAACAACTTTCTTCTCTTGCATCAGTACAGCACCGAGACCTTGGAGAGAGGCATCACAAAAGACCTCGTACGGCTTGGTTTCATCAGGCGGAGTCCGAACTGGAGCAGTGATCAACTTCTCTTTCAAAGTATTGAAAGAAATATCACACTCCGAAGACCAAACGTACTTGATGTGCTTCTGGAGAAGATTTGAGAGAGGCTTCGCGATCTTAGAAAAGTTTTCAACGAATCTTCAGCAGTAGCTTGCGAGACCAAGGAAGCTACAGAGTTGCTTCACGTTCTGAGGAGGTTCCCAATTAACAATTGCAGACACCTTCTCAGGATTCACGGCAATGCCCTTGGTAGAGATGATATGGCCAAGATAAAGCACCTCATCGAGCCAAAATACACACTTGGAGAACTTGGCGTAGAACTGATGTTCCCTGAGCTTGTCAAGAACCAAACGCAAGTGCTTGGCATGATCTTCCTTGTTCTTGGAGAAAACCAGAATGTCATCGAGATAGACCAAAATGAAGTCATTGGTGTAGGGGTTGAAGATGAAGTTCATCATGCGAGAGAAGGTCGGAGGAGCGTTGGCGAGGCCAAAAGACATGACCTCTGAAAGCGAACGGTGGTACGGAGCACTCGATCTTGGAGCTTGAGACGAAGTCTTGTTCTGAAAGCCTGGGTTGGGTGGGTGGGAAGAACCACTGCCACCTTTGCTCTTCTGCTGATACGGCTGACGGAACGGAGGAGGAGGAAGCCAATACTTCTGCTGCTTGGCCACTTGAGTAGAGGAAGATGGCATAGTGTCTCTGACTCGCTTCCTGGAAGCATCACACCTCAACTGAGCAGCCTCTTGCTTCAGTGCCATGTTGTAGAACTCATCGTACCTCAATGGCTCAAAAAGGACAAGAGCGAGCTGAATTTCTTCTCTGAGACCACCCCTGAACTGGTATATCATGCTCTTCTCATCAGGAACATCCTACTTGGCAAAACGGGCGAGCTTCTGGAACAACTTGTTGTAGTCATAGACAGACAAAGAGCCTTGCTTCAGATTGCGGAATTCCTCACGTTTGCTTTCAGTCACACTCTGAGGGATCTGATGAGCTCGGAAATCTCGACAGAAATCATCCCAAGTGATCAAACGTCCACCTCTGGAATCCTTGTACTGCTGGAACCACTCTGCAGCCTGATCTTTGAGCTAGAAAGAAGCGAACTTGACGAAATCTTCAGGCCTGACGTTGCTGCATTCAAAATGCTTGCCCAGATCCACTAGCCAATCGTCAGCATCGGTAGCCTCAACACAATTGCTGAGCGTCTTTGGACCATTAGCGAGGAACTGGTTCAGAGTAGCAAAATGGTTCTGATTGTTGCCTTGATTCCCTTGACTGCCTTGATTGCGCTCTTGGAGGATTTGCATGATCAAATGTGTATTTGCATTGGTTGCGGCCATCACAGCTTGCCAAGCCTCCGGAGGAGGTGGAGGTGGTGGCGGATCAGGATTCGGAGTCATGCGCGTTGGAGGAGCCATCCTGAAGAGGTTGACCACCATTAGCACACAAATAGACAAATATTGAAGGTGAATCCAACGGAATGAAAAATTGCAACATAAAGTCTTCACATCCGAACAAAATGAACGAATGCACTTCTCTTGAAGTGGTCACATATCCCTAAATTGCAAAGCCACGTAGAATTAGGTAGAAGAGGTAAATCAACAAGGGATGGAATCAACATATGACTTCGAAGCAACTCGAATACCAGAACTCAAAATAAAACCAAGGATTGGCTTGCGGAATAAGCCAGAACAAACATATGATAGAGATTTCGTCCGAAGTTTTCGTGGTGGGACCTACACGGGCTCGATCGTACAGGACCATCATGTACAAGGCAGTGCACATGACATACGAAGCGTCCCCGAGTCAGCATAGCCAAGGACTCTTTAAGACACAACGAGACCACTGTAAAATCGACCGTGAATAGGCGAACCACTAGACGTCGAACCCCAATTTCGTATCATACATCTGTCGGAAAAGATATCCTAAGAGCTACTAGAATTCCCACCTATGAAACTCCCAAAACTCTCTGGTTATGCAATCAGGTGTTGGGGATACAGGGGAAGCATAATATCTCACGCAAACTAGCAATACCTACATCCAGCTGTATCCATCCTTCAACACATAACCAAGAAACCTTCGGAAACCATCTACCTCAACCTTCGAAAAGCATCCGTTATACAAGTTATGGTGATACTCCCGAACTCCCGCCCCAGTACTGGGTGGCGTCGAGGTTATCTCACCAACGAACTGCATAAAAGAGATTTTCGATGTCGACGAACATATCTCAAGTATTTCCGAATTGCAATGATAAAATTATGATGACAACACCTCAGAGCTCAACTCCCCGGGACACTTCCACTAAACCCCTGACAGGAGGCACCAAGACAGTATTCTCATCATAAGCCATCGGAACAAATCCAAGATACTCGCGTGATCCTAAATTTTTTTTAGTGAAATTTGAGATGAGAAGAGTCAAAACTCTACGTCAGGATGCCTTAGCAGAGCGATGAGGAGACTGGGAAGTAAAAAGAATTCCTAAGCTCTCCGATATATAATTCCTAAATGACTCAAAACATTTTTCTAGACACAACTCGGCTGCTAAAACGATCAAGCAATGGGGGCTCCTAAGGTCAGGGAAGGCTCTGATACCAACTTGTAACGCCCTCGATGCGGCTATAACTCCCACATGTCGAGGCACGACTTAGAGGCATAACCGCATTGAAAGCAATGTCGCAAGTTAGGAAATCATCACACATCCCATGTACATAAATAATATAAAGGGGAGGTACATAGTTGGCTTACACTCGCCATGTCACATCAAAGTACATAAATAACATACATCATCCAAATACTCATGGCCCGACTACGACGCCAAAATAAAAGACAACCTAACAAGCGACATAGGTCCCGATCACCCCAACTGGGCACCACTACTGATCATCAGGAAAAGACACATAGTAACGCTGAGAATCCTCATCGTACTCCCACTTGAGCTCAAGCGCGCCATCTGGAGCTGTATCATCTGTCCCTGCATCTGGTGTAATAGTAATCTGTGAGCCATAGGGACTCAGCAATCTCGCACCCTCGCGATCAAGACTATTTAAGCTTAATAGGTAGGAAAGGGGTAATGAAAGTGGAGCTGCAGCAAGCGACTAGCATATATGGTGGCTAACTTATTCGCAAAAGAGAGCGAGAAGAGGAGGCAAAGCACGAGCGAGAAACTAGAGAGCAATCTGCGCAAGCATAACTCCAACACCGTGTCCACTTCCCGGACTCCGCCGAGAAGAGGCCATCACGACAACACACTCAGTTGATTCATTTTAATTAATTAAGGTTCAAGTTATCTACAACCGGACATTAACAAATTTCCATCTGCCCATAACCGCGGGCACGGCTTTCGAAAGATCAATCCCTACAGGGGGGGTCCCAACTTAGCCCATAACAAGCTCTCACGGTCAACGAAGGAATAGACCTCCACCCAAGACACACCGATCAGACTCGGTATCTCGGTACAACAAGACGATTCGACAGGTTAAAACAAGTCCAGCAACACCGCCTGAATGTGCCGACAAATCCCGATAGGAGCTACACATATCTCGTTCTCAGGGCACACTCAGATGAGACATCCTACGAGTAAAACCAACCCTCAAGTTGCCCCGAGGTGGCCCCGCAGTCTACTCGGTCGGACCAACACTCAGAGGAGCACTGGCCCGGGGGGGGGGGTTAAAATAAAGATGACCCTCGGGCTCCGGAAACCCAAGGGAAAAAGAGGCTAGGTGGCAACTTGTAAAACCAATGTTGGGCATTGCTGGAAAAGCTTTAATCAAGGCGAACTATCAAGGGGTTCCCATTATAGCCCAACCGCGTAAGGGACGCAACAATCCGGGAACATAACACCGATATGACGGAAACTAGGGCGGCAAGAGTGGAACAAAACACTAGGCGAGAGGCCGAGCCTTCCACCCTTTACCAAGTATATAGATGCATTAAGATAACATGGCAATATAATGATATCCCAACAAGTAAATAAATGTTCCAATAAGGAACGGCTCCAATCTTCACCTGCAACTAACAACGCTATAAGAGGGGCTGAGCAAAGCGGTAACATAGCCAATCAACGGTTTGCTAGGACAATGGTGGGTTAGAGGCTCAACATGGCAATTGGGAGGCTTACAAGCAAGTGTAGGCATCGTAGCATTGGCATAGCAAAAGAGCGAGCAAACTAGCATAGCAAAGATAGTAGTGATTTCGAGGGTATGATCATCTTGCCTGCACAGTTGTCAGAATTGACTGGATCCTCAAAAGCAAACTCAACAGGCTCCTCGTTAGCGAACTCGTCTCCCGGCTCTACCCAACAACACAAACAAACAACAAGGATACAATCAACCACGTGCAAACTCAATCAATACAATGCAATGATGGTATGCTATGCGGGATGCAAAATGCAAGACGTGATAGGAAATGCATGAACCTGGCCTCAACTTGGAAAACCAAGTGTGCCACTAGATAGAGGGGATGAAATCACTTGAAAACAATATAAATATCATAGGAATCGGAGTTACGGTTTGGAAATGGCAAGCGTTTTAAGAAATGAACCGGTCTGCGATTTACAGCAAGTGGGCACCTAAATGCAACGAAATGAACATGCTACAGCCACCAAACATGACAACAAAAGACATGGCAGGGATGTACACAAGATGCTTATCAAAACACTAGCACTGAGCCACGGCCAAATTCATCCATTATGAGGTTCAAACAAGCATGGCAAAAACGCAAACGCAAAACAGATTTCAGACTTAGTGAAATTAACACTAGTCTGAAATTTCAGACCACAATGCTCTCTTCGGAGCAGCAAAACAACATGATACATAGCCTGATTATGACAAGTAAGAACATGGCATGGAGCTAATCAACAAGCTTAACAAAACACCCAAAGTGATCTGGTGCCAAAAGGGTTCACAAAATACTCTAACGAGCACACGAACATAGCTCACGCACAATCAGTTTTCAGACTTAGTGAAAACTGAGACATGCTGAAATTTAACTCACGAAGGCATGTAAATGAGCTCGATCCACTCACTACGGTGCAAGTCATGGCAAGGAAAGCATATATCCATAAAGAAGGCACAAATTTCTAGCTAGACATGTCAAGAACAATGGCATAGCATGCACGGATCACTAACAATAGCATCGGCAAAATCGCAAACAAGTTGACGATCTGCCCAGAATTACCACGAAGCAAAAGTAGAGCTCAATTGACTCAAGCTAGAGCACTCCACATATGCAACCAAAGACATGGATGGATAGAGCATAACATGAATAACAAAACTCCCTTACTGATCATCCTCAAAAGAGGCACGGATCACTAGGAAACAAGCTGAACATATGGCATCATGAACTAAAATATCCCAGACTTAGTGAAATCCACTAAGTCCCTGAAAACTGATCTACCAAGTGCCTCACTTTGCAAGCTTGCACAAGTCACCACACACATCCTAAAAATGCATGGGTGGCACCTCTGGAAAGAAGACAAAATGCTTAACAATTCATCCCAAAGACTCACAGGCATATCATGCACACAATAATCATGGCAAAAATGACAAAAGTCTATGATGAACTAACGGATCTGACAATTATCTCACGAAGCCTCCTTCTAGCAGCATTTTGGGCATCAAGATTAACTCAAATGAAAATGATGCAATGGAATGAAATGATGTACATGTCGAGACGAACATTTTGATATATAATATGTCCAAATCGGAGCTACGGATGCGGAGATATCATCAGTCAAAGTATGCATAAAAAACTAGGGTTAGGGACGAAAGTCAACCGTCACGTTTTAGATCCAGATCCAGATCGAGATCCCGCGGGCACGGACTTCGAGGTCGCCGGATTCACTGTTCACCCGGAGCTTGAGGTCGCCGGCGGTCGGATCCGAAGCGGGAGTGGCCGGGGGCGCCGGTTTCTCGCCGGAGTAGGGCGGGGCGGCGCCGGCGTTGGTCGTGGGCGAGGAGGCCGGCTCGGGCGGTGCTGGGAGGCGCGGGGCAAGCTGCGGCGAAGCTCGCCGACGGCGGGGACGAGCGGCGGAGGCGGCGGGCACCCGGGCGGAGCGGAGGCCGGCGACGGGGAAGAAGGGCGCGGGGCGCTCGCGGTGGCTGGGCCCGGGAGGGCTCCCCGCGGGCCTGGCGGGCTGGAGGCGCGGCGATGTGGTCCGCCCGCCACGTGGCGCTCGCGGAGTGGGCGAGGGGGCGCGGCGGACGTGTCCGGCCGGGGACGGACGTGTCCGGCCAGCGCGGATCTGGAATTAGGGTTTCGGGAAGAGGGGATCCGAGATTTGGAATGGGGGGTCTATATATAGGCATAAGTGGAGCTAGGAGAGTCCAAATGAGGTGCGGTTTTCGGCCACGCGATCGTGATCGAATGCTTTAGGACATGGAGCAGAGTTTGGTGGGTTTTGGGCCAAAATGGAGGGGTGTTGGGCTGCAGCACACACGAGGCCTTTTCGGTCCCTCGGTTAACCGTTGGAGTATCAAACGAAGTCCAAATGATACGAAACTTGACAGGTGGTCTACCGGTAGTAAACCAAGGCCGCATGGCAAGTCTCGGTCCAATCCGGAAATGTTTAATCCCCACACACGAAAGAAAGCGAGAAATGGCCACCGGAGGAGAACGAAGCGCCGGAATGCAAGACGGACAAGGGGGAAAATGCTCGAATGCATGAGATGAACATGTATGCAAATGCAATGCACGTGATGACATGATATGAGATGCATGAAAACGAAAACAACACACGGAGACAAAGACCCGAACCCGAGAAATAAATATAACTTAACGCCGGAAACAGCAAGAGTTGGAGTACAAATTGGGAAAGTTATATCTGGGGCGTTACAAGAATACTCAAGGATCCCAGATGCTTGATATTCAAGAGGAGAGATGTCACATGTCTTTTTGGGGGAAAGACATGTTCATATGTGCTTATTTGCATTAAGTTCTATCCATTTGTATCTTTCAGCTCTGATTTTCTGTTCCCTATCTTCTCCCAATATCCCATGTAAGATTCAGGGGGAGCAAGACACCTAAGGGAAAGAAATCAGTCAAATTCATTGCATATCTTTACTCTTGGGGACATGTTGAATCCATTGTGGTACCTTGTACTCATTCTCTACATGTCATCCCAGTCTTGGTACTCCTGTGGCTTCTTTGGTTTGCTCTGGCTAGTGGAGGTACCTGTGTTATCTAACCTTGTTTGTGCAGGTTCATTCCATCCTAAGCCAGCTAAAGACTACAAGGTAAGTGTATGCATCAAAATCATGAGTATGAGGAATTCTTGCTTATGTACATACTGTTTGCAAGAAGGACTCATGAGCATGAAGGTATTTTCCTTGATAATCTTTTGCTCTGATGCATATGGCCAAGATACACATAACACATTGCCTACTCTGTCATGGTTATGCTCTCACATGCCTCTATATTTCACATTTACATGAGTGCATACATGTAGGGGGAGCCTATGCTTGTTACATGTCCCTCCAAAGCTTTACTTGCTATTCTTTATATCTTTATCTAAAGCTTTGATGTATGTTGCCATCAATTACCAAAAAGGGGGAGATTGAAAGCACAAGTGCTCCCTAGGTGGTTTTGGTAATTAATGACAACATATCTCTTGTTGAACTAACGTTTCTATCTAGTATGTTTCAGATAAGTTCAACAATGGAGTGGCATGGACTAAAGGTTGTGGGAAATTCTCCAAGATGCTAAGGACAAAGGATTGGCTAAAGCTTAAAGCTCAAGACTCTTCATTTTACATTTTAGTGATCCAAGATCACATTGAGTCCATAGGAAAAGCCAATACTATCAAGGAGGGATGAGTTGTTGCTTAATGAGCCTCTTGCTTCATGTTCTTAATGATATGCTCCAAAATCCTCAGCTACTTTCCCACTTCCACATATGACCTAAACCTAAGCCAAACTCGGACCTACCGATTATTCTATCCGGCGCCACTGAGTTTCATTTGTCATAAGCCACTGCCAAACCCTAGCAAATCGGTTCTACCGATAGGGATCTCGGTCTCACCGAGATGGGATTGCAATCTCTATGTTTCCTTTTCGTAACTTTTCGGTCTCACTGAAAGAGCGGATCGGTCCCACCGAGATTGCAATGCAAACTCTCTGTTTCCTTTTTGTAACTTTTCAGTCTCATCGAAAGAGCAAATCGGTCCCACCGAGTTTGCCTGACCAACTCTCTGGTTAGCTAATTACCAAAATCGGTCTCACCGAGTTTGTGTAATCGGTCTCACCGAGATTACGTTATGCCCTAACCCTAACCATATCGGTCCTACCGAGTTGCATGTCAGTCCCACTGAAAATCTCTAACGGTCACTAGGTTTACTAGTTCGGTCCGACCGAGTTTGTTGATTCGGTCCCACCGAGATTGGTAAATTGTGTAACGGTTGGATTTTGTGTGGAGGCTATATATACCCCTCCACCTCCTCTTCATTCGGAGAGAGAGCCATCAGAACACATCTACACTTCCAACTCAGATGTTCTGAGAGAGAACCACCTACTCATGTGTTGAGGACAAGATATTCCATTCCTACCATATGAATCTTGATCTCTAGCCTTCCCCAAGTTGCTTTCCACTCAAATCTTCTTTCCACCAAATCCAAATCCTGTGAGAGAGAGTTGAGTGTTGGGGAGACTATCATTTGAAGCACAAGAGCAAGGAGTTCATCATCAACACACCATTTGTTACTTCTTGGAGCGTGGTGTCTCCTAGATTGGCTAGGTGTCACTTGGGAGCCTCCGACAAGATTGTGGAGTTGAACCAAGGAGTTTGTAAGGGCAAGGAGATCGCCTACTTCGTGAAGATCTACCGCTAGTGAGGCAAGTCCTTCGTGGGCGATGGCCATGGTGGGATAGACAAGGTTGCTTCTTCGTGGACCCTTTGTGGGTGGAGCCCTCCGTGGACTCGCGCAACAGTTACCCTTCGTGGGTTGAAGTCTCCGTTAACGTGGATGTAGGATAGCACCACCTATCCGAACCACGGGAAAAACATCTGTGTCTCCAATTGCGTTTGAATTCTCCAAACCCTTCCCTTTACATTCTTGCAAGTTGCATGCTTTACTTTCCGCTGCCTATATACTCTTTGCATGCTTGCTTGATATGTATTGTGAATGTTGAAATTGTGCCTAAACTCCACTTAAACCGAAAAAGCTTAAAAATTGCAACTTTAGCATTAAGTGTCTAATCACCCCCCCTCTAGACACATCTACTTCAAGGTCCTACAACCTTGAACTTGTCGAAAACCTTTTTGCGACAATTCTAGCTTTGTAGATAGTAACACTACTACCAGCATCCACCTTCCTCTCGAAGATCCATTTAATCTCAACGGCTCGCCGATCAATGGGCAAGTCAATCAAAGTCCATACTTTGTTCTCATACATGGATCTCATCTCAGATTTCATGGCCTCAAGCCATTTCGCGGAATCTGGGCTCATCATCGCTTCCTCATAGTTTGTAGGTTCGTCATGGTCAAGTAACATGACCTCCAGAACAAGATTACCGTACCACTCTGGTGCGGATCTCACTCTGGTTGATCTACGAAGTTTTGTAGTAACTTGATCTGAAGTTTCATGATCATCATCATTAACTTCCTCTCTTGTTGGTGTAGGCATCACTTGAACTGATTTCTGTGATGAACTATTTTCCAATTCGGGAGAAGGTACAATTACCTTATCAAGTTCCACTTTCCTCCCACTCACTTCTTTCGAGAGAAACTCCTTCTCTAGAAAGGATCCATTCTCAACAACGAATATCTTGCCTTCGGATCTATGATAGAAGGTGTACCCAACAGTTTCTTTTGGGTATCCTATGAAGATTTACTTCTCCGATTTGGGTTCGAGCTTATCATGTTGAAACTTTTTCACATAAGCATCGCAGTCCCAAACTTTAAGAAACGACAGCTTAGGTTTCTCGCCAAACCACAGTTCACACGGTGTCATCTCCACGGATTTAGATGGTGCCCTATTTAACGTGAATGTAGCTGTCTCTAATGCATAACCCCAAAACGATAGTGGTAGATCGGTAAGAGACATCATAGATCGCACTATATCTAATAAAGTATGGTTATGACGTCCGGACACACCATTACACTGTGGTGTTCTAGGTGGCGTGAGTAGTGAAACTATTTCACATTGTTTTAACTGAAGGCCGAACTCGTTAACTCAAATATTTTACTTCTGCGATCATATCGTAGAAGCTTTTATTTTCTTGTTACGATGATTCTCCACTTTACTCTGAAATACTTTGTACTTTTCAAATGTTTCAGACTTGTGTTTCATCAAGTAGATATACCTATATCTGCTCAAATCATCTGTGAAGGCCAGAAAATAATGATATCCGCCGCGAGCCTCAACACTCATCGGACCGCATACATCAGTATGTATTATTTCCAATAAGTTAATTGCTCGCTCCATTGTTCCGGAGAACGGAGTTTTAGTCATCTTGCCCATGAGGCAGGGTTCGCAATCATCAAGTGATTCATAATCAAGTGATTCCAAAATCCCATCAGCATGGAGTTTCTTCATGCGCTTTACACCAATATGACCTAAACGGCAGTGCCACAAATAAGTTGCACTATCATTATTAACTTTGCATATTTTGGCTTCAATATTATGAAAATGTGTATCACCACGATCGAGATCCAACAAACCATTTTCATTGGGTGTATGACCATAGAAGGTTTTATTCATGTAAACAGAACAACAATTATTCTCTAATTTACATGAATAACCGTATTGCAATAAACATGATCCAATCATATTTATGCTCAACACAAACACTAAATAACATTTATTTTAGGTTCAACACTAATCCCGAAAGTATAGGGAGTGTGCGATGATGATCATATCAATCTTTGGACCACTTCCAATACACATCGTCACTTCACCCTTAACTAGTCTTTGTTCATTCTGCAACTTCCGTTTCGAGTTACTATTCTTAGCAACTGAACTAGTACCAAATACCGAGGGGTTGCTATAAACACTAGTAAAGTACACATCAATAACATGTATATCAAATATACCTATGTTCACTTTGCCATCCTCCTTATCCGCCAATTACTTGGGGTAATTCCGCTTCCAGTGACCAGTCCCTTTGAAGTAGAAGCACTCAGTTTCAGGCTTAGGTCCAGACTTGGTTTTTTTTACTTGAGCAGCAACTTGCTTGTCGTTCTTCTTGAAGTTCCCCTTCTTCCTTTTTCCCTTTTTTCTTGAAACTAGTGATCTTGTCAATCATCAACACTTGTTGCTCTTTCTTGATTTCTACCTTCATCGATTTCATCATCATGAAAAACTCGGGAATCATTTTCATCATCCCTTGTATACTATTGTTCATCACGAAGTTCTACTAACTTGGTGATGGTGACTAGAGAATTCTGTCAATCACTATTTTATCTGGAAGATTAACTCCCACTTGAGTCAAGCGATTGTAGTACCCAGACAATCTGAGCACATGCTCACTGCTTGAGCTATTCTCCTCCATCTTTTAGCTATAGAACTTGTTGGAGACTTCATATCTCTCAACTCGGGTATTTTCTTGAAATATTAACTTCAACTCCTGGAACATCTCATATGGTCCATGACGTTCAAAACGTCTTTGAAGTCCCGATTCTAAGCCGTTTAAGCATGGTGCACTAAACTATCAAGTAGTCATCATATTGAGCTAGGCAAACATTCATAACGTCTGCATCTGCTCCTGCAATTGGTCTGTCACCTAGCGGTGCATTAAGGACATAATTCTTCTGTGTAGCAATGAGGATAATCCTCAGATCACGGATCCAATCCGCATCATTGGTACTAACATCTTTCAACTTAGTTTTCTCTAGGAACATATCAAAAATAAAACAGGGCAGCTAAACACGAGCTATTGATCTACAACATAGATATGCTAATACTACCAGGACTAAGTTCATGATAACTTTAAGTTCAATTAATCATATTACTTAAGAACTCCCACTTAGAAAGACATCCCTCTAATCCTCTAAGTGATCACGTGATCCAAATCAACTAAACCATGTCCGATCATCATGTGAGATGGAGTAGTTTCAATGGTGAACATCACTATGTTGATCATATCTACTATACGATTCACGCTCGACCTTTCGGTCTCCGTGTTCCGAGGCCATATCTGTTATATGCTAGGCTCGTCAAGTTTAACCTGAGTAATCCGCGTGTGCAACTGTTTTGCACCCGTTGTATTTGAACGTCGAGCCTATCACACCCGATCATCACGTGGTGTCTCAGCATGAAGAACTTCCACAATGGTGCATACTCAGGGAGAACACTTATACTTTGATAATTTAGTGAGGTATCATCTTATAATGCTACCGTCAATCAAAGCAAGATAAGATGTATAAAAGATAAACATCACATGCAATCATAACATGTGACATGATATGGCCATCATCATCTCGTGCCTTTGATCTCCATCTCCAAAGCATCGTCATGATCTCCATCGTCACCGGCATGACACCATGATCTCCATCATCTTGATCTATATCAATGTGTCGTCACATGGTTGTCTCGCCAACAATTGCTCTTGCAACTATTGCCATCGCATAGCGATAAAGTAAAGCAATTATTTGGCGCTTGCATATTATGCAATAGAGAGACAACGATAAGGCTTTTGCCAGTTGCCGATAACTTCAACAAAACATGATCATCTCATACAACAACTTATATCTCATCACGTCTTGACCATATCACATCACAACATGCCCTACAAAAACAAGTTAGACGTCCTCTACTTTGTTGTTGCAAGTTTTACGTGGCTGCTACGGGCTGAGCAAGAACCGTTCTTACCTACGCATCGAAACCACAACAATAGTTTGTCAAGTTAGTGCTGTTTTAACTTTATCAAGGACCGGGCGTAGCCACACTCGGTTCAACTAAAGTTGGAGAAACTGACACCCGCTAGTCACCTGTGTGCATAGCACGACGGTAAAACCAGTCTTGCGTAATCGTACGCGTAATGTCGGTCCGGGCCGCTTCATGCAACAATACCGCCGAACCAAAGTGTGACATGCTGGTAAGCAGGATGACTTATATCACCCACAACTCACTTGTGTTCTACTCGTGCATATTACATCAATGCATAAAACTTGGATTGGATACCACTGTTGGGGAACGTAGTAATTTCAAAAATTTCCTACGCACACGCAAGATCATGGTGATGCATAGGAATGAGAGGGGAGAGTGTTGTCTACGTACCCTCGTAGACCGAAAGCGGAAGTGTTAGCACAACGCGGTTGATGTAGTCGTACGTCTTCACGATCCGACCGATCAAGTACCGAACATACGGCACCTCCGTGTTCAGCACACGTTCAGCCTGATGACGTCCCTCGAACTCTGATCCAGCTGAGTGTTGAGGGAGAGTTTCATCAGCACGACGGCGTGGTGACGATGTTGATGTTCTACCGACGCAGGCTTCGCCTAAGCACCGCTACAGTATTATCGAGGTGGACTATGGTGGAGGGGGGCACCACACACGGCTAAGAGACGATCAACTTGTGTGTCTAGAGGTGCCCCCTGCCCCTGTATATAAAGGAGCAAGGGGGAGGCAGCCGGCCTAGGAGGAGGGCGCGCCAAGGGGGGAGTCCTACTCCCACTGGCAGTAGGACTCCTCCTTTCCTTGTTGGAGTAGGAGTGAAGGAAAAGAGGAGGAGAGGGAGAAGGAAAAGGGGGCTGCACCCCTTGTCCAATTCAGACCAGAGGGGGGGGGGGGCGCAGGCCTCCTTGCTTTTGGCCTATCTCCTCTATTCCTGCATGGCCCAATAAGGCCCATATACTCCCCAGCGAATTCCCGTAATTCTCCGGTACTCCGAAAAAATACCCGAATCACTCAGAACCTTTCTGAAGTCCGAATATAGTCGTCCAATATAGCAATCTTTATGTCTCGACCATTTCGAGAATCCTCATCATGTCCCCGATCTCATTTGGGACTCCGAACTCCTTCGGTACATCAAAACATATAAACTCATAATATAACTATCATCGTAGCATTAAGCGTGCGGACCCTACGGGTTCGAGAACTATGTAGACATGACTGAGACACGTCTCCGGTCAATAACCAATAGCGGAACCTGGATGCTCATATTGGCTCTATATATTCTACGAAGATCTTTATTGGTCAGACCGCATAACAACACACGTTGTTCCCTTTGTCATCGGTATGTTACTTGCCCGAGATTCAATTGTCGGCATCTCAATACCTAGTTCAATCCCGTTACCGGCAAGTCTCTTTACTTGTTCCGTAATACATCATCCCGCAACTAACTCATTAGTTGCAATGCTTGCAAGGCTTTGGTGATGTGCATTACCGAGAGGGCCCAGAGATACCTCTCCAACAATCGGAGTGACAAATTCTGATCTCGAAATACGCCAACCCAACAAGTACCTTCAGAGACACCTGTAGAGCACCTTTATAATCACCCAGTTACGTTGTGACGTTTGGTAGCACACAAAGTGTTCCTACGGTAAACGGGAGTTGCATAATCTCATAGTCATAGGAACACGTATAAGTCATGAAGAAAGCAATAGCAACAAACTAAACGATCAAGTGCTAAGCTAACGGAATGGGTCAAGTCAATCACATCATTCTCCTAATGATGTGATCCCGTTAATCAAATGAAAACTCATGTCTATGGTTAGGAAACATAACCATCTTTGATCAACGAGCTAGTCAAGTAGAGGCATACTAGTGACACTCTGTTTGTCTATGTATTCACACATGTATTATGTTTCCGGTTAATACAATTCTAGCATGAATAATAAACATTTATCATGATATAAGGAAATAAATAATAACTTTATTATTGCCTCTAGGGCATATTTCCTTCAATAGTAAGCATGGCCACCACCGTAGATAGGAACAGATGGTTCCGGAGAATTGCTTCATCTGTATGCTCTACACAATAAGCCTCCTGACAAAGGTTGGTACTCGCCCACTGATTTCATCCATATGATTGAGCTTTGTCATCTCTATTGGTGTTGTGCTACTGTTTAGATACTGTCATGAAAAAGTGGTATTGTCCTTGAGAAGTGCTTCATCTGTGATGTTTTAAATATTTCCTTTCCTTTTTTCGAGCAAACAGTGATGCTAGCATTTAGTAGTCCTCTTGTCTTTGCACAACAGGATCATCTTCCTCTGAAGAAGAATATGGAGTACGTGAAGTGACTAGTTCTGATTATGCGAGGATGAAGAAGCCCTGTCTATCTTATCATCAGAAGGAGCAGTTGAAGGATGGTTACATTACTCCCCACAAGACCAAACTAACTTCAGCTCAGAAGGACTGACAAAATCTCCATTTTTTTGCTGTGACAAATGTCCGAACTAATGGCAAACCCTGCCCATTCCACAATCATAGGCATTTGATATTTTGGAATGGGACAACCTTGTCAAATTTTGCTCATTGATTTTAGCAAGACATGCGCTTGATATTTTCGAATGGGACGCCCTTTGCTGTCAGTAGCGTCGATCAATTTTTTCTTTATTCTTTAGTTGTGAAGTAAATATTGCCTCTGACATGTGAGTCACTGAGATGCATAATCATCGATTGTTTTGAATGTTCTCTATGAATTGCTAGGCCTGTGTGTTTGATTGCAATGTACAGAAACGCTAAAAATCTGCTCAAACTCTTTGTACTCCTTCTGTTCCTTTTTACTTCACACATTGTGAAAGTGCAAACTTTTTGCATAAGATTGGTCAAAGTAGAGATACTTTGACTGCAGACAAAACTTGTATGCAGACTAGAAAGGATCGGAGGGAGTACATGTGAAACTTCTGCAAACGAGGTGATCACCCTGGGAATAATGCTAGTACGTATTGTTTTGCATGTTCATCCAATGCCAATGATATAGGAATTCGAACTAATCGAAATAAATTCATTCATACATGGTCGGATTTCATATAAACATGCCAGATTTCATTACGTTTCATACATTCTTCAACTAAAAAGAGGTGCGCTGGAGGTATAATTAATTAATGAAGCTACCCACCTGTGTCCCGCTGAGCCGAACAGAAGCTTCAGTGACTTAACTGCAGGTGCAGTTGCGTAACTGACATGTGGCCTGTTGGGCCCATGTGTTAGTCAGCGAACCACACCAGCAGTTAAGTAGAAGCATCGTTATTCTCCAGCAGAACTCTCCGACTCCACGTCGCCGCCAAGAAGCTAACCGGCCATCAATGGTCAACCCGCCTAGCTTGGCTTCAAAAGGATGGTAGCAGCGGTGGCCTTACTTGGACCCGAGCGGCGGGGACATACCATGTTCTACTCTTCCTCGTTTTCTGTGTGGCACGGCCTTGTTGGCAGCGGGGCGAGGCCTCGGCGGAGCCGGCGATGTCCTCTGTCTCGTTGCCGGCGGGCGGCGTCTCAGCAGAGCGGTGGAAATCCTCCCCCGCGTTGCCGGCAGGGTGGGGCCTCGGCTGAGCCGGCGATGTCCTCTGCCTTGTTGTTGGCGGGGTGGGGCCTCGGCGGAGCCGGCGGTGTCCTCTGCCTCGTTGTTGGCGCCGCGGGGCCTCGGCGGAGCAGGGCCTCGTCAACGCCAGCGGAGGAGCCGGCATTGTCCTCTGCCTTGTCCTCGGTCTCGCCAAATAGCGCCTCGCCCACTTCATCGCCCTCTTTGCTAGCCTTTTTGTAGGCGGCCGCAGCCTCCGCCACCCGCATGCGGTACCGCTAGCGCTCGAGGCGGCCCTTGCGGGCGGAGCGGTACGAGTCGAGCAGCGCCTCCTGCTCCGCCCGCTCCACGGCGATCTGCTCCTCCACCTGCAGGTGCTCCTGGAGGAGATGGTGGTTGTAGGAGGCGTCAGCCTACGCCTCCCGGAACTGCTCCTGACGCATCTGCCTCACACTATCCATATATTGGGCACGGGCCTCGCCGATGGTCATGGTGCAATGCACCAGCGAGGATGGCGCGGAGGAGGGGGTTGGCACCGGATCATCGACTACCATGTTCTCCATTGGGACGTCGTCGTCCTCCGGCTGCCTGCCGGCCAGCCGGTCGGCAGCAATGGCTGCCATCTCCTTGTGGTCCATCGTCCTCCCATCCCGAAGAGTGCTGGAGCGCGAGGAAGCCATGGTGGGCAGTAGTGGTTTGGATAGGAGAAAGGGAATGGATGCGGATGACTGCGGCTATGGCCGGCGCAGCGCAGTTTATATAGCAATGGTGGGCGGGCGGAGGGACGGACGTGTGGCGCCGGAGTAGCCGCCTCGGCAACCGCATATCATTAATGTGGGCGGCAGATGGACGTACGGACGACACTTGTGTCATTTGAAGGCGGAGCAACCGCCTGCACCGGGAAGCGGGGCGGGCGGCGCTGACTATTTCGGGCGGAAAGCGCGCGCGGGCGAGGAGATGACTTTGCTTGGAGAAGATGACAATTGGGACCCACCAGATCCACAGCCTCACGTACGCAAGTGCCTCCTTATTATATATATATGTATAAAACTATACTCCCTCCGTCTAGGTGAATAAGTCGTATTAGAAGGTGCATCACGACCTAGGTGCAAGTAGATTGGTGGAAAAGAAGAATATTTCTCTCTTCTAAACACAACATTTAATAACAACAGTTAAGAGGATGCCTTATTAGCTACCCATGCAGGCCATCGTAATTCATAGCATGCAAAGCGCTTTTATTTCTTGCCTAATAACCGCATGGACGTGCTGCATGCATTGGTCCTTGCCCGAGCAAAAAAAGGGAGGAAAGGGGTTTCCACGGGAGACAACGAGGCAGAGGTGGAAGCGCTCGCTGGAGTAATTTATTTTGCTCCCCCCTGGTTTCCTGACATCACGGTCCCACACCATTGTCAACCTATGTAGTAGTCAATAAACGAGAGAATTGCACAAGAAGCAGCCGACAGCTGGGACCAAGCAGCTCGAGCAGTATTTGTGTTTTTGAGGTGTGAGCATTGCAGAGTTTTTTGATGTTTAGCCCAGATATTAATTTTTCTCCTCTGAACAACAACGGAAAGATCGCTGCAGGTATTAACTGGGCGGGCTGTGGCCCGTCTAGCCTAGGCCAGATATCCAGCCCAGATATTAATTTTTTTCAAGCTGAAAATGGCTAGCCCAGCTATACTTTTTTTAGGAATACCCAGGCAAGGTCAAGTTGTTATTCTCCGCCCCGCTGGGCTGCAAATCTTTCCTAGGAGGGATGCATTAGGCTTAAAAGAAAATGGGCTTTAACAAATAATAAATGGGATGTAATTATAAAAACTGGGCAGTAACTATAAAAAAATGCACCAAACACGTGATTACTTTATAAAATATTATTTTTGGATATTGAAAATTTTAATTTCATTAATGGTTGCGAGCGCAATGTTTCGTTGTATTTTTACATAATATAAATTTATATTGAAATTGTATTTAATATGACTAGAAATTTCGGGATAAAAATATTTCGGATCCCATCAAAATGTGGGAAATTTTATTGAATTCTGTTTTGAACGGTTGGTTGAAATGGGCTGTACTTTTAAGAAACTGTAAATGGGCTATAGTAAATTCCATTAGAATTCAAAAATGGGCTACACATTCTTACAAATCTCAAATGGGCTATAAGTTCTCTGCCACACACTTCTGGCCTTACTAAGTTGACGCGTCCCCTAAAAAAACAGAGTTGACGCGTATGCAAGGCTTTGTCAACTTATAGTCAACACATGGTTCTAGCAGCAGTGGCCATTGGATGTCCATCCAACGGATGCCGTGCTTCTTCTTCAATCTCGGATATTCTAGCTTCACCCGCCCAAAAAATGATTCCTCCCCCTGACATCTGGGGCGCACCGTTTCGGAAGCTGACCAGTGGGCCTACTAAGTTGACATACCAAGGGCTTTGTCAACTTAGTCAATATAAACGATTCTAGCTGTAGTGACCGTACGATGTCCATCCAACGGCCGTAGTGCTTCTTCAACCTCTGGTCTTCTTGCTCCAACCGCCCAAAGCAGTGCCGGTCATGCCGCCTGCTCCTGCCTCCCGTGGCCGGCTGTGCTGCCACGGAGGCCTCACCGTCCCCTACTATTCCCACTGCTGGCCAGGCCCTACAGCGACGACAGCCTCACACCGCAGTCGAACGAGTGAACTCTCATACTCCTCTCCATGTGGGCATCCACTGCCGCGTCTTCACCGGCTTCGCGTCGTCCCCTTCTTAGGCATCACCGTCGTCCACTGCCCTGGTGCTCTCGGCGCGCCGTGGTCAACATGGTCAAGGAACGACTTCCATCGGACGTGGACTGTACGTGGAGAGGCTGACAGCTGGGTCCATGGCGGCAGCAAGGAATTGCCTCCTTATTACGCGGAAAATAATGATTCCTCCACCTGACAGCAGGGACCCACCGGACGGGCCACCAGTATTTTGCGAACAAAATCGTTTCCCCCTAACTGCTGGGACCCACTGGACGGGCCACCGTATTTCACGAAAAAACATTCCCCCCGCTGTCAGCTCGGACCCACCAGAAGTGCCTCCTTATTACGCACAAAAAAAATGAATACTCCCCTGGCTAGCTGGGACCCACCTTGCTGGGAGGCTGACTTGTGGGCCTACTAAGTTGACGGGGACGAAGGGCTTTGTCAACTTAGTCAATATGAACGATTCTAGCTCCAGTGACCGTACGATGTCCATCCAACGACCGTAGTGCTTCTTCAACCTCTGGTCTTCTTGCTCCAGCCGCCCAAAGCAGCGCCAGTCGTGCCGCATGCTCCTGCCTCCCGTGGCCGGCTGTGCTGCCGCAAAGGCCTCACCGCCCCCTACTATTCCCACCGCTGGCCAAGCCCTGCGGCGACGACAGCCTCACACCGCAGCCGAACCAGTGAACCCTTGTAGTCCTCTCCGCACGGGCTTCCACTGCCGCGTCGTCCCCTTCCTAGGCCTCGCCGTCGTCCACCTGTCATGGTGCTCTCCGCGTGGCGTGGTCAATGTGGTCAAGGAACGACTTCCATCAGAAGAGTACTGTACGTGGAGAGGCTGACAGCTGGGTCCACGGCCACAACCCAGTTTTTTGTGATTTGCCAAGTAAGTCGCTTTGTCAGGCCTGTTGGGCTGTAAATCTTTCAAGACGAGGAGAGCTTTCATTCAGCTGGCCGAGAAAATGGCCCATCAGTAATGAGAAATGTGTTGTACATTTTTAAAACACGTCAAACCGGCAATTAGTTTCAAATATCTTTTTTTTTCATTTCAAGATTTTAAATTACATTAATTTTTATGCGTGGAGAATTTGTTGGATTTTATATTGATATACTTTTATTTTTAAAACCAGTTTGAATGTGAGTCGAAATTTCGGGATTAAAAACAGTTCGGACCGCACCGAAATATGCAAAATTTCGTATAATTTTTTAACCGTTGCCACAATATGGGCTGTAATGCTAACAAAAAGAATATGGGCTCCAAAAAAACCTTAAGAATTAGCAAATGGGCTGTAAATTATTAGAAATAATGGCAGATGGGCTGTATGCTGTTTTCCACATATTTGAGGCTTTCCTAAAAAAAGGTTGACGCACAAGCACTGACTGTTGGATGTCCATCCAACGGCCGTCGTGCTTCTTCAATCTCTGCTCTTCCTGCTCCAGCCGCTCAAACAAGCGTCGGCGGGACTTCCTGCTCCCTCCTCCTCGTGGCCGGCTGTGCTGCCACGCAGGCCTCACCGCCCGACCGTACTCCCATCGCTGTCCTAGTCATCCCTCTACTCACCCACACCTGCTGTTATTCTCCGGCGGCGACAGACGAACCAGTAAACCCTCGTACAGTCGTACTCCCCTCCGCGTGGGAAACAACTGCCGAGTCTTCCTTGCCTCCGTGTCGTCCCCTTCCTAGGCCTTGTCTTCGTCCACCACCCCGGTTCTCTTGGCGTGGCGTGGTCAACGTGGTCAAGGAACGATTTCCATCGGACGTGGACTGTACGTGGAGAGGCTGACAGCTGGGTCCACGGCCGCAGCAAGGAAGTGCCTCCTTATTACGTGGAAAATAATGATTCCTCCACCTGACAGCTTGGACCCACCAGATGGGCCACTGTATTTCGCAAAAAACGTTTCCTCATGACTGCTGGGACCCACGAACTACATCTTCGCACGTAAGGAAGTGCGTCCGGGCAAAAAAAACGATTCGCCCCCTGACTGCTGGGACCACCAGCTACATCTTCGCAGGCAAGGAAGTGCCTGACAGTCGGGACCCACCTGGTCAAAGCATACGTAGCATTATCATTCTGGTCGCGAACGTGTACGTACATACTGGTCGATGTAGAGGGGCGCACGTGTCGTAGTAGAGGTGCGCATGTGTCGTCGTAGAGGCGCGCACGTAGCATGTACACGTACGTACAGCGGCCAGGGTGCAAGAAAGAAAATACGGCCACGTATGTGTACATACGGGCGGGGTCTCGAACGCCTATTCGCGCATACGTACGGCCAGGGCTCGTGTACATGGCTGGGTCGGAACGGAGAAACAACGTCGTCGTCGTGTTCATGGGGAGGCAACGGAATGCGTCATGTTCATGGGGAGGCAACGGAACGCGTGGGAGCCAACCGACTGGGTCGGAACGGAATGCGTGGTTATGTTAATCGGGAGGGCTTGGACAGAACAGGCGATGGAAACAAGGCCCGGCGTACCGCAAAACGGAGGAAACGGCCTTGTGTTCGACCGGCCACGTTCGAAACGGGATCCTGTTCATCGGGAGGGGTCTGGCGTACCGCAAAACGGAGGAAACGGACCTCCTACGGTCGAAACGGGGGTCCTGTTGATCGGGAGGGGTGTGGCATACCGCAAAACGGACGAAACAGACTTGTGTTGGAGCGCTACGGTCGAAACGGGGGTCCTGTTGATCGGGAGGGATGTGGCGTACCGCAAAACGGGACTCCATGAGATACTGTTCATCTCCACCGTCGACCCCCTCCAGCCTCCACGAGGTACTGTTCATCCACCGTTAACCTCCTCCAGCCTCCACCTGCGACTGTTCATCCACGGGATCCTGTTCATCCAGCCTCCACCGCGCGCTACTCCACTGGCTACTGTTCAACCAGCCCTCTCCACGGGCTCCTGTTCAACCACCCCTCCACGGGCTAATGTTCATCCTGCCCTCCACCGTCTACTGTTCATCCTGCCCTTCACGGGGTGGTCCTGTTCATCCAGCCCTGCATGGGGTCCTGTTCATCTAGCCCCAACCGGCTCGATCGATCGGGGTCATGTTCATCCAGAGGCAACACCACGAGGTCCTGTTCATCCACCCCCACCGGGAACTGTTCATCCAACCCCCCCCCAACGCTCACTATTCATCCAGAGGCAGCATCAATCGGCTTCAGTTAGCATCAGTAGCGAAGGAATTGCTCGATCGGGTTCAGTTAACAGCCATCGATCGATCGCTCGGGTTCAGTAACGCGTAGCCTGCAGTGCAATCGCTCGGGTTCAGTTAGAGCCCAACGTCTCACTCGGGTTCAGTTAGAGCCAACGCCTCGCACACATGCGCGTACGTGTACGAGAGAAACGCGCATCGCTCGGCCCCTGACCTCCCACCGTAACCGGGAACTCCCCAAAATTTTCCTCGCCCTCGCTTCTACCACGGTTTTTTCCATCATGGACGGCCCAAAGAATGTCATGCAGCTGCGTCTCCGGCCCGCCCAGGACAACAAGCCCATTTGATGTCATGATTTTTTGTCATAGAAGTAGGAGCCCACCACATCTATGATGATACCGGGTTTTGTCACAATTATCGTCATAGAAGTGTCATATGTATGACAGAATTTTTTTTCGTTCGGCCCAAAATGTCACGGATGTGTCTTTTTTTGTAGTGTAGAGTCATAAAGGGGGCTGCACTCATCGACTTTGTGGCAGAATGGACCGACACCCCGGAGCCCGAAGCAGGCAAGAACCGATCGCTTTCACCAGGAAGTGAAGCGCCAGATGGTTGGGTCATATACTTCGATGGCGCGTTTGCACGTCACGGCGCGGGGGCTGGAGCCATGCTCATCTCGCCCACTCAAGACAAGCTTTACTACGCCGTGCAGCCCTGCTTCCAGCGGGGTGCGAAGGTCTCCAACAACATCGCCGAGTATGAGGGTCTCATCGCCGGCCTCAAAGCGGCGGTGGCCCTGGAGGTGAAATGCCTCACCGTCAAGGGAGACTCGCAGCTCCTCGTCAACTTCTCCAACAAGGTGTATGAGCCAAAGGATGAGCACATGGTGTAGCAACCCGACCTCAAACAGTCAAGTCTCTGTGCTTCAGTGTCATCCCTGGATCAGTAATGCTGACACACACAGTACTCGAAGGATTTATAACAGAGTAGCAATCACACACTTATTACATCGGATGTCTCAAAAGAGAACTCATTACAATAAATATGGCTTAAGGCCATCTAATACGATAACAGCGGAAGGCTTGGAAGATAAAGTGAGTCCATCAACTCCAATGACATAGCTGAGCTGCACGGCAACGAACTAATGAACCTTACTCCTCGTCTGAAAAGTCTGCAACATAATACATTGCAGCCCGAAAACGGGTCAGCACATGGAATATGCTGGCAAAGTAACACAGTAGAGCAAGAACAGAATAATGCTAAGACTATATGCATATATGGCTGGTGGAAAGCTCTATGGTTACAGTTTTTACGAAAAGCCAATATTTCCCTACAACAAAGGAATAGATTTTAAATTTTACTATCATGGTAGTTGAAACATCATTGAGAAGGTTCCTCCAACTCAATCCCCATTAAAGTGATTAACAACCCAACAATATTATTTAAGAGTGATGAGATACTTAAGATACTCCAAGTACTAGATACTCAAGATTGCCATAACCGGGGACACGGCTAACCATGATTAGTTTATACACTATGCAGAGGTTTGCGCACTTTTCCCCACAAGACTCGATCGCCTCCGTTGGATTTCTCGCACTACATGGCGTTTGAGAAACGGATGACCAAGACACAGTCTTTCAGAAACATTAACTCTCTACTCCGGGTAGACCATACCAAACCTACAAACCCGCTACCTGCTGATCTACCTCTTCAAGAGCTTCACGTAACTTACTCAACTATGCTAGAGCCCATAATAGCTTGTGGCTGCACAGGAAGTTTCTAGCATGAATAATCTCAGTTCCCTTTGAGCCTGGGTGGCGGTCCATAGGAAGATCACACGGGTGCTCTGGGATTTCCAAAAATACAGACAACACTAGGTACTCCAGGTGCCTCAATCCACCCAGATGTAAATTTAAGTTGCCACCTTAAGTTGAACCATTATTAACAATCTAACATCTGTCATGGATTTCACTCACCCAAACCACGTCTACGAGCATCGCATAGCAGTATAAGCAAAGCGTAGAAGTAACTCCCAAGGGTTTGAATGTAACAGGGTAATAGGTTCTACCTCATCAACTACTTCCCAACCCACAACTTAAATCACATCCTAACCATGCAATGTTTGAGGATTGGAACTAATGCATAAAAACTGGGTGATAAAGGGGTATGATCAAAGTGTTACTTGCCTTGCTGACGATCCGCGTAACCTAGAGACTCCAAATAACACGCTTTGCACTCCGGGAATTCTATCGCAAACAAACAATAGCATACATAACCAACTAACAAGAAGCATGGTTAAAACCCAAATAAGAAGGTATAACCGGAAAGTTCAACTAAAGAACCCCGGTTTGCAAAAAGAATCAAACCAAACGGAGCAACGAAACTCAAACGACGAAAGAAACAAGATCCGTTTACTAATCTGGACCTAGGTCAAATTTTCCAGTACCAAAATCTTGTTCAAGTTGGTTAAGCGGAAAGAGGGTCTCGAGACGAAGATCTAGGCGCTTGAATCGCCTGATTCCGACTAACGAGCGAAAAGAAAAACTAAAACGAAAATCGGATCAGAAATTGCGATCAGAAATAATCGCGGATTAATCCGATAAAAATAAAATGGATGAATAGACTAACGAACAAGCGTTCGTTAGCTGTAACTAACGGGCGAAAACCGTTCGTTAAAACGAACGTACGGACGAACGTCCGCAAATAGAAGAACCGGGAAAAAACCGACGAACCGATCTAAAAAAGCAAACTAGGGTTTCTAAAAAAACCGGCGGCTCGGATCGGCGCGGTACCTCGGCGAGGCGGGATCAGGCGGCGGGGCGGCGGCTCGCGGGGCGGCGGGGTTGGCGGCGGCGCGGGGCTGTAGCGGCAGCGTGGGCTGCGGCAACGGGTGGCGGCTGGCGGGGTTGGCGGCTGACGGCGGTGGTGGCAAGGGGGCGGGGCATCGGCTATATAAAGGGGGGGGGGGCTTGCTTGGGAGAGGTGGCGTCCGGGGAGGAGTCCGAGCCGGACTCTCCTCGGCGTCCGTGCCGAGCACGGCGGCGCGCGCGAGGGGAGGCGGTGCGCGGGGTGGGCTGGCCTGGCTCGGCTGGGCTTCAGCCTAGCCGGGCGTGGGAAGTTTTTTTTAAACAATTCCGCTGAACTCAGAAAATTCCTAAGAAATAAAATAAAATTCTAAAAATGCCAAAACAAATTTTCACCGTCTAAATAAAAAATTTAGAATAAGATGAACATTTTCTTGGCCCTAAAATGCAATTTTGAAAAACGTGCAGTTTTTCTAATTGCAAATAAAATCCAAATAAAAACAAAATAAATGATTTTAATATTTTTCCTCCAATATTTCAATTATTTTGGAGAAGTCATATTATCTCCTCTCATATATTAATATGAAATATTTTCGGAGAGAAAAATAATTAAAACCAAAATCCTCGTTTCACTATTTGATGAAAATCAAATAAGGAAACCAGGAAATCCCCAACTCTCTCTGAGGATCCTTGAGTTGCTCAGGATTTTGAGGATTGCCAAACAAAAATGTAATAAAATATGATATGCAAGAATGATCTATGTATAACATTCCAAATTGAAAATTTGGGATGTTACAAACCTACCCCCCTTAAGATGAATCTCGCCCTCGAGATTCGGGTTGGCTAGAAAATAGGTGTGGGTGGTCCTTGCGGAGATCATCCTCTCGTTCCCAGGTGGCTTCATCCTCGGTATGGTGGCTCCACTGAACTTTGCAAAACTTGATAACCTTGCTGCGGGTGACTCGGCTGGCAGACTCCAAAATCTTGACTGGCTTTTCCTCATAAGTCAAATCACTGTCCAACTGAATCGCCTCCAAGGGTACTGTATCTCTTAATGGTATATCGGCCATCTCTGCATGACACTTCTTTAACTGCGAAACGTGGAACACATCATGAATTCCTGACAGTCCTTCAGGTAACTCCAACTTGTATGCAACTTCTCCCATCCGTTCCAAAACACGATACGGTCCTACAAATCTCGGGGCTAACTTTCCGTTAACTCCAAAATGTTTTACTCCTCGCAAGGGTGATACTCGCAGATATGCCCTGTCTCCAATTTCATAGGTTACCTCCTTGCGTTTCGAGTCTGCATAACTCTTCTGCCTGGATTGAGCAATCTTCAGTCTATCACAAATCAGCTTAACCTTCTCTTCAGGCTCCTTGATCAAGTCTAGTACAAACAACTGTCGGTCTCCTACTTCATCCCACATTTACGGTGTTCTGCACCTCCGTCCGTACAGGGCTTCGAACGGTGCCATCTTCAAACTGGCTTGGTAGCTATTGTTGTATGAGAACTCTGCATTAGGCAAGTTGTCATCCCAACTAGATCCATAATCTAGCGCACAGGCTCTCAACATGTCCTCCAGAATCTGATTGACCCTCTTGGTCTGTCCATCCGTCTGCGGGTGAAATGTTGTACTGAACTCCAATCTTGTTCCCAAAGTCTGGTGCAGCTGATGCCAAAACTTTGAAGTAAACTGTGTTCCTCTATCTGATACGATGGTCCTCGGAACTCCATGCAGACATACGATCCTGGTCATATATATCTTGGCCAACTTCGCACTGGTATAAGTTGTTTTCACTGGGATAAAGTGAGCCACTTTGGTCAAGCGATCAACTACTGCCCATATAGAATCATATCCTGATTTGGTCCTGGGCAATCCAGTGATGAAATCCATGCCAAGTTTATCCCACTTCCATTCGGGTATTGGCATAGGCTGTAACAATCCTGCCAGCTTTTGATGCTCTGCCTTCACTCTCTGACATACAACACATACAACTACATACTCGACAATATCCTTCTTCATACCTGTCCACCAAAAACGTTCTTTCAAATCCAAATACATCTTGGTGTTTCCGGGGTGTATCGAGCATGGTGAGTCATGAGCCTCCTGTAGTATTAACTTCCTGATCTCTGTGTTATTGGGCACATATATCCGGTCCTCAAACCATAAGGTATCATGCTCATCCTCACGAAAACCTTTGGCCTTTCCTTTGCTCATCTTCTCCTTTATCTCGGCAATCTCTTTGTCATCCTTCTGAGCCTCTCAAATCTTGCCCAACAATGTAGACTGAACCTCCATTCTTGCAACAAAACCTCTTGGGACAATCTCTAATCGAAGTTCCATGATATCCTCTGCTAACTCCTTTGGCAATCGCTTACTTTCAAGGATATTAGCATAACTCTTTCGGCTCAAGGCGTCTGCTACGACATTGGCCTTTCCTGGATGATAGTGTAGCTTCATGTCATAATCCTTTATAAGCTCCAACCATCTCCTCTGCCTAAGGTTCAACTCCTTTTGTGTGAAAATGTACTTAAAACTCTTATGATCCATGTACACATCACAACGGTTTCCAATAAGGTAATGTCTCCAAGTCTTCAACGCATGCACTACGGCTGCTAGCTCCAAATCATGCGTGGCATAATTCAACTCGTGAGGTTTTAGTTGTCACGAGGCATACGAAACAACTCTTCCGTCCTGCATGAGCACACATCCAAGTCCTAAGCGAGAGGCATCCCAATACACTTGGAAATCCTTATGTATATCTGGCAGTGTCAGCACTGGGGTTGTAGTCAAACGTTTCTTCAACTCCTGGAAACTTGCCTCGCAATCTTCTGTCCATTTAAACTTGGTATCCTTCTTCAATAGTTCAGTCATTGGTTTCGCAATCTTGGAAATATTCTCAATGAATCTCCGATAGTACCCTACGAGCCCAAGGAAACTATGGATCTCGCTAACTGAAGTGGTTGCCAACCATTCAGTGACTGACTGAACCTTGCTGGGGTCTACTGCTATACCTTCTCCTGATATAACATGTCCAAGGAATCCGACTTCCTTCAACCAAAACTCGCATTTGCTGAACTTGGCATACAACTGGTGTTCCCTGAGTTTCTCGAGAACTAAACACAAATGCTCCTTATGCTCTTATTCATTCTTCGAGTATACCATAATATCATCAATAAACACCACAACAAACTTGTCCAAATATTCCATGAACACCTTGTTCACCATCCTCATGAAATAGGCAGGGGCATTAGTCAGTCCAAATGACATGACCGTATACTCGTATAATCCATACCGCGTGGTGAATGTTGTCTTTGGTATATCCTTCTCTCGAATCTTCAACTGATGGCATCTCGATCGTAGATCGATCTTTGAAAACACCTTAGCTCCTTGCAACTGATCAAACAGATCATTGATCATCGGCAGCGGATACTTATTCTTAATCGTCACTTCATTCAAGGCCCGATAATCAACAACCATTCTTAGGGACTTATCCTTCTTCTCAACCAAAAGTACCGAGGCTCCCCAAGGTGATGAACTTCTTCGAATGTAACCTTTCTCCAATAACTCCTTGATCTGTTTCTTAATCTCCTCCAGATCATTTGCGGGCATCCGATAGGGTCTCTTGGATATTGGCCCTGTACCTGGCAATAGCTCTATCAAAAACTCGATGTCTCGATCCGGTGGCATGCCTGGTAACTCCTCTGGAAACACATCCAGGTAATCCTTCACTACAGGCACTTCCTCCTGAACAACTCCCGTGAGGGTATTCACTTGGCTCCTCCTAGGCACATGCCTAGATACATACTTAATCCTTTTTCCCTCCGAGGTGGTGAGATAAATCGACTTACTAGCACAGTCAATGCTTCCTCCATAATTTGACATCCATTCCATGCCTAATATCACATCCAATACTTGTGACTCCAAGATAATTAGGTCGGCCGGAAAAACATGGGTGCCAATGGTTAGGGGTATCTGATCGCACCATCGACTAGCCATATATTCTGCTCTAGGTGAACTCACTAAGAGAGGGTTTGGGTTGGTAGTTTAAACTTATCCACGAATCCCCTTGATATGTATGAATGCGATGCACCAGTATCAAAAAGAACAAGAGCGGTAAATGACTTAACCAAAAACTTACCTATTACCGCGTCCGACTACTCTTCAACCTCCTCCACATTAACGTGGTTCACTTATCTTTTGTTAAATGGATTGGGCTTCTTCCCAGCGCTCCCATTTCCGTTTCCATTCTTTCCATCAGGGCACTCCGTGGCATAGTGTCCAGTCTTCCCGCACTTGAAACAAGTAACGTGACTTAGATCCCTTTTGGCGGGTGTGGCTGGATTGGGGCGGTTCTGATTGTTATTGGCTGCGTTCCATTCCCATTCTTAGTACCATTGTGGTTATGCGATCATCCTCCGGCGTGGTTATGACCTCCATGGTTATGAACAAGTCCTCCCGAGTTCGGGGTTAGGCGAGGCTTCTGCTGAGATCCTGAGTTATATCTCCCTTGTCCATACTTCCTCTTACGGCTCTCAATCTGCTGTTGCTTCCCTTCAATCATAAGAGCCTTATCTACCAACTCCTGGTAGTTGTTGAAGGTTGCTACCATCAACTGCATACTCATCTCATCATTCAGCCCTTCCATAAACTTCTCCTGCTTCGCGACATCTGTGGCCACATCGTCAGGGGCATAGCGAGATAACTTGCTAAACTCATCCACGTACTGAGCCACAGTACGGTTCCCCTGGCGTAAGTTGCGAAACTCACGCTTCTTCATACTCATAGCTCCAATTGAAACATGGGCTGTGCGGAATGCTTGCTGAAATTGATCCCATGTAACCGTGGCTATAGGGTAGGTGACAGTGTAATTCTCCCACCATGATGCTGCTGGTCCATCAAACTGATGTGCGGCAAAACGCACCTTCTCAGCATCAGTACATCCTGTAGTGGTCAACTCCCTTCTGATCTTGCGGAGCCAATCATCTGCTACTATAGGCTCGGTGCTACTGGAAAACACCGACGGCTGCAACCTCAGAAAACGGGCTAAGTTGTTGTTGTTGTTGTTGTTGTTGTTGTTCTTGTTGTTCTTATTGTTGTTGTTGTTGTTGTTGTTGTTGTTGTTGTTGTTGTTGTTGTTGTTGTTGTTGTTGTTGTTGTTGCCCTGGTTCTGAACTAGCAACTGCATCAGGGTATTCTGCTGTTGGATCAACTGAGTGAGCTCCGGCGGAAAGGCAAATCCGGGGTCACGTCTCGGAGGCATCTAATGGGTTTAGAGGGAAGAGATTAGAATAGAATGGGGTCTAATGAGAAGGCACTACCCATATACACATGAGACAAACACAATCATTTCACTCAATCAATCAAGCAAGGCATACAATCGATCTAACTATCACAAAAGTGCTCGGACTACTTTATTTACATGGCGAAATACTACTACTGATATGGTGGTCTACTAAAAATATTCCTCAGTTGCAGATTCCATGATATCTGCTCCAGCTTCATCTTCAAAGTCATCATCGCTAAGGTCGGAGTCGGGGTCTTCGATGATGATGTAGTCCTCTAGGCGAATCTCCTTGGGTTCTTCATCTTCTTCTACTTGAGTGGGGTCTCCCATAAATATTCCAATCTTCTTAATCAGGTCGTCATTCTTCTTCAATAGTGTTGCAATTTCCTCCTCATATCTATCACCACTAGACTTAAGTTCTTCTTCCAGCTCGATGATCCTTGTCTTCGCCTTCTTCAAATCTATCATGTCTACGCCCATCTAATTCTCCTGACGTTGAATGTGCTGGTTTAACTCCTGGAAAAAAGCTGCAATTGATCTATCCTTCCTGGTGCTGATCATCTCCCATTGCTCGTCTCGGCACCCACATATCTGGTAGATAGTGTCCTTAAGATCCTTGTGATATACTTCTCCAATGCGTCCCATGGTGATGTGAGCTGCCATACTCTTTCCTAAACTCCAGGTTGGTGCGTCGAAGGAAAATTCTATGGGCTTAGTGACTGGCGTGAATGTCCTTCCTGGAACTTGAACTTGAATCATCCATCGTTCCTCTTCTGGTAAAGTGGCGTTGTATGTCCCGGTGAAGCTTGGTATTCCTATATTCAGGTACCTAGTGACTTCCTTCAAGTGTCATCCAAAAGGTGCGTCTTCATCCGGTTGTGCAAACTTGTTCTTCGTCTCCGTCATCCTAAAGAGTAGAAAATGGAGAGGAGTCAGAAATGAGTAGAGAAGAGTGACCTAGGATTTATCTTAGTGGTCGTGTCCTACACTCAGTGTGTGCTCTGATACAATCTTTGTAGCGACCCGACCTCAAATGGTCAAGTCTCTGTGCTTCAGTGTCATCCCTGGATCGGTAATGCTGACACACATAGTACTCGAAGGATTTATAACAGAGTAGCAATCACACACTTATTACATCGGATGTCTCAAAAGAGAACTCATTACAATAAATATGGCTTAAGGCCATCTAATACGATAACAGCGGAAGGCTTGGAAGATAAAGTGAGTCCATCAACTCCAACGACATTGCTGAGCTGCACGGCAACGACCTAACGAACCTTACTCCTCGTCTGAAAAGTTTGCAACATAATACGTTGCAGCCCGAAAACAGGTTAGCACATGGGATATGCTGGCAAAGTAACACAGTAGAGCAAGAACAGAATAATACTAAGACTACATGCATATATGGCCGGTGGAAAGCTCCATGGTTACAGTTTTTGCGAAAAGCCAATTTTTCCCTACAACGAAGGAATAGATTTTAAATTTTACTATCATGGTAGTTGAAACATCATTGAGAAGGTTCCTCCAATTCAATCCCCATTAAAGTGATTAACAACCCAACAATATTATTTAAGAGTGATGAGATACTTAAGATACTCCAAGTACTAGATACTCAAGATTGTCCATAACCGAGGACACGGCTAACCATGATTAGTTTATACACTCTGCAGAGGTTTGCACACTTTTCCCCACAATACTCGATCGCCTCCATTGGATTTCTCGCACTACATGGTGTTTGAGAAACGGATGACCGAGACACAGTCTTTCAGAAACATTAACTCTCTACTCCGGGTAGATGATGTCTACTACACAACCTTCTTCTTGTAGACATTGTTGGGCCTCCAAGTGCAGAGGTTTGTAGGACAGTAGCAAATTTCCCTCAAGTGGATGACCTAAGGTTTATCAATCCGTTGGAGGCGTAGGATGAAGATGGTCTCTCTCAAGAAACCCTGCAACCAAATAACAAAGAGTCTCTTGTGTCCCCAACACACCCAATACAGTGGTAAATTGTATAGGTGCACTAGTTCGGCGAAGAGATGGTGATACAAGTGGTATATGGATAGTAGATAAAGGTATTTGTAATCTGAAATAATAAAAACAGCAAGGTAGCAAGTGATAAAAGTGAGCATAAACGATATTGCAATGCTAGGAAACAAGGCCTAGGGTTCATACTTTCGCTAGTGTAAGTTCCCTCAACAATACTAACATAATTGGATCATAAAACTATCCCTCAACATGCAACAAAGAGTCACTCGAAAGTCACTAATAGCGGAGAACGAACGAAGAGATTATGGTAGGGTATGAAACCACCTCAAAGTTATTCTTTCCAATCAATCCGTTGGGCTATTCCTATAAGTGTCACAAACAGCCCTAGAGTTCGTACTAGAATAACACCTTAAGATACAAATCAACCAAAACCCTAATGTCACCTAGATACTCCAATGTCACCTCAAGTATCCGTGGGCATGATTATATGATATGCATCACACAATCTCAGATTCATCTATTCAACCAACACAAAGGATCTAAAAGAGTGCCCCAAAGTTCTACCGGAGAATCACGACGAAAATGTGTGCCAACCCCTATGCATAGGTTCATGGGCGGAACCCGCAAGTTGATCACCAAAACACACATCAAGTGAATCACGTGATATCCCATTGTCACCACAGATATCCACGGCAAGACATACATCAAGTGTTTTCAAATCTTTAAAGACTCAATCCGATAAGATTACTTCAAAGGGGAAACTCAATTCATTACAAGAGAGAAGAGGGGGAGGAGAAACATAGGATCCAACTATAATAGCAAAGCTCGCGATACATCAAGATCGTATCATCTCAAGAACACGAGAGAGAGAGAGAGAGAGAGAGAGAGAGAGAGATCAAACACATAGCTACTGGTACATACCCTCATCCCCGAGGGAGAACTACTCCCTCCTCATCATGGAGAGCACCGGGATGATGAAGATGGCCACCGAAGAAGGATTCCCCCTTCGGCAGGGTGCCAGAACAGGGTCCTGATTGACTTTTGGTGGCAACAGAGGCTTGCGGCAGCAGAACTCCCGATCTAATCTATGTTCTGGAAGTTTTAGGGTACGATGATATATATGGGTGCAGGAAGTACGTCGGAGGAGCCACGGGGGTCCCACGAGGCAGGGGGCGCCCCCTAGGGGGTGGGCGTGCCCCCACCCTTATGGGCAGCCCGTGTCTCCCCTGACGTGCACTCCAAGTTCCATGGGTTGCTTTCCTTCCAAAAATAACTTCTCTAGTTGATTTCATTCCATTTCGACTCCGTCTATTATTTCTTTTCTTCAAAACACTGAAATAGGCATAAAACAACAAATCTGGGCTGGGCCTCCGGTTAATAGGTTAGTCCCAAAAGTAATATAAAAGTGGATAATAAAGCCCAATATTGAACAGTAGATAATGTAGCATGGAGCAATCAAAAATTATAGATACGTTGGAGACGTATCAAGCATCCCCAAGCTTAATTCCCGCTCGTCCTCGAGTATGTAAATGATAAAAAGATAATTTTTGACGTGGAATGCTAGTTGGCATAATTTCAATGTAATTCTTCTTACTTGTGATATGAATATTCAGAACCGAAAGATTCAAGACAAAAGTTCATATTGACATAAAAATAATAATACTTCAAGCATACTAACAAAGCAATTATGTCTTCTCAAAATAACATGGCCAAAGAAAAGTTATCCCTACAAAATCATATAGTCTGGCTATGCTCTATCTTCACCACACAAAATATTTAAGTCATGCACAACCCCGATGACAAGCCAAGCAATTGTTTCATACTCTAACTTTTTCAAAACTTTTTCAATCTTCACGCAATACATGAGCGTGAGCCATGGACATAGCACTATAGGTGGAATAGAATGGTGGTTGTGGAGAAGACAAAAAGGGAGAAGATAATCTCACATCAACTAGGCGTATCAACGGGCTATGGAGATGCCCATCAATAGATATCAATGTGAGTGAGTAGGGATTTCCATGCAACAGATGCACTAGAGCTATAAGTATATGAAAGCTCAAAAAGAAACTAAGTGGGTGTGCATCCAACTTGCTTGCTCATGAAGACCTAGGGAAATTTGAGGAAGCCCATGATTGGAATATACAAGCCAAGTTCTATAATGAAAGATTCCCACTAGTATATAAAAGTGATAACATGAGAGACTCTCTACTATGAAGATCATGGTGCTACTTTGAAGCACAAGTGTGGTAAAAGGATAGTAACATTGTCCCTTCTCTCTTTTTCTCTCTTTTTTATTTTTATTTTTTTATTTGGGCCTTTTGTCTTTTTTATGGCCTCTTTTTTTATTTGGGCTTCTTTGGCCTCTTTTATTTATTTTTCGTCCGGAGTCTCATCCCGACTTGTGGGGGAATCATAGTCTCCATCATTCTTTCCTCACTGGGACAATGCTCTAATAATGATAATCATCACACTTTTATTTTTCTTACAACTCAAAAATTACAACTCGATACTTAGAACAAAATATGACTCTATATGAATGCCTCCGGCGGTGTACCGGGATATGCAATGAATCAAGAGTGACATGTATGAAAGAATTATGAACGGTGGCTTTGCCACAAATACGATGTCAACTACATGATCATGCTAGCAATATGACAATGATGGAGTGTGTCATAATAAACGGAACGGTGGAAAGTTGCATGGCAATATATCTCGGAATGGCTATGGAAATGCCATAATAGGTAGGTATGGTGGCTATTTTGAGGAAGGTATATGGTGGGTATATGATACCGGCGAAAGGTGCGCGGTATTAGAGAGGCTAGCAAAGGTGGAAGGGTGAGAGTGCGTATAATCCATGGACTCAACATTAGTCATAAAGAACTCATATACTTATTGCAAAAATCTACAAGTTATCAAAGCAAAGTATTACGCGCATGCTCCTAGGGGGATAGATTGGTAGGAAAAGACCATCGCTCGTCCTCGACCGCCACTCATAAGGAAGACAATCAATAAATAAATCATGCTCCGACTTCATCACATAACGGTTCACCATACGTGCATGCTACGGGAATCACATGCTTCAACAAAAGTATTCTTTAAATTCACAACTACTCAACTAGCATGACTTTAATATTATCACCTCCATATCTCAAAACAATTATCATGCTTCAATCTTTTCTTAGTATTCAACACACTCAAAAGAAAGTTTCACAAATCTTGAATACCAAGCATATTATTATTAAGCAAATTACCATGCTATTAAGAGACTCTCAAAATAATTTAAGTGAAGCATGAGAGATCAATAGTTTCTTTAAAACAAATCCACCACCGTGCTCTAAAAGATCTAAGTGAAGCATATAGAGCAAAATTACTTAGATCAAAAGATATAAGTGAAGCGTATAGAGCAAAACTACTTAGCTCAAAAGATATAAGTGAAGCACATAGAGCAAAACTACTTAGCTCAAAAGATATAAGTGAAGCACATAGAGCAAAACTACTTAGCTCAAAAGATATAAGTGAAGCACATAGATCATTCTCTCAAATTTTAATTCATGTATGGATATCTCAAAAGGTGTGTACAGCAAGAATGATTGTGGCATACTAACAAACAAAGACACAAATAATACAAGACGCTCCAAGCAAAACACATATCATGTTGGTGAATAAAAATATAGCTCCAAGTAAAGTTACCGATAGAAGTAGACGAAAGAGGGGATGCCTTCCGGGGCATCCCAAAGCTTTGGCTTTTAGGTGTCCTTAGATTATATTTGGGTTGCCATGGGCATCCCCAATCTTAGGCTCTTGCCACTCCTTGTTCCATAATCCATCAAATCCTTACCCAAAACTTGAAAACTTCACAACACAAAACAAGGCAGAAAACTCGTGAGCTCCGTTAGCGAAAGAAAACAAAAGACCACTTCAAGGTACTGTAATGAACTCATTATTTATTTATATTGGTGTTAAACCTACTGTATTCCAACTTCTCTATGGATTATAAACTATTTTACTAACCATAGGTTCATCAAAATAAGCAAACAACACACGAAAAACAGAATCTGTCAAAAACAGAACAGTCTGTAGTAATCTGTAGCTAGCGCAAGATCTGAAGCCCCAAAAATCCTAAAATAAATTGCTGGACGTGAGGAATTTATAAATTAATTATCTTCAAAAAGAATTAACTAAATAGCACTCTCCAAATAAAAATGACAGCAGTTCTCGTGAGCGCTAAAGTTTCTGTTTTTTACAGCAAGTTCAACAAGACTTTCCCCAAGTCTTCCCAACGGTTCTACTTGGCACAAACACTAATTAAACATAAAAAAACACATCCAAAACAGAGGCTAGATAATTTATTTATTACTAAACAGGAGCAAAAAGCAAGGAATAAAAATAGAATTGGGTTGCCTCCCAATAAGCGCTATCGTTTAACGCCCCTAGCTAGGCATAATAGCGAGGATAGAATTAGGTATTGCCGTAGTAGTAAGATAGATCGGTGAAACTCATTTCATATTCTCTACGTTCGGCAGCAAGTTTTCTTTGAGGCAAGCAAAAGTAATCAAAAGGGCTAAATTTAATAGGACAGAGGTCCCCAAGATCAATTTTAGGAGGTATAGGTGATGGGGAACATAGTAAGTTCAAAAAAAATTCCTACGCACACGCAAGATCATGGTGATGCATAGCAACGAGGGAAGAGTGTGATCTACGTACCCTTGTAGACCGACAGTAGAAGCGTTATGACAACGTGGTTGATGTAGTCGTACGTCTTCACGGCCCGACCGATCAAGCACCGAAACTACGGCACCTCCGAGTTCTTGCACACGTTCAGCTCGATGACGATCCCCGGACTCCGATCCAGCAAAGCGTCGGGGAAGAGTTCTGTCAGCACGACGGCGTGGTGAAGATCTTGATGTACTACTGTCACAGGGCTTCGCCTAAGCACCGCTACAATATTATTGAGGATTATGGTGGAAGGGGGCACCGCACACGGCTAAGAATATGATCACGTGGATCAACTTGTGTGTCTAGGGGTGCCCCCTGCCCCCGTATATAAAGGATCAAGGGGAGGAGGCCGGCCGGCCCCTATGGCGCGCCAAGGAGGAGTCCTCCTCCTAGTAGGAGTAGGACTCCTACTAGGAGGGGGAAAGAAGTGGGGAGGGAGAAGGAAAGGGGGGCGCCGCCCTCCCTCTCCTAGTCCAATTCGGACCAGGGGGAGGAGGCGCGTGGCCCACCTTTGGCTGCCCCCCCTCTCTCTCCAATAAGGCCCATATGGCCCATTACTTCTCCCAGGGGGGGGTCCGCTAACCCTCTGGCTCTCCGGTTTTCTCCGAAATCACCCGGAACACTTCCGGTGTCCGAATATAGCCGTCCAATATATAAATCTTTATGTCTCGACCATTTCGAGACTCCTCGTCATGTCCGTGATCACATCCGGGACTCCGAACTCCTTTGGTACATCAGAACTCATAAACTCATAATATAACTGTCATCGAAACCTTAAGCGTGCGGACCCTACGGGTTCAAGAACAATGTAGACATGACCGAGACATGTCTCCGGTCAATAACCAATAGCGGAACCTGGATGCTCATATTGGCTCCCACATATTCTACGAAGATCTTTATCGGTCAGACCGCATAACAACATACGTTGTTCCCTTTGTCATCGGTATGTTACTTGCCCGAGATTCGATCGTCGGTATCTTAATACCTAGTTCAATCTCGTTACCGGCAAGTCTCTTTACTCGTTTCGTAATACATCATCTTGCAACTAACTCATTAGTTGCAATGCTTGCAAGGCTTATGTGATGTGCATTACCGAGAGGGCCCAGAGATACCTCTCCGACAATCGGAGTGACAAGTCCTAATCTCGAAATACACCAGCCCAACATGTACCTTTGGAGACACCTGTAGAGCTCCTTTATAATCACCCAGTTACGTTGTGACGTTTGGTAGCACACAAAGTGTTCCTCCGGCAAACGGGAGTTGCATAATCTCATAGTCATAGGAACATGTATAAGTCATGAAGAAAGCAATAGCAACATACTAAATGATAAGGTGCTAAGCTAATGGAATGGGTCATGTCAATCACATCATTCTCCTAATGATGTGATCCCGTTAATTAAATAACAACTCTTTTTGTTTATGGTTAGGAAACATAACCATCTTCGATTAACGAGCTAGTCAAGTAGAGGCATACTAGTGACACTTTGTTTGTCTATGTATTCACACATGTATTATGTTTCCGGTTAATACAATTCTAGCATGAATAATAAACATTTATCATGATATAAGGAAATAAATAATAACTTTATTATTGCCTCTAGGGCATATTTCCTTCAGTCTCCCACTTGCACTAGAGTCAATAATCTAGTTCACATCGCCATGTGATTCAACACTAAGAGTTCACATCACCATGTGATTAACACCCATAGTTCACATCGTCATGTGACCTATACCCAAAGGGTTTAAGGTGGGATCATGTTTTGCTCGTGAGATAATTTTAGTCAACGGGCCTGTCACATACAGATCCGTAAGTATTTTGCGAATTCTAAGTCTACAATGCTCTACACGGAGCTACTCTAGCTAATTGCTCCCACTTTCAATATGTATCTAGATCGAGACTTAGAGTCATCCAGATCTATGTCAAAACTTGCATCGACGTAACTTTTTACGACGAACCTTTTTTCACCTCCATAATCGAAAAATATTTCCTTATTCCACTAAGGATAATTTTGACCAATGTCCAGTGATCTACTCTTAGATCACTATTGTACTCCCTTGCTTAACATAGTGTAGGGTATACAATAGATCTGGTACACAGCATGGCATACTTTATAGAACCTATGGCTGAGGCATAGGGAATGACTTTCATTCGCTTTCTATCTTCTGCCGTGGTCGGGCTTTGAGTCTTACTCAATTTCACACCTTGTAACACAGGCAAGCACTCTTTTTGACTGTTCCATTTTGAACTACTTCAAAATCTTGTCAAGGTATGTACTCATTGAAAAAACTTATCAAACGTCTTGATCTATCTCTATAGATCTTGATGCTATATATGTAAGCAGCTTCACCGAGGTATTTCTTTGAAAAACTCCTTTCAAACACTTCTTTATGCTTACAGAATAATTCTACATTATTTCCGATCAACAATATGTCACTCACATATTTTATCAGAAATGTTGTAGTGCTCCCACTCACTTTCTTGTAAATACAGGCTTCACCGTAAGTCTGTATAAAACTATATGCTTTGATCAACTTATCAAAGCGTATATTCCAACTCCGAGATGCTTGCACCAGTCCATAGATGGATCGTTGGAGCTTGCATATTTTGTTAACACCTTTAGGATTGACAAAACCTTCTGGTTGCATCATATACAACTCTTCTTTAAGAAATCCATTAAGGATTGCAGTTTTGTTATCCATTTGCCAGATTTCATAAAATGCGGCAATTGCTAACATGATTCAGACAGACTTTAAGCATCGATACAAGTGAGAAAATCTCATCGTAGTCAACACCTTGAACTTTGTCAAAAACCTTTTTCGACAAGTCTAGCTTTGTAGATAGTAACAATACTATCAGCGTTCGTCTTCCACTTGAAGATCAATTTAATCTCAATGGCTCGCCGATCAATGGGCAAGTCAATCAAAGTCCATACTTTGTTCTCATACATGGATCTCATCTCAGATTTCATGGCCTCAAGCCATTTCGCGGAATCTGGGCTCATCATCGCTTCCTCATAGTTCGTAGGCTCGTCATGGTCAAGTAACATGACCTCCAGAACTGGATTACCGTACCACTCCAGTGCGGATCTCACTCTGGTTTACCTACGAGGTTCGGTAGTAACTTGATCCCAAGTTACATGATCATCATCATTAGCTTCCTCACTAGTCGGTCTAGTAGTCACAGGAACAGATTTATGTGATGAACTACTTTCCAATAAGGGAGCAGGTACAATTACCTTATCAAGTTTTCTACTTTCCTCCCACTCACTTCTTTCGAGAGAAACTCCTTCTCTGGAAAGGATCCATTCTCAGCAACGAATTTGCCTTCGGATCTGTGATAGAAGGTGTACCCAACAAATTCGTTTGGGTATCCTATGAAGACATATTTCTCCGATTTGGGTTTGAGCTTATCAGGATGAAACTTTTTCATACAAGCATCACAATCCCAAACTTTAAGAAACGACAACTTTGGTTTCTTGCCAAACCACAGTTCAGATTTGTGTCGTCTCAACGGACTTAGATGGTGCCCTTTTAAACGTGAATACAGCTGTCTTTAATGCATAACCCCAAAACGATAGTGGTAGATCAGTAAGAGACATCATAGATCGCACCATATCTAATAAAGTACGGTTATGATGTTCGGACACACCATTATGCTGTGGTGTTCCAGGTGGCGTGAGTAGTGAAACTATTTCACATTGTTTTAACTGAAGACCAAACTCGTAACTCAAATATTTTACCTCTGCGATCATATCGTAGAAACTTTTATTTTCTTGTTACGATGATTCTCCACTTCACTCTGAAATTCTTTGAACTTTTCAAATATTTCAGACTTGTGTTTCATTAAGTAGATATACTCATATCTGCTCAAATCATCTGTGAAGATCAGAAAATAATGATACCTGTCGCGAGCCTCAATATTCATCGGACCACATACATCAGTATGTATGATTTCCAACAAATCTGTTGCTTGCTCCATTGTTCCGAAGAACAGAGTCTTAGTCATCTTGCTCATGAGGCATGGTTCGCAAGCATCAACTGATTCATAATCAAGTGATTCCAAAAGCCCATCAGCATGGAGTTTCTTCATGCACTTTACACCAATATGACCTAAACGGCACAAATAAGTTGCACTATCATCATTAACTTTGCATCTTTTGGTTTCAATATTGATTATGTGTATCACTATGATCGAGATCCAACGAACTATTTTCATTGGGTGTGTAACCATATAAGGTTTTATTCATGTAAATAGAACAACAATTTATTCTCTTAAATGAATAACCGTATTACAATAAACATGATCAAATCATATTCATGCTCAACGCAAACACCAAATAACACTTATTCAGGTTCAACACTAATCCGAAAAGTATAGGGAGTGTGCGATGATGATCATATCAATCTTGGAACTACTTCCAACACACATCGTCATCTCACCCTTAACTAGTCTTTGTTCATTTTGCAACTCCCGATTCAAGTTACTAATCATAGTAACCGAACTAGTATCAAATACTGAGGGGTTGCTATAAACACGAGTAAAGTACATATCAATAACATGTATATCAAATATACTTATGTTCACTTTGCCATCCTTCTTATTCGCCAAATACTTGGGGCAGTTCCACTTTCAGTGATCAGTCCCTTTGCAGTAGAAGCACTTAGTCTCAGGCTTAGGACCAGACTTGGGCTTCTTCACTTGAGCAGCAACTTGCTTGCCATTCTTCTTGAAGTTCCCCTTCTTCCCTTTGCCGTTTTCTTGAAACTAGTGGTCTCGTCAACCATCAACACTTGATGTTTTTCTTGATTTCTACCTTCGTCGATTTTAGCATCACGAAGAGCTTGGGAATTGTAACCGTTATCCCTTGCATATTATAGTTCATCACGAAGTTCCACTAACTTGGTGATGGTGACTAGAGAATTCTGTCAATCACTATCTTATCTGGAAGATTAACTCCCACTTGATTCAAGCGATTGTAGTACTCAGACAATCTGAGCACATGCTCACTAGTTGAGCGATTCTCCTCCATCTTTTAGCTATAGAACTTGTTGGAGACTTCATATCTCTCAACTCGGGTATTTGCTTGAAATATTAACTTCAACTCCTGGAACATCTCATATGGTCCATGACGTTCAAAACGTCTTTGAAGTCCCGATTCTAAGCCGTTAAGCATGGTGCACTAAACTATCAAGTAGTCATCATATTGAGCTAGCCAAACATTCATAACGTCTGCATGTGCTCCTGCAACAGGTCCGTCACCTAGCGGTGCATCAAGGCCATAATTCTTCTGTGCAGCAATGAGGATAAACCTCAGATCATGGATCCAATCCGCATCATTGCTACTAACATCTTTCAACACAATTTTCTCTAGGAACATATCAAAATAAACATATGAAAACAACAACGCGAGCTATTGATCTACAACATAGATATGCTAATACTACCAGGACTAAGTTCATGATAAATTAAAGTTCAATTAATCATATTACTTAAGAACTCCCACTTAGATAGACATCCCTCTAATCCTCTAAGTGACCACGTGATCCAAATCAACTAAACCATGTCCGATCATCACGTGAGATGGAGTAGTTTCATTGGTGAACATCGCTATGTTGGTCGTATCTACTATATGATTCACGCTCGACCTTTTGGTCTCCGTGTTCCGAGGCCATATCTGTATATGCTTGGCTCGTCAAGTATAACATGAGTATTTTGCGTGTGCAATTGTTTTGCACCCGTTGTATTTGAACATAGAGCCTATCACACCCAATCATCACGTGGTGTCTCAGCACGAAGAACTTTCGCAACGGTGCATACTCAGGGAGAACACTTCTTGATAATTAGTGAGAGATCATCTTAAAATGCTACCGTCAATCAAAGAAAGATAAGATGCATAAAAGATAAACATCACATGCAATCAATATAAGTGATATGATATGGCCATCATCATCCTGTGCTTGTGATCTCCATCTTCGAAGCACCGTCGTGATCACCATCGTCACCGGCGCGACACCTTGATCACCATCGTAGCATCATTGTCGTCTCGCCAATCTTATGCTTCCACGACTATCGCTACCGCTTAGTGATAAAGTAAAGCATTACAGCGCAATTGCATTGCATACAATAAAGCGACAACCATATGGCTCCTGCCAGTTGCCGATAACTTGGTTACAAAACATGATCATCTCATACAATAAAATTTAGCATCATGTCTTGACCATATCACATCACAACATTCCCTGCAAAAACAAGTTAGACATCCTCTACTTTGTTGTTGCAAGTTTACGTGGCTGCTACGGGCTTAAGCAAGGACCAATCTTACCTACGCATCAAAACCACAGTGATAGTTTGTCAAGTTGGTGCTATTTTAACCTTCGCAAGGACCGGGCGTAGCCACACTCGGTTCAACTAAAGTTGGAGAAACTGTCACCCGCTAGCCACCTTTGTGCAAAGCACGTCGGGAGAACCGGTCTCGCATAAGCGTACGCGTAATGTCGGTCCGGGCCGCTTCGTCCAACAATACCGCTGAACCAAAGTATGACATGCTGGTAAGCAGTATGACTTATATCGCCCACAACTCACTTGTGTTCTACTCGTGCATATAACATCAACACATAAAACCTAGGCTCTGATACCACTGTTGGGGAACGTAGTAATTTCAAAAAAAATTCCTACGCACACGCAAGATCATGGTGATGCATAGCAACGAGGGAAGAGTGTGATCTACGTACCCTTGTAGACCGACAGCGGAAGCGTTATGACAACGCGGTTGATGTAGTCGTACGTCTTCACGGCCCGACCGATCAAGCACCGAAACTACGGCAACTCCGAGTTCTTGCACACGTTCAGCTCGATGACGATACCTGGACTCCGATCCAGCAAAGCGTCGGGGAAGAGTTCTGTCAGCACGACGGCGTGGTGACGATCTTGATGTACTACCGTCGCAGGGCTTCGCCTAAGCACCGCTACAATATTATCGAGGATTATGGTGGAAGGGGGCACCGCACACGGCTAAGAATATGATCACGTGGATCAACTTGTGTGTCTAGGGGTGCCCCCTACCCCCGTATATAAAGGATCAAGGGGAGGAGGCCGGCCGGCCCCAATGGCGCGCCAAGGAGGAGTCCTCCTCCTAGTAGGAGTAGGACTCCTACTAGGAGGGGGGAAAGAAGTGGGGAGGGAGAAGGAAAGGGGGGCGCCGCCCCCCCTCTCCTAGTCCAATTCGGACCAGGGGGAGGAGGCGCGTGGCCCACCTTTGGCGGCCCCTCTCTCTCTCCACTAAGGCCCATATGGCCCATTACTTCTCCCGGGGGGGGTTCCGGTAACCCTCCGGCTCTCCGATTTTGTCCGAAATCACCCGGAACACTTCCGGTGTCCGAATATAGCCGTCCAATATATCAATCTTTATGTCTCGACCATTTTGAGACTCCTCGTCATGTCCGTGATCACATCTAGGACTCTGAACTCCTTCGGTACATCAAAACTCATAAACTCATAATATAACTGTCATCGAAACCTTAAGCGTGTGGACCCTACGAGTTCGAGAACAATGTAGACATGACCGAGACATGTCTCCGGTCAATAACCAATAGCGGAACCTGGATGCCCATATTGGCTCCCACATATTCTACGAAGATCTTTATCGGTCAGACCGCATAACAACATACGTTGTTCCCTTTGTCATCGGTATGTTACTTGCCCGAGATTCGATCGTCGGTATCTTAATACCTAGTTCAATCTCGTTACCGGCAAGTCTCTTTACTCGTTTCGTAATACATCATCTCGCAACTAACTCATTAGTTGCAATGCTTGCAAGGCTTATGTGATGTGCATTACCGAGAGGGCCCAGAGATACCTCTCCGACAATCGGAGTGACAAATCCTAATCTCGAAATACGCCAACCCAACATGTACCTTTGCAGACACCTGTAGAGCTCCTTTATAATCACCCAGTTACGTTGTGACATTTGGTAGCACACAAAGTGTTCCTCCGGCAAATGGGAGTTGCATAATCTCATAGTCATAGGAACATGTATAAGTCATGAAGAAAGCATTAGCAACATACTAAACGATCGGGTGCTAAGCTAATGAAATGGGTCATGTCAATCACATCATTCTCCTAATGATGTGATCCCATTAATCAAATAACAACTCTTTTTGTTTATGGTTAGGAAACATAACCATCTTCGATTAACGAGCTAGTCAAATAGAGGCATACTAGTGACACTCTGTTTGTCTATGTATTCACACATGTAATATGTTTCCGGTTAATACAATTCTAGCATGAATAATAAACATTTATCATGATATAAGGAAATAAATAATAACTTTATTATTGCCTCTTGGGCATATTTCCTTCAATAGGTTCCTCTTTCAGCCCTTCGTATTGCACAACCAATTCATCACTATAAGCATTCTTTTGACAGAACCTTGTGAGCCTAAACTCAAGAGAGCATCCTAGCTCATTGTTTTGAATGGACAAATCATCATTAAGTTCAGAGATTCTATCAATTAAAATATTGATTGACACCTTTTTTCTAAGGTTTTCATTGAAAGCAACATAGTCAAGAGATTGAAAGCGCATACTTTCTTCTTGATCAAAGAGGATAGATTCTATGGGAGGACGACCAGCGTCCACCCTATAGTGCGCAAAGATTTCTTTGGCTTCTTTTATTATAAATCTGAATTCATGAGCCAAAAGGATAGTAGCGACACGCTTAACAGAAGAATGCTCGATATTAGAAAATTCTAAGAAAATTCTTTGTATAGATGGGTGCATATGCATAAATTGCCTTTCAAGTTCAACGATAAGCATGGCAATAGCGTCCGCAAGACTACTGGTTCTATGAAGAATAGAACCGCCCATAGAGGGCAAAGCACCGACACAAGTAAAAAAATCTTGGATGACTCCTTTTCCAATAATAATACCACTAACGATTCGAAATCTTTTTGTATGATAGGTAGGGGGTTCTTCAGCCGGAGCATCAGAATTTTCTATGACATTGTTATCGCTCATATTGGCGATAACTTCCCCAACTTCAGACATAGCGACAAGCAAGCAAACAAACTAGCACACGAGAAAACAAGGGCAGACAGGCAAAAGAGGCAAATAGAGAGGGAGGATAGAGAGAGAGGGCGAATAAAACGGCAAGGGTGAATTGGGGGGAGAGGAAAACGAGAGGCAAATGGCAAATAATGTAATGCGAGAGATAGGGATTGTGATGGGTACTTGGTATGTTGACTTTTGCATAGACTCCCCGGCAACGGCGCCAGAAATTCTTCTTGCTACATCTTGAGCTTGCATTGGATTTCCTCGAAGAGGAAAGGATGATGCAGGAGAGTAGCGTAAGTATTTCCCTCAGTTTTTGAGAACCAAGGTATCAATCCAGTAGGAGGCCACGCTCAAGTCCCTCGTACCTGCACAAAACGATAGCTACTCGCACCAACGCAATTAGGGGTTGTCAATCCCTTCACGGTCACTTACGAGAGTGAGATCTGATAGATATAATATTTTTGGTATTTTTGGTATAAAGATGCAAAGTGAAAAGTAAAGGCAAAGTAAAAAAGAAAAGCAATATTAAAGTGATGGAGATTGATATGATGAGAATAGACCCGGGGGCCATAGGTTTCACTAGTGGCTTCTCTCAAGAGCATAAGTATTCTACGGTGGGTGAACAAATTACTGTTGAGCAATTGACAGAATTGAGCATAGTTATGAGAATATCTAGGCATGATCATGTATATAGGCATCACGTCCGTGACAAGTAGACCGAAACATTTCTGCATCTACTACTATTACTCCACTCATCGACCGCTATCCAGCATGCATCTCGAGTATTAAGTTAAAAATAGAGTAACGCCTTAAGCAAGATGACATGATGTAGAGAGATAAATTCATGCAATATGAAATGAACCCCATCTTGTTATCCTTGATGGCAACGATGCAATACGTGCCTTGCTGCCCCTTCTGTCACTGGCAAAGGACACCGCAAGATCAAACCCAAAGCTAAGCACTTCTCCCAAGGCAAGAACTACCAATCTAGTTGGCCAAATCAAATGGATAATTCGAAGAGACTTGCAAAGATAACTAATCATACATAAAAGAATTCAGAGAAGGTTCAAATATTATTCATAGATAGACTTGATCATAAACCCACAATTCATTGGTCTCAACAAACACACCGCAAAAGGAAGATTACATCGAATAGATCTCTACAAGAGAGGGGGGGAACTTTGTATTGAGATTCAAAGGGAGAGAAGAAGCCATCTAGCTAGTAACTATGGACCCGAAGGTCTGAGGTAAACTACTCACACTTCATCGGAGAGGCTATGATGATGTAGAAGCCCTCCGTGATGATGGCCCTCTTCCGGCGGAGCTCCGGAACAGGCCCCAAGATGGGATCTCGTGGATACAGAAAGTTGCGGTGGTGGAATTAGGTTTTTGGCTCCTGGTCTGATCGTTTGGGGATATGCAGGTATATATCGGAGGAAGGAGTACGTCGGTGGTGCTCCGAGGGGCCCACGAGGCAGGGGGCGCGCCCCCCACCCTCGTGACCGCCTCTTTTATTCCTTGGAGCAGGGTCCAAGTCTCCTGGATCACGTTCGGTGAGAAAATCACGTTCCTGAAAGTTTTATTCCGTTTGGACTCCGTTTGATATTCCGTTTCTTCGAAACACTGAAATAGGCAAAAAACAGCAATTCTGGGCTGGGCCCCCGGTTAATAGGTTAGTACCAAAAGTAATATAAAAGTGGAAAAAAGCCCAATATAGTCCAAAACAGTAGATAATATAGCATGGAGCAATCAAAAATTATAGATACGTTGGAGACGTATCAGCCCCCTTTCCACTACAAAAAATACACTTCCGTGATGATACGTGTTTGTCAGAGTAGGTCGCATTTTCTGTCATGCATGTACATCCATGACGATTTTATGACAGAATCAAGATAGTCATACCTATGTTGCCGTAGAAGTGTTCCGTGACATTACCAAAATTATCATCACGGAAGTGTCCACTTCCATGACGATAAATCCCGCGTCACAGAAGTGCTTTCGTCAAGGGTGACCGACACGTGGCATCCACCATAACGGAACGCCGTTAAGCTATCGGGTCGGGTTTTGGATCCGATAACCCGTTAACAGCCTCGACCAATGGGGATTTTCCATGTGTAAAATCATCATTGGCTGGAGCAAACACGTGTCGGCTCATCGTTGGGACATATGTCACCCACTCATTGGACAGAAGGCGCCTATGATACGTCGACACGTGGCACGACCCAACAAAGGCCCATTCCTGTGAAAAGGCCGGCCCGTTTGACTTGGTCAAAAGGTGGCGGGCCGACCCATGTAAAGTGTAACGCCCTCGATGCGGCTATAGCTCCCACGTGTCGAGGCACGACTTAGAGGCATAACTGCATTGAAAGCAATGTCGCAAGTTAGGAAATCATCACACATCCCATGTAGTATAAATATTAAAAGGGGAGATACAATAGTTGGCTTACACTCGCCACGTCACATCAAAGTACATAAATAACATCCATCAAACAGAACACTCATGGCCCGACTACGGCGCCAAAATGAAAAAGAACCCAACATGCGACAAGGCCCTGAATCAAACCCCAACTAGACACCACTACTGATCATCAGGAAAAGACACGTAATAGCGCTGCGAGTCCTCGTCGAACTCCCACTTGAGCTCGTACTCGTCACCTGGAGCGGAAACACCCGGACCTGCATCTGGAGTTATAGTATCTGTGAGTCACAGGGACTCAGCAATCTCGCACCCTCGCGATCAAGACTATTTAAGCTTAATAGGTAGGAAGGGGGTAAAATGTAAGTGGAGCTGCGGCAAGCGACTAGCATATATGGTGGCTAACTTATTCGCAAAAGAGAGCGAGAAGAGGAGGCAATGCGCGAGCGAGAAACTAGAGAGCAACCTGCGCAAACATAACTCCAACACCGTGTCCACTTCCCAGACTCCGCCGAGAAGAGGCCATCACGGTAACACACTCAGTTGATTCATTTTAATTGATTAAGATTCAAGTTATCTACAACCGGACGTTAACAAATTCCCATCTGCCCATAACCGCGGGCACGGCTTTCGAAAGTTCAATCCCTGCAGGGGAGTCCCAACTTAGCCCATGATAAGCTCTCACGGTCAATGAAGGAATAGACCTCCACCCAAGACACACCGATCAGACTCGGTATCCCGGTACAACAAGACAATTCGACAGGCCAAAACTAAACCAGCAACACCGCCCGAATGTGCCGACAAATCCCGATAGGAGCTGCACATATCTCTTTCTCAGGGCACACTCAGATTGTCCTAGGTACGGGTAGGCCAGCCCAGAGTTGCCCCTGGTGGCCACCGGCAGCTGACAGTTGGACCAACACTCAGAGGAGCACTGGCCCGGGGGGGGTGAAAATAAGATGACCCTCGGGCTCCGGAAACCCAATGGAAAAAGAAGCTAGGTGGCAAATGGAAAAACCAATGTTGGGCATTGCCGGAAAAGCTTTAATCAAGGCGAACTATCAAGGAGTTCCCATTATAGCCCAACCGCGTAAGGGACGCAACAATCCGGGAACATAACACCGATATGACGGAAACTAGGGCGGCAAGAGTGGAACAAAACACTAGGCGAGAGGCCGAGCCTTCCACCCTTTACCAAGTATATAGATGCATTAAGATAACATAGCAATATAATGATATCCCAACAAGTAAATAAATGTCCCAACAAGGAACGGCTCCAATCTTCACCTGCAGCTAACAATGCTATAAGAGGGGCTGAGCAAAGCGGTAACATAGCCAATCAATGGTTTGCTAGGACAATGGTGGGTTAGAGGTTCAACATGGCAATTGGGAGGCTGACAAGCAAAAGGTAGGCATCGTAGCATTGGCATAGCAAAAGAGCGAAGCAAACTAGCATAGCAAAGATAGTAGTGATTTCGAGGGTGTGATCATCTTGCCTGCAAAGCTGTCAGAGTTGACTGGATCCTCACAAGCAAACTCAACGGGCTCCTCGTTAGCGAACTCGTCTCCCGTCTCTACCCAAACAACACAAACAAGCAACAAGAATACAATCAACCACGTGCAAACTTCAACAATAAGATGCAATGATGATATGCTATGCGGGATGCAAAATGCAAGACGTGACAGGAAATGCATGAACCTGGCCTCAACTTGGAAAACCAAGTGTGCCACTGGATAGAGGGGATGAAATCGCTTGAAAATGATATAAAGATCATTGGAATCGGAGTTACGGTTTGGAAATGGCAAGCGTTTTGAGATATGACACCGGTCTGCGATTTACAGCAAGTAGGCATCTAAATGCAACGAAATGAACATGCCACAGCCACCAAACATGACAACTAAATACATGGCAGGGATGCCCACAAGATGCTTAACAAAATAGTAGCACTGAGCCACGGCCAAATTCATCCATTACGAGGTTCAAACAAGCATGGCAAAAACGCAAATGCAAAACAGATTCCACACTTAGTGAAATTAACACTAGTCTGAAATTTCAGATCACCAAGCTCTCTTCGGAGCAGCAAAACAACATGATACATGACCTGATTATGGAAAGTAAGAGCATGGCATGGAGCTACTCAACAAGCTTATCAAAAGTCCCAAAGTGACCTGGGGCCAAAAGGGATCACAAAATATACTAACAAGCACACGAACATAGCTCACGCACAATCAGTTTTCAGACTGAGTGAAAACTGAGACATGTTGGAATTTAACTCACGAAGGCATGTAAACGAGCTCGATGCACTCACTACGGTGCAAGTCATGGCAAGGCAAGCATATATCCATAAAGAAGGCACAAAATGCTAGCTAGACATGGCAAGAACAATGGCATAGCATGCACAGATCAATAACAAAAGCATCGGCAAAATCGCAAACAAGTTGACGATCTGCCCAGATTTACCACGAAGCAAAAGTAGAGCTCGATTGACTCAAGCTAGAGCACTCCACATATGCAACCAAAGACATGGATGGATATAGCGTAACATGAATAACAAAACTCCCTTACTGATCATCCTCAAAAGAGGCACGGATCACTAGGAAACCCGCGGAGTGGAGTGGCGGCGCGGCGGCGCACGTGGTGGCGGAGGCCCGCGGCGGCCGGAGATGGCAGCTTGCGGTGGCGCGGTCACCGCAGAAGAGGGCGGGCGGCGGCGGAGGGAGTCGGGCGCGGGGAAGACGCTCCCGAGCGGCGGCGGCGTTCAGCGGGCCTCGGGGCCCCCTCCTGGGCCTCCCGGGCCGGCGGGTGGCGACGAAGTGGTCCGGTCCACGTGGCGGCGTGGGAGTGGCGGCGGACGTGTCCGGCGCCGGGGCGGACGTGCCCGTCGGCGGTGGATTCGTTTCTTTTTTGGACTAGGGTTTCGGGGGAGAAGACGAATCCGAAAAATGGAGGGGCTATTTATAGACATAAGTGGAGCTAGGAGAGTCCAAATGAGGTGCGGTTTTCGGCCACGCGATCGTGATCGAACGCTCTAGGACATGGAGCAGAGTTTGGTGGGTTTTGGGCCAAATTGGAGGGGTGTTGGGCTGCAAGACACACGAGGCCTTTTCGGTCCCTCGGTTAACCGTTGGAGTATCAAACGAAGTCCAAATGACCCGAAACTTGACAGGCGGTCTACCGGTAGTGAACCAAGGCCGCATGGCAAGTCTTTGTCCAATCCAGAAATGTTTAAACCCCACACACGAAAGAAAGCTAGAATTGACCACCGGAGGAGAACGAAGCGCCGGAATGCAAAACGGACAACGGGGAAAATGCTCGAATGCATGAGATGAACATGTATGCAAATGCAATGCACATGATGACATGATATGAGATGCATGAAAATGAAAACAAACACATGGAGACAAAGACCCGAACCCAAGAAATAAATATAACTTAATGCCGGAAACGGCAAGAGTTGGAGTACAAATTGGGAAAGTTATATCTGGGGCGTTACATAAAGCCTGTTAACAGCCTGTTCGCATATAGCCCATTTACAGCCCGCTAACCCAAGGCCCGTTATGCCCTATCCGAATTAGGCCCAGTAGCATCATCTATGCCACCCAATATGATTCCAGCCCGTTTTCACTTCTGGCCCATGTATGGCCCATGACGTCTTTCGGCCCATATGAGGCCCTATGTAACTCTTGGCCTATTAACGGCCCGTGGTGAAACTGGCCCGTAATGAACAGTGTATCACTTTACACCCATTAATGGCCCGTGGTGAAACTGGCCCGTAATGAACAGTGTATCACTTTATACCCATTAACGGCCCGTTATTCTGTTGGGCCATTTCCAGCCCATGTTATCTTTCGGCCTTCTCAAAGCCCATTTATTCTTGGGCTCATTTCCAACATTCGTTTACTTACGGCCCGTTACTGTCATTTTCTACTTGTGGGCCAAATTCAGCTCGTGGTTACAGTCGGCCCGTTTGTGGTTCGTTAATATGTTGGGCCATTTTCATAGCGTCATCAAATACGGCCTATTAACAATGGCCCGTTATGGTCGGCCCATGAATGGACGATTCCAACTCTAGCCCATTTACAGCCATAATGCAGCCTGTTATTGGCCCATGTTTGGCCAATCGATCATACTGCCCGTATAAGGCCCATTGATGATACGACCCGTAGAAGGCCCATTGTTTCTATGGCCTGTAGAAGGCCCATTGTTTCTACGGCCCGTAGAAGGCCCACTGTTTCTACGGCCCGTAAAAGGCCCACTGTTTCTATGGCCCGTAGGAGGCCCAGTGTCACTACAGTAAATATTAGCCCATGGTTATTGTGGCCTAGTTTTAAAAAATAGGTTATTGCAGCCACTAGCAAACCGCGGAAAAAGAACTGCAATGACTACAAGCAAACAAATAAACAAGACAACAAGGAAATAAATAAGCAAGCAACTTACGCTAGGCTATCACGGCTATCACACATATTACATCCACTGGGCATCAAAGTTCGCCACCAGTGCCAATAAACGCGTCGACAAAAGAATATACAAAACTGAGAGCACTTCAGAAGGCACTAGGCCTGGCCAAGCCGCCCCCAAACAGCTGAAGAAGCTGAGTAGACCTCAGTTGTGTCAACGATAGATGCATCAACGCTAGATTTAAGGCATGATGGTGCGCACGGCAGTCCTCTGACATCTTCATTGCATCTTTGACTTCAAGTCGGAGCTGAGCTGAAGCAAGCCTTTCTGCTTTAAGTTGAGACTGAAGAAGTCAAACTGATTGAGGCAGCGACTTCATAGAGGTTGTCTCACACATGCTGGTGAGTAGCTTCAACTCACTGTCTTCATCAAGACAGGACCTTGGGGTCATCTCGCTGTCCTCAAGATGGTTTGGCTCACTATCTTCCCTAAAGTTCTTCTTGGCGTAAGAGATACGAGTCTGAAAGAGAAACAAGGAGACACGTAACAGGTTTCACAATTATATAAGCAAATAAATGGATTTGTTCTGCATAAGGAACATGTTTTTACAACTACAATTTGAAACTGGTAGTTGTTGCAAACATCCAATCAGATGTAAATAGCAAAGCAAACAGTAGTGGAGGAAATGATGCCTATCCAAATGTATACTAGAACAAAGTTTGAATGCTTGAGAAGGATGAACTTACATTACATGTTAACACGGGCTGGACAAAGCCCTTCTCCATGTTGATGGAAGGATAATTCAATAAATTCCCCAAAGAAAATTCTTTATAAGAGTTGCCATTATTCTACATTTTGCAAAGAGTAAATATAGATCAAATAGTATTGAAAGAAATAGAGGATAATGAAGCTCAGGTGCAGACTGATGATACATAATCAAGTAGCAATTAATTAAGTACAATGTTACAAGGCAAAAGGGAGAGAGGTACTGACAAGAGCAATGCAGAGCCCATTATTGTTTTGAGATCGTATGATCCTTTGAGCAAGGAGATTCATCTGAAATTAGTTTTCATACAAGAGAGAAGGTAAGGCACAAGCAGAAATTTAGGAGTTCAAATTTTGAATTGATATCATAGACAGTAGCTGACGCTGGGCTCCCAGCAGTTCTAATAGGGGTTTGGCCACTGGAGTAGGGGTAAAGTGTGGTACAGTTGGGCATGTGTTTTCTGTGGTTGCTGATCTATCTGATTTAACAGGTATCACTACCTTTTCCAAATACCTAGTTTGTACTCCTTAAGGATCTGCACTCACCCTCTTCCTTTTGGACATCTATTACGAAAGAACAACATTTGACTGGAAAAACATAGTGTGACGACACATGGAATAGGTAAAGAAAATGGATAGGTATGGCATATACTCATATATGATGCTTAAACTAAGCAGATGGTGTAACAAAGTAGAAGTAATGCAAGAGGTCAGATGCAAAATATGTGCGACCAATACAACTTTGCAAAGTTAGAGCAAGCACCTTGATGGGTGAATAAGATAGGCCATCCTCCACCATGCCTTGTTAGCTAGTGGATCGTTCTGCAATATTCCTCTCGTGCGCACATTCTCATATTCATTTTGATAATGTTCAATATCTAACATGCATGAAAACATAAAAACAAGTGAGATTTTCTTTGTAATGCAGAAGTGATTCTAATCCAATATTGCCTCCCTGTAAACCCCTTTGTGTTATCTCTGCAATTATTTTAAGAGATGCCATGCATGCTGTAATTTGTTGTGTGCATTAATATAATGTGGCCTACTACTCAAAATATGAGAGCTCCAGAAGTGATGACACTTCGCAGATGATAGCTTCAACTTATAGTAACGAAGAACAAGTCGACCTGACCTGACAGATTCAAAATATAGTAAGGGAGAACAACTCGACCTGAACAGCGACCGCTAGAGAAGAGTATCATCTTAAAGAAGAGCAGAAGAGCAAGCAGATTGAAGATATTACAAGTCTTTCAATACAATGTCGGTTGGCCACCCATGATGAAGCAGAGCGCACAGAGAAATACTATTCTTTCCGATCTCTCCATATGTGGCTCACATGCATTTCGAAACTAAAGTAGGAACATTTAGCTAACCAATTAAACATCTCTCAGTTTTACTAATATCAGCAATAATATCAGATATGAATTTGTACAACTATGCTTGTTTAGCTCGATGGGTGGAGCAGTGCTATTACGACACGAACCACGTAGGCTGATTGTGGTCATCATAAAATGGGGAAAACATAAGATGATGAGTACCGTGTTGACCGTGGCAGTGGGATGGCAGATCTGAAGCTGCAAACCGTGCAAAGGGTAGTTAGCAACCAATGTTTGCTTTGGAATAACAACTAAGATTTGGTATGGACAAGAAAGTACGGTCAACAAGTGACAAAGAAATACAATTATGATGTCTCTCTATATGTCGCGACATGCATTTGGAAACTCAAGTGGGACCTTTAGCTAACCAATTAAATGTGTCGGTTAACTAATATCAGTATCATATCACAATCATATTTGAACAACTAAGCTTTTGAATTCTGTGTTTTGTGTTGTTAAGCTTGAAGGGTGGACTAATGCTAGTACGATAGAAAGCACCTACGCAGGTCATAGTAGAGTAGATAAAAGGGGAAACCCTAAGCATCAAGAGAAAAATCAGGAAAGTGGAACTAGCTGGACCAGTGGGTGGCGCACATGCTTTTCGAAACGAATATAGGAACATTAGGTGACCAATTAAACGCTCTCTGTTTTAGTGATATGAGCATCATATTAGATTTGTATTTCAACACGTAAGCTTTGGGTTGAGGTCTTGAGGAGTAGTGCTAGCACGACATGAAGCACCTACGATGATGGTAGTGAATATAAAGGGGGGAAACTATAAGCTTTACAAGTATAGTGCCCGTGCCATGGAGGATCTGAAGGTGCAAACCGGACAAAGCTACTTCGCAACCCATGTTTGCTTTCAACGAGCCACTACAATTTGGTACGGACAAGAAAAGTATAGTAAACAAATTACGATCTATTTTCTGGGTGAGATCAATAACTTAAGCACATATGGAAGAGTACCACCTCTCTTGCGACACCGTGTAGGCCTATGCTGATACGTTGAGGGTGCTGCGGGTGCGATGGCTGTCAGCGGCGGGGAAGAAGACTTTAGACGGCAGACGGCCGGATCGGGGGATATATCCTGTTGCCCTGGACGAGGCAGTCGTAGGAGCGGCAACGGCAAGGTGGACGGCGGCGCCGATGAAGCGAGAGGAGGCGATGAAAGGATCCTGGTCCAGCGCCGTGGATGAGAGACGTCCATCTCTTGCAGTGGACGATGGGGTAGGGGTAGCGGCTCCGGCAAGGTGGAGGATTTGGTGGCGGACGGAGGAGGCTGGCCGCAGTGCGGAGGTTGTCGTGCCGTCAACAGTGTATGAATGGGGAAGTGGAGGGGAGGGGGATCTCAAACTTTGGGACGCGCTTCTCTGAAATGGGGGAAAGTTACGAAATTATCCCTGTTTAAAATTTCAGACCTCGTGTCGGTTGGGGATAGGACGGTAATCTCGCATCTCCCAAATATTTGCCGGTAACTATTTCGGGCGAGGAGAGGGTGTTTTGCCGCCCACGGTTGGCGCCCATGGTGTATGAACGGGGCTGACAGGTAGGGCGGTTGTGTCACGTCTGATGAAAGTTACACATTTGCCCCTATTTAAAATGTTAGCCTACATCGATTTCGGACAAGGAGAGTTTGTTTTGCCGCCCACCGTGTATGAATGGGGAAATTGAGGAAGAGACACATGTCATTCGGACGAGCTTGAATCAAATGTGTTTTGCCGCCCATGTTTGGCGCCCACAGTGTCTGAATGGGCTTAGAGGCTGTCGTGTCATGTCTGATTGAAGTTACTAGTCTACCCCTATCGACAGGAGTGTAAATCCGGTCGATAAGGATGTCAAGTGTCAGGGGCAGACAGTAATTTCCATCTCGCAAACACTTGCTTCGGGCAGCCCACAAATTATAGTGGGTGTTTAGCCGCTTCGTTCAAAACTTGGGAGCATTAGCATTCACGTTTGCCCTGAGACCTGGCAAACTAAATTCAAATCCAATTTGTATTCGATTACGAATATCCATAGATAATTATACGCTTTGTTATTTATTTCTTCAAAACCACAACAAAGATTTATTCCACCTTTATATATGATTATGATTTAGAAATGCCGTGATCTTCGAATTCAGTAGGTTGGATACACTCTGAGTCAAACAGTAATTTCATCCAATACAATATGCTCACACGAAAAACAGTTCAACCTTTTGTCAATCATACAAGTACTAAGGATTACCTCGCCTAAGATCATTACAACACATGGACAACATAGGGGGTCTTGCAACATAATCCATTCAGAGACATGACACAACATGCAAGTACAATAATCTAATGACAATATCAACTGGTATCTAAAGAAGAACCGGGATTACCTTGGGCTTCAGATAGCAGAAACAGCAGGACCTCCTCCGTCTTCAAATGCAACATTCTTACTTCCTCCAATTCTTGGGTTGCTTGCATAATGCGTGCCGCTAATTTCGGAGTTTCCAACCTCAAGATAAAGATTACCTCATTCATGGCAGCCACACCATCTCTTTCTGCCTCTAGGAGAGCCTCAAGCACTATAATATCTGTGCTCAGACTGCTCTCTGGCGGTGTTGCCTCTGAACTGCTACCATCTGGTAACATGGATGGCGCACCGCTTCCACAAATACATTCTGGGGTTGTACATTGTGTCCTAGTGTGAACGACATCCTGAAAGGTTTCCGCTGGACATAAGTAAGAGATAGTTATCGTATGATCCAGGCAGTAAGCTTACATGGTAAACGACGGACGAATTATTGCCGAGCATGGCAAACTATATTTAATTGGTTCGAGGCAGCATCAGCTAAAAAGAAATTAAAATGGTAAGATGAAACTAGGGATGTGAGTGGCAAATAAACGACATCCGCCAGTCCCATCTAGTTAGTTTTTGCTACCTCCCTAGTTTATTTTCCTCAAAAAATAAAAACTCTTTTGAACTGTCATACCACTAGTGGACTTTAATCGGGATTAAACGGGACCCAGTTGACATCCCTAGTTGAAAGGGAGTGTACAACCGCTATATTTAAGTTGCTAAGGCATCTAAGCAGTTGAAATAATCTGAGAAAGCACTTAACAGTGTGGCCTCATATAAACTACGAAGACAGTCTTGTAATGAAGTTGAGAGGAAAAATTAAGGACTCAAATGAAGTAGGCATGCATTTCTTTATGATAGTACAGCAGGCCCTGCTGACATATTGGCCAACTCAGGTACAGCATAACAAGAAATAAGCATTCGAATCAAGCAATACAACAAATCAGACAACTGAACTATTTGTAATTCAATAGGATTACACGTTGAGGGCACAAGCCAAGAAAGCAGCCCACTCACATTACATTTCACATGTACTAAAACACACTGGCTTACCATATGTTGTTGTGAAGCCTAGCTGTTGTTGCAATGTTCTTTGAAGATATCGTCAGCATCCCGTGGTTGCAAATCTAGTTGTTGTAGTTTATTCTGCACCATCTATTTAGGTAAAATTAATTTTAATCGCATGCACTGGTCCGAATTGATCATCAATGGTTCATCTAAACTAATGAAAGAAGGGTGTGTGCATACACGACAATATATCTGCTTCCCTCTATTTTTATGCTTGTTCGAGGTGCCAGCCCCAAAAGAACAAATATTTTGCTTGATGGGGTTGGCAGCTCCATAATTAATAGAAGCATCAAATTAGTCATGCAACTTGGGAAGATCAAGAACACACAAACAAGTAATGAATAGAGGCTCGGAGCAGTGATGCAATAGCTAGCATCAGAAAATGTAGGGTAAAACGAACAAAAAGCAGCGGAACCACATGCTAGTTTGGTGATGTGTAATTAAGCATAGAGAACATTAAGCAGTCTGATGGAACCAACAGGTGGCATCAGAACAAAACTAAAGCATATTAACTATATGTGCACTGGTATGTAATTTAGCACATGTAACATGTTCACTGCCAGAAGTATGGCCCTATAGGTGCAAGCAGAATAACGCGTCTCATGAAAAACTGAATGATGCCCTGAAGAAATTCAAAGGTGCAGTGATTATGCTAGGAAAGTGAACATAGGCGCCGGCCGTTGGATAATAGTACCTGATTCTCGGCGGCGTATGGGTATCGTTGTCATACTTGATAGCTAAGGATCGTCGATGGTGCTCGTGTTGCAGTTGAGTTTGGGCCGGCTGTCGCCGTCGCTGAAGCGGCTCCGGTGCTACGGTTGCGATGCCTGTCGACATACAAGAAAGCTCATCTGTGGTAAGTGACTAGTTGCATGATAAAGAGAAAAACCGAAGGAGTACAAATCGAAATAACCTGATGAGGCTGCGGCGTCGGTAAAGCAGGGCCGGTGGAGTTGAATATGGCGTCCGTGGAGCGGGTCCGGTGCAGTGGACGAAGGCTTCGGCGGGCGCGTTGTATAGTGCTTTCGATGAGGCGGATCTGTTGCGGCGGACGGGGGCTTGTATGAAGGGCCAGCGAAGGGGCGGAGAGGGAGTCAGTGAAGGGCCTATGTTGTGGTGGACGAGGGCGCCAGTTAAGAAGATCCGGTGCGGTGGACCATGATGGCGGTCAAGGAGATCTGGAGCGGTGGACAAGCCAGTCGCTGAAGCGGCTCCGGTGATGTGGTGAGTTGGCAATTGGGGGTTCCAAGGTGCGGAAGGTAGATCCAGTGGGGTGTGAGGTCTACCGCTGCGGCGGAGGACTAGATTCGGCGCTTGCCGTGGTTGGGGGGGGGGTCGAGGAGGGGAAAGGGAGGGGCTCTGGGGAAGAATGTTGGGGGCAAAGAGGGGAAAATAATGGAGTTACCAAAGCAGCCCTTTTCCGTTCATGTGGCAGGGGTAAAACAGGAATATCGCAGGGCTAAACTTTCGGGCGCGTGATATTTCAATGTGAGCAGGAAGTTTGAAAGCTTTTGGCGCCTAAAATTATAAGTATTCTGCTCTCGTACGGCCGACTATGATATCATGGCCGACAATTTGTTTGTTTTGCACGCAAAAAAATGTGCAAGTTTTGAAAATCAATGTCTCCAACTCGAAACTTAGATTGTCCATTCAATTCAAATATGGATCATTGAGCTACTACAAGCAAATACCATCATACGGTCCAATTCAAATGAAATTCCAAATGTGTTTATCCTAAATATGATGATAAAATCAAAAATGTGTATGTGTATGAATAAAGTGGATGATTATAAAGTTTGAACATGCCCGTACGTGTATATCTCTAGGTTTCATATATGAATTTGAAATCACGAAATTCCGGCTTAAAAAATGTACCTCCATTTAAATGAATTATAAAAAGCTAATGATGGAGTCGAATTCCAAAATTCCAATCTTAGGTTTGTAATTCTGGTACATCAAGGTATATCACGCAAGTTCAAAAGTATCGTTATCTCATAGTACAAACCGTGAAACAAATTGACCAACCATGAGTGCACAATATCTCAATTATGCTAAAGTCCCTCAAATATAGACACCTCACTCTTTATCTGAAGTCAACCCCCCCCCACCACACACACACACACACACATAGAGAAGTCGTTCTCTCCCCCAAACACCAACACACGAGCACATTAACACCCCTCTCTCTTGTAAAGTCCGGACCCCAACATAGGTCTCTATCACTTTGTCTCTGAGGCATGCACACATCTCTTCCCTCACTCTCTAGGTCTCCCGCTATCTCTCTTACCCAAGCACACACACTATGTAGAGTGTATATTTCCCATACACACAAACGTCGCCCCCAAACGTCTATCTCCCTAGTTATGTGGTTCTCGCGCACTCACCTCACAGACCACCCCCACTGCAAACAAGCACACTTTGTCTCCTTGTGCACCACTCTCCTCTTTCTATCTCTCCCACACGCGGACCCGCCCTAGCTCCTTCCCTGTATACATATATGTCATGACTCTTTGCATAGCTCCCTAATGTATAATCGTTCTTGATTTCGCACATTGTTCTCTACAACATCCATTCTAGATCTCTCATGAAGTCCCTATCACACACGCGATGACTCACTTCCCTTGCGTCTCCGTTCATAGGCCAATTTCGGACAACATCAACATTGTCTCCCTATCTATACGCCATTGATGGACACAAACGACCCCTCTTGCCCCCTCTCTTCCTCTCTCTCTCTCCGTCGCTAGCTCTCTCTTTCTCTCGCTCTCACACCCCTCTCCCACACACACACTCGATGTCTCTTCCAAATAGTCTGCTCCCCCCGCCCGCACCCGTGCTATCTCGCTACTACACATGTCACACCATTCCCCCTTCCCTTATACTAGGTTTACATCATCAGTGGTCTCTCTACTCCACATACACTCTCTCCCTCTCACACACAAACGCGTGCACAAACACACACAGACACGCACAAACGCCCATTTATCTGGATCCTCATCTCTCCTCATGTCCGCATGTGTATCTCACACACTCACTCTCTATTTATGTATATGTGTCTCCATGTTACACAACACAAAGCCCCATGTACATGTCTCTCTCTATCCTCCACACACATAGACACAAAGAATCTGTTATCATTGCCTCAGTCTCTAACATATCACACACGCACTCTCTCTCTCTCTCTATCTCTCTCTCCCAAACACGCTCAACAAGGGTTTCCCCGTGAATAACTTACCGTCTATTCATCAACAGTCATGGCAGTACGCGAACACGAGACGTGAAAAAGAATAAATCTACATGTGCTTAGACCACCTAGTATGACTACTAGGACTAGAGCAAGCCAAAAAGTGCGCCGGTCATCGCCCCCTCCTTGTCGGCGACGGGAAAATCTTTGTTTTACACAGTCGAGAAGTCATTGTGCTAAGGTCCCACATGTCGAGGCGTTGAATAGAATGTAGATGCTAGTTTACGGAAGCAAGTATCGATAATACGTTTGTATCTCCATACTTATATTTCTTCTCTTATAAAAAACCGAGCTGGTGATGATGGTATGTGTGCTATCTTGCAATATAGACCGTCCTATCTATATCTGACGGATGTAAATTAAACTAAAAGATACCCGCACCCCTCTCCACATTTGCAGACAAGGCCTTCCCTCGTTCATCCTTATCTCCAACAAACCTCATCGTTGAGCAATTAAGAAAGGAAGCCTCTGGAACAAACTGGCCTGGTGGCCGCTGCCGGCGTCGTCAATCCCCATGCCTCTGCTCAGTCCGACCACTAACCACCACCACACCCCACTCCTCTTCACCTTATCTCGTATTTCTCGAGATATCATTAGTTTTTACACATGGGATTACTCCCGCAAGGGTCAATCACAACAAGTGTTTTATAAAAAAATGCATCTTGATGTTCCGTGCAATGCACGGATCTTGCTAGTACTCCTACACAAGACTAAGTTGGTGATGCTGGTGTGTCTGCCATCCGCCGTTTCTGACCATTAGATCTACATCTAACGATTGTGAGGTAAGTTGTTGCCTTTTCTCACCAACATCCCACTTGTCTACCAATTTGCAGAAAAACCCATAATTAGTATCTTAAAACCAACCACATCCCTCCCTGACCTCACCAAAACAGCCCAAGGAATATATCCTAATTGAAACATAATATATCTCTAGTGACATATGTATATCAAAATTAGAGTGTTTTGTACCAAGTTTGTGAATAAGTATTATTCTAATTATGATTCGTTGCAACGGACATGAACATTGCTAGTATTTCCAACCATGCATTTTTCCCTAGTATTCCATAGTTTCGAGTTTTCCATCAAGATATTAGTCACTCATGGTTGATATTTACTTTCAATCATGTACACATATGCACTATGTAACTAGCCTTGCTTATTGGCTTCCAAAGCTTAACTTTCACTCCTACTTACAATATGTAGAGTATTTAACAAAAAACTACCACTTTCAACAAGCCCTAGGAAGAATCTATTGTACAAAAAATAGCAAAAACATACCCAAAATTTCTTAATCTACGCCAAAAACTACCTAGTACTCCTACCGATTAGGTTCGTTTAAACCCATTTATGACAGGGTTGGCCCACACGTCCGTGCGGACGAGGCAGCTTAAACCAACACATTTTGTTTGACCGTTGACATGAGGGACCCACATCTGACCTTCTATCCTGTTATTCCCCCTCAAATCATTATTTTTCCTGAACATTACTTCAAACAGTACTGATGCGTGTTCGTCGGTGGCGCCGGTGATGAGCGAGTTGGCCGTCGCTCCGTCGGACGGGCCGGACGCCGCGCTGGCCTCCGCACGGGTTGGCTGGCTGGCCCGAGCGTGACTCACGAGCGAGAAAGCCGCCGCACTGGCCTTCACTCGAGCCAGATGGCTGGTCTTAGCGCGGCCCGCGCGAGCAAGACGCCACGCTGCCGTGCCAATCTAGCTAGCAAACCTTGCAGACAAGCAGCTGGACGGAGCTATCTTAGCTAGCTAGCGGCCGCGAGCGCCGGACGGAGCTGGCATCTGGGCTGCCGCAACATGGGTTCCGCACTGCCGGCGGTTTTGACCTCGCCTTCTGCCGGTGGCGGTAGCTGCGTCCCATGGCCGAGGATGACTAGGTGGACGGGCCGGAGGTAGGAGGTCACTCGAGGATTTTTTTGGTAAGAGCATTTACAATGGTTGATAAGGTAGTATTATCTTAAGTCTGCCACATATGCAAGTGGGAGTAGTTTCTTGGCATTTTAGTGGTTTCTTGCATTATTAGAGCAAGTACAATAGAGCTGAGTCAGCGGGCTATAAGAAATAAACTAGTATTTCTGCTTAGTTGGAGGAAAGAGAAGAGGAGAGAGAAGGTAAGCGGGCTCTTCGTAAAGAGCCAGCTCTAGCACGTGCTCCTAGGCACTTTGTGAGAATGAGAAGTGGGCCACATAATAAAAAAGTAGTACACTCTTTTGATCTATTATTGTACATGTTGGCTATAAGATGGGCTGTAGATGACATGGCACTACCTTATAGCCAGCAGTTGGCTATACTATTAGCCATGCTCTTAGGGGTTTCTTGTAAGGAACAATGAACATACTACTAGCGACAAAAGGCGATTCTAGGTTGCGTTGTACTCCAACGAGTACTATTAGTGGTCGCGGGAGTGTATACCTCGTTTCGTGGGTTTGATCCCGGCCGAACGCACGGCGGCCTTTTTCTTAAAAATAGTACTACTACACTTCACTGCGAGCCAATATTTTACACGGGTAGTTTGAGTTTTGAAGTCAAATGGACGTGCGGCCCCACAATCTGGGTGCACTGGACAACCTAGCCACATGAACAGGTTTTCCTTCCCAGCATCCCGTGGCTCGCGTGCTGCCCTAGCCGCACCTCGCTTGCAGCTTCCTCATCACCTAGTAGCATATTTAAACTAGCGCCTCCCAATTAAGCCCGAGGAGCCGGAAAAGCCTGGCGGGGCATTAGGAACTGTGCAATATGGCTTTCTACGTAAAGTGCTCTACTACTACTCTGTAGCTTGTGGTGTTGCACGCATGGACTTCACTCCATTATCGACTCTACTATAAAATAAATTCCTCTTGATGTGTTTTTTTTGAAACGGAGGCAAAAGCTTTGCTTCATCTCATTCATAAAGAAGGAACTACTAACAAAGTTCGACGAGATCCATTACACCTCCACAAATGGAAGAAAAAAGCCTAGTCTCGCTGTATCAAATAACTCAAATGTTCTGCCCCCGCAGTAACCTTCGCTCATAAACAGGTTGCTAGTGTGTGTGTGTGAGAGGAGCGGCTGGGTAGGCCAGCTACGTGAGAGGAGCGGCTGAATAGAGCACCGAGAGTACCCACTAGGCCACTACGCATGTGTACTTCCCCTGCATTGATAGTACAACGATGGTTCTAGAGAACAGTAGTACCCTCCACTTCCAACCGTAGCTCCTTGGCCCTGAGATTCAAGAGTTCAAAAATGGAGCACTATATTAGACTAGACTAGAAGTACAGTACATCGCACTACTAGTTGAGAAAAGTAGTACTAGTACTGCTACAGTACGAGTACGTACTCCTCCGTCACATAATGTAAGACGTTTTTGACACTAGTTGGCGTGTACAAAAAAATGGCAAAAACATACCCAAAATTTCTTAATCCACGCCAAAAACTACTACCTAGTGCCAAAATTTTCTTACTAGTGCTATTATTTGCAGTATAATGCAATCCCATAACGTTCCATAATGCTAGTACTAGTATTAAATAATAGCCTCACCCCTTCGTTGAGGAACGATCTACAGTTGGAAGGGACGAGGCCCTGTGGTTACTACGCTCTTATCTCCTCCTCGCCAGTTCCCCTCCCGCGAAGAGAAGGCAGTTCGTCGCTGCTCCCATGGATTCGCCAGGCGGTTCTCCTCCTCATCGGGGCTGGGAGACCTTGGACGATGATCCTCTGGGAGAAATCGCACGCCGCTCCGACGTGCTCACCGCCGCAAGACTCGGTGCTTCCTGCACCAACTTTTTCAAGACGCTGCTTAAACAGGCTTGGGAAAAGGCTATGCTCGTTGGTCTTCCATGCATCCTCGAGGAGAAGGTTCTTCTATGGGACAATCCTTCGAACAGTCCACCGCTCCCTGGCCATGGTTGCACGTTGACTCCGCTAGAGTTGTCGACGTTGAGAGGTAGTCGGATTTTGTCCGATGAGCAGGTCAGTAATGGAGTTTGATCATGTAGTACTTAGTTATTCCATTTCCATCCGTAATTTCTCCACTACCCACCGTCTTATATATAGGTCTGGGTCGGTGCCAATGAAGATTGGCTTGCATACCTCCGGCCGGATACCACCATCATTTTGCACAACATCCACAACAGTGTGGCCATTCCGGTAGACCCCTTCTCCACCATTGGGATCGGCCTTCCGGACTGGCTGGGCTTGAATACGTATGATGATGCCTACATGAGATTGAAGAAGATAGCAATTGTGGACCCGCCGACAAAGCGACGCGGATACGACGATTACTGTTTCATCGCGGTGTTCGACATAAGGATTGCCATCAATGCAAGAGGCAGTAACGGCAGAGGCTGGTGCATGTTGGCGACGGTAGATTTGTACCCCTACATGTTCGAAGGCGCCGTGTGCCATCTAGGCCGCATCTTCGCGGTGACAAGCTAGGGGACTTGTTTCATCTGGTGGCCATCCTATGGTACGGGAGATTACAAATGGAATGCACAAACCATCATTTGCATACCTAACGGTACTCCATTATTTTGCAGGGACCAGTCATCCCCCGATCAAAATAAGATCGCTGATCCTGGATGTGCATTTTTATCCGCGATTCGGTCTAACCTGGAACCTTGTAGCTGACTTTGGCATATTGGGATCAACTATCTTAGCAGTCGTTACCCATGGTACCACTGATGCGCAACGTGGTCACACAATCTACCACGATCGGACCGTCACCATCTACCCAGGTATTCCATTTTTTAACCCTCTCGCCTTCTCTTTCATTGTTGTACTAGTAGTATACTTTGTATTACTAGTAGGAGTACTTTTTACCTTGGAGGATGCGTATAGCTAGCTAGGACCTTGAAGACTTGAACCCACTAGCTGCCACCATTTTTGTTTTTCCATGTCTTACTATCTCATCCATGTAGCCAATAGTGGCTATACATAATAAGCCGGTTATTTTACTTCCTCCATACCGGAGTAGTACTATTTGCTGCACAGTATTACTGACCGCCATATTTGAGCACAACATTATTATGCATGGACCTTGACTATGTACGTCACCATGTGTCCAGATCTGGGATGCCGCGTGTACCAGATGAACGGCGCTGAGTTCGACCCCCGTGATGCTACGTGGGTGCCGAGGAACACTCTTGGAGAGTACTCGTTTTCATCGGGGACAGCTAGCCCATTGTGAAGCGGATGCCACCTTCCGTGGACGACACGGAAGGCCTGCCGTTCATGAAGCATGGTTGTGTCTTCAGTGCGCACCGCCGGATTCACGGCATGCTGGGACATGCTATCCCTGATTTATGCTGATTCAGCTTGGATGAGTCTCCATCGTGTGGAACCGGACTAGAAAGCTGTGACAATGATTCCCGTTGCCCACCGCTATGGATCGTGCCATCCATGAAGAACACTTGGGACTGGAACCCAGAGGAAGACATGTAGCCCATCTATAACGTGTAAGTGGAGTACGGTAATTGTGAACGGTAGCGCTGTGAATATATGTAGACTAGTCGTGCACAAATTTATCACATGAATTGGAGATGAACTTGTGTGGCATACTGGCATTTGTCCTTTAGAATTTATTACTAGTAGATGTGTTATGTGTACGTTCAACTTGTGTGGTTGTTGCACAGGCTCCAACACGCTCTTTGAGAAAAAAAAGGTGGCACAACTTTGGATATACGTGACGTGGCGGCATCATACAGTAGCATCGTTCGCTATAGTTGTAGTACACTCCTACTAGGACGACAACTCCTATAAAACCTTGCGCTTGGCTCTTTGCCTCCTCGGGAGGTTCAACAGTTCATACTCGTGTGAACCTTGCACTTGGCTCTTCGCCTCTTCGGAAGGTCCAACAATGATGATACTACAGTACAATATGCTTCTGGCAATCTGACACCGATTGAACTGCTGCATGTCCACCGCGAGGGCGAGGGCGAGGGAGAGGGAGAGGGTGCTATAGTCAAAACCCTCTCCTCATCCTGGGAACCACCGCACGCGTGGGCGAGGGAGAGGCGTAGTAAGCAAGCTTCTCCTCGTTCGGCGAGTTGATGGGACACATCAAAGCAGTACTAGTAGTAGTAGTAGTAGTAGTAGTCCATACTACGTCCTTTCCCGATTAATATGGCTTAATTTGAAATGAGAAAAATACACTGGCGGTCAATGTATGTAACAATACGCTCTTTATGGTCACTATATATAGTTTTGCCACGATTATACGATCACTAGCTCATAGTAGAGCACCGTATTGCACCCTACTGACCGGCCACATAGTCGACTTGGCACTTTGTTCACTGGTTAAATTGTCACCTGGTTTCTGGGTCCCACCTGTCAGTTGGAAGAGCAAAGAAATCAGTTAAAAAAAACTTTACGCAGGCGTGACACGAGTCCAACCCTTGCGCGCGAACCGCCCTGGCTGTGTATGTGAGTGCATGCACGTGTCCTCCCTCGGTCTTCCAACAAAGAGTGTACATCGGCTATAAAACAAAGAGTGTAGTACATGATGTACATCCACACTTCCAATGCATTTAGTCTTTAATCTAAATCGATATTGATTGACGAATGCACCAACTTGTGCTGTAGGTATAAGCTACATGTCTATCCTTAATTACAGCATGCAACGTCCTTCTTTTAATCTTCTTATCTCAACGGTTGCATGCACACATAAGTCTGCTACTTTTGGGCGTTAATTATGCCCTGGTCAATGTGTAAATCTCTAAATGTACAGTCTTTCACGGATGTAGGGAGTAGGTTGAGCACTTGAGGGTGAGCGTGTGTGTTGCGTCGTGTGCTGTGTGCCGCATGGGTGCGTGAGTGTTGCATGCGTCCATGTGTACGTGTGAGTGTTGCATGTTGCATGCATGCATGCATGGGGCTTACTCCCTCCCATTGACATGTTCATGTTTCAAGCTTCCTCTGTTCCCTCCATATGGTGATACTCCCTCTGCTCCCAAATAGTACGGAGTAAAAGCCTGCCTCTGTTCCCAAATACGGAGTATTTGTCTTTCTACAAATTTCAACAAGTGACTAGGTACGGAGCAAAATGAGTGAAGTGAGCATAGAGGCATAGGGATACTGTAGAAAGGAAGTCCTCGTGATGCATTAGTCCCCATCTCGCTCAGAGAGAACTATTCAACTAGTCTTCGCAGTGAAGTGACAATACACGCTGCAGCAGATGGGACACGTAATTAATAAGCTGAACCAGTGTGTTGGTGTTACTAAATCAGCCTTACCCAGTACTGCCATCATGTTTGCCAGTAGAGCACGCTTCCGCAAATATGCCTACGCACCTCTGTCCTCCATTAACTAACATATGGGCCCTGTTGTGGTAGACCCACATGTCATCGGTGTAACTATTTACACTCCGGAGGACGGTATATCCTGGTAGTAGTACTAGTAGAATTGAGATTGAATGCACTTTCTTCCCCGTCTTCCACTCTTCTTCCTCCTCCCTTCTTCTTCCTCCTCCCTTCCCCATCGTCGGCCGCACACCATTTACCCCCGCTCACTGCTCGCCCACCCGCGCCATCTTCCTTGGTAGCTCGCGCGTACCATATCCCCCGCTCACTGCTCGGCCACACGAGGAGAAGCTTCTTCGCTCGCCCGCCCTAATCCACTTCCCCGCTAGCTCACAGGCACCGAAAACCCCAATGGCAGAACTGACTGACATGCAGAGCCGTGATTGGAATTCCCTCCCCGATGTTCTCTTGGAGCAGATCTATAGTTGTATGGACCTACTCAGCACCGTCCGTCTGGCCGCATGCTCGGTGTCTTTGTACCGTCTACTCGTCTGCAACCGGACGACTCTTTTCAAGACACCCTGCTTGCTGATGCCCGATCCTCACAGGTGGCCCAGACACTGACTTGACGATCCTACGGAGGTTGCCATGGTGCCCCTCGACATGCTACCACTACCCGTCCACCTGCCCTTCATGCGCGGCCACTACTGGGCGGGCATGAAGGCCAACTGGATCGTCCTCATCCACCACACCGGTAGTCCGTGGCGTCTCGTGGATATCTACACCCAGCGAGAGATCACCCTTCCATCTTTGGATACCGCCACCATCGAGCCTCGCGGCCCGCCGGACACTCCTGCCTACTATGCATGAGACGCGTCAAGCTTTTGGCTTGACCTCTGTTTGCAGAAAGTTGTAATCTGTGAAGTGCCCATACCATCACAAGACTACATGGATTACAAGCTCATTGCCTTGTTCAACATGGGATTAGTCTATCTGGAATCTGGTCGCCATACATGGTTATGGCTCATCATCAATCCTATTGAGGCAACATTTCTGTCTGATGCTATAGTGCACGATGGCATCGTTTACGCGGTCGACGCACAAATTGGCTGCCTATACTGGTGGAATCTATCGTCGTGTAATTGTTCTATCTCATCTCATCTTTACCTTATGAATACGACTGCCTGTTCATTTGTTACAAATTTAGAATGCATAGCATGTCTATAACAGCATCATTGCTATATGTTCCTCTCATTTCCTAGAATTTTATGACCACACATGTTATTGTTAGATTTGATATGAGAACAATTGGCATCTAATGATTGTTATAATACATATTATGAGCATAACATCATGATTGCTACATGTTACTCTCGTTTACAAGATTTTTATAACAACACATGTTATTGCTTAGAGTTGATATGAGAACAATAGTAGTAAGTGCTATGGTAGAATATGAGTAGGCGTTGTCATAGTTGTTTTCCTCTCATTGTTACATGATGTTTGAACCATGACATATTGCTAGAATATGAAAGCAATTGGCTTATTTTTTTGACTTGGGGTATGATTATGACCACGGCATTGCAATTCTCTGTCTATGATATGTGTCACTGTTATAATAAACTTTAACATACTCTGAACATGATTGTTTATTTTTGTCCTTTTGGTCTCCAATTTGAATTGTTGCAGCAGACGCAAATGCGCTGGCCTTCATGATTCCAGTACCTGGAATCATACCAGCCGATGGGTGGTGGTTTATCGCTCGTTCAGCTGACGGCGGTCATTTGATGCTCATTCGCACGTACCAAATTAACCAAACCATTACATCAAACCACATGCAGTACAATGCATGGGGCGTTCATGACATTGATGGCTATGGCTGCTTTGTGTTCGAGAAAGATCCCAGCTCCGTTGGGCCAGGCGTATTCAACTGGAGGCGGGTTTACAGCCTCGACAACCACTCCTTGTTCCTCGGGCTCAATTATCCGATCATCCAACCAATCATCGATCATCATCGGCGATGATTACTATGCTATGCAACTTCCATTCGCGAGGGGGGCTGTGTTTACACATCATACCTTGGGTTTCATGAATCACCATATCTAGAGATTCGTCGACACAGCTTGTTGCCAAATAATCTTCAGTGTGTGAAAGGCATCAAGCTTCCATGCGATGGATGGCTTCTGCAAACCCGACATGCGGCGATGTGGTTCATGCCAATAGCAAATATGCAACACTTGATTCGTGCTGATATCTAGACTGAGCCATGTATTCTACTGCTGTAGCACGACCCTCTTATGTTGGATATTATGTACTGTTGTTAGTTTGAAGCACTCCCCTGGTTTGAAGGATAGATACCTTCCTAGGATCAAGTGCATCCTAACTCACCTGCGTAGGATGTACTGATAATGATGATGGAGATGATGTGCAGAAGCCATATATATATATATATATATATATATATATATATATATATATATCTGTGTGTGTGTGTGTGTGTGTGTAAATTGATCCTATGTACAAATTGTGACACTATATATATCAATTAGGCTTCAAGTGCGTACTTGTTAGTTAAACCTATTTATAAATTGTGACACTAAATACGACTAGTAAGTAGTACAGTAGCAGTACTAGTATACGTCGGTCAAATTATTCATCATGTCCACACATTGAATTGACGTGACAACACGCTGCGCGTGAGGTGACACAAGAATCCCGGCGGCGTGTTCGGGTATTCTGGACTTCAGATTTGGAGTAACACTTATCTGTCGAAATCTTTTATCATTCACTTAAAACAGTCGATTGATCATACATTGAGTACCATATAACTGGAATTACCGATGCAAGTCGAAGAAGTATTGGCCGGTGCTGCCGGCTAGCGTCAAATTCGATCCCACGGATCAGGAGCTGATCGAGCACCTTGAGGCCAAAATGAGAGCTGACAGCGCGAGATTTCAGTCTCTCATCGATTTGTTCATACCAACCATCGACAGCGAGCATGGCATATGCTACACCCAACCTGAGAAACTTCCAGGTAAGAAACAGATCGGCCGTCTACTTGCACAAACATATTCCTTTGTTTATAGCTCTATTTTTCTTTTTAGACGCAGACCTGGTGAAGCAATTACAATTTGACAGTTAATAAAAAGTGAAACAAGTGACTGCAACATGCCAAAGATGTTATGAAAATGCCAACCAGGTACACTAAAACTTGTATTCCGCAATACTGCAGGTATCACACTGAGTGGCCTAAGGAAGCATTTCTTCCAGCGCAATTCCAGGGCGTTCAAAAGGGGCACGTGGACGCGTCGCAAGATACAGTCGGAGTGCGGCATGCACGCGATGTGACACAAGACCGGCAATACCTTGTGTAACACCCCAAAAATTTTAACCATGATTTGTTTATTAAAATTTTGCCAAGAAATTAAATTTTTATTTTGTGGATTTATCTTTTGATTTCAGAACCACTCTTTTCTTTGATATTGTGGAGTTTTCACCCCAAGTGAAAACTTCTCAAAAATATTGTTGGACCTGTTTACCCTCTCAAGAAAAACATTTCTTTTATCAGTGGATTTATTTGCATAATTATTTTCCCTGAGCTTTATTTCTTTAAAAATGATTTTTCATAAGTTTTGGAGCCTCTTTTGCACTACACCCCTTTGATAAAATTAGTTATAAGTTTCACCAAAATTTGGAGATGTCAAGAGATGCTCCCACATCACTTTTATGCAAAAATCGCTTTTAGTCATTTGGAAATTTTGAGCTCTACCCCAAGCTTTCAAATATGGTCCAGTTTGTAAAATTGCACTACAACCTATTTAAATATTTCTTTAAAGTTTCCACAAAAATTTTGGGATGTTAGTAGGAGTCTATAATTCAACTTTATGCAAAAACCCACTGGTGTTCTTCGAAAAATGTGAGCAAATCATCCTCTTTTGCTCTCTGGTCCAGTTGGGTGTTTTCTACTGCAACCCTATTTTGTTTTGCTCTAGTGCCCATGATCTTTCTCCTGCTTAGAGACCACTCTACCAAACCCTTAAGTTTAGGAGATTGGGCCCATTGGAGGATTTTAAGTACATGTAATAATGCCCTTTTCTTTCTATCCAGATTTGGTTTTCTCAAAAACTTGCACTAACAAGTTTTTGTTTTTGACAAACTAACCTTGCCACCCTCTTTATCATCTAAAGAGACTATGATCTAGAGTTTTTGGCCATCCCAAGAGTTGCCTAGATGCCCTTGGCATTCTGTCAAGCACCTTGTGTGCATGGTCAGTTTTGACATAGTTTTTAGTTTGCACATTGGACCTGCTTGCTTTGCCTAACCAGCATGTCTCATGGCTCTACCTTAGTCTATAGCCCCACCCTGCTAAACCTCAGGTGGATTGGAGCCCCCTGTCATGCCTTGGCATTTTGCCGAACACGTAGCGTGCGTGCTCTGGGCGCGCCCAGAGCGCATGTTTTGCACGCGCGCACAGCTGAGCCGCCGCGTCGCGCCCCTGGCCTTTACTCGCCCGCAGGGCCGCGCCCCGGCCTCGCCCGCCCACCAGAACCCTCCAGGCCGCCCCTGGAGCACCACAGTGCCGCCGTCAAGTCGGCCATGGTATCTAGCGGCCGGCCACAGTAGGCTCCTGCCATGGACGACGCCGCCGGAGCCACTCTCGCTCGCCAGCTCACCCTGAAGTAGTGCCCGCTCGTCTGCTAGCCTCTGCCACCATCCCCAGCCTCGACACGTCGCACTGCAAGCTACAGAACGGCGGTTCACCATTCCTATCCACGGCCACCACGGAACCGACCTCGGCCGCCTATAAAAAGGAACCTCGAGCTCGTCTAGGCCCTCAGGCAACCTCAAGCCATCCCCCGAGAGCTCCCTTAGCCAGCAATCGATGGAGGAAGGCCGTCTTCCCCATCGCCAGTCAGTTCGGCCGCTGCCACACTCCGGTGCCGTGCGTGGCAAGTAGAGCCTCCCCTACCCTTCCAACGCCACCGTCCGACTCCCCTCGACCGTGCGGAGCCACCCAACGTCTTAGCCTCGACCGGGAACCACCGTAGCCCAAACCCCCAAATCCTCCCGAAGCCACCACCATCGCGGAGCTCACCGCCGGCGACCCCCTCCACCCCCACCAACCTATCAACCACTGGGAGGTCCGCCCTGGACTGGCGGATCCATCCCTGCCCTCGGAAGCCCGTGGGGAGCTGCCGTTCGTCGACGGTGATCGTCAGAGCCCCGCCTCTGCTCGGCCAGAGGAGAAAGAAAACACGGGCGACTGGTCAAACCTGACCAGTAGGCCCAAGGGACCCACTGTCAGTGACCCAGCGACGGCCCGCGCTGTTTTAAGTGAAGACGTAAAACCCAGAGTACGTCTTCTCTGCCCCGAAAACGTATTCTCATTCGAACCGTTTTGTTTTTCTGTTTTAATTAAAACAGAGTTTTTGACTGAACTTTGACTGGCTATAACTTTTTAAATATAAGTCCAATTGATTCGATTCTTTTTCTGTTGTTTCTCAAATTTTGTCTAGTTTATTTTAATATTTATTTGAAAATTTTCCAAGCAACTTTTTTGTACTGTTTTGAAACTATGTGTTAATTTGAAATTTTCTTAAATAGGATTTTTGGAGAGAGAAGGCAGCTTTCAAAAAGTGCACCCCACTTGCATACTCTTGAAGGCAAGCATTCCGAACCCCGGCATAATATTGTTGCGTGTTGTTTGATACGGTTACAACACCACCTTGACATGGAGTGCTTGTTATTTTATGTGATGATATGATTATACTCATGAGTGCATATTGATGATTCCGTGCTGTTGGTATTTGGTATGTTTGTGATAGTAGTCACCCTCGTATGCCTTTCATGCCTGTCGGAAGGAATCTGGGAAAGCCTCTGTCTTGGGTAGATACGAGCTTGTCCCTAGTTCCTCGTCGAGACGGTTGTGTTCGGTAAGGCATGGTGGGGTATGATGGGTGGTGATTCTGTCTAGTTGGTGTGAAATATATTTCTTATGCTAATCATGCAAGAAATGCTTTAACCTCCTAAGTCGACCATAGATCGAGTCTTGTTCCAGTAACCCCCATACTTATTTCGTACTACCACTTGTCCCTGCCATAGGTAGGGTACGGTTCAGTAAGTTGTCAACCCCTTTCTAGCACACACCGTACAGAGAGGCCATGGTGGAAGATACCGGTTGCATCCGGTAGGCATGCCACCTGGTCCGGGGGCATGGGTGTTTCGGTTGGAGCCGAAGGGGGTAGCTCCCCTAGTTTGCGCGTGTTATAAATTTTGTGATCCCATGCTAGTCGAGGTTGTAGCCTCCTCACTTAAAGTTCCGCTTAGGGAGTGTCATCGGTGATTTCCAGACACCGCTAAGTTAGGCTGGTGTGTGCGGTCAGGTGTGTTTTCAATTAAAAGACCGTAGACGGAATTAGTCCCGATGGACTAAAGGAATCCGTTGCTCGTGGGTAAAGAGTACACCCTCTGCAGAGATTATATCTATTCGAATAGTTGTGTCCATGGTTAAGGTCTACAGTCTGGGATGGGTCAAGTGTCGGTCTTAGTGTCGGTCTTCGGAGGAAAAACTGCTAAACCAGAACATGGGTCATGACTTGTGACTCAAGATGACTATGGTTAATATTATTATTATGGACTAACCATTTACATTGTTTGAATTATTGAGTATCCCTGGGACGGTTCTACCTCCTGGATATTCATTGTGACTACTCTCATATAAGCCCTTTATGTGGTGTCGCACAGACGCCCGACTGTGGCATGTTTGCTACTTATTTCCTTTATAAGCCGTCTATGTGGTGTCGCAGAGACGCCCGACTGTAGCCTGCTTGTTATTCACTTATTTTATAAGCCCTTTATGTGGTGTCGCTGAGACACCCGACTGTGGCATGCTTGTTATTTACTTACTCTATAAGCCCTTTATGTGGTGTCGCTGAGACGCCCGACTGTGGCATGCTTGTTATTTACTTACTCTATAAGCCCTTTATGTGGTGTCGCACAGACGCCCGACTGTGGCATGTTTGCTACTTAATTCCTCTATAAGCCCTTTATGTGACGTCACATCAGACCCCGACTGAGGCAGGCTTTATATTTTTATCCTTTCGAGGCGTCGCTTCAGACACCCGATCAGTGCATTCTATTTCTACTCCATTATTACATATCATGTTGCATATGAATAACCTGCTTGCATCATGGATGTTTATTTTGTAACGGGCGTGTGATCATAGAATATTTCAGAGCATGATTATCATTTGTTATATTATACCTGTGTTCATAGTGTTTGCGAGTACATTCAAAATTACTCACTGGCTTGTCCCTGGCTATTGTCTTGGCCAGATTTCTTGCGTGGAGAGGAGCGTCGCGATATCAACCCCGGAACCTACACAATGGTGATAGCAGCCTCGCAAAGATAGGAGTTATCCAGGTCAGCTGTTCCTGTGGGAAATGGAGTCCCATAGACGCTGATGAACCACAAACCGCTTCCGCCATCAACCGCCAGAAACCATTTGTTGTACTCATAGGCCAGAATGGTCTTGTACTACATATCTTGTATTTTGCTTGGAGTTCTGCATCAAGTTGATGCCTCATCAGCTAACAGTAATCCTGGGGCTGGTGAGCACAAGGGCCATTTTCTAGAAAATTAATATCCCGAAAATCCGGTCCTGACACCTTGCCGATGATGGTCAACGGCCGGCAGACGGGCAGCAAAAAAGGTTCTGGTGCTGCACACCAACAAGAACTTCGACCAGCAGAGGACCAACTGGGTGATGCATCAGTACCACCTCGGGGACCTGGAGCAAGAGAAGGAGCGGGTGCTGGTCCTCTGCAAGATTTTCTACCAGACGAACACTAGGGCCAGGAGTAAAAAGATTATAAGTTAGTTTGGTATTGGTAGTTGTACTACCTTGTCGTTCGCAAGTTGGTATTGTTGTTAACGATCTTTTGGTACGAACTTGCATTTGCTTCCAACCATCATGCCGAGGGTTGACGTGGATATAAAGCTGAATCATTTGTTTCGAAACGAATTTTCAGGCACCTGATTTTTTTTTGATGGGTAGCATAAGCACCAGCCGTTCGAATTCCCAGTTCTCCATTTTTTTGAAACAAGTGCATGCACTTATTATCACGATAAAAAACAATATCCGTGTTGCATCCCAATTATCAGTCTGTACTTGCAGAATTCTCTCGTTTATTGAGCATGTATATTGTTTTTTCAGGTCAAGCAAGTTTCAACTGGGCTGTAGACTGCCCAGGGTCGGTTTTGTTTTTAACAGGCCCAGCCCATGACGGCAACGGGGCACAAAGATCTAGCAGGTATCTACTAGCCTATGGCCCGCCAGCGTTAGTTATATTTTGTCTTACAACATCCACAGGCAGTTTTTTTACTGAATCAAACACACAGCCTAGTTCTATTTTCCTCTTGAAACGCATGTCCTACATCCGTTTTCTAATCTCTACCTATAGTTTTACTAGTTCATATACACGTATCATTATATTGAAAACACATAAAATTCCCTTTTCATATTTACATCCTTATTTTTGTTGTTTTTTCCCACCCAGCGCTGATTTTTTTACCACTGGTTTTCCCTTAAACCAACTCAATTGTCCCACGTCTTATTTGCTTACAAAAACAAAACAATTTTTTTGGCAAATCAATAAGTTCTTAAAAAATGTTTATCATTTCGGGATTACAACAGTTCGGACTCCACCGAAATATGCAAAATAAGGTTGAACTTTTTGACCGTGGTCCTGGGCAGAAAATGGGCTGTAATAAATTACTTAAGAATTAGCAAATGGGCTGCAAATTATAAAAAAATAGCAAATGGGCTTTTGTTGTCTGCCACAGATTTGGAGGATGACTTGTGGGCCTACTAAGTTCATGCATACACAAGGTTTCTCAAAAAAAACTTAGTCAACAATCGACTCTACCAGCGTCAGACCGTTAGATGTCAATCTAACGGCAATCGTGCTTCTTCAGTCTCTGATCTTCCTGCCCCAGCCGCCCAAACCAGCGCCGTCGGAACCGCCTGCTCCTGCCTCCCGTGGCCGGCAGTGCTGCCTGGCAGGCCTCACGGCCCCATCATACTCGCATCCCTGGCCTGTCTATCCCTCTACTCACCCACACCTCCTGTTATTTTCCGGCGACGGCAGCTGAACCAGTCAACCCTCGTACTCTCCACCGCGTGGGCAGCCACTGTCGTGTCTTCCCCGGCTCCGTGTCGTTCCCTTCGTAGGCCTCGCCGTCGTCCACCGCCCTGGTGCTCTCGGCGCGGCATGGTCAACGATGTCCATCCAATGGCCGTAGTACTTCTTCAACCTCTGATCTTCTTTCCCCAGCCGCCCAAAGCAGTGCCGGTCGTGCCGCATGCTCCTGCCTCCCGTGGCCGGCTGTGCTAACGCGGAGGCCTCACCCTCCCCATACTACTCCCACCACTGGCCACGCCATCCCTCCACTCACCCACTCCCCCTGTTATTCTGCGGCGACGGCAGCCTCACACCACAGCCGAACCAGTGAACCCTCGTACTCCTCTCCGCGTGGGCATCCACTGCCGCGTCTTCCACGGCTCCACGTCGTCCCCTTCCTAGGCCTCGTCGTCGTCCACCGCCGTGGTGCTCTCGGCGCGGCATGGTCAATGTGGTCAACGACCGACTTCCATCGGAAGAGTACTGTACGTGGAGAGGCTGACAGCTGGGTCCACGGCAGCCGCAAGGAAGTGCCTCCTTATTACGTGCAAAATTATTATTCCTCCACCTGACAGCAGGGACCCACCAGACGGGCCACCAGTATTTCGCGGAAAAAACATTTCCCCCTTGACTGCTGGGACCCACCGGACGGGCCACCGTATTTCGTGAAAAAAACATTTGCCCCTGACTGCTGGGACCCACCGGACGGACCACCGTATTTCACGAAAAAACGTTCCCCCCGCTGTCAGCTCGGACCCACCAGAAGTGCCTCCTTATTACGCACAGAAAAATGAATACTCCCCCTGCTAGCTGGGACCCACCATGGTGGGAGGCTGACTTGTGGGCCTACTAAGTTGACGGGGACGGAGGGCTTTGTCAACTTAGTCAATATGAACGATTCTAGTTCCAGTGATCGTACGATGCCCATCCAATGGTCATCGTTCTTCTTCAATCTCTGCTCTTCATGCTCCAGCCGCTCAAACAAGCAGCGGCGGGACTGCCTGCTCCCTCCTCTCCACAACCGGCTCTGCTTCCGCGCAGGCCTCACCGCCCCACCGTACTCCCATCACTGGCCTAGCCATCCCTCTACTCACCCACACTTGTTGTTATTCTCCAGTGACGACAGACGAACCAGTAAACCCTCGTACAGTCGTACTCCCCTCCACATGGGAAACAACTGCCGAGTCTTCCCTGCCTCTGTGTCGTTCCCTTCCTAGGCCTCGCTGTCGTCCACCGCCCTGGTGCTCTCGGCGCGGCCTGGTCAATGTGGTCAACGACCGACATGCATCTGAAGTGGACTGTACGTGGAGAGGCCGACAGCTGGGTCCACAGCCGCACGCAAGGAAAAATGCATCCTTATTACGCGCAAAATAATGATTCCTCCACCTTACATTAGGGACCCACCAAAAGGGCCTCTGTATTTCACAAAAAAAACGTTACCGCCGCTGACAGCTCAGACCCACCAGCTATATCTTCGCACGCAAGGAAGTGCCTCCTTATTACACACAAAAAAATGAATACTCCCCCTGTTAGATGGGACCCAGTATAGTGGCAGGCTGACTTGTGGGCCTACTAAGTTGACGGGGACGGAGGGCTTTGTCAACTTAGTCAATATGCACGATTCTAGCTCCAGTGACCGTACGATGTCCATCCAACGGCCGTAGTGCTTCTTCAACCTCTGGTCTTCTTGCTCCAGCTACCCAAACCAGTGCTGGTCGTGCCTCGTGCTCCTGCCTCCCGTGGCCGGCCGCGATGCGGCGCAGGCCTCACCACCCCCTACTACTCCCACCGCTGGCCAGACCATCCCTCTACTCACCCACACCCCCTGTTATTCTGCGGCGACGGCAGCCTAACACCACAGCGAACCAGTGAATCCTCGTACTCCTCTACGCGTGGGCATCCACTGCCGCGTCTTCCCCGGCTCCGCGTCGTCCCCTTCCTAGGCCTCGCCGTCGTCCACTGCACTGGTGCTCTCGGCGCGGCGTGGTCAACATGGTCAAGGAACGGCTTCCATCGGATGTGAACTGTACGTGGAGAGGCTGACAGCTGGGTCCACGGCCGCAGCAAGTACGTGCCTCTTTATTACGTGCAAAATAATTATTCCTGCACCTGACAACGGGGACCCACCGGACGGGCCACCGTATTTCACGAAAAAATGTTTCCCCCCTGACTGCTGGGACCCACCAGCTACACCTTCGCACGCAAGGAAGTGCGCTCGAGCAAAAAAAAAACGATTCGCCCCCTGACTGTTGGGACCCACCAGCTACATCTTCGCATGCAAGGAAGTGCCTGACAGTCGGGACCCACCTGGTCAAAGCGTACGTACCGTTGTCATTCTGGTCGCAAACGTGTGCGTACATATTGGTTGATGTAGAGGCGCGCATGTGTCATAGTAGAGGCGTGCACGTAGCATGTACACGTACGTACAGCGGCCAGGGTGCAAGAAAGAAAATACGGCCACGTATGTGTACATACGGGCGGGGTCTCGAACACCTACTCGCGCATACATACGGCCAGGGCTCGTGTACATGGCTGGGTCGGAACAGAGAAACAGCATCGCCGCGTTCATGGGGAGGCAACGGAATGTGTCGTGTTCATGGGGAGGCAACGGAATGCGTCGTGTTCATGGGGAGGCAACGAAATGCGTCGTGTTCATCGGGAGGCAACGGAACGCATGGGAGCCAACTGGCTGGGTCGGAACGGAATGCGCGGTCGTGTTCAACGGGAGGGCTTGGACGGAACAGGCGATCGAAACGAGGCCTGGCGTACCGCAGAACGGAGGAAACGGACCTCCTACGGTCTAAACGGGGGTCCTGTTGATCGGGAGGGGTGTGGCGTACCGCAAAACGGACGAAACGGGGGTCCTGTTCATCGGGATGGGTGTGGCGTACCGCAAAACGGGACTCCACGGGATACTGTTCATCTCCACCATCGACCTCCTCCAGCCTCCACGGGCTACCGTCGACCTCCTCCAGCCTCCATGGGCTCCTGTTCATCCAGCCTCCACCGCACGCTACTCCACCGGCTACTGTTCAACCACCCCTCCACCGTCTACTGTTCATCTAGCCCTCCACACCACGGGGTCCTGTTCAACCACCCCTCCACGGGCACCCCTCCATCATCTATTGTTCATCCAGCCCTCCACACCACAGGGTCCTGTTCATCCAAAGGCAACGCCACCGCTCACTGTTCATCCCCCCCCCCCCCCGCAACGCTCACTGTTCATCCCAGAGGCAGCATCGATCGTCTTCAGTTAGCAGCAGTAGCGAAGGAATCGCTCGATCGGGTTCAGTTAACAGCCATCCATCGATCGCTTGGATTCAGTAACGCGTAGCCTGCAGTGCAATCGCTCGGGTTCAGTTAGAGCCCAACGCCTTGCTCGGGTTCAGTTAGAGCCAACACCTCGCACACACGCGCGTACGTGTACGAGAGAAATGCGCATCGCTCGGCCCCCGACCTCCCACCATAACCGGGAACTCCCTGAAATTTTCCTCGCCCTTGCTTCTACCACGGTTTTTTCTGTCATGGACGGCCCAAAGAATGTTATGTAGCTGCGTCTCCGGCCCGCCCAAGACGAAAAGCCCATTTTCTGTCATGATTTTTTGTCATAGAAGTAGGAGCCCACCACATCTATGATGATAACGGGTTTTGTCACAATTATCGTCATAGAAGTGTCATATGTATGACAGAAAAAAATTCCGTTCGACCCAAAATGTCATGGATGTGTCTTTTTTTTGTAGTGTTCCCTAGTCCAATTCGGACCAGTCCATGGGGAGAGGTGCGGCCACCCTTGAGGCCTTTTCTCTCCTTTCCCGTATGGCCATTAAGGCCCAATACGAATTCCCGTAACTCTCCGGTACTCCGAAAAATACCCGAATCACTCGGAACCTTTCCGATGTCCGAATATAACCTTCCAATATATCGATCTTTACGGCTCGATCATTTTGAGACTCCTCCTCATGTCCCCGATCTCATCCGGGACTATGAACAAACTTCGGTCATCAAACCGCATAACTCATAATATAAATCGTCACCAAAGGTTAAGCGTGCGGACCCTACGGGTTCGAGAACTATGTAGACATGACCGAGACACATCTTCAGTCAATAACCAATAGCGGAACCTGGATGCTCATATTGGCTCCTACATATTCTACGAAGATGTTTATCGGTCAAACCGCATAACAACATACGTTGTTCCTTTTGTCATCGGTTTGTTACTTGCCCGAGATTCGATCGTTGGTATCTCAATACCTAGTTCAATCTCGTTACCGGCAAGTCTCTTTACTCGTTCTGTAATGCACCATCTCATAACTAACTCATTAGTCACATTTCTTGCAAGGCTTATAGTGATGTGCATTACCGAGAGGGCCCAGAGATACCTCTCCGACAATCGGAGTGACAAATCCTAATCTCGATCTATGCCAACTCAACAAGTATCATCGAAGACACCTGTAGAGAACCTTTATAATCACCCAGTTACGTTGTGACGTTTGGTAGCACACAAAGTGTTCCTCCGATATTCGGGAGTTGCATAATCTCATAGTCATAGGAACATGTATAAGTCATGAAGAAAGCAATAGCAACAAACTAAAGGATCAAGTGCTAAGCTAACAGAATGGGTCAAGTCAATCACATCAGTCTCTAATGATGTGATCTCGTTAATCAAATGACAACTCATGTCTATGCCTAGGAAACTTAACCATCTTTGATTCAACGAGCTAGACAAGTAGAGGCATACTAGTGACACTCTGTTTGTCTATGTATTCACACATATACTAAGTTTCTGGTTAATACAATTCTAGCATGAATAATAAACATTTATCATGATAAGGAAATATAAATAAAAACTTTATTATTACCTCTAGGGCATATTTCCTTCAGTCTCCCACTTGCACTAGAGTCAATAATCTAGTTCACATCACCATGTGTTTTAACACCAATATTCACATATGTATGTGATTAACACCCATAGTTCACATCGTCATGTGATCAACACCCGAAGGGTTTACTAGAGTTTATAATCTAGTTCACATCGCTATGTGATTAACACCCAAAGAGTACTAAGGTGTGATCATGTTTTGCTTGTGAGAGAAGTTTAGTCAACGGGTCTGCCACATTCAGAGCCGTATGTATTTTGCAAATATTCTATGTCTACAATGCTCTGCACGGAGCTACTCTAGCTAATTGCTCCTACTTTCAGTATGTATCCAGATTGAGACTTAGATTCATCTGGATCGGTGTAAAAGCTTGCATCGATGTAACTCTTTACGATGAGCTCTTTTATCACCTCCATAATCGAGAAATATTTCCTTAGTCCTCATTAAGGATAATTTTGACCGCTATCCAGTGATCTACTCCTAGATCAAAATTGTACTCCCTTGCCAAACTCAAGGCAGGGTACACAATAGGTCTGGTACACATCACAACATACTTTATAGAACCTATGACTGTGGCATAGGGAATGACATTCATTCTCTTTCTATTTTCTGCCGTGGTCGGGTTTTGAGTCTTACTCAACTTTACACCTTGTAATACATGCAAGAACCCTTTCTTTGACTGATCCATTTTGAACTTCTTCAAAACTTTACCAAGGTATATACTCATTGAAAAATCTTATCAAGCATCTTGATCTATCTCTATTGATCTTGATGCTCAATATGTAAGCAGCTTCATGGAGGTCTTTCATTCAAAAAACTCTTATTCAAGTATCCCTTTATGCTATGCAGAAATTCTATATCGTTTCCAATCAACAATATGTCATCCACATATAATATTAGAAATGTTACAGAGCTCCCACTCACTTTCTTATAAACACAGGCTTCTCCAAAAGTCTGCATAAAACCATATGCTTTGATCAACTCATCAAAGCATATATTCCTAACTCCAAGAGGCTTGCACCAGTCCATAAATGGATCGCTGGAGCTTGCACACTTTGTTAGCACCCTTTGGATCGACAAAACCTTCTGGTTGCATCATATACAACTCTTCTTCCAGAAATCCATTTAGGAATGCAGTTTTGACATCCATCTGCCGAATTTCATAATCATAAAATGCAGCAATTGCTAACATGATTCGGACGGATTTAAGCATCGCTACAGTTGAGAAAATCTCATTGTAGTCAACACCTTGAACTTGTTGAAAAACCTTTTATGACAAGTCGAGCTTTGTAGATAGTAACACTACTATCAGCGTCCGTCTTCCTCTTGAAGATCCATTTATTTTCTATGGCTTGCCGATCATCGGGCAAGTCCACCAAAGTCCACACTTTGTTCTCATACATGGATCCCATCTCAGATTTCATGGCCTTCAAGCCATTTCGCGGAATTTGGGCTCATCAACACTTCCTCTTAGTTCGTAGGTTCATCATGGTCTAGTAACATGACTTCCAGAATAGGATTACCGTACCACTCTGGTGTGGACCGTACTCTGGAAGATCTACGAGGTTCTGTAGTAACTTGGTGTGAAGTTTCATGATCATCATCATTAGCTTCCTCACTAATTGGTGTAGGAATCACTGGAACTGATTTTTGTGATGAACTACTTTCCAATTCGGGAGAAGGTACAATTACCTCATCAAGTTCTACTTTCCTCCCACTCACTTCTTTCAAGAGAAACTCCTTCTCTAAAAAAAGTATCCATTCTTATCAACAAATATCTTGCCTTCGGATTTGTGATAGAAGGTGTGTCCAACAGTTTCCTTTGGGTATTCTATGAAGACGCACTTCTCCGATTGGGATTCGAGTTTATCAGGTTGAAGCTTTTTCACATAAGCATCACAACCCCAAACTTTAAGAAACGACAACTTTGGTTTCTTGCCAAACCATAGTTCATACGGTGTCGTCTCAACGGATTTAGATGGTGCCCTTTTCAACGTGAATGTAGCTGTCTCTAATGCATAACCCCCAAAACGATAGTGGTAAATCGGTAAGAGACATCATAGATTGCACTATATCCAATAAAGTACGGTTATGATGTTCGGACACACCATTATGCCGTTGTGTTCCAGGTGGCATGAATTTGTGAAACTATTCCACATTGTTTTAATTGAAGACCAAACTCGTAACTCAAATATTCATCTCCGCGATCAGATCGTAGAAACTTTATTTTCTCGTCACGATGATTTTCCACTTCACTCTGAAATTCTTTGAAATTTTCAAATGTTTCAGACTTATGTTTCATCAAGTAGATATGCCCATATCTTCTCAAATCATATGTGAAGGCCAGAAAATAACGATGCCCGCCGCGAGCCTCAACACTCATCGGACCGCATACATCAGTATGTATTATTTCCAATAAGTCAGTTGCTCGCTGCATTGTTCTGGAGAACGGAGTCTTAGTCATCTCGCCCATGAGGCATGGTTCGTAAGCTCAAGTGATTCATAATCAAGTGATTACAAAAGCCCATCGGCATGGAGTTTCTTCATGCGCTTTACACAATATGACCTAAACGGCAGTGCCACAAATAAGCTGCACTATCATTATTAACTTTGCATTTTTTGGTTTCAATATTATGAATATGTGTATCACTATGACCGAGATTCAATAAACCATTTATATTGAGTTTATGACCATAGAAGGTTCTATTCATGTAAATAGAACAACAATTATTCTTTGACATAAATGAATAACCGTATTGCAATAAACATGATCCAATCATATTCATGCTCAACGCAAACACCAAATAATATTTATTTTAGGTTCAACACTAATCCTGAAGGTAAAGGGAGTATGGAACCCACAGTCTATCTCACAGTATCGGCCAATTTCCCTTTGCCCAGTTTTGTATAAATTGGCCATTAAAAATAAAATCAGGGAATTTATGGATGAGATAATTAGTGAAGAACAAAATGCTTTTATCCCCGGACGCCTAATTACTAACAACGTGCTAGTCGAGTTCGAGAGTGTCCATGCTATGTGGAAAAGGAAGAAGTGAAGGAAATATGTCCTAGAAGCAATAATAAATTTGTTATTTATATTTCCTTATATCATGATAAATGTTTATTATTCATGCTATAATTGTATTAACCAGAAACTTAGTACATGTGTGAATACATAGACAAACAGAGTGTCCCTAGTATGCCTCTACTTGACTAACTCGTTAATCAAAGATGGTTAAGTTTCCTAACCATGGACATGTGTTGTCATTTGATGAACGGGGTTACATCACTAGAGAATGATGTGATGGACAAGACCCATCCATTAGCTTGGCACTATGATTGTTTAGTTTATTGCTATTGCTTTCTTCATGACTTATACATGTTCCTATGACTATGAGATTATGCAACTCCCGAATACCGGAGGAACACCTTGTGTGCTATCAAACATCACAATGTAAATGGGTGATTATAAAGATGCTCTACAGGTGTCTTCGATGGTGTTTGTTGAGTTGGCATAGATCGAGATTAGGATTTGTCACTCCGTGTATCGGAGAGGTATCTTTGGGCCCTCTCGGTAATGCACATCACTATGAGCCTTGCAAGCAATGTGACTAATGACTTAGTCACAGGATGATGCATTACAGAACGAGTAAAGAGACTTCCCGGTAACGAGATTGAACTAGGTATGATGATACCGACGTCCGAATCTAGGGGAAGTAACACACCGATGACAAAGGGAACAACGTATGTTGTTGTGCGGTTTGACCGATAAAGATCTTCATAGAATATGTAGGAACCAATATGAGCATCCATGTTCCTCTGTTTTTTATTGACCGGAGATGTGTCTCGGTCATGTCCACATAGTTCTCGAACCCGTAGGGTCCGCACGCTTAACGTTCGATGACGATATGTATTATGAGTTATGTAATTTTATGTACCGAAGGTTGTTAGGACCCATATGAGATCACGGACATGACGAGGAGTCTCGAAATGGTCGAGACATAAAGACTGATATATTGGAAGGTTATATTCGGACACCAGAATGGTTCCGAAGTGTATCGGGTATTTCCGGAGTACCGGGAGGTTACCAAAACCCCCGAGGGATTAATGGGCCATAATGGGCCTTAGTGGAGAAAATAGAGGGCCGGATAGAGGTGGGGTGCGGCCCCCCTTGCCCAGTCCGAATTGGACAAGGGAAGGGGGCGCCCCCCTCCTTCCTTCTCTTCTCTCCTCTTTCCCTTCTTCTCCTTCTTGGACTAGGAAAGGAGGAAACCTACTCCTACTAGGAGCAGGATTCCTCCCCCCTTGGCGCGCCCCTTGTGGCCGGCCGGCCTCCTCCTCCCCTCCTTTATATACAGTGGAGGAGGCACCCCATAGACACACAAGTTGATTTTTAGCCGTGTGTGCTGCCCTCTCCACAGTTTTCCACCTCGGTCATATTGTCGTATTGCTTAGGCGAAGCCCTGCGTCTGTAACTTCATCATCACCGTCAACACGCCATCATGCTGACACAACTCACCCTCGGCCTCAACTAGATCAAGAGTACAAGGGACGTCACCAAGCTGAACGTGTGCAGATAGCAGAGGTGTCGTGTGTTTGGTACTTGATCGGTTGGATCGCGAAGACGTTCGACTACATCAACCACGTTACTTAACGCTTCTGCTTTCGGTCTACGAGGGTACGTAGACACACTCTCCCCTCCCACTGATATGCATTTCCTAGATAGATCTTGCTTGATCGTAGGAATATTTTTGAAATACTATGTTCCCCAACAAGAAGGGGAAGAATTATACGTGTGCTATCAAACTTGACATGATGAAAGCCTATGATCGAGTCGAATGGAGCTTCCTTGAATCTATCTTACTCAAGTTTGGTTTTGGCATTAATATTGTTAGACTGATCATGAAGTGCGTAACTTCGGTTTGTTTTTCTGTTCATGTAAATGGGGAGCTCTTGCCTTTTTCAGTCCCTCTCGTGGATTGAGACAGGTGTCGGTGTCAAAACCGGCGGATCTCGGGTAGGGGGTCCCAAACTGTGCGTCTAGGCCGGATGGTAACAGGAGGCAGGGGACATGAAGTTTTACCCAGGTTCGGGCCCTCTTGATGGAGGTAAAACCCTACGTCCTGCTTGATTAATATTGATGATATGGGTAGTACAAGAGTAGATCTACCACGAGATCAGAGAGGCTAAACCCTAGAAGCTAGCCTACGGTATGATTGTATGTTGTGATTGTTTTCCTACAGACTAAAACCCTTCGGTTTATATAGGCACCGAAGAGGGTTAGAGTTACACAAGGTCGGTTACAAAGGAGGAGATATCCATATTCGCATTGCCTAGCTTGCCTTCCACACCAAGTAGAGTCCCATCCCGACACGAGACGAAGTCTTCAATCTTGTATCTTCATAGTCTAACAGTCCGGCCAATGGAGATAGTCCGGCTGTCCGGAGACCCCCTAATCCAGGACTCCCTCAGTAGCCCCTGAACCAGGCTTCAATGACAATGAGTCCGCGTGTAGTATTGTCTTCGGCATTACAAGGCGGGTTCCTCCTCCGAATACATCACAGAAGAATTTGAATACGAGGATAGTGTCCGAACCTGCAAAATAAGTTCCACATTCCACCGCAGAGGGAATAATTTTTCCGCGGATCTAATTTGATGGCTTGTTTTGGCAGCATGACGTTATGTCATGGCCCGGTGATTATTCGAACCGTTTCTTTTAACCAGCTCCACACATAACGCGAGGCGGTTTCTCGACACATCTTGCCGAAGCAGAGATCATGTTCCCCCAATTACAGGATTCTCATTAATGTGGTCGTGGGTAACCCAACCGTGTCTAGGACTCCTAGATTATAGGCAAGTCCCAAACGGCTACGGAGAGGACGCTTGATATTCACCCCCTTTATAAGGGGCAAGGTTTTTGCTTTTTCCCTCTCTTGCTCAATCGAACCCTTGCCCCGCCTCGAGTTCTAACACCCAAAGCCCAGGTTAGGTGCTCCAGATCTTCAACCATGTCCGGATCCATCCTTCAAGGCCGATGGACGCCCTCCTCCGTTACGGAAGAGGACATTAAGAAGTTGAGGGAGGCCAGATACCTGACCGCCGAGGTTTCGCATCGGCTGCCTGCTCGAGGGCAGATTGTCCCTACTCCCGAACCCAATGAGAACGTTGTGTTTGTCTCCCACTTCCTCCGAGGTCTAGTCCTCACTCTGGATCCTTTCGTCAGGGGTTTGATGTTCTATTACGAGCTGGATTTCCACGATCTAGCTCCGGACTCCTTTCTCCACATCTCCACATTTATTGTTGTGTGTGAGGCCTTCCTCCGCGTTACCCCTCACTTCAGCCTGTGGCTCAAGACCTTTGAAGTAAAGCCGAAGATGATCGAGGGGCAACACGCAGCGTGCGGAGGTGCATCAATAGGCAGGATGGCAGGAGCTCCATGGTCGAAAGGTTCCTTTCCAGAGGTGTCCGAATTATGGCAACGGGAGTGGTTTTACGTCATGGCTCCCAGAAGTGCCAAGTGGGCGGCTGCCCCCGCTTTCTGCTCGGGCCCCCCACCACAACTGATGTCATGGATTAGCAGAGGTCTGAGCTGGGGTCCAGCCAAGGACGTGCCAATACTGCAAAGCCGCGTCCGAGATCTCTTCGGGGAGATTTTAATTTAGTTGCGGTAATACAAGTTATGCTGGTTCGTCAAGTCCAGCCTTGCAAACGCCGGCCCCTTCGCTTGTGGGAGTTCAACCCAGAGGGACCACGTGCCATTCAAAGTTTCCTCGGCCTGACGCACGAGGAGATGTACAAGTCATTCTTCGGACCTCAAGTAGAATGTCCGGATATTACCGAGGATGTGGGCCTGAGCAGTAACCGCGCCGCCGAACAAGTAAGAAATACTCTAGCCGAACACACTGTCTTTTATTCAAAGTTATTTCTGAGAGTTCGCTTTTTGACCAGGACTGGCTAACAAAGGCGAAGATGATTCGGTGTTTGGCCCCCCTCCCTGAGGGTTTGGAAAATCCGGTATTGATAAAGATGCTCAAAGTCGCACCGTGCCTGGAGCCCTTGAAGGAAGATACCGGGGGGGATAATACAGGCGGACGCGGGCCCCCATCGCCGCCCGTTCCAACTGAGGGAACGAGCGTCTCCATGAAGGAGGACGACCGGGGGAGGAAAAGGACTGCTTCCGAGGATCCAGAAGCCGAAGCCTCCAAACGGGAGAAGAAGTCTCCCACAGAGGGTCCTGCCTCGGGGGGGTGCTTTTGCCGCACAAAGTCCGCGGGGGGGTCAGCCCTCCAACGAGTCGTAAGTGATCCAAAATACTTAATAGTAAAGGTATGCTATCTTTTTTCTCCGAGAAAATAACCACCGCATATATCTTGCAGTTTGGGCCTTAGCCCCTCCCAAATGAGCTCGTCTTCGGGGGATCTTCTTCCAGAGATGATGGAGAGCGAAATTCCTCCCCCGAACTCCTCCGCTCCAGAAGCGGGCGACCCCGAAGTGTCGTCACAGAGGGCCTCTCCGGATCCGGTGAGGCCAGAAGATAATCTCGTAGACCCCTAAAGTCCCTAGTGTCCGGCTCCCAAAGAGAGCATACAAAAGAGTCCGGCACCGTCTGGTGTGCGGTCGGACGTTCTGAGGGAGTTGGTGGGGCGAGCGGCCATCTCAGAAGAACACCGTATGCTGATGGGTATGGTGATGGAGAGAATCTCGTCCGCCGAAAGCGGATTACATGAAGCCTTTATGAGTCTACTGACAGGCTTTGAGGTACGTGAGACAATATGTGATAGTACTGCACATGTTAGGTGTGCCCTGTGTAGATAGTAGCCCCTGAGACTCTGGTTGTCGTTGAGAACGGCAGCGAACAGAGGATCATATTCCCAGGCAATAACCATACTGCCCCTATGTGCAGGTGGTGGAAGCTCCGGTGGCTAGCCGGACTAGTGAGTTTGCCAAATTAAAACGGCAACTGGATGCGGCGGACGCCGACATCGATCTTGTTAACAAGAGGCTTGACGAGGCACAAGGTAAGTGTTATTATCCGGTGAACGCCACATAGTAAGAGCAGCATGATGCCAGTATCTTTAATATGTTGTGACTGTAGATGGAGCTGCCACCGTAGAAGCCTTGCGGGCAGAACTTGTCCGAGCCAAGGAACAAGCGAGGATTAGTAATGTGGCTTCTTTGAAGGCGGCCGAAGAGTTGAAAGCCGAGAAGGCCGCACATTGCAAGAGCCAAGAGAAGATGGCCAAGATGGCCGTAGAATTAAAAGACACCGCCGACCGTTGTCGGTTACTTGAAAAAGAAAACTGAGCGAAGGCAACGGACCTTGAGAAGGCCGCGGCGGCGGACAAAGACACCTGTTCTGCTATGAGAGCGAAGAAGGAGGAGCTGCGGGAAGCCGGGGATATTGCGGCTGGGAAACCCTTCATGTGACGGAGGAAGTTTGGAGATCCACGGTATGCCCCTCTGGATCGGCTGTGGAGTTTGGCAGATGCGTATATGGATTTGGCGGCGAGCGCTGCCGATGCAGCCAAGTATTTCCAAGGTCAGACAGATCATGAAGTGGACAAGCTGTTCTGGACGCAATTCCACATTCCAGAGCGTCTGCTTACATTGACTGACCAGCTAGCCGAATGGGCCGAACTGAATAGGTTGTCCGGACTCGCCATAAGGTCTGTTGTGGATCAGCTATGGCCGGAAAGGCCAAAGCCAACCAGCTATTTCAGCTTAGTGCAGCAGTTCCTTGATGCGGTGCCGCGCATTAATGCGATGAAGAGGTCGGCGTGCATAGAAGGCTCGTGGATGGCCCTTGCCCGTGTTAAAGCATACTGGGCGGAGATGGACGCTACCACTGTTGCGGCGCAGGGTTCGGCCATAGGTCGGGTGGCTGCCGAGCATTATTTCGAGGAGGTTCTCAAGGGTGCTCGTTTGATAGAGGCCCAATGCTCGAAGAATATTATGTTTGAGTGATATGTATTCTCATTGTAAGCACAATGCTTTTATGAAGTTTTTATAAGGTTATGTTTATACTTTTTTCTGAAAGTAGTACGATGCCTCCTGCGCGGCCGTTTATGTATACATGTGTATAACCTGAAAGATTGCAGCCGTCGGCTTCAACCCCCACGCATATAATGCGGAGGTGCTCGCAAAAAATGCATGTTCACACTTAACCCAATGTCTTGGTCCTATTAAGGAGGTGATAGCGTAGCGAGCGAGGCAACCGGACTATAATGCTTTAACACTTTCACTTAGCCATAGGAGTTTGACAGCGGGGCTACTAGATAGCCCCTGGTGGCTCCGCACTCTCCCGGTCGTGGGGTGTGTACATGCCTGGCCGGAAAACGGCCCTTTGTTAAGGCGGAGGAATTCTAACATTCCGATATGTCACCGAGTGGTTGACCAGTCTCACGCTATATCATGAAAGTCAGTTTTCGGCTTTCTCTACTGAGGTGCTCATCCGGATGAACCAGGGCACAATCGCAGTAGTTCTCCTGGTGCTACCTTAGCCGGTAAAACGGAACATAAGGCACCAAAACACAGGAGCCGGGCAAACCCAACATTTGACCAAAGACAATGATTCGGAGCTGATGCATATAAGGCCAAACTCGCGACGCCGAACACTCCCTAAGGCATTCGGTATTTATGGTATAAACCGGGCCTAAATAGTGCCCCTCGTAAGAAGCCCCCTGTGTCCATGTACGTGCATTATTCTGACGTGGCCACATGCCAAGACGTCAGCATCCTTCTCAACTATGCTGGGAATTCGGTGGATATGTATCAACAAGAGACAGTAAAAAAAGGTTTACGTAGGGTCTTAATCTAAAAAGAATCCTTGGAGCGGGTCCCTGCTGCACATCTGCGCCTGTGTCTCCGTTGTGCCGTATCCTGGATGGGTGTAGCACGATGATCATCAGTAAAATAGAGGAACGTAGGTGAAAAAGTTGCCATGCAAAAGGATAGTTTTTAAGGGAACCAAGTGTAGTTCAAGATGTGTAAAAAATTGCCACTTGTCTGCGCGCGTTGAGCCCTTTGTATAGGGGTGTGACCATTGATCCGGTATGAATTACATATAGCTGTGTAGGACTCGTCCAACCATGTCTGAGGTCTTGATGACCTGTTAAATGCTTTCGTTGGTGAGGCCGTTTTTAGTGTGCGGCTGCCAAGGCAGCCGCACTCTCTTCGGCGTGCAAAGATCGCTTAATATTTCTGTTTACTATAATGATGCCATGTTGACCGGGCATCTTGAGTGTGAGGGAAGTGTAGTGCGGTATTGCATTAAAGCGAGCGAAAGCTTCGCGTCCGAGTAGTGCTTGATAGCCACTTTGGAACGGAGCGATGTGGAAGGTTAAATGTTCGCTACGGAAGTTATCGGGGGAGCCGAATATAACTTTTAGCAGCAGGGAGCCCGTGCAATGAGCCCAAGGGCCTGGCGTTACTCCTTTGAAGGTAGTATTGCTATGGCAAATTTTTGTTGGGTCTATCCCCATTTCGCGGATTGTATCCTGATAAATCAGGTTTAGACTGCTGCCACCGTCCATCAGGACTCGTGTGAAGTGATATCCGCCAATTATTGGGTCTAATACCAGGGCAGCCCATCCTGCACGCTGGATAGTTGCTGAGTAATCACGATGGTCGAAAGTGATCGGTTGAGACGACCAGTGGCAGGACTCCGTGGTGATAGGCCCTTGGGCATATTTTTCTGGGAGTGCCGTTTTGTTTCTTCCCTTAATCACGTGTAACACGTTTACTGTTTTGACTTCTGGTGGAAATTTCTTTTGTTCCCCAGTGTCTTGCTTGAGAGGCTCATTCTCGTCTTCGCTTGGTGTATCCTCCCCCTTGTGTACGGCGTTGAGCTTACCGGGCTGCTTGAAGACCCAACATTCTCTATGGGTATGATTAGCAGGTTTACCAGGGGTGCTATGGATCTGACATATTTGGTCCAGAATTTTGTTTAGGCTGGATAGTTCGTCTCTGGCGCCTTTAGAGGGTGGCTTTTATTGACCTGGCCGAGAGCTTTTGAATCCGGCGTTTACTGGCGTGCTCTTCGTGTTGTCTTCTTTATTCCGGCGTTTGTTACTGCTATTGCACCGTGATTTCCCGTTTCCATCTCTAACTTCAGATGTATTGGGGTTGCTGGTGCTGCATCTAGCTAGCCAGCTGTCCTCACCCGCGCAAAAAGCGGGTCATGAGGCTTGCTAATGCTGCCATTGTTCTCGGCTTTTCTTGGCCGAGGTGTCTGGCGAGCCATTCGTCACGGATGCTATGCCTAAAAGCTGCCAAGGCTTCGGCGTCCGGATAGTCGACAATTTGGTTCTTTTTAGTAAGAAACCTGTTCCAAAGTTCTCGGGCTAACTCTCCGGGCTGTTGAGTTATATGACTCAAATTGTCCGCGTCCGGAGGTCGGACATAAGTCCCTTGGAAATTTTCCCGAAAATTGTTTTCGAGCTCTTCCCAGCTTCCAATGGAGTTTTCGGGGAGGCCTTTAAGCCAGTGACGAGCTGGCCCTTTGAGGTTGAGGGGTAAGTACTTGATGGCGTGGAGATCATCTCCTCGAGCCATATGGATATGGAGGATATAATCCTCAATCCAGACCCCAGGGTTTGTTGTTCTGTCGTATGCCTCTATGTTTACGGGTTTGAATCCCTCTGGAAATTCATGGTCCAGCACCTCATCGGTGAAACATAGGGGTGGTGCAGCACCCCTGTATCTGGGTGTACCGCATTGTTCGGATGTTTGTCGTGTTACATTGTATGCTGGGGCGCTCTTGCGTGGTCCATAGATGGATCTGGTTGCGCTGTCCTTTTGGTGCGAGCCCTCGCGTGGATCGCGTATTGGCTTGTGAGTGGCGTTATTTGCCGCTCGATGTTGGCCGTGAGGTCGTCTATCCGGCCAGGTGGCTGTTTTGATTTTTGGTTGTGGGGGGTCTGAGGCCTCCTCATCGAATTCAGGTAGCAACTTCCGCTTTGGGTAGCTCTTGGTGGGGCAATTGTCGCGCGTACCTCGCTGCTGCGTTGAGTACTTTACTCCATCTGAGTTGGAGTGTGTCTTGCGCAGCCTTGAGCCTTTGCTTCTGCTTTTTCAGACTCCTCGCGGTGGCAACAAGCCTTTGACGGGCATTCTGCTGCTCTGGGTGCCTGTCCGGCGTTATGTCGCCCGGACTATTATCTTTGACAGAATTGGTTTGTTCGGTTTGATTCTCCGCATTGCCGTGGTCCGGCAGTGGTTCGCCCTGCTCCAACGCTAGGTCTGTATGGTCGTTATTTCTGCCGAGGCGGGATTTGGGGCGGCGCTTGCGCTGCCGCTTTGACTGCTTCTCGAGGGAACAAGACTTCGGTGCGTCCTTCCGTTCCTCGTCGTCGTCTTCTTTTGGTGTATCCACCATGTATACGTCATATGATGAAATGGACGTCCAGCACCCTGTGGGCGGTGGTTCCTCTCTGCCTACCGCATCGTCGTCCATACCGTCGATGTCTTCAGAGTCGAAGTCGAGCATGTCGGTTGAGTCATCGACAGTGGCTATTAAGTGGGTGGTGGGTGGGCGTCGAATTTCTTCGACGTCCGCATCCCAATCCTATTGGCCATAATCCGGCCAGGGCTCTCTTGACAAAGAGAGAGACCTTAGTGAATTCAGAATGTCGCCGAAGGGCGAGTGCTGAAAGATATCCGCGGCGGTGAATTCCATGATCGGCGCCCAATCGGATTCGATTGACAGGGGCGCGGGTGGTTCGGAGTCAGAAAAAAAGAGTCCGGCACCTTGGTGTCACGGGCTGCGCATAGGGGTTTGCTGGTGTTCGGCTCGATCGCCGTTGAGACTGTAGCCCCTGAGGCGGTGTCTAACCATTTGTCCTCGATTGGCGCAGTTGGCTCCAAACTAAGGGTCAGAGCTGATGCGGGCGCGGCTTCTGGGGTACTGTTCGGCGGCATAGCTAGGTCATACCCGTCGCGACAGTGCGGCGCGCCCGGCTGTGGCTCGAATCCGTCAAAGATCAGGTCTCCGCGGATGTCGGCCGTGCAGTTCAAACTTACAAATCTGACCTGATGGCCAGGGGCGTAGCTTTCAATCTGCTCCAAATGGCCAAGCGAATTAGCCCGCAGTGCAAAGCCGCCGAATACGAAGATCTGTCCGGGGAGAAAAGTCTCACCGTGGACCGTATCGCTATTGATGATAGTAGGAGCCATCAAGCCTAATGTTGATTCGGGCCCTCTTCATGGAGGTAAAACCCTATGTCATGCTTGATTAATATTGATGATATGGGTAGTACAAGAGTAGATCCACCACGAGATCAGAGAGGCTAAACCCTAGAAGCTAGCCTACAGTATGATTGTATGTTGTGATTGTTGTCCTATAGACTAAAACCCTTCGGTTTATATAGACACCGAGGGTTAGGGTTACACAAGGTCGGTTACAAAGGAGGAGATATCTATATTCATATTGCCTAGCTTGCCTTCCACGCCAAGTAGAGTCCCATCCGGACATGAGACGAAGTCTTCAATCTTGTATCTTCATAGTCTAACAGTCCGGCCAATGGAGATAGTCCGGCTGTCCGGAGACCCCCTAATCCAGGACTCCCTCAACAGGGATGCCCCATGTCACCGTTTTTGTTCCTCATATTTGCAGAAGGTTTTTCATGCTTACTCAAATATTATGGCACCATTGATAGAGGAATCAGAGCCAATTTTAGAGCCCCATGGGTCAATCACCTGCTATTCGCGGACGACAACTTCATTTTATGAAGGCAGAAGACCTAAGTGCGGCTAGGCTGAACAACATACTTCAAATCTATGGTTCTACATCGGGTCAGCGTGTAACCAGAGAGAAAAGTGCTATCTTCTTCAGGTCAAACACACCGGCTTCATCCAGACAAGCTATCAAAAATGCTTTGGACATCCATGTTGAGGCGTTTAGTGAGCAATATTTGGGTCTCCCAACTGTTGTTGGTAAAATCACTAGCGGCACCTTCCATCATATAAGGGAAAGATCTATGAGTAAAATGCAGGGATGGTCAGAGAGACTCTTTGCTTGTGCAGGGTGAGAAACCTTACTGAAGTCCATTATCCAAGAAATTGCCACATATAGCATGAGTGTCTTTTTATTGACCAAGAAGGTATGCAAGAGTATCACATCTTGCATGGCTAAATTTTGGTGGAGCAACTCCATTCATAAGCAATCATTACACTGGATCTCATGGCAGAAGCTACCAACACCAAAATGTAGAGGGGGCATGGGTTTTCGCGACCTTCACCTCTTTAATTTGGCACTACTGGGTAAGCAAGGATGGCGCCTCATCACTAATCCTAATACCCTTTTGTGCAAGAGTGCTCAAGAGTAAATACTTCTCGGATACTTATTTTATGCAAGCCACAAATCCAAGCTCATCCTCTGCAACTTGGAGAGCTATCGTGCCTGGACAGGAAGCGTTAACTACTGGGCTTATTAAGCGGGTAGGAGATGGATCCAGCATATCGATATGGAATGATAAGTGGATTCCATCAACAGCTACAATGGTTCCCCTAGTTAGACCTACAAACACCTCTGTTTCACTTGTTAGTGATCTGATTGATACAGGCACATGGTCATGGAGGAGGGAACTAATTCGGGACACTTCTATACCCTCAGATGCGCAAGCTATTTTGAATATACCACTGCGATCTGGACGTGGTGATGATTTTTCTCGCTTGGGCAAAGGAGGCTTCAGGCAACTACACCATAAAGTCAGCGTACCAAGTTCTAGTGACTCGCAACGAGCTTCAAGCTCCAGAGGAAGGGCAGGTTACCGGATCCATATTTGATAACTAACGGCTGTGGAATTCGCTATGGAAGCTTAATGCTTTACCCAAGGTCAGAGTTTTCTTCTAGCGAGTTTTGAGGGGTATTTTACCTGATGAATGCACCCTGGTACATCGACACATAGGGTAGCAGAACCTATGCAAGATTTGTTTGACCAGTAAGGAGGACCCGGAGCATGCACTATTGAAGTGCGCACATGCAGTAAGTTTCTGGTGAAGGAAATATGCCCTAGAGGCAATAATAAAGTTATTATTTATTTCCTTATATCATGATAAATGTTTATTATTCATGCTAGAATTGTATTAACCAGAAACTTAGTACATGTGTGAATACATAGACAAACTAAGTGTCACTAGTATGCCTCTACTTGACTAGCTCATTAATCAAAGATGGTTAAGTTTCCTAGCCATGGATAAGAGTTGTCATTTGATGAACGGGATCACATCATTAGAGAATGATGTGATTGACTTGACCCATCCGTTAGCTTAGCACGATGACCATTTAGTTTGTTGTTATTGCTTTCTTCATAACTTATACATGTTCCTATATCTATGAGATTATGCAACTCCTGGACACCGGAGGAACACTTTGTGTGCTACCAAACGTCACAACGTAACTGGGTGATTATAAAGGTGCTCTACAGGTGTCTCCAATGGTGTTTGTTGAGTTGGCATAGATCGATATTAGGATTTGTCTCTCCGAGTATCGGAGAGGTATCTCTAGGCCCTCCCGGTAATGCACATCACTATAAGCCTTGCAAGCATTGTGACTAATGAGTTAGTTGCGTGATGATGCATTACGGAACGAGTAAAGAGACTTGTCGGTAACGAGATTGAACTAGGTATTGAGATACCGACGATCGAATCTCAGGCAAGTAACATACCGATGACAAAGGGACAACGTATGTTGTTATGCGGTTTGACAGATAAAGATCTTCGTAGAATATGTAGGAATCAATATGAGCATCCAGGTTCCGCTATTGGTTATTGACCGAAAGTGAGTCTCGGTCATGTCTACATAGTTCTTGAACCCGTAGGGTCCGCACGCTTAACGTTCGGTGACGATTGATATTATGAGTTTATGTGTTTTGATGAACTGAAGATTGTTCGGAGTCCTGGATGTGATCACGGGCATGACGAGGAGTCTTGAAATGGTCGAGACATAAAGATTGATATATTGGAAGCCTATATTTGGACATCGGAATGGTTCCGAGTGGTTCGGGCATTTTTCTGGAGTACCGGGAGGTTACCAGAACCCCCGAGAGAAGTTATGGGCCTTATGGGCCATAAGAAGGAAGCACACCAGCCCACAAGGGGTTCGTGTGCCCCCCTTGGGCATGAGGCCGAATTGGGATAGGTTTGGGGGGGGGGCTTTCCTTCTCTCCTACTCCTCCTTCCCTTCCTCTCCTAATCCACCTAGGGAAGGGGGGAATCCTACTCACGGTGGGAGTAGGACTCCCCTAGGGCACGCCATAGAGTGCGCCGGCCCCTCCCCTCCTCCACTCCTACTCTCTGAGAATCTTTCTCAATTCTTTTAGGGTGGCCCTCAGGATACAAAGGTTCCTGAGTCATTTTACCCCCTCTAGCCATAACTCTAACAGCATTATCATTTTTTCTTATTATTTAATTCATTGAGCAAATCATTCTGAGCTTTAAGTACTTGTTCTACTTGAGTGGTAACCATAGAAGCATATTTACTAATAAGTTTAAGTTCACCTTTAACTCTAGACATATAATCACTCAAGTGTTCAATCATATAGGCATTGCGTTTCAATTGTCTACCAACATAAGCATTGAAGTCTTCTTGTTTAACCATAAAATTATCGAACTCATCCAAGCATTGGCTAGCAAACTTAGTAGATGGGACTTCACATTTATCAAATCTATAGAGAGAATTTACCTTTACTACATGTGTTGGTTTATCAAGACCATGTATCTCTTCAATAGGCGGTAAATTCTTAACATCTTCAGCTTTAATACTTTTTTCTTTCATAGATTTCTTTGCCTCTTGCATATCTTCAGGACTGAGAAATAGAATACCCCTTTACTTCGGAGTTGTCTTAGGAGCTGGTTGAGGAAGTGTCCAATTATTTTCATTAGTAAACATATTATTCAATAGCAATTCAGCTTGATCAACAGTTCTTTCCCTGAAAACACAACTAGCACAACTATCCAGGTGGTCTCTGGAAGCATCGGTTAGTCCATTATAAAAGATATCAAGTATTTCATTTTTCTTGAGAGGATGATAAGGTAAAGCATTAAGTAATCGGATAAGCCTCCCCCAAGATTGTGGGAGACTCTCTTCTTCAATTTGCACAAAATTATATATTTCCCTCAAGGCAGCTTGTTTCTTATGAGCGGGGAAATATTTAGCAGAGAAGTAATAAATCATATCCTAGGGACTATCCACACAACCAGGATTAAGAGAATTAAACCATGTTTTAGCATCACCCTTTAATGAGAATGGAAACAACTTAAGGATAAAGTAATAGCGAGTTTTCTCATCATTAGTGAACAGGGTGGCTATATCATTTAATTTATTAAGATGTGCCACAACAGTTTCAGATTCATAGCCATAAAAAGGATCAGATTCAACCAAAGTAATTAACTCAGGATCGACAGGAAAATCATAATCCTTATCAGTAATAAAGATAGGTGAAGTAGCAAAAGTAGGGTGATGTTTCATTCTAGCATTCAAAGATTTTTCTTTAAGCTTAGCCAATAATTTCTTAAGATCATATCTATCATTGCAAGCTAAGAAGTCTCTAGAAGTTTCTTCATCCATAACATAACCCTCAGGCACAACAGGCAATTCATATCTAGGGGGAGAATCTTCATCATCACTTTCATTAATATTATCAGTTTCAATAATTTCATTCTCTCTAGCTCTAGCAAGTTGTTCATCAAGAAATTCACCTAGTGGCACAGTATTATCAAGCATAGAAGTAGTTTCATCATAAGTATCATGCAAAGCAGAAGTGGCATCATCAATAACATGCGACATTTCAGAATGAATAGCGGGTGTAGGTGTCGCAAGTTCACTCAAAACAGAAGGTGAATCAAGTGCAGAGCTAGATGGCAGTTCCTTACCTCCCCTCGTAGTTGAGGGAAAAATCTTTGTCCTTTTATCTTTCAAGTTCTTCATAGTGATCAACAGATATAAATCCCAAGTGACTCAAATAATAGAGCTATGCTCCCCGATAACGGCGCCAGAAAATAGTCTTGATAACCCACAAGTATAGGGGATCGCAACAGTTTTCGAGGGTACAGTATTGAACCCAAATTTATTGATTCGACACAAGGGGAGCCAAAGAATATTCTCGAGTATTAGCAGCTGAGTTGTCAATTCAATCACACCTGGAAAACTTAATATCTGCAGCAAAGTATTTAGTAGCAAAGTAATATGATAGTAGCGGTAATGGTAACAAAAGTAATAGTTTTGGTTTTATAGTGATTGTAACAGTAGCAACGGAAAGTAAATAAGCAAAGATCAATATATGAAAAGCTCGTAGGCAATGGACTAGTGATGGATAATTATGTCGGATGCAATTTCTCATGCAATAGTTATAACATAGGGTGACACAAAACTAGCTCCAGTTCATCAATGTAATGTAGGCATGTATTCCGAATATAGTCATACGTGCTTATGGAAAAGAACTTGCATGACATCTTTTGTCCGACCCTCCCGTGGTAGCGGGGTCCTATTGGAGACTAAGGGATATTAAGGCCTCCTTTTAATAGAGTACCAGACCAAAGCATTAACACTTAGTGAATACATGAACTCCTCAAACTACGGTCATCACCGGTAAGTATCTCGATTATTGTGACTTTCGGGTTAACGGATCATAACACATAATAGGTGACTATAGACTTGCAAGATAGGATCAAGAACTCACATATATTCATGAAAATATAATAGGTTCAGATCTGAAATCATGGCACTCGGGCCCTAGTGGCAAGCATTAAGCATAGCAAAGTCATAGCAACATCAGTCTCAGAACATAATGGATACTAGGGATCAAACCCTAACAAAACTAACTCGATTACATGATAAATCTCATCCAACCCATCACCATCCAACAAACCTATGATGGAATTACTCACGCACGGTGGTGAGCATCATGAAATTGGTGATGGAGGAAGGTTGATGATGACGATGGCGACGGATTTCCCTCTCCGGAGCCCCGAACGGACTCCAGATCAGCCCTCCCGGGAGAGATTAGGGCTTGGCGGCGGCTCCGTATCATAAAACGCGATGAATCCTTCTCTCTAATTTTTTTCTCCCTGAATGTGAATATATGGAATTGGAGTTGAGGTCGGTGGAGCGTCAGGGGGGCCATGAGGTAGGGGTCGTGCCCAGGGGGTAGGCGCGCCCCCACCCTCGTGGACAGGGTGTGGGCCCCCTGACGTTGGTTATTTCGCCAGTATTTTTTATATATTCCAAAAATATTCTCCATTGGTTTTCACGTCATTCCGAGAACTTTTATTTCTGCACAAAAATAACACCATGGCAATTCTGCTGAAAACAGCGTCAGTCCGGGTTAGTTCCATTCAAATCATGCAAGTTAGAGTCCAAAACAAGGGCAAAAGTGTTTGGAAAAGTAGATACGATGGAGAAGTATCAACTCCCCCAAGCTCAAAACTTTGCTTGTCCTCAAGCAATTCAGTTGATAAACTGAAAGTGATAAAGAAAAACTTTTAAAAACTCTGTTTGCTCTTGCTGTTGCAAATATGTAAAGCCATCATTCAAGTTTTTAGCAAAGATTATGAACTAACCATATTCACAATAACATTTATGTCTCATGTTAACTCATATCAATGGCATAATCAACTAGTGAGCAATAATAATAAATCTCGGATGACAACACCTTCTCAAAACAATCATAATATGATATAACAAGATGGTATCTCGCTAGCCCTTTCTGAGACCGCAAAACATAAATGCAAAGAACCCCTGAATATCAAGGGCTGACTGGAAATTGTAATTCATGGTAAAAGAGATCCGGTCACAGTCATACTCAATGTAAGCTAATAGTAATACAAGCGAATGACAGCGGTGCTCTCCAACTGGTGCTTTTTAATAAGAGGATAATGACTCAGCATAAAAGTAAATAGATAGGCCCTTCGTAGAGGGAAGCAGGGATTTGCAGAGGTGCCAGAGCTCGATTTTGAAATAGAGATGAATAATATTTTGAGCGGTATACTTTCATTGTCAACATAACAACCGAGAGATCTCGATATCTTCCATGCTACACACATTATAGGCGGTTCCCAAGCAGAATGGTAAAGTTTATACTCCCTCACCACCGACAAGCATCAATCCATGGCTTGCCCGAAACAACAGGTGCCTCCAACTAACAACAATCCTGGGGAGGGGGGGTTGTTTGCAATTATTTTGATTTTGTTTGAGCATGGGACAGGGCATCCCGGTGACCAGTCATTTTCTCGTGAGTGAGGAGCGGAGTCCACTCCTCTTGAGAATAACCCGCCTAGCATGGAAGATACAGACAACCCTAGTTGATACATGAGCTATTCGAGCATACAAAATAGAATTTTTATTTGAAGGTTTAGAGTTTGGCACATACAAATTTACTTGGAACGGTAGGTAGATACCGCATATAGGAAGGTATGATGGACTCATATGGAATGACTTTTGGGGTTTATGGAGTTGGATGCACAAGCAATATTCCCTCTTAGTACAAGTGAAGGCTAGAAAGAGACTGGGAAGCGACCAGCTAGAGAGCGACAACAGTCATGAACATGCATTAAAATTAATCAACACTGAATGCAAGCATCAGTAGGATATAATTCACCATGAACATAAATATCGTGGAGGCTATGTTGATTTTGTCTCAACTACATGCGTGAACATGTGCCAAATCAAGCCACTCGAATCATTCAGAGGATACCACCCTATCATACCATATCACAACCATTTTAATAGCATGTTGGCATGCAAGGTAAACCATTATAAACTCCTAGCAAATTAAGCATGTCATGAGCAACTATAATCTCTAATTGTCATTGCAAACATTTTTCATTCATAATAGGCTGAATCAGGAACGATGAACTAATCATATTTACAAAAACAAGAGAGGTCGAGTTCATACCAGCTTCTCTCATCTCAATCAGTCCATCATATATCGTCATCATTGCCTTTCACTTGCACAACCAAATAGTGTGGATAATAATAATAGTGCACGTGCATTGGACTAAGCTGGAATCTGCAAGCATTCAATTCAAGGGAGAAGACAAGGTAATATGGGCTCTTTGTTAGATCAACAATAATGCATAAGAGAGCCACTCAACATTTTCACCATGGTCTTCTCCTCTCGACCCCCAAAGAAAATGAAATAAAACTATTTACATGGGAAAACTCCCAACAAGCAAAAGAAAAACGAGAAATCTTTTTGGGTTTTATTTTTAATTACTACCACTACAGGCATGGAAAGTAAACTAGCTAAAAGCTATAACTAATTTTTTTGTTTTTCTTAAGGTTTTTCAAACACACAAGAAGAAAGCTTAAAAAGAAAATAAACTAGCATCGATATTACAATGAAAAAGTATGAGCATCGACAACTAGAATGAGTGTGTGAACATGAATGTAATGTCGGTGAGAAATACGTACTCTCCCAAACTTAGGCTTTTGGCCTAAGTTGGTCTATGCCCATGGATCAAAGCTGCTCTCTCCGGTGTACTGAGGAGGACCCTCAGGGTGCCACTGGTTAGCGATCTCCTCCGGATCCCACTAATAAACAGACTGACGATGAGGGTCAAGTGGTGGCTCTGGCTCAGGCTCTAGGGCTGATGTCAGGCTCCGGTAGGCATGGATGGCCTCCGGCAGAACAAGGTACATGCCTGAAAATATGTTGAACAAAGAAAGAGAGGGAAGGTAATAGTCTCAAAGTAGTCTTTATCAAATATCAGTCTATAGTTAAACAGCTTCTTATTCTTAACAATAAAATCATGTGCTACCATACTCTTATAATCTAGAAAAATATGAGGCATCAACTTTTCCTCTTTCTCATAATGCCTAATAGGTATGTTAAGGTGTGCAGCAAGACGTGAGGCGAAGATGCCTCCTAAGACGGGACCCTTTGTACGGTTCATATTTAACCGTTTAGCAACAATAGCGCCCAAACTAAAAGTGGTATCACGAAACAAAGCATGGCGCAAAATAACAATATCGGGGGCACTAAGATTTCCACAGTTCCCGCGACCAATTAAGCATCTACTAGCAAATATTGTGAAGTAACGTAGGACAGGAAAATGTATGCTAGTAATTCTTGCACCGGAAACCTTCCTCGTTTCCCCTACAACAATCATACCAATAAATCCTTCCACATCATTACGATGTGGTTCCTCTATGCTGCCCTCAAAGGGTATCCTACAAACCCGGCAAAAATCATAAAGTGAGATCACCTTATGCTCATCATATAAATAAAATTCCACCGAAGGTGGCGATCTCCTAGCATGGAAATGAAATTTTTGCACAAAAATATTGGTGAGTAGGAGATTTTGTTCCCGCTGGTTGTGGAGGAAGTCGGTGAGGCCTGCATTCTCAGCGAAATAATAAAAATCTTCATAAATCCCGGCTTCTCTCAAGAACTCATCACAAGGCCATTCACACGGCCGAACCTCCGTAGTACGAGGGAGATTATACTTGGGCTTCTTATTTTCTTCACTTTCCTTATCCTTCGAGCTTCGGCTTGATGAGCCACTAAAAAATCTCTTCATCTTTTTCTAAAAAATCCTGAAATTTTTAGTAACTTAAAATAAAAGTGAACCAAACTCAACAAAATTGATAGCAACTACTCCTACAAGTGCATAGAGGCCATATCATGCATTAAAACTACTTTTGACCACATAAATTTGACATGCAAGCTCAAGAACAGGGCCACCTAAGCAGCAAAAAAATGCAATAAATAAAGCACTAGAACAAAAACTAATTAGACCATTGAAGGAGTCACATACCGAAGAACAATCCCCCAAAGTAGTTTTGTGAATGGAGCTTTGAGCAAGGAGATCGAAAATGGCAGCAAGATGAGCTAGAACTCGGGTTTGAGCTAGTGGATGATTTTTTTCTGGAGGAAGACGAAGTGTGTGGGTGCAAGAATAAGTGGATGGCACCCACGCGGGATCCATGAGGCAGGGGCGCGCCTTCCACCCTCGTGGGCACCTGGTGAGGCCCCCTGGTGTGTTCTCAGTGCCAATAATTCTTAAATATTTCAAAAAATCATATTAAATTTTCAGGACATTTGCAGAACTTTTATTTTCGGGGTATTTTTTTATTGCAAGGATAATTCAGAAAACAGACAAAAACACTATTTTTGCTTTATTTAAACTAAATAACAGGAAGTAAAAGGAGGGTACAGAGAGTTGTGCTTTCTAACTTCATCCATCTCATGCTCATCAAAAGGAATCCACTAACAAGGTTGATCAAGTCTTGTTAACAAACTCATTTCGAATAACATGAAACCGGAGAATTTTCGAATAACACTAGGTTACCTCAACGGGGATATGCTCATCCCCAACAATAAGAATATCATATTTCTTCTTGACAGTAGGAAGAGGAAATTCAAAACCTCCAATAGTAATTGTTGAAATTTTTCCAATAGAATTGATACTGTGGACTTGAGGTTGTTTCCTCGGAAAGTGTACCGTATGCTCATTACCATAAACATGAAAAGTGACATTGTCTTTGTTGCAATCAATAACAGCCCCTACAGTATTCAAAAAGGGTCTTCCAAGAATAATGGACATACTATCATCCTCGGGAATACCAAGAATAACAAAGTCCGTTAAAATAGTAACGTTTGCAACCACAACAGGCACATCCTCACAAATACCGACGGGTATAGCGGTTGATTTATCAGCCATTTGCAAAAATATTTCAGTAGGTGTCAACTTATACAATTCAAGTCTACAATATAAAGAGGGAGGCATAACACTAACACTGGCTCCAAGATCACATAAGGCAGTTTTAACATAGTTTCTTTTAATGGAGCATGGTATAGTTGGTACTCCGGGATTTCCTAGTGTCTTTGGTTCCACTACTAAAAGTATAATTAGCAAGCATGGTGGAAATTTCAGCTTATGGTATCTTTTTTTATTTGTAACAATATCTTTCATGTACTTAGCATAAGGATTCATTTTAAGCATATTAGTGAAACGCATACGCAAAAAGATAGGTCTAATCATTTCAGCAAAGCACTCAAAATCCTCATCATCCTTTTTCTTGGATGGTTTAGGAGGAAAAAGCATGGGTTTCTGAACTCTTGGTTCTCTTCCTTTACCATGCTTCCTAGCAACAAAGTCTCTCTTATCATAACATTGATTCTTTGATTGTGGGTTATCAAGATCAACAGTAGGTTCAATCTCTACATCATTGTCATTGCTAGGTGGAGCATCAACATGAATATCATCATTAACATTATCACTAGGTTCATGTTCATTGTGTTTCAGCATCAGAAATAGAAATATCATTGGGATCCTCAGGTGTGTCAACAACAGGTTCACTAGAAGCATGCAAAGTCCTATCATTTTTCTTTTTCTTCTTCTTAGAAGAACTAGGTGCATCAACATTTGTTCTCTGAGAATCTTGCTCAATTCTATTAGGGTGGCCCTCAGGATACAAAGGTTCCTGAGTCATTTTACCCCCTCTAGTCATAGCTCTAACAGCATTACCATTTTTCTTATTATTCAATTCACTGAGCAAATCATTCTGAGCTTTAAGTACTTGTTCTACTTGAGTGGTAACCATAGAAGCAAGTTTACTAATAAGTTTAAGTTCACCTTTAACTCTAGACATATAATCACTCAAGTGTTCAATCATATAGGCATTGTGTTTCAATTGTCTACCAACATAAGCATTGAAGTCTTCTTGTTTAACCATAAAATTATCGAACTCATCCAAGCATTGGCTAGCAAACTTATTAGATGGGATTTCACATTTATCAAATCTATAGAGAGAATTTACCTTTACTACCTGTGTCGGTTGATAACCCACAAGTATAGGGGATCGCAACAGTTTTCGATAAGTAAGAGTGTCGAACCCAACGAGGAGCTAAAGGTAGAACAAATATTCACTCAAGTTCTATCGACCACCGATACAACTCTACGCACGCTTGATGTTCGCTTTACCTAGAACAAGTATGAAACTAGAAGTACTTTGTAGGTGTTGTTGGATAGGTTTGCAAGATAATAAAGAGTACGTAAATAAAAAGTAGGGGCTGTTTAGATAAAGAAACAATAAAGTAAATATAGCAAGTGTGGAAAAGTGGTGGTAGGAGTTGCGAAATTGCCCCTAAGCAATTGACTACTTTACTAGACCGATAGCAAGTATTATGTGGGAGAGGCCACTGCTAGAATGTCATCCCTGACTTGGAATTCTATGCACTTATGATTGGAACTATTAGCAAGCATCCGCAACTACTAATGTTCATTAAGGTTAAACCGAACCATAGCATTAAGGTATATTGGTCCCCCTTCAATCCCGTATGCATCAATTTCTATGCTAGGTTGAAGCTTCTGTCACTCTTGCCCTCCAATACATAGTCCTATCAACATATAACTAACCCTAGGGTGTGATCCACGCGCGCAATCATATGATGGGCACCAAAGGACAGCAACATAACCACAAGCAAATTAAATCAATCATAGCAATTCATCAACCACCGATAGGACAACGAAAATCTACTCAGACATCATAGGATGGCAACACATCATTGGATAATAATATGAAGCATAAAGCACCATGTTCAAGTAGAGGGTACAGCGGGTTGCGGGAGAGTGGACCGCTGTAGATAGAGGGGGGAAGGTGATGGAGATGTTGGTGAAGATGGCGGAGGTGTTGGTGTAGATCGCGGTGATGATGATGGCCCCCGGTGGCACTGCGGTGCCACCGGAAGCGAGGGGGAGAGAGCCCCCCTCCTTCTTCTTCTTCCTTGACCTCCTCCCTAGATGGGAGAAGGGTTTCCCCTCTGGTCCATGGCCTCCATGGTACGGGAGGGGCGAGAACCCCTCCGAGATTGGATCTGTCTCTCTGTCTCTCTCTGTTTCTGCGTTCTCAGATTCTTCCCTTTCACCGTTTCTTATATTCCCAGAGATCCGTAACTCCGATTGGGCTGAAATTTTGATACGATCTCTATCCGGATATTAGCTTTCTTGCGGCGAAAGAAGGGCTCCAACTGCCCTACGGGGTGGCCACGAGGGTCAGGGGCGCGCCTGACATCCTAGGGCACGCCCCCCTACCTCGTGGGCCCCTCGAGCATCGTCTCGCGTGGAATTTTCTTCCCAAAAATCATATATATTCCAAAAAAAATCTCCGTCAATTTTTATTCCGTTTGGACTCCGTTTGATATGGATATTCTGCGAAACAAAAAACATGCAACAAACAGGAACTGGCACTGGGCACTGGATCAATATGTTAGTCCCAAAAATAGTATAAAAAGTTGCCAAAAGTATATGAAAGTTGTAGAATATTGGCATGGAACAATCAAAAATTATAGATACGACGGAGACGTATCAGCATCCCCAAGCTTAATTCCCGCTCGTCCTCGAGTAGGTAAATGATAAAAAAAGATAATTTTTGATGTGGAATGCTACCTATCATAATCTTGATCATGTAATCTAATCATGGCATGAATATTAAGACACGAGTTATTCAAAGCAATAATCTATCCTTTGACATAAAGACAATAATATTTCAAGCATACCAACCAAGCAATTATGTCTTATTGAAATAACATAGCCAAAGAAAGTTCATCCCTACAAAATCATATAGTCTGGCTATGCTCCATCTTCACCACACAAAGCATTCACGTCATGCACAACCCCGATGACAAGCCAAGCAATTGTTTCATACTTTTGATGTTCTCAAACCTTTTCAACTTTCACGCAATACATGAGCGTGAGCCATGGACATAGCACTATAGGTGGAATAGAATATGATGGGGGTTAGGTGGAGAAGACAAAAAGGAGAAAGTCTCACATCAACGCGGCTAATCAACGGGCTATGGAGATGCCCATCAATTGATGTCAATGTGAGGAGTAGGTATTGCCATGCAACGGATGCACTAGAGCTATAAGTATATGAAAGCTCAAACTGAAACTAAGTAGGTGTGCATACAACTTGCTTGCTCATGAAGACCTAGGGCATTTGAGGATGCCCATCGTTGGAATATACAAGCCAAGTTCTATAATGAAAATTCCCTGTGACGCCCCGATTTGACCGTACACTAATCATACACGCAAACGTGTACGATCAAGATCAGGGACTCACGGGAAGATATCACAACACAACTCTAAAAATAAAATAAGTCATACAAGCATCATATTACAAGCCAGGGGCCTCGAGGGCTCGAATACAAGAGCTCGATCATAGACGAGTCAGCGGAAGCAACAATATCTGAGTACAGACATAAGTTAAACAAGTTGCCATAAGATGGCTAGCACAAACTGGGATACAGATCGAAAGAGGCGCAGGCCTCCTGCCTGGGATCCTCCTAAACTACTCCTGGTCGTCGTCAGCGGGCAGCACGTAGTAGTAGGCACCTCCGGTGTAGGAGTCGTCATCGACGGTGGCGTCTGGCTCCTGGGCTCCAACATCTGGTTGCGACAACCAGGTAGAAGGCATAGAGGGGAAAAGAAGGGGAAAGCAACCGTGAGTACTCATCCAAAGTACTCGCAAGCAAGGAGCTACACTACATATGTATGCATTGGTATCAACTGGAATAAGGCTATCATATGTGGACTGAACTGCGGAATGCCGGAATAAGAGGGGGGGATAGCTAGTCCTGTCGAAGACTACGCTTCTGGCAGCCTCCGTCTTGCAGCATATAGAAGAGAATAGACTGAAGTCCTCCAAGTAGCATCGTATAGCATAATCCTAACCGATGATCCTCTCCTCATCGCCCTGTGAGAGAGCGATCACCGATTGTATCTGGCACTTGGAAGGGTGTGTTTTATTAAGTATCCGGTTCTAGTTGTCATAAGGTCAAGGTACAACTCCGGGTCGTCCTTTTACCGAGGGACACGGCTATTCGAATAGATAAACTTCCCTGCAGGGGTGCACCACATACCCCAACACGCTCGATCCCATTTGGCCGGACACACTTTCCTGGGTCATGCCCGGCCTCGGAAGATCAACACGTCGCAGCCCTACCTAGGCACAACAGAGAGGTCAGCACGCCGGTCTAAATCCTATGGCGCAGGGGTCTGGGCCCATCGCCCTTTGCACACCTGCACGTTGCGAACGCGGCCGAAAGCAGACCTAGCCTAGTGGCCTTCCAGTCCAATCCGGCGCGCGCCACTCAGTCGCTGACGTCACGAAGGCTTCGGCTGATACCACGACGCCGGGATACCCATAACTACTCCCGCGTAGATGGTTAGTGCGTATAGACCAAATGGCCAGACTCAGATCAAATACCCAGATCTCGTTAAGCGTGTTAAGTATCCGCGAACACTGACCAGGGCCAGGCCCACCTCTCTCCTAGGTGGTCGGAACCTGCCCTATCGTTCCGCCTCAAAGATCCACTCGCGGGTGCCCCTACGAGCCGTCCCGTCTTTAGTCACCACATGTATCATGTATAAAGTATATAGTATATACCCGTGATCACCTCTCGAGTGATCACGGCCCGATAGTATAGCATGGCAGACGGACAAGAATGTAGGGCCACTGATGATAAACTAGCATCCTATACTAAGCATTAGGTTTGCAGGTAAAGGTAACAACAGTAGTAGCAAGGACAGGCTATGCATCAGTATAGGATTAACGGGAAGCAGTAACATGCTACACTACTCTAATGCAAGCAGTATAGAGAAGAGTAGGCGGTATCTGGTGATCAAAGGGGGGGCTTGCCTGGTTGATCTGGCAAGAGAGAGGGGTCGTCAACTCCGTAGTCGTACTGGGTAGCAGCGGCGTCGGTCTCGGTGTCTATCGAGAGAAGAGGGGGGAGAAACAATAAATATTTAAGCAAGCATATGCATAGTGATGCATGACATGACAAGTAACGGCGTTAGAGGTGCCCTAACGCGGTAATAGGTGATACCGGGGAAGGGGGATGACATCCGGGAAAGTATCCCCGGTGTTTTGCGTTTTCGGGCAGAGGACCGGAGGGAGAAAGTTGCGAGTTCGATAGGTTAGGGAGGTGTGGTGGACGAACGGGTTGCGTATCCGGAATCGTCTCGTCGTTCTGAGCAACTTTCATGTACAAAGTTTTTTCATCCGAGCTACGGTTTATTTTATATTAATTTTTAAAAGATTAAAATCATTTTTAGTATTTAGTTAATTATTTTAATTAAACATTATCCAGAACAGTGCACGCTGACGTCAGCATGACGTCAGCAGTCAACAGAGGCGTTGACTGGTCAACTGACGTGTGGGTCCCATTCGTCATACTCTGTTTTAATTAACTAACAGTTAATTAGGTTAATTAGTGATTAGGTTAATCTAATTATAATTAATTAACTTAATTAATTCCTTAATTAATTATTATTATTTTATTTATTATATATTTTTTTCTCTTTTTTCTTTTTTAATTAAAACGTTCTGGGGGCTAGGCCCGCTTGTCTGTGGCACAGGGGCGGCATAATGGGCGCACGGGCGTTGGGGCGTTCCGGGCAGAGCCCCGTGAGTGTGCGGGCGCTGGCCTGGGTGTGGCCAACGGGGCGGCTGGGGGACGGCGGTAAGACGCCGGCCAGGTGAGGTGTCGGACGTGAGGCATGCGGCGGCGCGCGCAAGCTACAACGGTGGAGGTGGTGGCGGGGTCGCGCGATGGAGCAGTGGTCAGGGGCGGAGGGGCGAGGATAAGGCGAGCAGCAACGGCTGCAGGGAGGACACGGCGAGGCGCGGCAGTGCGGCGCGCGCGGAAGCTGGCGAGCGTGGTGGCGCGTGAGCAGAGGAGCAGGGCACCGACGAGCACGCGGGGGTGAGCACGAGAGGGGCGGGACCGGCGAGATCAGTAGGCGGCAGGCGCGGGCCGGGCGCGCATGCTGGGTGTGGCCATCCCGCGGTCAGGGCGCGATGGCGGCTACGGAAGATGCGGGGCGTGGTCGAGAGCTGCGGGGGGGGGGGGGGGGGGGCGACGACGCCGTAGAGTGCGCGGGACAGGGGAGAGAGAAGAGGGCATGACCCTCACCGAGTAGTGTAGGGAAGTGGCAGTGGGGGGTCGCGGAGGAGGACAAAGACTACAGGCGGCGACGGGGGAGCTCCGGGTGGATGGCGCTCGGCGCCGGCAGTTCGGGGTGGCGTCGGGGTCGGTGGAGCACGTCGGGGAGGAGGCGAGGCGGTCCGGCGAGGCGGCGGGGGTTGGCGATGGGGACGTGCGCCGGGGCGGCGACGGGATCAGGCCCCTCCCCGATCTAGAGTGCGGGGGCACCGGGAAGGAGGGTTGAGGAGGCGGGCGCTGGGCGGCGGTGGCGATGGTGAACGGCGGCGCCGCCAACGGGGACGGCCCGATCTGATCTGGATCGGGTGAGAAGGAGAGACGAGGGAGTGTGGGGGGGGAGTGGCTGCGGTCGTGGGGAGTGGGGGGGAAGTGGGGCGACGGCTAGGGTTTCGGTCGGGTGGGGGGGGTTAAGAGAGTGTGTGGGGGGCCGGCTGGGCCGTGGGGTGGCCCGGCCCGTTCAGGCGGCTGAGGCCAGCTGGGCCACTTGGCCCAGTGAGAGGGGGGGGGTTGCTTTGCCTTTTTTTTTACCTTTATTCATTTCTCTTTTATTTTAGTTGCACTATAATTTTGGTTTAGTAAAATATGAAAATAGCTCCAAAAATAGTGTGTCAAATTAATCCACTGTTCTAAGAAGTTTTACCTCAGAATAAAAATAGTTTAGTATTTGGTAAAATATATTAGGAGTATAACTAATTGTTTTGATGTTGTTTTAATCACTCAAGGTTATTTAAATATTTTATAAAGATGTTGTTACTCCACCAATAATATCCATGATTTATTTGTCACATTAAGAACATTTTAGTTTTGACTTTTGAAAACTTTAATTGTTTGACTTGATTTTAAATTTGAATTCGAACCATTTTTGAACCGTCGTGAGATTAATAACAGTAACCGAGGTGATGTGGCATCATTAGCGTGGAATTACTGTAGCATGATTACCCGGGCGTCACATTCCCACTAGTATATGAAAGTGATAACTCAAGAGACTCTCTATATGAATAACATGGTGCTACTTTGAAGCACAAGTGTGGTAAAAGGATAGTAACATTGCCCCTTCTCTCTTTTTCTCTCATTTTTTTGTTTTCTTTTTTTGGGGCCTTCTCCTTTTTTTGGCCTTTCTCTTTTTTTTATTTTTTTTATTTTTTCGTCCGGAGTCTCATCCCGACTTGTGGGGGAATCATAGTCTCCATCATCCTTTCCTCACTGGGGCAATGCTCTAATAATGATGATCATCACACTTTTATTTACTTACAACTCGATATTACAACTAGATATCTAGAACAAAGATATGACTCTACATGAATGCCTCCGGCGGTGTACAAGGATGTGCAATGATCTAGCGTAGCAATGACATCAAAAACATCATGCTAGCTATCTTACAATCATGCAAAGCAATATGACAATAAATGCTCAAGTCATGTATATGATGATGATGGAAGTTGCATGGCAATATATCTCGGAATGGCTATGGAAATGCCATAATAGGTAGGTATGGTGGCTGTTTTGAGGAAGATATAAGGAGGTTTATGTGTGATAGAGCGTATCGTATCACGGGGTTTGGATGCACCGGCGAAGTTTGCACCAACTCTCGAGGTAAGAAAGGGCAATGCACGGTACCGAAGAGGCCAGCAATGATGGAAGGATGAGAGTGCGTATAATCCATGGACTCAACATTAGTCATAAAGAACTCACATGCTTATTGCAAAAATCTGTTAGTCATCGAAACAAAGTACTACGCGCATGCTCCTAGGGTGATAGATTGGTAGGAAAAGACCATCGCTCATCCCCGACCGCCACTCATAAGGAAGACAATCAATAAACACCTCATGCTCCGACTTCGTTACATAGCGGTTCACCATACGTGCATGCTACGGGACTTGCAAACCTCAACACAAGTATTTCTCAATTTCACAATTACCCGACTAGCATGACTCTAATATCACCATCCTTATATCGCAAAACTATTGCAAGGAATCAAACATATCATATTCAGCGATCTACAAGTTTTATGTAGGATTTTATGACTAACCATGTGAATGACCAGTTCCTATCATCTCTCTAAATAGATATAAGTGAAGCAAGAGAGTTTAATTCTTTCTACAAAAGATATGCCCATGCTCTAACAAATATAAGTGAAGCAAAAGAGCATTCTACAAATGGCGGTTGTCTATGTAAAGAGAAACAGGCAATCCAAACTTCAAATAATATAAGTGAAGCACATGAAGCATTCTATAAAGCCATACTCAAAAAATATAAGTGAAGTGCAAAGAGCATTATATAAATCAACCAAGGACTATCTCATACCAGCATTGTGCATAAAAAGAAAAATAAAAACCTAAATGCAAAAGACGCCCCAAGACTTGCACATATCGCATGAACGAAACGAATCCAAAAGCATACCGATACTTGTTGAAACAAGAGGGGATGCCTCCCCAGCATCCCCAAGCTTAGACGCTTGAGCCTCCTTGAATATTTACTTGGGGTGCCTCGGGCATCCCCAAGCTTGAGCTCTTGCCTCTCTTCCTTCTTCTCACATCGAAACCTTCTCAATCATCGAACACTTCATCCACACAAAACTTCAACAGAAAACTCGGTAAGATCCGTTAGTATAATAAAGCAAATCACTACTCTAGGTACTGTTGCAAACCAATTCATATTTTGTTTTTGCATTTTTTCTACTGTAATATAACTTTTTCATGGCTTAATCCACTGATATAAATTGATAGTTTCATCAAAACAAGCAAACTATGCATCAAAAACAGAATCTGTCTAAAATAGAACAGTCTGTAATAATCTGAACATTCACCATACTTATGTTACTTGAAAAATTCTACCACAATTATTAAAAATAAACAATTTGTATAGGAAGACAGTTAAAAAAGAATCAGAACCATTTGACGTTCCAGCTAAAAATGTAAAATCGCGCACTACAGCCAAAGTTTCTGTCCTGCACCGTACAAACCATCAAGCAAATGTAAACATCCTAAAGGCAAACCTTGGCACATTATTTTTATAATACAATGGAATTGTACAAGGGGATAATTATTTTTATTGAAAAGTTTCTGTAATCAAGATTCACAAAGTTGTCGTGAGCATGAACAAAGTTCAAGGAGCTCTCCCACTTCAACAGCTCTCCCACTTCAACAGTGCTTGTCTTTCTCACTTTCACTTTCCTTTTTGAAAAAGTTTTGGGTTCCCCTCTTTATTTTTTTGTTTTTAAACTATATGAAAGCACTAAAAAGAAATAAATGACTCTCTAAAACTTCTGGGTTGTCTTTAAAGCCATTAAGCTAGGCATAAAGTGCTCAAGTAATGAATCCACCCGGATCCCAAGGTATATCAAAGCCAATTTTAATTAGCAATGATTTGTAATTTAGTAGTGAGCACAAAGTAACATATATCATGTAATGACGAAGTCTAACTCTCTTTCTATGCATCGGCATGTCATAAAAGAACAATTCATGCACACAAAGTGAAGGCCGATGCATAGTATAAACAGTTTCTTGCAATTTTATCGTGTTGGAGACATAGAGAGGTGGAGATATAGTTCCTCTCTCATAATAATCGCAAGTAGGAGCAGCATGCACAAGCATATTATATCTATCAAAATCATCATGTGCAACGGTAAAAGGCAACCCATCAATATAATCCTTAATAAGTGCAAACTTCTCCGATATAGTGTAGTTTGGAGAATTCAAAAAGATAATAGGACTATCATGTGTGGGTGCAATAGCAACAATTTCATGTTTAACATAAGAAACTATAGCAAGTTCATCTACATAAGCATAATTCGTATTGGCATCTTGGCCACAAGCATCATCAAAAAGGGATATTTCAAAAGAATCGACGGGGTCATAGCAATTATCATAATATTCATCCTTCGGTAAGCATGAAGGGGAATTAAACAATGTATGAGTTGAAGAGTTACTCTCATTAGAAGGTGGGCACGGGTGATCAATCCGCTCTTCCTCCTTTTGTTCTTCGCTCTCCTCATCATCTTTTTCATCCAATGAGCTCACAGTTTCATCAATTTCTTCTTCCATAGACTCCTGCAAAATATTAGTCTCTTCTTGGACAGTGGAGTATTCCTCAATATATTGTTTAACATAGGTATTAGAAGCATAATTATCATAGCAATATTTAAGTATAGCAAATTTTTCAGATTTGTGAAAAGTAGCATCATACTTTTCAATCAAAGAAGCAATTTCAAAAGCACCCTTAAAAGCAACAAATTCTTCAGTTTGTTGAACATCGTAGTAATTATAAACACCCTTAGCATATGAATATAAGATTCCATTATCAATAAACTCACATTGGTAGGGAAGGTGTTTCTTAGGGTTTTTAGAACAACAAGTAAAATCATATATTTCACATAAATTCCAAGCATAGCATTGCAAACGTTGAATTTGACCCCATAATAGTTTCCCTTTTTCAGATATACGGTGTCACACATAACAAGCATGCTCATCTAAAGATTTGCCCTCAACTAAGCTAGTTGGGGTTTTGGCACGAGCACAAAGGGATCGAAGATGATCCAAGTAATAAGCTTCAGCAGTGTGATAGATTTTGAGTGGTTCTTCAACCATTGGTTCAGTAGGTACAACTAATTTTTTGGTATTTTGCGTTTCCTACCCATAACTAAAGATAGAAAGCAACTAAGAACAACAAATAAAAATTACTTAGTGATAAAGCAAACAAGCACACACGAGAATATTCACCCCATGCTATTGCTCCCCGGCAACAGCGCCAGAAAAAGGTCTTGATAACCCACAAGTATAGGGGATCGCAACAGTTTTCGATAAGTAAGAGTGTCGAACCCAACGAGGAGCTAAAGGTAGAACAAATATTCCCTCAAGTTCTATCGACCACCGATACAACTCTACGCACGCTTGACGTTCGCTTTACCTAGAACAAGTATGAAACTAGAAGTACTTTGTAGGTGCTGTTGGATAGGTTTGCAAGATAATAAAGAGTACGTAAATAAAAAGTAGGGGCTGTTTAGATAAAGAAACAATAAAGTAAATATAGCGAGTGTGGAAAAGTGGTGGTAAGAGTTGCGAAATTGCCCCTAAGCAATTGACTACTTTAATAGACCGATAGCAAGTATTATGTGGGAGAGGCCACTGCTAGCATGTCATCCCTGACTTGGAATTCTATGCACTTATGATTGGAACTATTAGCAAGCATCCGCAACTACTAATGTTCATTAAGGTAAAACCCAACCATAGCATTAAGGTATATTGGTCCCCCTTCAATCCCGTATGCATCAATTTCTATTCTAGGTTGAAGCTTCTGTCACTCTTGCCCTCCAATACATAGTCCTATCAACATATAACTAACCCTAGGGTGTGATCCATGCGCACAATCATATGATGGGCACCAAAGGACAGCAACATAACCACAAGCAAATTAAATCAATCATAGCAATTCATCAACCACCGATAGGACAACGAAAATCTACTCAGACATCATAGGATGGCAACACATCATTGGATAATAATATGAAGCATAAAGCACCATGTTCAAGTAGAGGGTACAACGGGTTGCGGGAGAGTGGACCGTTGTAGATAGAGGGGGGAAGGTGATGGAGATGTTGGTGAAGATGGCGGAGGTGTTGGTGTAGATCGCGGTGATGATGATGGCCCCCGGTGGCACTCTGGTGCCACCGGAAGCGAGGGGGAGAGAGCCCCCCTCCTTCTTCTTCTTCCTTGACCTCCTCCCTAGATGGGATAAGGGTTTCCCCTCTGGTCCATGGCCTCCATGGCACGGGAGGGGCGAGAGCCCCTCCGAGATTGGATCTGTCTCTCTGTCTCTATCTGTTTCTGCGTTCTCAGGTTCTTCCCTTTCACCGTTTCTTATATTCCCAGAGATCCGTAACTCCGACTAGGCTGAAATTTTGACACGATCTCTATCCGGATATTAGCTTTCTTGCAGCGAAAGAAGGGCTCCAACCGCCTTACGGGGTGGCCACGAGGGTCAGGGGCGCGCCTGACACCCTGGGGCGCGCCCCCTACCTCGTGGGCCCCTCGAGCATCGTCTCGTGTGGATTTTTCTTCCCAAAAATCATATATATTCCAAAAAAAATCTCTGTCAATTTTTATTCTGTTTGGACTCCGTTTGATATGGATATTCTACGAAACAAAAAACATGCAACAAACAGGAACTGACACTGGGCACTGGATCAGTATGTTAGTCCCAAAAATAGTATAAAAAGTTGCCAAAAGTATATGAAAGTTGTCGAATATTGGCATGGAACAATAAAAAATTATAGATAGAACGGAGACGTATCATCGGTTTATCAAGACCATGTATCTCTTCAATACGTGGTAAATTCTTAACATCTTCGGTTTTAATACCTTTTTCTTTCACAGATTTCTTTGGCTCTTGCATATCTCCATGACTGAGAAATAGAATACCCCTTTACTTCGGAGTTGGCTTAGGAGTTGGTTCAGGAAGTGTCCAATTATTTTCATCAGTCAACATATTATTCAATAGCAATTCAGCTTGATCAACAGTTCTTTCCCTGAAAACAAAACCAGCACAACTATCCAGGTGGTCTCTGGAAGTATTGGTTAGTCCATTATAAAAGATATCAAGTATTTCATTTTTCTTGAGAGGATGATCAGGCAAAGCATTAAGTAATTGGAGAAGCCTCCCCCAAGCTTGTGGGAGACTCTCTTATTCAATTTGCACAAAATTATATATTTCCCTTAAGGCAGCTTGTTTCTTATGAGTGGGGAAATATTTAGTAGAGAAGTAATACATCATATCCTCGTGACTACGCACACAACCAGGATCAAGAGAATTAAACCATGTTTTAGCATCACCCCTTAATGAGAATGGAAACAACTTAAGGATAAAGTAATAGTGAGTTTTCTCATTATTAGTGAACGGGGTGGCTATATCATTTAATTTAGTAAGATGTGCCACAACAGTTTCAGATCATAGCCATAAAAAGGATCAGATTCAACCAAAGTAATTAACTCAGGATCGACAGAGAAATCATAATCCTTATCAGTAATAAAGATAGGTGAAGTAGCAAAAGTAGGGTCATGTTTCATTCTAGCATTCAAAGATTTTTCTTTAAGCTTAGATAATAATTTCTTAAGATGATATCTATCATTGCAAGCTAAGAAGTCTCTAGCAATTTCTTTATCCATAACATAACCCTCAGGCACAACAGGCAATTCATATATAGGGGGAGAATCTTCATCATCACTTTCATCAATATTATCAGTTTCAATAATTTCATTCTCTCTAGCCCGAGCAAGTTGTTCATCAAGAAATTCACCTAGTGGCACAGTATTATCAAGCATAGAAGTAGTTTCATCATAAGTATCATGCAAAGCAGAAGTGGCATCATCAATAACATGCGACATTTCAGAATGAATATCAGGTGTAGGTGTCGCAAGTTTACTCAAAACGGAAGGTGAATCAAGTGCAGACCTAGATGGCAGTTCCTTACCTCCCCTCGTAGTTGAGGGAAAAATCTTGGTCCTTTTATCTTTCAAGTTCTTTATAGTGACCAGCAGATATAAATCCCAAGTGAGTCAAAGAATAGAGCTATGCTCCCGGCAACGGCGCCAGAAAATAGTCTTGATAGCCCACACGTATAGGGGATCGCAACAATTTTCGAGGGTAGAGTATTCAACCCAAATTTATTGATTCGACACAAGGGGAGCCAAATAATATTCTCAAGTATTAGCAGCTGAGTTACCAATTCAACCACACCTGGAAAACTTAATATCTGTAGCAAAGTAATATGATAGTAGCGGTAACGGTAACAAAAATAATAGTTTTGGTTTTATAGTGATTGTAACAGTAGCAATGGAAAAGTAAATAAGCAAAGATCAATATATGAAAAGCTCGTAGGCAATGGATCAGTGATGGATAATTATGTCGGATGCGATTCCTCATGCAATAGTTATAACATAGGGTGACACAGAACTAGCTCCAGTTCATCAATGTAATGTAGGCATGTATTCCGAATATAGTCATACGTGCTTATGGAAAATAATTTGCATGACATCTTTTGTCCTACCCTCCCGTGGTAGCGTAGTCCTATTGGAAACTAAGGGATATTAAGGCCTCCTTTTAATAGAGTACCGGACCAAAGCATTAACACTTAATGAATACATGAACTCCCCAAACTACGGTCATCACCGGTAAGTATCCCGATTATTGTCACTTCAGGGTTAACGAATCATAACACATAATAGGTGACCATAGATTTGCAAGATAGGATCAAGAACTCACATATATTCATGAAAACATAATAGGCTCAGATCTAAAATCATGGCACTCGAGCCCTAGTGACAAGCATTAAGCATAGCAAAGTCATAGCAACATCAATCTTAGAACATAATGGATACTAGGGATCAAACCCTAACAAAACTAACTCGATTACATGATAAATCTCATCCAACCCATGACCGTCCAGCAAGCCTACGATGGAATTACTCACGCACGGCGGTGAGCATCATGAAATTGGTGATGGAGGAAGGTTGATGATGACGATGGAGACGGATTTCCCTCTTCGGAGCCCCGAACAGACTCCGGATCAGCCCGCCCAAGAGAGATTAGGGCTTGGCGGTGGCTCCATATCATAAAATGCGATGAATCCTTCTCTCCGATTTTTTCTCCCCGAACATGAATATATGAAGTTGGAGTTGAGGTCGGTGTAGCGTCAGGGGGCCCAAGAGGCAGGGGCGCGCCCCCACCCTCGTGGACAGGGTGTGGGCCCTGACGTTGATTCTTACGCCAGTATTTTTTATATATTCCAAAAATATTCTCCGTTGATTTTCAGGTCATTCCGAGAACTTTTATTTCTGCACAAAAATAACACCATGGCAATTCTGCTGAAAACAGCGTCAATTCGGGTTAGTTCCATTTAAATCATGCAAGTTAGCCAAAATAAGGGCAAAAGTGTTTGGAAAAGTAGATACGATGGAGACGTATCAATCACCATGATCTTGCGTGTGCATAGATTTTTTTTTTTGAAATTATTGCGTTCCCCAACATCTCAGAGGGGGCGCAATAACTTTTCGATTTTGATATGCCAATATTGCATCCAATAACTTGGGCCAAGGATATTATTTGTGGCGAACAATTTACTTTGAGAGACCGAGCGATATTAGTCTTAGTTATGTGGTCGATCTGTCATTCTAGGAACATACTGACACATGGGGAAGATAAGCTTGATCCGGCGACGTCTGTTCGCCATACGAGGGAGACACTAGCTCGCTTGGATATACCTCAACGTCATCCCTAGTCATGTCGGGTCATGGGTGGCGACCCCCTGAACCAGGCTTCGTCAAGATAAATACGGATGCTGCAATCAAATGTGAAGATGGTAAAGGAGGAGCCGAGGGTGTTGCTCGCTCCCCTGATTCTTTTCTTGGGGCATGGAGTAAACCATTCCCTGGAGTTACGGATCCTCTCATAGCGGAGGTGATGGCAGTGCGAGAGGGTGTTATTTTCGCCAATTTGAGAGGTTTTTCAAACGTCGTGTTGGAGATGGATTGTCTGGAGGTAGTCAACCTCTGGAACACTCGCCATGATTCTTGATCGGTTGTGGCTCCTATCTTAGTAGAAATTGGAGAGCTTGCTGGTAGTTTAAATTCTTTTCATATTCATCATGCTGTAAGATCAGCCAACGGTCCCGCTCATATTTGTGCTAAGCTTGCTTGCACGACTGACGTAACCGAAAGCTAGATTGACAATGTTCCTAGCTTCCTGACCAGTAGCCTGTTGGCGGACTGTTCGGCGAACACTTTTATTAAATAAAGCTCTCAGTGTTTCCCCACAAAAAAAATACATGAGGGGTAGAGGCTTGGAGTACAAGACAAGTAATACATGTTTTAAACCTATTCGATCTCAACTCCTTACCTCTATATTTAAAACCAACTTATATTCTAACATGCACTCAGTCGTAGCGGGAGTGAAGCAGACGATTACGACTGATTTTGAAGTCTTGTGCTTCAAGAAGGGAAACGGCATTGTGACGCCATCACCATTCGATCCGACGAATCGGACCTAGAGTTTCCCCGGAAGCTTGAAGAGGGGCACGCTGAGAGGCCATGACAGCGCCTCCAACAAGGAAAACGACACCCACGAGTGTCGCCGCTGCCAGCATCGGCAAGCCGAGCATGGATTTCGCCAAGCCAATATCCGTGAAATCCCATAGCCACCAGGTGAGGAACTGAAGATGAGGAAGCCCGCCCGCCCGCCGATCGATCGCCACCTCATTAGGGAGGAAGGGGTGGGGCTGCATCTGCCGCCGGAAAAACACGAGCTTTGGAGCCGGCAAGGCGTGTAGGAGGATGGGGTCGGGGAGGCAGCAAGGTAGAGAGCCGACACAGATGGGTAGGGTGACGACAGGCGTCGTCGGCAAGCCAGGAACCGAAAGGGGAGCGCAGTTCCAAGCTGCTGAGGACGGAGTAGCCAGAACACCAGCGAGCCAAAGAAGCTGGAAGGGACGCAGCTACCCAAGCGTCAGGGCCGAAACCGCGCCGGTAGGACGCCAGCATGCCATGGACACCGGAGAACGCAGGTGCGTGATCGCCGAGACCAGAGCGGAGCCGACAAGGATCCACCGCGAAACTTCAACCACTGAAAGACCGTGACCTCACATCTGCAGATGTTGGCACCGCAGCTCGGAGGAGACGCCGTCAGTTTCTCCCTTTCCTCATATTAGATGTCCTAGTTTGTTGATTTTCTGATCCCATGTATATTTAAGTAGATGTGATTTGTTACAGAAAAGCGATGTGTACTATTCATTACAAGCCGAACCGTATTTTCTAGCAAATATGTGATCTGTTTCAGTTGGTGCTAGCCTTAAACTTTGAAGAAGAGGTCATGAGCTCAATCCCACTTTAGGTGGCCAGCTTTTTTTTAATGCAATACATAAAGCACTCTAAAGGCCCACACTGATACTTCTGGCTCAGGTATGTATTTGTACGAAGCAGGCAGAGGCCCAAGCACCCAGCAAGGCACGTAAAATTGAGATGAAGCAACAATTAGTACCGGGAGCAACTAGTTAACAAGCGCTCCTTCGAAAGCCTCACAACAATCCGCGCCATTTGACGCGCTCTTAGTCATTCGCCACGTGTCACGCTCTGGACATTTCCTTCGGATTTTTTTTATTTTTCTGCACGCGTTTTTAATTTTTTTTAAACAGTTTTTTTCCTAGGTTTTTTCAACGTTTTAGTTTTCTCCCGGTCTTCCTTAGCTTTTCGATCAAAAAAAATTTTGAAAAAAAAATTATTTTGCAAGAAAAAACGCATTTTTTTCCCGCAAAAGTTACGGTTTTTTTCGCAAGAGGCACGGTGGTGCTTTAGTGAGAGTCACGGCCGCGTCTTTCGGAAATGAAAAAAAAACGTGTTTTCTGTTTTTTTTTCTTTCACGAGAGTCATGGTTTTGCTTCCGCGAGAGGCACGGTTGTGCTTTCGCGAGAGTCACGGCCGTGCCTCTCGGAAAGGAAAAAACAAACGCGTTTTCTGTTTTTTTTTCTTTCGCGAGAGTTATGGTTTTGCTTCCGCGAGAGGCACGTTTGTGCTTTCGTGAGAGTCACGGCCATGCCTCTCAGAAAGGAAAAAAAACTTGTTTTCTGGTTTTTTTCTCTCGCGAGAGTCACGGTTTTACTTCCGCGAGAGACACGGCTGTGCTTTCGCGAGAGTCACGATCGTGCCTCTCAGAAACGGAAAAAAAACATGTTTTCTGTTTTTTTTCCTTCCACAAGAGTCACGGTTTTGCTTTCACAGTAGGCACGGATGTGATTTCGCGAGAGGCACGGGCGTGCCTCTTTCGAAAAGGAAAAAAACCGTGCTCCGGGTTCGGTTTTTCGCCCAATTTTTTCGTCCGTTTTTTTCATAAAAAATGTTTGTCAAAATCTATCAACATGTGATCTAGTTTTGAAGATCTCGATGCAAGGAATCCAATGATAAAACGATTCGAGATTTGGACGCACGGTTTAAAAGATAAAACGTTTTGAATAAACGAATCTAAGAAAAAAGGAAAAACTCCCAGGTTGCGACAAGTGGCGCCGCACGCCACTTGTCGCAACCTGTGAAAGTGAAGCGTTCTTTGCAACGAGTACTCCTTAATTAGTGATTTCGATTAGTACCACTTCTAAAAAAACAATTACTCCCTTTGTTTCAATTTAAAATACGCATAGTTGCTAGCTCTTATACCAATGCAATGAGCTAAAGTTGTACTTTGTACCAAAATGACCCTGCATGCACGTTCTGCCCACACTCGTGTGCAAGCACTGCTGTGTGTCCCTGGTTTCCATGCAAGGGGTAATTTGTCCAAACCAGCATGCACGCACTACATTTCGGAATGTGAGCAAAAAAACTATGCACACTACAAAGGGGAATGGAGGGAGTAGTACTACCACGTGCGTGACCAAAATAGAATGGACTTACTGTTGTACGTGACCAAAACTAACGAAAAAAATCTGATCTTGGGACGAAACCAAGAACATCGGTGAGGTAATAGCTTACCAAGGCGATAATCAGTAGTTGGTCCGATAGGATAATCAGCCGAGTGAATTGCAAAAAACATTGACACTTCACGCAAGGTTTGCAGGAACCACAAGTCTACGAAATTATGCCAAAAACCACTAATTTTTTATCTAATTTTTTGCAAAAAAACACTAGTTGACGGCTTAGACCATTTTAAGCATGATTATGACAGATTGGTCCCGCAAATGATGACATGGCGTAACGGTTCAAGTTAGACACCGTTAGGTGAGGGTTTTTCTAGATTTACAAAATAGACCCTATAATTTTACAAAGATCCCCTTAGTCAAAAATAATAAAAGCAATCAGGTCCTCCATGAGTTCATCTCCAACCGGTCCCGTGGTCGACGCCGGCGACTACTGCCTCCCGTGCGCGACCGGCGAAGCTGCTGCTTGCTCCGGCGGCTAGCCTGATGGGAGGTTCGGCGCGGTTGGTGACTGGCAGGATGGTGGGGCAGTGGAGCTCAGGCGATGGCGGCATGAGCTCCGGCCGCGACGAGGCACCCTCCCTCAGCACGCCTACGCGGGCCGCCGTCGCGCCTCCTCGTCGCCTCGCCGGCGCCGATGCAGGTGAGCAGCAAGGGCGGCCGCGCCGACTTGCGCATCTGGCGGCGGCTTGAACTCCGGCCGCGGCGAGGCAGCCTCCCTTGCCATGCCTACGCGAGCCGAGGAGCGGGGAGCAGGAGGGGGAGGGATGCGGGCGTCTGTGCCGCCCCTGGGTGACGAGCGCGACGGGAACGGCGCCTGTGAGGTTGTTTCGGCAGAGGCCGAGCGCCGGGCCCGGGAGCGCACAGAGGCGCGGCGCGGACGCGGCGAGCGCGCCGGAGAGCCTTGTCCCGAAGAGGTTGATCGTGGTCACGGCGCCGGCGGCGGAGCACGTGACGCGGCGCAGCAGGCGGCGCTGGACGCGAGCAGGCAGCGCACAAGCACGAGCAGCGGCGCATGGTCGCGAGCAGGCGGCGGCGGGCGTGAGCAGCGGCGCACTGTCGCGAGCAGGCGGCGGCGGGCGCGAGCAGCGGCACACGGTCGCGAGCAGGCGGCGGTGGTTGCGAGCAGGCAGCGCACGGGCGTGAGTAGGCGGCGGCGGACGCAGCGCCGGCCGCGCACCGGAGCAATCCCAACGGGCCGATCGGAGATAAATGTCCTGATTGTTTTTGTTTTCAGGGCCAAGGACCCGATTGCTTTTTAATTTTTATAAAAAAGGGTGTTGATGTAAAACCGTCTGTCTAACGGCGTCGCCTGCGAACCGTTACGCCACGTCAGCTTTTGTGGGCTCCGCTTGTCATAATCGTCATTAAATGGGTCCAAACGAGCAACCAATGTTTTTTGCCAAACATTAGACAAAAAATTAATGGTTTTTGGCATAATTTCGTAGACTTGTGGTTCCTGCAAACTTTGCCTGAAGTGTCGATGTTTTTTGCAATTCACTCATAATCAGCCACACCGGGACTGAGACACGGTCCAGACTCCTACGGGAGGCAGCAGTGAGGAATTTTCCGACCTTGCTTTATTAGTAGGGGTATATAGAGGTATAGATCTAGATAAAAGCGGCAGTATTACCCTAAAATACTACTTGCTCCCACAATCTCAAAAAAAAAACCTAGTTGCTCCCACATTTTCCTTCCAGAAATTCTCAACCCACACGAAAACTTCTAAAACAAACACCAGCAAATTCCACACTCCACATTAATGGAAGCCCATATCCACCTTTGCTTCAACGCGAGGGGAAGATAACACGACACACACACAGAGTGGAGACGCAACGCAGGTGGACGTCATTTCGTCATCCCCAACCCCCCACCCCTACACACGACTCGCCACAAGCCGAGCAGAGAGAGGCCGCGCTATGGCCCGCATCTAGGGGCCGAGGAGGAGGAGGAGCCGAGCAGACACAGGCAGGATGGGGCGCGCGTTCGTGTACGTCGTCCTGGGCGGCGGCGTGGCCGCGGGCTACGCGGCGCTCGAGTTCGCAAGAGGCACGGTGATGCTTTAGTGAGAGTTACGGTCGCGTCTTTCGGAAACGAAAAAAAACATGTTTTCTGTTTTTTTTTCTTTCACGAGAGTCATGGTTTTGCTTCCGCGAGAGGCACGGTTGTGCTTTCGCGAGAGTCACGGCCGTGCCTCTCGGAAATGAAAAAACAAACGCGTTTTCTGTTTTTTTTTCTTTCGCGAGAGTTATGGTTTGCTTTCGCGAGAGGCACGTTTGTGCTTTCGTGAGAGTCACGGCCATGCCTCTCAGAAAGGAAAAAAAAGCTTGTTTTCTGTTTTTTTTCTTTCGCGAGAGTCATGGTTTTAGTTCCGCGAGAGACACGGTTGTGCTTTCGCGAGAGTCACAGTCGTGCCTCTCAGAAACGAAAAAAAACATGTTTTCTGTTTTTTCCCTCCACGAGAGTCACGGTTTTGCTTTCACAAGAGGCACGGGTGTGATTTCGCGAGAGGCACGGGCGTGCCTCTTTCGAAAAGGAAAAATACCGTGCTCCGGGTTCGGTTTTTCGCCCAGTTTTTTCGTCTGTTTTTTTTCATAAAAAAATGTTCGTCAAAACCTATCAATATGGGATCTAGTTTTGAAGATCTTGATGCAAGGAATCCAATGATGAAAACGATTCGAGATTTGGACGTACGGTTTAAAAGATAAAACGTTTTGAATAAACGGATCTAAGAAAAAAGGAAAAACTTCCAGGATGCGACAAGTGACGCGCCGCATGGGCGTCACTTGTCGCAACCTGTGAAAGTGAAGCGTTCTTTGCAACGAGTACTCGTTAATTAGTGATTTCGATTAGTACCACTTCTAAAAAAAGAATTACTCCATTTGTTTCAATTTAAAATGCGCATAGTTGCACTTTGTACCAAAATGACCCTGTATGCACGTTCTGCCCACACTCATGTGCAAGCACGGCTGTGTGTCCCTGGTTTCCATGCAAGGGTAATTTGTCCAAACTAGCATGCACGCACTACATTTCGGAATGTGGGCAAAAAAACTATGCGCACTACAAAGAGGAATGGAGGGAGTAGTACTACCACGTGCGTGACCAAAATAGAATGGACTTACCGTTGTACGTGACCAAATCTAACGAAAAAAATCTGATCTTGGGACGAAACCAAGAACATCGGTGAGGTAATAGCTTACCAAGGCGATAATCAGTAGTTGGTTCGAGAGGATAATCAGCCGAGTGAATTGCAAAAAACATTGACACTTCAGGCAAGGTTTGCAGGAACCACAAGTCTACAAAATTGTGCCAAAAACCACTAATTTTTTATCTAATTTTTTGCAAAAAAACACTAGTTGACGGCTTAGACCATTTTAAGCATGATTATGACAGATGGGTCCCGCAAATGATGACATGGCGTAACGGTTCAAGTTAGACACCCTTAGGTGAGGGTTTTTCTAGATTTACAAAATAGACCCTATAATTTTACAAAGACCCCCTTAGTCAAAAATAATAAAAGCAATCAGGTCCTCCATGAGTTCATCTCCAACCGGTCCCGTGGTCGACGCCGGCGACTACTGCCTCCCGTGCGCGACCGGCGAAGTTGCTGCTTGCTCCGGCGGCTAGGCTGATGGGAGGTTCGGCGCGGTTGGTGACTGGCAGGAGGGCGGGGCAGTGGAGCTCGGGCGATGGCGGCATGAGCTCCGGCCGCGATGAGGCACCCTCCCTCAGCACGCCTACGCGGGCCGCCGGCGCGCCTCCTCGTCACCTCGCCAGCGCCGATGCAGGTGAGCAGCAAGGGCGGCCGCGCCGACTTGCGCATCTGGCGGCGGCTTGAACTCCGGCCGCGGCGAGGCAGCCTCCCTCGCCATGCCTACGCGAGCCGAGGAGCGGGGAGCAGGAGGGGGAGGGATGCGGGCGTCTGTGCCGCCCCTGAGGTGACGAGCGCGGCGCGAGCGGCGCCTGTGAGGTTGTTTCGGCAGAGGCCGAGCGCCGGGCCCGGGAGCGCAAAGAGGCGCGGTGCGGACGCGGCAAGCGCGCCGGAGAGCCTTGTCCCGAAGAGGTTGATCGTGGTCACGGCGCCGGCGGCGGAGCACGTGACGCGACGCAGCAGGCGGCGGTGGACGCGAGCAAGCAGCGCACGAGCGCGAGCAGCGGCGCATGGTCGCGAGCATGCGGCGACGGGCGTGAGTAGCGGCGCACTGTCGCGAGCAGGCGGCGGCGGGCGCGAGCAGCGGCACACGGTCGCAAGCAGGCGGTGGCGTTTGCGAGCAGGCAACGCACGGCCGCGAGTAGGCGGCGGCGGACGCAGCGCCGGCCGCGCACCGGAGCAATCCTAGTGGGCCGGTCGGAGATGAATGTCCTGATTGCTTTTGTTTTCAGGGCCAAGGACCTGATTGCTTTTTAATTTTTACAAAAAGGGTGTTGATGTAAAACCATCTGTCTAACGACGTCGCCTGCGAACCGTTACGACACGTCAGCTTTTGTGGGCTCCGCTTGTCATAATCGTCATTAAATGGGTCCAAACGAGCAACCAATGTTTTTTGCCAAAAATTAGACAAAAAATTAGTGGTTTTTGGCACAATTTCGTAGACTTGTGGTTCCTGCAAATCTTGCCTGAAGTGTCGATGCTTTTTGCAATTCACTCATAATGAGCCACACTGGGACTGAGACACGGTCCAGACTCCTACGGGAGGCAGCAGTGAGGAATTTTCCGACCTTGCTTTATTAGTAGGGGTATATAGAGGTATAGATCTAGGTAAAAGCGGCAGTATTACCTTAAAATACTACTTGCTCCCACAATCTCAAAAAAAAAACCTAGTTGCTCCCACATTTTCCTTCCAGAAATTCTCAACCCACACGAAAACTTTTAAAACAAACACCAGCAAATTCCACGCTCCCCATTAATGGAAGCCCATATCCACCTTTGCTTCAACGCGAGGGGAAGATAACACGACACACACATAGAGTGGAGACGCAACGCAGGTGGACGTCATTTCGTCATCCCCAACCCCCACCCCTACACACGACTCGCCACAAGCCGAGCAGAGAGAGGCCGCGCTATGGCCCGCATCTAGGGGCCGAGGAGGAGGAGGAGCCCAGCAGACACAGGCAGGATGGGGCGCGCGTTCGTGTACGTCGTCTTGGGCGACGGCGTGGCCGCGGGCTACGCGGCGCTCGAGTTCGCAAGAGGCACGGTGATGCTTTAGTGAGAGTCAGGTGATGCTTTAGTGAGAGTCACGGCCGCGTCTTTCGAAAACGATAAAAAAACGTGTTTTCTGTTTTTTTTTTCTTTCTTTCACGAGAGTTATGGTTTTGCTTCCGCAAGAGGCACGGTTGTGCTTTCGCGAGAGTCACGGCCGTGCCTCTCGGAAAGGAAAAAACAAACGCGTTTTCTGTTTTTTTTCTTTCGTGAGAGTTATGGTTTTGCTTCCGCGAGAGGCACGTTTGTGCTTTCGTGAGAGTCACGACCATGCCTGTGAGAAAGGAAAAAAACTTGTCTTCTGTTTTTTTTCTTTCGCGAGAGTCACGGTTTTACTTCCGCGAGAGACACGGTTGTGCTTTCGCGAGAGTCACGGTCGTGCCTCTCAGAAACGAAAAAAAACATGTTTTTTGTTTTTTTTCGTTCCACGAGAGTCACGGTTTTGCTTTCACAAGAGGCACGGGTGTGATTTCGCGAGAGGCACGGCGTGCCTCTTTCAAAAAGGAAAAAAACCGTGCTCCGGGTTCGGTTTTTCGCCCAGTTTTTTCGTCCGTTTTTTTCATAAAAAAATGTTCGTCAAAACCTATCAACATCGGATCTAGTTTTGAAGATCTCGATGCAAGGAATCCAATGATGAAAACGATTCGAGATTTGGACGCACGGTTTAAAAGATAAAACGTTTTGAATAAACGGATCTAAGAAAAAAGGAAAAACTTCCAGGTTGCGACAAGTGACGCGCCGCATGGGCGCCACTTGTCGCAACCTATGAAAGTGAAGTGTTCTTTGCAACGAGTACTCCTTAATTAGTGATTTCGATTAGTACCACTTCTAAAAAAACAATTACTCCCTTTGTTTCAATTTAAAATGCGCATAGTTGCACTTTGTACCAAAATGACCTGCATGCAGGTTCTGCCCACACTCATGTGCAAGCACTGCTGTGTGTCCCTGGTTTCCATGCAAGGGGTAATTTGTCCAAACCAGCATGCACGCACTACATTTCGAAATGTGAGCAAAAAAACTATGCGCACTACAAAAAGGAATGGAGGGAGTAGTACTACCACGTATGTGACCAAAATAAAATGGACTTACCGCTATACGTGACCAAAACTAACGAAAAAAAATCTGATCTTGGGACGAAACCAAGAACATCGGTGAGGTAATAGCTTACCAAGGCGATAATCAATAGTTGGCCCGAGAGGATAATCAGCCGAGTGAATTGCAAAAAACATTGACACTTCAGGCAAGGTTTGCAGGAACCACAAGTCTACGAAATTGTGCCAAAAACCACTAATTTTTTATCTATTTTTTTGCAAAAAAAACACTAGTTGACGGCTTAGACCATTTTAAGCATGATTATGACAGATGGGTCCCGCAAATGATGACATGGCGTAACGGTTCAAGTTAGACACCGTTAGGTGAGGGTTTTCTAGATTTACAAAATATACCCTATAATTTTATAAAGACCCCTTTAGTCAAAAATAATAAAAGCAATCAGGTCCTCCATGAGTTCATCTCCAACCGGTCCCGTGGTCGACTGCCTCCCGTGCGCGACCGGCGAAGCTGCTGCTTGCTCCCGCGGCTAGGCTGATGGGAGGTTCGGCGCGGTTGGTGACTGGCAGGACGGCGGGGCAGTGGAGCTCGGGCGATGGCGGCATGAGCTCCGGCCGCGACGAGGCACCCTCCCTCAGCACGCCTACGCGGGCCGCCGTCGCCCCTCCTCGTCACCTCGCCGGCGCCGATGCAGGTGAGCAGCAAGGGCGGCCGCGCCGACTTGCGCATCTGGCGGCGGCTTGAACTCCGGCCGCGGCGAGGCAGCCTTCCTCGCCATGCCTACGCGAGCCGAGGAGCGGGGAGCAAGAGGGGGAGGGATGCGGGCGTCTGTGCCGCCCCTGAGGTGACGAGCGCGACGGGAACGGCGCCTGTGAGGTTGTTTCGGCAGAGGCCGAGCGCCGGGCCCGGGAGCGCACAGAGGCGCGGCTCAGACGCGGCGAGCGCGCCGGAGAGCCTTGTCCCGAAGAGGTTGATCGTGGTCACGGCGCCGGCGGCGGAGCACGTGACGCGACGCAGCAGGCGGCGGTGGACGCGAGCAGGCAGTGCACGAGCACGAGCAGCGGCGCATGGTCGCGAGCAAGCGGCGGCGGGCGTGAGTAGCGGCGCACTATCGCGAGCAGGCGGCGGCGGGCGCGAGCAGCGGCACACGGTCGCAAGCAGGCGGCGGCGTTTGCGAGCAGGCAGCGCACGGGCGCGAGTAGGCGGCGGCGGACGCAGCGCCGGCCGCGCACCCGAGCAATCCCAGCGGGCCGGTCGGAGATGAATGCCCTGATTGTTTTTGTTTTTAGGGCCAAGGACCCGATTGCTTTTTAATTTTTACAAAAAGGGTGTTGATGTAAAACCGTCTGTCTAACGGCGTCGCCTGCGAACCGTTACGCCACGTCAGCTTTTGTGGGCTCCGCTTGTCATAATCGTCATTAAATGGGTCCAAACGAGCAACCAATGTTTTTTGCCAAAAATTAGACAAAAAAATAGTGGTTTTTGGCACAATTTCATAGACTTGTGGTTCCTGCAAACCTTGCCTGAAGTGTCGATGTTTTTTGCAATTCACTCATAATCAGCCACATTGGGACTAAGACACGGTCCAGACTCCTATGGGAGGCAGCAGTGAGGAATTTTCCGACCTTGCTTTATTAGTAGGGGTATATAGAGGTATAGATCTAGATAAAAGCGGCAGTATTACCCTAAAATACTACTTGCTCCCACAATCTCAAAAAAAAAAACCTAGTTGCTCCCACATTTTCCTTCCAGAAATTCTCAACCCACACGAAAACTTTTAAAACAAACACCAGCAAATTCCACGCTCCACATTAATGGAAGCCCATATCCACCTTTGCTTCAACGCGAGGGGAAGATAACACGACATACACACAGAGTGGAGACGCAACGCAGGTGGACGTCATTTCGTCATCCCCAGCCCTCACCCCTACACACGACTCGCCACAAGTCGAGCAGAGAGAGGCCGCGCCATGGCCCGCATCTAGGGGCGAGGAGGAGGAGGAGCCCAGCAGACACAGGCAGGATGGGGCGCGCGTTCGTGTACGTCGTCCTGGGCGGCGGCGTGGCCGCGGGCTACGCGGCGCTCGAGTTCGCCCGCCGCGGCGGCTACTCCCGCGGCGAGCTCTGCATCATCTCCGAAGAGGCCGTGAGCGCTCCCTTCCCCCTCCTGAGTTCGGACCCCCTCCTGTAGTATTTCGTCAGCTTCAGAACTTCGTCTGTAATCGAATCCTAGTTGTCCGTCAGTGGATAGGACCGCGCCACTGGTGCTTCGGATTGGTGGTTTTCTTGCGCTTCCAACTGTATCAGGAAGGATTTATTTGTGGCTGCTTCAGCCGCCAAGCCAGGAATGCTTACGTTTTGTTGCCTTGGAGATGATGTATGTCTTATAAGAGCCTTGATTGATTTGCCTGGATAAGCAGGGGGGATTTTGTCACGGCCCTAGCATGGTGCTATTTAGGGACACACATAGTAGCCTGCACTGCAGTTTGGTAACTGAAAAACGATGACTGTGGTAGCAATGGGAAAAAATGGGTTACTTTGATCCTCTGTCTGACCTCTAAGGAATCATGTATGTTCCAAGTATGCATTTTGTGCCTAGTTTGTAGGAATTTCCCTTCAAGGAGCAAGAAAGGAATGCCAAATTTCTCTGTGTGGTCTTAAGATTCAGCTGTAATGAACAATAGTCCATATGGTGATTCGACATAGTAGTTGAATTTGTTTTTCCTTGGAAGATGTGAAAAGGTGGTGGCAAACCAGGGGGGCGGGGGAATTAAAAACAAACAGGGATAATATGTTGTTCTTTTTTGTTTGTGGAACAATTATCACTCAGTTCAGGCCCTGTGATTCTATCATTGAACGTGTATTTCTCTTAATGATCTCTTCCGTATCTTGCCAGGTTGCTCCTTATGAACGCCCTGCATTAAGCAAAGGCTATTTACTCCCAGAAGGTACATTCCTTGCACACTTAAAAGTTTTGATAACCCACCGAGCATTCCACCTTGCCACTTATATATAGTATCAATCGTGATTAATATCACTGTTTTCAAAATTTGAAATATTACCTCTCTTCTTTCACTAAAAAAATGAATATAGCTACATCCTAAAAAGGTAGTTTTATGACACATTGATAGACAGTTTCACTATGCTTTGCATTCTTTTCTTACCATGGTATTTGCTAAAAAAGAATATAGCTACATCCTAAAAATGAATATAACTACATCCTAGAAAAATGAATATCAATCGTGATTAATTCATCATGCTACTGTTAACACTATGTTTTGCATTCTTTTCTTACTATGGTATTTGCTAATGTGTCCTGTCTCCCAGCATTTGACGTGCAGCCTGTTAGTTTTGCTAACTGTTTTTAATACCTGTAAAATTTACAGATCCTTCTCGGCTTCCAAAATTCCATACTTGTGTTGGAGCTAATGATGAGTTACTGACGACAAAATGGTACAAGGAACAAGGTAGGTTTGATTAGCTTTTGGTTTTCCACTTCGGTCTAATTTCCATCGCATGTATGCATATGAGAAATGAGATACTCCCTCCGATCCAAATTAATTGATGCTCCTTTAGTACAACTTAAGTTGTATAAGCTGTACTAAAGGAGTGTCAATTAATTTGGATCAGAGGGAGTAGTTCATTAGAGTTCTGGGTAAACATCATATTTGATAAAAATATCCTCGAGAAAAAAGATCTGGTAAAATATATGGTATTATTGTTGGTTCTTCGATTCAATTATACAAATAGTTTTATGATCCAGTTGTTATTGTCTGTAATGTGTCGGTGGGGTATATGTACTAACTGTCAATTTACGTGAGTAGGTATTGAACTTGTTCTTGGAACAAGAGTGATATCTGCTGATGTGAGACGGAAGACATTGCTTACAGCAACTGGAGAAACTATCAGCTATAAGACGCTTATAATTGCAACAGGTGCTCGGGTATGGACTTATTTATACTTCTTTAAGTCCATCTTCTCTCATTTTTAATTATAATATATTGGATTTATTTTTATGTGTCTCTGTACATGATATAGGCTTTGAAGCTGGAAGAGTTTGGAATAAGCGGTTCAGATGCTGCAAACATATGTTATTTGCGCAATCTTGAAGACGCGGATAAATTAGTGAATGCGATGAGCTCATGTTCTGGTGGAAATGCTGTTGTCATCGGTGGTGGCTACATAGGAATGGAATGTGCAGCAGCATTGGTTACTAATAAGATAAAAGTAACCATGGTCTTTCCTGAAAAACACTGCAGTAAGTATTAGATGTTGTGTCGCTTGATTTGTTGTTTACATGTTGTCTTAGGATTTAGGACTCCCATGATATGCTGTAAAGACCCATTTTGCTCATCTGTATATGCCCTTGATTTGTTTTTCTGCAGTGGGTCGGCTATTTACAGAAAAAATTGCAGAATATTATGAAAGCTACTACACTTCGAAAGGAGTTACTTTTACCAAAGGAACTGTGCTTACATCCTTTGAAAAAGACTCAACAGGGAAGGTGAGTTTCTATTCCATGAAACTGGGTGTACTTTGCAGTTCATGGCTAGTAACTACACTGTATTAGAAAATGATGAAACTCTCGTCTTATACTAGAAGTCAAGGTCCAGAATTTCTTTTCCTGGCAGTCATATTCAGGTGGCTGGTAAAGGTTCTTGGGTTCGGAGTATGGGATAGCTGTTGAAATCACGGTCATACTTAACAACTGGCAAAGAACTATTTGTGTTTTGGCCATTTCGGGGAGAATTTAGCTCTTCTGTATTATGGTGTACTGTTTAGGCCCTGTTGCTGTCCAATATTGACATAGATTCGCTTGAACCCGATCTATATCTAGTTTATCATGTCCTGCCATGCTTTGATGAATCTACATCTAAGTGGCGATACCGTATCTACTTTATCATGTCATGTCATGCTTTGATGAAATATATAAGCAAGCGGCTTGTAGAAACTCTCGATCTGAGAGTTGTATTGAAGCAAGTAAACAAAAGAAAAGGATTGTGTATTTCAACCTGACTACCCGGAGGAAAAGCAGAATATTTAATGCAGGAACCGGAAACTCTTTGAACACCCTTCTCTTAAGGGAAGTCCTATATGATTAGAGACTAGGCATTCCTGGAGAAAAATGTATTGGTTTTTCAGTAGCATGCTGTGGCACCAACGAGGCATCTTGAGCTTATCAAGGTTCAACCATACCTGTTATTTTACCAATCAATACCAACCACTATGAGCTCTACTATTTAAAGTGTACTTTCCATGTCCGTCCAGTTTGAATGGTCTACCGACTATTAGCTTTATTATTTAAAGTGTATTTTCCATTCCATCCAGTTTGAATAGTCTAGTGATACTTAAGCGGTTGTCTTTATTTACTGACAATGTGACTGTCAAAGTAAGAAGCTTACTGTGTATTTACAGGTGACTTCAGTAATCCTAAAAGATGGCAACCACCTTCCTGCTGATATGGTAGTAGTTGGTATTGGGATCTGTGCAAATACCAGCCTTTTTGAAGGCCAGCTGCTGATGGAGAAGGGCGGCATTAAGGTAAATGGGCAAATGCAAACTAGCGACAGCTCCGTGTATGCTGTTGGTGATGTTGCCGCGTTCCCCATCAAGCTCTTTGACGGTGATATCCGACGGCTTGAGCATGTTGACTCGGCCCGTAGAACCGCCAGACATGCTGTCGCAGCCATCCTGGAGCCTTCCAAAAGCAGGGACGTTGATTACCTGCCATTCTTCTACTCCAGAGTCTTCACACTGTCCTGGCAGTTCTACGGAGACAATGTCGGAGAAGTAATTCACTACGGCGACTTCACAAGCAACAGCCCTCGGTTCGGCGCATACTGGGTCAGCAAGGGCCAGATCACGGGCGCGTTCCTGGAAGGCGGGGACCGGGACGACTACGAGGCGTTGTCGGTGGTTGTCCGGCGTAAAACCAAGGTCTCGGACATGTCTGAACTTGAACGACAAGGCCTGGCGTTTGCCATCCAGGAAAGCAAGAAAGACGTGCCTGACAGCGGGGTCACCCTCGGCGAGAAGCCCACCTTCGTGTGGTACGCGACAGCGGGGATTGTTGCGGCCGTGTCGATCTCCGCGTTCGGTTATTGGTACGGCAGGAAGCGCCGCAGGTGGTGAGCTGATGGAAGGCCGGAGGAAGATCTGTGATGTGCACTCGGAGGGAATCCTGTATAAAAACCTGTACGAAAGTGTAATTTTTGTCTCATACTGTAAACAAGTATAGAAACACCATCATATATTGTTAAACGAACGAAACGATGTCACAAAATCTCGAGAGCGATCCTTTTGCTCCCTCATGAAATCCATAAATTTTTCTGCAGTCGCTGGGCTGCTGATGTCTTTGAATCACCTCCAGTTTCTGCAACGATGGCTGGGATCGCCTGCAGGTTGCAAGCCCGTGCATGGCCACCTAACCAGATGCTAGTACGCCGGGACGCTGTTGCAACTCCCAGTACGCCGTCGTGGCAGCCAAAACGCACCCGAAGAGCATAGCAGAGCAGAAAAAGCACCTTGCCTTCACCGAGAAGAATTCTCTGCGACGTTTTCCTTGGTTGCGAGGGCAAAGAAGATGGCAGTGGGCAGTGGTCCCATGGCCCATGGGCCATGGTAGGAGTGCGAGGAAGAGCAAGGGCAAGGCATTTGTTTCCGGCCATGCCCCCACTCGATCTCCTCCTCGCAAGCCAAGAACAAGCTGCCCGGGCTACTTAAGCGCGGCCGTCCACTGGTCCATGGCGAGCAGCTACAGACCAGGTATATCGAGATAGCTTTGCTGATTGATAGAAAGAGAATATATATAGCGCGGAGAAGAGATGGGCCGCGCGTTCGCGTACGTGATCCTGGGCGGCGGCGTGGCCGCGGGCTACGCGGCGCTCGAGTTCGCCCGCCGCCGCGCCGGCGCCTCCCCCGGCGAGCTCTGCATCATCTCCGACGAGGCCGTACGTACGCTCTCCCTTGTGTAGCTTTAACAATTCTGTCAAGTTCATTTCATACTGGTCGGTCGAACGGCTGCGCGTGTTCCTTTGTTGAACCATTCTTGATTGGCTGGCAGGTCGCTCCTTACGAACGCCCTGCACTGAGCAAGGCCTATCTGCTCCCACAAGGTACCCGCATGTCCATCCTCTTTCTGTATATCTCTTCCGATCCCCGATTGTTCCACTCCATCTTCAAGCAAATCTGAAGCTGTAAGCGTCGCGTCTGCGCATGAGTTCTTTTTAATCACCCTGTTATTTCCCCCGGGGAAACAACAAAAACCACTCTGCTATTCGCAGGCGCTGCTCGTCTCCCGGCGTTCCATACCTGCGCTGGTGCTAACGATGAGGTGCTCACGGAGCAATGGTACAAAGATCACGGTATGTATGTATGCATGTATGTATCTATGCTTCTATCTCTGCTGATCATGTACGTGTCTCTGCTGCTTGACCAGGCATCGAACTTGTTCTTGCGACGAGGGTGATCTCGGCCGATGTCCGCCGGAAGACACTGCTCACGGACTCCGGGGAAACCATCGGCTACAAAACCCTCATCGTCGCGACAGGCGCCCGGGTCCGTAAACATTCAAGCTGAACACTCTCCATCACCCTGCGCGTTTGCTTGGGAAAATTCAGAACCAAGCGTCCAAGATCGATCTAGAGTATTTGGTTCCTCACATGTACTATGTAATGTATGTAGGCCTCGGAGCTGGAGGAATTTGGGGTTCGCGGTTCGGATGCGGCCAACGTGTGCTACCTGCGCAGCCTCGAGGATGCCGATAGAATGGTGGGGGTGATGAGATCATGCCACGGTGGAAACGCCGTTGTCATCGGCGGTGGTTACATAGGAATGGAGTGCGCGGCGGCCTTGGTTGCCAATGAGATCAAGGTCACCATGGTCTTCCCGGGAAAACACTGCAGTAAGTTGTGTTGTGCCATCATGCTACTACGTACTACAGTACTTATCTGAAGCTCGATCGGAACTCTGAATTTTCTGCTTCGAGAGATACTAATAGGACGCTAGGAGAGCACTCACCCCCACTGTATTTTCACCCTGATCTGAAAGTGAGCTGCGCGCGATTTGTTCTGTGCAGTGGGTCGTCTTTTTACACCCAAGATTGCTGAATTTTATGAGAAGTACTACGCTGCAAAAGGGGTTGTTTTCGTCAAAGGAACCGCGGTTAAATCCTTGGAGGTCTCAAATGGGAAGGTCAGTTCCTTCCTTGCCATCATATGTGGATGAAACTTCTCAGATCAGCTAAACTCGGACTGCTGCTAGGGTGTAAACTGAACTGAACTGAACTGAACTGAGTCTAGTACCGATTTTGCATGTGCAGGTGGCTGCGGCGATCCTGCGAGACGGCAGGCGGCTTCCGGCGGACATGGTGGTCGTCGGCATCGGCGCTCGCGCCAACACCGGCCTCTTCGACGGCCAGCTGGCCGTGGAGAGAGGCGGGATCAAGGTGAACGGGCGGATGCAGACGAGCGACGCCGCCGTGTACGCCGTGGGCGACGTGGCCGCGTTCCCCGTCGCGCTCCTGGGTGGCGCCGTGCGCCGGTTCGAGCACGTCGACTGCGCGCGCAGGACCGCGCGGCGGGCCATCGAGGCCATCCTGGAGCCCTCCGGCGGCGCCGGGGAGGAGGGGAAAGCCTTCGGCTACCTGCCGTACTTCTACTCCAGGGTCTTCGCCCTGTCCTGGCAGTTCTACGGCGACAACGCCGGAGAAGCCGTCCACTTCGGGGACTTCTCGCCGCCGGGGGCCGGAGGAAAGGCAAAGTTCGGCGCGTGCTGGGTCAGCGGAGGCCGGGTCGCCGGCGCCTTCATCGAAGGCGGGGGCCGGGAGGAGAACGAGGCGATGGCGAGCGCCGTGCGCAGCCGGGCGGCGATCGCGGACGTGGCCGCCGAGCTCGGGAGCCGCGGCCTCGGGTTCGCCGATGAGGAGAGCCGCCGAAAGGGGATGCGTCGGGGTGGGCTCGCCGCCGGCGACAGGCCTACCTATGCGCGGCACGCCACGGTCGGGGTCGCTGCGGCGGTGTCCATCGCGGCGTTCGCGTACTGGTACGGCTGGATGGCGCCGTACGTGGTGAAACGTGATTTCGCCGACCCTAAGTTATGATGATGTATCCACAATCCAGTTAAACTAAAGCACTACTTTTAAAACCATGTGACACATATGGTAAACAATCCAAACTATTTAAAAAATACATTACCTTTAATAATGTACAATTATTCAATCGAATTCTCGGATCGTTCTATATGACATAACAAAACAATGAAGTTGCAATTGGATGATGGAGATTTTTTTTCATTCCGTTTGGAAATTAACTATTACTCTATAATTTATACCCAAAAGAGTGTTCACGACTTTTCGCTCGACCCTGAACCGTTTTCTCCTCCCCAAGACTCCTATTCGGTTAGTGAGGGAGTCCTGGATTAGGGGGTGTTCGGATAGCCGAATTATACCTTCAGCCGGACTTCTGGACCATGAAGATGCAAGATTGAAGACCCCGTCCCGTGTCCGGAAGGGATTTTTCTTGGCGTGGAAGGCAAGCTTGGCGATACGGATGTTCAGATCTCCTACCATTGTAACCGACTCTATGTAACCCTAACCCTATCCGGTGTCTATATAAACCGGAGGGTTCTAGTCCGTAGGACAACATACACATCTACAATCATACCATAGGCTAGCTTATAGGGTTTAGCCTCTCTGATCTCGTGGTAGATCAACTCTTGTATTACCCATATCATCAATATTAATCAAGCAGGACGTAGGGTTTTACCTCCATCGAGAGGGCCCGAACCTGGGTAAAACTTCGTGTCCCCTGCCTCCTGTTACCATCCGGCCTAGACGCACAGTTCGGGACCCCCTACCCGAGATCCGCCGGTTTTGACACCGGCATTGGTGCTTTCATTGAGAGTTCCTTTGTGCCGTTGCCGTCAGGCCCGATGGCTCCTACGATAACCAATAGCGATGCAGTCCAGGGTGAGACCTTCCTCCCCGGACAGATCTTCGTCTTTGGCGGCGTCGCACTGCGGGCCAATTCGCCTAGCCATCTAGAGCAGATCGAAAGCTACGCCCCTGGCCGTCAGGTCAGATTCGGAAGTTTAAACTACACGGCTGACATCCGCGGAGACTTGACCTTCGACGGATTCAAACCACTGCTGAGCGCGCCGCATTGTCACGACGGGCACCATCTAGCTCTGCCGCCGAACAGTGCCCTGGAGGCCGCACCTGCATCGGCTCCGACCCTTAGTTCGGAGCCAACCGCGCCGATCGAGGATGGGCGGTTCGACACCACCTCGGGGGATGTAATCCCAACGGCGGTTGAGCCGAACACCAGCCCCGTACTCTCCAAGACTCGTGACTCCATGGAGTCGGATTCTTCTCCGGACTCCGAACCCTCCGCGCCCCTGCCGATTGAATCCGATTGGGCGCCGATCATGGAGTTCACAGCCACGGACGTCTTTCAGCACTCGCCTTTCGGCGATATCCTGAAGTCACTGAAGTCTCTCTCTTTATCAGGAGAGCACTGGCCGGACTACGGTCAGCAAGGTTGGGATACGGATGATGAAGAAATTCAAAACCCACCCACCACCCACTTCGTAGCCACTGTCGACGACTTAACCGACATGCTCGACTTCGACTCCAACGACATTGACGGTATGGACGCCGATGAAGGAGACGATGAAGAACCAGCGCCTATTGAGCCCTGGAATGCCACCTCGTCATACGACGTATACATGGTGGACGCACCAAAAGATGACGACGAAGAGCGGAAGGACGCACCGAAGGATTGTTCCCTCGAAAAGCAGTCAAAGCGTCGACGCAAGCGCCGCCCCGACAGAAATAGCGATCACACAGACCCAGCGCTGGAGCAGGGCGAACCGCTGCCGGACAACGGCAATCCGGATAATCAAACCGAACAAACAAACCCTATCAAGGATAATGGTCCGGACGACATAACGGCGGACAGGCACCCGGAGCAGCAGAACGCCCGTAAAAGGCTTGTTGCCACCGCGAGGAGCCTCAAAAAGCAGAAGCGAAGGCTCAAGACCGCGCAAGACACACTCCAATTCAGATGGAGCAAAATACTCAACACTGTAGCAAGGTACGGCGACAATCGCCCCTCCAAGAGCTACCCAAAGCGGAAGCTGCTACCCGAATTCGATGAGGAGGTCTCAGACCCCCCACAACCAAATATCAAAGCAGCCACCTGGTCGGATAGACGATCCCTCTACCACCACAGAACGACATTCAACGCCGCTCACAATGCAACACGCGACCCATGCGAGGGCTCGCACCCACAGGACGGTGCAACAAGATCCATCTATGGACCACACAAGCATGCCCCAGCATACAATGCAACACAACAAACATCCGAACAACGCGGCACACCCAGCTACAGGGGTGCCGCACACCCCCTATGTTTCACCGATGAGGTGTTGGACCATGAATTTCCAGAGGGATTCAAGCCCGTAAACATAGAGGCATACGACGGAACAACAGACCCTGGGGTCTGGATTGAGGACTATATCCTTCATATACATATGGCTCGAGGGGATGATCTCCATGCCATCAAGTACTTACCTCTCAAACTCAAAGGGCCAGCTCGTCACTGGCTCAAAGGCCTCCCCGAAATCTCCATTGGAAGTTGGGAAGAGCTCGAAGACGCCTTTCGGGCAAACTTTCAAGGGACTTATGTCTGACCTCCGGATGCGGGCGACCTGAGTCACATAACTCAACAGCCCGAAGAGTCAGCCCGAAAGCTTTGGAATAGGTTTCTTACTAAAAAGAACCAGATTGTCGACTGCCCGGACGCCGAAGCCTTAGCGGCTTTCAAGCACAGCGTCCGCGACTAATGGCTCGCCAGACACCTCGGCCAAAACAAACCGAGAACGATGGTCGCATTAACAAACCTCATGACCCGCTTTTGCGCGGGTGAGGACAGCTGGCTAGCCATATGCAGCACCAGCGACCCCAGTACATCTGAAGTTAGAGATGGAAACGGGAAATCACGGCGCAACAGCAATAACAAACGCCAGAATAAAGAAGACAGCACGAAGGGCACGGCAGTAAATGCCGGATTCAAAGTCCCTCGGCCAAACCAAAAGCCACCCTCCAAAGGCACCAAGGATGAACTGTCCAGCCTCAACAAAATTCTGGATCAAGTATGTCAGATCCATAGTACCCCTAGCAAACCTGCTAATCATACCCACAGAGAATGTTGGGTCTTCAAGCAGTCCGGCAAGCTTAACGCCATACACAAGGGGGAGGATACACCAAGTGAAGACGAGGATGAACCTCCCAAACAAGACAAAGGGGAACAAAAGAAATTTCCACCCAAAGTCAAAACAGTAAACGTGTTACACGTGATCAAGAGAAAAAACAATGCGGCACTCCCTGAAAAAGTTACCCAAGTGCCTGTCACCGCGAAGTCCCGCCACTGGTCGTCTCAACCGATCACCTTCGACCATCGTGATTACGCATCCAGTATCCGGCACGCAGGATGGGCGGCACTGATATTAGACCCAGTAATTGGCGGATAACACTTCACATGAGTCTTGATGGATGGCGGCAGTAGCCTAAACCTAATATATCAGGATACAATCCGCGGGATGGGGTTAGACCCAACACAAATTTGCCATAGCAATACTACCTTTAAAGGAGTAACGCCAGGCCTAGGGGCTCGTTGTACGGGCTCCCTCCTACTACAAGTTATATTCGGCTCCCCCGATAACTTCCGTCGCGAGCATTTAACTTTCCACATCGCTCCATTTAAAAGTGGCTATCAAGCACTACTCGGACGCGAAGCTTTCGCTCGCTTTAATGCAATACCACACTACGCCTCCCTAACACTCAAGATGCCCGGTCCATGTGGCATCATTTCAGTGCACGGAAGTATCAAGCGATCTCTGCGCGCCGAAGAAAGTGTGGCTGCCTTGGCAGCTGCACACTAAAGGCGCCCGGACCAGCAAAAGCATCCAATAGATCATCAAGACCTCAGACACAACTAATCAAGTCCGGCGCCGCTACTCATATCAAATAAACGGTCACACCCCTATCTTTCAAAAGTACAAGGGGCTCAATGCACGCAGACGAGTGGCGATTTCTTCTTATCTTGAATTATACATGGTTTCTTTAGAAAACTATCCTTTTGCACAACAACCTTTTTACCTAATTCCTCTCTTTTACAGATGATCATCGTGCTACACCCGTCCAGGATATGGCACAACGGAGACACAGGCGCAGACGTGCAGCAGGGACCCGACCCAAGGATTCTTTTTAGATTAAGACCCTGCGTAAACCTTTTTTACTGTCTCTTGTTGATACATATCCACCGTTGGGAAGGATGCTGACGTCTTGGCATGTGGCCACACCAGAACAATGCACATACCTGGACACAAGAGGCTTCTTACAAAGGCCATTCTTCAGGCCCGGTTTATACCACAAAGACCGAATACCCTAGGGAGTGTTCGGCGTCGCGAGTTTGGCCCTATATGCATCAGCTCCGAATCATTGTCTTTGGTCAAATGTTGGGTTTTCCCGGCTCCTGTGTTTTGGTGCCTTACGTTCCGCTTTACCGGCTAAGGTAGCACCAGGAGAACTACTGCGATTGTGCCCTGGTTCATCCGGACGAGCACCTCAGTAGAGAAAGCCGAAAACTGACTGTCATGATTTAGCGTGAGACTGGTCAACCACTCGATGACCCATGGGAATGTTAGAATTCCTCCGCCTTAACGAAGGGCCGCTTTCCGGCTAGGCATACACGCACCCCGGGATCGGGAGAGTGCGGAGCCACCAGGGGCTATCTAGTAGCCCCACTGTCAAACTCCTATGGCTAAGTGAAAGTGTTAAAGTATTATAGTCCGGTTGCCTCGCTCGCTCCGCTATCACCTCCTTAATAGGACCAAGACGTTGGGTTAAGTGTGAACGCATGTTTTTGCGAACACCTCCGCATTATATGCGTGGGGGTTGAAGCCGACGACTGCAATCTTTCAGGTTATACACATGTATACATAAACGCCGCCCAGGAGGCATCACATTACTTTTAGGCAAAAGTATAAAAGTAGCCTCATAAAAATCTAAAAAGCATTTCGCTTACAATGAGATTACATGTCATTCAAACATAATATTTTTTGAGCACTAGGTCTCTATCAAACGAGCACCCTCAAGAACTTCCTCAAAGTAGTGCTCAGCAGCCCTTCGACCTATGGCCGAATCCTGCGCCGCAATAGTGGTAGCATCCATCTCTGCCCAGTATGCTTTAGCACGGGCAAAGGCCATCCGTGCGCCTTCTATGCACGCCGACCTCTTCATCGCATTTATGCGCGGTACCACATCGAGGACCTGCTGCACCAAGCTGAAATAGCTGCTCGGTTTTGACCTTCCCGACCATAGTTGATCCACAACATACCTCATGGAGAGTCCGGACAACCTATTTAGTTCGGCCCATTCGGCTAATTGGTCCGTCAACGAAAGCGGATGCTCGGGAGAAAGGAATTGCTTCCAAAATAGCTGGTCTACTTCATGGTCCGTCTGACTCTGGAAGTACTTGGCCGCATCGGCAGCGCTCGCTGCCAGATCCATATACGCATCCTCTGAACTCCACAGCCGATCCAGAGGGGCATACCGTGGATCTCCGTACTTCCTCTGCAGCATAAAGGACTTCCCGGCTACAATATCCCCGGCTTCCCGCAGCTCCTCCTTCTTTGCCCTCATAGCAGAGCGGAGGTCTTTTCCCGTTACAGCAGCCTTCTCAAGGTCCGACGCCTTCGCCTGGTTCTCCTTTTCAAGAGCCCGGCAATGGTCTACGGCGGCTTTTAATTCTACGGCCACATTGGCCATCTTCTTCCGGCTCTCGCCATGTGTGGTCTTCTCGGCTCGCAACTCTCCGGCCGCCTTCAAAGCAGCCACATTACCCAATCTTCCTTGTTCCTTAGCTCGGGCAAGTTCCGCCCGCAAGGCTTCAACAGTGGCAGCTCCATTTGCAGTCATAACATGTTAAAAACACTGACATCATACTCTTCCTATGTGGCGTTTACCAGACAAGGATACTTACCCTGCGCCTCGTCAAGCCTTCTGTTAACAAGCTCGATGTCGGCATCTGCCGCATCCAACTGCTGTTCTAAATGGGCAAACTGGCTAGTCCGGCTGGCCACCGGAGTTTCCATCTCCTGCACATAAAGGCAGTATGGTTATTACCTGGGAGTATGATCCTCCGTTCGTCATCATTTCCGACGACAACCAGAGTCTCAGGGGCTACTATCTACACAGGGAACACCTAACATGTGCAGGACTATTACACATTCCTTTTTACGTACCTCAAAGCCTGTCAGTAGACTCATAAAAGCTTCATGCAATCCGCTTTCGGCGGACGATATCCTCTCCATCACCATATTCATCAGCACACGATGATCATCTGAGATGGCCGCTCGCCCCACCAACTCCCTCAGAACGTCCGATCGCACACTAGACGGCGTCGGACTCTTTTGTCTACTCTCTTCGGGAGCCGGACACTGGGAGCCTCGAGGATCAATTGGATCACCTTCTGGCCTCTCCGCACTCAGAAAGGCCCTCCACGACGACACTTCAGGGTCGCCCGCTTCCGGAGCGGAGGAGTCCGGAGGAGGCGTCTCGCTCTCCATCATCTCTGGAAGAAGATCCCCTGAAGACGAGCTCATTTGAGAGGGGCTAAGGTCCGAACTGCACAAATATATGCGGTGGTTATTTTCTCAGAAGAAAAGGATGGCATATCTGTACTATTAAAGTTTTCGGGTCACTTACGACTCCCGGGAGAATTGATCCCCCCACGGACTTTGTGGGCAGCAGCGCCCCCCAAGGTAGGGCCCCCGGTGGAAGATTTCTTCTCCCATTTGGAAGCTTCGGCTTCTGAATTCCTAGGCGCAGTCCTTTTCCTCTTCCGGTCGTCTTCCTTCATGGAGACGCTCGCTCCCTTGGTTAGAATAGGCAGCGTTGGGGGCCCGCGTCCGCCCGCATTACCCTCCATAGTATCTTCCTTCAAGGGATCCGGGCAAGGTGCGGTTAGGAGCATCTTTTCCAATACCGGATTCTCCAAACCCTCAGGGAGGGGGGCCGAACACCAAATCAACTTCGCCTTTGTTAGCCAGTCCTGGTCGAAAAAGCAAACTCTCAGAAATAACTTCGTAACGAAGGAAAGATAATATGTTTGGCCGGAAAATTCCTTACCTGTTCGGCGGCGCGGTTACTGCTCAGGCCCACATCCTCGGTGATTTCCGGACACTCTACTTGAGGTCCGAAGAATGACTTATACATATCCTCGTGCGTCAGGCCGAGAAAATTTTTGAATGGCGCGCGGACCCTCAGGATTGAACTCCCACAAGCAAAGGGGCCGACGTTTGCAAGGCTAGACTTGACGAACTAGCATAACTTGTATTACCGCAACCAAACTGAGATCATCGTTGAAGAGATCTCGAATGCGACTCTGCAGTAAAGGCACGTCCTTGGCTGGACCCCAACTCAGTCCTCTGCTGATCCATGACATCAGTCGTGGTGGAGGGCCCAAGCGAAAAACGGGGGCGGCCGCCCACTTGGCGCTTCTAGGATTCGTGATGTAGAACCACTCATGTCGCCACAATGCAGACACCTCTGGGATGGAACCTTTGGGCCATGGAGCTCCCGTCATCTTGCGTATTGAGGCGCCTCCACACTCTGCATGTTGCCCTTCGATCACCGTTGGCTTTACTTCAAAGGTCTTGAGCCATAAGCCAAAGTGGGGGGTAACTCGGAGGAAGGCCTCGCATACGACAACAAAGGTCATGATATGCAAGAAGGAGTCCGGAGCTAGATCATGGAAATCTAGCCCATAATAAAACATCAAGCCCCTGACGAAAGGATCCAGAGCAAAACCTAGACCTCGGAGGAAGTGGGAGACAAACACGATGCTCTCATTGGGTTTGGGAGAAGGGACGGCCTGCCCCCGGGGAGGCAGCCGATGCGACATTTCGGCGGTCAGATACCTGGCCTCCCTCAACTGTTTGATGTCTTCTTCCGTGACGGAGGAGGGCATCCATCGGCCCTGAAGGCTGGATCCGGACATGACTGAAGGTTCGGAGCACCTAACCTGAGCCTTGGGCGTTTGAGCTTGAGGCGGGGGAAGGATTCGATTAAGCACGGGAGGGAAAAGGTAAAAGCTTTGCCCCTTTATAAAGAGGGTGGATATCAAGCATCCCCCCCGTGTCCGTTTGGACTTTTCTATGATCTAGGAGTCCTAGAAGTGGTTGGGTTACCCACGCCCGTATTGATGAGAATCCCGTAATAAGGGGACACGATCTCTGTTTTTACAAGACGTGCCAAGGGAACCACCTCGCATACCACGCTGAGGTGGGTAATTCAACGACTCGGATAAAGGCTCGGCCGTGGTGTGTCGCACCACAGGATACGTCAGCAGATTAGATTTGTGTAAATATTATTCTCTCTATGGAAGTATGTGGAAACTTATTTTGCAGAGCCGGACACTATCTTTGTGTTTAAGATCTTCTATGAAGTACTTGGAGGAGGAACCCGCCTTGCAATGCCGAAGACAATTTGCGCACCGGACTCGTCGTCATTGAAGGCTGGTTCAGGGGCTACTAAGGGAGTCCTGGATTAGGGGTGTTTGGATAGCCGAATTATACCTTCAGCCGGACTCCTGGACTATGAAGATGCAAGATTGAAGACTCCGTCCCGTGTCCGGAAGGGATTTTCCTTGGCGTGGAAGGCAAGCTTGGCGATACGGATGTTCAGATCTCCTACCATTGTAACCGACTCTATGTAACCCTAACCCTATCTGGTGTCTATATAAACCGGAGGGTTCTAGTCCGTAGGACAACATACACATCTACAATCATACCATAGGCTAGCTTCTAGGGTTTAGCCTCTCTGATCTCGTGGTAGATCAACTCTTGTATTACCCATATCATCAATATTAATCAAGCAGGACATAGGGTTTTACCTCCATCGAGAGGGCCCGAACCTGGGTAAACCTTCGTGTCCCCTGCCTCCTGTTACCATCCGGCCTAGACGCACAGTTCGGGACCCCCTACCTGAGATCCGCCAGTTTTGACACCGACTGTTAGGTTTGCCTCTCCTTCCATCTGCGCCACCGCCAGTCCACCCCGTCTTCGTTGATCTTTCGGATGTGGAGGTGCGGAGGACCCCCGGCCTTTGTTTGGTTCAGGGTCTTGGTCGGCGTTGTGTGGCGGCGGCAATGTCACCTAGGAGGAATAATGGCTCCCATGTTTGAATCCCCGTCCCGACGGTGGGTCTACTATCATCGAAGGGTGTGTGTGGAGGTGTGTGTTTGATGGATCTCGCGAGATCTGGCTGGCGCCGATCATCGGTGGGTCTGTTTGGATCATGTCTTCGTTTGTGCAATTAGATCCTTTCGATCTACGTTTCCATTTATTGACGGCGGTTGTTCTTCAGGTGTGATACTCTTGTCTGGCGTTAGTATGATGACTTCCAGCTATCTAATACAACAAAGTTTGCCCGACTCCTCGGACTTTCCGTAGTCCCGTTCGCCACATTGGCCCTATGGAAACGTGCCAATAGGGTAACCTGGTGACCCAAAAAACCTAAATGATCCAACCGGGACAAAACCGTTCAACTCTAGGGTCGGACTGCACCACACGTCGGTGTTGGGGAACGTAGTAATTTCACAAAAATTCCTACGCACACGCAGGATCATGGTGATGCATAGCAACGAGAGGGGAGAGTGCCGTCCACGTACTCTCGTAGACCGTTAAGCAGAAGTGTTATGACAACACGGTTGATGTAGTCGTACGTCTTCATGATCGACCAATCCTCAGTACCAAACATACGGCACCTCCGCGTTCAACACACGTTCAGCTCAGTGACGTCCCGCGAATTCACGATCCAGTAGAGCTCGGGGAAGAGTTTCGTCAGCACGACGGCGTGGTGACGATGTTGATGAAGCTACCACATCAGGGCTTCGCCTAAACACCGCTACAGTATGGTGTGTGTGGAGGTGTGTGTTCGTGTTGGGGAACGTAGTAATTTCAAAAAATTTCCTACGCACACGCAAGATCATGGTGATGCATAGCAACGAGGGAGAGAGTCTGATCTACGTACCCTTGTAGATCGCAACAGAAGCGTTGACACAACGTAGAGGAAGTAGTCGTACGTCTTCTTCCCAATCCGACCGATCCAAGCACCGTTACTTCGGCACCTCCGAGTTCTTAGCACACGTACAGCTCGATGATGATCCCCGGGCTCCGATCCAGCAAAGCTTCGGGGAGGAGTTCCGTCAGCACGACGGCGTGGTGACAATCTTGATGTTCTACCGACGCAGGGCTTCGCCTAAGCACTACAACGATATGATCGAGGTGGAATATGGTGGCAGGGGGCACCGCACACGGCTAAGGAACGATCACAATGATTAACTTGTGTGTCTAGAGGTGCCCCCTGCCCATGTATATAAAGGAGCAAGGGGGGAGAGGTGCGGCCAGCCTTGGGGCGCGCCAGGAGGAGTCCTACTCCTACCGGGAGTAGGACTCCCCCCCCAATCCTAGTTGGAATAGGAATCCTCAAGGGGGAAAGAGAGAGAGGGGGGCCGGCCACCTCTCCTAGTCCTAATAGGACTAGGGGAGGGGGGAGGCGCGCGGCCACCTTGGGCTTCCCCCTTCTCCTTTCCACTAGGGCCCACTATGGCCCATATGATTCCCGGGGGGTTCCGGTAACCTCCGGGTACTCCGGTAAAATCCCGATTTCACCCGGAACACTTCCGATGTCCAAACATAGGCTTCCAATATATCAATCTTTATGTCTCGACCATTTTGAGACTCCTCGTCATGTCCGTGATCACATCCATGACTCCGAACAACCTTCGGTACATCAAAATGCATAAACTCATAATAACTGTCATCGTAACGTTAAGCGTGCGGACCCTATGGTTCGAGAACAATGTAGACATGACTGAGACACATCTCCGGTCAATAACCAATAGCGGGACCTCGATGCCCATATTGGTTCCTACATATTCTACGAAGATCTTTTATCGGTCAGACCGCATAACAACATACGTTGTTCCCTTTGTCATCGGTATGTTACTTGCCCGAGATTCGATCGTCGGTATCCAATACCTAGTTCAATCTCGTTACCGGCAAGTCTCTTTACTCGTTCCGTAATACATCATCCCGCAACTAACTCATTAGTTGCAATGCTTGCAAGGCTTAAGTGATGTGCATTACCGAGAGGGCCCAGAGATACCTCTCCGACAATCGGAGTGACAAATCCTATTCTTGAAATACGCCAACCCAACATCTACCATTGGAGACACCTGTAGTACTCCTTTATAATCATCAAGTTACGTTGTGACGTTTGGTAGCACCCAAAGTGCTCCTCCGGCAAACGGGAGTTGCATAATCTCATAGTTATAGGAACATGTATAAGTCATGAAGAAAGGAATATCAACATACTAAACGATCGGGTGCTAAGCTAATGGAATGGGTCATGTCAATCAGATCATTCAACTAATGATGTGACCTCGTTAATCAAATAAGAACTCTTTGCTCATGGTTAGGAAACATAACCATCTTTGATTAACGAGCTAGTCTAGTAGAGGCATACTAGTGACACTCTGTTTGTCTATGCATTCACACATGTATTATGTTTCCGGTTAATACAATTCTTAGCATGAATAATAAACATTTATCATGATATAAGGAAATAAATAATAACTTTATTATTGCCTCTAGGGCATATTTCCTTCAGTCTCCCACTTGCACTAGAGTCAATAATCTAGATTACACAGTAATGATTCTAACACCCATGGAGCCTTGGTGCTGATCATGTTTTGCTCGTGCAAGAGGCTTAGTCAACGGGTCTGCAATATTCAGATCCGTATGTATCTTGCAAATCTCTATGTCTCCCACCTGGACTAGATCCCGGATGGAATTGAAGCGTCTCTTGATGTGCTTGGTCCTTTTGTGAAATCTGGATTCCTTTGCCAAGGCAATTGCACCAGTATTGTCACAAAAGATTTTCATTGGACCCGATGCACTAGGTATGACACCTAGATCGGATATGAACTCCTTCATCCAGACTCCTTCGTTCGCTGCTTCCGAAGCAGCTATGTACTCCGCTTCACATGTAGATCACACTACGACGCTTTGTTTAGAACTGCACCAACTGACAGCTCCACCGTTTAATGTAAACACGTATCTGGTTTGCGATTTAGAATCGTCCGGATCAGTGTCAAAGCTTGCATCAACGTAACCTCTTACGGTGAGCTCTTTGTCACCTCGATATACGAGAAACATATCCTTAGTCCTTTTCAGGTATTTCAGGATGTTCTTGACCGCTGTCCAGTGATCCACTCCTGGATTACTTTGGTACCTCCCTGCTAAACTTATAACAAGGCACACATCAGGTCTGGTACACAGCATTGCATACATGATAGAGCCTATGGCTGAAGCATAGGGAACATCTTTCATTTTCTCTCTATCTTCTGCAGTGGTCGGGCATTGAGTCTGACTCAACTTCACACCTTGTAACACAGGCAAGAACCCTTTCTTTGCTTGATCCATTTTGAACTTCTTCAAAATCTTGTCAAGGTATGTGCTTTGTGAAAGTCCAATTAAGCGTCTTGATCTATCTCTATAGATCTTTATGCCTAATATGTAAGCAGCTTCACCGAGGTCTTTCATTGAAAAACTCTTATTCAAGTATCCCTTTATGCTATCCAGAAATTCTATATCATTTCCAATCAGCAATATGTCATCCACATATAATATCAGAAATGCTACAGAGCTCCCACTCACTATCTTGTAAATACATGCTTCACCAAAAGTCTGTATAAAACCAAATGCTTTGATCACACTATCAAAGCGTTTATTCCAACTCCGAGAGGCTTGCACCAGTCCATAAATGGATCGCTGGAGCTTGCACACTGTGTTAGCTCCCTTTGGATCGACAAAACCTTCCGGTTGCATCATATACAACTCTTCTTCCAGAAATCCATTCAGGAATGCAGTTTTGACATCCATCTGCCATATTTCATAATCATAAAATGCGGCAATTGCTAACATGATTCTGATAGACTTAAGCATCGCTACGGGTGAGAAGGTCTCATCGTAGTCAACCCCTTGAACTGGTCGAAAACCTTTTGCGACAAGTCGAGCTTTGTAGACAGTTACATTACCGTCAGCGTCAGTCTTTTTCTTGAAGATCCATTTATTCTCAATCGCTTGCCGATCATCGGGCAAGTCAACCAAAGTCCATACTTTGTTCTCATACATGGATCCCATCTCAGATTTCATGGCTTCAAGCCACTTTGCGGAATCTGGGCTCACCATCGCTTCTTCATAGTTCGTAGGTTCATCATGATCTAGTAGCATGATTTCCAGAACTGGATTACCGTACCACTCTGGTGTGGATCTCACTCTGGTTGATCTACGAGGTTCAGTAGTATCTTGTTATGAAGTTTCATCATCATGATCATTAACTTCCTCACTTATTGGTGTAGGTGTCGCAGAAACAGTTTTCTGTGATGTACTACTTTCCAACAAGGGAGCAGGTACAGTTACCTCGTCAAGTTCTACTTTCCTCCCACTCACTTCTTTCGAGAGAAACTCCTTCTCTAGAAAGGATCCATTCTTAGCAACGAATGTCTTGCCTTCGGATCTGTGATAGAAGGTGTACCCAACAGTCTCCTTTGGGTATCCTATGAAGACACATTTCTCAGATTTGGGTTCGAGCTTATAGGTTGAAGCTTTTTCACACAAGCATCGCAGCCCCAAACTTTAAGAAACGACAACTTTGGTTTCTTGCCAAACCACAGTTCATAAGGCGTCGTCTCAACGGATTTTGATGGTGCCCTATTTAACGTGAATGCGGCCGTCTCTAGAGCGTATCCCCAAAATGATAGCGGTAAATCAGTAAGAGACATCAAAGATCGCACCATATCTAGTAAAGTACGATTACGACGTTCGGACACACCATTGCGCTGTGGTGTTCCGGGTGGCGTGAGTTGGGAAACTATTCCACAATTTTTCAAATGTACACCAAACTCGTAACTCAAATATTCTCCTCCACGATCAGATCGTAGAAACTTTATTTTCTTGTTACGATGATTTTCAACTTCACTCTGAAATTCTTTGAACTTTTCAAATGTTTCAGACTTGTGTTTCATTAAGTAGATATACCCATATATGCTTAAATCATCTGTGAAGGTGAGATAATAACGATATCCGCCACGAGCCTCAATATTCATCGGACCACATACATCGGTATGTATGATTTCCAACAAATTTGTTGCTCTCTCGAGAACGGTGTTTTAGTCATCTTGCCCATGAGGCACGGTTCGCAAGTACCAAGTGATTCATAATCAAGAGGTTCCAAAAGTCCATCAGTATGGAGTTTCTTCATGCACTTTACACCGATATGACCTAAACGGCAGTGCCACAAATAAGTTGCACTATCATTATCAACTCTGCATCTTTTGGCTTCAACATTATGAATATGTGTGTTACTACTATCGAGATTCATCAAAAATAGACCACTCTTCAAAGGTGCATGACCATAAAAGATATTACTCATATAAATAGAACAACCATTATTCTCTGATTTAAATGAATAACCGTCTCGCATCAAACAAGATCCAGATATAATGTTCATGCTTAACGCTGGCACCAAATAACAATTATTTAGGTCTAATATTAATCCCGAAGGTAGATGTAGAGGTAACGTGCCGACCGCGATCACATCGACTTTGGAACCGTTTCCCACGCGCATCGTCACCTCGTCCTTCGCCAGTGTTCACTTAATCCGTAGTCCCTGTTTCGAGTTGCAAATATTAGCAACAGAACCAGTATCAAATACCCAGGTGCTACTGCGAGCTCTAGTAAGGTACACATCAATAACATGTATATCACATATACCTTCGTTCACCTTGCCATCCTTCTTATCCGCCAAATACTTGGGGCAGTTCCGCTTCCAGTGACCAGTCTACTTGCAGTAGAAGCACTCAGTTTCAGGCTTAGGTCCAGACTTGGGTTTCTTCTCCTGAGCAGCAACTTGCTTGCCGTTCTTCTTGAAGTTCCCCTTCTTCTTCCCTTTGCCCTTTTTCTTGAAACTAGTGGTCTTGTTAACCATCAACACTTGATGCTCCTTTTTGATTTCTACCTCCGCAGCTTTCAGCATTGCGAATAGCTCGGGAATAGTCTTGTTCATCCCTTGCATATTATAGTTCATCACGAAGCTCTTGTAGCTTGGTGGCAGTGATTGGAGAATTCTGTCAATGACGCAATCATCTGGAAGATTAACTCCCATCTGAATCAAGTGATTGTTATACCTAGACATTTTGAGTATATGCTCACTGACAGAACTGTTCTCCTCCATCTTGTAGCTATAGAACTTATTGGAGACTTCATATCTCTCAATTCGGGCGTTTGATTGAAATATTAACTTCAACTCCTGGAACATCTCATATGCTCCATGACGTTCAAAACGTCGTTGAAGTCCCGATTCTAAGCCGTAAAGCATGGCACACTGAACTATCGAGTAGTCATCAGCTTTGCTCTGCCAGACGTTCATAACATCTGGTGTTGCTCCAGCAGTAGGCCTGGCATCCAGCGGTGCTTCCAGGACGTAATTCTTCTGAGCAGCAATGAGGATAATCCTCAAGTTACGGACCCAGTCCGTGTAATTGCTACCATCATCTTTCAACTTTGCTTTCTCAAGGAACGCATTAAAATTCAACGGAACAACAACACGAGCCATCTATCTACAATCAACATAAACAAGCAAGATACTATCAGGTACTAAGTTCATGATAAGTTTAAGTTCAATTAATCAAATTACTTAAGAACTCCCACTTAGATAGACATCCCTCTAATCCTCTAAGTGATTACGTGATCCAAATCAACTAAACCATAACCGATCATCACGTGAGATGGAGTAGTTTTCAATGGTGAACATCGTTATGTTGATCATATCTACTATATGATTCACGCTCGACCTTTCGGTCTCCGTGTTCCGAGGCCATATCTGCATATGCTAGGCTCGTCAAGTTTAACCTGAGTATTCTGCGTGTGCAAAACTGGCTTGCACCCGTTGTAGATGGACGTAGAGCATATCATACCCGATCATCACGTGGTGTCTGGGCACGACGAACTTTGGCAACGATGCATACTCAGGGAGAACACTTCTTGATAATTTAGTGAGAGATCATATTATAATGCTACCGTTAATCAAAGCAAGATAAGATGCATAAAAAGATAAACATCACATGCAATCAATATAAGTGATATGATATGGCCATCATCATCTTGTGCTTGTGATCTCCATCTCCGAAGCACCGTCATGATGACCATCGTCACCGGCGCGACACCTTGATCTCCGTCGTAGCATCGTTGTCGTCTCGCCAATCTTATGCTTCCACGACTATCACTACCGCTTAGTAATAAAGTAAAGCATTACATCGCGATTGCATTGCATACAATAAAGCGACAACCATATGGCTCCTGCCAGTTGCCGATAACTCGGTTACAAAACATGATCATCTCATACAATAAAATTTAGCATCATGTCTTGACCATATCACATCACAACATGCCCTGCAAAAACAAGTTAGACGTCCTCTACTTTGTTGTTGCAAGTTTTACGTGGCTGCTACGGGCTTAAGCAAGAACCAATCTCACCTACGCATCAAAACCACAACGATAGTTTGTCAAATAGACTCCGTTTTAACCTTCTCAAGGACCGGGCATAGCCACACTCGGTTCAACTAAAGTTGGAGAGACAGTCGCCCGCAAGCCATCTATGTGCAAAGCACGTCGAGGGAACCGGTCTCGCGTAAGCGTACGCGTAATGTTGGTCCGGGTCGTCTCGTCCAACAATACCGCTGAACCAAAGTATGACATGCTGGTAGGCAGTATGACTTGTATCGCCCACAACTCACTTGTGTTCTACTCATGCAAATAACATCAAACCATAAAACCTAGGCTCGGATGCCACTGTTGGGGAACGTAGTAATTTCAAAAAATTTCCTACGCACACGCAAGATCATGGTGATGCATAGCAACGAGGGAGAGAGTCTGATCTACGTACCCTTGTAGATCGCAACGGAAGCGTTGACACAACATAGAGGAAGTAGTCGTACGTCTTCTTCCCGATCCGACCGATCCAAGCACCGTTACTCCGGCACCTCCGAGTTCTTAGCACACGTACAGCTCGATGACGATCCCCGGGCTCCGATCCAGCAAAGCTTTGGGGAGGAGTTCCGTCAGCACGATGGCGTGGTGACGATCTTGATGTTCTACCGACGCAGGGCTTCGCCTAAGCACTACAATGATATGATTGAGGTGGAATATGGTGGCAGGGGGCACCGCACACGGCTAAGGAACGATCACAATGATCACCTTGTGTGTCTAGAGGTGCCCCCTGCCCCTGTATATAAAGGAGCAAGGGGGGAGAGGTGCGGCCAGCCTTGGGGCGCGCCAGGAGGAGTCCTACTCCTACCGGGAGTAGGACTCCCCCCCCCCCCACCCAATCCTATTTGGAATAGGAATCCTCAAGGGGGAAAGAGAGAGAGGGGGGCCGGCCACCTCTCCTAGTCCTAATAGGACTAGGGGAGGGGGGGAGGTGCGCGGCCACCTTGGGCTGCCCCTTATCCTTTCCACTAAGGCCCACTATGGCCCATATGATTCCCGGGGGGTTCCGGTAACCTCCCGGTACTCCGGTAAAATCCCGATTTCACCCGGAACACTTCCGATGTCCAAACATAGGCTTCCAATATATCAATCTTTATGTCTCGACCATTTCGAGACTCCTCGTCATGTCCGTGATCACATCCGGGACTCCGAACAACCTTCGGTACATCAAAATGCATAAACTCATAATAACTGTCATCGTAACGTTAAGCGTGCGGACCCTACGGTTCGAGAACAATGTAGACATGACCGAGACACATCTCCGGTCAATAACCAATAGCGGGACCTGGATGCCCATATTGGTTCCTACATATTCTACGAAGATCTTTTATCGGTCAGACCGCATAACAACATACGTTGTTCCCTTTGTCATCGGTATGTTACTTGCCCGAGATTCGATCGTCGGTATCCAATACCTAGTTCAATCTTGTTACCGGCAAGTCTCTTTACTCATTCCGTAATACACCATCCCGCAACTAACTCATTAGTTGCAATGCTTGCAAGGCTTAAGTGATGTGCATTACCGAGAGGGCCCAGAGATACCTCTCCGACATTCGGAGTGACCAATCCTATTCTCGAAATACGCCAACCCAACATCTACCATTGGAGACACCTGTAGTACTCCTTTATAATCACCCAGTTACGTTGTGACGTTTGGTAGCACCCAAAGTGTTCCTCCGGCAAACGGGAGTTGCATAATCTCATAGTTATAGGAACATGTATAAGTCATGAAGAAAGCTATAGCAACATACTAAACGATCGGGTGCTAAGCTAATGGAATGGGTCATGTCAATTAGATCATTCAACTAATGATGTGACCTCGTTAATCAAATAAGAACTCTTTGCTCATGGTTAGGAAACATAACCATCTTCGATTAACGAGCTAGTCTAGTAGAGGCATACTAGTGACACTCTGTTTGTCTATGTATTCACACATGTATTATGTTTCCGGTTAATACAATTATTAGCATGAATAATAAACATTTACCATGATATAAGGAAATAAATAATAACTTTATTATTGCCTCTAGGGCATATTTCCTTCAGTTCGATGGATCTCGCGAGATCTGACTGGCGCCGATCATCGGTGGGTCTGTTTGGATCATGTCTTCGTTTGTGCACTTACATCCTTTCGATCTACGTTTCCATTTATTGACGACGGTTGTTCTTCAGGTGTGATACTCTTGTCTGGCGTTAGTGTGATGACTTCCAGCTATCTAATACAACAAAGTTTGCCCGACTCCTCGGACTTTCCGTAGTCCCGTTCGCCATATTGGCCCTATGGAAACGTGCCAATAGGGTAACCTGGTGGCCCAAAAAACCTAAAGGACCCAACCGGGACAAAACCCTTCAACTCTAGGGGCGGACTGCACCACACGTCGGTGTTGGGGAACGTAGTAATTTCAAAAAAATTCCTACGCACACGCAGGATCATGGTGATGCATAGCAACGAGAGGGGAGAGTGTCATCCACGTACTCTCATAGACCGTTAAGCAGAAGCGTTATGACAACGCGGTTGATGTAGTCGTACGTCTTCATGATCGACCGATCCTCAGTACTGAACGTACGGCACCTCCGCGTTCAACACACGTTCAGCTCAGTGACGTCCCGCTAATTCACAATGCAGTAGAGCTCGGGGAAGAGTTTCGTCAGCACAACGGCGTGGTGACGATGTTGATGAAGCTACCGCAGCAGGGCTTCGCCTAAACACCGCTACAGTATGACCGAGGTGGATTATGGTGGAGGGGGGCACCGCACACGACTGGAGAGATCTCTACGATCAACTTGTGTGTCTAGAGGTGCCCCCTGCCCCCATATATAAAGGAGCAAGGGGGGAGAGGTGGCCAGCCAGGAGGAGGCGCGCCAGGAGGAGTCCTACTCCCACCGGGAGTAGGACTCCCTCCTTTCCTAGTTGGAATAGGAGAAGGGGGAAGGAGGAGGGACAGAGGAAGGAAATGTTGGAAATATGCCCTAGAGGCAATAATAAAATGGTTATTATTGTATTTCCTTGTTTATGATAATTGTCTATTGTTCATGCTATAATTGTATTAACCGGAAACCATAATACATGTGTGAATACATAGACCACAACATGTCCCTGATAAGCCTCTAGTTGACTAGATCGTTGATCAATAGATGGTCATGGTTTCCTGACCATGGACATTGGATGTCATTGATAACAGGATCACATCATTAGGAGAATGATGTGATGGACAAGACCCAATCTTAAGCGTAGCACAAGATCGTGTAATTCGTTTGCTAAAGCTTTTCTAATGTCAAGTATAATTTCCTTAGACCATGAGATTGTGCAACTCACGGATACCGTAGGAATGCTTTGGGTGCATCAAACGTCACAACGTAACTGGGTGGCTATAAAGGTGCACTACAGGTATCTCTGAAAGTGTATGTTGGGTTGGCACGAATCGAGACTGGGATTTGTCACTCCGTATGACGGAGAGGTATCTCTGGGCCCACTCGGTAATGCATCATCATAATGAGCTCATTGTGACTAAGTAGTTGGTCACGGGATCATGCATTACGGAACGAGTAAAGTGACTTGCTGGTAACGAGATTGAACAAGGTATTGGGATACCGACAATCGAATCTCGGGCAAGTAACGTACCGATTGACAAAGGGAATTGTATACATGATTGCTTGAATCCTCGACATCGTGGTTCATCCGATGAGATCATGTGGAACATGTGGGAGCCAACATGGGTATCCAGATCCCGTTGTTGGTTATTGTCCAGAGAGTTGTCTCGGTCATGTCTGCATGATTCCCGAACCCGTAGGGTCTACACAATTAAGGTCTGATGACGCTAGGGTTATAGGGAAAGTTTGTACATGGTTACCGAATGTTGTTCAGAGTCCGGGATGAGATCCCAGATGTCACGAGGAGTTCTGGAATGGTCCGGAGGTAAAGGATAATATATAGGAAGTGAGGTTTTGACCACCGGAAGTGTTTCGGGCGTCACCGGTAATGTACCGGGACCACAGGAGGGTTCCGAGGGTCCACCGGGAGGGGCCACCAGCCCCGGAGGCTTTCATGGGCCAAGAGTGGGAAGGGACCAGCCCCTGAGTGGGCTGGTGCGCCTCCCACCAGGGCCCAAGGTGCAGCTAGGAGGAGAACGGGGGAAACCCTAGGCGCAGATGGGCCTAAGGCCCACCCTAGGGCGCCCCCCCTCTCCCCCTCTTGGCCGCCCCCTCCATCCCATCTAGGGCTGCCGCCCCCCCTAGGGGTGGGAACCCTAGAGGGGGCGCACCCTCCTCTCCTCCTCCTATAAATAGTGGGGATTTTGGCTGCCCAACATGCGAGTCTCTCTCCCTCTTGGCGCAGCCCTACCCCTCTCCCTCCTCGTCTCTTGTAGTGCTTGGCGAAGCCCTGCTGGCGTGCCAGGCTCCTCCACCATCATCACGCCGTCGTGCTTCTGCTGGACGGAGTCTTCCCCAACCTCTCCCTCTCTCCTTGCTGGATCAAGGCGCGGGAGACATCACCGGGCTATACGTGTGTTGAACGTGGAGGAGCCGTTGTTCGGCGCTTAGATCGGAATCGACCGCGATCTGAATTGCTGTGTGTACGACTCCACCAACCGCATTCTTGTAACGCTTCCGCTTAGCGATCTTCAAGGGTATGAAGATGCACTCCCTCTCTCTCGTTGCTAGTATCTCCTAGATTGATCTTGGTGACACGTAGGAAAATTTTGAATTATTGCCACGTTCCCCAACAGTGGCATCATGAGCTAGGTCTATGCGTAGATTCTATGCATGAGTAGAACACAAAGCAGTTGTGGGCAATGATTTGTTCAATTTGCTTACCGTTACTAGTCTTATCTTGATCCGGCGGCAGTGTGGGATGAAGCGGCTCGGACTGACTTTACACGTACGCTTACGTGAGACTGGTTCCACCGACTGACATGGACTTGATGCATAAGGTGGCTGGCGGGTGTCTGTCTCTCCCACTTTAGTCAGATCGGATTCGATGAAAAGGGTCCTTATGAAGGGTAAATAGCAATTGGCATATCACCGTTGTGGTTTTGCGTAGGTAAGAAACATTCTTGCTAGAAACCCATAGCAGCCACGTAAAACATGCAACAACAATTAGAGGGCGTCTAACTTGTTTTTGCAGGGTTTTCTTTGTGATATGATATGGCCAAAAGGATGTGATGAATGATATATGTGATGTATGAGATTGGTCATGTTCTTGTAATAGGAATCACGACTTGCATGTCGATGAGTATGACAACCGGCAGGAGCCATAGGAGTTGTCTTAATTTATTTATGACCTATCAATGAAAGCGCCATGTAATTACTTTACTTTATTGCTAACCGTTAGCCATAGTAGTAGAAGTAATAGTTGGCGAGGCAACTTCATGAAGACACGATGATGGAGATCATGGTGTCATGCCGGTGACGATGGTGTTCATGCCGCGCCTCGAAGATGGAGATCAAAGGCGCAAGATGATATTGCCATATCATGTCACTTTATGATTTGCATGTGACGTTTTTCATGTTTTTACATCTTATTTGCTTAGAACGACGGTAGCATAAATAAGATGATCCCTCATTAAAATATCAAGAATTGTGTTCCCCCTAACCATGCACCGTTGCTAAGGTCCGTTGTTCCGAAGCACCATGTGATGATCAGGTGTGATAGGTTCTAACGTTCGCGTACAACGGCTGTAAGCCAGATTTACACACGCAATACACTTAGGTTAACTTGACGAGCCTAGCATGTACAGACATGGCCTCGGAACACTGAAGACCGAAAGGTCGAACATGAGTCGTATAGTGGATACGATCAACATGAAAATGTTCACCGATGATGACTAGTCCATCTCACGTGATGATCGGACACAACATAGTTGACTCGGATCATGTATCACTTAGATGACTAGAGGGATGTCTATCTAAGTGGGAGTTCATTGAATAATTTGATTAGATGAACTTAATTATCATGAACATAGTCAAAAGGTCTTTGCAAATTATGTCGTAGCTCACGCTTTGGTTCTACTGTTTTAGATATGTTCCTAGAGAAAATTTAGTTGAGAGTTGACAGTAGCAATTATGCGGACTGGGTCCGTGAACTAAGGATTGTCCTCATTGCTGCATAGAAGGGTTATGTCCTTAAGGCACCGCTCAGTGTGTTGAACCTTGAGCATCGTCTGTAGATGTTGGGAAACATCTGACATACACGTTTTGATGACTACATGATAGTTCAGTGCGTAATACTAACGGTTTAGAATTGTGGCACCAAAGACGTTTTTGAAACGTCGCAGAACATATGAGATGTTCCAAAGACTAAAATTGCAATTTCATACTGGTGCTCACGTCAAGAGGTATGAGACCTCTAAAAAGTTTCTTAAGCCTGCAAACTAAGGGAGAAAAGCTCAATCGTTGAGCATGTGCTCAGATTGTCTGAGTACTACAATCGCTTGAGTCGACTGGGAGTTAATCTTCCAGATGAGATAGTGATGGTTCTCCATAGTCACTGCCACCAAGCTATTGGAGCTTCGTGATGAACTATAACATATCAGGGATAGACATGATGATCCTTGAGCAACTCGCGATGTTTGACACCGCGAAAGTAGAAATCAAGTAGGAGCATCAATTGTTGATGGTTAAACCACTAGTTTCAAGAAGGGCAAGGAAAGAAGGGATACTTCATGAGACGGCAAATCAGTTGCTGCTCTAGTGAAGAAACCCAAGGTTGAACCAAACCCGAGACTAAGTGCTTCTATAATGAGGGGAACGGTCACTGAAGCAGAACTACACTAGATACTTGGTAGATGAGAAGGCTGGCAAGGTCGACAGAAGTATTTTGGATATACGTTATATTAATGTGTACTTTACTAGTACTCCTAGTAGCACCAGGGTGATAAATACCGGTTCGGCTGCTAAGTGTTAGTAACTCGAAATAAAAGGCTACGGAGACTAGCTAAAGGTGAGATGACGATATGTTGGAAGTGTTTCCAAGGTTGATGTGATCAAACATCACAGCACTCTCTACCATCGGGATTGGTGTTAAACCGAAATAACTGTTATTTGGTGTTTGCGTTGAGCATAGACATGATTGGATTATGTTTATTGCCATACGGTTATTCATTTAAGGAGAATAATGGTTACTCTGTTTATTTGAATAATACCTTCAATGGTCTTGCACCTAAAATGAATGGTTTATTGAATCTCGATCGTAGTGATACACATGTTCATGCCAAAAGATATAAGATAGTAATGATAGTACCACCTACTTGTGGCACTGCCATTTGAGTCATATTGGTATAAAACGCATGAAGAAGCTCCATGTTGATGGATCTTTGGACTCACTCGTTTTTGAAAAGATTGAGACATGCGAACCGTGTCTATTGGTAGATATGCATGAAGAAACTCCATGCAGATGGATCGTTTGGACTCACTTGATTTTGAATCACTTGAGACATGAAAATCATACCACATGGGAAGATGACTGAAAGGCCTCATTTTCAGTAAGATGGAACAAGAAAGCAACTTGTTGGAAGTAATACATTTTGATGTGTGCAGTCCAATGAGTGTTGAGGCACGTAGTGGATATCGTTATGTTCTTACTTCACAGATGATTTGAGTAGATGCTGAGTATATTTACTTGATGAAACACAAGTCTGAATTATCGAAAGGTTTAAGTAATTTCAGAGTGAAGTTGAAGATCGTCGTGACAAGATGATAAAATGTCTATGATTTGATCATAGAGATGAATATCTGAGTTACGAGTTTGGCACACAATTAAGACATTGTGGAAATTGTTTCACAACTAATACCGCCTGGACCACCATAGTGTGTTGGTGTGTCCAAACATCATAACTGCACCCTATTGGATATGGTGCATACCATGATGTCTCTTGTCGAATTACCACTATCGTTTATGGGTTAGGCATTAGAGACAACCGCATTCACTTTAAATAGGGCACCACACAATTCTGTTGAGACGACACTGTATGAACTATGGTTTGGAGAAACCTAAGCTGTCGTTTCTTAAAAGTTTGGGGTTGTGATGCTTATGTGAAAAAGTTTCAGGATGATAAGCTCGAACCCAAAGCGGATAAATTCATCTTCATAGAATACCCAAAAATAGTTGGGTATACCTCCTATTTCAGATCCGGAAGCAAAAGTGATTGTTTCTAGAAACGGGTCCTTTCTCAAGGAAAAGTTTCTCTCGAAACAATTAAGTGGGAGGATGGTGGAGACTTGATGAGGTTATTGAACCATCACTTCAACTAGTGTGTAGCAGGGCACAAGAAGGTGTTCCTGTGGCACCTACACCAATTGAAGTGGAAGCTTATGATAGTGATCGTGAAACTTCAGATCAAGTCACTACCAAACCTCATAGGTCGACAAGGATGCGTACTACTTCAGAGAGGTACGTAATCCTGTCTTGGAAGTCATGTTGCTAGACAACAATGAACCTACGAGCTATGGAGAAGCGATGGTGGGCCTGGATTCCGACGAATGGCTCGAGGCCATAAAATCCGAGAAAGGATCCATGTATAAAACAAAGTATAGACTTTGAAAGAACTACTTGATGGTCGTAAGGCTGTTGGGTGCAGATGGATTTTTAAAAGGAAGACGGATAATGATGGTAAGTGTCACCATTAAAAAAGCTCGACCTGTCGTTGAGATGTTTCCCGACAAGTTCAAGGAGTTGACTATGATGAGACTTTTTCACTCGTAGCGATGCTAAGAGTATGTTGGAATTATGTTAGCAGTTACTGCATTATTTGTGAAATCTTGCAGATAGGATGTCAAAACATTGTTTACTCGAAGATTTTCTTGAGGAAAGGTTGTATGTGATACAACCATAAGGTTTTGTCAATCCTGAAAGATGCTAACAAGTATGCAAAGCTCCAGCAATCCTTCTAAGGACTAGAGTAAGCATCTCGGAATTGGAATGTATGCTTTGATGAGATGATCAAAGATTTTTGGTTTATACAAAGTTTATGAGAAACTTGTATTTCCAAAGAAGTGAGTGGGAGCACTATAGAATTTTTGATGAGTATATGTTGTTAACATATTGTTGATCAGAAATGATGTAGAATTTCTGGAAAGCATGCAGGGTTATTTTAAAAGTGTTTTTTAATGGAAAACCTGGATTGAGCTACTTGAACATTGAGCATCAAGATCTATAAGGATAGATCAAAATGCTTAATAGTACTTTCAAATGAATACATACCGTGACAAGATTTTGAAGGAGTTCAAAATAGATCAACAAAGAAGGAGTTCTTGGCTGTGTTACAAGGTGTGAGTATTGAGTAAGACTCAAGACCTGACCACGGCAGAAGAGAGAGAAAGGACGAAGGTCATCCCCTGTGCTTTAGACGTAGGCTCTACAGTATGTTATGCTGTGTACTACACCTGAAGTGTGCCTTGCCATGAGTCAGTCAAGGGGTACAAGAGTGATCCAGGAATGGATCACATGATAGCGGTCGAACTTATCCTTAGTAACCAGTGGACTAAGGAATTTTCTCAATTATGGAGGTGGTAAAAGAGTTCGTCGTAAAGGGTTACGTCGATGCAAACTTTGACACTAATCCGGATGACTCTGAGTAGTAAACCGGATTCGTATAGTAGAGCACTTATTTGGAATAGCTCAAAGTAGCGCGTGGTATGACATAGAGATTTGCAAAGCACACATGGATCTGAAAGGTTCAGACCCATTGACTAATAAACCTCTCTCACAAGCAAGATATGAACAAACCCCATGGGTGTTGGATTCATTACAATCACATAGTGATGTGAACTAGATTATTGACTCTAGTGCAAGTGGGAGACTGTTGGAAATATGCCCTAGAGGCAATAATAAAATGGTTATTATTGTATTTCCTTGTTCATGATAATTGTCTATTGTTCATGCTATAATTGTATTAACCGAAAACCGTAATACATGTGTGAATACATAGACCACAACATGTCCCTAGTAAGCCTCTAGATGACTAGCTCGTTGATCAATAGATGGTCATGGTTTCCTGTCCATGGACATTGGATGTCATTGATAATGGGATCACATCATTAGGAGAATGATGTGATGGACGAGACCCAATCTTAAGCGTAGCACAAGATCGTGTAATTCGTTTGCTAAAGCTTTTCTAATGTCAAGTATCATTTCCTTAGACCATGAGATTGTGCAACTCCCGGATACCGTAGGAATGCTTTGGGTGCATCAAACGTCACAACGTAACCTGGTGGCTATAAAGGTGCACTACATGTATCTCCGAAAGTGTCTGTTGGGTTGGCACGAATCGAGACTGGGATTTGTCACTCCGTATGACGGAGAGGTATCTCTGGGCCCACTCGGTAATGCATCATCATAATGAGCTCATTATGACTAAGTAGTTGGTCACAAGATCATGCATTACGGAACGAGTAAAGTGACTTGCTGGTAACGAGATTGAACGAGGTATTGGGATACCGACGATCGAATCTCGGGCAAGTAACGTACCGATTGACAAAGGGAATTGTATACAGGATTGCTTGAATCCTCGACATCTGGTTCATCCGATGAGATCATCATGGAACATGTGGGAGCCAACATAGGTATCCAGATCCCGCTGTTGGTTATTGGCCGGAGAGTTGTCTCGGTCATGTCTGCATGATTCCCGAACCCGTAGGGTCTACACACTTAAGGTCCGATGATGCTAGGGTTATAGGGAAAGTTTGTACATGGTTACCGAATGTTGTTCGGAGTCTCGGATGAGATCCCGGACGTCACGAGGAGTTCCGGAATGGTCCGGAGGTAAAGGATCATTTATAGGAAGTGAGGTTTTGACCACCGGAAGTGTTTCGGGAGTCACCGGTAATGTACCGGGACCACAGGAGGGTTCCGGGGGTCCACCGGGAGGGGCCACCAGCCCCGGAGGCTTGCATGGGCCAAGACTGGGAAGGGACCAACCCCTGAGTAGGCTGGTGCGCCTCCCACCAGGGCACAAGGTGCAGCTAGGAGGAGAAGGGGGAAATCCTAGGCGCAGATGGGCCTAAGGCCCACCCTAGGGCGCCCCCTCCCCCCTCTTGGCCACCCCCTAGGGGTGGGAACCCTAGAGGGGGCGCACCCTCCTCCCCTCCTCCTATAAATAGTGGAGATTTTGGCTGCCCAACACACGAGTCTCTCTCCCTCTTGGCGCAGCCCTACCCCTCTCCCTCCTCGTCTCTTGAAGTGCTTGGCGAATTGCCACGCTCCTCCACCATCATCACGCTGTCGTGCTGCTGCTGGATGGAGTCTTCCCCAACCTCTCCCTCTCTCCTTGCTGGATCAAGGCGCGGGAGACGTCATTGGGCTGTACGTGTGTTGAACGCGGAGGCGCCATTGTTCGGCGCTTAGATCGGAATCGACCGCGATCTAAATCACCACGTGTATGGCTCCACCAATCGTGTTCTTGTAACGCTTCTGCTTAGCAATCTTCAAGGGTATGAAGATGCACCCCCTCTCTCTCATTGCTAGTATCTCCTAGATTGATCTTGATGACACATAGGAAAACTTTGAATTATTGCTACGTTCCCCAACAGGAAAGGGGGGCGCCCCCCTCCTTGTCCAATTCGGACTAGAGGGAGAGCAGGCGTGCGGCCTGCCCTGGCCACCCCTCCTCTTCTCCACTAAGGCCCATCTTGGCCCATTAAACCCCGGGGGGGTTCTGGTAACCTCCGGTACTCCGGTAAAATCCTGATTTCACCCGGAACACTTCTGATATCCAAATATAGGCTTCCAATATATAAATCTTTATGTCTCGGCCATTTCGAGACTCCACGTCATGTCCCCGATCTCATCCGAGACTCCAAACTACCTTCGGTACATCAAAACACATAAACTCGTAATATAACTATCATCGAACTTTAAGCGTGCGGACCCGACGGGTTCGAGAACTATGTAGACATGACCAAGACACGTCTCCGGTCAATAACCAATAGCAGAACCTGGATGCTCGTATTGGCTCGTACATATTCTACGAAGATCTTTATCGGTCAAACCGCGTAACAACATATGTTGTTCCTTTTGTCATCGGTATGTTACTTACCCGAGATTCGATCGTCCGTATCTCAATACCTAGTTCAATCTCGTTACCAGCAAGTCTCTTTACTCGTTCCATAATACATCATCCCGCAGCTAACTCATTACTTGCAATGCTTGCAAGGCTTAAGTGATGTGTATTACCGAGTGGGCCCAGATATACCTCTCCGACAATCGGAGTGACAAATCCTAATCTCGAAATATGCCAACCCAACAAGTACCTTAGTGAAAGTGTGTTATATCGACTAGGGGGGGGGTGAATAGGTGATTTTTATGAAATTCTTCACTGAGGAATTTGCCGGTGAGGAAATTCCTTGGCGAAGAACTACTAGCGGCGGAATAAGTACTCAAAAGTAAACATAACAGAATACAAGCATAGTCATCATGATGAAATGAAGACAAGCACAGAGTACAGGAAGCGTAAGCACAGGATAACACGGGATGAAGACAAACAGACTGAAGAAATTGAACTGAGGAAATTGAGAAAGTCTTCAGTCAAAGTCTTCAAACATAGATATGAACAAACACACAACACAGTTATGAGGAAATGAATGAGTTGAGGGAATAGAACCAGTAAGCTTGGTGAAGACAATGATTTGGTAGACCAGTTCCAACTGCTGTCTCAGTTGTACGTTTGGTTGGAGCGGCTGAGTATTTAAAGTCAAGGACACACAGTCCCGGACACCCAGTCCTGACCACGCAGCTCAGGACACCCAGTCCTCACCGTATTCTCCTTGAACTAAGGTCACACAGACCTCGTCCAATCACTCGTGGTAAGTCTTCAGGTGACTTCCGAACCTTCACAAACTTGGTCACTCGGCGATCCACAATTCCTGTTGGATGCTCTAGACCATGACCCCTAACCGTCTGGAAGAAGCACAGTCTTCAAAGGTAACAAGCGTCGGATCCATGCAGGATCAATTTCTTCAGTGATGCTCAATCACTTGGGGTTTGTAGGTGTTTGGGTTTTGGGTTTTTCCTCACTTGATGATTTTCGCTCAAAGTCCTCGGAGGATGGGTTGCTCTCAAATGACAAGTGTCAGTTTCTCTCGGAGCAGCCAACCAGCTAGTGGTTGTAGGGGGGCGGCTATTTATAGCCTAGGGAGCAGCCCAACATGATAAGACATAAATGCCCTTCAATGATATGACCGTTAGGTGGATAGATATTTTGGGACAGCTGGCGCATAGCACAACAACGGTCGGAATTTTGAGTAGCAAAATCCTCAGGGCTATCATGTTCCTCACTATGTAGGCAATCCGCACTGGCAAATTCCTAACTCCTCAGTCCGAACAAATTCCTCAGAGACCAGTAGAACTTCGTCTCTGTCGCTGAAGAATATGACTGGACTGTATGAGATTTCCAATGGCTTCACTCGAAGGGATTGGTAGGTGTAGGATTTTGAGTTGAGCATCACATGGAAATTTTTCCTTAGTATTTCCTCGACCCCCTTTAACAGTACGGTGTTTCCTATGACTCAAGAAAGAGAAAATGAAACTGCGAAAACAAAAGTCTTCACGCTTCATGTTCCTCGAATGAATACCAAGTCTTCAAGGTCACACCAATTTCTTCACTTTCAAAGTCTTCAGAAAGTCTTCAGAGATTTAAAGTCTTCAGTCGAAGAACTTCATTTTTAGGGGTCGACTTTCTCTGTAAATATCAAACTCCTCATAGACTTATAGACCCGTGTACACTCACAAACGCATTAGTCCCTTAACCTATAAGTCTTCAATACACCAAAATCACTAAGGGGCACTAGATGCACTTACAACCTCCCCCTTTTTGGTGATTGATGACAATACATGTTAAGTTTTCAACGGGGATAAACATATGAAGTGTAAATACTGATATTGAGGAATTTGATTGCAAGATATAGAAGAACTCCCCCTAAAGATGTGCATAGTGAGGAATTTGCTTTTGAAGCAATGCACACTTGAAGAGTTGAATCATGGAGATCCCCCCTATATTTGTAATTCATACGCGCATTTTACATATAACAGTGAAGAATTTGAAATGCATGATGAAATATGGTGACTGATGTAATTCAGCATGCGTGCATTAGCATATATGAGGAATAAGCATGTAGTAAAACATATCAAAAGTATCAGAGCACCATCGTGTTTAAGTTTACAACTCGATCCAATAAAGTCTCAGAAGAACGAGAGTTGTAACTTGAAAACAAATGCCCATATAGAAAGACCCGCTTGAAGACTAACTCAAAATTCTCCCCCTTTGTCATCAAATGACCAAAAGGATTGAATATGAGGACTAACGCCCCTGAAGAGTATCAAGTTGATGAAGGAGCGCCAGCGTTGTTGGGGTCGTTTGTCGTAGTAGGGCCTACCGCAGTGTCGTCCAAGTCTTCATTTTCACCAGTGTCGCGCGATGAAGAATATGAGCTGGCCACTAAGGAAGGAAACTTGACCTTCTTGAATTTCTTCGGTGGAGGTGCAGGCTAGTAAAAATCTTCCTTGAGACCCATTTTCTTCAGATCATCTTCACCATACAGATGTGACAGAATGGTCCAGGTGCGACCGAACACTTCATGGAGGTAGTAATGGTTTTTCTTCACTGCATTGTGTGTAGCAGTCATGTTGTGAAGAAATGAACCAAACTGACGCTTAACCCATTTATGATTTCGATCCACCTTCTGGTGAAGACTAAGCAGAAGCTCATGATCAGTCATCACACGAGGAGCAGTGGCTTGAGGAGTAGACTTGGGTGCATTGGCAGAGTCATGTGTGGCAGAGTCATCATTGGTGGAATAAGAGGCAGCTTTGCGAAACTGTCCATCCAATGGACGAATGCCTTCATCTATAACAGCTGGTGCCTTGCCCTTTTTATCAACTGAGGAATAGGTCTGCTTGAGGACTTCAATTGGGGGCAAGTAGCTGAGGTGATTCTGAAAATCAGCTTTGTAGTTGAGTGAAGATCTTGTCTTGAGGAATCTCATAATCCAAGGTGCATAAGGCTTCAGCTCAAACGAAGACAGTGCAACATTTGCCAGAGTCCTCATGAAGAAATCGTGATAATTGACAGGAATGCCATGAACGATGTTGAATACCAGATTCTTCATGATGCCAACAATTTCCTCATTAGATGAGTCGTGGCCTTTGATAGGACTCATTGTCCTCGTAAGAATATGATAGACAGTTCTGGGCACATAGAGCAATTCCTTCACGAGGAATTTGGTTCATGGGGCCTGACCTGGCTTCAAAGGTTTCATCAGAACCTGCATGTAGTGATTTGTAAGCTCAGGTTCACTATAGATGCAACGAGCTTCTTCAAGGGGAGGACTGAATGGTAAGGCACGAAGCAATTCAGAAGCTGGTGCAATGCAGTGAGTGTTTTCACACATCCAATCCAGCACCCATGAATTCACATCTTCAGAATCTCCTGTGATGTGTAGTGTTGCATAAAATTGAAGAATCAGTTCTTCATTCCAATCGCAGATGTCAGAGCAAAAGTTTAACAGTCCAGCGTCGTGAAGAACACTAAGGACTGGTGCGAAGCATGGCAGAGATTCCATATCCACGTGAGGAATGTGCTCATGGTAGAAGATTTTCTCTTTGTTGAGCAGCACTGAGGAATAAAAATTGGCTTGACTAGCAGTCCAGAAACGCCTCTTCCTAATGCGAGCAGAGTTATAAGGGTTGTAGTCTTCAAAGAATACATGATCACCGAAGAAATCATCAGCCTTGAACTTTTGCTTGCGTGAGAATGGATCCTTTGGCTTGGGCAGAGGAGTGTCAGTGAGTTGCCTCACGACCTGAGGAATCGCAATCTCAGGTTCTTCAGGCTGAGGAATTTCTGGTTCCTCTTCAGTGGCAGTCTGCGTCTTCAGATGTTCAGCAGCAGGAGTTTCTTCAGCACTAGTGCCTGGAATTTCCTCATGTACAGATGAAGTGGGGTGAGTTTCTTCAAAGCCCATTTGAATAGTTTGTGCGGGGGACTGAGGTATTTGCTGCAACGGTGTGAACATTGGAGAGTTTAGATGCTGACTTTCCCAGAATTCATCACTTATTACAGGTGTGGAGTAGCCAACGTCCACATCTTCATCTTCCATTTTTTCAACGCCAGCCTCTTCAGTTGTGAACTGAGGCATGGGCGAGGAGATGACAGGTGTTGAAGGGATCGTATCCACTTCAATTTCTTCATCAATCTGCTCTGATGAAGCAGTAGAATGATTTTCTTCATCAGATCCGCTAGGGATCTCATATTCTTCACCAAAAGGAACAAGGTCCTTTGATGGCATGGTTGAGATTGGAACAACATCAATGGGATTAGCAAATGAACTGGTCAAAGGCTTTATCTTCTTCGGAGCTGAAGAATCTGAAGTAGCTGATGCTTTCCTTTTCTTCACTGTTGCATGCTCTACAGCCTTGGTCTTCTTCACATCTGATGCAGATGGAAGGATCGGAGTTGGTGTTGGCGTAGGAGGAGCAGAGGAATTTGGTTGATTTTCTTCAGGCACAACTGATGCAGTTGCCCTGATTTCTTCAGTTTCTTTAGGTGCACCACTAGTTGATGCCCTGGCAATTTCTTCAGTAGCCGGAATGCAGTCATCAGCCCTGGAACTCACATTTTCTTCAGCAGCCTAATTTTCATCAGCGGTGCTGGCATGTTCTTCAATCGGCTGAGCGGATGCTTCAGCCTGAGGAACTTCCTGTTGCGTTGGGGCAGCAACATTAGAAGTAAAGTTATCCGCAAGTTTCACAAAACAAACATTGACTCCAAGCCAATCAGCATGGTATGCGTCAAATTCATCACTGAGTTCTTGATCTCAGATTGAGTAGTGACAAGTTCTTTAGTTTTCATAAAGACAACGTTTTTCTTCAGACAATGCTCATTTTTGTACCGCGCTTTCTTGATCTGCCTGGCCTTCTCATATTTCCATTTTTCTTCTTGGTTGAAATGGGTCAGCATGTGACTTTGGCCAGAAGTCAATTTGAAATCAGGCATGGGAGTGTTGGGGACTTTGTGCCAAACATCAATGTATTCGAGGATCAACTTGGGAACCAAAAGCAGTGGCACATCTGTTCCCTTGGCTCTAGCGGCCCTGACTTACCTGTCTCTGATGATTTCAGCAAGTTCATCATCATCAGCTTCGTCTTCATTAGACGGCACTTGGAAGGCGACTTGCTTCTTTTGAGGACTAGGGCGAGGACCTCGTCCAGCAGTGGCCTTTGTCTTCAGTAGAGAGGGTCCCGTTGAGGAAGTTGGTGCAGTTGAGGAACTAGCCGAAGCTCCTGAGGCAATTGAGATGCCTGCTGTCCTTTGGCACGAGGCAAGATGCACTGGTGCTAAAGACTTTGTCGGAACAGCCGAGGACTTTGGAGGAGCTGAGGATTTTGAAGGAGCAGGAGAAGCATGAGGAATTGGCTGTGAGGGCTTTGAGGATTCTAGCCGTGAGGTCATTGCTGAGGAACTTGGCCTCTAGGGCACTGTTGGTGAAGCACTTGGCTTGCGCACAGGCTTCTTTGATATAGCCTTCTTTGGCTTGACAGCAGAGGCCTCAGCCGAGGCAGCAGCAGCAGCAGAGTGTTCATTGAATTTCCTCACTGATTCTCTGGCTTGCTTAGCCAACTTGGCTTGGCGCTTGGCCCATTCGTCAGGATAGTCCTCACCGCGCTTGAGGCTGGTGGGATCAGCTATTTGGCCAGGTGCCAATGGAGGTCTTGGGCATGGAGGATTGAGTGCGAATTTCTTCATGTACTTGGGAGTGGCATATCTGTACTCCCTCCACTCTCTAGCCCATCTCCTCTCTATCTTCTGAATACGCACCTTGCGCTCATTCTTGGTTTCCTCAGGAGGTGTGCAGTACCCAGCATATATTTCATCAGGGATCTCAGACGATGTATTGACCTCAGGCCTCTTTCCTCCTTTCTGTGGCTTCTTACCGTCAGCCATTTTCTTTAGTTAAGGAATTTGGACAATTGAATTCTCTGAAGAAGTATGCAACTTTTCTTCGAGGAACGCTGCAAATGAGTTAAGTTGATGAGAACCTAGTGATTCAGCAGCTGACATGAGTACCTGTGGACATAGTATAGTTGCAAGGAATTTGGAGAGGTCATATGCGTTCTTAGAAGGTTTTTCAAAAGGGAACAAGTTTGAGGAATTTGACCAGATGAGTCTTGAAGAATTTCAGTAAGCGTTCTTTGTGTTAGGTTCCAGAGTTGTATAGATCGAATGTGGGGACCCCGACTCATAAGTCGTGATCACCGAATGCACGTGTACAGTGATCCCAGAGATCAATGCTCACTGAACACACAGAAGCTGGATAACAAGAGTCTTACATCCATACATACCGTATTACACAAGTAGGACCATTATGGTCAAGTCTTGAGTATAACATCGCAGCGGAAATCTTCGTCAATAACTTGGACCCATGCCATGTGCCTTAACCCTACAGGCATTCTGACTACGAAGCGTCCTAGCTCGCATGTTCGTCACCAAGGTACTCTTCATTATATCCTGTTCTTTCATGCCTGGCCAATAAAATAACCAGTGGCAAGCCAATGAGTACTTTGAATGTACTCGCAAGCAACCCATGTTTTGGTTCAAGATACAACAATGCATGATAAAGGTAAATTTTTACGGAAAGCTAGTTTTGAGTGCAATGACATGATCAACAACTTGTAAGACATGCATCAGGAGAATTCAAGTAACCATAAGGACAGGTTACAGATATCAACATAAAAAGAGTGGGCACCAACCCGACTCAATCATGTCAAGTCCTTTGACTTGACCCAAGTAGTGGTATCAACATAAAAAGAGTGGGCACCAACCCAACTCAATCATGTCGAGTCCTTTGACTTGACCCAAGTAGTTCTTCCCACTTATCCAAACACACACTGGTTTGTAAACATGTGGACGTAGCCCAAGAGCAGTTACCCAACTGTCCTTGACCGTGGACACGGCTATTCGAATAGTTTTACACTCTGCAGAGGTTGCACACTTTACCCACAAGATCCAGGGAACTTCCGTGTCATCCACGACCCGCGATACCTCAAGTACCCGGGGTAAGCACCCGATCACTATCTTTCCCAAGACGACACTAACATAGAGTCCACTCGATTGGCAGTAACCCCCGTGCCCAACATTTCACATCTTAAACTTGTGGAGCCTCGCTCCCATTTTCATCACATACCACAAGCACGGGGTACCAACGGTGTGTCCGGTGCCCTGTGAAGACAGTCATGGCCGCCCTACCTGGCACGACCCCGTCCCGAGAGAGCGCACCAACAACTCTCCCATCACTAGTAATGCGGGCTCCAAGCTAGTATCGGCCTAGGTAATCAGTAATGCCCTTTCCCATACAAGGGTAGAGTGGTTGCGCATGTAAGGTTGGAATAACGGTCGCAACTTAAACCAATCCGTTTTTGAAAGCAACACACACACTTGCCTCGGTACACCACTTCGTCATCAAGTGGTTACCCAACTCATCATCTCCCCCGGGCATAAGTGGCACCCGATGGGGGTTTTCGAAAAGTCTTTTGAAAATACTTTGTCTCCATCACCATGCATATTCCCGTCCCTTTTTGCGTAGCACTACTTTAGCATCCTATCTACTCCCACCGGCATAACCCTCATAAGGAGGTAGGGTCATGCAGAATGCAAGTATCAACGAGGAAGTAACAGAGGCAACCCATCAAAGTGGTTACCACCTCATCATGATTTCGTTGCAACAACAATATGGTGCTATATGACATGCATAAAAATGGTTTCATAGACATGGTCAAAGGGCTGCTTGCCTGTTTTAACAAAGTCTTCGAGGTCTTCAAATATCTCTGGTCCAACTCCGAGCATTTCGTCTACTTCGTCAACTATCGTCGAAAGCAACCATAATAAGCAATACAACAAGGCAGGAAATGAAAGTGCTCTAAAAATATTGATTTGACTTTTCTAGGACATCTCTCGTTATATGAAAATTAACCAGAGTGGTTTCATTGGAATTTGGTTAGTGGATATTTCTAAACATTTTCATATGATGGAATCAAGGGGTTTATGGAATTGCAAGAAGTGGACAGGAACATATTTTTGAAAAATGAGCAAAGGTACCCATTTAACAAAGGATGATTTTAGAAGCATCTAGGAATTGGTTTCACTGGATTTGGAGTTGAAATGATTTTCCTATGAATTTACAAAGTTGACAAATATGAAGAAATAGACCATTATTTGAGGTGATACAAAAAGTATTACTAAAAATGTTCAAAAAACTAAGTTTTGAACTTATAGACACCTAGGATTTTGAATCATGGAATTTGGATAAAAAATGGGCTCTCTGTGATTTTCTAAAGTTTATGATAGAAATAGAAAAGGAGGATTTATATAATATGTGTGAAGGGAAATGTGCTAGAAAAATGTGCAAAAAGCACCATGTGATAGATCATGATTTATGGAGCTACTAGAAAGTTAAATCATCAAATTTGGAGTTAATTTGAATTGTTTATGGATTTTTGAAGTTGACTGGAAAAAGAAAAAAAGGAAATAAGGATTTAACCTTATCCTGCGCGCTGGGCGACAGATAGACCGTGGGCCGGCCCAGCCGCATGGCCGCACGGGGCAACCGAGGCGACGTCGAAGGCGCCCACGCGAAGTGCGCCTTCACCGCGGGGACGCGAGAGGGGGCGAACCCGCCTCCACTTGCCAGCGTGGCCCGGTGGCTGGGCCACTGACGAGCGGGGCCCGCCTGCAGGGCCTTCGTCTTCCTCTTCCTCCTGCGCGCTTGCCTGGCCGAGGGAGCAGAGAGCCCCGACGGCGACTGCCGGCGCTACGGAGCACCTCCGGCGACGCTCTGGCTATGGATGAGCTCGGCGTCGAGTGCCGCATCCATTCGTGTATGCCACGGCTGCCGGGGATGGTCGAGGCGACGGCGGCTTGGATGCCGGCGGACGGTGGCGTCGGGCGAGATTGGGGTCGGCGCTACGGTGCGCCCTCGGACGAGGGAAGGAGCGTGGGAGCTCCGCCTTGCTCAGGGGAGCCTACTGGTGGAGAGAGGAGAGGGAGAAGAGCTCGGTCTCGGCTGAATTTAGGCGATGGACGGCGGCTCGGCTTCGGCCTTGGAGGTGGATGGAGGGCACGGGAGGAAGAATGGCGTGGTCCGGGGGGGTCCAGGGGAGGGAGAGAGGGTGAACGGAGGCTGGAGAGGGCTCGGGGTGGCCTTTTATGGCGGGGCGATGGTGCACCGTGGCTCGTGCGCCGGCGAGCTTGTGCTCGTCGCTATGGGCCACGGGAGCTCGTCGCGGTGTGTCTGGGGTGTCCGTGGGCATGGTCCAGGCCGAGAAGAGAGGAGAGAGGGAGCAGGGCGAGCTCGAGGAGGTCCCGCACGAGTGCGGCGACTGGCGGACGCGAGCGGCGCTCGGGCACGCGTGTCAGAGGTCGCCAGAGAGAGAAGGAGGAGGGGGCCAACCGTCTTGCGTGTCCCGGATGCCGAGGCGGCCTCGGGGGACACAAGGGGAAGGCCCTAGGTGGCCAGAAGCCTCGGGTAGGACGCGGCTACAGTGCCCTGGTGCACTGTAGCGCGCTCCAGAGCATGCATATGGCTGGCATTGGCATATTTTTGGCGCCCAGGGCGTGGCCACTAGGGTCCAGGGGGTCAGGGGAGGAGTAAACAAAGGGGTGGTGGCCTTGGATGCCCTGGTGAGCCAGTAGGAGAGGAGAGAGGTAGAAGAAGAGTGAGAGAGGGGCTGTCCAGGGAGGTAAATTGGGGATTTTACCCCTCAATCATTGAGCAATGGCCAGGGAAGAGTTACTGGAGGTAGGAGAAGACTAGGAGGAGCTGTGGTAAAAAGTTGAGCTCAAGGAGATTAGTGGAAGGGGTCAAGATGATGATTTTGGAAAAATGGTAGAAGGTGTTTGTTGTTGGTTTGGGCAAGAAAATTAATCTCACTTGCCATGATATTTAACAAGATGGAATGGAACCTAGAAATAGGGCGTTCTACAAAATTTGAGCTCATTTGGGCAAAGTTGCTAGTGCAACTTTTGTAAACCCTAGAAATTAGCAAAAATGGCTTTACCAAGATTTAGTCATGCAAATCAATTCTCCTTGATGCACCACTTTGTGTAGTGTCATCATTTGAGGTTATGAACATGTCCAAAAAAGTTGAGATCAAAAGGAGAAAGTTGCCAATGTAGAGTTGTTCAAATTTGGTTCTGAACAGGAAGGGTTTTGGGGTACTTTGAGCAAGATAACATTCTCTCCAACTTGTGCCATTTGGTCTAGATGAATAATTAGACCATTTGGGCATGTTCACAAGGTTTGAGAACATTTGGACATGTTTGGCAATGTAAAGTTGCTCAAACTTCAAAATGGACAGAAATGGTTTTGAGGAGATTTCATGGGGTTGTACTATTCTCCATGACATGACACTTGGCAAGATCATCAAACATGTCATATGTGACATTCTATAATTTTCTTGGAATTGTTGGGGAATATTTCCTGTAGAAATATTTCAAATCCTTGAAATGGGCAAAAATGGTTTTGGGAGGTTTTGTCCAATATTTTGAACATGACCATGTGTTGAAACTCTTATATATGGACAATATATGTCCATTGAGTTTCCCTAAATTTTCTCAAATATTTTTGAAACATTAAAATAATTTTTCCCTATTAAAGACCATTTCTGGCCTTAAGAAAAAGCTTTTAAAATAAAATAGGAAAATAACTTTTAAAATTATATTTTTGTGGTTTATGGGAGTCCTATATCTAATAGGATTCAAATATACTTTTGAAAGATTTTTACTGCCCTGAATTAAGTACTTGTAGTGCAAATCTCAATTCAAGGGGTTTTGGAAAACTAATTTTTTGAAAATACTATTTGGCCAAATTATTTTTGTAAGAAATTATTTCTATGTCCTATACACATGGCATGATCATTGGTTCAAGAGTTTGGAGCAAGGAGATGAAGTATAGGAGTTGGAGGATTTATTTGATTTTTAGAGCACTTGCAAACAACAGACAAAATCCAAACAAGGCAAGGTCCAAAACACTCAAAAGTTTTTGTCAAACCACATTTTATCATGATTTATTAGCTTAAGTGTTGTGGCATGAAAATCAGGGTGTGACATTGAAGATCCACACAATTGAGGAATCTTGAAGAAAAATGATGCTTAGAGAAACGAATCAAGAACAGATGACTTGTGAGGTGTTTAGTGTGTGAAGATATGAAGAGAAACACCTTTGAAGATTTTGTAGATAATCATTTGAATCAATGAAGGCAGTAAAAATAACTTTTAATTACCCTGGATGAAGAACACGACGAACAGTGAAGTTGAGAGGTGAAGTTTGACTGTGTAGATCTTCCACGCCCTAACTCGGCGGAGGAAGACGGCTACGGCGGCGGCGGAGTGAAGATTTCCGCGGACGCCGCGAGTATGGCGGCGACGAGGTCGAGGCAGTGAAGCTCTTCCTCACCGGCGACGATGAAGCAGCGACGGTGCTAGGGTTTGAGAAGCTCGAGCTGGAGAGAGGTTGAGCGGAGTAAAAGAAGTGAGGAAGGGAAGGAGGGGTATTTATAGCCACGGTGAAAAACTGTTCGCCCAAAGAAATTGGACGAACGTGCCCTGACCCTTCTCATTCGCTTGACATGTGTCACCCACGTACTGAGAGGTGGAGATCGTGTGCGATCGTGGGTGAATGGATAAGTGTATCGTGGGATGCATAACGGTTTGAGCGGCAAAGCCAAAAATTTAGACAGTATAGGTTTTAAAGTTTCGTTCACAATTTCTTCAGCTCACAAGGACACAGTGAAGATTTTGAACGAGTTTAAAATAGAACGCATATGAAGAATTTGTGAACATATTGGGTTGAGTATAGCATAGAGGGGAAGGGTCCAATCACATTCACTTAGCAGAAAAATCAACTTGAAGAATGAGCAGTAAGTGAATGCTGTAGAGGACATAAACTCATATATATATATATATATATATATGTATATATATATATATATATATAGCTAATGAAGAAAATCGACGGAATCAGTGAAGACAATGCAAAGTTGAAGAATATGAACAACTGGGGAATTTCAACTTTTGGTGGTGGCGTGACCCACCGTATAAGAATGATGATTTCAGACACCGCGTACAATTATCGTAGGATTCTGAGAATCAAATTCTTCGTTAATTTCTTCACACTAAGAGTGTTATTCTTCATTGATTTGAAGAAAAACGTTTCTTCATGTGTTGCACATCTAAGTCATCAATTTTGCATAAGTGTTAGGATGAGTGTCCTTTTCAAAGAACATTCGAAGTTTCTAGGATATTTAGCTCACACCACAACTTACTAAATCTCTTCTCATCCAAGGGATTTGTGAAGATATCGGCTAGCTGTTCTTCAGTCTTCACATGTTCAATAGAAATGTCGCCCTTCAACACATGATCATGAAGAAAATGATAACGAATCTGAATGTGCTTAGTCTTGGAGTGCTGAACTGGGTTGTGAGCAATCTTGATGGCACTCTCATTGTCACAGAAGAGAGGCACATTCTTCATGTTAACGCCGTAGTCCTTGAGAGTTTGCTTCATCCATAGTAATTGAGCACAGCAAGAACCAATGGCAATGTACTCAGCTTCAGCAGTAGATAGTGATACGCAGTTCTGTTTCTTCGAGGACCAACAAACCAAAGATCGTCCGAGGAAATGACATGTACCATATGTTGACTTGTGGTCCACATGATCACCAGCATAGTCAGAGTTAGAATATCCAATGAGATCAAAAGCCGAGCCCTTGGGGTACCATAATCCAAGTGTTGGTGTGTGAGCTAGATATCGAAGAATATGCTTCACAACCTTATGGTGTGATTCCTTCGGTGTAGCTTGAAATCGGGCACACATGCAAACACTAAGCATTATGTCTGGCCTAGATGCACATAAGTACAATAAAGAGCCAATCATGGAGCTGTATACCTTATGATCGAAGTCAATACCATTTTTATCAGTGCACAGATGGCCATTTGTGGGCATAGAAATTTTGACACCTTTGCAATCTTGCATGCCGAATTTCCTCAGTACATCCTTGAGGTATTTCTCCTGGGATATGAATATGCCATTGCGTTGTTGACGAATTTGAAGACCTAAGAAGAATTTTAACTCTCCCATCATAGACATTTGATATTCTTCACTCATCATATAGGCAAATTCATCACTATAACGTTGGTCGGTACAGCCAAAGATAATATCATCAACATATATTTGGCACACAAACAATTCACCATCATAAGATTTAGTGAAAAGAGTAGGGTCGAGTGAACCGGGTTTGAAGCCTTTCTTACATGGCCAGGATCCACTCAGGCTCCAGAAATGCTTCATCTACCTTAGTGGGCTCTGTAATAGAGACAAAAGCATAGTGCCCACAAAAGTTAGATAAATGTGAAGCTTTTGAGCGTGTGAGAGGACCTGGCGCTTTGATGTCATTGATGATCTTTTCAACTTGCACTTCTTTTGTAATGCGAGGATGAGCTGGTTGTCGTTGAAGAATTTGATCAGCATTCTCTTCAGCACCATTTTCTTCAGTATTTTCTTCAGGTGCATTAGCTCGACGTTCTTCATGTTCTGGAATGAATTCTTCAGCAGATTCTTCAGTAGGAATGACATCCTCAGTAGCCTTGAACTTGATAGTTTCCTCAGGTGCTAGTTCATCTATCATAGTAGGTAGGTGCTCTCTTTGCGAGCCATTAGTTTCATCGAACCGCACATCTACAGTTTCAACAACCTTGTGAAGAACGTTGTTGAAGACTCTGTAGGTGTGTGAGTCCTTTCCCTAACCAAGCATAAAACCTTCATGTGCTTTCGGTGCAAATTTTGAGTTGTGATGAGGATCTCTAATCCAACATTTAGCACCGAAGACTTTGAAATAACTTACATTGGGTTTCTTATCAGCGAGGAGTTCATAGGCAGTCTTCTTGAAGAATTTGTGAAGATATACTCTGTTGATGATGGGGCACGCAGTATCAATTGCCTCAGTCCAGAAACGACGAGGCGTTTTGTATTCATCAAGCATAGTGCGAGCCATCTCAACAAGAGTCATGTTCTTGCGCTCCACGACGCCGTTCCGCTAAGGAGTGTAAGGAGCAGATAACTCATGAGTAATACCATGTTCATTAAGATAGTCATCGAGACCAAAATTCTTAAACTCAGTGCCATTGTCACTTCTGATGTGCTTGATCTTCACACCAAAGTTGGTTGAAGCCCTCGAGGAAAATCGTTTGAAGACTTCCTGCACTTCATGTTTGTAAGTAACAAGGTGTACCCATGTATAACGAGAGTAATCATCAACAATAACAAAGCCATATTGAGATGCATCATTTGAAACAGCAGAATAATGATTAGGACCGAAGAGATCCATGTGAAGCAATTCAAATGGGCGAGTAGTGGTCATGATAGTCTTCATTGGATGCTTGGCCTTTGTCATCTTCCCAGCTTCACAGGCTCCGCGTAGGTGATCCTTGAGGAATTTGACATTCTCGATGCGAATGACATGCTTCTTCTTCACAAGCGTGTGCAGATTCCTCATGCATGCATGACCAAGTCGTCGATGCTAGAGCCAGCCTTCTGAAGCTTTTGCAAGTAGGCACACGGCTGGTTGTGGTACTGTAGTGAAATCAACAATATACAGTTATCCTCTCCTAAAGCCTTCGAATACTTTGGAATTGTCAGCTTCCATAACCGCAACACAACGGTACTTGCCAAAGACAACAACCATATCAAGATCACAAAGCATTGAGACAGACATAAGGTTGTATCCTAAGGACTCAACAAGCATGACTTTGTCCATGTGTCGATCCTTTGAGATCGCAACCTTACCTAGACCCAATACCTGACTTTTGCCTTTGTCGGCAAAGATGATATGCTTCAGATGCGACGCAGATAATGGAGCATCCATCAATAGATTCTTGTCACCAGTCATGTGATTTGTACATCCACTATCGAGGACCCACTCAGTGGCTTTGGGTTGATCATCCTGCAGATGAATTAGTGCAGCTTACAAACTCATATACTTCATCAGTGAAGAATATGACATCAATTCATCAGATCAATTTCATCAAGCAAGAGAACAGATAAAGCAATATGAGGACGTGAGAAATGAAAGTTCATTTCTTCATGATTAGCCTGCATCCTATCAGACATGCTCAGGTCTCCAGCAAATTCTTCAGACGATTACGTACGTCTGGAGACCTGACCCTGCAGAAGAGATTAGTTCTTTTTCTTCACCACCCACATCTGAAGGGGTGGCAAAGAGTTCATCATTCTGTGAGCTCCATACGAGAAGGATGGCATAGAAGCCAGTCCATTTTGTTTCACATAAGAGGGGTTAGAGTAAGCATAAGAGTAAGCAGAGAAATTCTTCGAGGACTTATGGACATAATGATTTGAAGAATAATGCAGATATCCATAATCCTTGGATCTTCCCTGCAAAACAGATGGGTTAGCACGATGATGTTCATATGAGGACTTTGATCCTTTTGAGGAATATGATCCATGTGAGGAGGTTGGTCCGTATGAGGACTTAGATCCATATGAAGAATTTGGTTCATATGAAGAATTTGGTTCATATGAAGAATTTGATCTAGGGTTCCTATTCTTCACAGGTGACGTCATGATGACATTTACCTGAAGATTTTCAAGGCATCTTTTGGGAACCCAGATTTTCTTCATAGGGGAACCGTTCCTGCAGTTAGTGCCAACATATCTAGCAAATACTTCACCATTCTGATTTTTGAACAGTTTATAGTTGGAGTCAAATGACTCATCATCGGAACGAGGAGATTCACATGCAAATCGAGATAAGTTAGATGGATCAACTGGAGGTCCCTTTGCAGCAACCCATGTAGTTTTGCGGTACTGCTCAGGCTTCCAATATGTACCATCAGCATTGAGTTTCCTCTCAAAGGCAATACCCTCTTTCCTAGGGTTCCTGTTGAGGATCTGCTTTTTAAGCACATCACAAAGAGTCTGATGCCCTTTGAGGCTTTTGTACATGCCTGTCATGTACAATTCCTTCAGCCCTGCATCATCAGTGATACTAGCAATGTCCTCAGATGAGGAATTAGTGATAGCAGAGGCATGTGAAGAATTTGAAACATTAGTAGCATTTGAACATTCGGGTGAAGAATTAGCAGATTCACATTCAATGCACTTCAAGCATGGAGGAACAAATTCTTCCTGAGAAGCGCTGATTTGTTGAGCAAGTAATGAATCGCGCTCCTTCTGAAGATCTTCATAACTCACTCTTAGCTTCTCAAGGTCTTGCTTTTTTTGAAGAAATTCATAAGAAAGATTCTCATGATCGGAGAAGAGAGTGTTATGATGATCTCGAAGGGCGTCATACTTAGTATGAAGTCTCTGAAGACTTTCAGCCAAAGCTTTTGACTAATCCATTTCTTCACCCAACATATCATCGCTCTTATTTAGCATGTAGTGAACTTTTTCCAAAGCTCTTTGTTGTTTAGTGGCAAGGGAAACAAGTTTGACATAGCTGGGTCCAAATTCATCACCAGATTCATCATCACTAGACTCAGATAGGTAGCATTCAGTTACCTCAGCATCTTTTGCCATAAGGCGTGATGCAGAAGATGATGATTCTGGTTCGAATGTCATCGCTTTGAGAGATTCCTTGAAGTCCTCAAACCAAGGATCATGACAGGTTCGATGACCTTCATAGACCTCAGAGAGACGGTCCGAAATGAGCTTCGCATGATCGAGATGCATGATATTCCTGAACTGATTTTGTGACAGACTGGAGCAGATGACATCCTTCGCCGTGAGTTTGAGAAGAGTGTACTTGCGAATGTCATCAGCTTCCGCCATCTTGCATAGATCGGTCAGACCAATCTCAGTGACGGTCCACATCTCGTTGTTCATCGCCATGAGGCATTTCTTCAACATGGCCTTCCACTTGGGATACTCGTGACCGTCAAAGATGGGGCATGTCACTTTCTTCATACCTGCAGTAGACATAACTAAAACTCCAGGCGGTTAAACCAAAATCACACAGAACAAGGGAGTACCTGGCTCTAATACCAATTGAAAGTGCGTTATATCGACTAGAGGGGGGTGAATAGGCGATTTTTATGAAATTCTTCACTGAGGAATTTGCCGGTGAGGAAATTCCTTAGTGAAGAACTACTAGCAGGAGAATAAGTAGTCAAAAGTAAACATAACAGAATACAAGCATAGTCATCATGATGAAATGAAGACAGGCATAGAGTACAGGAAGCGTAAGCACAGGATAACACAGGGTGAAGACAAACAGACTGAAGAAATTGCACTGAGGAAATTGAGAAATTCTTCAGTCAAAGTCTTCAAACACAGATATGAACAAACACACAACACAGTTATGAGGAAATGAATGAGTTGAGGGAATAAAACCAGTAAGCTTGGTGAAGACAATGATTTGGTAGACCAGTTCCAACTACTGTCTCAGTTGTACGTCTGGTTGGAGCGGCTGAGTATTTAAACTCGAGGACACATAGTCCCGGACACCCAGTCCTGAACACGCAGCTCAGGTCACCCAGTCCTCACCGTATTCTCCTTGAACTAAGGTCACACAGACCTCGTCCAATCACTCGTGGTAAGTCTTCAGGTGACTTTCGAACCTTCACAAACTTGGTCACTCGGCGATCCACAATTCCTCTTGGATGCTCTAGACCATGACGCCTAACCGTCTGGAAGAAGCACAGTCTTCAAAGGTAACAAGCATTGGATCCACGCAGGATCAATTTCTTCAGTGATGCTCAATCACTTGGGGTTTGTAGGTGTTTGGGTTTTGGGTTTTTCCTCACTTGATGATTTTCGCTCAAAGTCCTCAGAGGATGGGTTGCTCTCGAATGACAAGTGTCAGTTTCTCTCGGAGCAGCCAACCAGCTAGTGGTTGTAGGGGGCGGCTATTCATAGCCTAGGTAGCGGCCCGACATGATAAGACATAAATGCCCTTCAATGATATGACCGTTAGGTGGATAGATATTTTGGGACCCCTGGCGCATAGCACAGCAATGGTCGGAATTTTGAGTAGCAAAATCCTCAGGGCTATCATGTTCCTCACTGTGTAGGCAATCCGCACTGGCAAATTCCTAACTCCTTAGTCAGAAGAAATTCCTCAGAGACCAGTAGAACTTCGTCTCTGTCGCTGAAGAATATGACTGGACTGTATGAGATTTCCAATGGCTTCACTCGAAGGGATTGGTAGGTGTAGGATTTTGAGTTGAGCATCACATGGAAATTTTTCCTTAGTATTTCCTCGACCCCCTTTAACAGTACGGTGTTTCCTATGACTCAAGAAAGAGAAAATGAAGCTACGAAAACAAAAGTCTTCACGCTTCATGTTCCTCGAATGAATACCAAGTCTTCAAGGTCACACCAATTTCTTCACTTTCAAAGTCTTCAGAAAGTCTTCAGAGATTTAAAGTCTGCAGTTGAAGAACTTCATTTTTAGGGGTTGACTTTCTCTATAAATATCAAACTCCTCATAGACTTATAGACATGTGTACACTCACAAATGCATTAGTCCCTTAACCTATAAGTCTTCAATACACCAAAATCACTAAGGGGCACTAGATGCACTTACACTTCGGAGACACCTGTAGAGCACCTTTATAATCACCCAGTTACGCTGTGACGTTTGGTAGCACACAAAGTGTTCCTCCGGTAAAAGGGAGTTGCATAATCTCATAGTCATAGGAACATGTATAAGTCATGAAGAAAGCAATAGCAATAAACTAAACGATCAGGTGTTAAGCTAACGGAATGTGTTAAGTCAGTCACATCATTCTCCAAATGATGTGATCCCGTTAATCAAATGACAACTCTTTGTCTATGGCTAGGAAACATAACCATCTTTGATCAACGAGCTAGTCAAGTACAGGCATACTAGCGACACTCTGTTTGTCTATGTATTCACACATGTATCATGTTTCTAGTTAATACAATTCTAGCATGAATAATAAACATTTATCATGATATAAGGAAATAAATAATAACTTTATTATTGCCTCTAGGGCATATTTCCTTCACTCTTCCACTTGTACTAGAGTCAATAATCTAGTTCACATCTTTATGTGATTAGTTCACATCTCCATGTGACTAATACTCAAAGGGTTTACTAGAGTCTATAATCTAGTTCACATTGCTATGTGATTAACACCCAAAGAGTGATCATGTTTTGCTTGTGAGAGAAGTTTAGTCTACGGGTCTGCAACATTCAGATCCGTAGGTATTTCGTAAATTTCTATGTCTACAATGCTCTGCACAAAGCTACTCTAGATAATTACTCCCACTTTCAATATGTATCCAGATTGAGACTTAGAGTCATCTAGATCGATGTAAAAAGCTTGCATCGACATAACTCTTTACGACGAACTCTTTTATCACCTCCATAACCGAGAAATATTTCCTTAGTCCTCTAAGGATAATTTTGACCGCTGTCCAGTGATCTACTCCTAGATCACTATTGTACTCCCTTGCCAGAAAGACGATAAGGTATACAATAGGACTGGTAAACAACATAGCATACTTTATAGAACCTATGATTGAGGCATAGGGAATGACTTATCATTCTCTTTTTATTTTCTTCTATGGTCGGGTTTTGAGTCTTTACTCAACTTCACACCTTGCAACACAGGCAAGAACTCCTTCTTTGACTGTTCCATTTTGAGCTACTTCAAAATCTTGTCAAGGCATGTACTCATTGAAATAACTTATCAAGCGTCTTGATCTATCTCTATAGATCTTGATCCTCAATGTGTAAGCAGCTTCATCGAGGTCTTTCTTTGAAAAACTCCTTTCAAATACTCCTTTATGCTTTCCAGAGAATTCTACATTCTTTCCGATCAACAATATGTCATTCACATATACTTATCAGAAATGTTGTAGTGCTCCCACTCACGTTCTTGTAAATACAGGCTTCACTGCAAGTCTGTATAAAACCATATACTTTGATCACTTTATGAAAGCATATATTCCAACTCCAAGATGCTTGCACCAGTCCATAGATGGATCGCTGGAGCTTGCTCACTTTGTTAGCACCTTTAGGGTCGACAAACCCTTTGGTTGCATCATATACAACTCTTCTTTTTAAGAAATCCATGAAGGAATATTGTTTTGACATCCATTTGCCAGATTTCATAAAATGCGGCAACTGCTAACATGATTCAGACAGACTTTCAAGCATCGATACGAGTGAGAAAATCTCATCGTAGTCAACACCTTGAACTCGTCGAAAACACTTTGCGACAATTCGAGCTTTGTACATAGTAACACTACTATCAGCGTCCATCTTCCTCTTGAAGATCCATTTATTCTTAATGACTCACCGATCATCGGGCAAGTCAATCAAAGTCCATACTTTGTTCTCATACATGGATCCAATCTCAGATTTCATGGCCTCAAGCCATTTCGCGGAATATGGGCTCATCATCGCTTCCTCATAGTTCGTAGGTTCATCATGGTCAATTAACATGACCTCCAGAACAGGATTACCGTACCACTCTGGTGCGGATCTCACCCTGGTTTACCTACAAGGTTTGGTAGTAACTTGATCTGAAGTTACATGATCATCGTCATTAGCTTCCTCACTAATTGGTGTAGGAGTCACAAGAACAGATTTCTGTGATGAACTACTTTCCAATAAGGTAGCATGTACAGTTACCTCATCAAGTTCTACTTTCCTCCCACTCACTTCTTTCGAGACAAACTCCTTCTCTAGAAAGGATCCATTTTTAGCAACAAATGTTTTGCCTTTGGATCTGTGATCGAAGGTGTACCCAACGGTCTCCTTTGGGTATCCTATGAAGACACATTTCTCTGATTTGGGTTTGAGCTTATCAGGATGAAAATTTTTCACATAAGCATCGCAACCCCAAACTTTAAGAAACGACAACTTTGGTTTCTTGCCAAACCACAGTTCATATGGTGTCGTCAACTGATTTAGATGGTGCCCTTTTAACGTGAATGCAGCTGTCTCTAATGCATAACCCCAAAATGATAGTGGTAAATCGGTAAGAAACATCATAGATTACACTATATCCAATAAACTACGGTTATGACGTTCGGACACACCATTACGCTGTGGTGTTCCAGATGGCGTGAGCTGTGAAACTATTCTGCATTGTTTCAAATGAAGACCAAACTCATAACTCAAATATTCTCCTCCACGATCAGATTGTAGAAACTTTATTTTTCTTGTTATGATGATTTTCCACTTCACTCTGAAATTACATGAACTTTTTAAATGTTTCAGACTTATGTTTCTTTAAGTAGATATACCCATATCTGCTCAAATCATCTGTCAAGGTTAGAAAATAACGATACACGGTGTGAGCCTCAACACTCATCGGATCGCATACATCAGTATGTATTATTTCCAAAAAGTCTGTTGCTCGCTCCATTGTTTTGGAGAACGGAGTCTTCGTCATCTTGCCCATGAGGCATGGTTCACAAGCATCAACTGATTCACAATCAAGTGATTCCAAAAGCCCATCAGCATGGATTTTCTTCATGCGCTTTGCACCAATATGACCTAAACGACAGTGCCACATACAAGTTGCACTATCATTATTAACTTTGCATCTTTTGGTTTCAATATTATGAATATGTGTATCACTACGATCGAGATCCAAAAAACTATTTTCATTGGGTGTATGACCATCGAAGGTTTTATTCATGTAAATAGAACACCAATTATTCTCTAATTTAAATGAACAGCCGTATTGCAATAAATATGATCAAATCATATTCATGCTCAACGCAAACACCAAATAACATTTATTTAGGTTCAACACTAATCCCGAAATATAGGGAGTGTGCGATGATGATCATATCAATCTTGGAACTACTTCCAACACACATCGTTACTTCACTCTTAACTAGTTTATGGTCATTCTACAACTCCCATTTTTGAGTTTACTACGCTTAGCAACTGACCTAGTATCAAATACCACGGGGTTGCTATAAACACTAGTAAAGTACACATCAATAACATGTATATAAAATATACATTTGTTCACTTTGCCATCCTTCTTATCCGCCAAATACTTGGGGCAGTTCCGCTTCCAATGACCAGTCCCTTTGTAGTAGAAGCACTTAGTCTCAGGCTTAGGTCTAGACTTAGGCTTCTTCACTTGAGCAGCAACTTGCTTGCCGTTCTTCTTGAAGTTCCCTTTTTTCCCTTTGCCCTTTTCTTGAAACTAGTGGTCTTGTTAATCATCAACACTTGATGATCTTTCTTGATTTCTACCTTCATCGATTTTATAATCATGAAAAGCTCGGGAATCATTTTCGTCATCCCTTGCATACTATAGTTAATCCCGAAGTTCTACTAACTTGGTGATGGTGACTACAGAATTCTGTCAATCGCTATCTTATCTGGAAGATTAACTCCCACTTGATTCAAGCGATTGTAGTACCCAGACAATCTGAGCACATGCTCACTGCTTGAGCTTTTCTCCTCCATCTTTCAGCTATAGAACTTGTTGGAGACTTCATATCTATCAACTCGGGTATTTGCTTGAAATATTAACTTCAACTCCTGGACAATCTCAGTTGTCCATGACGTTCAAAACATCTTTGAAGTCCGGATTCTAAGCCGTTAAGTATGGTGCACTAAACTATCAAGTAGTCATCATATTTGAGACAGCCAAACGTTCATAACGTCTGCATCTGCTCCTGCAATAGGTATGTCACCTAGTGGTGCATCTAGGACATAATTCTACTGTGCAGCCATGAGGATAAGCCTCAGATCACGGGTCCAATCCGCATCATTGCTACTAACATCTTTCAACTTAGTTTTCTCTAGGAACATATCAAAATTGAAACAGGGGAGCTAAACGCGAGTTATTGATCTACAACATAGATATGCTAATACTACCAGGACTAAGTTCATGATAAATTAAAGTTCAATTAATCATATTACTTAAGAACTCCCACTTAGATAGAAATCCCTCTAATCATATAAGTGATCACGTGATCCAAATCAACTAAACCATAACCGATCATCACGTGAAATGGAGTAGTTTTCAATGGTGAACATCACTATGTTGATCATATCTACTATATGATTCACGCTCGACCTTCGGTCTCAGTGTTCCGAGGCCATATCTGCATATGCTAGGCTCATCAAGTTTAACTTGAGTATTCTGCGTGTGCAAAACTGGCTTGCACCTGTTGTAGATGGACGTAGAGCTTATCACACCCGATGATCACGCGGTGTCTGGGCACGGCGAACTTTGGCAATGGTGCATACTCAGGGAGAACACTTTTATCTTGAAATTTAGTGAGAGATCATCTTATAATGCTACCGTCAATCAAAGCAAAATAAGATGCATAAAAGATAAACATCACATGCAATCAATATAAGTGATATGATATGTCCATCATCATCTTGTGCTTGTGATCTCCATCTCCGAAGCACCGTCATGATCACCATCGTCACCAGCGTGACACCTTGATCTCCATCGTAGCTTCGTTGTCGTCTCACCAACTATTGCTTCTACGACTATCACTACCGCTTAGTGATAAAGTAAAGCAAATACAGGGCTATTGCATTGCATACAATAAAGCGACGACCATATGGCTCCTGCCAGTTGCCGATAACTCCGTTACAAAACATGATCATCTCATACAATAAATATAGCATCATGTCTTGACCATATCACATCACAACATGCCCTGCAAAAACAAGTTGGACGTCCTCTACTTTGTTGTTGCAAGTTTTACGTGGCTGCTACGGGCTGAGCAAGAACCGTTCTTACCTACGCATCAAAACCACAACGATAGTTCGTCAACTTGGTGTTGTTTTAACCTTCTCAAGGACCGGGCGTAGCCACACTCGGTTCACCTAAAGTTGGAGAAACTGACACCCGCCAGCCACCTGTGTGCAAAGCACATCGGTAGAACCAGTCTCGCGTAAGCGTACACGTAAAGTCGGTCCGGGCCGCTTCATCCAACAATACCGCCGAACCAAAGTATGACATGCTGGTAAGCAGTATGACTTGTATCGCCCACAACTCACTTGTGTTCTACTCGTGCATATAACATCTATGCAATAACCTAGCTCTGATACCACTGTTGGGGAATGTAGTAATTTCAAAAAAATACCTACGCACGCGCAGGATCATGGTGATGCATAGCAACGAGAGGGGAGAGTGTCGTCTGATACGTCTCCGTCCTATCTACTTTTCCAAACACTTTTGCACTTGTTTTGGACTCTAACTTGCATGATTTAAATGGAACTAACCCGGACTCACGCTGTTTTCAGCAGAATTACCATGGTGTTATTTATGTGCAGAAACAAACATTCTCGGAATGACCTGAAACTTCATGGAGTGACTTTTCAGAAAATATGAAAAATACCTACAAAAGATGAAGGCCAAGGGGGCCACCACCTCTCCACGAAGGTGGGGGGAATGCCTGGCCCCCTAGGGCGCGCCCCTATCTCGTGGGCCCCCTTTTGCCTCTCCGACTCCAACTCCAACTCCATATATTGTGTTTCAGGGAGAAAAAAATCAGAGAGAAGAAATCATCGCGTTTTACGATACGGAGCCGCCGCCAAGCCCTAAAACCTCTTGGGAGGGCTGATCTGGAGTCCGTTCGGGGCTCCGGAGAGGGGAATTCGTCGCCATCGTCATCATCAACCGTCCTCCATCACCAATTTCATGATGCTCACCGCCGTGCGTGAGTAATTCCATCGTAGGCTTGCTGGACGGTGATGGGTTGGATGGGATCTATCATGTAATCAAGTTAGTTTTGTTAGGGTTTGATCCCTAGTATCCACTATGTTCTGAGATTGATGTTGCCATGACTTTGCTATGCTTAATGCTTATCACTAGGGCCCGAGTGCCATGATTTCAGATCTGAACCTATTATGTTTTCGTCAATATATGAGTGTTCTTGATCCTACCTTGCAAGTCTATAGTCACCTATTATGTGTTATGATCCGTTAACCCCGAAGTGACAATAATCGGGATACTTACCCGTGATGACCGAAGTTTGAGGAGTTCATGTATTCACTATGCGTTAATGCTTTGTTCCGGACTCTATTAAAAGGAGGCCTTAATATCCCTTAGTTTCCATAAGGACCCCGCAGCCACGGGAGGGTAGGACAAAAGATGTCATGCAAGTTCTTTTCCATAAGCACGTATGACTATGTTCGGAATACATGCCTACATTATATCAATGAGCTGGAGTTAGTTCTGTGTCACCCTAGGTTATGACTGTTACATGATGAACCGCATCTGGCATAATTCTCCATCACCGATCCATTGCCTACGAGCTTTCCATATATTGTTCTTCGCCTATTTACTTTCCCGTTGCTATTGCTATCATCACTACAAAATACCAAAAACATTACTTCTACTATTGTTACCTTTTGCTACCGTTACCACTACTATCATATTACTTTGCTACTAAATACTTTGCTGCAGATATTAAGTTTCCAGGTCTGGTTGAATTGACAACTCAGCTGCTAATACTTGAGAATATTCTTTGGCTCTCCTTGTGTCAAATCAATAAATTTGGGTTGAATACTCTACCCTCGAAAACTGTTGCGATCCCCTATACTTGTGGGTTATCAAGACTATTTTTTGGCGCCATTGCCGGGGAGCATAGCTCTATTCTTTGAGTCACTTGGGATATATATCTGCTTATCATTATGAAGAACTTGAGAGATCCAAAAACCAAGATCTATCCCTCAACTACGAGGGGAGGTAAGGAACTGCCATCTAGCTCTGCACTTGATTCACCTTCTGTTTTGAGTAAGCTTGCGACACCTACACCTGCTTCTGCTATTCGTTCTGATATGTCGCATGTTATTGATGATGCCACTTCTGCTATGCATGATACTTATGATGAAACTACCTCTATGCCTGATACTACTATGCCACTTAGTGATTTTCTTGATGAACAACTTGCTAGGGCTAGAGAAATTGAAAATATTGAATCTGATGACACCGATGAAAGTGATGATGAAGAATCACTTGTTATTCCTAAGGGTTATGTTTTTGATCAAGAAGCTTCTTTCGCTATTTTAGCTTGCAAAAATAGAAATGAACTCAAAAGGTTATTAGCTAAATGGAGTAAGCAATCTCTGAATGCTAGAATGAAACCTGACCCTGCTTTTGCTACTTCACCTATCTTTGTTACTGATAAGGATTATGAATTCTCTGTTGATCCTGATATAATTACTTTGGTTGAATCTGATCCTTTTCATGGTTATGAATCTGAAACTGTTGTGGCACATCCTACTAAATTAAATGATATGGCCACCCTGTTCACTAAGATGAGAGAACTCGTTACTTTTACATCCTTAAAATATTTCCGTTCTCATTAAAGGGTGATGCTAAGATATGGTTTAATTCTCTTGATCCTGGTTGTGTGCGTAGTCCCCAGGATATGATTTATTACTTCTCTGCTAAATATTTCCCTACTCATCACAAACAAGCTGCTTTAAGGGATATATATAATTTTGTGCAAATTGAAGAAGAGAGTCTCCCACAAGCTTGGGGGAGGCTTCTCCAATTACTTAATGATTTGCCTGATCATCCTCTTAAGAAAAATGAAATACTTGATATCTTTTATAATGGACTAACCGATGCCTCCAGAGATTACCTGGATAGTTGTGTTGGTTCTGTTTTCAAGGAAAGAACACCGGATGAAGCTGAAATTTTATTGAACAATATGTTGACAAATGAAAATAAGTGGACACCTCCGGAGCCAATTCCTGAGCCTATTCCTAAACCAACTCCGAAGAAGAGGGGTATTCTATTTCTCAGTCCTGAAGATATGCAAGAGGCAAAGAAATCTATGAAAGATAAAGGTATAAAAGCTGAAGATGTTAAGAATTTACCTCCTATTGAATAAATACATGGCCTTAATTTACCGCCTGTTGAGGAAACATACGATCTTAATCCTTTACCTATTGAAGAAACTCATGTCTTGATAACCCGACACATGTAGTAAAGGTAAATTCTCTCTATAGATATGATAAAGCTGAAATCCCATTTACTAAATCTGTTAGCCCATGCTTAGATGAGTTTAATAAATTTATGGCTAAGCAAGAAGACTTTCATGCTTATTTTGGTAGACAATTGAAATACAATTCAAATATGCTTGAACACTTGGGTGATTATATGGCTAATGTCAAAGGTGAACTTAAACTTATTAGTAAACATGCTTCTATGGTTACCACTCAAGCAGAACAAGTACTTAAAGCTTAAAATGATTTTCTCAATGAATTGAATAGTAAAGATAATGATAATGCTGTTAGAGTGGCTACTAGAACTAGTAGAATGACTCAAGAACCTTTGTATCCTGAAGGCCACCCTAAGACAATTGAGCAAGATTCTCAGAGAAATAAAATAGATGCACCTAGTCCTTCTAAAAGGAAGAAAAAGAAAAATGATAGGACTTTGCATGCTTCTAGTGATCCTATTGTTGAAACACCTGAGAATCCAAATGATATTTCTATTTCTGATGCTGAAACACAATCTGGTAATGAACCTGAAACTAGTGGTAATGTTAATGATAATGTTCATGATGATGCTCAACCTAGTAATGATAATGATATAGAAATTGAACCTACTGTTGATCTTGAAAACCCATAATCAAAGAATCAACGTTATGATAAGAAAGACTTTGTTGCTAGGAAACATGGTAAAGAAAGAGAGCCTTGGGTTCAGAAACCCATGCCTTTTCCTCCCAAACCATCCAAGAAAAAGGATGATGAGGATTTTGAGCGCTTTGCTGAAATGATTAGACCTATCTTTTTGCGTATGCGATTAACTGATATGCTCAAAACCAATCCTTATGCTAAGTACATGAAAGATATTATTACAAATAAAAGAAAGATACCGGAAGTTGAAATTTCCACCATGCTTGCTAATTATACCTTTAAGGGTGGAATACCAAAGAAACTTGGAGATCCCGGTGTACCAACTATACCATGCTCCATTAAAAGAAACTATGTTAAAATTGCTTTATGTGATCTTGGAGCCGGTGTTAGTGTTATGTGTCTCTCTTTATATCGTAGACTTGATTTAAATAAGTTGACACCTACTGAAATATCTTTGCAAATGGCTGATAAATCAACTGCTATACCTGTCGGTATTTGTGAGGATGTTCCTATTGTAGTTGCAAACGTTACAATTTTAACGGACTTTGTTATTCTTGATATTCCCGAGGACGATAGTATATCTATTATTCTTGGAAGACCCTTTTTGAATACTGCAAGGGCTGTTATTGATTGCACTAAAGGCAATGTCACTTTTCATGTTAATGGTAATGAGCATACGGTACACTTTCCGAGGAAACAACCTCAAGTTCATAGTATCAACTCTATTGGAAAAATACCATCGATTATATTTGGAGGTTTTGAATTTTTCTCTTCCTACTATCAAGAAGAAGTATGATATTCTTATTATTGGGGATGTGCATATCCCCATTGAGGTAACATAGTGTTATTCGAAATTTCTCCGGTTCCATGTTATTCGGAATGAGTTCGTTAACAAGACTTGATCAACCTTGTTAGTGGATTCCTTTTGATGATCATGAGATGGATGAAACTAGAAAGCACAACCTTCTGTACCCCCACTTTTACTTTCTGTTACTTATATTAAATAAAATGAAAATAATATTTTGCTGTCTGTTATCTGATTATCCGTGCAATATAAAAATACCTCAAAAGTAAAAGTTCTCCGAATGCCCTGAAATTTAAATATGATTTTTTCTAGAATATTTGAGAATATTTGGCACTGAGAACACAACAGGGGGGCCAACCACCTCCCCACGAGGGTGGAGGGCGCGCCCTCCCCCCTGGGCGTGCCCCCCTGCCTCATGGGCCCACGGTGGCCCTCCTCCACTCATTCGTTCACCCACACACTTCTTCTTCCTCCCACAAACACGAATAACCAGCTCAAACCCGAGTCCAAACTCGTTTTGCTGCCACTGAAGAAAATATGCCCTAGAGGCAATAATAAAGTTATTATTTATTTCCTTATATCATGATAAATGTTTATTATTCATGCTAGAATTGTATTAACCGGAAACATAATACTTGTGTGAATACATAGACAAACCAAACGTCACTAGTATGCCTCTACTTGACTAGCTCATTAATCAAAGATGGTTATGTTTCCTAACCATAGACATGTGTTGTCATTTGATTAACGGGATCACATCATTAGGAGAATGATGTGATTGACATGACCCATTCCATTAGCTTAGCACCCGATCGTTTAGTATGTTGCTATTGCTTTCTTCATGACTTATACATGTTCCTATGACTATGAGATTATGCAACTCCCGTTTGCCGGAGGAACACTTTGTGTGCTACCAAACGTCACAACGTAACTGGGTGATTATAAAGGAGCTCTACAGGTGCCTCCAAAGGTAAATGTTGGGTTGGCGTATTTCGAGATTAGGATTTGTCACTCCGATTGTCGGAGAGGTATCTCTGGGCCCTCTCGGTAATGCACATCACATAAGCCTTGCAAGCATTGCAACTAATGAGTTAGTTGTGAGATGATGTATTACGAAACGAGTAAAGAGACTTGCCGATAACGAGATTGAACTAGGTATTGAGATACCGATGATTGAATCTCGGGCAAGTAACATACCGATGACAAAGGGAACAACGTATGTTGTTATGCGGTCTGACCGATAAAGATCTTCGTAGAATATGTGGGAGACAATATGAGCATCCAGGTTCCGCTTTTGGTTATAGACCGGAGACATGTCTCGGTCATGTCTACATTATTCTCGAACCCGTAGGGTCCGCACGCTTAAGGTTTCGATGACAGCTATATTATGAGTTTATCAGTTTTGATGTACCGACGTTAGTTCGGAGTCCCGGATGTGATCAAGGACATAACGAGGAGTCTCGAAATGGTCGAGACATAAAGATTGATATATTGGACGGCTATATTCGGACACCGGAAGTGTTCCCGGTGATTTCGGAGAAAACCGGAGTACCGGAGGGTTAACTGAACCCCCCCGGGAGAAGTAATGGGCCATTTGGGCCTTAGTGGAGAGAGAGAAGGGCAGCCAGGGTGGGCCACGCGCCTCCTCCCCCTGGTCCGAATTGGACTAGGAGAGGGGGGCGGCGCCCCCCTTTCCTTCTCCCTCCCCACTTCCTTCCCCCTCCTAGTAGGAGTCCTACTTCTACTGGGAGGAGGACTCCTCCTTGGCGCGCCTATAGGGCCGGCCGGCCTCCTCCCCTTACTCCTTTATATACGGGGGCAGGGTGTACCCCTAGACACACAAGTTGATCCACGTGATCGTTTTCTTAGCCGTGTGCGGTGCCCCCTTCCACCATAATCCTCGATAATATTGTAGCGGTGCTTAGGCGAAGCCCTACGACGGTAGAACATCAAGATCGTCACCATGCCATCATGCTGACGGAACTCTTCCCCGACACTTTGCTGGATCGGAGTCCGGGGATCGTCATCGAGCTGAACGTGTGCTAAAAGTCGGAGGTGCCGTAGTTTCGGTGCTTGATCGGTCGGGCCATGAAGACGTACGACTACATCAACCGCGTTGTGCTAACGCTTCCGCTGTCGGTCTACAAGGGTACGTAGATCACACTCTCCCCTCTCGTTGCTATGCATCACCATGATCTTGCGTGTGCGTAGGAATTTTTTTGAAATTACTGCGTTCCCCTACAGTGGCATCCGAGCCTAGGTTTTATGTGTTGATGTTATATGCACGAGTAGAACACAAGTGAGTTGTGGGCGATATAAGTCATACTGCTTACCAGCATGTCATACTTTGGTTCGGCGGTATTGTTGGATGAAGCGGCCCGGACCGACATTACCCGTATGCTTACGCGAGACTGGTTCTACCGATGTGCTTTGCACACAGGTGGCTGGCGGATGTCAGTTTCTCCAACTTTAGTTGAACCGAGTGTGGATACGCCCGGTCCTTGTGATGGTTAAAACAGCACCAACTTGACAAACTATCGTTGTGGTTTTTGATGCCTAGGTAAGAACAGTTCTTGCTAAGCCCGTAGCAGCCACGTAAAACTTGCAACAACAAAGTAGAGGACGTCTAACTTGTTTTTGCCGGGCATGTTGTGATGTGATATGGTCAAGACGTGATGAAATATAAGTTGCTGTATGAGATGATCATGTTTTGTTGAAGTTATCGGCAACTGGTAAAATCCTTATGGTTGTCTCTCTATTGCATAAGATGCAAGTGCCCAATAATTGCTTTACTTTATCGCTATGCGATAGCAATAGTTGCAAGAGCAATTGTTGGCGAGACGATCACGTGACGACACATTGGTATAGATCAATATGATGGAGATCATGGTGTCATGCCGGTGACGATAGAGATCATGACATTACTTTGGAGATGGAAATCAAAGGCGCAAGATGATGATGGCCATATCATGTCACATATTTTGATTGCATATGATGTTTATCTTTTATACATCTTATTTTGCTTAGTTTGACGGTAGCATTTTAAGATGATCTCTCACTAATTATCAAGAAGTGTTTTCCCTGAGTATGCACCGTTGCGAAAGTTCTTCGTGCTGAGACACCACGTGATGATCGGGTGTGATAGGCTCTATGTTCAAATACAACGGGTGCAAAACAGTTGCACACGCGGAATACTCCGGTTATACTTGATGAGCCAAGCATATACAGATATGGCCTCGGAACACGGAGACCGAAAGGTTGAGCGTGAATCATATAGTAGATATGATCAACATAGTGATGTTCACCATTGAAAACTACTCCATCTCACGTGATGATCGGACATGGTTTAGTTGATTTGGATCACGTGATCACTTAGATAACTAGAGAGATGTCTATCTAAGTGGGAGTTCTTAAGTAATATGATTAATTGAACTTAAATTTATCATGAACTTAGTCCTGGTAGTATTTTGCATATTATGTTGTAGATCAATAGCTCGCGTTGTTGCTTCCCTGTGTTTATTTTGATATATTCCTAGAGAAAACTAAATTGAAAGATGTTAGTAGCAATGATGCGGATTGGATCCGTGATCTGAGGTTTATCCTCATTGTTGCACAGAAGAATTATGTCCTTGATGCACCGCTAGGTGACAGACCTATTGCAGGAGCAGATGCGGACGTTATGAACATTTGGCTAGCTCAATATGATGACTACTTGATAGTTTAGTGTACCATGCTTAACGGCTTAGAATCGGGACTTCAAAGACGTTTTGAACGTCATGGACCATACGAGATGTTCTAGGAGTTGAAGTTAATATTTCAAGCAAATACCCGAGTTGAGAGATATGAAGTCTCCAACAAGTTCTATAGCTAAAAGATGGAGGAGAATCGCTCAACTAGTGAGCATGTGCTCAGATTGTCTGGGTACTACAATTGCTTGAATCAAGTGGGAGTTAATCTTCCAGATAAAATAGTGATTAACAGAATTCTCTAGTCACCATCACCAAGTTAGTAGAACTTCGTGATGAACTATGATATGCAAGGGATAACGGAAATGATTCCCAAGCTCTTCGTAATGCTGAAATTGACGAAGGTAGAAATCGAGAAAAACATCAAGTGTTCATGGTAGACAAGACCACTAGTTTCAAGAAAAGGGCAGAGGGAAAAAGGGGAACTTCAAGAAGAACAGCAAGTAAGTTGCTGCTCAAGTGAAGAAGCCCGATTCTGGTCCTAAGCCTGAGACTAAGTGCTTCTACTGCAAAGGGACTGGTCACTGGAAGCGGAACTACCCCAAGTGATTGGCGGACAAGAAGGATGGCAAAGTGAACATAAGTATATTTGATATACATATTATTGATGTGTACTTTACTAGTGTTTATAGCAACCCCTCAGTATTTGATACTAGTTCAGTTGCTAAGATTAGTAACTCGAAATGGGAGTTGCAGAATAAACAGAGACTAGTTAAGGGTGAAGTGACGATGTGTGTTGGAAGTGGTTCCAAGATTGATATGATCATCATCACACACTCCCTATAATTTCGGGATTAGTGTTGAACCTAAATAAGTGTTATTTGGTGTTTGCATTGAGCATGAATATGATTTGATCATGTTTATTGTAATACGGTTATTCATTTAAGTAAGAGAATAAATTGTTGTTCTGTTTACATGAATAAAACCTTATATGGTTACACACCCAATGAAAATAGTTCGTTGGATCTCGATCGTAGTGATACACATAATCATAATATTGAAACCAAAAGATGCAAAATTAATAATGATAGTGCAACTTATTTGTGGCACTGCCGTTTAGGTCATATTGGTGTAAAGCGCATGAAGAAACTCCATGCTGATGGGCTTTTGGAATCACTTGATTACGAATCAGTTGATGCTTGCGAACCATGCCTCGTGGGCAAGATGATTAAGACTCTGTTCTTCGGAACAATGGAGCGAGCAACAGATTTGTTGGAAATCATACATACTGATGTATGTGGTCCGATGAATATTGAGGCTCGCGACAGGTATCATTATTTTCTGATCTTCACACATGATTTGAGCAGATATGAGTATATCTACTTGATGAAACATAAGTCTGAAACATTTGAAAAGTTCAAAGAATTTCAGAGTGAAGTGAAAAATCATCGTAACAAGAAAATAAAGCTTCTACGATCTGATCGTAGAGAAGAGTATTTGAATTACGAGTTTGGCCTTCAGTTAAAACAATGTGAAATAGTTTCACTACTTACGCCACCTAGAACACCACAGTGTAATGGTGTGACCAAACGTCATAACCGTACTTTATTGTATATAGTGCAATCTATGATGTTTCTTACCGATTAACCACTATCGTTTTGGGGTTATGCATTAGAGACACCTGCATTCACGTTAAATAGGGCACCATCTAAATCCGTTGAGACGACACCGTATGAACTATGGTTTGGCAAGAAACCTAAGCTGTCATTTCTTAAAGTTTAGGGATTGTGATGCTTATATGAAAAAGTTTCATCCTGATAAGCTCGAACCCAAATCGGAGAAGTAAATCTTCATAGGATACCCAAAAGAAACTGTTGGGTACAACTTCTATCACAGATCCGGAGGCAAGATATTCGTTGCTGAGAATGGATCCTTTCTAGAGAAGGAGTTTCCCTCGAAAGAAGTGAGTGGGAGGAAAGTAGAACTTGACGAGGAACTGTACCTACTCCCTTATTGGAAAGTAGTACATCACAGAAACCAGTTTCCGTGACACCTACACCAATTAGTGAGGAAGCTAATGATGATGATCATGAAACTTCAGAACAGGATACTAGTGAACCTCGTAGATCAACCAGAGTAAGATCTGCACTAGAGTGGTACGGTAATCCTGTTCTGGAAGTCATGCTACTAGATCATGATGAACCTATGAACTATGAAGAAGCAATGGTGAGCCCAGATTCCGCAAAATGGCTTGAAGCCATGAAATCTGAGATGGGATCCATGTATGAGAACAAAGTATGGACTTTGGTTGACTTGCCCAATGATCGGCAAGCAATTGAGAATAAATGGATCTTCAAGAAGAAGACTGACGCTGACGGTAATATTACTGTCTACAAAGCTCGACTTGTCGCAAAAGGTTTTCGACAAGTTCAAGGGATTGACTACGATGAGACCTTCTCACCCGTAGCATTGCTTAAGTCTGTCTGAATCATGTTAGCAATTGCCGCATTTTATAATTATGAAATTTGGCAGATGGATGTCAAAACTGCATTCCTGAATGGATTTCTGGAAGAAGAGTTGTCTATGATGTAACCGGAAGGTTTTGTCGATCCAAAGGGACCTAACAAAGTATGCAAGCTCCAGCGATCCATTTATGGACTGGTGCAAGCTTCTCGGAGTTGGAATAAACGCTTTGATAGTGTGATCAAAGCATATAGTTTTATACAGACTTGCGGTGAAGTCTGTATTTACAAGAAAGTGAGTGGGAGCACTACAACATTTCTGATAAGTATATGTGAATGACATATTGTTGATCGGAAATAATGTAGAATTATTCTGCAAAGCATAAAGGAGTGTTTTGAAAAAAGTTTTTCAAAGAAAGACCTCGATGAAGCTGCTTACATATTAAGCATCAAAATCTATAGAGATAGATCAAGACGTTTGATAAGTTTTTTTTTCAATGAGAACATACCTTGACAATATTTTGAAGTAGTTCAAAAATTGGAATGGTCAAAGAAAGAGTTCTTGGCTGTGTTACAAGGTGTGAAATTGAGTAAGACTCAAAGCCCGAACACGGCAGAAGATAGAAAGAGAATGAAAGTCATTCCCTATGCCTCAGCCATAGGTTCTATAAAGTATGCCATGCTGTGTACCAGATCTATTGTATACCCTACACTGTGTTAAGCAAGGGAGTACAATAGTGATCTAAGAGTAGATCACTGGACAACGGTCAAAATTATGCTTAGTGGAATAAGGAAATATTTCTCAATTATGGAGGTGACAAAAAGGTTCGTCGTAAAAAGTTACGTCGATGCAAGTTTTGACACAGATCTGGATGACTCTAAGTCTCGATCTAGATACATATTGAAAGTGGGAGCAATTAGCTAGAGTAGCTCTGTGAAGAGCATTGTAGACATAGAATTCGCAAGATACTTACGGATCTGTATGTGACAGACCCGTTGACTAAAATTATCTCACAAGCAAAACATGATCACACCTTAGTACTCTTTGGGTGTTAAACACATAAACAATGTGAACTAGATTACTGACTCTAGTAAACCCTTTGGGTATAGGTCACATGACAATGTGAACTATGGGTGTTAATCACATGGTGATGTGAACTATTAGTGTTGAATCACATGGCGATGTGAACTAGATTATTGACTCTAGTGCAAGTGGGAGACTGAAGGAAATATGCCCTAGAGGCAATAATAAATTTATTATTTATTTCCTTATATCATGATAAATGTTTATTATTCATGCTAGAATTGTATTAACCGGAAACATAATACTTGTGTGAATACATAGACAAACCAAACGTCACTAGTATGCCTCTACTTGACTAGCTCATTAATCAAAGATGGTTATGTTTCCTAACCATAGACATGTGTTGTCATTTGATTAACGGGATCACATCATTAGGAGAATGATGTGATTGCCATGACCCATTCCATTAGCTTAGCACCCGATCGTTTAGTATGTTGCTATTGCTTTCTTCATGACTTATACATGTTCCTATGACTATGAGATTATGCAACTCCCGTTTGCCGGAGGAACACTTTGTGTGCTACCAAAGTCACAACGTAACTGCGTGATTATAAAGGAGCTCTACAGGTGTCTCCAAAGGTAAATGTTGGGTTGGCGTATTTCGAGATTAGGATTTGTCACTCCGATTGTCGGAGAGGTATCTCTGGGCCCTCTCGGTAATGCACATCACATAAGCCTTGCAAGCATTGCAACTAATGAGTTAGTTCCGAGATGATGTATTACGAAACGAGTAAAGAGACTTGCCGATAAAGAGATTGAACTAGGTATTGAGATACCGACGATCGAATCTCGGGCAAGTAACATACCGATGACAAAGGGAACAACGTATGTTGTTATGCGGTCTGACCGATAAAGATCTTCGTAGAATATGTGGGAGCCAATATGAGCATCTAGGTTCCGCTATTGGTTATTGACCGGAGACATGTCTCGGTCATGTCTACATTGTTCTCGAACCTGTAGGGTCCGCACGCTTAAGGTTTCGATGATAGTTATATTATGAGTTTATGAGTTTTGATGTACCGAAGTTAGTTCGGAGTCCCAGATGTGATCACGGACATAACAAGGAGTCTCGAAATGGTCGAGACATAAAGATTGATATATTGGGCGGCTATATTCGGACGCCGGAAGTGTTCCGGGTGATTTCGGAGAAAACCGGAGTACCGGAGGGTTACCGGAACCCCCCCCCCCCCGGGAGAAGTAATGGGCCATATGGGCCTTAGTGGAGAGATAGAAGGGCAGGCAGGGTGGGCCGCATGCCTCCTCCCCTGGTCCAAATTGGACTAGGAGAGGGGGGCCCTTTCCTTCTCCCTCCCCACTTCCTTCCCCCTCCTAGTAGGAGTCCTACTTCTACTAGGAGGACTCCTCCTTGGCGCGCCTATAGGGACGGCCGGCCTCCTCCCCTTGCTCCTTTATATACGGGGGCAGGGGGCACCCCTAGACACACAAGTTGATCCACGTGATCGTTTTCTTAGCCGTGTGTGGTGCCCCCTTCCACCATAATCCTCGATAATATTGTAGCGGTGCTTAGGGGAAGCCCTGCAATGGTAGAACATCAAGATCGTCACCACGTCGTCGTGCTGACGGAACTCTTCCCCGACACTTTGCTGGATCGGAGTCCGGGGATCGTCATCGAGCTGAACGTGTGCTAAAACTCGGAGGTGCCATAGTTTCGGTGCTTGATCTGTCGGGCCGTGAAGACGTACGACTACATCAACCGCATTGTGCTAACGCTTCCGCTGTCGGTCTACAAGGGTACGTAGATCACACTCTCCCCTCTCGTTGCTATGCATCACCATGATCTTGCATGTGCACAGGAAATTTTTTGAAATTACTACGTTCGCCTACACATACCTTGTTCCGTTGAAGGCTATTCACGCCTACCGGAACCCTGCACCAGCCGTGGAGCCAGAGCTGGAACCACAAGTTGATCCTCCACGACAGTCTAATTATCAGTGGGATCAGGAGATGATTGTCAGCCAGTGGCAATCGGAGTCTTCCTCTTCTTCATCTCAGTACGACCCCAACTATTATTATGGATATCCACCAGGCCAGCCGTGGCCATAGACCAACTTAGGCCAAAAGCCTAAGCTTGGGGGAGTACGTATTTCTCACTAACATTACGTTTATGTTCACACACTCATTGCTAAATGTCGATGCTCATACTTTTCATTGTATCATCCATGCTAGTTTACTTTCCTTTTTATGCTTTCTTTTGTGTGTTTAGTAAACCTTAAGAAAAACAAAAAAATAGTTGTAGCTTTTAATCAGTTTAATTTCCATGCTTGTAGTAGTAATTAAAAAGAAAACCCAAAAATTTTCATGTTCTTCTTTTGCTTGTTGGGAGCTTTCCCGTGTAAATAGTTTTATTTCTTTTCTTTTCTTTGGGGGTCGGTAGGAGAAGACCGTGATGAAATTGTTGAAGTGGCTCTTATATGCATAATTGTTGATCTGACAAAAGAGCCCATATTGCCTTGTCTTCTCCTATTTATTGAATGCATGCAGATTCCAGCTTAGTCCAATGCACGTGCACTATTATTATTATTCACATAGTTCGGTCGTGCAAGTGAAAGGCAATTATGATGATGTATGATGGACTAGCTGAGATGAGAAAAGTTGGTATGAACTCGACCTCTTTTGTTTTTGTAAATATGATTAGTTCATCGTTCCTGATTCAGCCTATTATGAATAAACATGTTTGCAATGACAATTAGAGATCATAGTTTCTTGTGCCATGCTTGATTAGCTATGACTTATAATGGGTTACCTTGCGTGCCAACATGCTATTGAGATAGTTATTATGTGGTATGATAGGGTGGTATCCTCCTCTGAATGATTTAAGTGACTTGACTTGGCGCATGTTCACGCATATAGTTGGAACAAAACCAACATAGCCTTCATGATATTTATGTTCATGGTGGATTATATCCTACTCATGCTTGCATTCGGTGTTGATTAATTTTAATGCATGTTCATGACTGTTGTCGCTCTCTAGCTGGTCGCTTCCCAGTCTTTCGCTAGCCTTCACTTGTACTAAGCGGGAATACTGCTTGTGCATCCAATCCCTTAAACCCCAAAGTTATTCCATATGAGTCCACTATACCTACCTATATACGGTATCTACCTGCCGTTCCAAGTAAATTTGTATGTGCCAAACTCTAAACCTTCAAATAAATATCCTGTTTTGTATGCTCGAATAGCTCATGTATCATCTAGGGTTGTTTGTATCTTCCATGTTAGGCGGGTTATTCTCAAGAGGAGTGGACTCCGTTCCTCACTCACGAGATAAATGGTTGGTCACCGGGATGCCCAGTCTCATGCTTTATGCAAACTAAATCAAAATAATTGCAAACAAAACTCCCCCTGGGACTCTTGTTAGTTGGAGGCACTCGTTGTTTCGAGCAAGCCATGGATTGATGCTTGTTGGTGGAAGGGGGGGTATAAACTTTACCATTCTGTTTGGGAACCGCCTATAATGTGTGTAGCATGGAAGATATCACCATCTCTTGGTTGTTATGTTGACAATGAAAGTATACCGCTCAAAATATTATTCACCTCTAACCGAGCTCTGGCACCTCTACAAATCCCTGCTTCCCTCTGCGAAGGGCCTATCTATTTACTTTTATGCTGAGTCATTATCCTCTTATTAAAAAGCACCAGTTGGAGAGCACTGCTGTCATTTGCATTCATTATTGTTAGTTTACATTGGGTATGACTTGACTGGATCTCTTTTACCATGAATTACAATGTCTAGTCAGTCCTTGGTTTTTAAAGGTGCTCTGCATTTATGTTTTGCGGTCTCAGAAAAGCCTAGCGAGATACCATCTTGTTATATCATATTATAATTGTTTTGAGAAAGTGTTGTCATCCGAGATTTATTATTATGGCTCGCTAGTTGATTATGCTATTGATATGAGTAAACTTGAAACCTATGTGTTATTGTGAATGTGGTTAGTTATAATCTTTGCTGAAAACTTGAATGCTGGCTTTACATATTTACAACAACAAGAGAAAACAGAGTTTGTAAAAGTTTTTCTTTATCAATTTCAGTTTGTCAACTGAATTGCTTGAGGAAAAGCAAAGGTTTAAGCTTGGGGGAGTTGATACGTCTCCGTCGTATCTACTTTTACAAACACTTTTGCCCTTGTTTTTGACTCTAACTTGCATGATTTGAATGAAACTAACCTGGACTGATGCTGTTTTCAGCAGAATTACCATGGTGTTATTTATGTGCAGAAACAAACGTTCTCGGAATGACCTGAAACTTCACGGAGCGACTTTTCAGAAAATATGAAAAATACCTGCAAAAGATGAAGGCCAGGGGGCCCATCACCTCTCCACGAGGGTGGGGGGCGCACCCCCTACCTCGTGGGCCCCCTGTTGCCTCTCCGACTCCAACTCCAACTCCATATATTGTGTTTCGGGGAGAAAAAAATCGGAGAGAAGAAATCATCGCGTTTTACGATACGGAGCCGCCGCCAAGCCCTAAAACCTCTCGGGAGGGATGATCTGGAGTCCGTTCGGGGCTCCGGAGAGGGGAATCCGTCGCCATCGTCATCATCAACCATCCTCCTGTTGGGGAACGTAGCAATAATTCAAAATTTTCCTATGTGTCACCAAGATCAATCTACGGAGTCATCTAGCAACGAGGGAGGAGTGGATCTACATACCCTTGTAGATTGCGCGCGGAAGCGTTCAAGAGAACGAGGTTGATGGAGTCGTACTCGTCGTGATCCAAATCACCGATGATCCTAGCGCCGAACGGACAGCACCTCCGCGTTCAACACACGTACGGAGCAGCGACGTCTCCTCCTTCTTGATCCAGCAAGGGGGAAGGAGAGGTTGATGGAGATCCAGCAGCACGACGACGTGGTGGAAGTAGCGGGATTCCAACAGGGCTTCGCCAAGCGCTGCGGGAGGAGGGAGATGTGTCACGGGAGGGAGAGGGAGGCGCCAGGGCTTGGATGCGGCTGCCCTCCCATTCCCCCACTATATATAGGGCCAAGGGAGAGGGGGGGCGCAGCCTTGGCCCTTCCTCCAAGGAAGGGTGCGGCTAGGGAGGAGTCCCTCCTCCCCAAGGCACCTAGGAGGTGCCTTCCCCCTTTAGGACTCTTCCTTTCCTTATCTCTTGGCGCATGGGCCTCTTGGGGCTGGTGCCCTTGGCCCATATAGGCCAAGGCGCACACCCCTACAGCCCATGTGTCCCCCGGGGCAGGTGGCCCCACCCGGTGGACCCCCGGGACCCTTCCGGTGGTCCCGGTACAATACCGGTGACCCCGAAACTTGTCCCGATGGCCGAAATAGCAGTTCCTATATATATTCTTTACCTCCGGACCATTCCGGAACTCCTCGTGATGTCCGGGATCTCATCCGGGACTCCGAACAACATTCGGGTTACCGCATACTAATATCACTATAACCCTAGCGTCACCGAACCTTAAGTGTGTAGACCCTACGGGTTCGGGAGACATGCAGACATGACCGAGATGACTCTCCGGTCAATAACCAACAGCGGGATCTGGATACCCATGTTGGCTCCCACATGTTCCATGATGATCTCATCGGATGAACCACGATGTCGAGGATTCGATCAATCCCGTATGCAATTCCCTTTGTCTAGCGGTACGATACTTGCCCAAGATTCGATCGTCGATATCCCGATACCTTGTTCAATCTCGTTACGGACAAGTCTCTTTACTCGTTCTGTAACACATCATCCCGTGATCAACTCCTTGATCACATTGTGCACATTATGATGATGTCCTACCGAGTGGGCCCAGAGATACCTCTCCGTCACACGGAGTGACAAATCCTAGTCTCGATTCGTGTCAACCCAACAGACACTTTCGGAGATACCTGTAATGTACCTTTATAGCCACCCAGTTACGTTGTGACGTTTGGCACACCCAAAGTATTCCTACGGTATCCGGGAGTTGCACAATATCATGGTCTAAGGAAATGATACTTGACATTAGAAAAGCTTTAGCATACGAACTACACGATCTTGTGCTATGCTTAGGATTGGGTCTTGTCCATCACATCATTCTCCTAATGATGTGATCCCCTTATCAACGACATCCAATGTCCATGGTTAGGAAACCGTAACCATCTATTGATCAACGAGCTAGTTAACTAGAGGCTTACTAGGGACATGGTGTTGTCTATGTATCCACACATGTATCTGAGTTTCCTATCAATACAATTATAGCATGGATAATAAACGATTATCATGAACAAGGAAATATAATAATAACTAATTTTTTATTGCCTCTAGAGCATATTTCCAACACCTCCATCACCAATTTCATGATGCCCACCGCCGTGCGTGAGTAATTCCACCATAGGCTTGCTGGACGGTGATGGGTTGGATGGGATCTATCATCTAATCGAGTTAGTTTTATTAGGGTTTGATCCCTAGTATCCACTATGTTCTGAGATTGATGTTGCTATGACTTTGCTATGCTTAATGCTTGTCACTAGGGCCCGAGTGCCATGATTTCAGATCTGAACCTATTATGTTTTCATCAATATATGAGTGTTCTTGATCCTATCTTGCAAGTCTATAGTCACCTATTATGTGTTATGATCCGTTAACCCCGAAGTGACAATAATCGGGATACTTACCGATGATGACCGTAGTTTGAGGAGTTCATGTATTCACTATGTGTTAATGCTTTGTTCCGGTACTCTATTAAAAGGAGGCCTTAATATCCCTTAGTTTCCGTAAGCACTCGGCTGCCACGGGAGGGTAGGACAAAAGATGCCATGCAAGTTCTTTTTCATAAGCACGTATGACTATGTTCGGAATACATGCCTACATTATATCAATGAACTGGAGCTAGTTCTCTGTCACCCTAGGTTATGACTGTTACATGATGAACCGCATCCGGCATAATTCTTCATCATTGATCCATTGCCTACGAGCTTTCCATATATTGTTCTTGGCTTATTTACTTTCCCGTTGCTATTGCTATCATCACTACAAAATACCAAAAACATTACTTTTACTATTGTTACCTTTTGCTACAGTTACCACTACTATCATATTACTTTGCTACTAAATACTGTGCTGCAGATATTAAGTTTCCAGGTGTGGTTGAATTGATAACTCAGCTGCTAATACTTGAGAATATTCTTTGGCTCCCCTTGTGTCGAATCAATAAATTTGGGTTGAATACTCTACCCTCGAAAATTGTTGCAATCCCCTATACTTGTGGGTTATCATCGTCCACGTACCCTCGTAGACCGTTAAGCGGAAGCGTTATGACAACGCGGTTGATGTAGTCGTACGCCTTCACGATCGTCCGATCCTCGGTACCGAACGTACGACACCTCCGAGTTCAGCATACATTCAGCTCGGTGACGTCCCGCGAACTCACGATCCAGTAGAGCTCGGGGAAGAGTTTCGTCAGCACGACGGCGTGGTGACGATGTTGATGAAGCTACCGCAGCAGGGCTTCGCCTCAACACCGCTACAGTATGACTGAGGTGGATTATGGTGGAGGGGGCACCGCACACGGCTAGAGAGATCTCTACGATCAACTTTTGTGTCTAGGGGTGCCCCCCTGCCCCCGTATATAAAGGAGCAAGGGGGGAGAGGCGCCGGCCAGGAGGAGGCACGCCATGAGGAGTCCTACTCCCACCGGGAGTAGGACTCCCTCCTTTCCTAGTTGGAATAGGAGACGGGGGAAGGAGGAGGGAGAGAGGAAGGAAAGGAGGGGCGCCCCCCCCCCCTCCTTGTCCAATTCGGACTAGAGGCAGAGGGGACGCGCGGCCTGCCCTGGCCGCCCCTCCTCTTCTCCACTAAGGCCCATCTTGGCCCATTAAACCCCGGGGGGTCCAGTAACCTCCAGTATACCGCTAAAATCTCGATTTCACCCGGAACACTTCCGATATCCAAATATAGGCTTCCAATATATAAATCTTTATGTCTCGACCATTTCGGGACACCTCGTCATGTCCCCGATCTCATCCGGTACTCTGAACTACCCTCGGTACATCAAAACACATAAACTCATAATATAACTGTCATCGAACTTTAAGCGTGCGGACCCTACGGGTTCGAGAACTATGTAGACATGACCGAGACACGTCTACGGTCAATAACCAATAGAGGAACCTGGATGCTCATATTGGCTCCTACATATTCTACGAAGATCTTTATCGGTCAAACCGCATAACAACATACGTTGTTCCTTTTGTCATCGGTATATTACTTGCCCGAGATTCGATCGTCGGTATCTCAATACCTAGTTCAATCTCGTTACCGGCAAGTCTCTTTACTCGTTTCGTAATACATCATCTCACAACTAACTCATTAGTTGCAATGCTTGCAAGGCTTAAGTGATGTGTATTACCGAGTGGGCCCAGAGATACCTCTCCGACAATCGGAGTGACAAATCCTAATCTCGAAATACGCCAACCCAACAAGTACCTTCGGAGACACCTATAGAGCACCTTTATAATCACCCAGTTACGTTGTGATGTTTGGTAGCACACAAAGTGTTCCTCCGGTAAACGGGAGTTGCATAATCTCATAGTCATAGGAACATGTATAAGTCATGAAGAAAGCAATAACAAAAACTAAACGATCAAGTGCTAAGCTAACGGAATGGGTCAAGTCAATCACATCATTCTCCAAATGATGTGATCCCGTTAATCAAATGACAACTCTTTGTCTATGGCTAGGAAACATAACCATCTTTGATCAACGAGCTAGTCAAGTAGAGGCATACTAGTGACACTCTGTTTGTCTATGTATTCACACATGTATTATGTTTCCGGTTAATACAATTCTAGCATGAAAATAAACATTTATCATGATATAAGGAAATAAATAATAACTTTATTATTGCCTCTAGGGCATATTTCCTTCGCTCTTGATCGATCGGATCGTGAAGACGTACGACTACATCAACCGCGTTGTGCTAACGCTTCCGCTTTCGGTTTACGAGGGTACGTGGACAACACTCTCCCCTCTCGTTGCTATACATCACCATGATCTTGCGTGTGCGTAGAATTTTTTTTCAAATTACTGCGTTCCCCAACATAACCTCGTGGCCGAAAAACCTATAGGATCCAACCAGGACAAAACCATTCAACCCTGGGGTCGGACCGCACCACACGTCGGAACAGAGCGACCTCCGTCGCAAGAGTTTGACATGCAGTGCAGCCACCAATCACCGGGCCTCAGGAATATGCTCGTTGAAGTAGAGCACGCCAACACGCAGCCCTCATTGGTTTCTCTACCACCCGTCTATCCTCTTCACGCCGGTCTCAGTCTTCCTCACCGGTCGCCGCCAACGGCCGGCCGCCGGAACATGCGGGAGGCACTTGTTGCTGAGCGCGTCGGAGTAGAGCACGTTGTTGTCTTCCGCCTTCTCCGCCATCAACCTTTGCATTCCTCTCCCTATTAGTCGCCAAGTCGTACATGGTGTCGTGCATTAGAGAAAGAGGGCCGAACCCAAGGTTTATACATTGCCCTCTTACCCGAAGTGCGAGTCAAACCCAAACATGAGATTTTTCTCATAGATTTGCAGGTCCAATTACTATTGGATTATTAGTTGTACCATGTTCGATGTTTGATGAGAGAATTTTGTGATTTTGACCGGCTCCAATGAGGGAGAGCAATGAAGGCAACACGTCTTCAATTCGTTCCTTTGTTTGTAGTTGCCCCTAGCTTGTCCACAGACCCAGTTATGATTTTTGTTAGTTATATCCAAAGACCATTTATGTATTGCTAGCTTGATCTACCACAATTTTTGTATTGCCGCCATGACAGATTATGAAGAAAGTTTCTCTTGAAAAGAAAACTATGTCCAAAGACCGAGAAATGCTTGAGGAGCAGCCGGCGCGTCACATTGGTAGGATGGGTTTGTTGCACCAAGCCACCAGTCCAAGCTAACGTACGCGCATGTGTGGATTGTGGTAGATCACTAAACCCCACTAAACCCGCTCCCTGTCCCTTCTCTGTTCCCGTTGGATCCCTTCTTGCTGCTGCCCTGTCCCTCCCTCGATCGCCACCCAACTCCCACCCGTCCTCCGGCCAGTCGCCGTCGGTTGCCGCCGTCGACGTCACCGGTCGTTACAACGCCCGTCGTCGCGTTCTCACATGTCACAGCTGACCCCTGCTCCTCCCCCGCTTCTCCCCTACTAATACAAGCCCGGCCACTGCTCCGAGTTCAAACACCTGAGCCGCAACGTGCACGCGCTAGCACACTACAGCCAGCCAGCCACGCACGTAGGCCGGCACGGCAAGATCGCAGGGAAGATGGTGAACTTGATCGAGGCGCAGAAGCCGCTGCTGACGGGCATGATGAGGCTGGCCGGGCTCCGCCCCATCGACGTCGAGCTGGAGCCGGGCACCACCATGCACGTCTGGGCTCCCAAGCACCACGCCGGCAAGAAGGGCACCACCATCAGCCCACACGACGCCAGCGCCGCCGCCACAGGGGGAGACGCCGCCGCCGCCGCGGCCAAGAAGCCGTCAGGCGGCCGTCGTGGGAGCCGGAGGAAGGGCCCCGAGGCGAAGCCCAACGTGGTCCTCATCCACGGCTTCGCCGCCGAGGGCAACGTGACGTTCCAGTTCAACTTCGGCGTGCTGGTGTCGCGCTACAACGTGTACATCCCGGACCTGCTCTTCTTCGGCAAGTCGTCCAGGACGGACAGCGCCGACCGGTCCCCGGAGTTCCAGGCGCGGTGCGTGGCGGCGGCGCTGGCGCGGCTGGGCGTGGCGCGCTGCGACGTGGTCGGGTTCAGCTACGGGGGCATGGTGGCGTTCAAGCTGGCGGAGGCGCGGCCGGACCTGGTGCGGTCGCTGGCCGTGTCCGGGTCCGTGGTGGCCATGACGGACGCCGTGAACCGGGAGACCATGGAGCGGCTCGGCGCCGGGTCCTCCGCGGAGCTGCTCATGCCGGAGACGCTCCAGGGCCTCAAGGCGCTCTTCTCCGTCTCCATGTACCGGAAGATGTGGTTCCCGGACAGGATGTACAAGGACTACCTCAAGGTAATCAATCAAGCACACCTATATATGTCTAAAACTCTAAATGCATGCTGATTTGGAATTGCTTATTAGCTGAATGTGAATGTTAATTTTGGAATTGGCATGGTAGTTCATTTTCTTTCTTACTCAAATGCTGATTTTCTTGAATTGTTGTAACTTGAAATTTCTCATGTTTAGAAATACTAATACACATATGCAGTTTTTTTTTTTTGAGGGGCACATATGCAGTGTTGGTTGGGGTAGTTTGGGTGGTTAACTGATGCAGGTATATGTGTTTTTTTTTGGTGATGAGTAGGCGATGTTCACGAACAGGAAGGAGAGGCTGGAGCTGCTGCAGGGGTTGCTAGACAGCAACATGGACGCAAAGATACCGACTTTCCAGCAGGTAAGTGAGCAGTGCCTTTGCTCAAGTCAAACCAAGTAACACCTACTTACTATATTGTTGTGTTCACCGGCCTGTCTTACACAGGCCCGACTGAAACGAAAGCAGTTGCCTAGTGTCTAGTGAGCGCGACTGCCAAATTCAATTGCAAATATGGCACCATCATCACAGCTTTATATGCATGGCATGGCATGGCATGGCATGACAGTTTCTGCTCATCTAGGAACCATGCAAACTTTTCTTTAATCATGTTACTATATCAATGAGCTGCCTCTGTAATTAGTGACTTTGCTCCCGTTAGGCAACCTACCGTTGACCGAGTACATATATGTATGGGCAATGCTTGTGACTTGCTAGTAGTCAGGGACTAAAGATAGGAATGACTGTTTCATTTTTGTTAGAACTCTATTTCAAGGAGGGTTTCTTCGGTGATGCTCGGCTATGGGCTTTAAATCTGTGCTGTCCGTGGGCTCTAAAGCTGAGATGGGCCGAGTGCTTGGGCCCTTAACCTAAGCTAGGCATGCTTCAAAAAGAAAAATTCTAAGCTAGGCCACCACCTGCTGCTTGTTTAACCTAGCGCTGAATTTGGTTTTTTCGAGGAAGAAATGCTGCTGAATTTGGTTTATCCATTGAAAAGCATGGAATTATTCTTTTTCTGAAAATAAAACTGAAATTGCTGGCGTGGTTGCAGAAGATAATGCTGATCTGGGGCGAGGAGGACAAGCTCTTCGACATAGAGCTGGCCAAGAAGATGAAAGAGTAAGCTTCCACCACATCTACATGCATTCCAGCTCAACCAAAAACAAAAACCACGTAGCCGAACAAAGCTGACGGTGCATTCGCGTTTGCAGGCAGCTGGGCGATAAGTGCTACCTGCAGGGCATCCCCAAGGCGGGGCACCTGCTCCACCTGGAGCGCCCGTGCGCCTACAACCGCCAGCTCGGCAGGTTCCTCGCCCACGTCAACTCCCAGGAAACCCAAGCCACCAGTTGAACCGATCACCACCATCTCGTTCGTTCCAGAGGAGGAGGATGATTATTTTTGCAAGCAAAGCAGGTGGCCTGTCAACGTTGGTTCGTCTGCAACACGCGCCGCGTTGCATGATTGCCCGCAGAGGTCAACCCATGGATGTGAAGCTGGCCATTACTACTACCACTAGCTAGCTAGGTCTACAGGGCCACATTCCGTCGCCCTGCAGAGTATTAAGTGATGAGTTGACGCCACGCTCGACGTGGCGTTGATGGCGGTTTATTTCCTCCTGTTCCTGCAGACTGTTCGCTTTGATGTTGCTGCTACTACGTACATGACTTTTGTGGACGCCATTGTGTTGCGAGTACCTTTCGTTGTTGTTGCCCACGAGGAAACGGTACCAAGTCGTGGATGATGCTGCTGCTCCTGCTCCTTGGGTGTGTGTGTGTGGGCGGGCATGGCACACCTCGTTGGACCGGATCTGGCGTTCGTCTGGTTTCCGCGAGAAACCCTAACCCTGGAAGCGCCTTCCGGAAAGCGGAAAGGGGGGGCTCTCGCGCGCGCGCAAGACAAACGAGCGGGGCCCCGCGCTTCGTGGAGTGGACTATCCGTATCAGGCACAGGAACGAGTCACCTCACCAGTCAGATCGATCGTCCCGAGCAGGCGGTCTCGATCGTGGGGCGGTGGGATTCTTAGTAGGTCCATCGTACGGTCCACCGGCGCACCAGCAGCGGCGAGCGTCTGCATGACGACGCTACGTCGGTCTGGTGGAGGAGCATCCGATGTTGGGCCGTTCCGGACAGGTTTCCACCCTCCTCGTTCAGTCGCGCCGCGTGCACGCGTGCACGCGCGTACGCGTACACCCGCTTGCCGGTCCTCGGGCAGGGGCCCGGCAGGACACGGGCTGGCACGCGGCTCGTAAAAATTCGCCAGCCCCATGGTACTCCCCGCGTCTACATGCCATGCATGCCTGCCCGGGAGAGAAATCAACGGCACTGTACTCTCCAACTCACAAGAAAAAGAAAACTGTGCTCTCCGGAGGAGGAGGAGGACGATCTTGGATCTCGGCGGCCTACTGGACCACGCGCGGCTGGCTGGAGCTCATGCTCCTCCTGCCGTCCATGTGTGAGCTGATCGACGTGATTACTGTGGCTAGCTGCCATGTCAGAGCGTCTGGCCGAGGCCGTGGCCGGCCCTGAAGGCGCCGGCGCGCGCCCGGGTCCGCGCTCTGGCGCAGGACGTGTGCTCGCCTTTTCGGCGCGATCGCCGCATCTCGATCAGCCGGGACCTCGACCACGGCGACCTGCGCGCCGGCTCGTGCAGCAGCGGTGGCCTGCCCTGGGACTGGGGACTAGCAGCTAGCTCATGCACGCGCCAAACCCCAGGAGACGGAGAGCACGCAGTGATTGAAGTTGAACTGCACGCCGACCGACCGACCGTCTCATCTCACCTCATGCCGTACAGTTTACAGTTATCAAGTGCGGCAGGATAGGAGTTCGTCAAAAACGCGGAGAGAAACAAGATCTAGCTGAAGCTCTCTCGAGCCTGAGCCGCACTGCGTACCTTCTTGGTTACATATCCCTGAAGTTAATATGGAGCGGCCGCACTTCATCAAAGGTCAAGCCTGGTACATACGTACATACGGCGGTACGCGTACGAGCGCATCATACATTCCATTCCATTCCCATGCATGGCGGTGTACGTACCAACTCTACTCCTGCTGATACGGGCCTACACCAAATGTATCCCCGCTGGTGCAGTGCTGCACTGCACTGCTCTCGATCGGCATTTGACTTGCGTCGTCGAAATCAATCAATGAGCAGTGCTGCGAGTAGCGGCTAGGCTAGGCTGGTCCATGCGTGCGTGAGCTCACACGCTCACGCTTCAAGTCTCGCACGGCACGGCGCAGGGCTTGCGTCGTCCGTCCGATCCAACGGACCGCAACGTATACGTACAAATACTATTTGCAGCTAGGCTGGGCACGTAACGCAACGTACATGTACGGGGACCGTGGTCCTTTGCAGGTTTTTTAACACATTTTTTTCATGCAGTTTGTGCTGCCAACTTAACTGTGGTTGGATGGTTAGAGGGACCGTGGTATCCCAGCTCATCAGGTTTCAAGTCCTGTTCCTCGTATTTATTTCAGGATTTCCGGCGATGCGCATTTAGTGGGAGGAGACGTTTCCGTCGATGACATGGTGCCTACGGTGACTTCATAAATTTTAAGATGATATACCGGCTCAGTCTTTCGGAAATACTCATAGATGTAGGGTATGTGTGTGTGCGTTCATAGGGGTGAGTGTATGCGTGTCCTGTTGCAATCTCTCCAAACGGTTTTTCCCTTCTCGTTGTAATATATCCGAATCGTTTTCTTCCTTTCCGAAATAAGGCCTATGGTGCAATCGCAACAAAATCCTCAAATCGGCTACAGATGGCTGTTGGTGCCATCACAACACCGCTCGTGTGTTAGTTATTGCAATTGCAAACTTGGCATGTGTTGCGGCGGCAACAAAATCCCTTTTGCTCTGAGCACGCAACCGCTCACCACAATAGAGCACAAAGATGCCCAAGTAGCACCACATCCATTGTTGCAGAAGCATGTCAGAGTAGCGCGCCGCTCACATGTTGCAGAAGATGGGCCCCTCTCGCAGCAATGGCGTGGTGGACGACTTGATGTGGATCTCGACGTGGGATGCACAAGGAGCTGCGCCCTGGCTCACATTCTGCGTCGTCTAGGGGAAGTGTGGGTGATGACGGAGCTCATCGGCGAGGAGGAGGATGATGCTCCTGAAGGAGTGGATGTGGTGGTTGGCCTCGCGGGATGTGGAGAGGCCGCTGCGTGCGGTCAAGGTGAAGAATGGTTGAGCTATTCTTGATGACAGGGATAAGGTGAGAATGGAACTACCATGGGCCCCACCAGGACACGTGTCGAGCGAATGAAGCGGTCGACATTGTGCTGCGGTCCGTCGAATGATCCCAAATGTTTCCATAACTTAATACTCATCGAATGGACCATGATTTACTTCAGCCAGAAGAAGCATGGAAGGAAACGAAACTTCATCGAGCGCCTACACTAGCTACAACATAAGTATGAACAAATATGAAAAGCATACAGACGTATATATTAAGATAAAGGATTTTCCCCTACTTTATATATAAAGCAGACAACCGATACATCCGGTTTGCTGAGGCCATAGCACAACAAAGCCAAAAGGAAAAACAAAAAGAAAAAAGAAAAGAAATAAATGCCGACATCGGCAGATCAACGGAGAAAGGAAGCCCAACAACCGCTGCACCCTCCGAAGAAGTACCACCACGCTCCCAGCATCCCGAAGCGCCGTGCACCAAGCAACACCTTCAAAAAGGAATGAGACGGCGTCGTCGTTGTTGCCCGAACAAGTTCTAGGGTTCCCCCCGGCACACGGGGGATGGTGGGGAAGGGATACATCCAACGCCCCTCAGGAGGGACCGATGGCGCCTGTAGGCGTCACCGCGTCGGTGCCGGACAAGCCGACATGGATTTCTCCCTATCCACGACCACCACCGCCGCCCAGGCAATTCGACATGCATCACCCCAACATCCGCCCACCAGCGTGTGCCACCACGATAACCGGGCAACCCTTGCCGCCTCAATGGAGCTGCCAACACGAGACCTGGAGATGGAAAGGGAACAACGGCCACGGGAGCGATCACAACGCAACCGGAGGGAGGGAACAGCCTCCACCGCCTCAGCGGGGCCGACCGGACGCGGCGACAAGGACTTGCCGGGCACCGAATGCCCGGCCGGGTCCACTTGGACCTGGACAGTCCTGTCACCACACTGCAGCGCGCCGATCGACGAAGCCCTCACTGCCCGAGACCGCCGCCACCACGCCACCACCAGGGAACGACATCGCCGAACGTCGAGCCACCGGCCCACCCAACCCGGATGAGGCCCAAAGATCCAGATCTGGGCAGGGTGGGCGTCGCCAAGCCCAGCGCCACCGCGCCGCCCCACGGCCAACAGCCGCACCGCCGTGTCGAGAACCACCGCGGCACGCGGCATCACCACCGACGGGCAGCACTGAATCCGGTCGAGGCGCACCGCCGCCGGCCATCACCGCCCGAGCAAGGAAGGGCCGTGCGCGGGGAGGGGCATGCCCACCGCCGCCAGCACCATGCGGCCGAGGACCGGCGGCGCATGCTGACGGCGGTGGGAGGAGGGAGGGATGCGGAGGAGAGCTGGAGGAGCGCGGTGGAAGGGCCCCCGGCCGCCTCGCACGGGAAGGCGGCGTGGGGGTACGGGGGAATGGAGGGGGGAGGAGAAGGGGAACGGGAGGGGGAAGGGGCTGGCGGCTCCGACGGGCTCCGACCGCCGCGGCGGCAGCTCCGCGTGGGAGAGCGGGGGGGGGGGGGGGGGGGGGGAGGACCCTAGGAGCAGGGGAGTGGGGTGTCTAGATATATTCCATGCAATGCGCATGACTTACTGATTCCAGGGTCGTCACAAATACTCTGAATGCATGAATGTTCCCACAGCTTTGAGAAAGCAGCGTACGTGAAGACAACCGACGCATGTCGAAATTTATTCTCATTTCCCTTTATATGTTTTTATTTAAGTATTTCCTCCGTCTCATAATATAAAACATTTTTGTAAACTATGTTAGCTTGTAATAACATCTTATGTTATGGAATAGAGGGGGTAGTTATTATTATCGTCTCAAACTTGCATTTTGGTTTTATTAAAACACCAAATTCATATGGGACTGCCTATTCATTCTGCATCTAATCTTTTTGGCATCGTCACTTTTACTCGCAGCGGTTGGATCAAGAATGAGCGGCCAGATCTCCTTTCTCCTTCAACCATTCATGTTCATCTTCTTCCTCACGCAGCTTCTGACCGACCCAATCGTAACCACCTGCCTACCCCGTCCCCTCGACCTCCCCCCACTGTTTTGCTGGCCGCCGCATTGGCCATACAGCACCCCCCTCCCACCCCGGTAAAGTTTCTTACTTGCTTCTGCCAGCTATCGTCGGCTCCCGCTCGTACACGACTCGGCCTCGTGATGAACTGCGCTCGTCGTTGGCGCTCCTCATGTTGTCCCCATTTTTGGCCACGCGCTACATGGAATCGACCGACACAACCAAAAAAAAAATTCAGGCGCATGAGATTTAGCAAAACCAGAATCATATATCTATTTGTTTGCCAGCACGCATGCTAGATACATATTACCAGGTGTTGTTGGGAAAGACCTATCTGCCTATATATGCAAATAAGAAGCATACTTCGCATATATTCAATTCGGGTGCCCAGACTCATCTCCACCCAATAAACAGTAAATTCAAATAAATACTAAACCCATTAAAACATTCTGAAATTCTTTTAGGTGGAATATGTTTCAATGCATGACGTTTGTGTCAAATTTTAACTTGTTCAGACATCTGAGGAGCTCATGACAAAAAAGACAAAATCGATCAAAAAAGTATGTGAACAGTAAACTTTCTTACACACCTAAAATTTGTATTTTTTTTGTCGAGAGCTACTGAAATCTCCAAACTCCATGAAATTTGGCATGGACTTCACACACATGAGCATCTAGCATGACAAAAAAATCTGATTTTTTTTACAATTTCAAACATATTTACTGTTCATCTCACCGGCAGATGCACCCGAGAGCCAAAACGTTGTGTCCTATACTTCGCTATTTGTCTCTTAGCTTAGATAGGACTGCTTCTTTTCGTTGCCAATAAGAAGCATGTGATTGTTTTGACAAACAAATCGGCGTGAGTGACAATGTAGTAACAAGCACTCCTGACAGTTGGTCATACCAATAATTAAGCAATCAAGTTCAGAGCATCTAGCTAACATATTATCAGTAAAGATGGACATGGGCAACTATCACTTTCAGTTAACCCCCCCTCCCCCCCCCCCCCCCCCTCCTCCTTTCTGCGGCCGTTGCCACCCCGCCCTCCCCTCTTCCCGCCCCACCGTCGTGCAGGTTGCCACCCCGGTCATCCCTCTAAGCCTCGCCTCAATGGCTTTGCCCCCACCCCCACCCGTCGACACCTCGTTAAGTTTCTTACTTACTCTCACCAGCTATCGCCGGCTCCTGGCCCGCTCGTACACGGCTCGGCCCGGCTGTAGTCGACGCTTGACGTTGGCGCTTCTCACATCATCGACATCTTTGGCCTCGGGCTGCGTGGAATAGACTGACACAACAAGAAAAATCAGGCGCATGAGATTTAACAAAACCGAAATCACATTTCTATCTGTTGGCCAGCACGCATGTTCCATACATATAACCAGGTGTTGTTGGGAAAGAACGTCGGTGTATATGTGCAAATAAGAAGCATACTCCCCTATTTTTGTCTTAGCTTAGATAGGACTGCTTGTTGTTTTTGTTGCCAACAGGAAGCATGCGTTTGATTATTCAAACAAATCGGCGTGAGTGACAATGTAGTAGTAGTAACAAGCACTCCTGACAGTTGATAGTGGCAATAATTAAGCAATCAAGTTCATAGCATCTAGCTAACATGCATCAATAAAGACGGGCAATTGGCAACTATCACTTTCAGCAGGACAGCAAGCACCCTACGAGCATGCTCCTAACTTGGATCACCTTTTACTTACCGAGAACCTTTAGGTGCTGGGATTGCTTTCTTTTCCCAACAGTACTTAATCGCCTAGGATACCTAGCTGCGCTTCAAAGCCAAGCATGCATGCATGCGGGCAATTCTTTCTTTCTATGTTGGAAAGGGGAGCTGCAACAACCGCCCATCTCACTGCAAACACCTCTTCGAGACATATACAATGATGACATATAGATACAGATGCCTCATGACAAAAAATAGTTTAAGACATCTATTTTGATTTTTTTCTCTCCAACGCAAGTTACTAATAGTGTACTCTATCAAAGAATAGAAAGTAGATTTTTACTACTAATGCATCTCTATTCTTCACTTCAACTTTTTTAGCCTTTTACACCGAAGCATATTTTTTTTCTCGCCAAGCATCCGCCTCTTGTACATAGCACATGCGGCATCACCACGAGGCTATGCATTGTACATGTCAGGGCTAACACGTGCCACATGGACATGAGCTGATGAGCTTGCAGACCCAGAGCGAGTGCACGTCCAGGGCAAGCTTGTTGCCATGGACCATGGTTGCTGCATGCCTTTGTTCCCTGGCTAGAGCGCGAGCCCCCTCAATTATTTTCATCTCTGTCATGGACGTACGTACTGATGTGTAGAGAAAAGAAACGAGCAAGGATGTTTGTTGGTGGTGACACTACGGGTGACGGTACCAGGCGAGATGCAACGTGAGCATGGGTTAAATGCCACTCGCATTGCCGGTTGGTCTCAAAACATTGACAGGGGCCGAGAGCAGTCATGACAAAGCTAGGGTTGGTTTAATTGACCCATCGACCCATTGCATGCAAAATTCATGGTAATTTAGTGATACGTAGCCCGTACTAGGATATATTGAAGGCGGTCGAGAGCAGTGATCCTAGTCAGCATGTAATTACAAGAAACTCTTTCTATGTTTAGCATTATTGCGAAGCTAGGGTCTCACTGACAGCGGCCGGGATGCAATGAGAGCATGCACTAATATGCATCACCGAATCCGGCGTGCAGACGGGCGTGATCCACGTCTGCTCTGCCGGCAGGCTTATACGTGAAAGAAAAGCAAACTAACGTGCTTCATCAGGAGAACTGATTAATTCAGTTCGCCCCGAAAAAGCAGAGCTCAAAATGTCGTCGTACAGAATCGGATTCTGACGTCTTTTCGTCTTTGAATCGGCACGCAAAGACACATCGCTTTTGGATCAGGTATAAAAATTGATCAAGAGCTTTTTCTGAAATAATCTTGGCCTTTTTAAAACTAGGAGAATGTTAATCTGTATTAGTGGCTTACTGCGTCTATTAGCTACATGCATGCTGGCCAACGGGTCCACGCGCTGTTGACCAAGGCATGACTGAGATTAAATAATGTACACGGTTTTGATAGCTAACAGCATCTACAGACCTCAAACCCTCTTCAGACCATCTACTTACGAGCCTGGTCCGTAACCAGACATGAGTGAAGGAAAAAATAACTCAATCAGACCCCTCTTATCATCGCTACATGTTTAGAGCATCTACAGTCGTTGGCACCCCAGGAACATCACCCGAATCAAAAAAGTTGGTGTCTTGGTGTCATCCGGCGAGATAAAGAGGGCGTCTTCTCACTCATGCCCCACCCCAAGCAAAAGTTTGTGAGGAGAATGATTAAGTGGGCCAAGAAAAAGAACATGTGGTGAGACACGATTTGCCGAAACTTGTGCCGGCGTCCGCAAGAGACCCCCAGCGCGCCGGGTTTCGCTTGGATTTGCCGGCGCTATTTTGACGTTCTGGGGGGGCGTTGGGGGCGTGGCTGGGCCGTTTTTCGGCGAAAAGTGTTGTCCGAGTCTAAAACCAAGCCTAAAAAGGTGTTCTGGGGGGCCTCCTGAGGAGGCTAGTGGAGATGCTCTTAGATTGTCCGCGAACCCTTATATTGAATCAAATGTAGGAGAGTATGAGGTCTCACGGATGCACCATGTCAGTCCGTCATGCAGGCGTCATGCAGGACATGACCCATCCCGGATTACCTTTTCTCTTTCTTTATTATTGCTTTTCTTCTTCCTGTTGATCAACCAATCATATCCAACTGACCGGACATATAACTAGAAAAAGAAAGAGTATGGTTGCATGAATGGATAAATAGGGTCTTAAAACGGGTACATCCACGGATGCTTAGGGGCCGAATTTGCTTCGCCCGGCTATAGATGCTCTAGACAAACCTGGCTAATTCATCCCCTGAGAATTAAGAGTCTGTTGACACGCCTGGATACGTCCTCAGACAGTGACTGGTCATCCCTTATTTTGATGTCTCCACAAGCGGGTACCTTATTAAGAAATCCTAATAGCATTTACAGTCGCATATGACAAATATGACCCCTAAAAACGCCCGCGGATGCGCTCTGGCGTGTCCGCGGGCAGTGAAGTGTCAGTCCTCAAATTAGCACAACTGCATCCGGACACCTCATACTAAATTCTGAAATCCATACAAAAGCATGCAAAGGGGAAAAACCCTACGTACTACCTAGATCACCTAGCTACTCCACGTCAGAGATGTCGACTATCTCCGTGTCCGGCTCCGGGTACATGAGATGCAGCTGCAACTCTGGCTCCTTCGGCTGCTCCGCTCCGGCCTCCTCATCTAACACCGCGTTGAGTAAGGTGAAGAGCGCGTTGGTCTACACTCGCTCCTGCCGGAGGAACTGCCGGTTGCCCTCCACATAGACCCCATCCTGGATGGACTCCATGATGGCGTGCTGCTCCACCATCTCCACTTTTTGGGTGACGACGAACTCCGCCTTCGCTTCCTCCATGTTGAACCCCGGAGCAGGCTGCTCCGCCTCATCCTCCTCCGGATCCGCCACCTTCAGCGGCTCCGGCAGCTGCTCTACCTCCTCCTCCGGCGAGTCCGGAGGCAGCTCGACGGCCGGCGCTCTGGCGTGAGCATAGCGTACGTGGTGATCTTCTTAGACCATGGTGACGCCGAAGAGCGTGGGAGAGCAGGGTAGAGGAGGCAGAATGGGCTAGGGTTGCGGCGCGGAGAAGAAGGAGGTGGATGGGCTCGGGTTGGGGGATGCCGACCAACTTAAATAGCCGAATTTGGCCTCGGGCGGCAAGCCGAAGCGGCGTCATGCGACTTTCACACCGCGGCGATGGAGAAGGCGTCTGTCGGACTGCCGGCTTTGGGGACGGTTCCGTGTGGGATGCCATCGCCAGTCCTGCGTGGCGGACTCGCTCGGACGCCCCCATATTCACCCCATATTTGGGTTGGATATGTGGGTGCCTGTCAACTCGAGCGTTTGAGGCCCATTTGAGGCGCCCGTCTATGTTAGATTTTCGTGACCGATCGGTGATCGGGCGAGCCGTCTAGACGTTTGAGGTCGGTTTGAGGCGCCAACCTGTAGATACTCTAAAATCCATACAATCACATGCAACGTAAACTTAACTCTACGTAAAAATCTTGGTCCCAGACATAGCTTCCGGTTATATCATGCATGCCATCGAACTACTAAATTTGACATGCTCTACTACATCATATATGTCATTGGACAATAAAAAAGGGTGTGTTCTACGTATTAAAGTTATGGAGAAAGTTCATCCACAACTGTCCTTGCCTTTGACGTCTTGATGACAAAAGTAGCGGTTGAAAACGTAAGATGGATCGAGCCGGATCTACACACTGCAAAAGTTGTCCGACCCGTCACTGGCCTCATTCTTCTCCTCTTTTGGAGGCAGTCCATCCATGACATGTACCACCCGGTTTTACTCCTAGGCAAGGGTGTGTGTCGCCCTTTTTTCTGCTTCTCGGGGATGTGGCACTGATGACTTCCTCGACTAAGGCGACGTGTGACTCTGCCTCTGCCTCCTCAGAGTCGAGGGCTGTTGCGGCCTTCTATGCCCTCTGCCTCGCAAGGCAGGCATGCCAACCATATCACGGAGAGGCCGCCGCTGCGGGGACGAGGCAACACCAAAGGGGTTGCGCCGCCACCCTAGAGTAGGGGTGCCAAACGTTGGTCGCCTCGTCCGGCGAGGCCGTGGTCATCCGCCTCGAGCCACTACCACCGGTGGATTTGCGCACCATTTGCGGCGACGGAATGGATCCCGTTGGATCGAGTCCGACCACGGTCGCGCGCACTCTGCCCGAGTGCGGCAAAAGAGGCATGCAGACAAGCATCTCTTCCTCAAGGATGAGGTCTCAGTCGACGGATCAGGAGAGCTCGAAGCGTCGGCGGTCATGTCAGAGAAGCCCAGAGATCACCAGAACGGAGCTTGGGGTAGAGTGGAATGGCAAGCTAGGGTTTCATTGGGAATATGGATAGGGATGAATATATATGGGGTGGGGTGGACTAGCGTGAGCTGGATCCAACATGGACGCGTCTGGTTCTCCCATGTCTGCCTCAGATAAGGGCTGGATATGAAGGATGTCGGTAAGTCCGAACGTAAAGGTCCGGTATAAGAGGTGCAGATGGATAGAGATTTTCTCACCGGTCACTAACCGGACCGTCCGCCCGGACATGTATGAAACGTTTGAGGAGCCCCGTTGTACATGTCATAACCAAATACTTTCTCCGTCTCAAAATAAGTGTCTTAACTTTGTATTAGTTTTAGTATAAAATTATATTAAGCTTGAGACACTTATTGTGGAACGGAGGAACTATTAATTAAAGATTCGCAACTTGCTCAGCAAAAATGAAATCACACATTGCTGGGCTTGTTCAGCAAAAAAAAAAAGAAGAAAATTTTGATCCTGGGCCGTACGTGCGTGTGCTGTCTGATCTGATGCTGAGATGGTCCGTCAAAAGCAGCAGGAACGGGTCCAGCCACGCGCCCATGCTGCCGCTGCCTGTTGTTGACCGAAACCTGCTCCGGATGATGGCACAACGGATCCGGACTCCTGCGGATGCATATGACGCGCAGATCTTGTGCCGCCACGTGGCCGTGCAAGCGCCACGTTCGTGGAGGAGAACCGCGCGCGCGCGCACTTTGTTCAGGCAAACCGCGTGCGGCGGGTCAATCATCACAAAATTATGGCGCCATAATTGGCTTGTAAACTGCGGGGGCCATGGGGCCAAGCTCAGCTTAGTCCAGCATGATATGCACTGTTTTGGTTTTCAGTTCAGGGTTTCTCAACAACAAAAAAAGTTTTCAGTTTAGGAGTCGTTGAGAAAAGACACGCTAAGAGCATCTAGAGCCGGATCCTATCAAACTCGTCTCATACGTCCGGGCAGGCTACTCGGTCACTATCCGATCATGTTTTTTTTTACCTAAACGGACGCCTCAAACGAGCCTCAAATGTCCGGACTGACCGACACCCCATATCCAGCTCAAATTGGAGCACCCGGACGCGCCCACCACGTCGGACCCGACCAATGCTGGCCCATCCGACCCCACATATATTCGTTCTCATCCACTCGTCGGAGCAAACCCTAGCCACTTCACTTCACTCCACTCCTCTCCCTCCGCCACCCGAACTCGTCTCCGGCGAGTTCCGGCGGTCTCCGGCATGGCAGGCAGCGGATCGGACCCCGACCACTCCGGATCCGTCGTCTCGGGTGTCATCCCGTGCGGGTTGGAGGAGGCAATGGGAGTCCGCATTGCACTCCGCCGCTCCCGGAAGAACAGTGCCCGGCCAACGGACGGATCCGCCCACTGCGACTCCATAGCGCCGGCTCCCCGAGCGCTCGGGTCCTCTGGTGCTGGATCCTCGCGGTCCCGGCCGGAACACTTCTCCTTCCTCATCACCGGTCGGGTAGAGTATGAGTCTTACCGGGACCGGGCGGTCCGCGGTGGGAAAGAGAGGATAAGGGCCGCCGAGGCCCGTATCGAGGCGGAAATGGCGACAGAGGCGGCGGCGGCGCGCGCGGCCATAGAGGAGGAAGTCATCCGCACCCGCATTGTGAAGAAACGGCAGTGGAGGAACACGCATGCCCTCGCCCGAGAGCAGAATCAGGCGGTCCGTGGAAGACAACTACGGCGAGGACAGCTCCGGCGACGAGCAGATCCGCCTCGATCCGTATTGCGTCTTCGACCGGTACTTCTGCGAGATGGACGGCAAGGGCGCCGGGAAGGGCAAGGGCAGCCGTGGATGAATTTCACCATAGTCAAACATGCTAAATTTTGGTAGTCCGATGGCATGTAGTTTAGTAGTGATGGAGCAGCGGGACGATGTGTGTGCATCAACGTAGTTGCATGAGTTTGTATGAATTTAAGATATGGTAATTAAGGTTTCTGGGTGTTGACGCTATTATTTGAGGGATGACCGGTTTGTGCCCGCGGACACGCCGGCGTTTGAGGGGCCGGATTTGTTAAATCCGGCTATAGATGCTCTAAATGCTTAAAAAATCATTTGTCATAGTCTATTGTGCCTTTTCTTTCACACAAATTAATGTGGTCTGTGCGCACGCAATCCATTCATATGCGATGCTGAGGCCTTACCGAATGCTGATACTGATGCATGCATGTCATTGCATCAACGGGCATATATCCAGACATAATTCGGCGGAGGCCGTGTAGAAAAACATCTATTTCGACCTGTTGCTCTTCATATGCAAGGGAATGAATCACACTTGTACCTCTAGCTCGACTGTCCGGTCACCCTCCATGTAGAAAAATCAGTTTTTATTTTTTGTGTGTGTGAGGGAGAGACCTCCATTAGAGCAACTTCAATGGGGCGACCCATTTCGCCCGCCCGCGTCCGTTTGGATCGGCGCGGACAAAAGTGGCGGCCCAACGCGCCGATCCAAACTCAAATCGTGTCCGCCTGGCGTCCGCGCCGACCCATTTCCGGCCCAAAATTGCGCCTGGAATGCGTCGGCGCGGACGCGAAGCGGACGCGCCGCGCGTCTCCTCGCTGTCCGCCGCGTCCCCACCTGGCGGCCACCCAACCGCCACCGGTCGTCTTATTTATGACGACCACCGACAGCGGGCCCACGCGTCAGTCAGTGCACGCGTCCTTTTTTAACCACGCGTGCGGCGGGGTCGGCCTCATCCACTTCTCCCGTCCACATCTGGCCCCCCACCACTTCCTTTGCTTCCTCGCCGGCGACCACAAACCCTAGCGCGCGCCATGGGCCTCTTCGGCAAAATCAATGGCAAGGGGAAGGGCACCCCCGGCGCCTCCTCATCCCGTGCTCCCCCTCCCCCCCCCCCTCCACCGCCGGCGCGTTTCCGCCCTGGACGCCGGCGCCTGCACATCCCAGTGCACCAAGCGCGGTGGCACTGAGAGTACAGGCAGCCCCTCCCCTACCCCGACGTGACGCTGCCGCACCATTGGCATTTGGATCCAAACCGGATCCTGGTGCCGCGGACCCAGTGGGCGCACGACGACGAGGTGCGCCGGCGCCGTGCGCTGCTCACACCGAAGCAGCGTCGGCTGCCCGAGTACGACGCCGACTCTCCTAACTGGGAGGCTTGGTTCGCCCTCGAACACGAGGAGCAACGGTGCTCGGGTGTCAACACCGTCCCGCCGCCGTTCCCACCGCCGCCCCCGCAGGTCGAGCCGGAGGACATGGAGGCGGAGGCGGAGTACCAAGCCGCCCTCGAGGAGGCCCTGCAGCACGCGCTGGAGGCTAGCCGCATCGAGGAGGACGCGCACTGGGATGGGCTGGAGCAAGCCCTTGCCCTGTCGGCGGCGGGGGACTCCGTCCACACCCCGCTCTCCGTGCCGCGGCCTCCGCCGTCGCCGCCCGTACATCCCAAGCCGGAGCCGGAGCCGTCGCGTAAGCGCTCCCCACCTGTTGGAAATATGCCCTAGAGGCAATAATAAATTAGTTATTATCATATTTCCTTGTTCATGATAATCGTTTATTATCCATGCTAGAATTGTATTGTTAGGAAACTCAGATACATGTATGGATACATAGACAACACTATGTCCCTAGTAAGCCTCTAGTTGACTAGCTCGTTGATCAATAGATGGTTACGGTTTCCTGACCATGGACATTGGGTGTCGTTGATAACGGGATCACATCATTAGGAGAATGATGTGATGGACAAGACCCAATCCTAAGCCTAGCACAAAGATCGTGTAGTTCGTATGCTAAAGCTTTTCTAATGTCAAGTATCATTTCCTTCGACCATGAGATTGTGCAACTCCCGGATACCGTAGGAGTGCTTTGGGTGTGCCAAACGTCACAACGTAACTGGGTGGCTATAAAGGTACACTACAGGTATCTCCGAAAGTGTCTGTTTGGTTGGCACGAATCGAGACTGGGATTTGTCACTCCGTGTAAACGGAGAGGTATCTCTGGGTCCACTCGGTAGGACATCATCATAATGTGCACAATGTGATCAAGGAGTTGATCACGGGATGATGTGTTACGGAACGAGTAAAGGAGACTTGCCGGTAACGAGATTGAACCAGGTATCGGGATACCGACGATCGAATCTCGGGCAAGTATCGTACCGCTAGACAAAGGGAATTGTATACGGGATTGATTAAGTCCTTGACATCGTGGTTCATCCGATGAGATCATCGTGGAGCATGTGGGAGCCAACATGGGTATCCAGATCCCGCTGTTGGTTATTGACTGGAGAGTTGTCTCGGCCATGTCTGCATGACTCCCAAACCCGTAGGGTCTACACACTTAAGGTTCGATGACGCTAGGGTTACAGGGAAAGTATGTATGCGGTTACTGAATGTTGTTCAGAGTCCCGGATGAGATCCCGGACGTCACGAGGAGTTCCGGAGTGGTCCGGAGGTAAAGATTGATATATATGAAGTATGGTTTTGGCCACCGGAAGTGTTCCGGGCATCACCGGTAGTGTACCGGGACCACCGGAGGGGTCCGGGGGTCCACCGGGAGGGGCCACCAGTCCCGGAGGCTTGCGTGGGCCATAAGTGGGAAGGGATCAGCCCCTATGTGGGCTGGGGCGCCTCCCACCAAGGCCCAAGGCGTCCTCAAGAGGAGAGGGGGCAAACCCTAGGCGCAGATGGGCCCTAAGGCCCACCCTAGGTGCGCCCCCTCTCTCTTCCCCTTGGCCGCCTCCTAGATGGGATCTGGGGGCTGCCGCCACCCCTAGAGAGGGAACCCTAGGTGGGGGCGCAGCCCCTCCCCTCCCCCTATATATACTTGAGGTTTGGGGCTGCCCAACACATGTGATTTGCTCTCCCTGTTGGCGCAGCCCTACCCCTCTCCCTCCTCGTCTCTCGTAGTGCTTGGCGAAGCCCTGCTGGAGTCCCGCGCTCCTCCACCACCACCACGCCGTCGTGCTGCTGCTGGATGGAGTCTTCCCCAACCTCTCCTTCTCCCCTTGCTGGATCAAGGCGTAGGAGACGTCACCGGGCTGTACGTGTGTTAAACACGGAGGTGCCGTCCGTTCGGCACTAGGATCACCGGTGATTTGGATCACGACGAGTACGACTCCATCAACCCCGTTCACTTGAACGCTTCCGCTTAGCGATCTACAAGGGTATGTAGATGCACTCTCCTTCCCCTCGTTGCTAGATTACTCCATAGATTGGTCTTGGTGATGCGTAGAAAATTTTGAATTTCTGCTACGTTCCCCAACAATGGTATCATGAGCTAGGTCTATGCGTACTTTCTATGCACGAGTAGAACACAAAGTAGTTGTGGGCGTCGATTTTGTCAATTTACTTGCCGTTACTAGTCTTATCTTGATTCGGCGGCATTGTGGGATGAAGCGGCCCGGACCAACCTTACACGTACGCTTACGTGAGACCGGTTCCACCGACTGACATGCACTAGTTGCATAAGGTGGCTGCCGGGTGTCTGTCTCTCCCACTTTAGTCGGATCGGATTCGATGAACAGGGTCCTTATGAAGGGTAAATAGAAATTGGCAATTCACGTTGTGGTTTTGGCGTAGGTAAGAAGCGTTCTTGCTAGCAACCTATAGCAGCCACGTAAAAAACTTGCAACAACAATTAGAGGACGTCTAACTTGTTTTTGCAGCAAGTGTTTTGTGATGTGATATGGCCAAAGGATGTGATGAATGATATATGTGATGTATGAGATGACCATGTTCTTGTGATAGGAATCACGACTTGCATGTCGATAAGTATGACAACTGGCAGGAGCCATAGGAGTTGTCTTAATTTATTTATGACCTGCGTGTCAACATAAACGTCATGTAATTACTTTACTTTATTGCTAACCGTTAGCTGTAGTAGTAGAAGTAATAGTTGGCGAGACAACTTCATGGAGACACGATGATGGAGACCATGATGATGGAGATCATGGTGTCATGCCGGTGACGATGATGATCATGGAGCCCCGAAGATGGAGATCAAAAGGAGCAAAATGATATTGGCCATATCATGTCACTTTTTGATTGCATGTGATGTTTATCATGTTTTTGCATCTTATTTGCTTAGAACGACGGTAGTAAATAAGATGATCCCTCGTTAAAATTTCAAGAAAGTGTTCCCCCTAACTGTGCACCGTTGCAAAAGTTCGTCATTTTGAAGCACCACGTGATGATCGCGTGTGATAGATTCTAACGTTCACATACAACGGGTGTAAGACAGATTTACACACGCGAAACCCTTAGGTTGACTTGACGAGCCTAGCATGTACAGAGATGGCCTCGGAACACAAGAGACCGAAAGGTCGAGCATGAGTCGTATGGTAGATACGATCAACATGAAGATGTTCACCGATGATGGCTAGTCCGTCTCACGTGATGATCGGACACGGCCTAGTTGACTCGGATCATGTAATCACTTAGATGACTAGAGGGATGTCTATCTGAGTGAGAGTTCATAAGATGAACTTAATTATCCTGAACATAGTCGAAAGGTCTTCGCAAATTATGTCGTAGCTCGCGCTTCAGTTCTACTGTTTAGATATGTTCCTAGAGAAAATTTAGTTGAAAGTTGATAGTAGCGATTATGCGGACTAGGTCCGTAAACTAAGGATTGTCCTCATTGCTTCATAGAAGGCTTATGTCCTTAATGCACCGCTCAGTGTGCTGAACCTCGAACGTCGTCTGTGGATGTTGCGAACATCTGACATACACGTTTTGATAACTACGTGATAGTTCAGTTAACGGTTTAGAGTTGAGGCACCGAAGACGTTTTTGAAACGTCGCGAAACATATGAGATGTTTCGAGGGCTGAAATTGGGATTTCAAGCTCGTGCCCACGTCAAGAGGTATAAGACCTCCGACGATTTTCTTAGCCTGCAAACTAAGGGAGAAAAGCTCAATTGTTGAGCTTGTGCTCAGATTGTCTGAGCACAACAATCATTTGAATCGAGTGGGAGTTGATCTTCCAGATGAGATAGTGATGTTTCTCCAAAGTCATTACCACCATGCTGCTAGAGCTTCATGATGAACTATAATATATCAGGGACATATATGATGATCCTTGAGATATTCGCGATGTTTGACACCACAAAAGTAGAAATCAAGAAGGAGCATCAATTGTTGATGGTTGGTGAAACCACTAGTTTCAAGAAGGGCAAGGGCAAGAAGGGATACTTCATGAAACGGCAAATCAGCTGCTGCTCTAGTGAGGAAACCCAAGGTTGAACCCAAACCTGAGACTAAGTGCTTCTGTAATAAGGGGAACAGCCACTGAAGCAAAATTACCCTAGATACTTGGTAGATGAGAAGGCTAGCAAGGTCGATAGAAGTATATTGGATATACATTGTGTTAATGTGTACTTTACTAGTACTCCTAGTAGCACCATGGTATTAGATACCGGTTCGGTTGCTAAGTGTTAGTAACTCGAAATAAAAGGGTGCGGAGTAAATGAAGACTAGCTAAAGGTGAGCTGGCGATATGTGTTGGAAGTTTTTTTCCCAAGCTTGATGTAATCAAGCATCGCACGCTCCCTCTACCATCGAGATTGGTGTTTGCGTTGAGCATAGACATGATTGGATTATGTCAATCGCAATACGGTTATTCATTTAAGGAGAATAATGGTTACTTTGTTTATTTGAATAATACCTTCAATGGTCTTGCACCTAAAATGAATGGTTTATTGAATCTCGATCGTAGTGATACACATGTTCATGCCAAAAGATATAAGATAGTAATGATAGTACCACCTACTTGTGGCACTGCCACGTAAGTCATATCGGTATAAAACGCATGAAGAAGCTCCATGTTGATGGATCTTTGGGCTCACTCGTTTTTTGAAAAGTTTGAGACATGCGAACCATGTCTATTGGTGTATATGCATGAAGAAACTCCATGCAAATGGACCGTTTGGACTCACTTGATTTTGAATCACTTGAGACATGCAAATCATACCACATGGGCAAGATGACTGAAAGCCTCGTTTTCAGTAAAATGGAACTAGAAAGCAACTTGTTGGAAGTAATACATTTTGATGTGTGTGGTCCAATGAGTGCTGAGGCATGTAGTGGATATCGTTATGTTCTTACTTCACAGTTGATTTGAGTAGATGTTGAGTATATTTACTTGATGAATCACGAGTCTGAATTATTGAAAGGTTCAAGTAATTTCAGGGTGAAGTTGAAAGATCATCGTGACAAGAGGATAAAATATCTATGATATGATCATAGAGATGAATATCCGAATTACGAGTTTGGCATAGAATTAAGACATTGTGGAAATTGTTTCACAACTAATACAGCCTGGAACACCATAGTGTGATGGTGTGTCCGAACATCATAACTGCACCCTATTGGATATGATGCATACCATGATGTCTCTTATCGAATTACCACGATAGTTTATGGGTTAGGCATTAGAGACAACCACATTCACTTTAAATAGGGCACCACGTAATTCCGATGGGATGACACCGTATGAACTATGGTTTAGAGAAACCTAAGCTGTCATTTGTTAAAAGGTTTGGGGCTGCGACGCTTATGTGAAAAAGTTTCAGGCTGATAAGCTCGAACCCAAAGCGGATAAATGCATCTTCATAGAGTACCCAAAACAGTTGGGTATACCTCATGTCTCAGATCCGAAAGCAATAGGGATTGTTTCTAGAATCGGGTCCTTTCTTGAGGAAAAGTTTCTCGCGAAAGAATTGAGTGGGAGGATTGTGGAGACTTGATGAGGTTATTGAACCGTCACTTCAACCAGTGTATAGCAGGGCACAGGGAGTTGTTCCTGTGGCACCTACACCAATTGAAGTGGAAGCTTATGATAGTGATCATGAAACTTCGGATCAAGTCACTACCAAACCTCGTAGGATGACAAGGATGCGTACTACTTCAGAGTGGTACGTAATCCTGTCTTGGAAGTCATGTTGCTAGACAACAATGAACCTACGAGCTATGGAGAAGCGATGGTGGGCCTGGATTCCAAAATGGCTCGAGGCCATGTAATCCGAGAGAGGATCCATATATGAAAACAAAGTGTAGACTTTGGAAGAACTACTTGATGGCCGTAAGGCTGTTAGGTACATATGGATTTTAAAAGGAAGACGGACAATGATGGTATGTATCACCATTAAGAAAGCTCGACTTGTCGTTAAGATGTTTTCCGACAAGTTCAAGGAGTTGACTACGATGAGACTTTCTCACTTGTAGCGGTGCTAAGAGTCTGTTGGAATTATATTAGCGATTACTGCATTATTTATGAAATCTTGCAGATAGGATGTCAAAACATTGTTTCCTCGACGATTTTCTTGAGGAAAGGTTGTATGTGATACAACCGGAAGGTTTTGTCAATCCTGAAAGATGCTAACAAGTATGCAAAGCTCCAGCAATCCTTCTAAGGACTGGAGTAAGCATCTCGGAGTTGGAATGTATGCTTTGATGAGATGATCAAAGATTTTGGGTTTATACAAAGTTTATGAGAAACTTGTATTTCCAAAGAAGTGAGTGGGAGCACTATAGAATTTCTGATGAGTATATGTTGTTGACATATTGTTGGTAAGAAATGATGTAGAATTTCTAGAAAGCATATAGGGTTATTTGCAAAGTGTTTTTCAATGGAAAGCCTGGATTAAGCTACTTGAACATTGAGCATCAAGATCTATAAGGATAGATCAAAACGCTTAATGGTACTTTCAAATGAGCACATACCTTGACATGATCTTGAAGGTGTTCAAGATGGATCAGTCAAAGAAGGAGTTCTTGCCTGAGTTGTAAGGTATGAAGTTAAGACTTAAAGCTCGACCACGGCAGAAGAAAGAGGAAGGACGAAGGTCGTCCCCTATGCTTTTGTCATAGGCTCTATACGGTATGCCATGCTGAGTACCGCACCTGATGTGTGCCTTGCCACATGTCTGGCAAGAGGGTACAAAGCTGATCTAGGAGTAGATCACCAGATAGCTGTAACGCCCCAGATATAACTTTCCCAATTTGTACTCCAACTCTTGCCGTTTCCGGCATTAAGTTATATTTATTTCTCGGGTTCGGGTCTTTGTCTCCGTGTGTTGTTTTCGTTTTCATGCATCTCATATCATGTCATCATGTGCATTGCATTTGCATACGTGTTCATCTCATGCATTCGAGCATTTTCCCCGTTGCCCGTTTTGCATTCCGGCGCTTCGTTCTCCTCCGGTGGACATTTCTAGCTTTCTTTCGTGTGTGGGGTTTAAACATTTCCGGATTGGACCGAGACTTGTCATGCGGCCTTGGTTTACTACAGGTAGACCGCCTGTCAAGTTTCGTACCATTTGTACTTCGTTTGATACTCCAACGGTTAACCGAGGGACCGAAAAGGCCTCATGTGTGTTGCAGCCCAACATCCCTCCAATTTGGCCCAAAACCCACCAAACTTTGCTCCATCATCTAGAGCGTTCGATCACGATCGCGTGATCGAAAACCGCACCTCATTTGGACTCTCCTAACTCCCTCTATGCCTATTTAAAGACCCCTCGAAATTCGGATCTCCTCCTCCCCCGAAACCCTAGTCTTCCCCTTCCTTCGCGCGCGGGACACGTCCGCCCGGCCGGACTTTGTCCGCCCCGCCGCGCCCGCCAATCCGCCGCCGCTATGTGGCGATCGCCGCCACCACCGCCGCCGCGGGCCGGGAGGCCCGGATCCGGCCCCCGCCGCCCGTCTCTCCGCCCGACGCCGCCGCCCTTCGCCTCCCCAGCCGCGACGTGCCGCCGCCGCCACCTCACGTCACCGGCGCCGCCCCGCCGTGCTCCTTCGCCGCGCCGGCCAGCCGTCACTCTGGCGCCGCCCCGACTGGCCGCCGCGCCCCTCCTCGCCCGGCGCCCGACGCCGACGCCACCGCACGTCGCCGGCGCCGCCCCGGCCACCCTCGCCGCCCCGGCCTTCTTCTCCCTCGCCGGCGAGCTCTCCAGCGATCCTCGAAATCCGCGCGCTGGATCTGGATCTAGATCCAAAATCATCACGATTGACTTTTTCTTCCCCAAACCCTAATTTTCGAGCATACTTTGACCTGCCATATCTCCGCATCCGTAGCTCCGTTGTGGACATATAGTATATAAAAATGTTCGTCTCGACGTGTACATCATTTCATTCCATTGCATCATTTTCATTTGAGATCATCTTGGTTCCCGAAATGCTGCTGGAAGGAGGCATCGTGAGATAATTGTCAGATCTGCTAGTTCATCTTAGACTTTTGTCATTTTTGCCATGATTATTGTGTGCATGCTATGCCTGTGAGTCCTTCATATGATTTGTTAAGCATTTTGTCTTCTTTCCAGAGGTGCAACCCATACATTTTTAGGATGTGTGTGGTGACTTGTGCAAGCTTGCAAAGTGAGGCACTTGGTAGATCTGTTTTCAGGGACTTAGTGAATTTCACTAAGTCTGGGATTATTTAGTTCATGATGCTATATGTTCAGCTTGTTTCCTAGTGATCCGTGCCTCTTTTGAGGATGATTAGTAAGGGAGTTTTGTTAATCATGTTATGCTCTATCCATCCATGTCTTTTTTTGCACATGTGGAGTACTCTAGCTTGAGTCAATCGAGCTCTACTTTTACTTCGTGGTAAATCTGGGCAGATCGTCAACTTGTTTGCGATTTTGCCGATGCTATTGTTATTGATCCGTGCATGCTATGCCATTGTTTTTGCCATGTCTACCTAGCATTTTGTGCCTTCTTAATGGATACATGCTTGCCTTGCCATGACTTGCACCGTAGTGAGTGCATCGAGCTCGTTTACATGCCTTCGTGAGTTATATTTCAGCATGTCTCAGTTTTCACTAAGTCTGAAAACTGATTGTGCGTGAGCTATGTTCGTGTGCTTGTTAGTATATTTTGTGATCCCTTTTGGCCCCAGGTCACTTTGGGACTTTTGATAAGCTTGTTGAGTAGATCCATGCCATGTTCTTACGTTTCATAATCAGGTCATGTATCATGTTGTTTTGCTGCTCCGAAGAGAGCTTCGTGATCTGAAATTTCAGACTAGTGTTAATTTCACTAAGTCTGAAATCTGTTTTGCATTTGCGTTTTTGCCATGCTTGTTTGAACCTCATAATGGATGAAATTGGCCGTGGCTCAGTGCTAGTGTTTTGTTAAGCATCTTGTGGGCATCCCTGCCATGTATTTTGTTGTCATGGTTGGTGGCTGTAGCATGTTCATTTCGTTGCATTTAGGTGCCTACTTGCTGTGAATCTCAGACCGTTGTCATATCTTAAAACGCTTGCCATTTCCAAACCGTAACTCCGATTCCAATGATCTTTATATCGTTTTCAAGCGATTTCATCCCCTCTATCCAGTGGCACACTTGGTTTTCCAAGTTGAGGCCAGGTTCATGCATTTCCTGTCATGTCTTGCATTTCGCATCCCGCATAGCATATCACCATTGCATCTTATTGTTGGAGTTTGCACGTGGTTGATTGTATCCTTGTTGCTTGTCTGTGTTGTTTGGGTAGAGCCGGGAGACGAGTTCGGTAACGAGGAGCCCGTTGAGTTTGCTTTTGAGGATCCAGTCAACTCTGACAACTGTGCAGGCAAGATGATCATACCCTCGAAATCACTACTATCTTTGCTATGCTAGTTTGCTCGCTCTTTTGCTATGCCAATGCGACGATGCCTACCACTTGCTTGTCAGCCTCCCAATTGCCATGTTGAACCTCTAACCCACCATTGTCCTAGCAAACCGTTGATTGGCTATGTTACCGCTTTGCTCAGCCCCTCTTATAGTGTTGTTAGTTGCAGGTGAAGATTGGAGCCGTTCCTTGTTGGAACATTTATTTACTTGTTGGGATATCATTATATTGCTATGTTATCTTAATGCATCTATATACTTGGTAAAGGGTGGAAGGCTCGGCCTCTTGCCTAGTGTTTTGTTCCACTCTTGCCGCCCTAGTTTCCGTCATATCGGTGTTATGTTCCCGGATTGTTGCGTCCCTTACGCGGTTGGGCTATAATGGGAACCCCTTGATAGTTCGCCTTGATTAAAGCTTTTCCAGCAATGCCCAACATTGGTTTTACCATTTGCCACCTAGCATCTTTTTCCCTTGGGTTTCCGAAGCCCGAGGGTCATCTTATTTTAACCCCCCCCGGGCCAGTGCTCCTCTGAGTGTTGGTCCGAACTAGAGTCCTGTGCAGCGCCCCCTCGGGGAAACTCGAGTTTGGTTTTAGTTGTATGGAGAGCTCATCTGAGTGTGTCATGAGAACAAGATATGTGCAGCTCCTATCGGGATTTGTCGGCACATTCGGGCGGTGTTGCTGGTCTTGTTTTAACCTGTCGAATCGTCTTGTTGTACCGAGATACCGAGTCTGATCGGTGTGTCTTGGGGTGGAGGTCTATTCCTTCGTTGACCGTGAGAGCTTGTTATGGGCTAAGTTGGGACCCCCCTGCAGGGATTGATCTTTCAAAAGCCGTGCCCGCGGTTATGGGCAGATGGGAATTTGTTAATGTCCGGTTGTAGATAACTTGAACCTTAATTAATTAAAATGAATCAACTGAGTGTGTTACCGTGATGGCCTCTTCTCGGCGGAGTCCGGGAAGCGCACACGGTGTTGGAGTTATGTTTGCGCAGGTTGCTCTCTTGTTTCTCGCTCGCGCCTTGCTCTCTCTTCTCACTCTCTTTTGCGAATAAGTTAGCCACCATACATGCTAGTCGCTTGCTGCAGCTCCACTTACATTACCCCATGCTACCTATTTAAGTTTAAATAGTCTTGATCGCGAGGGTGCGAGATTGCTGAGTCCCAGTGGCTCACAGATTACTATTACACCAGATGCAGGGACAGATGATACGGCTCCAGATGGCGCGCTTGAGCTCAAGTGGGAGTACGACGAGGATTCTCAGCGTTACTATGTGTCTTTTCCTGATGATCAGTAGTGGTGCCCAGTTGGGGTGATCGGGACCTATGTCGCTTGTTGGGTTGTCTTTTATTTTTGCGCCGTAGTCGGGCCATGAGTGTTTGGATGATGTATGTTATTTATGTACTTTGATGTGACGTGGCGAGTGTAAGCCAACTATTGTATCTCCCCTTTTATTATATATATTACATGGGATGTTGTGATGATTGTCTAACTTGCGACATTACTTTCAATGTGGTTATGTCTCTAAGTCGTGCCTCGACACGTGGGAGCTATAGCCGCATCGAGGGTGTTACAAGTTGGTAATCAGAGCCTTCCCCAACCTTAGGAGCCCCCACTGATTGATCGTTTATAGAGGCCGAGTTGTGTCTAGAAAAAATGTTTTGAGTCATTTAGGAATTATATATTGGAGAGCTTAGGAATTCTTTTTACTTGCCAGTCTCCTCATCGCTCTGGTAAGGCATCCTGACGTAGAGTTTTGACTCTTCTCTTCTCAAATTTCACGGAAAAAAAATTTAGGATCACGCGAGTATCTTGGATTTGTTCCGATGGCTTATGATGAGAATACTGTCTTGGTGCCTCCTGTCAGGGGTTTAGTGGAAGTGTCCCGAGGAGTTGAGCTCTGAGGTGTTGTCATCATAATTTTATCGTTGCAATTCTGGAATACTTGAGATATGTTCGTCGACATCGAAAATCTCCTTTATGCAGTTCGTTGGTGAGATAACCTCGACGCCACCCAGTACTGGGGCGGGAGTTCGGGAGTATCGCCATAACTTGTATAACAGATGCTTTTCGAAGGTTGAGGTAGATGGTTTCCGAAGGTTTCTTGGTTATGTGTTGAAGGATGGATACAACTGGATGTAGGATTTGCTAGTTTCGGTGAGATATTATGCTTCCCCTGTATCCCCAACACCTGATTGCATAACCAGAAAGTTTCGGGAGTTTCGTAGGTGGGAATTCTTGTAGCTTTAGCTCTTCTTCCACGGATATTGGTTTGAGATTGGGGTTTCTTACCGATTATTCGTTCTTGATCCGTACCTGGTTGTTTTACTTCGTCTACATTCATTCTATGTGGCTTTGCTATTTATGGATATGTGACCACTTCAAGAGATATGCATTCGTTCATTGTGTTCGGATGTGAAGACTTTATGTTGCAATTTTCATTCCGTTGGCTTCAGCTTCAATATTTGTCTATCTATGTGCTAATGGTGGTCAACCTCTTCAGGATGGCTCCTCCAACGCGCACGACTCCGAATCCTGATCCGCCACCATCTCCACCTCCTCCGGAGGGTTGGCAAGCTGTGATGGCCGCAACCAATGCAAACACACAGTTGATCATGCAAATCCTCCAAGAGCACAATCAAGGCAGTCAAGGGAATCAAGGCAACAATCACAACCATTTTGCTACGCTGAACCAGTTCCTTGCAAATGGTCCAAAGACGTTCAGCAATTGTGTTAAGGCTTCCGATGCTGACGATTGGCTAGTGGATCTGGGCAAGCATTTTGAATGCAGCAACGTCAGGCCTGAAGATTTCGTCAAGTTTGCTTCTTTCCAACTCAAAGATCAGGCTGCAGAGTGGTTCCAGCAGTACAAGGATTCCAGAGGTGGACGTTTGATCACTTGGGATGATTTCCGTCGAGATTTCCGAGCTCATCACATCCCTCAGAGTGTGACTGAAAGCAAACATGAGGAATTCCGCAATCTGAAGCAAGGATCTTTGTCTGTCTATGACTACAACAAGTTGTTCCAGAAGCTCGCCCGCTTTGCCAAGCAGGATGTTCCTGATGAGAAGAGCATGATATACAAGTTCAAGGGTGGTCTCAGAGAAGAAATTCAGCTTGCTCTTGTCCTCTTTGAGCCGTTGAGGTATGATGAGTTCTACAACATGGCACTGAAGTAAGAGGCTGCTCAGTTGAGGTGTGATGCTTCCAGGAAGCGAGTCAGAGACACTACACCTTCTTCCTCTACTCAAGTGGCCAAGCAGCAGAAGTATTGGCTTCCTCCTCCTCCGTTCCGTCAGCCGTATCAGCAGAAGAGCAAAGGTGGCAGTGGTTCTTCCCACCCACCCAACCCAGGCTTTCAGAACAAGACTTCGTCTCAAGCTCCAAGATCGAGTGCTCCGTACCACCGTCCGCTTTCAGAGGTCACGTGCAACAAGTGCCAACAGAAGGGTCACGACGCCAACAAGTGTTTCAACCAGAGGCGTCTTCCTCCTCCTCCTCTCGTGAGATCGGGAAGTACAGCAGTGGTCAAGCATAACCCCAAGTCCGCCAAGGTCAACTTGATGAACGCATCTCACGGAGAGGATTCGTCAGATGTGATCATGGGTAACCTTCCTGTTAACGATATTCCTGCAAAAGTTCTTTTTGACACTGGCGCATCGCATTGCTTCATTTCCAAACCTTTTGCATCAAAGTATGACTGCGATTATCAGCATCTGCAATTTTTTTGCAAATTGTGTCACCGGGCAAGCAAATGACAGCTAATTTCTGTGTCCCGGATGTTACTATCACCTTGGGCGACTACAAGTTCCTTTCTTCCCCAATTGTTCTTGGCGATAGCGATATTGATCTTATTCTCGGTATGGACTGGCTCTCTAAGCACAAGGCTCAGCTCGATTGTGCAGCCAGGCAGATTCAACTGACTCATCCGTCTGAGGATGTAATTGTCTTTGCCGCTCGGGATGATACAATCCGGTTGTTTTCTCTCAATGAGAAGGGTGAATTGGATGCTATTTCGCAGATTCCAGTCGTGTGTGAGTATCAAGACGTCTTCCCAGAAGAACTCCCAGGAATGCCTCCGCACCGGCCCGTTGAATTTGTTATTGATCTTGAGCCCGGTACGGAACTTGTGTGCAAATGCCCTTACAAGCTCGGACCTGAAGAGTTGAAGGAGCTGAAGAAACAACTCGATATTCAAGAAAGAATGGGTCTCATTCGGCCTAGTTCTTCTCCGTGGGGTTGTGGTGTTCTTTTTGTGAAGAAGAAGGATGGAACGAACCGACTTTGTGTTGATTACCGTCCATTGAACAAGAAGACCATCAAGAACAAATACCCACTCCCCAACATCAATGAGCTGTTCGAACAACTCAAGGGTGCCCAAGTATTCTCCAAGCTTGATCTCCGTATGGGTTATCATCAGATTCGAATCCGTGAGCAAGATATTCCCAAGACGGCTTTCAGGACAAGCTATGGGTCATATGAATACACTGTCATGTCTTTTGGCCTCGCCAACGCTCCTCCGACGTTCTCTCGCATGATGAACTTCATCTTCAACCCCTACACCAATGACTTCGTGTTGGTCTATCTCGACGACATTCTGGTTTTCTCCAAGAACAAGGAAGATCATGCCAAGCACTTGCGTTTGGTTCTTGACAAGCTCAGGGAACATAAGTTCTACGCCAAGTTCTCAAAGTGTGAATTTTGGCTCGATGAGGTTCTTTATCTTTGTCATATCATCTCTGCCAAGGGCATTGTCGTGAATCCTGAGAAGGTGTCTGCAATTGTTAGTTGGGAACCTCCTCAGAACGTGAAGCAACTCCGCAGTTTCCTCGGTCTCGCAAGCTACTGCCGAAGATTCGTTGAAAACTTTTCTAAGATCGCGAAGCCTCTCTCAAATCTTCTTCAGAAGCACGTCAAGTACGTTTGGTCTCCGGAGTGTGATATTGCTTTCAACACGTTGAAAGAGAAGTTGATCACTGCTCCAGTTTTGACTCCGCCTGATAAATCCAAGCCGTACGAGGTCTTTTGTGATGCCTCTCTCCAAGGTCTCGGTGTTGTACTGATGCAAGAGAAGAAAGTTGTTGCTTATACCTCTCACCAGTTGAAGCCTAATGAGAAAAACTACCCCACTCATGATCTTGAGTTGGCGGCAGTTGTGCATGCTTTGTTGACTTGGAGACATGTTCTATTGGGAAGAAAAGTGGATATTTTCACTGATCACAAGAGTCTCAAGTACATCTTCACTCAACCTAATCTCAACCTCAGGCAGACTCGATGGGTCGAAATGATTCAAGAGTATAATCTGAGTATTGAGTACACTCCAGGCAAGGCCAATGTGATTGCTGACGCTTTGAGCAGGAAAGCATATTGCAACAGTCTGATTCTGAAGCCTTATCAACCCGAGCTTTGTGAAGCTTTCCGCAAACTTAATCTGCAAGTTGTTCCTCAAGGTTTCCTCGCCAACCTTCAAGTTTCTCCTACCTTGGAAGACCAGATTCGCCAAGGCCAGCTTCTCGATGCTATGGTGAAAAAGGTGAAGATTGGTATCGCAAAGAGTCAGTCCAAGTACAAGTGCTACCGCCTTGATGACAAGGACACTCTCTTCTTCGAGGATCGGATTGTGGTACCCAAAGGTGAACTTCGTAAAGTGATCATGAACGAGGCTCACAACTCTCTCCTCTCCATCCACCCTGGGAGCACGAAGATGTATCAGGATCTCAAGCAAACTTATTAGTTGACTCGAATGAAGCGCGAGATCGCTCAATTCGTGAATGAATGTGATGTCTGCAGAAGAGTGAAGGCAGAACACCAAAGGCCAGCAGGTCTCCTCCAACCTCTTCCCATTCCAGAATGGAAGTTTGACCACATTGAAATGGACTTCATGACTGGGTTTCCAAAGTCCAAGCGTGGCAATGATGCTATATTTGTTGTCATCGACAAGCTCACCAAAGTGGCTCATTTTCTGCCTATCAAAGAGTCAATCACTGCAGCTCAATTGGCAGAACTCTATACCTCTCGAATTGTCTCTCTGCACGGTATTCCTCAAGTGATATCTTCAGACCGTGGCAGCATCTTTACCTCCAAGTTTTGGGATTCTTTTCAGAAGGCCATGGGCACCAACATTCGCTTCAGCACTGCTTTCCATCCTCAAACAAGCGGTCAAGTCGAGCGTGTCAACCAGATTCTTGAAGATATGCTTAGGGCTTGTGTTATCTCCTTCGGCATGAAGTGGGAGGATTGTCTTCCTTATGTTGAATTCTCATACAACAACAGTTTTCAAGCAAGTTCGGGCAAGGCCCCATTTGAAATTCTGTATGGTAGGAAATGCCGTACCCCTCTCAACTGGTCTGAAACCGGTGAACGTCAGCTGCTGGGTAATGACTTAATCACAGAGGCAGAAGAAATGTGCAAGGTCATTCGTTATAACCTCAAAGCAGCCCAATCCCGCCAGAAGAGCTACTATGATAGTAAGCACCGTGATTTGGCTTTCGAGATCGGAGATCATGTTTACCTCCGCGTCTCTCCTATGAAAGGGACTCGTCGCTTCGGTATCAAAGGGAAGCTTGCCCCTAGATACGTCGGACCTTTCAAGATTGTCAGCAAAAGAGGCGACCTAGCCTATCAACTCGAGCTTCCGTCAAACTTTGCAAATGTTCATGATGTGTTCCATGTCTCTCAGCTCCGAAAGTGCTTCAAGACGCCTAAACGCACCGTCAACTTCGAGGACATTGAGCTCCAAGAAGATCTCTCCTATCATGAGCACCCAGTTGCAATCCTTGAAGAGACTGAACGCAGGACTCGCAACAAGTCAATCAAATTTCTCAAAGTCAAGTGGTCACACCATTCCGACCGTGAAGCTACCTGGGAACGCGAGGATCACCTCCATTCTGAGTACCCGGAGTTCTTTCAGTCCTAGATCTCAGGACAAGATCTTTTCGTAGTGGAGGAGTGTTGTAACGCCCTAGATATAACTTTCCCAATTTGTACTCCAACTCTTGCCGTTTCCGGCGTTAAGTTATATTTATTTCTCGGGTTCGGGTCTTTGTCTCCATGTGTTGTTTTCGTTTTCATGCATCTCATATCATGTCATCATGTGCATTGCATTTGCATACGTGTTCATCTCATGCATTCGAGCATTTTCCCCGTTGCCCGTTTTGCATTCCGGCGCTTCGTTCTCCTCCGGTGGACATTTCTAGCTTTCTTTCGTGTGTGGGGTTTAAACATTTCCGGATTGGACCGAGACTTGTCATGCGGCCTTGGTTTACTACCGGTAGACCGCCTGTCAAGTTTCGTACCATTTGGACTTCGTTTGATACTCTAACGGTTAACCGAGGGACCGAAAAGCCCTCGTGTGTGTTGCAGCCCAACACCCCTCCAATTTGGCCCAAAACCCACCAAACTTTGCTCCATCATCAAGAGCGTTCGATCACGATCGCATGGCCGAAAACCGCACCTCATTTGGACTCTCCTAGCTCCTTCTATGCCTATTTAAAGACCCCTCGAAATTCGGATGTCCTCCTCCCCCGAAACCCTAGTCTTCCCGTTCCTCCGCGCGCCGGACACGTCCGCCCGGTCGGACTTTGTCCGCCCCGCCGCGCCCGCCAATCCGCCGCCGCCACCGCCGCCGCCGCGGGCCGGGAGGCCCGGATCCGGCCCCCGCGGCCCGTCTCTCCGCCCGACGCCGCCGCCCGAAATGCTGCTAGAAGGAGGCTTCGTGAGATAATTGTCAGATCTGCTAGTTCATCTTAGACTTTTGTCATTTTTGCCATGATTATTGTGTGCATGCTATGCCTGTGAGTCCTTCATATGATTTGTTAAGCATTTTGTCTTCTTTCCAGAGGTGCAACCCATGCATTTTCAGGATGTGTGTGGTGACTTGTGCAAGCTTGCAAAGTGAGGCACTTGGTAGATCTGTTTTCAGGGACTTAGTGGATTTCACCAAGTCTGGGATTATTTAGTTCATAATGCTATATGTTCAGCTTGTTTCCTAGTGATCCGTGCCTCTTTTGAGGATGATCAGTAAGGGAGTTTTGTTAATCATGTTATGCTATATCCATCCATGTCTTTGTTTACACATGTGGAGTACTCTAGCTTGAGTCAATCGAGCTCTACTTTTGCTTTGTGGTAAATCTGGGCAGATCGTCAACTTGTTTGCGATTTTGCCGATGCTATTGTTATTGATCCTTGCATGCTATGCCATTGTTCTTGCCATGTCTAGCTAGCATTTTGTGCCTCCTTAATGGATACATGCTTGCCTTGCCATGACTTGCACCGTAGTGAGTGCATCGAGCTCGTTTACATGCCTTCGTGAGTTATATTTCAGCATGTCTCAGTTTTCACTAAGTCTGAAAACTGATTGTGCGTGAGCTATGTTCGTGTGCTTGTTAGTATATTTTGTGATCCCTTTTGGCCCCAGGTCACTTTGGGACTTTTGATAAGCTTGTTGAGTAGCTCCATGCCATGTTCTTACGTTTCATAATCAGGTCATGTATCATGTTGTTTTGCTGCTCCGAAGAGAGCTTCGTGATCTGAAATTTCAGGCTAGTGTTAATTTCACTAAGTCTGAAATCTGTTTTGCATTTGCGTTTTTGCCATGCTTGTTTGAACCTCATAATTGATGAATTTGGCCGTGGCTCAGTGCTAGTGTTTTGTTAAGCATCTTGTGGGCATCCCTGCCATGTATTTTGTTGTCATGGTTGGTGGCTGTAGCATGTTCATTTCGTTGCATTTAGGTGCCTACTTGCTGTGAATCGCAGACCGTTGTCATATCTTAAAACGCTTGCCATTTCCAAACCGTAACTCCGATTCCAATGATCTTTATATCGTTTTCAAGCGATTTCATCCCCTATATCCAGTGGCAGACTTGGTTTTCCAAGTTGAGGCTAGGTTCATGCATTTCCTATCACGTCTTGCATTTTGCATCCCGCATCGCATCCCGCATAGCATATCATCATTGCATCTTATTGTTGGAGTTTGCACGTGGTTGATTGTATCCTTGTTGCTTGTTTGTGTTGTTTGGGTAGAGCCGGGAGACGAGTTTGCTAACGAAGAGCCCGTTGAGTTTTCTTTTGAGGATCCAGTCAACTTTGACAACTGTGCAGGCAAGATGATCATACCCTTGAAATCACTACTATCTTTGCTATGCTAGTTTGCTCGCTCTTTTGCTATGCCAATGCTATGATGCCTACCACTTGCTTGTCAGCCTCCCAATTGCCATGTTGAACCTCTAACCCACCATTGTCCTAGCAAACCGTTGATTGGCTATGTTACCGCTTTGCTCAGCCCATCTTATAGCGTTGTTAGTTGCAGGTGAAGATTGGAGCCGTTCCTTGTTGGAACATTTATTTACTTGTTGGGATATCATTATATTGCTATGTTATCTTAATGCATCTATATACTTGGTAAAGGGTGGAAGGCTCGGCCTCTTGCCTAGTGTTTTGTTCCACTTTTGCCGCCCTAGTTTCCGTCATATCGGTGTTATGTTCCCGGATTGTTGCGTCCCTTACGCGGTTGGGCTATAATGGGAACCCCTTGATAGTTCGCCTTGATTAAAGCTTTTCCAGCAATGCCCAAAATTGGTTTTACCATTTTCCACCTAGCCTCTTTTTCCCTTGGGTTTCCGGAGCCCGAGGGTCATCTTATTTTAAACCCCCCCGGGCCAGTGCTCCTCTGAGTGTTGGTCCGTACTAGAGTCCTGTGCAGCGCCCCCTCGGGGAAACTCGAGGTTTGGTTTTAGTTGTATGGAGAGCTCATCTGAGTGTGCCCTGAGAACGAGATATGTGCAGCTCCTATCGGGATTTGTCGGCACATTCGGGCGGTGTTGCTGGTCCTGTTTTAACCTGTCAAATCGTCTTGTTGTACCGAGATACCGAGTCTGATCGGTGTGTCTTGGGTGGAGGTCTATTCCTTCGTTGACCATGAGAGCTTGTTATGGGCTAAGTTGGGACCCCCCTGCAGAGATTGATCTTTCGAAAGCCGTGCCCGTGGTTATGGGCAGATGGGAATTTGTTAATGTCCGGTTGTAGATAACTTGAACCTTAATTAATTAAAATGAATCAACTGAGTGTGTTACCGTGATGGCCTCTTCTCGGCGGAGTCCGGGAAGCGCACACGGTGTTGGAGTTATGTTTGCGCAGGTTGCTCTCTAGTTTCTCGCTCGCGCCTTGCTCTCTCTTCTCGCTCTCTTTTGCGAATAAGTTAGCCACCATACATGCTAGTCGCTTGCTGCAGCTCCACTTACATTACCCCATCCTACCGATTTAAGCTTAAATAGTCTTGATCGCGAGGGTGCGAGATTGCTGAGTCCCTGTGGCTCACAGATTACTATTACACCAGATGCAGGGACAGATGATACGGCTCCAGATGGCGCGCTTGAGCTCAAGTGGGAGTACGACGAGGATTCTCAGGGTTACTATGTGTCATTTCCTGATGATCAGTAGTGGTGCCCAGTTGGGGTGATCGGGACCTATGTAGCTTGTTGGGTTGTCTTTTATTTTGGCGCCGTAGTCGGGCCATGAGTGTTTGGATGATGTATGTTATTTATGTACTTTGATGTGACGTGGCGAGTGTAAGCCAACTATTGTATCTCCCCTTTTATTATATATATTACATGGGATGTTGTGATGATTGCCTAACTTGCGACATTACTTTCAATACGGTTATGTCTCTAAGTCGTGCCTCGACACGTGGGAGCTATAGCCGCATCGAGGGCGTTACAATAGCGGTCTAAATTATCCTTAGAGGAATAAGGATATGTTTCTCAGTTATGGAGGTGATAAAGAGTTCGACGTAAAGAGTTACGTCAATGCAAGCTTAACACCTATCCGGATAGCTCTGATTAGAGATACCGGATACGTATAATGGAGCAACAATTTAGAATAGCTCCAAGTAGAACAGTTATTTGAAATGGCTCCAAATATAGCATCGTAGCTGCATCTACAAGATGACATAGAAATTTGCAAAGTACATACGGATCTAAATATTGCAGACCCGTTGACTAAAACCTCTCTCACAAGCATAACATGATCAAACCCAGAACTCTTTGTGTCGTGGTTTTGTCACGGCAGATGTCCTAGAGAAAGGACTTAGTCGTGGAGCCATCGCGACGGGTTAGCTTGAAGGGGTTAAAGCGGACACAGGGACGCAAGAGAGTTTATACTAGTTCGGCCCCTTCGATGAAGGTAAAAGCCTATGTCTAGTTGTGATGGAATTGATGGGGTTTCGATGACTAGGGAGAAAATAAGCTTCACCTAGGTCTCGAGTTGTTGTCTCTTGTCCTTGAACCGTCGCCGGGTCGTCCCCTTATATACACGGGTGACACCCGTCGGTTCACAGAGTCCCAACACCGGTCGATATTCGTATCCGGGTTGGTCTCTCCTTATTCCTAGCTTACAATACAAGTTTATATACAAATTCCGGTTTACAGCTACAAGTCTTGAACCGGCTACGGGCCTTAGGCCCTCATCTGCCTTCTTGGGCTTTATCACTTCTGGAACTACTAATGAAGTTGATCCGGCCTAGATAGGCCGGTTTATGCCCAGTAGTAATATCCCCAACATTAGGCCCCAGATTGATTTGAACAGGTTCATGTCAATCTTTTAACAAAAAATTCATCTTCAACGTCTTCTCTTAAATTGGTAGACCGCCATGATGTCATCTTTTCTGATTATTGTAAACCGGAGTGATGTCACCTGTCATAACGAAGATATCCATTATGTTTCTTTGTTTAATATATCTGCGGAAATTGAGGCGACAGCTCCGTTTCATGGCCCCTTGATTGTCGCGCCTGACTCATGTCTTTTTGCCTTATAAATAGGACCGAAGGATCATTTCCTTTCTCTTTCCCTTCTTCCCCTTCTGCTTCGTCTTCATCGCGTCGCCAGCCTCGGAGCTCCGCCGCCGCCGTCAACCTCTGCACCAACCTTGGCCGCTGCATCAACCTGAACGCACCAGAGCGCCGCGGCAACCTTCCGCGTCTTCCTTAACTCTGGTAAACCTTCTGCTCTTCTCAACTCAGATCTGTTCTAGGGTTTCATGTTCTTGCAGTGTTCATCACCTGTTCGTGTTCATACATGAACCCTGGATGCATCTGCGAACCTCTGCTCTGTATAATGGTAGCTGTTAGTATCCGCTTTTAGTTTCATGCCCTAGACCATAGATCTCACATATATTTCTGCCCATTGATTCAATGTTGTTCTGCCTTGAGCTTTTGAATATTTTTCTTATTTCTGAACTTGCTTCAGATCCAACGTTGTAAAGAAATCGTGTGAAATCTGTTTCTGCACACTTATCCATCCGCCATCTCAACTGTCTCCATGCGTAGATCAGGTGGTTTAACCTTGTAGAAAAAATTTACCAACCCGGTATATATCATTAGTCCCCTAGTTGAACCGCCAGATGTTGTTGCTTCATAAACTCCATTTTAGATAGATATGTCCTCGGTTTAACATTACGCATACCAATGTACCTTGATCAATGCATTTTTAAATCGGGATCTTCTACTTTGTAGATTTCCTCATGGCCAAGCAAGTATATGAGTGCAATTGGGTTCCTTCTCGCGTCACAGAGGCTCAACTTGACGATCTAGTCCTGATTGGCGCTTTAGGCAGCAAAGATACCATCCATTGGAGGGCTCCTGGCAAAGAATGCCCTCCCACACCTCAAGAAGGAGAGGTCGTTGTTTTCGTAGATCACCTAGCCCGGGGCTTTAAGCTGCCCGGTTCTAAATTTTACTGGGATGTTTTAGCCGATTTCCAACTCCATCCTCAAGACACTGGCCCCAACTCTGTTACAAATATGTGTCACTTCCAAGTGCTCTGTGAGGTGTTCTTTCAAGAGGAGCTCACAGTGGAATTGTTCAGAGATCTTTTCCATCTAAACCGCCGTACTGAGTTTACTGATGGCTCTAATACGGAGTTGGGTGGCGTGGCGATTCAGAAAAGGAAAGAGGTCGCATACCCTCACGCCAAACTGCACAGCCACCCCAAAGAGTGGAATCAGACATGGTTCTACTGCAAAGACACCTCCCCTGCTGGTGAGAATCCCTTGCCTGGCTTTCGTCCAGAGCGGCTCAGCAATACACACCCTTTTCCTCAAAGATTGACTGCCCAGGAGAGAAGCAAATATGCTCCTCAACTGTCAAAGCTCAGAGCCTTTATGGCCAACGGTTTAACAGGGGTTGGTCTCGCTCGCTATTGGATATCATGGAGCATACTGCCCCTTAGTCGGCGCTCCGGTTTGATGTGCGAGTATACTGACAGTGTTGATGACCCACTGCAACATTCCAAAATCCAGCTTTCCGATGAAGAAATCACAGAGGCTGTGAATAAGATGCTGAATGAACCGGAACACATGTGCGCTAGAACCGGCCTGCTTCCCTTCTGTGCCACCAACAAACCGCCAGCTGTAAGACTTTGATTTTTCTCTTTGCTGAATCTGTTGTTGATATGTCTGGTCATTGTTTAATATCAGTGTCTGTGCAATCAGGGCAATGATCCGTTTTGGAGCAAGAAACTGCCGCAGGAGAAACCAGAAAAACCAGACAAACCGGAGAGAGCAACTCGGCAAAAATCTAAAGCTGTGAAGAAGACTGCCCACAGGAAAAGAACCACTGCATCTTCTAATCCGGCCCCTGATGATGATGTGGATAATCCGGACTTTGAGGTAGAACTTGACTCACTTGGTTTATTTTTCATACGTCTTATTGATGATGATACTTGTCAGGATGATGCCGAAGCCAGCCACGCGGATGTTGCAGAGGTAATTATTCTCTCTTCCGATTCAGAAACTTTGCCTTCACAAAAAATCCGCCAGGCAAGCCGGAAAGTTAAATTTTCTCTTCCTCTTGCTTATTTGGATCCTAAATTTCTTATGAAGACCCAACAACACGAAGCTCGTCGCACAACCCGGCACAGCGGCCAGGTAGTTACCTCCGCCGGTTTACCGAACAGTCCGGTTCGGAAACGCCATTCAGAGGTCTCGAATTTGCTTGTCAGTGCTTGTCCTAAAGCGGGCTGCTTTCGTCAACCTCTTAATCCGTCTGACTCCGATTACCAGGTTACTTCCCACTCATCTTCTGGCGAGTCATCGGCTATTCAGCTCCCACCGCTCAAAACGGTGCTCGGGTAAGCTATACTTATTGTGATATTTACAGTACATCGCCTTAGAACATATGCTGTATTTGATTTTGTTATTCTTCTTAGGGCCAAACCTAGGCCAAGCAAGAAGGCCTGCCTGGATAAAGCGGCCGAAGAAGATGTCGTTCTTGAACCAGGCAAGACACCCAATCTTGAAGCGGCTATTCGTGAGGATATACCCAACGATCCACCGCAGCAAGACGACGATCTTATTGCTGAAGAAAGACCTACTGATGCCTCAGGTCCTGTTAATCAGCCCGCAGGTTCCATCTGGATTGAAAGCTCCATCGGTCCAGCAAAACCTACTAACAAGCCAACAGCCCCAGTGCAAACCGGCGGTGCCCAGGATGATGAAGTTGTCATTACTGGCACTGGCCATACCGAGCCAATCAATCATGTCGCTTTGTCCAAACATTCTACCAAGGAAGAATTTGCTGCCTTTGGCAAAGGAAAGTGGAACGTTGATCTAACGACTTACGCTGCTTTGAACGCCCAAGATATCCATTCCGACTATCTGAACCGGTTGTATACCAGTCACGACTATGAAGCCGGTCTAGTTAATATGATGAAAGATAAATATGAGGTAACTTCCATATGCTCCTTCCTGCTTGTATACTTCCATTCTTGCTGACTCTCCTAGCCCCCAAGGGCCGGTTTGTAATATTCTTTCAAACCGGGACTTACTAATATAAATCTTGATGCTTTGACATTCGCTGATGTAGCCCCCAAGGGCCGGTTCAACTTAACGTAGTTAAACCGGTACTTTAAGTGACTGAAATTGCCACATCAGAATACATAGGAGCAAATAGCCATTAGCCCCCAAGTGCCAAGTTGAATACTTGTATTGATCTTGGAACTTTGTAAGCAATTGAAAGATGAAGATCGAATATGCATTAGCCCCCAAGTGCCAAGTGCATAACTTGTTATGTGGTTGGTACTTCAATCCTTGTACCGTTTTGTTCAAGCATATAACTGTTTGCATGCAGGCTGAGCTGAAGACGAAAGAAAACCAAATCGCCGACCTCCAAGAAAACCTGAAAACCCAACAATCTGAAACCTCCAAAGCGAAAGAGGAATTAGCCAGTGCTTTAAGCGCCATGGAGTAGCTTAAGGAGAGCTTCAAGAAGAAGCAGGCGGATTGGGCCACTGAAAAGTCCACTTTAATCAAACGAGCAGAGGATGCCGAGGCTGCACTCAAACCGGTGGCGGATGAATTGACCAGTATAAAGCGGCACATGCATACTATGACTACTGCTATCTTTGGTAAGCCAGTTTGACTTCTGAATTGACTCGGCCTTCTTAAAGAGCTTCCGGTTTAACCCTTATGATATTTCAGGGACACGCACTGGTCACTTGGGTTCAGATGTGCGGAAAAAATTGAAAGCCATCTACACGTTGGTCGAACAGCTGTATACTGGTGCGCAGCGGATCATCTGTACCGCATCTCACAACAAACCGGCGCCTACTTTGATTCAAGATACCCTGATGAAGCTGTTGGTGCTTCCCGCCCGGGTTGAAGAGCTGAAGAAATCTGCTGCTCGAACCGGTGCGATCAATGCCTTAATGCGGGCAAAAGCCTCGGTGCCGGATTTTGATCCTATTGAAGCGGCTCAGGGCTATCCCAGCTTGAAAGAAGATGGGTCAGAATTTAGTGAAGCGGATCAGCGAGCCATAAACCGGGAGGTGCGTCCGCTAGCTTGTCAACTGGCTGAAGAAGCAGACTTGTCTCGTTATCAAGCTCAATATGATAATCAGAACAAGCGAATAGCTGCCCCAATTCATGAGTCAGAAAATCTTTTCCCTCCAATCCGTAAGCACACTTACGCTCCCGATATTGACCCGTCATTGCTGATCCACGATGAAGCTGTTTTTCAAGCATTAATGGGAATCGACTGGACAACTGTTGATTTCCAACCACTGGGTAGAGAAACGGAGGCTGAAGCGGCGCAAGGTGACCCACAACCATCAGGCCAGGCTGGTGACCAAGCTTGAACCGGAAGCCGGTTTTGAAACTGCCTCTCCTTTGTGAAAAACAATGATATTATTATGGGTACCCTGTTGCCTTGTAATAGACTAGTTGATACTTTTGATGTTGATATGCCTTCGTGCATAATTTGTTCTTCCTGTGGTGATGAACTTTCCAAAGCACCTTCTGCAATAAAAAACTCTTCAAGTGCCACCGCGGTTGTACCGTCCGGCGGAATATGATGTCTGCATATATGAAGTCAAAAACATCCAAAAAAATTCTTAAGTATATGATCAAATTTTGTGATACATAATACCTGCCCTTGTTGAGCATGAAGTTGGCTTGGCCAATCTTGAAGCGGAGTTGTGCAAACCCACACTGTTGGAGGAGATAACTGCTCCTATATATATGAGGCTGGTTTACCATGTAAACTGTGCCGGGTTATAATAAACACCGTGTTACTCCATAAGAGGATGTTAACAACAAGGATCAAACCGGGTAAATAGTCTCCGGATTGACGTGAACTGTGTTCCGTCAATTGATTGGTTAAAAAACTTTGTCGGTTTAAAAAACGTAATAAAAAGCAAAAAAAAAACCCTTCAAAGAAAAGTATAAAGTAAAGGCAAAGACAAAACCGTTGCAAAAAAAGGTTTATTTGAGCTGATCAGATGGTGTTACCATGGCCGAATACGACCAAGCTCCCGTTAGGTGTAACTATGGTTCTACTCAGCCAGGTCCCCAAATGAAACCGTGGCATTTATGCCGATCAAGTGGCATGGTCATGGTTCGGGTTCGACCAAGCCCCCAAGTGATTCTGTGGCCTTAGGCCGACCAAGAGGCATGACTGGTTCAGACGTGACCAAGTCCCCAAGTGATCTGGTGGCTCTCGCCTATCAAGAGGCATGGTATTGGTTCGGATACGACCAATCCTCCAAGTGATATGATGCTTTTGTAAAGCTAACTCAAGGGGTAAACCGGAGGCCTCTTTAGAGCAACTCCGTGTAACCTCACATGATGTAAAAGAACAGATACCCCGCTTTAGCTGAGGCTCCGGCTTATTATATTTAATCATAATATATACATTGTTTTAATATGTACATAAGTATAGCCAATGGCTCAGGTATAGTAAGGCCGAAGATGAGCTATGTTCCACGGCCTGTTGGTCTCCTCCTCTGATGTGCGTGAGTCTTTATGCTCTCGAATATCGATCAGATGGTACGGCCCGTTGTGCAGATTCTTGCTGACCACGAAAGGCCCCTCCCAAGGTGGGGATAGCTTATGCATATCAGTCTGATCTTGGATGAGCCGAAGCACCAAGTCTCCTTCCTGAAAGGTTCTGGTTCTGATTCGGCGACTGTGATAACAACGAAGATCCTGCTGGTAAATCGTCGATCGGGCGGCTGCGATGTCACGCTCTTCATCCAACCGGTCCAAAGCATATTGTCGTGCCGTCTCGTTGTCCGCTTCAATATAAGCTGTCACACAAGGTGAATCATGATGGATATCACTGGGGAGAACCGCCTCCGCTCCATAAACCATGAAGAACGGTGTGTATCCTGTTGATCTGTTGGGTGTTGTATTGATGCTCCATAACACAGATGGTAATTCTTCTACCCAACAACCCGACGTTCTCTGCAAAGGAACCATGAGCCGGGGCTTGATGCCTCTCAAGATCTCTTGATTAGCTCTTTCTGCTTGACCATTGGACTGTGGATGTGCCACTGATGAAACGTCGAGCCGGATGTGCTCCCGTTCGCAAAACTCTTTCATAGCACCTTTGGACAAATTGGTACCATCATCTGTGATAATACTGTGCGGAAAGCCAAACCGGAAAATCACCTTTTTGATGAATTGAACCGCCGTGGCCGCATCACACTTGCTAACAGGTTCTGCCTCCACCTACTTTGTAAACTTGTCAACCGCCACCAGGAGGTGGGTCTTCTTATCTTGGGACCTTTTGAAAGGCCCAACCATATCCAGCCCCCAAGTCGCAAACGGCCAAGTAATTGGAATCATTCTCAATTCTTGAGCCGGTACATGAGCACGTCTTGAAAACCTTTGGCAACCATCACATTGTCTGACTAGATCCTCCGCATCAGCATGAGCAGTTAACCAATAGAAGCCATGGCGAAACGCTTTAGCCACCAGAGACTTTGAGCCGGCGTGGTGACCACAATCTCCTTTGTGGATCTCACACAAAATTTCACGGCCTTCTTCAGGAGACATGCAGTGTTGAAAAGCTCCTGACACACTGCAATGATGTAACTCACCGTTGATAATAGCCATGGACTTGGATCGCCGGATTATCTGCCGGGCCAGAATCTCATCCTCTGGCAACTTGCCCCGGCTCTTGTACGCCAGATAAGGAAGCGTCCAATCCGGAATAACATGAAGAGCTGCCACCAATTGAGCCTCCGGATCAGGAATAGCCAAATCCTCTTCACCAGGGATCTTGACCGACGGGATGTGCAGCACATCCAGAAAAACATTGGGCGGGACCGGTTTGCGCTGAGAGCCCAGCCGGCTTAAAGCGTCCGCCGCTTCATTTTTCCGCCAGTCCACGTGGTCCACCTGGTAACCTCTGAAATAACCTGCAACAATATCCACCTCACGACGATATGCTGCCATGAGTGGGTCCTTGGAGTCCCAAGTGCCAGACACTTGCTGAGCCACAAGGTCCGAGTCACCGAAGCACTTAACTCGACTTAGATTCATCTCCTTAGCCATCCGGAGACCATGGAGCAAGGCTTCATACTCAGCTGCATTGTTAGTACAAGGGAACATTAAGCGGAGAACATAACAAAACTTATCACCTTGTGGGGAAGTTAATACGACTCCAGCCCCCGAGCCTTCCAATTGCCTGGATCCGTCAAAATGAATGGTCCAATACGTGTGATCCGGATTTTCTTCAGGTGCTTGCATTTCCGTCCAATCGTTGATGAAATCAACAAGTGCTTGAGATTTAACCGTTGTCCGAGGCACATACTTCAAACCGTACGGCCCCAGCTCTATAGCCCACTTCGCAATCCAGCCAGTTGCTTCCTGGTTCTGGATGATATCTCCCAAAGGAGCAGAACTGACCACCGTAATTGGGTGCCCTTGGAAGTATTGTTTAAGCTTCCGGCTTGCCATAAAAACTCCATACACCAGCTTCTGCCAATGCGGATACCTTTGCTTGGACTCGATTAGTACCTCGCTGATATAATAGACCGGACGTCGAACCGGATGCTCCTTACCTGCCTCCTTTCGTTCCACGACAATAGCCACGCTGACCGCCCGAACATTGGCAGCAACATATAGCAGCAACGGCTCCTTGTCAATGGGAGCGGCGAGCACCGGCGGATTGGCCAATTGCCGCTTTAAGTCCTCAAATGCTTCATCAGCGGCAGAACTCCAGACAAACTGATCCGTCTTTTTCAACATCTGATACAAAGGGATTGCCTTCTCACCAAGACGACTGATAAACCGGCTTAATGCCGCAATCCGGCCGGCCAGTCGTTGAACATCATTGATACACTTTGGTTTAGCCAGTGAGGTGATGGCCGTGATCTTCTCCGGATTAGCCTCAATTCCCCTGTTGGACACCAGAAAACCCAATAGCTGTTGGGGAACGTAGTAATTTCGAAAATTTTCCTACGCACACACAAGATCATGGTGATGCATAGCAACGAGAGGGGAGAGTATTGTCTACGTACCCTCGTAGACCGAAGCGGAAGCGTTGACGCAACGTAGAGGAAGTAGTCATACGTCTTCCCGGTCCGACCGATCCAAGCATTGTTACTCCGGCACCTCCGAGTTCTTGGCACACGTACAGCTCGATGACGCTCCCCGGGCTCCGATCCAGCAAAGCTTCGGGGATGAGTTCCGTCAGCACGACGGCGTGGTGACGATCTTGATGTTCTACCGTCCCAGGGCTTCGCCTAAGCGCTGCTACAATATGACCGAGGTGGAATATGGTGGAGGGGGGCACCGCACACGGCTAAGGAACGATCACGATGATCAACTTGTGTGTTCTAGGGTGCCCCCCTGCCCCCGTATATAAAGGAGCAAGAGGGAGGCCGGCCGGCCCTTGGGGTGCGCCAAGGAGAGGGGGGAGTCCTCCTCCTAGTGGGAGTAGGACTCCCCTTTCCTAGTCCAACTAGGAATAGAGAGGGGGAAGGAAAGAGAGGGAGAGGGAGAGGGAAAGGGGGGCCGCGCCCCCCTCCTAGTCCTATTCGGACTCCCCATGAGGGGGGGGGGCGCCACCTCCTGAGCTGCTGCCCTCTCTCTCTCCCCTCAGGCCCAATAAGGCCCATTACTTCCCCGGGGGGTTCCGGTAACCCCTCCGGCACTCCGGTTTTATCCGAAATCACCCGGAACAATTCCGGTGTCCGAATATAGTCATCCAATATATCGATCTTTATGTCTCGACCATTTCGAGACTCCTCATCATGTCCATGATCACATCCGGGACTCCGAACAACCTTCGATACATCAAAATACATAAACTCATAATGAAACTATCATCGTAACTTTAAGCGTGCGGACCCTACGGATCGAGAACAATGTAGACATGACCGAGACACGTCTTCGGTCAATAACCAATAGCGGGACCTGGATGCCCATATTGGCTCCTACATATTCTATGAAGATCTTTATCGGTCAGACCGCATAACAACATAGGTTGTTCCCTTTGTCATCGGTATGTTACTTGCCCGAGATTTGATCGTCGGTATCCAATACCTAGTTCAATCTCGTTACCGGCAAGTCTCTTTACTCGTTCCGTAATACATCATCCCGCAACTAACTCATTAGTTGCAATGCTTGCAAGGCTTAAGTGATGTGCATTACCGAGAGGGCCCAGAGATACCTCTCCGATGATCGGAGTGACAAATCCTAATCTCGAAATACGTCAACCCAACATGTACCTTTAGAGACACCTGTAGAGCACCTTTATAATCACCCAGTTACATTGTGACATTTGGTAGCACACAAAGTGTTCCTCCGGCACACGGGAGTTACATAATCTCATAGTCATAGGAAGATGTATAAGTCATGAAGAAAGCAATAGCAACATACTAAACGATCGGGTGCTAAGCTAATGGAATGGGTCATGTCAATCAGACCATTCAACTAATGATGTGACCCCGTTAATCAAATGACAACTATTTGTCAATGGTTAGGAAACATAACCATCTTTGATTAACGAGCTAGTCAAGTAGAGGCATACCAGTGACACTCTGTTTGTTTATATATTCACACATGTATTATGTTTCCGGTTAATACAATTCTAGCATGAATAATAAACATTTATCATGATATATGAGGAAATAAATAATAACTTTATTATTGCCTCTAGGGCCTATTTCCTTCAGTCTCCCACTTGCACTAGAGTCAATAATCTAGATTACACAGTAATGATTCTAACACCCATGGAGCCTTGGTGCTGATCATGTTTTGCTCGTGGAAGAGGCTTAGTCAACGGGTCTGCTACATTCAGATCCGTATGTATCTTGCAAATCTCTATGTCTCCCACCTGGACTAGATCTCGGATGGAATTGAAGCGTCTCTTGATGTGCTTGGTTCTTTTGTGAAATCTGGATTCCTTTGCCAAGGCAATTGCACCAGTATTGTCACAAAAGATTTTCATTGGACCCGATGCACTAGGTATGACACCTAGATCGGATATGAACTCCTTCATCCAGACTCCTTCGTTTGCTGCTTCCGAAGCAGCTATGTACTCTGCTTCACATGTAGATCCCGCCACGACGCTTTGTTTAGAACTGCGCCAACTGACAGCTCCACCGTTTAATGTAAACACGTATCCGGTTTGCGATTTAGAATCGTAGGGATCAGTGTCAAAGCTTGCATCAACGTAACCATTTACGATGAGCTCTTTGTCACCTCCATATACGAGAAACATATCCTTAGTCCTTTTCAGGTATTTCAGGATGTTCTTGACCGCTGTCCAGTGATCCACTCCTGGATTACTTTGGTACCTCCCTGCTAAACTTATAGCAAGGCACACATCAGGTCTGGTACACAGCATTGCATACATGATAGAGCCTATGGCTGAAGCATAGGGAACATCTTTCATTTTCTCTCTATCTTCTGCAGTGGTCGGGCATTGAGTCTGACTCAACTTCACACCTTGTAACACAGGCAAGAACCCTTTCTTTGCTTGATCCATTTTGAACTTCTTCAAAATCTTGTCAAGGTATGTGCTTTGTGAAAGTCCAATTAAGCGTCTTGATCTATCTCTATAGATCTTTATGCCTAATATGTAAGCAGCTTCACCGAGGTCTTTCATTGAAAAACTCTTATTCAAGTATCCGTTTATGCTATCCAGAAATTCTATATCATTTCCAATCAGTAATATGTCATCCACATATAATATCAGAAATGCTACAGAGCTCCCACTCACTTTCTTGTAAATACAGGCTTCTCCGAAAGTCTTGTATAAAACCAAATGCTTTGATCACACTATCAAAGCGTTTATTCCAACTCCGAGAGTCTTGCACCAGTCCATAAATGGATCGCTGGAGCTTGCACACTTTGTTAGCTCCCTTTGGATCGACAAAACCTTCCGGTTGCATTATATACAACTCTTCTTCCAGAAATCCATTCAGGAATGCAGTTTTGACATCCATCTGCCAAATTTCATAATCATAAAATGCGTCAATTGCTAACATGATTCGGACAGACTTAAGCATCGCTACGGGTGAGAAGGTCTCATCGTAGTCAACCCCTTGAACTTGTCGAAAACCTTTTGCGACAAGTCGAGCTTTGTAGACAGTAATATTACCGTCAGCATCAGTCTTCTTCTTGAAGATCCATTTATTCTCAATTGCTTGCCGATCATCGGGAAAAGTCAACCAAAGTCCATACTTTGTTCTCATACATGGATCCCATCTCAGATTTCATGGCTTCAAGCCATTTTGCGGAATCTGGGCTCACCATCGCTTCTCCATAATTCGTAGGTTCATCATGATCTAGCAGCATGATTTCCAGAACAGGATTACCGTACCACTCTGGCGCGGTTCTCACTCTGGTTGATCTACGAGGTTCAGTAGTATCTTGTCCTGAAGTTTCATGATCATTATCATTAGCTTCCTCACTAATTGGTGTAGGTGTCGCAGAAACAGTTTTCTGTGATGTACTACATTCCAATAAGGGAACAGGTATAGTTACCTCATCAAGTTCTACTTTCCTCCCACTCACATCTTTCGAGAGAAACTCCTTCTCCAGAAAGTTTCCGAATTTAGCTACAAAAGTTTTGCCTTCGGATCTGTGATAGAAGGTGTATCCAATAGTTTCCTTTGGATATCCTATGAAGACACATTTCTCCGATTTGGGTTCGAGCTTATCAGGTTGAAGCTTTTTCACATAAGCATCGCAGCCCCAAACTTTCAGAAATGACAACTTTGGTTTCTTGCCAAACCATAGTTCATAAGGCGTCGTCTCAACGGATTTCGATGGTGCCCTATTCAACGTGAATGCGGCCGTCTCTAAAGCATAACCCCAAAACGATAGCCGTATATCAGTAAGAGACATCATAGATCGCACCATATCTAGTAAAGTACGATTACGACGTTCGGACACACCATTACGCTGTGGTGTTCCGGGTGGCGTGAGTTGCGAAACTATTCCGCATAGCTTCAAATGTACACCAAACTCGTAACTCAAATATTCTCCTCCACGATCAGATCGTAGAAACTTTATTTTCTTGTTACGATGATTTTCAACTTCACTCTAAAATTCTTTGAACTTTTCAAATGTTTCAGACTTATGTTTCATTAAGTAGATATACCCATATCTGCTTAAGTCATCTGTGAAGGTGAGAAAATAACGATATCCGCCACGAGCCTCAATATTCATCGGACCACATACATCTGTATGTATGATTTCCAACAAATCTGTTGCTCTCTCCATAGTACCGGAGAACGGTGTTTTAGTCATCTTGCCCATGAGGCACGGTTCGCAAGTACCAAGTGATTCATAATCAAGTGGTTCCAAAAGTCCATCAGTATGGAGTTTCTTCATGCGCTTTACACCAATATGACCTAAACGGCAGTGCCACAAATAAGTTGCACCATCATTATCAACTCTGCATCTTTTGGCTTCAACATTATGAATATGTGTATCACTACTATCGAGATTCAATAAGAATAGACCACTCTTCAAGGGTGCATGACCATAAAAGATATTACTCATATAAATAGAACAACCATTATTCTCTGATTTAAATGAATAACCGTCTCGCATTAAACAAGATCCAGATATAATGTTCATGTTCAACGCTGGCACCAAATAACAATTATTTAGGTCTAATACTAATCCCGAAGGTAGATGTAGAGGTAGCGTGCCGACCGCGATCACATCGACTTTGGAACCGTTTCCCACGCGCATCGTCACCTCGTCCTTAGCCAATCCTCGCTTAATCCGTAGTCCCTGTTTCGAGTTGCAAATATTAGCAACAGAACCAGTATCAAATACCCAGGTGCTACTGCGAGCATTAGTAAGGTACACATCAATAACATGTGTATCACATATACCTTTGTTCACCTTGCCATCCTTCTTATCCGCCAAATACTTGGGGCAGTTCCGTTTCCAGTGACCAGTCTGCTTGCAGTAGAAGCACTCAGTTTCAGGCTTAGGTCCAGACTTGGGTTTCTTCTCTTGAGCAGCAACTTGCTTGTCGTTCTTCTTGAAGTTCCCCTTCTTCTTCCCTTTGCCCTTTTTCTTGAAACTAGTGGTCTTGTTGACCATCAACACTTGATGCTCCTTTTTGATTTCTACCTCCACAGCTTTCAGCATTGCGAAGAGCTCGGGAATAGTCTTATTCATCCCTTGCATATTATAGTTTATCACGAAGCTCTTGTAGCTTGGTGGCAGTGATTGGAGAATTCTGTCAATGACGCAATCATCTGGAAGATTAACTCCCATCTGAATCAAGTGATTATTATACCCAGACATTTTGAGTATATGCTCACTGACAGAACTGTTCTCCTCCATCTTGCAGCTATAGAACTTATTGGAGACTTCATATCTCTCAATCCGGGCATTTGCTTGAAATATTAAATTCAACTCCTGGAACATCTCATATGCTCCATGACGTTCAAAACGTCGTTGAAGTCCCGATTCTAAGCCGTAAAACATGGCACACTGAACTATCGAGTAGTCATCAGCTTTGCTCTGCCAACCGTTCATAACATCTGGTGTTGCTCCAGCAGCAGGCCTGGCACCCAGCGGTGCTTCCAGGACGTAATTCTTTTGTGCAGCAATGAGGATAATCCTCAAGTTACGGACCCAGTCCATGTAATTGCTACCATCATCTTTCAACTTTGCTTTCTCAAGGAACGCATTAAAATTCAACGGAACAATAGCACGGGCCATCTATCTACAATCAAACATACATAAGCAAGATACTATCAGGTACTAAGTTCATGATAAATTTAAGTTCAATTAATCAAATTACTTAAAGAACTCCCACTTAGATAGACATCTCTCTAATCCTCTAAGTGATCACGTGATCCAAATCAACTAAACCATGTCCGATCATCACGTGAGATGGAGTAGTTTCATTGGTGAACATCGCTATGTTGATCATATCTACTATATGATTCACGCTCGACCTTTCGGTCTCCGTGTTCCGAGGCCATATCTGCATATGCTTGGCTCGTCAAGTATAACCTGAGTATTCCGCGTGTGCAACTGTTTTGCACCCGTTGTATTTGAACGTAGAGCCTATCACACCCGATCATCACGTGGTGTCTCAGCACGAAGAACTTTCGCAACGGTGCATACTCAGGGAGAACACTTCTTGATAATTTTAGTGAGAGATCATCTTATAATGCTACCGTCAACAAAGGAAGATAAGATGCATAAAAGATAAACATCACATGCAATCAATATAAGTGATATGATATGGCCATCATCATCTTGTGCCTGTGATCTCCATCTCCGAAGCACCGTCATGATCCCCATCGTCACCGGCGCGACACCTTGATCTCCATCGTAGCATCGTTGTCGTCTCGCCAATTTTATGCTTCCACGACTATCGCTACCGCTTAGTGATAAAGTAAAGCATTACAGCGCGATTGCATTGCATACAATAAACCGACAACCATATGGCTCCTGCCAGTTGCCGATAACTCGGTTACAAAACTTGATCATCTCATACAATAAAATTTAGCATCATGTCTTGACCATATCACATGACAACATGCCCTGCAAAAACAAGTTAGACGTCCTCTACTTTGTTTGTTGCAAGTTTTACGTGGCTGCTACGGGCTTAAGCAAGAACCAATCTTACCTACGCATCAAAACCACAACGATAGTTTGTCAAGTTAATGCCGTTTTAACCTTCGCAAGGACCGGGCGTAGCCACACTCGGTTCAACTAAAGTTGGAGAAACAGTCACCCGCAAGCCACATATGTGCAAAGCACGTCGGGAGAACCAGTCTCGCGTAAGCGTACGCGTAATGTCGGTCCGGGCCGCTTCATCCAACAATACTGCCGAACCAAAGTATGACATGCTGGTAGGCAGTATGACTTATATCGCCCACAACTCACTTGTGTTCTACTCGTGCATATAACATCAAACCATAAAACCTAGGCTCGGATGCCACTGTTGGGGAACGTAGTAATTTCAAAAAAATTCCTACGCACACGCGAGATCATGGTGATGCATAGCAACGAGAGGGGAGAGTATTGTCTATGTATCCTCGTAGACCGAAGCGGAAGCGTTGACGCAACGTAGAGGAAGTAGGCGTACGTCTTCCCGGTCCGACCGATCCAAGCACCGTTACTCCGGCACCTCCGAGTTCTTGGCACATGTACAGCTCGATGACGCTCCCCGGGCTCCGATCCAGCAAAGCTTCGGTGATGAGTTCCGTCAGCACGACGGCGTGGTGACGATCTTGATGTTCTACCGTCGCAGGGCTTCGCCTAAGCGCTGCTACAATATGACCGAGGTGGAATATGGTGGAGGGGGGCACCGCACACGGCTAAGGAACGATCACGATGATCAACTTGTGTGTTCTAGGGTGCCCCCCTGCCCCCGTATATAAAGGAGCAAGGGGGAGGCCGGCCGGCCCTTGGGGCGCGCCAAGGAGAGGGGGGAGTCCTCCTCCTAGTGGGAGTAGGACTCCCCTTTCCAAGTCCAACTAGGAATAGAGAGGGGGAAGGAAAGAGAGGGAGAGGGAGAGGGAAAGGGGGGCCGCGCCCCCTCCTAGTCCAATTCGGACTCCCCATGAGGGGGGGCGCGCCACCTCCTGGGCTGCTGCCCTCTCTCTCCCCTCAGGCCCAATAAGGCCCATTACTTCCCCGGGGGGTTCCGGTAACCCCTCCCGCACTCCGGTTTTATCCGAAATCACCCGGAACAATTCCGGTGTCCGAATATAGTCGTCCAATATATCGATCTTTATCTCTCGACCATTTCGAGACTCCTCGTCATGTCCATGATCACATCTGGGACTTCAAACAACCTTCGGTACATCAAAATAAATAAACTCATAATGAAACTATCATCGTAACTATAAGCGTGCGGACCCTACGGTTCGAGAACAATGTAGACATGACCGAGACACGTCTCCGGTCAATAACCAATAGCGGGACCTGGATGACCATTTTGGCTCCTACATATTCTACAAAGATCTTTATCGGTCAGACCGCATAACAACATACGTTGTTCCCTTTGTCATCGGTATGTTACTTGCCCGAGATTCGATCGTCGGTGTCCAATACCTAGTTCAATCTCGTTACCGGCAAGTCTCTTTACTCGTTCCGTAATACATCATCCCGCAACTAACTCATTAGTTGCAATGCTTGCAAGGCTTAAGTGATGTGCATTACCGAGAGGGCCTAGAGATACCTCTCCGACGATCGGAGTGACAAATCATAATCTCGAAATACGTCAACCCAACATGTACCTTTGGAGACACCTGTAGAGCACCTTTATAATCACCCAGTTATGTTGTGACGTTTGGTAGCACACAAAGTGTTCCTCCGGCACACGGGAGTTACATAATCTCATAGTCATAGGAACATGTATAAGTCATGAAGAAAGCAATAGCAACATACTAAACGATCGGGTGCTAAGCTAATGGAATGGGTCATGTCAATCAGATCATTCAACTAATGATGTGACCCCGTTAATCAAATGACAACTTTTTGTCCATGGTTAGGAAACATAACCATCTTTGATTAACGAGCTAGTCAAGTAGAGGCATACTAGTGACACTCTGTTTGTTTATATATTCACACATGTATTATGTTTCCGGTTAATACAATTCTAGCATGAATAATAAACATTTATCATGATATATGAGGAAATAAATAATAACTTTATTATTGCCTCTAGGGCATATTTCCTTCAATAGCTTGCCCGTCGGTACACCAAAAACACACTTGTCTGGATTAAGCATCATCTTGTATGTCCTCAAGTTATCAAAAGTTTCCTTCAAATCATCAATCAAAGTCTCCTTCTCCCTAGACTTAACCACGATATCATCCACATAAGCATGTACATTACGGCCAATCTGCTTGTGAAGACAATTTTGTACACACCGTTGATAAGTTGCCTGGGCAGTCTTGAGCCCGAAGGGCATAGACACGTAGCAGAAGGCTCCAAAGGGAGTTATAAATGTCGTCTTCTCCTGGTCCTTAACTGCCATTTTGATCTGATGATAGCGAGAATATGCATTCAAAAAACTTAAACGCTCACAGCCCGCCGTAGCATCAATAATTTGATCAATATGGGGGAGGGCAAAAGGATCTGCTAGACAAGATTTATTAAGAGCTGTGTAATCCACACACATGCGCCAGGTGCCGTTTTTCTTGAGGACCAGTACCGGATTGGCAAGCCACTCAGGGTGAAAGACTTCGACAATAAAGCCAGCTGCTAAGAGCCTGGCTACCTCTTCTCCAATCGCCTTGCATCTTTCTTCGTTAGACCGGCAGAGGAACTGTTTCACCGGTTTATATTTAGGATCCACATTAAGGGTGTGCTCAGTGAGTTGCCTCAGTACACCTGGCATGTCAGAGGGCTTCCATGCAAAAATGTCCCGATTCTCATGGATGAACTCGATGAGCGCGCTTTCCTATTTTGGATCCAAGTTGGCACTGATGCTGAACTGCTTGGACGAATCGCCAGGTACGAAGTCAACAAGCTTAGTTCCTGCTGCCGATTTGAACTTCAGGGCCGGATCATGCTCCGTAGTTGGCTTTTTTAACGGAGTCATGCCCGCCGGATCAACATTGTCCTTATAGTACTTTAACTCCTCGGTGGCACAAACCGACTCTGCATAAGCCGCATCTCCTTCCTCGCACTCCAAAGCGATTTTGCGGCTTCCGTGAACCGTTATTGTCCCCCTGTGACCCGGCATCTTGAGCTGCAAATACACATAACAGGGTCGTGCCATAAACTTGGCGTAAGCCGGTCGCCCAAACAGGGCGTGATATGGACTCTGGATTTTCATCACTTCAAACGTCAATGTCTCTGACCTGGAATCATGGTCATCCCGAAAGGCCACTTCTAGAGCTATCTTACCAACGGGATACGCTGATCTGCCAGGCACTACACCATGGAATACTGTATTAGACGGTTTGAGATTCTTATCTGTTAGTCCCATACGACGGAAGGTCTCATAGTACAGGATGTTAATGCTGCTCCCTCCATCCATGAGCACCTTGGTGAACTTGTAACCTCCCACCTGAGGCGCCACCACCAGAGCCAACTGACCCTGATTATCGACCTGGGGAGGGTGATCCTCTCTGCTCCATATGATGGGCTGTTCAGACCAACGTAGATAACGGGGTATGGCCGGTTCAACAGAGTTGACCGCCCGCCTCTGAACCTTCCGGTCTTGCTTGTCCAAGCTAGTGGTGAATACATGGTACTGCCCACTACTCAGCTGCTTTGGGTTGCTCTGGTAACCTGACTGTTGCTGCTGTTGGTTGTAACCACCCTGGTTGTTCTGACTATTTTGACCATTATGTCCGCCCGGATTACCATTGAATCCTGAACCGGAACTTCCTCCACCGTAACCCGGCCCGGATCCTGAGCCACCGCCAGATTCGTGATCAGGCTGGAAATTATTAGAATTCTTGAACTCCTGCATAATAAAGCAATCCTTCCAAAGGTGGTTTGCTGGCACCTCCTTCGTCCCATGTCTTGGACAGGGCTGGCTTAGCAGATAGTTTAGGCGGTTTGGGTTAGGGTTGGGTGCTCCATTACGATTTTTCGGTCTACCCTTGCGTCGCTGGCCATTGTCTTGTGCGTTGGTATTAGCCACAAAGTCCATGTTACCATCCGCTTTACGCTTGCCTCCACCACCGTTGCCTGCCCAGTGATGATGCTGACCTTTGGAGCTGCTGTTCTTCTTCCCTTTTCCTGTCTTGTCATCATCAGATTCGGGATCCTTTGTACTATCAGAATCAGCATATTTCACCAAAGCGGCCATGAGGGTCCCCATGTCGGTGCAATGACGCTTCATCCGTCCCAACTTTAGCTTCAGGGGCCCAAACCGGCAATTGCCTTCTAGGGTTAATACTGCAGTGTCGGCGTTGATGCGGTCTGAGGAGTGCAACACTTGTGAAACCCGGCGCACCCAATGAGTCGTTGATTCTCCTTCCTCCTGGACGCATGCAGCTAAGTCTACTATCGACATAGGCTGTTTATAGGTATCCTTGAAATTGCTGATAAACCGGGCTCGTAACTGGGCCCATGAACTGATAGAATTAGCCGGCAAGCTTTTTAACCAAGTACGGGCCGTTCCTTCGAGCATCATGGTGAAGTATTTTGCATACGCCGCGTCATCCACATCAAGCATCTCCATGGCCATCTCATAGCTCTCCACCCATGTCTCTAGAGGTTGATCCGCCGTGTAATTCGGTACCTTGCGCGGGCCTTTGAAATCCTTGGGCAGGCGCACGTTGCGTAAAGCGGGGATAAGGCAAGGCACCCCCAAAGAACTAGAAGTAACACCGGGTTCAGTCAATGTGGTTGTACGAACCGGCGTGAGCTGCCGAGCCTGATGCTGTGCGGCTAACTCGGCCTCCCTGCGCGCGCGGGCCTGGTCCACCATTCCCTGAGCGTTATCAGCACCACCCGCCGGGTTGTTGTCATGGGGTGCTCCCCGTCGTTCGTTACTCGACACTGCCGGTACATCCATATGTCTGCTATAGCTTCGGCTTGGACGGGGGGTCGAGTGGATCCGGTCGCGGCTGTACGAGTACGCTTCCTGTTGGACCAAAGCTGTCCTCATAAGTTCCTTGACCCGTCGCGTCTCTACTGCCTGCGGCGAGTCACCTTAAATTGGAATGGCCTCCAGCTGTGCAGCAGCGGTGACAAGATTGTCCATTGGGTTGGAGTAGTGACCCGGAGCTGTTAAAGCAGCCTGAGGTATAACGGTGTTTTGATGAGGCGGGTCCATCTGACGAGGCTGAACCGGTGCGCCGGTCCCAGGGGCTTCTGCCCGGTTTCTCTCCAGCGGATTGCCGGCTCTTGGTCCTAGAGTGTTGAAAAGGTCTCTGGCCTCGAAAACCGGAGGTAAACGGGATTGGCGCTTCCTCCTCATGACTTCATGCGACGCGCTCTGGTCCAACATAAGCCTGTAGGCTTGTGCGTCTAAAGCGGCGTACTCTGCGGCCATCCTGGTATCCTCAGCCGCCAGATCCGCCTTGGCCTGGGTGATCTGTTCCTTTACTTTTGCAATCTCCGCATTGTGAACGTCCTAATCCGGCGGATTAACTTCCGCCATAAGCACAGCCAACGCATCAAATAGCTCTGATAGAACCTGAGCCGGCGGGCGCACGGGGTCTCCTGCCCCAGCAGCCGTCGCTGCTACTGAACCGAAGATTGTTGCCGCAGCCGTCGAAGAATAAAGCGCTGCTTGTGTTCTGGCCATGAGCATTCCAACCCGGTTGGGCAGATCAGAGGGGTCCGGAATACTGTCGCCATCGGAACAGCCCCCAATCCGGCCATCTTGTAGCTGATAAAGAGATTCGGTTTCTCCGGTCGAAGACTCGTCATCGGAACAAACGACGGTCGCGCCACGAAATTCCGATCTGCCCTCATAACTTCCTCCATGGATGACTCCCACGAAGGCACGCTTCACTGCCGGTTTAACCCGGGCGGATCGCGCACGCTGAGCCATCTCGATGAGGTCGGTGCAGATGTCCGGCTCAGGGCCCGGTTCACCGATCTTGCCAATGAAAACGTGAATGCCACCAAAGGGGACCCGGTACCCGTACTCAATTGAGCCAGCCTCGGGGCCCCAGCCTGCGTCGTCGATGTAGAGCTTGCCGCGACGACTCTTAGTCATCCGGCCTACAGCGTAGCCCTCCAGTCCTTCAAAGCGGCCCTCCAAGAACCGGAAACCATCGTGCGATAGCCCCACGGTGGGCGCCAACTGTCGTGGTTTTCTCACGGCAGATGTCCTAGAGAAAGGACTTAGTCGTGGAGCCATCGCGACGGGTTAGCTTGAATGGGTTAAAGCGGACATAGGGACGCAAGAGAGTTTATACTAGTTCGGCCCCTTCGATGAAGGTAAAAGCCTACGTCTAGTTGTGACGGAATTGATGGGGTTTCGATGACTAGGGAGCAAATAAGCTTCGCCTATGTCTCGAGTTGTTGTCTCTTGTCCTTGAACCGTCGCCGGGTCGTCCCCTTATATACACGGGTGACACCCGTCGGTTCACAGAGTCCCAACACCGGTCGATATTCATATCCGGTTTGGTCTCTCCTTATTCCTAGCTTACAATACAAGTTTATATACAAATTCCGGTTTACAGCTACAAGTCTTGAACCGGCTACGGGCCTTAGGCCCTCATCTGCCTTCTTGGGCTTTATCACTTCTGGAACTACTGATGAAGTTGATCCGGCCCAGATAGGCCGGTTTACGCCCAGTAGTAATATCCCCAACACTTTGGGTGTTAGTCACATGGGGATGTGACCTTGAGTGTTAATCACATAGCGATGTGAACTGGATTATTGACTCTAGTGCAAGTGGGAGACTGTTGGAAATATGCCCTAGAGGCAATAATAAATTAGTTATTATCATATTTCCTTGTTCATGATAATCGTTTATTATCCATGCTAGAATTGTATTGTTAGGAAACTCAGATACATGTGTGGATACATAGACAACACCATGTCCCTAGTAAGCCTCTAGTTGACTAGCTCGTTGATCAATAGATGGTTACGGTTTCCTGACCATGGACATTGGATGTCGTTGATAACGGGATCACATCATTAGGAGAATGATGTGATGGACAAGACCCAATCCTAAGCCTAGCACAAAGATCGGGTAGTTCGTATGCTAAAGCTTTTCTAATGTCAAGTATCATTTCCTTCGACCATGAGATTGTGCAACTCCCGGATACCGTAGGAGTGCTTTGGGTGTGCCAAACGTCACAACGTAACTGGGTGGCTATAAAGGTACACTACAGGTATCTCCGAAAGTGTCTGTTGGGTTGGCACGAATCGAGACTGGGATTTGTCACTCCGTGTAAACGGAGAGGTATCTCTGGGCCCACTCGGTAGGACATCATCATAATGTGCACAATGTGATCAAGGAGTTGATCACGGGATGATGTGTTACGAAACGAGTAAAAGAGACTTGCCGGTAACGAGACTGAACCAGGTATCGGGATACCGACGATCGAATCTCGGGCAAGTATCGTACCGCTAGACAAAGGGAATTGTATACAGGATTGATTAAGTCCTTGACATCGTGGTTCATCCGATGAGATCATCGTGGAGCATGTGGGAGCCAACATGGGTATCCAGATCCCGCTGTTGGTTATTGACTGGAGAGTTGTCTCGGCCATGTCTGCATGACTCCCAAACCCGTAGGGTCTACACACTTAAGGTTCGATGACGCTAGGGTTATAGGGAAAGTATGTATGCGGTTACCGAATGTTGTTCGGAGTCCCGGATGAGATCCCGGACGTCACGAGGAGTTCCGGAGTGGTCCGGAGGTAAAGATTGATATATAGGAAGTATGGTTTTGGCCACCGGAAGTGTTCCGGGCATCACCGGTAGTGTACCGGGACCACCGGAGGGGTCCGGGGGTCCACCGGGAGGGGCCACCAGTCCCGGAGGCTTGCGTGGGCCTTAAGTGGGAAGGGACCAGCCCCTATGTGGGCTGGGGCGCCTCCCACCAAGGCCCAAGGCGTCCTCAAGAGGAGAGGGGGCAAACCCTAGGCACAGATGGGCCCTAAGGCCCACCCTAGGTGCGCCCCCCTCTCTCTGCCCCTTGGCCGCCTCCTAGATGGAATCTGGGGGCTGCCGCCACCCCTAGGAAGGGAACCCTAGGTGGGGGCGCAGCCCCTCCCCTCCCCCTATATATACTTGAGGTTTGGGGCTGCCCAACACATGTGATTTGCTCTCCCTGTTGGCGCAGCCCTACCCCTCTCCCTCCTCGTCTCTCGTAGTGCTTGGCGAAGCCCTGCTGGAGTCCCGCGCTCCTCCACCACCACCACGCCGTCGTGCTGCTGCTGGATGGAGTCTTCCCCAACCTCTCCTTCTCCCCTTGCTGGATCAAGGCGTAGGAGACGTCACCGGGCTGTACGTGTGTTGAACACGGAGGTGCCGTCCGTTCGGCACTAGGATCATCGGTGATTTGGATCACGACGAGTACGACTCCATCAACCCCGTTCACTTGAACGCTTCCGCTTAGCGATCTATAAGGATATGTAGATGCACTCTCCTTCCCCTCGTTGCTAGATTACTCCATAGATTGATCTTGGTGATGCGTAGAAAATTTTGATTTTCTGCTACGTTCGCCAACACCACCTCCACCCACTTGGCCGGAGGAGGCCTACTCGTGGACGGGCCAGTACCGCGAGTGGGTGAGCGCGTCTCCCGTCTACTTCGCCGCGACGCCGGAGGAAGAGGCCGCCCACCTCGAGCGATGGAAGGAGCACTGGCTCCGTCAGGAGCAGGGCGACGGCGAGGAGCAGATGCGCTACGAGGCCATGCTCCAATGCGACCCAGAGGCGCTCCGGCTTGAGGAGGAGGAGGAGGAGGAGCGCGCGCGGCTTGCCGCAATGCCGCCGCCCCAGCAGACGCCGGAGGAGGCTGCCCTGGTAGCGTACCAGGCGGCGTTCGGGTGGGCTGGCCCTGCACCGATCTTCATCAACCTCACCGACGACGGTGACGTCGGGGGCAAGGGCAAGGGCAAGGCCGACGACGTCTAGGGCAGCGTGCGGGGCGGCAGCAGGCGGGCGCAGACTTTTTTAATATTTTTATTTAATGTTTATTAGATGTAGGTGGACTTTGGCGGGCGTTTGACCAGCCACTTTTATGTTTAATTATGTTTATTTCGTGCAACTTGTTTTTTTTCCACGCCGCAACATTTGGGTCGGCATCCCCGTTGGGCGGTCAAGCCGATCTATTTTAAAATGCGGACGCCGGCGTCCACCTGATCGGCTTAAACGGACAAAAAACGGACAAAGCGCGCGTCCGTTTGGGTCGTCTCATTGGAGTTGCTCTTAGATTTCGATTGTACTGGAGTATTACCTAAAGTACTCATTCGGCTTAAAACGTCTACCCTGCCGGTTTGCTGCTGAAACCAAAGAGAGAAAATTAGCGATGGATGACGGCCCATTCCATCCGAAACAGCCAAGGAAGAGGAGCCACCTGCGCCCTAGGCGTGGCAGCCAGTAGCAAATGGTGAGAGAGAGAGAGAGAAGAGCCTGGCAGCGTACAGTCGAGCGAGCGTATTTCCGGCAGCCAAGTTGGAATCCAGCTGTTGTGCACAACACAACCAACACGCATGCCGATGCGTGAGTGACACCAGCAGCTGGAGCTGGAGCTGGAGCACGTACTACTACACCAGTAGTAGGAGTACGTTCGTGCATACGCGCCAACACAGACAGACACAGACACTGCCTCCCCCCTTCCTTCCACCGCTCCCGCTTTTCCCCGGCCCCAGCCGAGCCGAGCTGCTCGCTCCTGCTGGTAAACAGCACGCCGGCCCGGCCGTAGTGCACCACTCGCGATGACTCATGGCCTGGGCGGGCTCGCATCATTGCACCGCAGCCGCAGCGCACCGGCGAGCAAGAAACAGAGCAAGAGAAGAGAGAGGGGGTCGTCGTCGTGGTGGAACGGTAGTGGCAGACCATGGCACGCCCATTGAAGTGGCCTGGCTCTGTGCTTGCCGACGGCGCAATTCCCGAGGCCCTCAATCCCCTCTCCGGTGACCGTTTCGTCCTTATTTTAACATGTTCGCGCCCTACTACGAGTGTGCGTGCAACCATAGTTTAATCCTTTCAAAACCAGTAAAAGCAGTAGCTTAGGGTTCAACGTAGCACGTCTAGCACTCCTTCCGTCCGTTCCTTCAAAGAATTAGCTTAACTCCACCGCGCGACTCTAAACGGACGTCTGTTTTGTCCGGTTTCTGTCCCTTTGAGTAGGGATTTGGGGTCGTATTTGGACCTGTCCTGAGATGCGGTGGCCGTGCGCCCAGCGCGCGGCCGCATCCTTTTGCCCTATCCTTTTGCCCTATCCTGTCCGTCAGGGCCAATAAATGCCCAAATTTACATTAAAACTACTTTCGAACCTAAATATTTGTCTCAAAATTAAAATAGTTTTACAACCCAATTGAAATTGTCTTTAATAAAATAGTTTTACAATCAAATCGAAATTGTCTTGACTAAATATAAAATGGAGAAATACATCTATTGATTGCCAATGTGATCCCACACGTGCTCAACCAAATCATTTTGAAGATTCACATGAGTGTGCCAATCACGCATCTCACGGTGTAATTGGGCAAACTGTTCAAATATGGCCGGGTCTTGGTGCAGGGGCTCAATATTTTCACCTTGATAATCAAATCCTTGGTCGAAGATACTCTCATCCCGCTCGTCCTCGACGATCATGTTGTGCATGATCACACAAGCAGTCATCACCTCCCAAAGCTTCCCTTCATCCCATGACAGTGCAGGGTTTCGAACGATACCCCACCGGGATTGAAGCACACCAAAAGCACGTTCGACATCCTTTCTAACACTCTCTTGCATTTGGGCAAATCTTTTTCTCTTCTCACCTTGAGGTTTCGAGATTGTCTTCACAAAAGTTGACCACTGAGGATATATACCATCTGCTAGATAGTATCCCTTGTTGTAATGGTGGCCGTTGATCTCAAAGTTGACAGGTGGGGAGTGGCCTTCTGCAAGCCTCGCGAAGACTGGAGAACGTTGCAGCACGTTGATATCATTGTGAGAACCCGCCATACCGAGGAAGCTGCCGTTGAATATGGTCGTGAACGACCAGTGCAGCCACCACAAGATCGTCATCATCCGACGACGAATCGTCCGATGAACAATGGAAGTGATGGAAGAAAAACTCGTCTCCACTGTCCATACCTTTGTTGGAAAAATGTCGAACACCTTGCAGTCGTGGTGGAGGAAGAGGCCGCGATGATCACCTCGACGCAGTAGGGGTGGTTGCCGGCCGGCTACTGGCCGCTCTGGAGCTCTCGTCGGCCAGCAGGGGTGGTATGTCGCCGGCGGTCGTGTCCCCTCTGCCACCGGCAAAGACGGCGACGGCCAAACCTCCTCCAACCGACGGCCAAAACTACGGCGAAAGCGCGGGCGTGGTGGCAGCCATGTCGAGACGTGGTTTGGCATGGACGGCCGGGAGGCTGCGCGGTGAGGAGGCGGCCGGAGAAAAGCGGCGGCGCCGCCGGCGGGGCGGGGCGGGGAGAGAGGGTAAAAGCGTTGGGAGCGGAGGGACTGCTAGTGTCCCCGACAGGCGGGCCACGGGGGGACAAGGGCGTGCGTCGAGGCCGTCCGCGCGCGTCCGTTTCACCCCAAACCGAGCGCAAGTTTGGGCTGGGGATGGGTCGAAAACGGACAGAATCCAGATATTTGTCCGTTTGAGACCGCGCGTTGGGCCGCGATATTCGTCCGTTTTACCCTAAACGAACGCACCCAGACAAGATAGGGTCGCGCGGTGGAGTTGACCTTAGCTCTCCAACAAAATCGAACATGCCTGTGTTTGACATGTTTATAGAAAGATTGTCTATCCTCCATAATAAAACACATGTGTATCATTAGAACCAGCATGAAGCATATTTTGTACTTTATTTATTTGGAATTTACATGTCGATAGTTTATTATTCACAATAATGTATACGTTGTTTTCTTCTTCGAATCGGATTTGGTCTTATTTGATCAAATAAATGAGTTCGTAGACTAAATAATCCCAGTCTGAATTGTTGGTCTAAAACATGCATTTAGTTTGAATTAATAAACTAATAGCACATTTTCCTCAAACATATGTATGTTTGACTTTTGCATAGCCTACTATGCGCTACATTGTGAAATGAAGGAAATACTCCATCCGGTTTTTTTACTCCGCATATTAGATTTGTCTGAAGTCAAACAGGTCTAAGTTTGACCAAATTTATATTAAAAAATATTAACATCTATAATACCTAATAAATATAATATGAAAATATATTCCAAGATAGTTCTAATGATGTTGGTGTTGTTATGTGAATGTTAATAATTTTTTGTATAAACTTGGTCAAACTTTGAAGAGTTTGACTTGAGCCAAACCTAATATGCAAAGTAAAAAAGACCGGAGGGAGTATTTCGGAGTGACTTCATGAATATACTAATGCAGAAAAAATATTTGTCTCCATTTCAAAATAAATAAATATCAGATGGTAAACTTGATGATGCACTACTTGGCGCGTGCCATACGACCTAGTAATCTTAGAGTATGACCGTATGAGCATCTTTGATGCCGATGCAGAAAATAAACAAGTAAGATAAAATAAACCCTCCGTCGTCTAGAAGATGGACTTGATGATTCTTCGAATTTTACAGAAAACTAGAAACACATAAGTTCCCATGTACTCCCTCCAGCCCTTTTTACTGCGCATACAAGATTTGGGACAAGTCAAACTTTGCAATGTTTGGCCATATTTGTATAAATATCAACATCTATATAAAAAAAACTATATCTACGATCCATGATGAATCTAATGTTATTAATTTAGTATTGTGAATGATGATACTTTTTCTTATAGGTTTAGTCAAATTAGAGATATCTTGACTTCCTACAAAACTAATGTGCAGACTAGAAGGACTGCAGGGAGTACAAGAATGTTTATATGCACAATTTCCGAAGTATATTTTGCAAGATTTTGAAAATTTGATTATTTTCTTATATGCTGCACAATGCATTATAATATGTATGTTGAAGAAAACTATTTTTTTCGCTCGTAATACGTGTCTTATTTGTATCATAAAAATTATAATACAAGCCACATAAACATCAACCCGACAAAACTGAAAAGATAGCAAAATGTTAGTCTTTATACAAAGAAACACCAGGCAAAAAAAAATTATAATCAAGAACGAAGAATCCTTTGAGCTTGGCCCATCACCAGCCTCTAGCACCACCACAACAGCCACCAAAGAAAGAAAAATGACGGATCACCTCCTCACCCGATCTTGGAGCGGCTTCATCGTTGATATGCAGCTTTGCGGACCTTCAAGGTGGGCCATCAAAGACGAAACCATTACCGTTAAACGAATAAGACAGGGTGTGATCTGACACACCCCCCCCCCCCCACCCCCATGCCCTGTTATCCATGAACCAAAACCCAGCTTACGATCCACCATCTTTCAAATGTCATCTATGCGGACCACAATCTACATTTGCTACTTCCCAAGCTCTGCGCCGGTGCTAGAGCAAACGTCGTCGCAGCGATGGAGCCCGAGGACACACAAGTCCACCACGAGGATGCCATCGCCGACACACCATCCTTCTTGAACAAACTGGTTTTCAAATTCGTCTGCAACCATAGGGTCGATCGCCTCGTCTGGATGGATATGAAAATTCTTTATTTGACGAAACAAAAATGATGAACAATCTAAAAACCTAAGCTATTACGGCCTAAACAATCCATACGTGTAGATCAGACGACCCTTTCATCACGAATGACCAAGGTCACCAATGTAGGGCAGCCACCGGACGGCGGCGGAAGAAAGCACTCGCGGGCAGGCGAGATCTCGATCGCCTTTCTTTGGAAGAAAGAAAACGATGCGCTAAAAAAGTACGGGGTATGACAGTCGTCGGAGAAAACTATCCAACAATAATGTGACGATGGTGTACTTTCAAAACGACAATCTTCTGTACAGTACTCTGTATAATTGCTAGACTGATCATTTGCTTCCTTTTTTATAGGCGCATAATCTGTTTTTTCCCCGAATTCTCGTAAGTGTGTGTGGCATATATATCATGCAATAGCGCATAGCGCATCAGACTCACTCGATTGAACTGATCTCGGGTTCCTCAAACGCGATGGATCTGCAAGTAAATCGCTCTACGTGTGCTAGCCGTACGCATAGGCCTACGTATTTACGTACCCACGTACGTACGATCTTGCAGCAGCCCTGGCAGCAAGTCGACCGGTCGGAAACAGTTTCATCAAGTGCACCGCCTCCGACCTATCCGTCGATCTGTGCGCGTCTTATTTTACGCGGGGGCGTATACAGCGAGCGTACGTGTACGTGGTGCGAAACTATTCAAAACCACGCGGCTTATTTCTCCCGAGCTGTAAATCTTTTACTCACTGCTAGTAAAATCCCGGGGCTGGGACGTGCCGACATTGTGTCATTTCCTGCTGTACTACTGCTACTACGTATGGAAGCAAGTACGCGAGTACGTAGATCGAGATGTTTCCAGCTTTGAAAACGTCGGTACCCCGTTCTGGCTCCCGGCCGGTTTGAATTTTCTCTGCGCGGAGGACACTGTAGATTCCCGTTGCAGCCTTGCTTGCAGGAGAGTATAGCAGTTAGCAGATGTGCACCGATCAAAATGACCCGAAATCCAATTATTTTTGCACTAGGAATCCACCTAGCAGTACGATTTTACCGGTGGCGGCCTCGTCAGTCAGTAGGTTTGAGTACGGCGAGTAACCAGAGCCTTTGTTTCGGAATTCAGACCCAGGCGCATGGCAATAATAATACCTACGGCTTATCCTTTGACTTAGGTATATATACGTAGTATTAAAGCATCTTCAATAGCATGTGTATATTTGGATGTCTATATATTCATATAGACAATGGTCTAAAAAGATTCCTTCATATATACATCCAGTTTTGCATCAGAATGTCTATATACAGGAACCATGACAGGTGGGCCGTCGCTAGGGAGAGGAAGAAATCATGACTGTAGCTGAGTTTAGACAACGCCTTCACATTGTCCAGGCATGGACATTATCAAGGCTGATTTAGAAGATGTGTATATTTGGACGATCATATAGACAAGCTGTTGGACGCCTGTTTTAGGCTCACGTCGTTGAAAACGAGTATAGACATCCATATAGACAAGCTACTGGAGATGCTCTTAGCGAGTAAGCTTCACGTCTGTGTTAAAAAAAAGGGTAAGCTCCACGGCGGTTAATAATGATTAAATCAAGGTGTGGTAACATCGCACATTCAGAACACTCGCTGTAGGCACGTAGATGTCACACTACGTACGTACGTACGTACTCCTACGTACCGGGCTATAGCACATCGTATCCTCGTATCCCCGTGCAGTGCAGTGCAGAGAGCACCCAAGCAGTACGTGCATTCCTAGAGTGGAGCGAGTCGCGTTCTCATCACACGCTCTCTTTTACCATAGCTCGACGGCACCACTCGCGTTGGTGCGACGCGGACGGCCGGCGCGAGCGCAAACGGACGCAGCAGCAGCAGCTGGAGGCACCACACCATGCGGCAAAAATCACATAATTGACCTGTGGATGAAACTATTTCAGGAACCGAACCATATTTGAATTTTTTTCGCTCCGCTGACCCTTTTATATAGCGTCCGACAGCCAGGTGCTTCATCCTACTATGCAGCGTCTTACCGACGGGCATGCAACGCCCGTCCTGCGTGGCATCCCTGGTCCAGGTTCAGCCCACATCTGATTGTACAGCGCCTAGACAGCAGGCGCCATGTGCAGCGCTTAGCACGTAGGCGCTGCACAATGATTTAGTAACCGCCGTGCGCTGGCCCTCCCTCACCACACCTGATTCTTCGTTCTAGAGAAGAACGGAGAGGCAAGTGGGCGGCGACTCACCTCTCCCCCTCTCAATTCTTTCTTTAAAAATCTTGAGATCTGACAATTTCTTTCGTGGATTTCTTCATCAATTCCTTCTGAAAGGTAATCTCCTCCGATTCCCCTTCTTTCTATCCAGAAAATCTTACACATTTTTCAGATTTGTGGAACTCATTTTTGCTTGGATTTGAAATTTGCATGCAAATTTTGAAATAGCTTTGTGTGATTAGAGATTTAGGATTTGTAGGTGATTTGTAATCATTATGGAACCCTAGGATTGTTGTTTTGTATTGACAATATATGCTTCCATAGTGAAACCCTAGATTATTGATATGAAACCATATACATGTTGACATGTTTGTGTAGATGATATTTGAGATGAGAATTGTCAATGCTTTCGTTGCGGAAACCTAGATTATTGAGTGAGTATTGTAAATAATGCTTCCATTGTGCAACCCTGTATTGTTGTGAATACATAAGATTTTTGTGATCATTGTTGACATGCTTTCATTGTATATCTTAGATTAGTACTCAAAATTCCTTTTAGTGTGCACCGATTGTTGAGATGAATATATATTAAATAACGCTCGCATATGAAATAATTCGTAGGAAGTATGGTAGTTAGCTCATGTATGTTTTTTGTTAGAAATTTGTAGGATGGTTTGGCTTCTCGATGAACACCGGGCCTACTTTATGTCAGAGAAGAAGAAGGTAATAATGATAGCAGTTGGTATTTTGAAATTTGTGTTTAGTTTAAATAGACATGCCCCATATTTAATACTCTGACATGCTTGTTTGCAGTTTCTTCAACCTTTCAAGATTCAGTTTCATGGGGCCTCTGGTGGTGTCATGCCCTACGATGAGCGGTACACACCGTACATCACACAAACATGACTCCTCCCGTTCATTCAGCTGGTCAGTCGGTCGACGCCGAACCTTAGTGCTGCAGCAATCACTGCGCTGGTTGACGGTGGAGGACGGAGACGCACAGTTTCCATCTTCGGACCGGGGAGATGACCGTGACGCTCCAGTATGTCGCCTTGCTCACCCCATGCGCCAGTAGATGGAGGCCCTTACTGGTATGTCTCCTCTTGAGGCTCCAGTAGCAGAGGGGGAGAAGAAGGGAAGAGGCGCAGCCAGAGCTCAGTTCACTTGGATTGTAGCAAACTTTGCGCATCGCCCTCAGGATGCTACTGATGATGTGGTCCAGACATATTGTTCTAGGGTGGAACCCTAAGTGGAGATCTTTTCACACTTGGAGAGGAAAAGGAATGAACACACGAACACAAAGAGGAAATTCACTCAAACAAAACACAATCACACATCCACTAGAATATCATAGTTGAGATCCACAAGAATACAAGAACAATCCAAGGGAACAAGCACACATGTAAGGTTCTTCCCACTCCTAAGGATGTGAGGTCTTGATGGTAGTCTTCTCCTAAAGGAGGTCTTGCTATCCACTTGGGATCCTCTCCTAAGAGGCCTTGATGTCCAAGAGGAGTGGTAGAAAGAGCAAAGCTCTATCAATGTCTCACATATACTTTGCTAATCCTAACAAATGTCTTAGACCCAAAATATATAGCCAAAGGGAGGTAGGAGACGACTTGGGAGGCAAGATAGGGCGTCCACGACCAAACCCTGGGAGGCCCGTGCGCATGGGGTAAGTGAGGCCCGTGCGCATGGGGGTCCCGTGTGTACGGTACACGCCTGTACGCACATGGTGCTAAAGCGGCGAGCCTGTGTGCATGGGGTCTGGAGGCCGTGCGCACGGGGGTGTGCGTCTCGGTTACAGAAGCCTCTCGGGAGGCCCGTGCGCATGGGGTCTTGGAGGCCCGTGGGCACGGGGTCGCTTGGGAGGTGCTGAGTTGATCTTGCTGGGTTCCTCCTTCTTCCTTGTGGCCTTGGGGTACTTCTCCTATTCCTTGGGGGTCTTCCTTAGCTGCTTGGTAGCGTTCGTCTTCGTACCCAATGACAAATAACATGTTTTGTGTGAGGTAGCATCCAAGTTCCATTAATATCCATATCGATTTCAAGTAGGAGTGACTTCACCTCGGTTTCGATGGCGCGAGCTCGAGCACTTTTCATAGGTCCACATGGTGCTTGATGAGTTGTAGTAGAGTCAATGGGGACTATGGAAGGATGTTCCGCATCACATATGCTCGTGTCTACATGTGTATGTTGTCTTCAGGACTTTGTTTGCTGACGCCACTAGCAAGAACGCAACATGGATGTGGCTTAAGGCGCTGGCCGTCTTCGACAACGAATGGAGTTGGGGTTCGGCGACACTGACCTACTTGTACCGAAAGGTAGTGATTTGTTTGTTTTCACTTCATTTCTATATTATCAATGCAATTTTGCTCTTAAGTGAACCATGTTTTCCTTTATGTGCAGTTGGACGGTGCTTGTTGTAGGATCTCAAAGGACAGATGCATTGGTGGTTGTATGCTCGTACTTTCTGTATGGAGCTGGGAGCGCCTGCCGGTCGGACGCCCCAAGGACGTAACGTACAAGCCTTGGGACGACCAAGGCAACGAACTACGTCTCCCCACCTGGGCTTACAAGTGGGATGTGGTAACCAAGATGACTAGCGATGTCACTATGACGTATATGAAGGAAATATGCCCTAGAGGCAATAATAAAGTTGTTAATTTATATTTCCTTATATCATGATAAATGTTTATTATTCATGCTAGAATTGTATTAACCATAAACTTAGTACATGTGTGAATACATAGACAAACAGAGTGTCCCTAGTATGCCTCTACTTGACTAGCTCGTTAATCAAAGATGGTTAAGTTTCCTAGTCATGGACATGTATTGTCATTTGATGAACGGGATCACATCATTAGAGAATGATGTGATGGACTAGACCCATCCGTTAGCTCAGCACTATGATCGTTTAGTTTATTGCTATTGCTTTGTTCATGACTTATGCATGTTCCTATAACTATGAGATTATGCAATTCCCGAATACCGGAGGAACACTTAGTGTGCTATCAAACGTCACAACGTAACTGGGTGACTATAAAGATGCTCTACAGGTGTCTTCAATGGTGTTTGTTGAGTTAGCATAAATCGAGATTAGGATTTGTCACTCTGTGTATCGGAGATGTATCTTTGGACCCTCTCGGTAATGCACAACACAAACTCCTTTGTTCAAAGCTTTACTTTCCTCTCTAGGAATAATCCTCCTGAAGTGCGATTTGATTTTTATGCTGAAACCCATCAGATACAGCTTACTGAATTTTGTAACATATGCATGATCCCTTCTGATGGGAGTTTAGTTGAGCCTAGGCCGGCAGATTTTGAGGCCTTTTATTGTACGTTGACAGTGGGGGTGAGAGAGGTGTGTCAGCTATCACTGTTGCTGGCTTGCATTTTCCTGCTGTTCATTACTTTGCTCTTTTTATTGCAAAATGCTTGCTTGCTAGAGAGAAGGTAGGTGCGCTCAGTTCACCCGACTTTGCTGTTTTACACCGTGCACTAGGGGGCGACAGAACTTATAGCTTGGGAGCTATTGTAGCACGTCGCCTTCACATTAATAGGTCCAAGGGTAAAATACATGGTGGAATTTTCAGTACTTGTTTGGCAGCTCACTTCGAGGTTGAGATACTCCTTCATGATTACCCTCTGACCAAGGTTTACCTAGACCGCGGAGCCATGGAACACCACCATGTCATTGCAAAAGATTACCCTGACATCCCTATTCCTTATAACTTGGTTTTCAACATTCAAACCCATGATATTATTCCATTGCCTGCTCCTGCTTTGTTTGATCCTATTGATAGGGGCGGATATAGGATTATGCCTGCAGACATCATCGCCAACCGGAACGGCCAGGCTGCAGAGGAGGAGGAAGAGCCTCAACAGTGGGATCAGTGGATGCCCGCTCCTCAGTACCCAAACTACTATCCAGATTTCTGATCGACTACCAAGCTAGGCCAAAAGCCTAAGCTTGGGGGAGTACGTGTTTCCCACTGATATTACATTCATGTTCACTTATTTAATCTGTCGGTGTTCACACTTTTTCATTGTATCATCCATACTTAGATTTATTTTTCTCGCTTTCTTATTGTGTGTTAGAAAAACCAAAAAGAAAAAAATTATTAGTTGTAGTTAGTTTACTTTATATGCATGCTTAGCTGTAGTATTAAAAAGAAAACCCAAAAAGATTTCCTTGTTTTTCTTTTGCTTGTTGGGAGCTTTCTCGTGTAAATATTTTTTTCTCGTTTTTGCTTTTCCCTTTTATTTGCTTGTTCAAGAAAACCAAAACTCCAAAAATATTTCAGTGTGTTTCTTTGAATTTCTTTTCTTCGTATTGGAGTCGTCCCGAGGAGAAGACCACAATGAAAATGTTGAGTGGCTCTCATATGAATAACTGTTGAACTAATGAGGAGCCCATTTTACCTTGTCTTTTTACGTTGAATAAAATGTTTTGCAGATTCCAGCTTAGTCCACGGCACTCTTGCACTATTATTATTTTCACAACGTTCGGTCGTGCAAGTGAAAGGCAATAATAACGATATTCGATGAACTGGTCGTGGCAGAGAGAAATGGGTATGAACTCGACTTGTTCTGTTTGTGTAAATATGTTTAACCTAGTATCCATGCTTCAGCGCATTTATGATTAAACATGTTTGCAATGACAATTAGATATTATAGTTTCTCATGCCATGTATAAGTAGCTAGAAGTGGATAATGATTTATATTGGATATCAACATTGCGTTAAAATGATTGTGATGTAGTATTATGATATGGTATCCTCCTCTGAATGTTCGAGTGGCTTGACTTGGCACATGTTCATGCATGTAGTTGAATCAAAACCAACATAGCCTCTATGATATTTATGTTCATGGTGATCATATCCTACTCATGCTAGTGTCCAATGTTACTTATGCATAATGCATGTTCCTGACCGTTGTTGCTCTCTAGCTGGCCGCTGCTCAATCTAATTGCTATCCTTCGCCTGTACTAAGTGGGAATTCTACTTGTACATCAAAGACCTTGAACCCAAAAGTTATTCCATATGAGTCCATCATACCTACCTATATGCAGTATTACCATGCCGTCCTAAGTAAATTTTCATGTGCCACCTCTAAAACTTCTAAAAAACTATCCTTTTTGTGTGCCTGGATCGTTCATCGAACGACAGGAGGTGGTCGGTATCTTCCATGCTAAGCGGGTTATTCTCAGGTCGAGTGTTTATTAACTCGCCATCGCACGAGAAAAGGGCAGTTATAGGGATGCCCAGTCCCAAACTACAAATAGAAAAATAGTTAATCTCTCATATAATCAAACAAAAACTCCCAATGAAGTCGAAACCTTTACTTTTATTGCTTGGGAACCGCTACTAGCGTGCTTAGCATGGAAGATATTGATAACTGATGGTCGTGAAGTAAATGAGAAGGGTGCATGTCTTAACATATCATTTACCTCTATTTTAAAAACTTGAGCTCTGGCACCTCTACAAATCACTGCTTCCCTCTGCGAAGGGACTATCTATTCACTTTTATGTTGTGTCATCACCTTCTAAAACAAGCGCTAGAACCTGAGAGCACTGCTGTCATGACTTATGCATTGTGTGCAGCTAATGTTCGGTGCATCATGACTGGATCTTTTCTACCATGAATTACAATGTTTAGTCGTTGCTTGGACTTTGGAGGTGCTCTGCATTTATGTTTTGGGATCTTAGAAAGGGCTAGTGAGATACCACTATTGTCATATTATATCATGGTTGTTTTGACAACGTGTTGCCGTTTGAGATATCTTATTATTGATCGCTAGCTGATTATGCCATTGATATGAGTTAATATAATATTTAAGAGTTATTATCGGCATGGTTAGTTATAATGTTGGCTGAAAACCTAGGTGCTGTTTAAGCTTATTTATGCAAACAAGAGCGAAGAGTTCATAAAAGTTTTTCTTTTTCATTTTCAGTTTATCAACTGAATTGCTTGAGGACAAGCAAAGGTTCAAGCTTGGGGGAGTTGATACATCTCCAACGTATCTACTTTTCCTAATGCTTTTCCTCTTGTTTTGGACTCTAATTTGCATGATTTGAATGAAACTAACCCCGGACTGACGCTGTTTTCAGCAGAACTACCATGGTGTTGTTTTTGTGCATAAATAAAAGTTCTCGAAATGGAACAAAACTTTGCGAGGAATTTTTATACAATAAACAAGAATTTCTGGAATCAAGACCTATCGGAGAGGGGCACCTGGGTGGGCACAACCCACCAGGGCGCGCCCCCTCTCCTGGCGTGCATAGGTGGGTCGTCCCCACCTCGTGGCCCCGCAGACCCTGAAACCGACCCTATAAAATCTTATTTTTTCAGAAAAAAACAGGGAGAAAGGATTATGGCGATCTGATACGTCTCCAACGTATCTATAATTTTTTATTGTTCCATGCTATTATATTATCTGTTTTGAATGTTAATGGGCTTTATTTTACACTTTTATATTCTTTTTGGGACTAACCTACTAACCCAAGGCCCAGTGTAAATTGCTATTTTTTTGCCTATTTCAGTGTTTCACAGAAAAGGAATATCAAATGGAATCCAAACAGAATGAAACCTTCGGGAGAGTTATTCTTAGAACAAACATGATCCAGATGACTTGGAGTGGACGTCAAGAAACAAATGAGGAGTCCACGAGGCAGGGGGCGTGCCCTCCCCCCTCATGGGCCCCTTATGGCTCAACCGACCTACTTCTTCCTCCTATATATACTCATATACCCTGAAAACAACCAGAAGCACCATGAAACCCTGTTTCCACCGCCGCAACCTTCTGTACCCAAGAGATCTCATCCTGGGGCCTTTTCCAGAGCTCCGCCGGAGGGGGCATCGATCACGGAGGGCCTCTACATCAACTCCATGACCCCTCCGATGATGTGTGAGTAGTTTACTTCAGACCTTCGGGTCCATAGTTATTAGCTAGATGACTTCTTCTCTCTCTTTGAATCTCAATACAAAGTTCTCCTCGATCTTCTTGGAGATCTATTCGATGTAACTCTTTTTGTGGTGTGTTTGTCGAGATCCGATGAATTGTGGGTTTATGATCAAGTCTATCTATGAACAATATTTGATTCTTCTCTGAAATCTTTTATGTATTATTGGTTATCTTTGCAAGTCTCTTCGAATTATCAGTTTGGTTTGGCCTACTAGAGTGATCTTTCTTGCAATGGGAGAAGTGCTTAGCTTTGGGTTCAATCTTGCGATGCTCGATCCTAGTGACAAAAGGGAAACGACACATATTGTATTGTTGCCATCGAGGATAAAAAGATGAGGATTATATCATATTGCTTGAGTTTATCCCTCTACATCATGTCATCTTACCTAATGCGTTACTCTGTTCTTATGAACTTAATACTCTAGATGCATGTTGGATAGCGGTCGATGTGTGGAGTAATAGTAGTAGATGCAGGCAGGAGTCGGTCTACTTGTCACGGACGTGACGCCTATATACATGATCATGCCTAGATATTCTCATAAATACTTATGCTATCTTGAGAGAAGCCACTAGTGAAACCTATGGCCCCCGGGTCTATTCTCCATTATATTTATCTTCCGTCAACAAGCTATTTCTATTATCTTTTATTTTGCAATCTTTACTTTTAACCTTTATCATAAAAATACCAAAAATATTATCTTATCATCTCTATCAGATCTCACTCTCGTAAGTGACCGTGAAGGGATTGACAACCCCTTTATTGCGTTGGTTGCGAGGTTCTTATTTGTTTGTGTAGGTACGAGGGACTTGCGTGTGGCCTCCTACTGGATTGATACCTTGGTTCTCAAAAACTGAGGGAAATACTTACACTACTTTGCTGCATCACCCTTTCCTCTTCAAGGGAAAACCAACGCAGTGCTCAAGAGGTAGCAAGAAAGATTTCCGGCACAAGTCAAGACATACCAAGTACCCATCACAAACTCTTATCCCTCGCATTACATTATTTGCCATTTGCCTCTCGTTTTCCTCTCCCCCACTTCACCCTTGCCGTTTTATTCGCCCTCTTTTTCCATTCCCCTTCTCTTTTCTAGTTCGTCTCTTTTTGCTTGTTTCTTGTTTCCTTGTGTGTTGGATTGCTTGCTTGTCACGATGGCTCAAGATAATACTAAATTGTGTGATTTTTCCAATACCAACAATAATGATTTTATTAGCACTCCAATTGCTCTTCTTACCGATGCTGAATCTTGTGAAATTAATGCTGCTTTGCTGAATCTTGTCATGAAAGATCCGTTTTCCGGCCTTCCTAGTGAAGATGCCGCTACCCATCTAAACAACTTTGTTGATTTGTGTGATATGCAAAAGAAGAAAGATGTGGATAATGATATTGTTAAACTAAAGCTATTCCCGTTTTCTCTTAGAGATCGTGCTAAAACTTGGTTTTCATCTTTGCCTAAAAATACTATCCATTCATGGAATAAGTGCAAAGATGCTTTTATCTCTAAGTATTTTCCTCCCGCTAAGATCATCACTCTTAGAAACGATATTATGAATTTTAAACAACTTGATCATGAACACGTTGCACAAGCACGGGAGAGGATGAAATTAATGATATGTAATTGCCCTACACATGGTTTGAATATTTGGATGATTATACAAAATTTTTATGCCGGATTGAACTTTGCTTCTAGAAATCTTTTAGATTCGGCCGCGGGAGGCACTTTTATGGAAATCACTTTAGGAGAAGCTACTAAACTTCCAGATAATATTATGGTTAATTATTCTCAATGGCATACTGAAAGATCTACTAATAAAAAGGTGCATGCTATAGAAGAAATTCATGTTTTGAGTGGAAAGATGGATGAGCTTATGAAATTGTTTGCTTGTTTGCTAGTAAGAGTGTTTCTTCTGATCCTAAATTGCTTTGTGAAAGCGTGTTCTTCTAGTTTCCATGATAATAATGATGAAGGTCTAAAAGTTATTGATGTGTACCCTATTAAATCTTTGTTTTGCAATATGAATCTTGATAATGATGGGACTGGAGATGAGTCAACTATAGTTAAAGGGCGTCCCAATGATTCGGAGTTTTTAGATCTTGATGCAAAAATTGATAAAAGTTGGATGGGAGAGGTCAAAACTTTAAATAGCAATGAGCCCACTATCTTGGATTTCAAGGAATTTAATTATGATAATTTTTCTTTAATAGATTGTATTTCCTTGTTGCAATCCATGCTAAATTCTCCGCATGCTTATAGTCAAAATAAAGCCTTTACTAAACATCTCATTGATGCTTTAATGCAATCTTATGAAGAAAAGCTTGAATTGGAAGTTTATATCCCTAGAAAACTTTATGATGAGTGGGAAGCTACTATTAAAATTAAGATTTAAAGATCATGAATGCTATGCTTTGTGTGAATTGGGTGCTAGTGTTTCCACGATTCCTAAAACTTTGTGTGATTTGCTAGGTCTCCGTGAATTTGATGATTGTTCTTTAAACTTGCATCTTGCGGATTCTACCATTAAGAAACCTATGGGAAGAATTAATGATGTTATTATTGTTGCAAATAGGAATTATGTGCCCATAGATTTCATTGTTCTTGATATAGATTGCAATCCTTGATGTCCTATTATTCTTGGTAGACCTTTCCTTAGAACGATTGGTGCAATTATTGATATGAAAGAAGGGAATATTAGATTGCAATTTCCGTTAAGGAAGGGCATGGAACACTTTCCTAGAAATAAAATTAAATTACCATATAAATCTATTATGAGAGCTTACATATGGATTGCATAACAAAGATGATAATACCTAGATCTATCCTTGCTTTTATGCCTAGTTAGGGGCGTTAAACGATAGCGCTTGTTGGGAGACAACCCAATTTTATTTTTGTTTCTTGCTTTTTTATTCTGTTTAGTAATAAATAATTCATCTATACTCTGTTTAGATGTGGTTTTATGATTTTAATTAGTGTTTGTGCCAAGTAGAACCTTTGGGAAGACTTGGGGAAAGTCTTTGCGATCTTGCTGTAAAAAACAGAAACTTTAGCGCTCACGAGATTTACTGCCATGTTTTACTGGAGAGTGCTATTTAGTTAATTCTTTTTGAAGATGATTAATAGATAAATTACTCACGTCCAGCAATTTATTTTAGAATTTTTGGGGTTCCATAAGTATTCAAAACCTACAGATTACTACAGACTGTTCTGTTTTTTGACAAATTCTGTTTTTCGTGTGTTGTTTGCTTATTTTTTGATGAATCTATGGTTAGTAATAGAGCTTATGAACCATAGAAAAGTTGGAATACAGTAGGTTTAACACCTATATAAAACATAATGAGTTAATTACAGTACCTTGAAGTGGTGGTTTGTTTTCTTTTACTAACGGAGCTCATGAGATTTTTTGTTTAAGTTTTGTGTTGTGAAGTTTTCAAGTTTTGGGTAAAGATTTGATGGATTATGGAATAAGGAATGGCAAGAGCTTAAGATTGGGGATGCCCAAGGCATCCCAAGGTAAAATTCAAGGACAACCAAAAGCCAAAGCTTGTGGATGCCCCGGAAGGCACCCCCTCTTTCATCTTCTTCTATCGGTAACTCTACTTGAGGCTATATTTTTATTCACCACATGATATGTGTTTTGCTTGGAGCGTCATGTATGATTTGAGTCTTTGATTTTTAGTTTACCACAATCATCCTTGCTGTACACACCTTTTGGGAGAGACACACATGAATCGGAATTTATTAGAATACTCTATGTGCTTCACTTATACCTTTTGAGTTAGATAATTTTGCTCTAGTACTTCACTTATATCTTTTAGAGTACGGTGGTGGCTTTATTTTATAGAAATTATTGATCTCTCATGCTTCACTTATATTATTTTGAGAGTCCTTTAGAACAGCATGGTAATTTGCTTTGGTTATGAATTTATGCCTAATATGATAGGCATCCAAGAGGGGTATAATAAAAACTATCATAAAAGTGCATTGAATACTATGAGAAGTTTGATACTTGATGATTGTTTTGAGATATGAAGATGGTGATATTAGAGTCATGCTAGTTGAGTAGTTTTGAATTTGATAAATACTTGTTCTAAAGTTTGTGATTCCCGTAGCATGCATGTATGGTGAACCGTTATGTGATGAAGTCGGAGCATGATTTATTTATTTATTGTCTTCCTTATGAGTGGCGGTCGGGGACGAGCGATGGTCTTTTCCTACCAATCTATATCCCCAGGAGCATGCGCGTAGTACTTTGTTTTGATAACTAATAGATTTTAGCAATAAGTATGTGAGTTCTTTATGACTAATGTTGAGTCCATGGATTATACACACTCTCACCCTTCCACCATTGCTAGCCTCTCTAGTACCGCGCAACTTTCACCGGTACCATTAGCCCACCATATACCTTCCTAAAAACAGCCACCATACCTAACTATTATGGCATTTCCATAGCCATTCCGAGATATATTGCCATGCAACTTTCCATCGTTCCATTTATTATGGCACGCATCATCATTGTCATATTGCTTTGCATGATCATGTAGTTGACATCGTATTTGTGGCAAAGCCAACATGCTTAAATTTTCATACATGTCACTCATGATTCATCGCAATCCCGGTACACCTCCGGAGGCATTCACATAGAGTCATATTTTGTTCTAAGTATCGAGTTGTAAGTAAATAAAAGTGTGATGATCATCATTAGAGCATTGTCCCATGTGAGGAAAGGATGATGGAGACTATGATTCCTCCACAAGTCGGGATGAGACTCCGGACGAAAAAAAGAGGCCACAAAAAAAGGGGAAGGCCCAAATAAAAAAATGAGAGAAAAAGAGAGAAGGGACAATGTTACTATCCTTTTTCCACACTTGTGCTTCAAAGTAGCACCATGATCTTCATGATAGAGAGTCTCTTATTTTGTCACTTTCATATACTAGTGGGAATTTTTCATTATAGAACTTGGCTTATATATTCCAATGATGGGCTCCCTCAAAATGCCCTAGGTCTTCGTGAGTGAGCAAGTTGGATGCACACCCACTTAGTTTCTTTTTGAGCTTTCATACACTTATAGCTCTAGTGCATCCATTGCATGGCAACCCCTACTCACTCACATTGATATCTATTGATGGGAATCTCCATAGCCCATTGATACGCCTAGTTGATGTGAGACTATCTTCTTCTTTTTTGTCTTCTCCACAACCACCATTCTATTCCACATATAGTGCTATGTCCATGGCTCAGGCTCATGTATTGCGTGAAGATTGAAAAAGTTTGGGAACATCAAAAGTATGAAACAATTGCTTGGCTTGTCATCGGGGTTGTGCAGGATTTAAATACTTTGTGTGGTGAAGATAGAGCATAGCCAGACTATATGATTTTGTAGGGATAACTTTCTCTGGCCATGTTATTTTGAGAAGACATAATTGCTTAGTTAGTATGCTTGAAGTATTATTATTTTTATGTCAACTTTAAACTTTTGTCTTGAATCTTTCAGATCTGAATATTCATGCCACAATAAAGAGAATTACATTGATAATTATGCTAGGTAGCATTCCACATCAAAAAATTCTGTTTTTATCATTTACCTACTCGAGGACGAGCAAGAATTAAGCTTGGGGATGCTTGATACGTCTCCAACGTATCTATAATTTTTTATTGTTCCATGCTATTACATTATCTGTTTTGGATGTTAATGGGCTTTATTTTACACTTTTATTTTATTTTTGGGACTAACCTACTAACCCAAGGCCAGTGCAAATTGTTGTTTTTTTGCTTATATCAATGTTTCGCAGAAAAGGAATATCAAACGGAATCCAAACGGAATGAAACCTTCGGGAGAGTTATTTTTTGGAACAAATGTGATACAGAGGACTTGGAGTCGACGTCAAGAAACAAATGAGGAGTCCACGAGGCAGGGGGCACGCCCTCCCCCATCGTGGCTCAGCCGACCTACTTCTTCCTCCTATATATATACTCATATACCCTGAAAACAACCAGGAGCACCATGAAACCCTATTTCCCCCGCCGCAACCTTCTGTACCCAAGAGATCCCATCTTGGGGCCTTTTCCGGAGCTCCGCCGGAGGGGGCATCGATCACGAAGGGCCTCTACATCAACTCCATGGCCCCTCCGATGATGTGTGAGTAGTTTACTTCAAACCTTCGGGTCCATAGTTATTAGCTAGATGGCTTCTTCTCTCTCTCTCTCTTTGAATCTCAATACAAAGTTCTCCTCGATCTTCTTGGAGATCTATTCGATTGTAACTCTTCTTGCGGTGTGTTTGTCGAGATCCGATGAATTGTGGGTTTATGATCAAGTCTATCTATGAACAATATTCAATTCTTCTACGAAATCTTTTATGTATGATTGGTTATATTTGCAAGTCTCTTCAAATTATCAGTTTGGTTTGGCCTACTATATTGATCTTTCTTGTAATGGGAGAAGTGCTTAGCTTTGGGTTCAATCTTGCGGTGCTCGATCACAGTGACAGAAAGGGAAACGACACATATTGTATTGTTGCCATTGAGGATAAAAAGATGGGGTTTATATCATATTTCTTGAGTTTATCCCTCTACATCATGTCATCTTACCTAATGCGTTACTCTATTCTTATGAACTAAATATTCTACATGCATGCTAGATAGCGGTCGATGTGTGGAGTAATAGTGGTAGATGCATGCAGGAGTCGGTCTACTTGTCACGGACGTGATTCCTATATACATGATCATGCCTAGATATTCTCATAATTATTCACTTTTCTATCAATTGCTCGACAGTAATTTGTTCACCCATCGTAATACTTATGCTATCTTGAGAGAAGCCACTAGTGAAACCTATGGCCCCCGGGTCTATTCTCAATTATATTTATCTTCCATCAACAAGCTATTTCTATTATCTTTTATTTTGCAATCTTTACTTTTAATCTTTATCATAAAAATACCAAAAATATTAGCTTATCATCTCTATCAGATCTCACTCTCGTAAGTGACCGTGAAGGGATTGACAACCCCTTTATCGCGTTGGTTGCGAGGTTCTTATTTGTTTGTGTAGGTATGAGGGACTTGCGCGTGGCCTCCTACTGGATTGATATCTTGGTTATCAAAAACCGAGGGAAATACTTACGCTACTTTTCTGCAACACCCTTTCCTCTTCAAGGGAAAACCAACGCAGTGGTCAAGAGGTAGCAAGAAGGATTTCTGGTGCCGTTGCCGGGGAGTCTACGCACAAGTCAAGACATACCAAGTACCTATCACAAACTCTTATCCCTCACATTACATTATTTTCCATTTGCCTCTCGTTTTTCTCTCCCCCACTTCAACCTTGCCGTTTTATTCACCCTCCTTTTCCGTTCCCCTTCTCTTTTCTAGTTCGTCTCTTTTTGCTTGTTTCTTGTTTTGCTTGTGTGTTGGATTGGTTGCTTGTCACGACGGCTCAAGATAATACCAAATTGTGTGATTTTTCCAGTACCAACAATAATGATTTTATTAGCACTCCAATTGCTCCTCTTACCGATGCCGAATCTTGTGAAATGAATGCTGCTTTGCTGAATCTTGTCATGAATGATCCGTTTTCCGGCCTTCCTAGTGAAGATGCTGCTACACATCTAAACAACTTTGTTGATTTGTGTGATATGCAAAAGAAGAAAGATGTGGATAATGATATTGTTAAACTAAAGCTATTCCTGTTTTCTCTTAGAGATCGTGCTAAAACTTGGTTTTCGTCTTTGCCTAAAAATAGTATCGATTCATGGAATAAGTGCAAAGATGCTTTAATAGATTGTATTTCCTTGCTGCAATCTGTGCTATATTATGACACGCATTCCACTTATTATATGATATATTGCCATGCAACTTTTCATCGTTCATTTATTATGACACGCATCATCATTGTCATATTGCTTTGCCTGATCATGTAGTTGACATCGTATTTGTGGCAAAGCCACCATGCTTAAATTTTCATACATGTCACTCTTGATTCATCGCAATCCCAGTACACCGACGGAGGCATTCACATAGAGTCATATTTTGTTCTAAGTATCGAGTTGTAATTCGTTGAGTTGTAAGTAAATAAAAGTGTGATGATCATCATTAGAGCATTGTCCCATGTGAGGAAAGGATGATGGAGACTATGATTCCCCCACAAATCGGGATGAGTCTCCGGACGAAAAAAAGAGGCCATAAAAAAGGGGAAGGCCCTTAAGGTTCTTTCCATAGGCAAGTATAACTATTTACGGAATACATGATGTCGGATTTCGGGTTCCGACAAAACCCTTAAGGTTCAAACACTGGGGTGCGTGCGAAGATCTCTTCCTCACTGATCACGCCCTCAAACACTTCGTGATCTCTAGGCTAGGCACACTAACTCACAACACACAAGACACAAGATTTATACTGGTTTGGGCCACTGTTGTGGTGTAATACCCTACTCCAGTGTGCTGGTGGTGGATTGTCTCTCAGGCTGAGGATGAACAGTACAAGGGGAAGAACAGCCTCCTGAGGAGAGGTGCTCTTGTGCTTGGTGAACTAGTGGCTGTGAGGGTGGATCCCCCTCTAACATGGTGGCTAGTCCTCTTTATATAGGCCCTGGTCCTCTCCCCGAATATTGAGCGGGAAGGGAGCCAACAACGGCCAATTTGAAAGGGAACAACTAGTACAGCTTATCCTGAGAAAAGTAGTCTTCGCCTGCTAAAGACTCTAGTGGTGAGGCCGTCTTGAGCTCCACGATGACCTCCATCCTGCTGGTCTTGGTCTCGTTGCATCGATATGGAAACCTTTTCTTGACGCCTCGGCACTCTTCGTCTGCGCTTGCCTCCTTAGCACCAAAGTGGAAACAAGGACATTGTGCGCGGTGGCACCCGCCTGGCTTTGGTCGTCATGGCTCACGTCACTGGAACCTCACGAGGTTTGTCTTGCCTTGATATCTCCGCCCCTCGCGAGCCAGCCTGGTGAGGCCGCTCCCGAGGAGGTCTTGCGTCGTCCGCCTCGCGAGGCTTGGCCCCTCGCGAGGGTCTTGAATGCTTGTTGGTGAAGATGGGCCGTACGGGCCCGCTCGCAGAGCCACGCCATGGGCCGCAGGCAGGCAAGTCTAGGGACCCCCGTTACCAGGACGCCGACAGTAGCACCCGGGCCCAAGGCGCGCTCAGGCTTGGCTTCGAGGCGAAGACAAAGGGCAAGTGCGGAGCGTCGCGGGCCCCAATAGCCTGCAGCCTTGGTCGACGCGTGGCGGTTGATTGGTCGTGGGCGTCTCCGCTTCCCCATGTTGCCTCGGCAACTGCCCGATTTGACGAGTCCCTACTGCATGCAAGGAAATACCATCATTACCTATGATCGTGGGGGGCATTGGTTGGCCTTCTCCTGCTATAAATGGGAAGGGGGAACATCCCCCGTTTGCCATCTCTTCCCATTCCGCTCGCTTCTCCCCCTTTGGTCCATTGCCAGTAGCGACAACAAAGGCGCTGTCGAAGTGGTTCTCCGCTGCAGAGAAGGGGAAGGCCCCTCGCGAGGGCCCTGGCTCTCCGGTGCCCAAGCGTGGACGCGGCCATCCCCGCAAGCACACCGCGACCCCCGCTACGGCCTCCCTCAGCCGTGGCGGTGCCGCTTCGCGTAGCAGGGGTCGCTCCGGTTGTGGCAGTCCTGTTGATGAAGGTAGACGTGCGATGATCGCGTGGCCTCCCCGGCCGCGCTTCCACTCAGCGGAGGTGCTGCTGGTGTTCGTCGTCTGGTCGGAGAACCCGGCCGGCAACTGGCTTCAGCTCCCGCGCTTCTTCGCCGATGAGCTGCCGGCTTCAGGTCCAGGAGGGCTCTGGCTACAGGTGGACGGCTGCTGCAACAGGGCTTCTTGGGTCGCGGTTGAGGTTTCCGTCATGGGCATAATAGCCCTGGCCCGCGGCTGGCAGACGTTTGCCCGCGCGCGCGGCCTGGGCAGGCAGTGCACCCTCCATTTCAAGTATTATGGTGACACGACCCTCTATGTGAGGGTGTTTGGGGAAGATGGTCGCCGTGCCGGGTGCTGCCCCGAGGTCAACGACGGCGAGGAGGTGCTCGGCCTTGGCGATGGTCGTGATGAGGATGAGGGTGAACCCGTCCTTGGGGCCGACCACGTCTCGTCCAGCTATGACGGCTCTTCCTCCAGTGACAGCTCTAGCAGTGGCGGTTATGACCAGCCGCCGCGCCCGCTTCGAAGGCGGCAGTGGGTTGTCTCGTCATCGTGCCTCCCTGAAGCACGAGGAGGGGTCTGGCTGAGCTCGGGGCAGCACCAAGAGCCCGCCCTCGCGGATCGCTGTAGGGGCACGCGCCGCTTTTGATTCATTTTTCTTTTCCTTCGTGTACTAAGAGAGACAAGTATGGGGCCCCGCGGGAGCGCCCAACAACTATGATTTCCAAATTGTTATGTTGTGCTTGCCATTCCCGTGTCGCGTTGCAACATTCATGTTTCATATAGGTACGTAAGAAAAACTTAGCTTGACGCGCTTGGAGCGGTTTCCGCCTTGCGAGGCGCATGTTTCTCGGTACCTGGTAAGGAGGAACTGCAAAAATTTGTCAAGAGATCAAAGCCCTGGTCACCAGCGCCGCTGGCCATGCCCCAGCACTTCGTATCGCGGTACTCATGGGGCACAGATTGAGAGAGATGCACCAGCTTGCGGGCTCAAACGTGGGCACCTCGCAAAAAACAGAAGAAGGAAGCTCACGAGGGTACCTGTTCAGCCCCCTCGTGAGGGACACGCGAGAGAGTATAGGTCGACCAGAGAAATGATGGAAAAAACAGAGGCAGAAAGTGACAGGACGATACCAGCAAGAGACGCCAGAAAGCAAATTTCAATTAAAAGAGGGGCGAGCCAACTTCAGAAAGCAAATGAAAAGACGTGTCCGACACCTAGTCTAGTCTTCATGTCTTCTCACCAGCGCGGAGCTAAGTGCTGTCACTAAGACATGGGAGGGAGCCCCCGAGGCCCAAGGGCGGCACTCCTGAGACTCCGGGGCGTGTACAGCCCCACTCATTATCACGTGAGAGTGTCACGAGCGGAGACCTTCACAGGCACTGGGCCTTCTTCACAGGCGCTGGGCCTTTCTTCATGGGTAGAACTTCCGGAGGTGCTGGATGTTCGAGGCGTTCTGGATGGGTACCCCGTCCTGTGTCTCCAGGCGCGCGGCGCCAGGCCTGGAGACATGGACGACCTTAAAAGGGCCCTCCCACATGGGTGAGAGCTTATGCAGCCCTTCCCTGGAGAGCACCCGCCTTAGGATGAGGTCCCCCACCTCGAGCGTCCTCGAGCGGACACTGCGATAGTGGTACCGCCGCAGCGCCAGCTGGTATCTTGCCGCACGTAGTGTAGCTTCGCGGCGGTGTTCCTCCCCCAGCACGAGGTCCATCCCCCCGTATGGCGTCCTGCTGCATCTCATCAAACGCCAGGACCCGTGTGGAGTGATGCTTGACCTCGTGAGGGAGGACTGCTTCTGCTCCGTATACGAGGAAGAACGGGGTCTCGCCCGTGGGCTTGGTGGAGGTGGTGCGGATGGACCACAACACGGACTGCAGCTCATCGTGCCAGCCCATGCCGCAGGCTTCGAGCTTCTTCTTGAAGGTTCTGGTCTTGAGGCCTCTCAGGACCTCCGCGTTGGCGCGTTCAGCTTGGCCATTGCTCCGGGGGTGCACAACTGAAGCGTAGCAAATCTGTGTTCCAAGGTTAGCGCAGTACATTTTGAAGAGATTACTAATGAACTGCGAGCCATTATCGATGATGATGTGGTTGGGGACCCCAAAACGGCTCACGAGGCCCTTGATGAACTTGATCGCAAAGCCAGCTGGGATGGTGTGGACGGCTTCCACCTCCACCCACTTGGTGAACTTGTCGATGGCAACATAGAGGTATCGGTAGCCCCCAGGAGCTCGAGGGAACGGGCTAAGGATGTCCAGTCCCTAGACCGCGAACGGCCACGAGAGTGGAATGGTCTGGAGGCCCTGAGCTGGCTGATGGATTTGCTTGGCATGGAATTGGCAGGCCTTGCAAGACCTCACCAGCTCAGCTGCGTCGTTGAGCGTCGTAGGCCAGTAGAATCCGCTGCAGAATGCCTTTCCGACGAGGGTTCGTGACGACGAGGGGTGCCCGCAGTCCCCGCCATGTATGTCGGCTAGCAGCTCTTTCCCCTATTCCCTGGAGATGCAATGCAATGAAACGTCATTTGGCCGCTTCCTGTATAACTCACCGTCCTGGATGCAGTATGCCGTGGCTTGCCGGGCCACATGCTCCGTGTCTTCCTCCTTCTCCAACAGCGTCCCTTGCATTAGGTATTCCTTGAATTCCTTGGTCCAGCACTCCTCACGAGGCTCGAGCACCAAGAGTAGACGCACTCCCGAAGTCAGGCCACAGGCTGGGGCTCCCATGGCAGGTGGCTGTGGGAGCTCCTCCCGAGGTTGCACTGTCCTAGAAAGCGATGGTGTCGCCGGCGGCTTGAAGAGCCATTCCTCGAAGATGTCAGGCTCTTGGGGCTGTCACTTGGATGCCCTTCTGGCAATGTCGTCGGCTTCCTTGTTGGTTCCCCGGGGCACGTGCTGCAACTCCAAGCCCAAGAACTGTTTCTCCATCTTGCGTACCTCCGCGAGGTATGCCTCCATGTGTTCGTCCTTCGGCTGGTATACCTTGTTGGAGAAGTTGACGTGGAGCTGCGAGTCACCCCTGATGGTGAGACGCTTCACCCCCAGTGTCGTGCTACCTCTTGAGCACTACGTTGGTTTTCCCTTGAAGAGGAAAGGGTGATGCAGCAAAGTAGCGTAAGTATTTCCCTTACTTTTTGAGAACCAAGGTATCAATCCAGTAGGAGGCTACGCGCTAGTCCCTCACACCTACACAAAACAAATAAATCCTCACGACCAACGAGATAAGGGGTTGTCAATCCCTACACAGTCACTTACGAGAGTGAGATCTGATAGATATGATAAGATAATATTTTTGGTATTTTTATGACAAAGATGCAAAGTAAAATAAAAGGCAATGAAAATAAATAAGTGTTGGAAGATTAATATGATGGAAGATAGACTTGGGGGCCACAGGTTTCACTAGTGGCTTCTCTCAAGAGCATAAGTATTTGACGATGGGTGAACAAATTACTATTGAGCAATTGACAGAATTGAGCATAGTTATGAGAATATCTAGGTATGATCATGTATATAGGCATCATGTCCGAGACAAGTAGACCGACTCCTGCCTGCATCTACTACTATTACTCCACACATCGACCGCTATCCAGCATGCATCTAGAGTATTAAGTTCATAAGAATAGAGTAACACTTTAAGTAAGATGACATGATGTAGAGGGATAAATTCATGCAATATGATAAAAACCCCATCTTGTTATCCTCGATGGCAACAATACAATACGTGCTTTGCTGCCCCTACTGTCACTGGGAAAGGACACCGCAAGATTGAACCCAAAGCTAAGCACTTCTCCCATTGCAAGAAAGATCAATCTAGTAGGCCAAACCAAACTGATAATTCGAAGAGACTTGCAAAGATAACCAATCATACATAAAAGAATTCAGAAGATCCAAATATTGTTCATATATAAACTTGATCATAAACCCACAATTCATCGGTCTCAACAAACACACCGCAAAAGATGATTACATCGAATAGATCTCCACGAGAGAGGGGGAGAACATTGTATTGAGATCCAAAAAGAGAGAAGAGGCCATCTAGCTAATAACTATGGACCCAAAGGTCTGAGGTAAACTACTCACACATCATCGGAGAGGCTATGGTGTTGATGTAGAAGCCCTCCGTGATCGATGCCCCCTCCGGCGGAGCTCCGGAACAGGCCCCAAGATGGGATCTCGTGGATACCGAAAGTTACGGTGGTGGAATTAGGGTTTTGGCTCTGTCTTTAATTGTTTGGGGGTACGTAGGTATATATAGGAGGAAGGAGTACGTCAATGGAGCAACAGGGGGCCCATGAGGGTGGAGGGCGCACCTGGGGGGGGTGTAGGCACGCCCGCTACCTCGTGGCTTCCCTGTTGGTTGCTTGACGTAGGGTCCAAGTCTCCTGGATCATGTTCGTTCCGAAAATCACGTTCCCGACGGTTTCATTCCGTTTGGACTCCGTTTGATATTCTTTTTCTGCGAAACTCTGAAATAGGCAAAAAAAACAGCAATTCTGGGCTGGGCCTCGAGTTAATAGGTTAGTTCCAAAAATAATATAAAAGTGAATAATAAAGCCCAATAATGTCCAAAACAAAAGATAATATAGCATGGAGCAATCAAAAATTATAGATACATTGGAGACGTATCAAGCATCCCCAAGCTTAATTCCTGCTCGTCCTCGAGTAGGTAAATGACAAAAACCGAATTTTTGATGTGGAATGCTACTAGGCATAATTTCAATGTAATTCTTCTTAATTGTGGAATGAATATTCAGATCTGAAAGATTCAAGATAAAAGTTTAATATTGACATAGAAATAATAATACTTCAAGCATACTAACTAATCAATTATGTCTTCTCAAAATAACATGGCCAAAGAAAGTTCATCCCTACAAAATCATATAGAATGCTCTCATCATGTACAACCCCCATGACAAGCCAAGCAATTGTTTCATACATTAGTAATCTCAAACTTTATAAACCTTCACGCAATACATGAGCGTGAGCCATGGATATAGCACTATGGGTGGAATAGAGTATAATGATGGGGGTTATGTGGAGAAGACAAAAAAAGGAGAAATTCTCACATCAACGAGGCTAATCAATGAGCTATGGAGATGCCCATCGATTGATGTTAATGCAAGGAGTAGGGATTTCCATGCAACGGATGCACTAGAGTTATAAATGTATGAAAGCTCAACAAAAGAAACTAGTGGGTGTGCATCCAACTTGCTTGCTCATGAAGACCTAGGGCACTTGAGGAGGCCCATTGTTGGAATATACAAGCCAAGTTCTATAATGAAAAATTCCCACTAGTATATGAAAGTGACAAAACAAGAGACTCTCTAATATGAAGATCATGGTGCTACTTTGAAGCACAAGTGTGGAAAAAGGATAGCAGCATTGTCCCTTTTCATTTTTTTGGGGGGGGGGCTTATTTTTTTGGCCTTTCTCTTTTTTTATTGGGACAATGCTCTATTAAATGATGATCATCACACTTCTATTTATTTACAACTCAATGATTACAACCCAATACTAGAACTGAAGGAAATATGCCCTAGAGGCAATAATAAAGTTATTATTTATTTCCTTATATCATGATAAATATTTATTATTCATGCTAGAATTGTATTAATCGGAAACATAATACATGTGTGAATACATAGACAAACAGAGTGTCACTAGTATGCCTCTACTAGACTAGCTCGTTAATCAAAGATGGTTATTTTTCCTAACCATGAACAAAGAGTTGTTATTTGATTAACGAGGTCACATCATTAGTTGAATGATCTGATTGACATGACCCATTCCATTAGCTTAGCACCCGATCGTTTAGTATGTTGCTATTGCTTTCTTCATGACTTATACATGTTCCTATGACTATGAGATTATGCAACTCCCGTTTACCGGAGGAACACTTTGGGTGCTACCAAACGTCACAACGTAACTGGGTGATTATAAAGGAGTACTACAGGTGTCTCCAAAGGTAGATGTTGGGTTGGCGTATTTTGAGATTACGATTTGTCACTCCGATTGTCGAAGAGGTATCTCTGGGCCCTCTCGGTAATGCACATCACTTAAGCCTTGCAAGCATTGCAACTAATGAGTTAGTTGCGGGATGATGTATTACAGAACGAGTAAAGAGACTTGCCAATAACGAGATTGAACTAGGTATTGGATACCGATGATCGAATCTCAGGCAAGTAACATACCGATGACAAAGGGAACAACGTATGTTGTTATGCGGTCTGACCGATAAAGATCTTCGTAGAATATGTAGGAGCCAATATGGGCATCCAGGTCCCGCTATTGGTTATTGACCGGAGACGTGTCTCGGTCATGTCTACATTGTTCTCGAACCATAGGGTCCGCACGCTTAACATTACGATGACAGTTATTATGAGTTTATGCATTTTGATGTACCGAAGGTTGTTCGGAGTCCCGGATGTGATCACGGACATGACGAGGAGTCTCGAAATGGTCGAGACATAAAGATTGATATATTGGAAGCCTATGTTTGGACATCGGAAGTGTTCCGTGTGAAATCGGGATTTTACCGGATTACCGGGAGGGTTACCGGAACCCCCCGGGAGCCAAATGGGCCTACATGGGCCTTAGTGGAAAGGTGAAAGGGGCTGCCATGGAGGGCTGCGCGCCTCCCCCCTCCCCTAGTCCTATTAGGACTAGGAGAGGTGGCCGGCCACCTCTCTCTCTCTTTCCCCCTTGGAGTCCTAGTTGGAATAGGATTGGAGGGGGGAGTCCTACTCCCGGCAGGAGTAGGACTCCTCCTGCGCCTCCCACCTTGGCCGGCCAGCCCCTCCCCTTGGATCCTTTATATACGGGGGCAGGGGGCACCTCTAGACACACAAGTTGATCCTTGAGATCGTTCCTTAGCCGTGTGCGGTGCCCCCTGCCACCAAATTCCACCTCGATCATACCATTGTAGTGCTTAGGCGAAGCCCTGCGTCGGTAGTACATCAAGATCGTCACCACGTCGTCGTGCTGACGGAACTCTTCCTCGATGCTTTGCTGGTTCGGAGCCCGAGGATCGTCATCGAGCTGAACGTGTGCTAAGAACTCGGAGGTGCCGGAGTAACGGTGCTTGGATCGGTCGGATCGGAAGACGTACGACTACTTCCTCTATGTTGTGTGATCGCTTCCGCAGTCGGTCTGCGTTGGTACGTAGACAACACTCTCTCCTCTCGTTGCTATGCATCACCATGATCTTGCGTGTGCGTAGGAAATTTTTGAAATTACTACGTTCCCCAACAGTGGCATCCGAGCCTAGGTTTTATGGTTTGATGTTATTTGCACGAGTAGAACACAAGTGAGTTGTGGGCGATACAAGTCATACTGCCTACCAGCATGTCATACTTTGGTTCGGCGGTATTGTTGGACGAGACGACCCGGACCAACCTTACGCGTACGCTTACGCGAGACCGGTTCCCTCGACGTGCTTTGCACATAGATGGCTTGCGGGCGACTGTCTCTCCAACTTTAGTTGAACCGAGTGTGGCTACGCCCGGTCCTTGAGAAGGTTAAAACGGAGTCTATTTGACAAACTATCGTTGTGGTTTTGATGCGTAGGTGAGATGAGTTCTTGCTTAAGCCCGTAGCAGCCACGTAAAACTTGCAACAACAAAGTAGAGGACGTCTAACTTGTTTTTGCAGGGCATGTTGTGATGTGATATGGTCAAGGCATGATGCTGATTTTATTGTATGAGATGATCATGTTTTGTAACCAAGTTATCGGCAACTGGCAGGAGCCATATGGTTGTCGCTTTATTGTATGCAATGCAATCGCGATGTAATGCTTTACTTTATTACTAAGCGGTAGTGATAGTCGTGGAAGCATAAGATTGGCGAGACGACAACGATGCTACGATGGAGATCAAGGTGTCGCGTTGGTGACGATGGTGATCATGACGGTGCTTCGGAGATGGAGATCACAAGCACAAGATGATGATGGCCATATCATATCACTTATATTGATTGCATGTGATGTTTATCTTTTATGCATCTTATCTTGCTTTGATTGACGGTAGCATTATAAGATGATCTCTCACTAAATTATCAAGAAGTGTTCTCCCTGAGTATGCACCGTTGCCAAAGTTCGTCGTGCCCAGACACCACGTGATGATCGGGTGTGATAAGCTCTACGTCCATCTACAACGGGTGCAAGCCAGTTTTGCACACGCAGAATACTCAGGTTAAACTTGACGAGCCTAGCATATGCAGATATGGCCTCGGAACACGGAGACCGAAAGGTCGAGCGTGAATCATATAGTAGATATGATCAACATAACGATGTTCACCATTGAAAACTACTCCATCTCACGTGATGATCGGTTATGGTTTAGTTGATTTGGATCACGTGATCACTTAGAGGATTAGAGGGATGTCTATCTAAGTGGGAGTTCTTAAGTAATATGATTAATTGAACGTTAATTTATCATGAACTTAGTCCTGGTAGTATTAGCATATCTATGTTGTAGATCAATAGCTCGCATTGTTGCTTTCATTTGTTTATTTTGATATGTTCCTAGAGAAAATTGTGTTGAAAGATGTTAGTAGCAATGATACGGATTGGATCCGTGATCTGAGGTTTATCCTCATTGCTGCATAGAAAAATTATGTCCTTGATGCACTGCTAGATGACAGACCTATTGCAGGAGCAGATGCAGACGTTATGAACGTTTAGCTAGCTCAATATGATGACTACTTGATAGTTTAGTGCACCATGCTTAATGGCTTAGAATCGGGACTTCAAAGACGTTTTGAATGTCATGGAGCATATGAGATGTTCCAGGAGTTGAAGTTAATATTTCAAGCAAATACCCAAGTTGAGAGATATGAAGTCTCCAACAAGTTCTATAGCTAAAAGATGGAGGAGAATCGCTCAACTAGTGAGCATGTGCTCAGATTGTCTGAGTACAACAATCGCTTGAATCAAGTGGGAGTTAATCTTCCAGATAAGATAGTGATTGACAGAATTCTCTAGTCACCATCACCAAGTTAGTAGAACTTCATGATGAACTATAATATGCAAGGGATAAAGTAAACAACTCCCAAGCTTTTCATGATGATGAAATCGATGAAGGTAGAAAGCAAGAAAAACATCAAGTGTTGATGGTAGACAAGACCACTGGTTTCAAGAAAAGGGCAGAGGGAAGAAGGGGAACTTCAAAAAGAACAGCAAGCAAACTTGCTGCTCAAGTGAAGAAGCCCAAGTCTGGACCTAAGCTTGAGACTGAGTGCTTCTACTACAAAGGGACTGGTCACTGGAAGCGGAACTACCCCAAGTGATTGGCGGATAAGAAGGATGGCAAAGTGAACATAAGTATATTTGATATACATGTTGTTGATGTGTACTTTACTAGTGTTTATAGCAAACCCTCAGTATTTGATACTAGTTCAGTTGCTAAGATTAGTAACTCGAAACGGGAGTTGCAGAATAAACAGAGACTAGTTAAGGGTGAAGTGACGATGTGTGTTGGAAGTGGTTCCAAGATTGATATGATCATCATCGCACACTACCTATAATTTCGGGATTAGTGTTGAACCTAAATAAGTGTTATTTGGTGTTTGCGTTGAGCATGAATATGATTTGATCATGTTTATTGTAATACGGTTATTCATTTAAGTAAGCGAATAAATTGTTGTTCTGTTTACATGAATAAAACCTTATATAGTTACACACCCAATGAAAATAGTTCGTTGGATCTCGATCGTAGTGATGCACATAATCATAATATTGAAACCAAAAGATACAAAGTTAATAATGATAGTGCAACTTATTTGTAGCACTGCCGTTTAGGTCATATTGGTGTAAAGCGCATGAAGAAACTCCATGCTGATGGGCTTTTGGTATCACTTGATTACGAATCAGTTGATGCTTGCGAACCATGCCTCATGGGCAAGATGACTAAGACTCTGTTCTTCGGAACAATGGAGCGAGCAACAGATTTGTTGGAAATCATACATACTGATGTATGTGGTCCGATGAATATTGAGGCTCGCGATAGGTATCATTATTTTCTGATCTTCACAGATGATTTGAGCAGATATAAGTATATCTACTTGATGAAACATAAGTCTGAAACATTTGAACAGTTCAAAGAATTTCATAGTGAAGTGGAAAATCATTGTGACAAGAAAATAAAAGTTTCTACGATATGATCGCAGAGGTAAAATATTTGAGTTACGAGTTTGGTCTTCAGTTAAAAAATGTGAAATGGTTTCACTACGCATGCCACCTGGAACACCACAGCATAATGGTGTGTCCGAACGTCATAACCGTACTTTATTGGATATAGTACAATCTATGATGTATCTTACCGATCTAACACTATCGTTTTGGGGTTATGCATTAGAGACAGCTGCATTCACGTTAAATAGGGCACCATCTAAATCCGTTGAGACGACACCGTGTGAACTATGGTTTGGCAAGAAACCTAAGCTGTCGTTTCTTAAAGTTTAGAGTTGCGATGCTTATGTGAAAAAGTTTCATCTCGATAAGCTCAAACTCAAATCGGAGAAATATGTCTTCATAGGATACCCAAAGGAGACAGTTGGGTACACCTTCTATCACAGATCCGAAGGCAAGACATTCGTTGCTAAGAATGGATCCTTTCTATAGAAGGAATTTCTCTCGAAAGAAGTGAGTGGGAGGAAAGTAGAAAACTTGATAAGGTAATTGTACCTTCTCCCTTATTGGAAAATAGTTCATCACAGAAATCTGTTCCTGTGACTACTACACCAATTAGTGAGGAAGCTAATGATGATGATCATGTAACTTCAGATCAAGTTACTACCGAATCTCGTAGGTAAACCAGAGTGAGATCCGCACCAAAGTGGTACGGTAATCCTGTTCTGGAGGTCATGTTACTTGACCATGACGAACCTACGAACTATGAGGAAGCGATGACGAGCCCAAATTCCGAGAAATGGCTTGAGGCCATGAAATCTGAGATGGGATCCATGTATGAGAACAAAGTGTGGACTTTGGGTGACTTGCCCGATGATCGACAAGACATAGAAAATAAATGGATCTTCAAGAGGAAGACGGACGCTGATAGTAGTGTTACTATCTACAAAGCTAGAATTGTCGCAAAAGGTTTTCGACAAGTTCAAGGTGTTGACTACGATGAGATTTTCTCACTCGTATCTATGCTTAAAGTCTGTCCGAATCATGTTAGCAATTGCCGCATTTTATGAAATCTGGCAAATGGATAAACAAAACTGCATTCCTTAATGGATTTACTAAAGAAGAGTTGTATATGATGCAACCAGAAGGTTTTGTCAATCCTAAAGGTGCTAACAAAATATGCAAACTCCAGCGATCCATCTATGGACTGGTGCAAGCATCTCGGAGTCGGAATATACGCTTTGATAAGTTGATCAAAGGATATAGTTTTATACAGACTTGCGGTGAAGCCTGTATTTACAAGAAAGTGAGTGGGAGCACTACAACATTTCTGATAAGTATATGTGAATGACATATTGTTGATCGGAAATAATGTAGAATTATTCTGTAAAGCATAAAGGAGTGTTTGAAAGGAGTTTTTTGAAGAAAGACTTCGGTGAAGCTGCTTACATATTGAGCTTCAAGATCTATAGAGATAGATCACGACGCTTGATAAGTTTTTTCAATGAGTACATACCTTGACAAGATTTTGAAGTAGTTCAAAATGGAGCAGTCAAAGAAAGAGTTCTTTCCTGTATTATAAGGTGTGAAGTTGAGTAAGACTCAAAGCCCGACCACGGCAGAAGATAGAAAGAGAATGAAAGTCATTCCCTATGCCTTGGCCATAGGTTCTATAAAGTATGTCATGCTGTATACCAGATCTATTGTATACCCTGCACTGATTTGGCAAGGGAGTACAATAGTGATCTAGGAGTAGATCACTGGACAGCGGTCAGAATTATCCTTAGTGAAATAAGGATATGTTTCTCGATTATGGACGTGATAAAAAGGTTCGTCGTAAAGGGTTACGCCGATGCAAGTTTTGACACTAATCTAGATGACTCTAAGTCTCGGTCTAGATACATATTGAAAGTGGGAGCAATTAGCTAGAGTAGCTCCATGCAGAGCATTGTTGACATAGAAATTTGCAAAATACATGTGGATCTGAATGTGGCAGACCCGTTGACTAAGATTCTCTCACAAGCAAAACATGATCACACCTTAGTACTCTTTGGGTGTTAATCACATAGCGATGTGAACTAGATTACTGAATCTAGTAAACCCTTTGGGTGTTGGTCACATGGCGATGTGAACTATGGGTGTTAATCACATGATGATGTGAACTATCGATGTTAATCACATGGTGATGTGATCTAGATTATTGACTCTAGTGTAAGTGGGAGACTGAAGGAAATATGCCCTGGAGGCAATAATAAAGTTATTATTTATTTCCTTATATCATGATAAATATTTATTATTCATGCTAGAATTGTATTAACCGGAAACATAATACATGTGTGAATACATAGACAAACAGAGTGTCACTAGTATGCCTCTACTAGACTAGCTCGTTAATCAAAGATGGTTATTTTTCCTAACCATGAACAAAGAGTTGTTATTTGATTAACGAGGTCACATCATTAGTTGAATGATCTGATTGACATGACCCATTCCATTAGCCTAGCACCCGATCGTTTAGTGTGTTGCTATTGCTTTCTTCATGACTTATAAATTTTCCTATGACTATGAGATTATGCAACTCCCGTTTACCGGAGGAACACTTAGGGTGCTACCAAACGTCACAACGTAACTGGATGATTATAAAGGAGTACTACAGGTGTCTCCAAAGGTAGATGTTGGGTTGGCGTATTTCGAGATTAGGATTTGTCACTCCGATTGTCGGAGAGGTATCTCTGGGCCCTCTCGGTAATGCACATCACTTAAGCCTTGCAAGCATTGCAACTAATGAGTTAGTTGCGGGATGATGTATTACAGAACAAGTAAAGAGACTTGCCAGTAACGAGATTGAACTAGGTATTGGATACCGACGATCGAATCTCGGGCAAGTAACATACCGATGACAAAGGGAACAACGTATGTTGTTATGCGGTCTGACTGATAAAGATCTTCGTAGAATATGTAGGAGCCAATATGGGCATCCAGGTCCCGCTATTGGTTATTGACCGGAGACGTGTCTCGGTCATGTCTACATTGTTCTCGAACCGTAGGGTCCGCACGCTTTATGTTATGATGACAGTTATTATGAGTTTATGCATTTTGATGTACCGAAGGTTGTTCGGAGTCCTGGATGTGATCACGGACATGACGAGGAGTCTCGAAATGGTCGAGACATAAAGATTGATATATTGGAAGCCTATGTTTGGACATCGGAAGTGTTCCGGGTGAAATCGGGATTTTACCGGATTACCGGGAGGGTTACCGGAACCCCCCGGGAGCCAAATGGGCCTACATGGGCCTTAGTGGAAAGGTGAAAGGGGCTGCCATGGAGGGCTGCACGCCTCCCCCCCTCCCCTAGTCCTATTAGGACTAGGAGAGGTGGCCGGCCACCTCTCTCTCTCTTTCCCCCTCGGAGTCCTAGTTGGAATAGGATTGGAGGGGGGAGTCCTACTCCCGGTAGGAGTAGGACTCCTCCTGCGCCTCCCACCTTGGCCGGCCAGCCCCTCCCCTTGGATCCTTTATATACGGGGGCAGGGGGCACCTCTAGACACACAAGTTTATCCTTGAGATCGTTCCTTAGCCGTGTGCGGTGCCCCCTGCCACCAAATTCCACCTCGATCATACCGTTGTAGTGCTTAGGCGAAGCCCTGCGTCGGTAGTACATCAAGATCGTCACCACGCCGTCGTGCTGACGGAACTCTTCCTCGATGCTTTGCTGGGTCGGAGCCCGAGGATCGTCATCAAGCTAAACGTGTGCTAAGAACTCGGAGGTGCCGGAGTAACGGTGCTTGGATCGGTCGGATCGGGAAGACGTATGACTACTTCCTCTACGTTGTGTGATCGCTTCCGCAGTCGGTCTGCGTTGGTACGTAGACAACACTCTCCCCTCTCGTTGCTATGCATCACCATGATCTTGCGTGTGCGTAGGAAATTTTTGAAATTACTACGTTCCCCAACAAGAACAAGGTATGACTCTATATGAATGCCTGCGGCGGTGTACCGGGATATGCAATGAACCAAGAGTGACATGTATGAAAGAATTATGAACGGTGGCTTTGCCACAAATACTATGTCAACTACATGATCATGCTAAACAATATGACAATGATGAACGTGTCATGATAAACGGGATGGTGGAAAGTTGCATGGCAATATATCTCGGAATGGCTATGGAAATGCCATAATAGGTAGGTATGGTGGCTGTTTTGAGGAAGATATAAGGAGGTTTATGTGTGAAAGAGTGTATCATATCACGGGGTTTGGATGCACCGGTGAAGTTTGCACCAACTCTCAATGTGAGAAAGGGCAATGCACGGTACCGAAGAGGCTAGTAATGATGGAAAGGTGAGAGTGCGTATAATCCATGGACTCAACATTAGTCATAAAGAACTCACATACTTATTGCAAAAATCTACAAGTCATCAAAAACCAAGCACTATGCACATGCTCCTAGGGGGGTAGATTGGTAGGAAAAGACCATCGCTCGTCCCCGACCGCCACTCATAAGGAGGACAATCAAAGAACACCTCATGTTTCAAATTTGTTACATAACGTTTACCATACGTGCATGCTACGGGACTTGCAAACTTCAACACAAGTATTTCTCAAATTCACAACTACTCAACTAGCACAACTTTAATATCACTACCTCCATATCTCAAAACAATCATCAAGCATCAAACTTCTCTTAGTATTCAAAACACTCATAAGAAAGTTTTTACTAATCTTGAATACCTAGCATAATAGGATTATTAAAACAAATTACCATGCTATTTAAGACTCTCAAAATAATATAAGTTAAGCATGAGAGATCAATAGTTTCTATAAAACAAATCCACTACTGTGCTCTAAAAGATATAAGTGAAGTACTAGAGCAAAACTATATAACTCAAAAGATATAAGTGAAGCACATAGAGTATTCTAATAATTTCCGAATCATGTGTGTCTCTCTCCAAATGTGTCTACAACAAAGATGATTGTGGTAAAATAAAAAGCAAAGACTCAAATCATACAAGACGCTCCAAGCAAAACACATATCATGTGGTGAATAAAAATATAGCTCCAAGTAAAGTTACCGATGGAAGTAGACGAAAGAGGGGATGCCTTCCGGGGCATACCCAAGCTTTGGCTTTTTGGTTTCCTTAGATTATCTTGGAGGTGACATGGGCATCCCCAAGCTTAGGCTCTTGCCACTCCTTGTTCAATAATCCATCAAATCCTTACCCAAAACTTGAAAACTTCACAACACAAAACTTAAAGTAGAAAATCTCGTGAGCTCCGTTAGCGAAAGAAAACAAAACATCACTTCAAGGTACTGTAATGAACTCATTGTTTATTTATATTGGTGTTAAAACTACTGTATTCCAACTTCTCTATGGTTTATAAACTACTTTACTAGCCATAGATTCATCAAAATAAGCAAACAACACACGAAAAACAGAATCTGTCAAAAACAGAACAGTCTGTAGTAATCTGTAGCTAGCGCAAGATATGGAACCCCAAAAATTCTAAAATAAAATGATGGACGTGAGTAATTTATATATTAATCATCTGCAAAAATAATTGACTAAATAGCACTTTCGAAATAGAAATGGCAGCAGTTCTCGTGAGCGCTAAAGTTTCTGTTTTTTACAACAAGATTAACAAGACTTTCCCCAAGTCTTCCCAACGGTTCTACTCGGCACAAGCACTAATTAAACACAAAAAACACAACAAAAACAGAGTATAGATAAATTATTTATTACTAAACAGGGGCAAAAAGCAAGGAATAAAAATAAAATTGGGTTGCCTCCCAACAAGCGCTATCGTTTAACGCCCCTAGCTAGGCATAAAAGCAAGGATAGATCTAGGTATTGCCGTAGTAATAGGATAGATCATTAAAACTCATTTCATATTCCCTACGTTCAGCAGCAAGTTTCCTTTGAGGCAAGAAAAAGTAATCAAAAGGGATAAATTTAATGGGACAAAAGTCCCCAAGATCAATTTTAGGAGGTATAGGTTCCTCTTTCGGCCCTTCGTATTGCACAACCAATTCATCATTATAAGCATTTTTTTGGCAGAACTTTGTGAGCCTATACTCGAGAGAATATCCTAGCTGATTATTTCGAATAGCCAAATCATCATTAAGTTCAGAAATTCTATCAATTAGAACATTGGTAGGGACCTTTTTCTAAGGTTTTCACTGGAAGCAACATAGTCTAGAGATTGAAAATGCATTATTTCTTCTTGATCAAAGAGGATAGCCTCTATGGGAGGACGGCCAACGTCCACCCTATATTGCACAAAGATTTCTTTGGCTTCTTTTATAATAAATCTAAACTCATGAGCCAAAAAGATAGTAGCGGCACGCTTAACAGAAGAGTGCTCTATATTAGAAAATTCTAAGAAAATCCTTTGTATGCAAGGGTGCAAGTGCATAAATTGCCTTTCAAGTTCAACTATAAGCATGGCAATAGCGTCCGCAAGACTACTAGTTCTATGAAGAATGGAATGCCCTAGCCCTCTCCCCAAATATTGAGTGGGAAGGTGGCCAACAACGGCCAATTTGAAAGGGGACAACTAGTACAGCTTATCCTGACAAAAGTAGTCTTCGCCTACTAAAGGCTCTGGTGGTGACGCAGTCTTGGGCTCCACGATGACCTTTGTCCTTCAGTCCTGCTGGTCTTGGTCTCGTTGCACTGATATGGAAACCTTTGCTTGACGCCTCGGTACTCTTCGTCTGCGCTTGCCTCCTTAGCAACAAAGTGGAAACAAGGACACTGTGCACGCTGGCGCCCGCCAGGCCTTGGTCGTCATGGCTCACGTCACTGGAACCTCGCGAGGTTTGTCTTGCCTTGATCTCTCCGCCCTCGCGAGCCGGCCTGGTGAGGCCGCTCCCGAGGAGGTCTTGCGTCGTCCGCCTCGCGAGGCTTGGCCCCTCGCGAGGGTCTTGAATGCTTGTTGGTGAAGATGGGCCGTACGGGCCCACTCACAGAGCCATGCCGTGGGCCGCAGGTAAGCAAGTCTGGGGACCCCCGTTCCCAGGACGCCGACAGTAACCCCCGGGACCAAGGCGCGCTCGGGCTTGGGTTCGAGGGGAAACCAAAGGGCAAGTACGGAGCGCCGTGGGCCCCAATAGCACGCGGCCTTGGTCGACGCGTGGCGGTTGATTGGTCGTGGGCATCTCCGCTTCCCCACGTTGCCTTGAAAACTGCCCGATTTGACGAGTCCCTCCTGCATGCAAGGAAAAACCATCATTACCTATGATCGGGGGGGGGGGGGCTTTGGTTGGCCGTCCCCGCAAGCACACAATGACCCCCACCGCGGCCCCCCGCAGCCGTGGCCGTGCCTCTTCGCGTGGCAGGGGTCGCTCCGGTCGTGGCAGTCCTGTTTGAAAGAACATGCGGTGCCCCCATGTTTGGTTTTGGTAATTGATGACAATCTCTATGGACTAATGGTTGCCTTGAGTTATATTTGAAGGTTTTGTCCATAGGCTTTTCTTGGAGTACATGTGTTGGTTTCAAGGAGAGTTTGTGTCGACCAAGGTGCTATTCAAGGAAGTACCTAAAGATTGGTCTTGTGAGAGGTTGATCAAGACTAAGTTAAAGAGTGAATCAAGTTGATCAACCCACAAAGCGTAGAAGATGTACCGAGAGGGATCAAGTGATCCCATGGTATGGTAAGCATTGTCAATTACGCTTTGTGTACTAACCCATGGTCTTCGTGAGGGTTCTTTGTGGGGTTAGGTTGCGGTGTGCAAGTTCAAGTGGAGCACCACGAAGAGATCAAATGCTTGAAGCTTGATGTCCTTTGTGGTGACAATGGACCCGTGAAGATGTGCAGAAGAGTAGCTCACCCATAGTAGAGTATGGGGGAGCAATCAACTAGTCTTCATCGACTCAACACAATCAAGAAAGGTTGCGGTGTGCAAGTTCAAGTGGAGCATCACAAAGAGATCAAATGCTTGAAGCTTGCCGTCCATTGTGGTGACAATGGACTTGTGAAGATGTGCAGAAGAAAGGCTCACCCATAGTGGAGTATGGGGGAGCAATCAACTAGTCTTCATCGAGCCAACACAATCAAGAAAGGTGGTCCAACTTGAGGAAGTCAAGATCGTCATCATCTAGCTCAAGTGGACCATGTGCAAGGCAAAGGTTTACCCTTGATAGGTTTTCTATTTTACCGGTCTCATGATGGTAGTTGGGAGACCGGGTTATAGGATCGATTGCCGTACTATCAAGGGGGGCTCTCGATGAGTAGCTTGATCGTATCGTTCATTGAGAGATCAAACCATTGCATCCCTACATCATCTTTCTTGGTTCTTGTTTGGTTCTCTTTGTGAGTCTTAGAGCTTATGGCCATCTTGATGACAAGCTTGAGTTCATTGAAAACAGACTTCACATGCATCTTCTATGATGTTTTCACTGTTGGAGGTTTTGCCGGTTCTTCTCGGTCGGAGGTTTCACTCCTCCATTTTGCTGTTTTGATGCTACTCGTCATCTTGTTTCCAACAAGCTTGAGTTTGCTCAATTCGGAGCTCATATGCAGAAGTTATGGCACTTCTTGTTTTCTTGAGTGTGGTTTTTGTCAGGGTCCCAGCGGTAGTACCGTGGTACCCAGCGGTAGTACCGCTGAGGGGTCACAAGCGGCAGTACCGCTCCGCAGCGGTAGTACCGGCGGTGACTCCGCAGCAGTACTACCGCTGGCTTACCAGGTCCCTACCGCGTCGATTCAAGGGGCCTTTTTCTGTGTCGGATTGTGCGGTACCTCGCTGCGGCTGTAGTGCGGCAGTACCGCTCCTTAGCGGCAGTGCCGCCCTTCCTCCGCGGTAGTACCGCCCGGTCCCTCTTTCCCTTTACCCTTCGTTCTGCGCGGCAGTACCGCCGAAGGGAGTGGTAGTACCGCTTAACCCAGCGGTAGTACCGCTGTCTCCTGCGGTACTACCACCCCAAGGTTCATGTTTTGTTGCTCCTTTTCCCTATTTCTTCCACCTGAGCGGTAGTACCGCTCATGGAGCGGTAGTACCGCTCGTGTGCGGGCTGAGCACTTAACGGTTGGATTTTCCCCCTCCTATAAAAGGGGGTCTTCTTCCCCATTGAACCTTATCCTTTGAGCTCGTGTTCTTCCCCCATTGTTGACCTTCTTCGAGCTTGCTAACTCTCAATCCCTCCATGGATTCTTGCTAGTTTTCGAGGGAAAAGAGAGAGGAGATCTAGATCCACATTTCCACCAATCACTTTCTCCTCTATGTGAGGGGAACCCCTTGGATCTAGATCTTGGAGTTCTTGGTGTTCTCCTTCTTGTTCTTCCTCTAATTTTCCTCCCTAGCATTAGTTGCTTCGGTGGGATTTGAGAGAGAAGGACTTGGGCACTCCGTGTGCCCTTGCCATTGCCTTTGGTACATCGGTTTGAGTTCTCCACGGTGATACATGGAAGTGAAGTTTGAGAAGCTTATTACTCTTGGCTGTTTGGGCACCCTAGAGCTTGTTCCTCTTGGGTGCCTCGGCGCCCTAGATGGTTGGTGTTGTTTGGAGCTCAATCATTGTGGTGTAAAGCTTCAGGCAAGCGTCGGGGTCTCCAATTAGGTTGTGGAGATCGCCCCGAGCAATTTGACGGGTACCGATGACCGCCCCCAAGGGTTACCAAAGTGTACGGGTTCGGTGCCCACCCCCAAGGGTTGCCATTTGTACGGGTTCGATGACCGCCCTCAAGGGTCCCTTAGTGGAATCACGGCATCTTGCATTGTGCGAGGGCGTGAGGAGATTACGGTGGCCCTAGTGGCTTCTTGGGGAGCATTGTGCCTCCACACCGCTCCAAACAGAGATTAGCATCCGCAAGGGTGTGAACTTCGGGATACATCGTCGTCTCTGCGTGCCTCGGTTATATCTTACCCGAGCCCTTTACTTATGCACTTTACTTTGTGATAACCATATTGTTCTTTGTCATATATCTTGCTATCTCATAGTTGCTTATCTTGCTTAGCATAAGTTGTTGGTGCACATAGGTGAGCCTAGTTGTTTTAGGTTTTATGCTTGGCAAATTAACCACTAGGTTTATTCTGCATTTGTTCAAGCCTAAACCGTAATTATTTTAAAGCGTCTATTCACCCCCCCTCTAGGCGACATCCACGATCTTTCACTGTTGATGAAGGGAGATGTGCCGTGGTCGCGCGGTCTCCCCGGCCGCTCTTCCACTCGGTGGAGGTGCTGCCGTAGTTCGTCATCTGGTCGGATAACACGGCCGGCAACTGGCTTCAGCTCCCGTGCTTCTTCGCCGACGAGCTGTCGGCTTCAGTTCCAGGCGGGCTCTGGCTACAGGCGGACAACTGCTGCAGCAGGGCTTCCTGGGTCGTGGTTGAGGTTTCCGTCGTGGGCAACGTAGCCCTGGCCCGCAGCTGGCAGACGTTTGCCCCCTTGCGCGGCCCGGGCAGGCGGTACCGCGGACTCTCTCTCTCTTCTCCCATGCGATTCGCTTGTGCATTAAAAGGAGGGCTCCTGAGCATCGCGACTAAGGAGCTCTTACTAGCTCTCCAGCCCTCACCCCTTGGCCTTGACCACGACATCGCGACCCGGCATACCAGCGGCGGCTAAGCTTGCTCGAGGGCGGGGACCTGAGGTCACAGAGCACTCAAGAGAGCATGGAGAAGAGGGGAGGCTTGCACGGGCCTAACCTATCCACCCCGCAGCGGCCGACGCCCAAGTCTGGCGCAATACGAGGAACCAGCTCCGGAACGCCAAGATAAGTCTTGTACCTGGACCGACCCAGCGCTACGGCATAGGATCCTCATGCTTTTCGATGCCCTATTGCGGCGACGTCACCTCCCTTTCCCATCCTCAGGTAGCTGCTTGCACGCTAAAGGGGACTTCGTGAGTATCGCGCCTTAGGAGCTCTTACTGGACCTCGGGCCGCTCACCTCCTTGCCTTGACCACGACATCGCGACCTGGCATACCAGCGACGGCTGAAGCCTGCCTAGGACAGGGTCCTGTCGGCGTAGAGCACCAAGCTGCCACGGGGTTGGAAAGGGGAGACCTAGCCTCAGGAGGACACGTGTTCACGAATTTTCATAATAAGGGCGATATGAACAAAGGACGTTACAGACGCTTTACACTCCCCCGCGGGTTCCGGTTCGATTCCTCGCAGGGAACAAAAGGAAAGGAATCCCTAGGAACTCTATCTACACACGCCGGACGTCGCCGATGCCATCATCAACAGTGGGCCACGTGAGGCCGGCGCCAACCACATCCAGATCAACGGCGGCGGTGGCCAGACACGGCGATCTTGCTCCAGCCCGACGAGAGCTCGGGGGCACGTAGCTGTCGTCGCTCGTCTCCAGAGACTCCACGAGCTCGGGAGAGTCGCTCGATCACCAGGAGTCACCGCTGTCGCTGGAGGAGCTGCAGACGAGGCCTGCGGCAGGCCTGGCGCCCGCTGCTGCAACGTCTTGGCGACCTCCTTCAGGGCAGCACTGCAAGCAGCGACCTTCCTCGTCGAAGACCTTGAAGAATAGCATGGAGGCACCGTCATACTCGAAGTGGATGGTGAGGGTTACGCTCGCACGACAAGCTCGGGCAATCTCGCCCCAGCCTCGAGTCATGAAAATCCTCCCGGAGGTGATGGCCTCAACCTCCGCTCCAGTCACCGAGGCGTCGCAGTCGGCGTGCTGCAGCCAAAGCTCGAGAGGGCCTCTCGGCGGCATCTCGGCGGTGAAGAAATGCGGAAGGCGAATCCAAGTGCTCGGGGGCATCGCCGCCCACAACACGAAATCGCGCGAGGAGTCCGCTGCATGGACCCCTGCGGCGACGATGTGTGCCTCCACGGCACGGCGGCCACGGCCCTGGCGCGGGCGGCGGCGCTCATTGATACGTGTCCAACATATCTATAATTTTTGATTGTTCCATGCTATTATATTATCAACCTTGGATGTTTTATATGCATTTATATGCTATTTTATATGATTTTTGGGACTAACCTATTAACCCAGAGCCCAGTGCCAGTTTCTGTTTTTTCCTTGTTTTAGAGTATCGCAGAAAAGGAAAATTAAACGGAGTCCAATTGACCTAAAACTTCACGGAACTTATTTTGGAAGGAAAGCAACCCGGGAGACTTGGAGTCCACGTCAAGGGAGCTTCGAGGAAGCCACGAGGTAGGGGGGCGCGCCCACCCCCTTGGGCGCGCCCTCCACCCTCGTGGGCCCCTCGTGCCCCCCTGACTTACTTCTTCCGCCTATATATCTCCATATACCCTAAAACGATCGGGAAGGACAATAGATCGGGAGTTCCGCCCTCAGAAGCCTCCGTAGCCACCGAAAACCAATCTAGACCCGTTCCAGCACCCTGCCGGAGGGGGGGAATCCCTCCCGGTGGCCATCTTCATCATCCCGGTGCTCTCCATGACGAGGAGGGTGTAGTTCTCCCTCAGGGCCGAGGGTATGTACCAGTAGCTATGTGTTTGATCTCTCTCTCTCTCTCTCTCTCGTGTTCTTGAGGTGATACGATCTTGATGTATCGCGAGCTTTGCTATTATATTTGGATCCTATGATGTTTCTTCCCCCCTCTACTCTCTTGTAATGGATTGAGTTTCCCCTTTGAAGTTATCTTATCGGATTGAGTCTTTAAAGATTTGAGAACACTTGATGTATGTCTTGCCGTGCGTATCCGTGGTGACAATGGGATACCACGTGATTCACTTGATGTATGTTTTGGTGATCAACTTGCGGGTTCCGCCCATGAACCTATGCATAGGGGTTGGCACACGTTTTCGTCGTGATTCTCCGGTAGAAACTTTGGGGCACTCTTTGAGGTTCTATGTGTTGGTTGAATAGATGAATTTGAGATTGTGTGATGCATATCGTATAATCATACCCACGGATACTTGAGGTGACATTGGAGTATCTAGGTGACATTAGGGTTTTGGTTGATTTGTGTCTTAAGGTGTTATTCTAGTACGAACTCTAGGGCTATTTGTGACACTTATAGGAATAGCCCAACGGATTGATTGGAAAGAATAACTTTGAGGTGGTTTCGTACCCTGCCATAATCTCTTCGTTTGTTCTCCGCTATTAGTGACTTTGTAGTGACTCTTTGTTGCATGTTGAGGGATAGTTATGTGATACGATTATGTCATTATTGTTGAGAGGACTTGCACTAGTGAAAGTATGAACCCTAGGCCTTGTTTCCTAGCATTGCAATACCGTTTGTGCTCACTTTTATCATACGTTACCTTAGTGTTTTTATATTTTCAGATTACAAAAACCTTTATCCACCATCCATATACCACTTGTATCACCATGTCTTCGCCGAACTAGTGCACCTATACAATTTACCATTGTATTGGGTGTGTTGGGGACACAAGAGACTCTTTGTTATTTGGTTGCAGGGTTGCTTGGGAGAGACCATCTTCATCCTACGCCTCCTACGGATTGATAAACCTTAGGTCATCCACTTGAGGGAAATTTGCTACTGTCCTACAAACCTCTGCACTTGGAGGCCCAACAACATCTACAAGAAGAATGTTGTGTAGTAGACATCAAGCTCTTTTCTGGCGCCGTTGCCGGGGAGGTGAGTGCTTGAAGGTATATCTTTAGATCTTGCAATCGAATCTTTTTGTTTCTTGTTTAGCACTAGTTTAGTTTATAAAAGAAAACTACCAAAAAATGGAATTTAGGGTACCACATATGCTTCATCTTTTTAATATCTATCATGAAAATAAGGATTCCGATAATTGTGCTCAAGTGCTAGAAGAAGAATGCATTAGAATGTTTGGCACTAAATATTTGAATGATGAGCATGATTGCAATGTTGTTAGTATGAATTCCTTGAATATCTATGATGCTAATGATATGCAAAGCCACAAGCTTAGGGAAGCTATGCTTGATGAAGATGATCTTTTTTGTCCCCCAAGCTTTGATTAGCAAATTTACTATGATGAAAGCATGCCTCCTATCTATGATGATTATTGTGATGACACGTATGCTTTAAATAATAATGATAACCATGAAACTTGTCATCTTGATCTTAATTTTCAATCACGTGATAGTTATATTGTTGAATTCATTCATGATGCTACTGAAAATTATTATGAGGGAGGAATATATGCTTGTAGGAACTGCAATAATATCAAGTTTCCTCTGCATGTGCTTAAAGTTTTGAAGTCATGCTTGTTTTACCTTCCTATGCAAGTTGATTCTTGTTCCCACAAGTTATTTGCTCACAAAATCCCTATGCATAGAAAGTGGGTTAGACTTAAATGTGCTAGTCATATTCTTCATGATGCTCTCATTGCGTTTCAATTCCTATCTTTTATGTGAGCATCATTGAAATCATCATGCCTAGATAGGGGCGTTAAACGATAGCGCTTGTTGGGAGGCAGCCCAACTTTATTTTTGTTCCTTGCTTTTTGCTCCTGTTTAGTAATAAATAATTTATCTATCCTCTGTTATGATTGAGTTTTTATGTTTAAATTAGTGTTTGTGCCAAGTAGAACCGCTGGGAAGACTTGGGGAAAGTCTTGCTGATCTTGCTGTAAAAAACAAAAACTTTAGCGGTCACGAGAATTGCTGCCATTTTTTATTGGAGAGTGCTATTTAGTTAATTATTTTTGCAGATGATTAATAGATAAATTCCTCACGTCCAGCAATTTATTTTAGAATTTTTCATGGTTCCAGAAGTTTGCGTTAGATACATATTACTACAGACTGTTCTGTTTTTGACAGATTCTGTTTTTCGTGTGTTGTTTGCTTATTTTGATGAATCTATGGCTAGTAAAAGAGTTTATAAACCATATATAAGTTGGAATACAGTAGGTTTAACACCAATATAAATAAAGAATGAGTTCATTACAGTACCTTGAAGTGGTGTTTTGTTTTCTTTCGCTAACAGAGCTTGCGAGTTTTCTGTTAAGTTTTGGGTTGTGAAGTTTTCAAGTTTTGGGTAAAGATTCGATGGACTATGGAATAAGGAGTGGCAAGAGCCTAATATTGGGGATGCCCAAGGCACCCCAAGGTAATATTCAAGGACAACCAAGAGCCTAAGCTTGGGGATGCCCCGGATGGCATCCCCTCTTTCGTCTTCGTTCATCGGTAACTTTAGTTGGAGCTATATTTTTATTCACCACATGATATGTGTTTTGCTTGGAGCGTCATTTTATTTAGTTTTGCTTGCTGTTTGAATAAAATATAAAGATCTGAAATTCTTAAATGTTAGAGAGTCTTCACATAGTTGCATAATTATTCGACTACTCATTGAGCTTCACTTATATTTTTCGGAGTAGTTTATCGTTTGCTCTAGTGCTTCACTTATATCTTCTTAGAGCATGGTGGTAGTTTTAGTTTATAGAAATAATTGATCTCTCATTCTTCACTTATATTATTTTGAGAGTCTTTAGAACAGCATTGTAGTTTGCTTTGTTTATGAAACTAGTCCTAATATGCTGGGCATCCAAGAGGGATATAATAAAAACTTTCATATAAGTGCATTGAATACTAAGAGAAGTTTGATACTTGATGATTGTTTTGAGATATGGAGATAGTGATATCAAAGTTGTGTTAGTTGAGTAGTTGTGAATTTTAGAAATACTTGTGTTGAATTTTGCAAGTCCCGTAGCATGCATGTATGGTAAACGTTGTGTAACAAATTTGAAACATGAGGTGTTATTTGATTGTCTTCCTTATGAGTGGCGGTGAGGGACGAGCGATGGTCTTTTCCTACCAATCTAACCCCCTAGGAGCATGCATGTAGTGCTTGGTTTTTGATGACTTGTAGAGTTTTGCAATAAGTATGTGAGTTCTTTATGACTAATGTTGAGTCCATGGACTATACGCACTCCTACCCTTCCATCATTGCTAGCTTCTTTGGTACCGTGCATTGCCCTTTCTCACATTGAGAGTTGGTGCAAATTTCGCCGGTGCATCCAAACCCCGTGATATGATACGCTCATTCACACATAAACCTCCTTATATCTTCCTCAAAACAGCCACCATACCTACCTATCATGGCATTTCCATAGCCATTCCGAGATATATTGCCATGCAACTTCCCACCATTCCGTGTATCATGTCACGTTCATCATTGTCATATTGCTTAGCATGATCATGTAGTTGACATAGTATTTGTGGCAAAGCCACCATTCATAATTATTTCATACATGTCACTCTTGGTTCATTGCATATCCCGGTACACCGCCGGAGGCATTCATATAGAGTCATACTTTGTTCTAGTATCGAGTTGCAATCATTGAGTTGTAAATAAATAGAAGTGTGATGATCATCATTTTCTAGAGCATTGTCCCAAGTGAGGAATAAAAAAAAGAAAGGCCATAAAAAAGAGAAGGCCCAAAAAAAGAGAAAGGCCATAAAAAAGGAGGAGGCCCAAAAAATGAGAGAAAAAGAGAGAAGGGACAATGCTACTATCCTTTGCCACACTTGTGCTTCAAAGTAGCACCATAATCCTCATGATAGAGAGTCTCTTATTTTGTCACTTTCATATACTAGTGGGAATTTTCATTATAGAACTTGGCTTGTATATTCCAACAATGGGCCTCCTCAAGTGCCCTAGGTCTTCGTGAGCAAGCAAGTTGGATGCACACCCACTTAGTTTCTTTTGTTGAGCTTTCATACATTTATAGCTCTAGTGCATCCTTTGCATCGCAATCCCTATTCCTTGCATTGACATCAATTGATGGGCATCTCCCTAGCCCATTGATTGGCCGCGTCGATGTGTGACTTTCTCCTTTTTGTCTTCTCCACATAACCCCCTCATTATATTCTATTCCACCCATAGTGCTATATCCATGGCTCGCACTCATGTATTGCGTGAAGGTTTATAGGTTTGAGATTACTAAAGTATGAAACAATTTCTTGGCTTGTCATCGGGGTTGTGCATGATGAGAGCATTCTTATGTGACGAAAATGGAGCCTGACTAAACTATATGATTTTGTAGGGATGAACTTTCTTTGGCCATGTTATTTTGAGAAGACATGATTGCTTAGTTAGTATGCTTGAAGTATTATTGTTTCTATGTCAATATTGAACTTTTGTATTGAATCTTATGGATCTGAATATTCTTGCTACAATAAAGAGAAATACATGATGAATATGTTAGGTAGCATTCCACATCAAAAATTCTGTTTTTATCATTTACCTACTCGAGGACGAGCAGGAATTAAGCTTGGGGATGCTGATACGTCTCCAACGTATCTATAATTTTTGATTGTTCCATGCTATTATATTATCAACCTTGGATGTTTTATATGCATTTATATGCTATTTAATATGATTTTTTGGATTAACCTATTAACCCAGAGCCCAGTGCCAGTTTCTGTTTTTTTCCTTGTTTTAGAGTATCGCAGAAAAGGAAAATCAAACGGAGTCCAATTGACCTGAAACTTCATGGAACTTATTTTTGGAAGGAAAGCAACCTGGGAGACTTGGAGTCCACGTCAAGGGAGCTTCGAGGAAGCCATGAGGTGGGGGGTGATATGTCTCCAACGTATCTATAATTTTTGATTGTTCCATGCTATTATATTATCAACCTTGGATGTTTTATATGCATTTATATGATTTTCGGGACTAACCTATTAACCCAGAGCCCTGTGCCAGTTTCTATTTTTTCCTTGTTTTACAGTATCGAAGAAAAGGAAAATCAAACGGAGTCCAATTGACCTGAAACTTCAGGGAACTTATTTTTGGATCAGAAGAAGCCCGGGAGACTTGGAGTCCACGTAAGGGAAGCTTTGAGGAGGCCATGAGGTAGGGGGGCGCCCACCCCCTGGGCGCGCCCTCCACCCTCGTGGGCCCCTCGTGGCTCCCCTGACGTACTTCTTCCGCCTATATATCTCCATATACCCTAAAAACATCCAGGAGCACAATAGATCGGGAGTTCCGCCGCCAGAAGCCTCCGTAGCCACCGAAAGCCAATCTAGACCCGTTCCGGCACCCTGCCGGAGGGGGCAATCCCTCTCCGGTGGCCATCTTCATCATCCTGGTGCTCTCCATGACAAGGAGGGAGTAGTTCTCCCTCGGGGCTGAGGGTATGTACCATTAGCTATGTGTTTGATCTCTCTCTCTCTCGTGTTCTTGAGGTGATACGATCTTGATGTATCGCGATCTTTGCTATTATATTCGGATCCTATGTTGTTTCCTCCCCCTCTACTCTCTTGTAATGGATTGAGTTTTCCCCTTTGAAGTTATGTTATCGGATTGAGTCTTTAAAGATTTGAGAACACTTGATGTATGTCTTGCCGTGCATATCTGTGGTGACAATGGGATATCACGTGATTCACTTGATGTGTGTTTTGGTGACCAACTTGCGTGGTCCGCCCATGAACTTATGCATAGGAGTTGGCACACGTTTTCGTCGTGATTCTCCGGTAGAAACTTTGGGGCACTTTTTGAGGTCCTATGTGTTGGTTGAATAGATGAATCTGAGATTGTGTGATGCATATCGTATAATCATACCCACGGATAATTGAGGTGACATTGGAGTATCTAGGTGACATTAGGGTTTTGGTTGATTTGTGTCTTAAGGTGTTATTCTAGTACGAACTCTAGGGCTGTTTGTGACACTTATAGGAATATCCCAACGGATTGATTGGAAAGAATAACTTTGAGGTGGTTTCATACCCTACCATAATCTCTTCGTTTGTTCTCCGCTATTAGTGACTTTGGAGTGACTCTTTGTTGCATGTTGAGGGATAGTTATGTGATCCAATTATGTTATTATTGTTGAGAGAACTTGCGCTAGTGAAAGTATGAACCCTAGGCCTTGTTTCAACTCATTGCAATACCGTTTACGCTCACTTTTATCATTAGTTACCTTGTTGTTTTTATATTTTCAGATAACAAAAACCTATATCTACTATCCATATACCACTTGTATCACCATCTCTTCGCCGAACTAGTGCACCTATACAATTTACCATTGTATTGGGTGTGTTGGGGACACAAGAGACTCTTTGTTAGTTGGTTGCAGGGTTGCTTGAGAGAGACCATCTTCATCCTACGCCTCCTATGGATTGATAAACCTTAGCTCATCCACTTGAGGGAAATTTGCTACTGTCCTACAAACCTCTGCACTTGGAGGCCCAACAACGTCTACAAGAAGAAGGTTATGTAGTAGACATCAGGGGGGGGCGCCCACCCCCCCTGGGCGCGCCCTCCACCCTCGTGGGCCCCTCGTGCCCCCCTGACGTACTTCTTCCGCCTATATATCTCCATATACCTTAAAACGATCGGGGAGGACAATAGATCGGGAGTTCCACCGTCAGAAGCCTCCGTAGCCACCGAAAACCAATCTAGACCCGTTCCGGCACCTTGCCGGAGGGGGGGAATCCCTCTCCGGTGGCCATCTTCATCATCCCGGTGTTCTCCATGACGAGGGGGGAGTAGTTCTCTCTCGGGGTTGAGGTTATGTACCAGTAGCTATGTGTTTGATCTCTCTGTCTCGTGTTCTTGAGGTGATACGATCTTGATGTATCGCGAGCTTCGCTATTATATTTGGATCCTATGATGTTTCTTCCCCCCTCTACTATCTTGTAATGGATTGAGTTTCCCCTTTGAAGTTATCTTATCGGATTGAGTCTTTAAAGATTTGAGAACACTTGATGTATATCTTGTCGTGCGTATCTGTGGTGACAATGGGATACCATGTGATTCACTTGATGTATGTTTTGGTGATCAACTTGCGGGTTCCGCCCATGAATCTATGCATAGGGGTTGGCACACGTTTTCGTCGTGATTCTCTGGTAGAAACTTTGGGGCACTCTTTGAGGTTCTATGTGTTGGTTGAATAGATGAATTTGAGATTGTGTGATGCATATCGTATAATCATACCCACAGATACTTGAGGTGACATTGGATTATCTAGGTGACATTAGGGTTTTGGTTGATTTGTGTCTTAAGGTGTTATTCTAGTACGAACTCTAGGGCTGTTTGTGACACTTATAGGAATAGCCCAACGGATTGATTGGAAAGAATAACTTTGAGGTGGTTTCGTACCCTACCATAATCTCTTCGTTTGTTCTCCGCTATTAGTGACTTTGGAGTGACTCTTTGTTGCATGTTGAGGGATAGTTATGTGATACGATTATGTCATTATTGTTGAGAGGACTTGCACTAGTGAAAGTATGAACCCTAGGCCTTGTTTCCTAGCATTGCAATACCATTTGTGCTCACTTTTATCATACGTCACCTTGCTGTTTTTATATTTTTCAGATTACAAAAACCTTTATCTACCATCCATATACCACTTGTATCACCATCTCTTCGCCGAACTAGTGCACCTATACAATTTACCATTGTATTGGGTGTGTTGGGGACACAAGAGACTCTTTGTTATTTGGTTGCAGGGTTGCTTGAGAGAGACCATCTTCATCCTACGCCTCCTACGGATTGATAAACCTTAGGTCATCCACTTGAGGAAATTTGCTACTGTCCTACAAACCTCTGCACTTGGAGGCCCAACAACGTAGTAGACGTCACTCATCGTTGCTCCCTCCGGAATCATCGGCGTGAGCATACAAGGGCAGCGGGTACCCAGGAGGCGGTCTTTCGTACCACAATCGCGACACCACCGACCTCACGACCATCTCGCAATGATGGGGCCTCCTCTTCTTCGGCGGGAGCAGCTCGAGCTCGTTGACGGGAGTCTTGCCCTTCTCCGCGGCCGAGAACCTCCGAATCGGTGCCATGACTGCACCAGCAAGGAGTGGAGCAAGGAAGGAGAAGAAGCGGGAGAGGCAGAGGAGAGACGGGTGGTGGGGGCTCCGCCCCACCTCCCATTTATAGCCCAGGGGAGGCCAACCTCCGTCCTCCATGATCTAAGGTAATGATGGTTTTTTCCTTACATGCAGCAGGGATTCGTCAAGTCGGGTAGTTGCCGGGGCAACATGGGGAAGCGGAGACGCCCACGACCAATCAACCGCCACGCGTCGATCAAGGTCGCATGCTATTGGGGCCCGCGGCGCTCCGCACTTGCCCTTTGGTTTCGCCTTGAAGCCAAGCCCGAGCGTGCCTAGGGCCCGGGGGCTACTGTCGACATTCTGGGAATGGGGGTCCCTAGACTTGCCTGCCTACGGCCCACGGCTTGGCTCTGCGAGCGGGCCCATACGACCCATGTTCACCAACAAGCATTCAAGACCCTCGCGAGGGGCCAAGCCTCATGAGGCGAACGACGCAAGACCTCCTCAGGAGCGGCCTCACCAGGCTGGCTCGCGAGGGACGGAGAGATCAAGGCGAGGCAAACCTCGCAAGGTTTGAGTGACGTGAGCCATGACGACCATGGCCAGGCGGGTGCCAGGCGGGCGCCAGCGCGCACAGTGTCCTTGTTTCCACTTTGTTGCTAAGGTGGCAAGCGCAGATGAAGAGTACCGAGCCGTCAAGCGAAGGTTTCCATATCAGTGCAACAAGACCAAGACCAGTAGGACGGCAAGACGGAGGTCACCCTGGAGCCCAAGACGGCGTCACCGCCGGAGCCTTTGGCAAGCAAAGACTACTTTTGACAGGATAAGCTGTACTAGCTGTCCCCTTTCGAATTGGCCATTGTGAGATCCCTTCCCGCTCAATATTTGGGAAGAGGACCGGGGCCTCTATAAATAGGATTAGCCACCACAGTAGGGGAGAAGAACCTGAGCCATCTCAACTTGGACTAGATCCAACCCATCCTCACAACCAAAAGTTCACCAAGCACAAGAACACCTCTACTCAGGAGGCTGTTCTTCCCCTTGTACTCTGTTCATCCTCAGCCCAAGAGGCAATCTCCCACCACCACACTAGAGTAGGTTATTACACCACAATGGTGGCCCAAACCAGTATAAATCTCGTGTCTCATGTGTTGTGAGTTAGTGTGCCTAGCCTAGAGATCGCGAAGTGTTCGAGGGCGTGATCGGTGAGGGAGGGATCTTTGCACGCACCCTAGTGTTCGAACCTTAAGGGTTTTGCTGGAACCCGAAATCCGACATTTGGCGCGCCAGGTAGGAGCTGGGCCTTTCTTCATGGGTAGAACTTCCGGAGGTGCTGGATGTTCCAGACGTTCTGGTTGGGTACCCCGTCCTGTGTCTCCAGGCGCGCGGCACAAGGCATGGAAACATGGACGACCTTGAATGGGCCCTCCCACATGGGTGAGAGCTTATGCAGCCATTCCCTCGAGAGCACCCGCCTCAGGACGAGATCACCCACCTCGAGCGTCCTGGAGCAGACGCTGCGACAGTGGTACCGCCGCAGTGCCTGCTGGTATCTTGCCGCCCGTAGTATAGCTTCGTGGTGGCGTTCCTCCCCCAGCACGACGTCCATCCCCTGCGTGGCGTCCTGCTGCGTCTCATCAAACGCCAGGACCCGTGCGGAGTGATGCTTGACCTCATGAGGGAGGACTGCTTCTGCTCCATAGACGAGGAAGAACAGGGTCTCACCCGTGGGCTTTGTGGAGGTGGTCCGGATGGACCACAGCACAGACTTCAGCTCGTCATGCCAGCCCATGCCGCAGGCTTCGAGCTTCTTCTTGAAGGTCCTGGTCTTGAGGCCTCTCAGGACCTCCGCGTTGGCGCGTTCAGCTTGGCCATTACTCCGGGGGTGCGCCACTGAAGCGTAGCAAAATCTGCATTCCAAGGTTAGTGCGGTACGTTTTGAAGAGATTACAAGTGAACTGCGAGCCATTATCGGTGATGATGCGGTTGGGGACCCCAAAACGGCTCACAAGGCCCTTGCTGAACTTGACCGAAGAGCCAGCTGGGATAGTGCGGACGGCTTCCACCTCTGCCCACTTGGTGAACTTGTCGATGGCAACATAGAGGTATTGGTAGCCCCCAGGCGCTCGAGGGAATGGGCCCAGGATGTCCAGTCCCCAGACCGCGAACAACCACGAGAGTGGAATGGTCTGGAGGCCCTGAGCTGGCTGATGGATTTGCTTGGTGTGGAGTTGTCTAACCTCGCAGGACCTCACCAGCTCAGCTGCGTCGTTGAGCTTCATAGGCCAGTTGAATCCATTGCAGAATGCCTTGTCGACGAGGGTTCGTGACGACGAGTGGTGCCGGCAGTCCCCGACGTGTATGTCGGCTAGCAGCTCTTTCCCCTGTTCCCTGGAGATGCAACACAATGAAACGTCATTTGGCCGCTTCCTGTATAACTCACCGTCCTGGATGCAGTATGTCGTGGCTTGCCGGGACACATGCTCTGTGTCTTCCTCCTCCGGCAGCGTCCCTTGCGTCAGGTATTCGTTGAATTCCTTGGTCCAGCACCCTTCCCGAGGCTCGAGCGCAAAGAGTAGACGCGCTCCCGAAGTCGGGCCACGGGCTGGGGCTCCCGTGGCAGGTGGCTGTTGGAGCTCCTCCCAAGGCTGCGCTGTCCTTGAAAGCGATGGTGTCCCTGACGGCTTGAAGAGCCGCTCCTCGAAGATGCCAGGCTCTTGGGGCTGTCGCTTGGTTGCCCTTCTGGCAATGTTGTCGGCTTCCTTGTTCGTTCCCCGGGGCACGTGCTGCAACTCCAAGCCCAGGAATTGTTTGTCCATCTTGCGTACCTCCGTGAGGTATGCCTCCATGTGTTTGTCCTTCGGCTCGTATACCTTGTTGGGGAAGTTGACAAGGAGTTGCGAGTCGCCCTGATGGTGAGACGCTTCACCCCCAGTGCCGCCGCAGCCTTCAGGCCGGCTATGAGGCCTTCATACTCTGCAATGTTGTTGGAGATCTTCTCGCCCTCCTAGAAGCTGAGCTGCACGGCGTAGTGGAGCTTGTCCTGAGTGGGCGAGATGAGCACTGCTCCATCCCCCGTGCCTTGGCGCGTGAAGGCACCATCGAAATACATGACCCAGCCGTTAGGTGCCTCACTTCCCGGTGAGAGGGACTGGTCCTCGCCTATCTCAAGCGCCAGGACGTCCGTCCATTCTGCCACGAAATCAGTGAGCGCGGCTCCCTTGATGACCCTGGTGGTGCTGAACTCCAACTGGAATGCCTGCAGCTCGATGTTCCACTCGGCGACCCTCCCGGTGGAGTTGGGGCTCCTGAGCACCCTCTCCAGTGGGTATGCCAAGATGACTTTGATGGGGTGGCCTTGAAAGTAGTGCCGAAGCTTTTGTGAGGCCACCAGGAGTGCGAGTAGGAGCTTCTGAGGCATGGGGTATCGTGCTCTTGCATCCCGCAACACCGTGCTGATGAAGTATACCAGGTGCTCGACGAGGGTAGGCGCGCTGACGAGGCTTGCGCCTTCCGGGAGTTGGGGTGCTTCCTGAGGTGGTGGAGCCCCCAACACTTAATCGCTTGTCGGGGCCTTTGCGGGTTCGGGGGTGTCGTCCTGCTGAGCTTGATCTTCTGTTGTCGCTACTGCGGCCCTTGCGGCACCCTCCTGGTCTTGCGTCGCCTCTGCTGGGGGCGTAGCTCGGCATGCGCCCTTGGCTTGGCGTTCTTCCCGAGCCGCCACTAGAGCCGCACTGGCGGAGTGGGGAGTGGAGGCAAGGTAAAGCACTAGGGGCTCGAGAGGTCGCGGTGCCACTATCACTGGAGGGCTGGTCAGGTATCTCTTGAGTTCTTGAAATGCCCGGTCGACCTTCGGGGTCCACTCGAATGGGCCCTTCTTCTTCATCAGCTTGAAGAAGGGTAGGGAGCGCTCTCCCAGCTCGGAAATGAAGCGTCCTGATACGTCCATTTTGCATCATGCTTTTATATCGATATTTATTGCATTATGGCCTGTTATTACACATTATGTGACAATACTTATGCCTATTCTCTCTTATTTTACAAGGTTTACATAAAGAGGGAGAATGTCGGCAGCTGGGATTCTGGGCTGAAAAAGGAGCAAATATTAGAGACCTATTCTGCACAACTCCAAAAGTCCTGAAACTTCACAGAAGATGTTTTCCAAATATATGAAAAATAATGGGAGCAAGAACTTCACCAGGGGGCCACACCCTGCCCACGAGGGTGGGGGGCACGCCCCCTACCTCATGGGCCCCCTGGTGGCCCTCCGGTGGCCATCTTCTGCTATATGGAGTCTTTCGATGGAAAAAAAAATCAGAAGCCATCTTCTCGGACGAAACTCCGCCACCACGAGGCGGAACCTTGGCGGAACCAATCTACGGCTCTAGTGGAGCTGTTCTGCTGGGGAAACTGCCCTCCCGGAGGGGGAAATCATTGTCATTGTCGGAGTCAAAACCGGTGGATCTCAGGTAGGGGGTCCCGAACTGTGCGTCTAGGCGGATGGTAACAGGAGGCAGGGGACACGATGTTTACATAGGTTCGGGCCCTCTTGATGGAGGTAAAACCCTACGTCCTGCTTGATTGTTCCTGATAAGATGAGTAGTACAAGAGTTGATCTACCACGAGATCAAATAGGCTAAACCCTAGAAGCTAGCCTATGGTATGATTGTTGTTGTTGGTCCTACGGACTAAACCCTCCGGTTTATATAGACACCGGAGGGGGCTAGGGTTACACAGAGTCGGTTACAAGGAAGGAGATCTACATATCCGTATTGCCAAGCTTGCCTTCCACGCCAAGGAGAGTCCCATCCGGACACAAGATGAAGTCTTCAATCTTGTATCTTCATAGTCCAACAGTCCGGCCAAAGGATATAATCCGGCTGTCCGGATACCCCCTAATCCAGGACTCCCTCAGTAGCCCGTGAACCAGGCTTCAATGACGATGTGTCCGACGCGCAGATTGTTTTCGGCATTTCAAGGCGGGTTCCTCCTTCGAATACTTCATAGAAGATTTTGAACACGAGGATCCTGTTCGGCTCTGCAAAACAAGTTCCACATACAACCATAGAGAGAATAATATTTTCAAAAATCTAATCTGCTGACGTACCCCGCAGCGTGACATCACACCACAGCCAGGTCTTTATTCGAATCGTTTTTCATAACCAATCTCAGCGTGTTTCGCGAGGCGGTTTCCTTGGCACATCTTGTCGAAGCAGAGATCGTGTCCCCTTTATTACGGGATTCTCATCAATACGGACATGGGTACCCAACCGTGCTTACTGGTAGGACTCCTAGATCTTAGGCAAGTCCCAAACGGTCACGAGGAGGACGCTTGATATTCACCCTCTTTATAAACGTGACAAGGCTTTTTCTTTTTCCCTCTTCGTGCTCAATCAAATCCTTCCCCCGCATCGAGTTCTAACACCCAAAACGCAGGTCAGGTGCTTCGCACCTTCAACTATGTCCGGATCCAACCTTCAAGGTTGGTGGATGCCTTCCTCCATCACGGAGGAGGACATCAAGAAGTTGAGAGAGGCCAGATATCTGACCGCCGAAATTTCGCATCGGCTGCCTGCTTGAGGGCAGGTCGTCCCTACTCCCGAACCCAACGAGAGCGTCGTGTTCGTCTCCCACTTTCTCCGAGGACTAGGCCTCGCTCTGGATCCCTTTGTTAGGGGTCTTATGTTCTATTATGGGCTAGATTTTCATGATCTGGCCCTGAATTCCCTTCTTCACATCTCGACATCTATTGTCGTATGTGAGGCCTTCTTCCGCATTACCCCTCACTTCGGCCTGTGGCTCGAGACCTTCGATGTGAAGCTGAAGATGATCGAGGGGCAGCACGCAGCATGCGGAGGCGCTTTAATAAGCAAAATCGCTGACACTCCATGGCCTGAGGGTTGCTTCCAGAGGTGTCCGGATTGTGGCAGCAGGAGTGGTTCTACATCATAGCTCCCCGAAGTGCCAAGTGGGTAGCTGCCCCCACCTTTCGCTCAGGCCCCCCACCACAACTGACGTCATGGATCAGCAGGGGGCTTGAAGGAAATATGCCCTAGAGGCAATAATAAAGTTATTATTTATTTCCTTATTTCATGATAAATTTTTATTATTCATGCTAGAATTGTATTAACCGGAAACATAATACATGTGTGAATACATAGACAAACAGAGTGTCACTAGTATGCCTCTACTTGGCTAGCTCGTTAATCAAAGATGGTTATGTTTCCTAACCATGGACAAAGAGTTGTTATTTGATTAACGGGATCACATCATTAGATGAATGATCTAATTGACATGACCCATTCCATTAGCTTAGCACCCGATCGTTTAGTATGTTGCTATTGCTTTCTTCATGACTTATACATGTTCCTATGACTATGAGATTATGTAACTCCCGTGTGCCGGAGGAACACTTTGTGTGCTACCAAACGTCACAACATAACTGGGTGATTATAAAGGTGCTTTACAGGTGTCTCCAAAGGTACATGTTGGGTTGACGTATTTCGAGATTAGGATTTGTCACTCCGATCGTCGGAGAGGTATCTCTGGGCCCTCTCGGTAATGCACATCACTTAAGCCTTGCAAGCAATGCAACTAATGAGTTAGTTGCGAGATGATGTATTACGGAACGAGTAAAGAGACTTGCCGGTAACGAGATGGAACTAGGTATTGGATACCGACGATCGAATCTCGGGCAAGTAACATACCGATGACAAAGGGAACAACGTATGTTGTTATGCGGTCAGACCGATAAAGATCTTCGTAGAATATGTAGGAGCCAATATGGGCATCCAGGTCCCGCTATTGGTTATTGACCGGAGACATGTCTCGGTCATGTCTACATTGTTCTCAAACCCGTAGGGTCCGCACGCTTAAGGTTTCGATATGAAGTCTCCAACAAGTTCTATAGCTAATACCCGAGTTGAGAGATATGAAGTCTCCAGCAAGTTCTATAGCTAAAAGATGGAGGAGAATTGCTCAACTAGTGAGCATGTGCTCAGATTGTCTGGGTACTATAATCGCTTGAATCAAGTGGGAGTTAATCTTCCAGATAAGATAGTGATTGACAGAATTCTCTAGTCACCATGACCAAGTTAGTAGAACTTCGTGATGAACTATAGTATGCAAGGGATGACGAAAATGACTCCCGAGATTTTCATGATGATGAAATCAATGAAGGTAGAAATCAAGAAAAACATCAAGTGTTGATGGTAGACAAGACCACTAGTTTCAAGAAAAGGGCAGAGGGAAGAAGGGGAACTTCAAGAAGAACAGCAAGCAAGTTGCTTTGCAAGTGAAGAAGCCCAATTCTGGTCCTAAGCCTGAGACTAAGTGCTTCTACTGCAAAGGGACTGGTCACTAGAAGCGGAACTACCCCAAGTGATTGGCGGACAAGAAGGATGGCAAAGTGAACATAAGTATATTTGATATACATGTTATTGATGTGTACTTTACTAGTGTTTATAGCAACCCCTCAGTATTTGATACTAGTTCAGTTGCTAAGATTAGTAACTCGAAACAGGAGTTGCAGAATAAAGAGAGACTAGTTAAGGGTGAAGTGACGATGTGTGTTGGAAGTGGTTCCAAGATTGATATGATCATCATCGCACACTCCCTATAAATTCGGGATTAGTGTTGAACCTAAATAAGTGTTATTTGGTGTTTACGTTGAGCATGAATATGATTTGATCATGTTTATTGTAATACGGTTATTCATTTAAGTAAGAGAATAAATTGTTGTTCTGTTTACATGAATAAAACCTTATATGGTTACACACCCAATGAAAATAGTTCATTGGATCTCGATCATAGTGATACACATAATCATAATATTGAAACCAAAAGATGCAAAGTTAATAATGATAGTGCAACTTATTTGTAGCACTGCCGTTTAGGTCATATTGGTGTAAAGCGCATGAAGAAACTCCATGCTGATGGGCTTTTGGAATCACTTGATTATGAATCAGTTGATGCTTGCGAATCATGCCTCATGGGCAAGATGACTAAGACTCTGTTCTTGGGAACAATGGAGCGAGCAACAGATTTGTTGGAAATCATACATACTGATGTATGTGGTCCGATGAATATTGAGGCTCGCGATAGGTATCATTATTTTCTGATCTTCACAGATGATTTGAGCAGATATGAGTATATCTACTTGATGAAACATAAGTCAGAAACATTTGATAAGTTCAAAGAATTTCAGAGTGAAGTGGAGAATCATCGTAACAGGAAAATAAGGCTTCTACGATCTGATCGCGGAGACAAATATTTGAGTTACGAGTTTGGTCTTCAATTATAACAATGTGGAATAGTTTCACAAATTCGTGCCACCCGGAACACCACAGCATAATGGTGTGTCCGAACGTCATAGCCGTACTTTATTAGATATAGTGCAAATCTATGATGTTTCTTACCGATTTACCACTATCGTTTTTGAAGTTATGCATTGAAGACAGCTGCATTCACGTTAAAAAAAAGGGGCACCATCTAAGTCCATTGAGACGACACAATCTGAACTGTGGTTTAGCAAGAAACCAAAGTTGTCGTTTCTTAAAGTTTGGGGTTGTGATGCTTATGTGAAAAAGTTTCATCCTGATAAGCTCAAAACCAAATCGGAGAAATATGTCTTCATAGGATACCCAAAAGGAGACTGTTGGTACACCTTCTATCATAGATCCTAAGGCAAGACATTCGTTGCTTATAATGGATCCTTTCTAGAGAAGGAGTTTCTCTCGAAAGAAGTGAGTGGGAGGAAAGTAGAACTTGATAAGGTAATTGTACCTTCTGCCTTATTGGAAAGTAATTCATCACAGAAATCTGTTCCTGTGACTACTACACCAATTAGTGAGGAAGCTAATGACGATGATCATAAATCTTCAGATCAAGTTACTACCGAATCTCGTAGGTAAACCAGAGTGAAATCCGCACCAGAGTGGTACAGTAATCCTGTTCTGGAAGTCATGTTACTAGACCATGACGAACTTGTGAACTATGAGGCGATGATGATCCCAGATTCCGCAAAATGGCTTGAAGCCATGAAATCTGAGATGGGATTCATGTATGAAAAAAAAGTATGGACTTTGGTTGACTTGCCCGATGATCGGTAAGCCATAGAAAATAAATGGATCTTCAAGAGGAAGACGGACGTTGATAGCAGTGTTACTATCTACAAAGCTAGAATTGTCGCAAAAGGTTTTCGACAAGTTCAAAGTGTTGACTACGATGAGAGTTTCTCACTCGTATCTATGCTTAAGTCTGTCCGAATCATGTTAGCAATTGCCGCATTTTATGAAATCTAGCAAATGGATAAACAAAACTGCATTCCTTAATGGATTTCTTAAAGAAGAGTTGTATATGATGCAACCAGTAGGTTTTGTCAATCCTAAAGGTGCTAACAAAATATGCAAGCTCCAGCGATTCATCTATGGACTGGTGCAAGCATCTCAGAGTTGGAATACATGCTTTGATAAGTTGATCAAAGCATATAGTTTTATACAGACTTGCGGTGAAGCCTGTATTTACAAGAAAGTGAGTGGGAGCACTACAGCATTTCTGATAAGTATATGTGAATGACATATTGTTGATCGGAAATAATGTAGAATTATTCTGTAAAGCATAAAGGAGTGTTTGAAAGGAGTTTTTCAAAGAAAGACTTCGGTGAAGCTGCTTACATATTGAGCATCAAGATCTATAGAGATAGATCAAGACGCTTGATAAGTTTTTTTTTCAATAAATACATACCTTGACAAGATTTTGAAGTAGTTCAAAATGGAACAGTCAAAGAAAGAGTTTCTTGCCTATGTTACAAGGTGTGAAATTGAGTAAGACTCAAAGCCCGACCACGGCAGAAGATAGAAAGAGAATGAATGTCATTCCCTATGCCTTGGTCATAGGTTCTATAAAGTATGCCATGCTGTGTGCCAGATCTATTGTATACCCTACCACTGAGTTTGGCAAGGGAGTACAATAGTGATCTAGGAGTAGATCATTGGACAACGGTCAAAATTATCCTTAGTGGAATAAGGATATGTTTCTCGATTCTGGAAGTGAAAAAAGGTTCGTCGTAAAGGGTTACGCTGATGCAAGTTTTTGACACTGATCCAGATGATTCTAAGTCTCAATCTGGATACATATTGAAAGTGGGAGTAATTAGCTAGAGTAGCTCCGTGCAGAGCATTGTAGACATAGAATTTTGCAAAATACATACGGATCTGAATTTGGCAGGCCCGTTGACTAAATTTCTCTCACAAGCAAAACATGATCACTCTTTGCGTGTTAATCACATAGCAATGTGAACTAGATTATTGAATCTAGTAAACCCTTTGGGTGTTAGTCACATGGAGATGTGAACCAATCACATAAAGATGTGAACTATTGATGTTAAATCACATGGTGATGTGATCTAGATTATTGACTCTAGTGCAAGTGGGAGACTGAAGGAAATATGCCCTAGAGGCAATAATAAAGTTATTATTTATTTCCTTATTTCATGATAAATGTTTATTATTCATGCTAGAATTGTATTAACCGGAAACATAATACATGTGTGAATACATAGACAAACAGAGTGTCACTAGTATGCCTCTACTTGACTAGCTCGTTAATCAAAGATGGTTATGTTTCCTAACCATGGACAAAGAGTTGTTATTTGATTAACGGGATCACATCATTAGATGAATGATCTGATTGACATGACCCATTCCATTAGCTTAGCACCCGATCATTTAGTATGTTGCTATTGCTTTCTTCATGACTTATACATGTTCCTATGACTATGAGATTATGTAACTCCCGTGTGCCGGAGGAACACTTTGTGTGCTACCAAACGTCACAATGTAACTGGGTGATTATAAAGGTGCTCTACAGGTGTCTCCAAAGGTACATGTTGGGTTGACGTATTTCGAGATTAGGATTTGTCACTCCGATCATCGGAGAGGTATCTCTGGGCCCTCTCGGTAATGCACATCACTTAAGCCTTTCAAGCAATGCAACTAATGAGTTAGTTGCGAGATGATGTATTACGGAACAAGTAAAGAGACTTGCCGGTAACGAGATTGAACTAGGTATTGGATACCGACGATCGAATCTCGGGCAAGTAACATACCGATGACAAAGGGAACAACGTATGTTGTTATGCGGTCTGACCGATAAAGATCTTCGTAGAATATGTAGGAGCCAATATGGGCATCCAGGTCCCGCTATTGGTTATTGACTGGAGACATGTCTCGGTCATGTCTACATTGTTCTCGAACCCGTAGGGTCCGCACGCTTAAGGTTTCGATGACAATTATATTATGAGTTTATACGTTTTGATGTACCGAAGGTTGTTAGGAGTTCCGGATGTGATCACGGACATGATGAGGAGTCTCGAAATGGTCGATACATAAAGATTGATATATTGGAAGCCTATGTTTGGATATCGGAAGTGTTCCAGGTGAAATCGGGATTTTACCGGAGTACCGGGAGGTTACCGGAACCCCCCCGGGAGCTATATGGGCCTTAGTGGGCTTTAGTGGAAAAGAGAAGGGGCAGCCCAAGATGGGCCGCGCACTCCTCCCCTCCCTTGGTCCGAATAGGACAAGGAGAGGGGGCTGGCCCCCCTCTCTCTTTTCCCCCTCCGCGAATCCTATTCCAACTAGGATTGGGGGGGAATCCTGCCGTGCCTCTCCTTGGCCGGCCGCACCCCCCCTTGATCCTTTATATACGGAGGCAGGGGAACCCCAGAGACACACAAGTTGATCCACGTGATCTTATTCTTAGCATTGTTGAGGAAATCGTTAACTGGTAACTGCTCGGCTGGCTGGCGAGTAGGGGATTAACAAGCTAATCGGCAAGTTAATCGGCCATTTAATCAATTAATCGGACGATTTATCAGTTTATCGGCTATTCGGTGACCCTATGAGTAGGGATTAATCAGCAAGTTAACTGGTTAATCGGATGAATTCTTGAACAGGGATTCTTAGTCGTGTGCGGCGCCCCCTACCACCATAGTCCTCGATAATATTGTAGCGGTGCTTAGGCGAAGCCCTGGGACAGTAGTACATCAAGATCATCACCACGCCGTCGTGCTGACGGAACTCTTCCCCGACACTTTGCTAGATCGGAGTCCGGGGATCGTCATCGAGCTGAACGTGTGCTAAAACTCGAAGGTGCCGTAGTTTCGGTGCTTGATCGGTTGGGCCGTGAAGACGTACGACTACATCAACCAAACGCTTCCGTTGTCGATCTACTAGGGTACGCAGATCACACTCTCCCCTTGTTGCTATGCATCACCATGATCTTGCGTGTGCGTAGGAAATTTTTGAAATTACTACGTTCCCCAACAGGGCTGAGCTGGGGTCCAGCCAAGGACGTGCCAATACTGCAAAGCCGTATCCGAGATCTTTTTGAGAGAGATTTCAGTTTGGTTATGGCAGTGCAAGTTATGCTAGTTCGTCAAGTCCAGCCTTGCAAACGCCAGCCCCTTCGCATGTGGGAATTTAACCCGGAAGGACCGCGAGCTATTCAACATTTCCTCGGCATGACGCACGAAGAGATGTACAAATTGTTCTTCGGACCACAAATAATGTGTCCGGACATCACTGAGGATGCAGGTCTGAGCTGTAATCGCACGGGTACCCAAGTAGCCCCTAATCTGAACAAACTGGCCATTTATTTATCACAACGTTGCCCTAAAAAAGCCGCTCTTTGACCAGGATTGGATAGCGAAGGCAAAGTTGATCAGGTGTCCGGCCCCCCTCCCTGAGACCTCACCAAATCCCGTGCTAACCAAGATGCTAGAGATCGCGCCTTATCAAGCGCCCTCAGGAGAAGATAAAGGGGGAACAAGGAGGCTAGCGCCTCCGCGAAGGACCTTAGCCAGGGATGAGGGAATGAAACTTCCTCTCCCTAGAGAAGGAAGAGGACCGCCACCGAGGACCCAGAGACAATGGTCTCCAAACGGGGGAAGAAATCTTCGCTAGAGGGTCCTGCCCTGGGGGCTACCCCGTCCGCACTATGCCCTCAAGGGAATCAGCCCTCCACCGAGCTGTAAGTAAAAGGGTACTTAATAATGAAAATATCTCGCCTTACTTCTGAGGAAAATAACTGAAGCATTTATCCTGCAGTTCGGATCTTAGCCCTTCTCAGCACAGCTTGTCTTCAGGGGATCTTCTTCCAGAGATGATGGAGAGCGAAATGCCTCCCCCTGCCATACCGCCTCATGAGGCGGGCGACCCTGAGGTGTCGTCGCGGAGGGTTTCTCCTGATCCGGCAAGGCCTAAAAGCAATCCTATGGCCACCCGAAGTCCTCAGTGTCCGGCTCTTGAAGAGAGCAATCAAAAGAGTTCGACACCGTCTAGTGTGCGGTCGGACGTACTGAGGGATCTGCTAGAGCGAGCGGCTATCTTAGAAGAGCACCGCACGTTGATGGGTACGGTGATTGAAAGGATTTCATCCGCCGAAAGCGGGTTGCATGAAGCCTTTATGAGTCTACTGACGGGTTTTGAGGTACATGAAATGATGTACATTTTTGAGAGTACGGCACATTTTTAGATGTGCCCTGTGTAGATAGTAGCCCCTGAGACTCTGGTTGTCGTCGAAAATGGCAGAAAACAGAGGATCATAGTCCCAGGTAATAACCAGACCGCCTTTATGTGCAGGTGGTTGAAGCTCCGGTGGCTAGCCGGACTGATGGGTTTGCCGAACTAAGGCGGCAACTGGATGCGGCAGATGTCGACATCGTGCTTGTTAACAAGCGGCTTGACGAGGCACAGGGTAAGTGATTTTTCTGGTGATTGTCACATAATAAGAGCAGCATGATGCCAGTATCTTTAATATGTTGTGACTGCAGATGGAGCTGCCACCGTGGAGACCCTTCAGGCAGAGAATGCCCGAGCCAAGGAGCAAGCAAGGAGTAGCAATGTGGCCGCTTTAAAGGCGGCCGAAGAGTTAAGGGCCGAATGGGCCGCTCATTGCGAGAGCAAAGAAAAAATAGCCAAGATGGCTGTAGAATTAAAAGATGCTGCTGACCGTTACCAGCTTCTTGAAGAACAAAACCGGGCGAAGGCGACGGAGGCCCGGGTGGCTGCCAAGGAAGCCCGCTCCAAAATTAGAGCGACGAAGGAGGAGCTGCATCAAGCTACAGATATTGTATCTGGGAAGCCCTTCTTGTTGCGTACTAAGTTCAGGGATCCGAAGTATGCACCTCTGGGCTGGCTATGGAGTTCTGCGGACGCCTACGTGGATTTGGCTGCAAGTGCTGCTGATGCAGCCGAGTACTTCAAGGATCGGGAAGATCACGAAGTGGAAAAACTGTTTTGGTCACAGTTTCATGCTCCAGCCCGTCCGCTATTGTTGAATGAGCAAATGGCCGAGTGGGTCGAGCTCCATAGATTATCCGGACTTGCCATGAGGTCTGTTGTGGATCATCTGTGGCCGGGAGGGCCGAAGCCAAATAGCTACTTTAGCTTAGTGCAGCAGTTCCTTGGTGTTGTTCCACACATCGATGCTGTTAAGAGGTCGTCGTGCATAGAAGGCTCGCAGATGGCCCTTGCCTGTGTCAGAACATACTGGGCGGAGATGGATGCCACCACTGTTGCGGCACCCGGTTCGGCCATAGGCCGAGTGGCTGCCGAGCACTACTTTGAAGAAGTTCTTGAAGGCGCTTGTTCGATAGAGGCTCAGTGCTTGAAGAATATTATGTTTAAGTGACATGTATTCCCATTGTAAAAACAATGTTTTATTGAGTTTATCAAGGCTGTATTTATACTTTTGCCCGAAAGTACTATGATGCCTCCTGTGTGGCCGTTTATGTATATATGTATATAACCTGAAATATGGCAGTCGTCGGCTTCAGCCCCCACGCATATAATGCGGAGGTGTTCGCAGAAGACGCATGTTTACACTTGATCCAACGTCTTGGTCCATTAAGGAGGTGATAGCGCAGCGAACTAGGCAATTGGACTATAATGCTTTAACACTTTCACTTAGCGAGAGGAGTTTGATAGTGGGGCTACTATATAGCCCCTGGTGGCTCCGCGCTCATCCGAATTTGGGGCGCGTACATGCCTGGCCGGGAAACGGCCCTTCGTTAAGGTGGAGGAATCCCGAAGATTCCGCTAGGTCATCGAGTGGTTGACCAGTCTCATGCTATATCATGACACTCAATTTTCGGAGGTGCTCGTCCGCATGAACGAGGGCACAATCGCAGTAGTTCTCCTGGTGCTGCCTTAGCCGATAGAGCAGAACGTAAGGCAGCAAAACACAGGAGCTGGGCAAACCCAACGTTTGACCAAAGACATGATTCGGAGCTGATGCATATAAGGCCAAACTCGCGACGCCGAACACTCCCTAAGGTATTCGGTCTTTATGGTGTAAACCGGGCTAAACATTGCCCTTTGTAAAAAGCCCCTGGTGTCCAGGTACGTGCAGTATTCTAACGTGGCCACATGCCAATACGTCAGCATCCTTCTCAATTGTACTGAGAATCTGGGGGATGTGTATCAACGAGAGACAGTAAAAAAAGGTTTACGCAGAGTCTTAATCCAAAAAGAATCCTTGGAACGGGTCCCTGCTGCACGTCTGCGGCTGTGTCTCCGTTGTGCCGTATCCTGGACGGGTGTAGCACGATGGTCATCTATAAAAGAGAGGAACTTAATTGAAAAGTTGTCATGCAAAAGGTAGGTTATACTAAATAAACCATGTACAGTTTAAGATGAGTAAAGTTGAGCCTAATCGTCACTTGTTTACACGCGTTGAGCCCCTTGTATTGTTATAGGGGTGTAGCCATCAAACCTGTATCAATTATATACAGCTACACCTGACTCGTCTAGCCGTGTTCGTGGTCTTAACAACATGTCAGATGCTCTAGTTGGTGAGGCCTTCTAGTGTGCGGCTGCCAAGGCAGCCGCACGGTCTTCCGTGCGCAATGAGTGCTCAGAATTTCCATTTACTGTAATGATGCCACATGGACTAGGCATCTTAAGCATGAGATAAGCGTAATGCGGTATTGCGTTAAAGCGAGCGAAAGCTTCGCGTCCGAGTAGCGCTTGATAGCCACTTTGGAACGGAGCAATGTGGAAAGTTAACTTTTCGCTGCGGAAGTTATCGGGAAAGCCCAATATAACCTCTAATAGCAGGGAGCCCGTACAATGGGCTTCTGGGCCTGGCATTACTCCTTTAAAGGTAGTATTGCTATGGCTGATCTTTGTTGGGTCTGTCCCCATCTTGCGGACTATGTCCTGATATATCAGGTTTAAACTACTGCCGCCATCCATCAGGACTCGTGTGAAGTGGTACCCGTCAATTATCGGGTCTAACACCAAGGCAGCCCATCCTGCATGCCGGATACTAGCTGAGTAATCCCGATGATCAAAGGTGATCGGTTTGGATGACCAGTGGCAGAACTCCACGGTGATAGGCCCTGGGGCATGTGTCTCTAGGAGTGCCGCTTTGTTTCTCCCCTTCATCACGTGTAACACGTTTACTGTTTTGACTTCTGGTGGGAATTTCTTCTGTTCCCCAGTGCTTTGCTTGCGAGGCTCGTCCTCGTCTTCGCTTGGTGTATCCTGCCCCTTGTGTTCGGTGTTGAGCTTGCCGGACTGCTTGAAGACCCAACATTCTCTATGGGTATGATTTGCAGGTTTATCGGGGGTGCTGTGGATCTGGCATATCTTGTCCAGAATCTTGTTTAGGCTGGACAATTCATCTCTGTTGCCTTTGGAGGGCAGCTTTTGCTGACCTGGTCGAGAGCTTCCGAATCCGGCGTTTACCGCCATTCTCTTCGGGTTGTCTTCTTTATTCCGGCGCTTGTTTTTGTTGCGTCGTGGCTTCCCGTTTCCGTCCCTGACTTCAGATGTACTTGGGTCGCTGGTGCTGCATCGGGCTAACCAGCTGTCCTCGCCCGCGCAAAAGCGGCTCATGAGGCTTGTTAATGCTGCCATTGTTCTTGGCTTTTCTTGGCCGAGGTGTGTGGCAAGACATTCGTCTCGAACGCTGTGCTTGAAAGCTGCTAAGGCTTCGGCGTCCGGACAATCGACTATTTAGTTCTTTTAGTGAGAAACCTATTCCAAAGCTTTCGTGCTGACTCTCCGGGCTGTTGAGTTATATGACTTAAATCGTCTTCATTCAGTGGTCGGACATAGGTCCCTTGAAAATTTGCCCGAAAAGTGTCTTCGAGCTCTTCCCAACTTCCAATGGAGATTTCGGGGAGGCTTTTAAGCCAGTGCCGAGCTGGCCCCAAGAGCTTGAGGGGTAAGTACTTAATGGCATGGAGATCATCTCCTCGAGCCATGTGGATATGGAGGATGTAGTCGTCAATCCAGACCCCAGGGTCTGTCGTTCCGTCGTACGCCTCTATGTTTACGGGTTTGAATCCCTCTAGAAATTCATTGTCCAGCACCTCATCGGTGAAACATAGGGGTTGTGCAGCACCCCTGTATTTGGGTGTACCGTGGTATTCGGATTTTTGTTGTGTTGCATTGCGTGCTGGAGCGCGCTTGCTTGGCCCGTAGATGGATCTAGTTGCGCCGTCCTTTTGATGCGAGCCCTCACGTGGATCGCGTACTGGCTTGTGTGCGGCATCGTTTGCCGCTCTATGTTGGCCACGAGGTCGTCTATCCGACCGGATGGCTGTTTTGTTTTTTGATTGCGGGGGATCTAAGGCCTCCTCATCGAATTCAGGTAGCAGCTTTCGCTTCGGGTAGCTCTTTGTGTGGCGACTATCGCCATACTTTGCTGCGGTGTTGAGTACTTCACTCCATCTAATTCTGAGTGTGTGTTGTGCAGCCCTGAGCCTTTGCTTCTGGTTTTTAAGACTCCTCGCAGTGGCAACAAGCCTTTGATGGGTATTTTGTTGCTCCGGATGCCTGTCTGGTGTGATGTCATCCGGACTGTTATCTTCGCCGGAGTCGGGTTGTTCGGTTTGATTCAACGTGTTGCCGTTGTTGGACGGTGGTTCAATGCCGTGTTTGTCGTCCGCTGGCTCACCCTGCTCTATCGCTAGGTCTATATGATCGTTGTTTCTGCCGAGGCGGGATTTGGAGCGGCGCTTACGCCGCCGCTTTGACTGCTTCTCGAGGGAACAATCCTTCGCTGCGTCCTTCCGTTCCTCGTCATCGTTTTCTTTGGGTGTGTCCACCATGTATATATCATATGATGAAGTGGGCGTCCAGTGCCCTGTGGGCAGTGGTTCCTGTTCGTCTCCTGCATCGTCATCTATACCGTCGATGTCTTCGGAGTCGAAGTCGAGCATGTCGGTCAAATCGTCGACAGTGGCTACTAAGTGGGTGGTGGGTGGGCGGCGAATTTCTTCGTCATCCGCATCCCAATCCTGCCGGACATAGTTCGGCCAGGACAATCCTGACAAGGAGAGAGACCTTACTGAGTTTAGTATGTCACCGAAGGGTGAGTGCTGAAAGATCTCCGCGAAGGTGAACTCCATGATCGGCGCCCCGTTCGATCTGATAGGCACGGGCGCAGGCGGTTCGGAGTCCGTGGCCGGGGAAGAATCCGATAGTTCGGCGTCACGGCTCCCGTGAAGGGTAAGGTCAATACTCGGCTAGATCGCCGCTGAGAGTGCGGTCTCCGTGGCGGGGTCTATCCACCCGTCCATGGATGGCGCAATTGGCTCCGAATTGAGGGTCGGAGCGGTTGCCGGTGCGAAATCCCGAATATTGTTCGATGGTAGAGCTAAATCATGCACATCGTGACCGTGCGGCGCACTTGGCAAGGGCTCGAATCCGTCGAAGATCAAGTCTCTGCGGATGTCAGCCGTGTACTTTAAGCTTCCAAACCTGACCTGGTGGCCAGGGGCGTGACTCTCGATCTGCTCCAGACAGCCAAGCGAGTTGGCCCACAGTGCGAAGCCGCCGAATACGAAGATCTGTCCGGGGAGAAAAGTCTCACCCTAGACTGCATCACTATCGATGATTCAAGGAGCCATCCAGCCTAACGATGACGACACGGAGGAACTCTCAATGAAAGCACCAATGTCGGTGTCCAAACTGGCGGATCTCGGGTAGGGGTTCCCAAACTGTGCGTCTAGGCGGATGGTAACGGGAGGCAGGGGACACGATGTTTACCAAGGTTCGGGCCCTCTTGATGGAGGTAAAACCCTACGTCCTGCATGATTGTTTCTGATAATATGAGTAGTACAAGAGTTGATCTACCACGAGATCGAAGAGGCTAAACCCTAGAAGCTAGCCTATGGTATGATTGTTGTTGGTGGTCCTACAGACTAAACCCTCCGGTTTATATAGACATCGGAGGGGGCTAGGGTTACACAGAGTCGGTTACAATGAAGGAGATCTACATATCCGTATTGCCAAGCTTGCCTTCCACGCCAAGGAGAGTCCCATCCACACAGGACGAAGTCTTCAATCTTGTATCTTCATAGTCCAATAGTCCGGCCAAAGGATATAATCCGGCTGTCCGGATACCCCCTAATCTAGGACTCCCTCAGTCATCGTCATCACCAAAGCTCCTCTCGTCGGGAGAGGGTAATCTCCATCAACATCTTCATCAGCACCATCTCATCTCAAAACCCTAGTTCATCTCTTGTATCCAATTCTTGTCTCCAAGTCCGGGATTGGTGCTAGTAGGTTGCTAGTAGTGTTAATTACTCTTTGTAGTTGATGGTAGTTGGTTTAATTGGTGGAAGATGATATGTTCAGATCCTATATGCATATTAATACCCCTCTGATTATGAACATGTTTATGCTTCATGAGTAGTTACTTTTGTTCCCGAGGACATGGGAGAAGTCTTGCTATTAGAAGTCATGTGAATTTGGTATTCGTTCAATATTTTGATGAGATGTATGTTGTCTCTCCTCTAGTGGTGTTATGTGAACGTCGACTACATGACACTTCACCATTATTTGGGCCTAGAGGAAGGCATTGGAAAGTAATAAGTAGATGATGGGTTGCTAGAGTGACAGAAGCTTAAACCCTAGTTTATGCGTTGCTTTGTAAGGGGCTGATTTGGATCCATATGTTTCATGCTATGGTTAGGTTTACCTTAATACTTTTGTTGTAGTTGCGGATGCTTGCAATAGAGGTTAATCATAAGTGGGATGATTGTCCAAGTAAGGGCAGCACCCAAGCACCGGTCCACCCACATACCAAATTATCAAAGTACCGAACGCGAATCATATGAACGTGATGAAAACTAGCTTGACGATATTCCCATGTGTCCTCGGGAGCGCTTTACATCATATAAGAGTTTGTCCAGGCTTGTCCTTTGCTACAAAAAGGATTGGTCCACCATGCTGCATTTTATTTACTTTTGTTATGTGTTGCTCGTTACAAATTATCTTATCACAAAACTATCTGTTACCACTTATTTCAGTACTTGCAAAGAATACCTTGCTGGAAACCGCTGATCATTTCCTTCTGCTCCTCATTGGGTTCGACACTCTCACTTATCGAAAGGACTACGATAGATCCGCTATACTTGTGGGTCATCAAGACTCTTTTCTGGCGCCGTTGCCGGGGAGTGAAGCGCCTTTGGTTGGTGGAATTTGGTAAGGAAAAATTTATATAGTGTGCTAAAATTTACTGTCACTTGTTACAATGGAAGGTAATCCTGTGAGGGGCTTCTTCGGGGTATCTTCACCCTGACCAGTAGATCAAAGAGTTGCTCCTCAACCTACTAAACCTACTGAAAATGAAAATGCTTGCTTTGAAGTTCCTTCGGGTATGATGAAAAACTGCTAGCTAATCCTTTTCTAGGAGATGGAACAAAACATCGTGATGAACATCTGATATATGTGGATCAAGTTTGTGGATAATTTAAGCTTGCAGGTATACCCGGAGATGTTTTTAAGAAGAGGTATTCCCCTTATCTTTGAGGGGAGATGCGTCGACATGGTATAGTCTATGTGATGATATGAGGTCTTGGAATTACAAACGATTGAAATTGGAATTTCATCAGAAGTTTTGTCCTATGCACCTTGTTCATCGTGATCGCAATTATATATATAATTTTTGCCCTCGCGAAGGAGAAAGCATCGCTCAAGCTTGGGGGAGGCTTAAATCAATGTTATATTCATGCCCCAATCATGAGCTCTCAAGAGAAATGATTATTCAAAAATTTTATGCTCGGCTTTCTGGTAACAATCGCCCATGCTTGATACTTCTTGTCCTAGCTCTTTTATGATGAAGACTATTGAATTCAAATGGGATTTATTGGAAAGAATTAAACGCAACTCTGAAGATTGGGACCTCGACAATGGTAAGGAGTCAGGTATGACACCTAGTTTTGATTGTGTTAAATATTTTATGGATACTGATATTTTTTGTAAATTTAGCACTAAATATGGACTTGACTCTGAGATAGTAGATTCTTTCTGTGAATCTTTTGCTGCCTATGTTGATCTCCCCAAGGAGACGTGGTTTAAATATCATCCTCCCATAGAAGTAAAAGTAGTTGCACCTATTAAAGTTGAAGAAAAGACTATCACTTATAATGATCCTATTGTTCCTACTTCTTATGTTGAGAAACCACCTTTCCCCATTAGGATAAAGGATCATGCTAAAGCTTCAACTGTGGTTCGTAAAAGCAATATTAAAACATATACACCTCCTAAGCAAGTTAAAGTTGAACCTAATATTGCTATTGTTAAAGATCTCTTGTCTGATAATATAGATGGGCATGTTATTTATTTCTGTAATGAAACTACTAGAATTGCTAAACCCCATGATAAAGATAAACCTAGACCTGTGGTAGGCATGCCTGTTATTTCTGTTAAATAGGAGATCATTGTTATCATGGCTTATGTGATATGGGTGCTAGTGCTAGTGCAATACCTTATTCCTTATACAAAGAAGTTATGCATGATATTGCACCTGCTGAGATGGAAGATATTGATGTCACAATTAAACTTGCCAATAGAGATACTATTTCACCAATGGGAATTGTTAGGGATGTTGAAGTCTTGTGTGGGAAAATTAAATATCGTGCTGATTTTCTTGTTCTTGGTTCCCCACAAGATAGCTTTTGTCCGTTTATATTTGGTAGACCCTTCTTAAGTACTGTCAATGCTACCATAGATTGCAAAAGAGATGTTGTTACTATCGGTTTAGATAATATGACTCATGAATATAATTTTTCTAAATTTAGTAGACAACACCGTGAAGAAGAATTACCTAGTAAGGATGAAATGATTGGTCTTGCTTCTATTGCCGTACCTCCTAGTGATCCTTTAGAACAATATTTGCTAGACCACGAAAATGACATGTTTATAAATGAAAGAAGGGAATTAGATGAAGTATTCTTTAAACAAGAACCTATTCTGAAAAACAATTTACCTGTTGAAATCCTAGGGGATCCTCCTCCACCCAAGGGTGACCCCGTGTTTGAGCTTAAACCGTTACCTGATACTCTTAAATATGCTTATCTTGATGAGAAAAAGATATATCATGTTATTATTAGTGCTAACCTTTCAGAACATGAAGAAGAGAGATTATTGCAAACTCTGAAGAAGCACCGTGCTGCTATTGGGTATACTCTTGATGATCTTAAGGGCATTAGTCCCACTCTATGTCAACATAAAATTAATTTGGAAGAGGATGCTAAACCTTTTCGTGATCATCAACGCCGGCTGGATCCTAAAATGAAAGAAGTGGTAAGAAAGGAGATACTAAAGCTCCTTGAGGCAGGTATAATTTATCCCGTTGCTGATAGTCAGTGGGTAAGCCCTGTCCATTGTGTCCCCAAGAAGGGAGGTATTACTATTGTTCCTAATGATAAATATGAATTGATTCCTCAAAGAATTATTACAGGTTATAGGATGGTAATTGATTTCCGCAAATTAAATAAGGCTACTAAAAAAGATCATTACCCCTTACCTTTTAACGATCAAATGCTAGAAAAATTATCTAAACATACACATTTTTGCTTTCTAGATGGTTATTCTGGTTTCTCTCAAATACCTGTGTCAGCCAAAGATCAATCAAAGACTACTTTTACATGCCCTTTTGGTACTTTTGTTTATAGACGTATGCCTTTTGGTTTATGTAATGCACCTGCTACCTTTCAAAGATGCATGTTGGCTATATTCTCTGACTTTTGTGAAAAGATTTGTGAGGTTTTCATGGATGACTTTCCCGTCTATGGATCTTCTTTTGATGATTGCTTGAGCAACCTTGATCGAGTTTTGCAAAGATGTGAAGAAACTAATCTTGTCTTGAATTGGGAAAAGTGACACTTTATGGTTAATGAAGGTATTGTCTTGGGGCATAAAGTTTTTGAAAGATGTATTGAAGTTGATAAAGCCAAGGTTGATGCTATTGAAAAGACGCCATGTCCCAAGGACATCAAAGGTATAAGAAGTTTCCTTGGTCATGCCGGTTTTTATAGGAGGTTCATTAAGGACTTCTCAAAAATTTCTCGGCCTCGGCCTAATTTATTACAAAAAGATATACCATTTGCCTTTGATGATGATTGTGTAGAAGCATTTGAGATACTTAAGAAAGCATTGATCTTTGCACCTATTGTTCAACCACCTGATAGGAATTTACGCTTTGAAATTATGTGTGATGCTAGTGATTATGTTGTAGGTGTTGTTCTAGGACAAAGGGTTGATAAGAAACTAAATGTTATTCAATATTCTAGTAAAACTCTAACAATGCTCAAAGAATTTATGCTACCACTGAAAAAGAATTCTTAGCAGTTGTATTTGCTTGTGATAAGTTTAGACCTTATATTGTTGATTCTAAAGTAACAATTGACACTGATCATGCTGCTATTAAATATCTTATGGAAAAGAAAGATGCTAAACCTAGACTTATTAGATGGGTTCTCTTGCTACAAGAATTTGATTTGCATATTGTTGATAGAAAAGGAGCTGAGAACCCCGTTGCAGACAACTTGTCTAGGTTAGAAAATGTGCTTGATGACCCACTACCTATTAATGATAGCTTTCCTGATGAGCAATTAAATGTCATAAATGCTTCTCATACTGCTCCATGGTATGTTGATTATGCTAATTACATTGTTGCTAAGTTTATGCCACCTAGTTTCACATACCAGCAAAAGAAAAAGTTCTTCTATGATTTGAGGCATTACTTTTGGGATGACCCACATCTTTATAAAGAAGGAGTAGATGGTGTTATTAGATGTTGTGTACCTGAGCATGAACAGGAATAGATCCTACGCAAGTGTCACTCCGAAGCTTATGGAGGACACCATGCTGGAGATAGAACTGCACATAAGGTACTGCAATTTGGTTTTTATTGGCCTACTCTCTTCAAGGATGCCCGTAAGTTTGTCTTATCTTGTGATGAAAGTTAAAGAGTTGGTAATATTAGTAGACGTCAAGAAATGCCTATGAATTATTCACTTGTTATTGAACCATTTGATGTTTAGGGCTTTGACTATATGGGACCTTTTCCTTCCTCTAAGGGTTATACACATATTTTAGTTGCTGTTGATTACGTTACTAAGTGGGTAGAAGCTATTCCAACTAGTAGTGCTAATCATAACACTTCTATTAAAATGCTTAAAGAAGTTATTTTTCCAAGATTTGGAGTCCCTAGATATTTAATGACTGATGGTGGTTCACATTTTATTCATGGTGCTTTCCGTAAAATGCTTGCTAAATATGATGTTAATCATAGAATTGCATCTCCTTATCACCCTCAGTCTAGTGGTCAAGTAGAATTGAGTAATAGAGAACTCAAATTAATTTTGCAAAAGACTGTTAATAGGTCTAGAAAGAATTGGTCCAAGAATCTTGATGATGCATTACGGGCCTATAGAACTGCATATAAAAATCCTATGGGTATGTCTCCGTATAAAATGGTCTATGGAAAAGCATGTCACTTACCTCTCGAGCTAGAACACAAGGCTTATTGGGCTATTAAAGAACTTAATTATGATTTTAAACTTGCCGGTGAGAAGAGGTTATTTGATATTAGCTCACTTGATGAATGGAGAACCCAAGCCTACGAAAATGCCAAGTTGTTTAAAGAAAAAGTTAAAAGATGGCATGACAAAAGGATACAAAAGCTTGAGTTTAATGTAGGTGATTATGTATTGCTATACAACTCTCGTTTAAGATTTTTTGCAGGAAAACTTCTCTCTAAATGGGAGGGTCCTTACGTTATCGAGGAGCTCTACCGTTCCGGTGCCATAAAAATCAACAACTTCGAAGGCACAAATCCGAAGGTGGTGAACGGTCAAAGAATCAAACATTATATCTCAGGTAATCCCATAAATGTTGAAACCAATGTTGTTGAAACCGTAACCCCGGAGGAATACATAAGAGACACTTTCCGGAACGTTTCAGACCCCGAAAAGGAATGGGTATGTGGTACGGTAAGTAAACCGACTCCAAAACAGTTTTTAAGGCAATATTTGTCCGTTTTGGAATATTTAGAAAAATAGAAAAATAAGCAGCAGTCCGGGAAGGACACGAGGGCTCCATGAGGGTGGAGGGCGTGCCCTACCCTACTGGGCGCGCCCCCCTACCTCGGGGGCACCTCGTGTGCTCTCCGGACTCCGTTTTCATAGCCGACACGTATTTTGGTCGGTAAAAATTCATTATATAATCTCCCGGGGGTTTTGACTCCCGTATCACGCAAATATCTCTTGTCTTTGTTTTGAGGTGTCCTGCTATAGACAGAGCAACATGTCATCCTAGGATTCGGAAGGAGAAAGCTATGTGGCTGATTACCTTGCAGATCCTAAGGTTTATGCGGATGTGGAGCATTGTGGTTGGACTACGGAAAAAGAAGAGGACTATGAACCCAAGGGAAAGGAGGAGACGAGCTCAGATGAAGTTGAAGTGCCACTACCTCAACTTGGGGACATGCATGTGGAGTTCAAGAAGTCAAGCCTCCCGGATAGGGTAAAGAAACCTTAGATCGAGTTTATCCCTTTTCGCCTCTTGCAGGAGAACAAACAGGAACTATGCAAAAAGATACTAAGCTTGGAGGAGGAGATCGAGGACCTAAAGGACCAAAATTTTGTCCTCAAGCGCAAATTAAGGAAGAAGATTATGCCATCAACAAAATCACCACCGTCTCCACCAACAAAGGAGACATAATCATCTGGTATGGGCACTCCACTTGGCAACTGCCAAGCTTGGGGGAGTGCCCCGGTATCGTATCACCATCACTTTATCTTTACCGTTTTTCTTAGTTCGATCCTTTTGGTAATATCTTGATCTAGTAGAATAAAAGTTCTTAGTATGATTTATTTCTGAGTTTTGCTTTATCATCCTCCTAAGTAATCGAGTCCATGAGCTATATAATAAAGATTAGTGTTGAGTCAAGGGCTTGATTATTTTGCCATGATCCTAAGTGAATAAAATAAAAGAGAAAGAATAAAAAGAAACAAAGAGAGCATATGGATCTCATGGAGAGTAATGAGCTCACATAGAAAAAGTATGATGAATAAAAGTTGTTGAGAGTTGACAAGCATGGTTTTGGTCATCGTTGCAATTAATCGGAAGTAATAAAGAAAGAGAGGTCTTCACATATAAATATACTATCTTGGACATCTTTTATGATTGTGAGCACTCATTAAAATATGACATGCTAAAAAGTTGACATTGGACAAGGAAGACAACGTAATGGGTTATGTTTTCTTACATGTGAGATGAATTATATTGTCTTGGATCTTCCAACATGATGAGCTTGCCTTTCCCCCTCATGCTAGCCAAATTCATTGCACCAAGTAGAGATACTACTTGTGCTTCCGAACACCCCTAAACCAGTCTTGCCATAAGAGTCCACCATATCTACCTATGGATTGAGTAAGATCCATCAAGTAAGTTGTCACCGGTGCAAGCAATAAAAATTGCTCTCTAAATATGTATGATTGATTGGTGTGGAGGAAATAAGCTTTATACGAGCGTGTGATATGGAAGTAATAAAAGCGACAGACAGCATAATAAAGGTCCATATCACAAGTGGCAATATAAAAGCGATGTTCTTTCGCATTAAGATTTTTTGCATCCAACCACAAAAGCGCATGACAACCTCTGCTTCCCTCTACGAAGGGCCTATCTTTTACTTTTATCTCCTACATTGCATACGAGTCATGGTGATTTTCACCCTTCCTTTTTACACTTTATCCTTTGGCAAGCACAATATGTTGGAAAGATCCTGGTATATATGGCTAATTGGATGTGAGTTTTCATGAACGATTATTGTTGACATTACCCTTGAGGTAAAACGTTGGGAGGCAAAACTATAAGCCCCTATCTTCCTCTGTGTCCGATTAAAACTCCATACCCATAAGTATTGCGTGAGTGTCAGCAATTGTGAAAGATTATATGATAGTTGATTATGTGGACTTGCTGAAAATCTCTTATACATTTGCTCTTTCCTATGTTATGATCAATTGCAATTGCTTCAATGACTGAGATTGTAGTTTGTTAGTTTTCAATGAAGTTTACGATTCATACTTGATATTGTGATTGAATTATTACTCTAGCATTAGAGATCATATGACAAGAATTATATAAGTTGTTGTTATAAGAATGATCATGATGCCCTCATGTCCGTATTTTATTTTTATCGACACCTCTATCTCTAAACATGTGGACATATTTTTCGATTTTGGCTTTTTGCTTGAGGACAAGCGAGGTCTAAGCTTGGGGGAGTTGATACGTCCATTTTGCATCATGCTTTTATATCGATATTTATTGCATTATGGGCTGGTATTACACATTATGTCACAATACTTATGCCTATTCTCTCTTATGTTACAAGGTTTACATAAAGAGGGAGAATGCCGGCAGCTGGGATTCTGGGCTGGAAAAGGAGCAAATATTAGAGACCTATTCTGCACAACTCCAAAAGTCCTAAAACTTCACGGAAGATGTTTTCCAAATATATAAAAAATACTGAGAGCAAGAACTTCACCAGGGGGCCACACCCTACCCACGAGGGTGGGGGCGCGCCCTACCCCCCTGGGCGCGCCCCCCTACCTCGTGGGCCCCCTGGTGGCCCTCTGGTGGCCATCTTCTGCTATATGGAGTCTTTCGATGGGAAAAAAAATCATAAGCCATCTTCTCGGACGAAACTCCGCCACCACGAGGCGGAACCTTGGCGGAACCAATTTAGGGCTCTGGCGGAGCTGTTCTGCCGGGGAAACTTCCCTCCCGGAGAGGGAAATCATCGTGATCGTCATCACCAATGCTCCTCTCATCGGGAGAGGGCAATCTCCATCAACATCTTCATCAGCACCATCTCATCTCAAAACCCTAGTTCATCTCTTGTATCCAATTCTTCTCTCCAAGTCCGGGATTGGTGCTAGTAGGTTGCTAGTAGTGTTAATTACTCTTTGTAGTTGATGCTAGTTGGTTTAATTGGTGGAAGATCATCTGTTCAGATCCTATATGCATATTAATACCCCTCTGATTATGAACATGTTTATGCTTCGTGAGTAATTACTTTTGTTCCTGAGGACATGGGAGAAGTCTTGCTATTAGTAGTCATGTGAATTTGGTATTCGTTCGATATTTTGATGAGATGTATGTTGTCTCTCCTCTAGTGGTGTTATGTGAACGTCGACTACATGACACTTCACCATTATTTGGGCCTAGAGGAAGGCATTGGGAAGTAATAAGTAGATGATGGGTTGCTAGAGTGACAGAAGCTTAAACCCTAGTTTATGTGTTGCTCTGTAAGGGGCTGATTTGGATCCATATGTTTCATGCTATGGTTAGGTTTACCTTAATACTTTTGTTGTAGTTGCAGATGCTTGCAATAGAGGTTAATCATTAATCATAAGTGGGATGCTTGTCCAAGTAAGGGCAGCACCCAAGCACCGGTCCACCCACATACCAAATTATCAAAGTACCGAACGCGAATCATATGAACGTGATGAAAACTAGCTTGACGATATTCCCATGTGTCCTCCGGAGCGCTTTACATCATATAAGCGTTTGTCCAGGCTTGTCCTTTGCTACAAAAAGGATTGGGCCACCTTGCTGCACTTTATTTACTTTTGTTACTTGTTGCTCATTACAAATTATCTTATCACAAAACTATCTGTTACCACTTATTTTAGTACTTGCAGAGAATACCTTGCTGGAAACTGCTTATCATTTCCTTCTGCTCCTCGTTGGGTTCGACATTCTTACTTATCGAAAGGACTACGATAGATCCCCTATACTTGTGGGTCATCACGTCCCAAAGCAGTCACCCGTCCAGCAAGCTTCTGCATTTCCTTGTGGGTCTGCAATTGGCTCATGTCTTCAATGGCCTTGACCTTCTCCGGGTTGGCCTCGATCCCCATGTGGGACACAAGGAAGCCCAGCAGCTTGCCGGAAGGGACGGCAAACATGCACTTCTCCGTGTTGAGTCGCAAGTCCACCTGGCAGAGGCTTTCAAAGGTCTCCTCCGGGTCTTGGATCAAGGTCCTCGCCTCCCAAGACTTCATCACGATGTCGTCGACGTAGGCTTCAACGTTACTCCCGAGATGCCGACCCAAGGCGATGTGCATGAGCCGCTGGAAGGTTGCGCCTGTGTTGCGTAGCCCGAAAGGCGTGCAAGTGTAGCAGTACACCCCACACGGGGTCAGGAAGGCTGTCTTCTCCACATCTTCTACCGCCATCTTGATCTGGTGATATCCTGAGAACGCATCTAGGAAGCATAGCAAGTCGCACTCGGCAGTGGAGTCGATGATCTGGTCGATGCGTGGAAGGGGGAACGGATCTTGGGGGAAGGCCTTGTTGAGGTTGGTGAAGTCGACACGCATTCGCTCCTTCCAGCCTTTCTTGGGCATGACGACGGGGTTTGCTAGCCACTCGGGGTACCGAAGCTCACGAATGACACCCGCAGCCTCCAACTTGCGGGTCTCTTGGACGATGAAAGCTTGCTTCTCCGTGGACTGCCGCCTCGCCTTCTGCTTTATGGGGCGTACGTTGGGGCACACCTTCAGGTGGTGCTCTATCACCCCTCTTGGGACCCCTACCAGCTGATCGGGCTCCCAAGTGAACACTACCTTGTTTGCACGCAAGAACTTCACTAGCGCCTCCTCCTGATTAGGCTCAAGGTCGGCGCCTATGGTAAAGGTTGCCCCCAAGGACCCGTCCTCCTTGACTAGCACTTGCTTGGTCTCTGCCTTGTCTTGAGTGAAAAACTGCTTCTTCTTGGTTGGTGCGGCTCCCTTGGCCTTGGAGGTATCCGCGTTGGCGGGTTGTGCTGTCGCGGCGGTCTTGAGGGCGAGCTTGAGCGTCATCAAGGCTTCCTTGGTGTTCCTTACTACCGTGACGACACTCTTGCTCCTAGGCATCTTCATGAGGTAATAGGCCGGATGGGTTGCCGCCATGAACTGAGCCAGGGCCGGGTACCCAAGGATGGCATTGTACGAGAGGCCGATGTGGGCGATGTCGAAGTCGATCAACTCGGTGCGGTAGTTGTCGCATGTGTCGAAGGTCACGGGGAGGCGGATCTGCCCCAGGGAGCGGACAGAGCCTCCACCAACCCCTGAGAAAGGCTTGCTAGGGCGGAGCCGCTCGAGGGGTATGTGAAGAAGGCTGAAGGCCTCGACGGAGAGCACGTTGAGGCCGGCGCCGCCGTCGATGAGCATCTTGGTGATGGACACGTGGCAGATGGTTGGCATGCAAAGCATTGGGAGCGCGCCCGAGCCGACGGTGGAGACAGGATGATCCCCTGAGTCGAAGGTGAGGTCGGCCTCGGGCGCGGCCCAGCCCGGCAGAGCCCTCGGGCGCTTGGAAGTGGCACCGATCTGGCGGAAGAACGGCTTGACGTGACGATCCGAGGGTGGTGCTTGTGAGCTGCCGAGGAGGGCTGCAACCGCGTGGTGCAACGGCGCTGCGTAGCGTGCAGCGAAGAGACCGCACAACTCCTCCCAGGACGCCACCGTGAATTCGGGGAGGTTGAGCCGCTAGGCGCGCGGTGCACCAGTAAGGGCCATGGGAAGCCAGTTGGCCATGACCTTGTCGTCGCCCCCGACCTTAAGGACGGCCTCCTCATACGCCAGTAGGAAATTCGACGGGTCCGTCACGCCGTTGTAGCGCGGCGGCATCTCCGGCTTTAACTTGGGTGGCCACTACACCTGCCGCAGGGCGGGAGCAAGGGCTCGGGGCCTGTCGTGGAATTGTCACGGCAGATGTCCTCATGGAAGGACTTAGTCGTGGAGCCATCACTACGGGTTAGCTTGAAGGGGTTAAACCGGACAAGGGGACACGAGAGTTTTATACTAGTTCGGCCCCTTCGATGAAGGTAAAAGCCTACGTCTATTTGTGATTGGTATTGCTGGGGTTTCGAAGATCAGGGAGCGAATCCGCTTTGTCTGGCTTCGAGTTGTTGGTTTCCTATCCCTGAACCGCCGCCGGGTCACCCCTTTATATATTCAGGAGGATCCCGGCCGGTCTACAGAGTCCCGAGGCTGGCTCATACAAGTGTCCGCCTCGGTCTCTTCTTTCTTATCTTACAATGCAAGTTTATACAATCATGGCGGTTTACTATCATGGGCCCTAAACCACCTGCGGGCTCTCGGCCTCTAAGCTTCATCCATAAAGCGCCATCTTTTGGGTTTCCCTGGGCTTCAGTATAACTGAAGGTGAACCGGCCCCTCCTAGGCGGTTTACCCTCAGTGGTTATATCCTCAACATTAGGCCCCAGATTGATTTGAACCTGTTCATGTCAGTGTCGGTGTACTAAAGTAGGGGTACCTTAGTACCCCGAACTTGTGCACGGGCAGTCGCAGCGACCCGCTGCAAGGCTTGCCGGGCGACCGCCAAGACCCTTCGTGGCTCCTTCGGAGCCATTCAAGAACAAAGTATCCAAGAGCAAAACAAGGCCCTGGCAAGAGGAGCTTGCCGGGAAGGGAACAAGGCCCCGGCAAGAGGAGCTTGTCGGACAGGAGACGAGACCCCGGCAAGAGGAGCTTGCCGGGGAGACCAACCAAAGCATCTCAAGAAGCTCGCTGCGGCGTACCGCGCGCCCCGACAAGGCCCGGTGAGCGACAAGCTCCCGGACGCGACAAGACAACATCCGCGGCAAGGCACTTGCCACGGCAAGCTACTACCCCGCAGCCTGCGCTCCAGCTCACCCACCAACGTGTCGCCCTGGGACCATTCCTGGCGTACGTGGCGGGAGGCTGGGCAGCCGGGGGCATGCGGTGGCAAGCAGACGCTGACAAGGAACCATCGTGGCAAACGGTGGCGTTCCTAGCGGTCCCTCTCTGGGCCGTCAAGGTGACACAGACGGGCATTTAATGCCCTTGTCCCCTGCCGTCAGAGTTAGGTAGGATGCGACATATAGGCGGTGGAGCCAACTACCACCCCTTTTACATTTTTACCCTCACCTCTGTTGCCATGTGTCGGTGACCCCTTAGACATATAAAAGGAGGCCCATGCGCAACAGAGGGGGGGAGGACGGCCATTCTCACACTCGGTCTTGCCAGCTGCTTGAGTGTACTGTAGCACTCGCCGCTCCCGAGCCAAAACTCAATACAGCCACCAAAGCAGGAGTAGGGTTTTACGCATTCGTGCGGCCCGAACCTGGGTAAATCGTTCGTCTTGCTCGTGTGTTTCGCCTCGATCTGCTCTTTGTGCATCCACCGCCCCCTGCCGAACCAAAAGGGGCTCGGTCCACCGATCCCCATAGGTGTGCGAGGGATCAGACACCCCCGACATCTTTGGCGCGCTAGGTAGGGGGTGCGTCGAGGTTGTGCAAACCTGATCCGGTGTTCGTGCGAGCCAAATCTTCATCGTCTTCATCAACATGCCGCCGAAGAAGAAGATTTTGGAGGCAGCTGCTCCGTCTGCGCCGAGCCTGCCGTCGCCAGAGCGGACGGCTGGTGGAGTAGGCGCCGGCGGAAGAGCGGGCGCCGACGGGGAGACTCGTGGCGCTGCCAGGTCCAAGGACCAGGCTGCGCCGCACATCGGCGGCGCGGTCGCCTCCCACAACGACCGCGCGCACTCCAAGACCTCGGCATCCGTACACGCACCGCGCCCGTCCCAGGAGGCGCGGGATCCGCAGCGTCATGGTACCCACGGTACCATACGCCTGCTGGGCCAAGATCAAGCTGGCGGATCCCGGAGTGCTCAGGATCAGCACGCACGCCAACATGCTGGCGCGAGCGCGGCGCGGTCGCTTGGATGGGATGTTGCTCCTTCTAATGTAGTTAGGAGTCCGAGCATATCTCGCTCCTCGCACCGTTCGCTGCCGCCGCCCACCACTCCGGCGGAAGCGTTGGCGCGTGCCCAGCTACTCCTAGACTACCCTCCAGCGCCAGAGAAGATCGACGATTGGAGGGCCACTATCCAGAGCCACATCGGCTTCGCCAACGGTGACAACCCACGGCAGCCGAGTGCATCGCTGCCGCGGCAAGTCACCCAGGCGCGAGCCGGTGGCGACAAGACCGGCGAGGGTGCGACCACCGTGCACTCTCCACCCCGAAGGCCAAGATCACCGACGCACCGGATCCACCTCGACAGCTACTCCACCGCGTGCAAGAAGAGGAGGTTGGTCTCTGGTGACTATCTCCCGGCAGAGCTTCCCGAAGCCGCCGCCAAGAAGGTCCCCAAGATCGACGCCAAGAATGTTGAGGAGCAATCTACTCCGGCAAGCCCCAGGGTTTGTTCCGTTGAGGCAGATTCTCCCGACAAGCTCTGCTCCGACAAGCTTGTCGGGGAGCGTCAAGCTCCGGCAGAGTCACGGGCTCTCGCGGTAGAAGCAGACGTTCCCGCAGCAGCAAATGCGCCTTTAGTCCTTGTCATCAAGCCACGGGCTCCCGAGGAACCAGAAAAAGCGGAAAGAGTAGCCCGACAGTCTAGTATGTACCAATTTGTCGACAACACACTATGCAGAAGAAGACTCAACGGTGTGAAATTGAAGTGCATTCCTCGGGAAGATGGACAGAAGCTGTTGGCAGAGATACACGGAGGCATATGTGGTCACCACATTGGCGCGAGAACTCTTGTCGGAAAAGCATTCCGGCAAGGCTTCTTCTGGCCGACAACCCTCTAGGATGCAACTGCACAAGTAACCAAGTGTGAAGCGTGCCAGTTCCATTCCAAGCAGATACATCAGCCAGCTCAAGCTCTCCAGACGATCCCTTTATCCTGGCCATTTTCGGTCTGGGGGCTCGATATCCTCGGCCCCTTCCCCCGAGCTGTCGGGGGCTTTGAGTACTTGTACGTTGCGATCGACAAGTTCACAAAGTGGCCGGAAGTGGAACCGGTGAGGAAGGTGACGGCGCTGTCCGCGATCAAATTCTTCAGGTTGATTGTTTGCCGTTTCGGGATCCCTAACAGGATAATTACCGACAACGGTACACAATTTACGAGCCGCGCCTTCATGCAGTACGTCCAAGATCTCGGCGCCAAGGTCTGCTTTGCTTCTGTCGCTCACCCGAGAAGCAACGGCCAAGCTGAGAGGGCAAATGCTGAAGTGTTGCGCGGGCTCAAGACCAGAACATTTGACAGGCTGCTCAAGCGCGGACGCAACTGGATCGAGGAGCTGCCGGTGGTTCTTTGGTCGATCAGGACGACGCCAAATCGAGCCACCGGGCAGACACCCTTCGCTCTAGTCTATGGAGCGGAGGCAGTTACCCCCACGGAACTCGTATACGAGTCACCTCGAGTGCTCGCTTATGATGAGCTTGAGCAAGAGCGGCTGCGGCAAGATGACGCGCTGCTCCTTGAGGAAGATCGTCTCCAGGCTGCTGTGCGAGCCGCTCGCTACCAGCAAGCTTTGCGCCGCTATCATAGCCGCAAAGTTAACGCCAGGAGCTTCGAGGAAGGCGACCTTGTTCTTCGGCGCGTTCAGTCCGCCAAGAATTCCAACAAGTTGACGCCGAAGTGGGAAGGCCCTTACCGGGTGAAACGAGTCACCAGGCCCGGCGCTGTCCGCCTGGAGACCGAAGATGGCGTACCAGTGAGCAACTCCTGGAACATCGAGCTTCTTCGTAAGTTTTACCCGTAAGGCGCGGTTGTCGGACCCTGTCCGGCAACCACCCTTTTGTACAAGTCTTGCCGTTGTTGCATGTAATCCTTTGTACAAAGCCAGGCACAGACCCTGAGCACAAGATAATGAAGCGCTGGCGCCCAGAGTTGCAGCATGCATGCTAGGTCGAGTCGAGTCCTCGGTTAGGGTTGATAGTGCCTAACAGTAGCTAACCCCTAACTTAGAGGTCGAGTGTGCGTCCCTTTGCCTGTCTTTCGTTTTCTTTGATTCGCAGGGCTTGCATACCCTTGCCGGACCGCCTGGGGACGAAAAGGAAAGGAAGGACGCGCCGGCATCTAGACCCCGGCAAGCCAGTGTTGCCGGGGGCTGCAAGTGCCAAAAGTTCACCCCACGGCAAGCTAGAGTTGCCCGGGGCTGCAGTCTCAGATAAGTCTTTCATCCCTCTTCATGCATTCTCTTTTGGACTGGGAATACGAAACCTCGTTTCTTCCCGAAAGCCACCGTGCTCCCTTAGCTCTGGTCCCTAGGGCCCCAGGGCCAAGTTTTGGTCGTAGTCGCGGCAGGAAAGGGATGAAATGAGGGGCCGCACCCGCCTCGTTCCTGCCTCCGTCAAGAGCGTGAGAAAGGTCGAGCGACGTGGGTATGCGGCAGGGCCTGTTGCCGGGGAAGGAGTGTCTATCTGTGAGATACCAAGGATTTGCTCCTTGGCGTGGGTTCTACCCGCGAGACAAGTAACCCAGCAAACATCCCCTTTTCATTAAAACATTCCACGCAGGTACAGTCCATAGAGAATGAAAAACATGAAAAGAGAGGATTACAAGTTTTAAATGCAGCTAAGGCCCGAAGGCTTACAAATTAAAAAGATAAGATGCCCATAATCTTTTTCCTGTCCCTCTTTTCAGGAGGTAGGTCAAGGAGGCGAAAAAGGCAAAAGGAGCGCCTAGGCGAACTACGGGTGCCAGAAGACACCAAGAGAACATCCCGGGGGCCGTCAAGGCTGGACGGTGATGGCAGCGCCGGAAGCAGGGCTCGAAGACGAGGCGGCAAGACGTCAGCACGCTGTCGAGGGCACCACGCCCTCGTACTCCGGCTTGACGGCCTTGCTGCCAGCCCTCTTCCTCTTCCGCAGCCTCCCTACGCCAGCCGCCCAAGGAGACGCCCCCGGGAAGTTCAAGGAGCCGGCGACCCGGATGATGGGGTTGTCGGTGCCGCACGGAGCGACGCCCGACACCTAGTCAGACCCGCCATCCTACCGCCCGCTCCCCTCGTCGCCACTGTCGCTCCCCTCCTCGTCACTCTCGCTCGAGGAGGAGCCTTCGCTGTCGGAGGAGCTTTCCACGCAGCACCGGGCCCGGACGCTGAAGCACCCGAAGACCTTGACGGAGAGGACATCGCCCTCCACCAACTTGAAGTGGAAGGTGAGCCCCGGCGTCAAGCTGTGGATGCGGGTGAACGTCTTCCACCCTCGGCCAAGATACATCACGCCGGGGGGTGGGAATTCGGCGCGGACCCGCGTGCCGCTGATCCCACAGCCCCTCATCTGCAGCCTCAACGTCTTGGGCGGGTCCAACTCCACCACTTCCGCGAACGGATCTGGGAGTCGAAGCCGACGACGAGGCGCCCGACGCAGCCTGACGAAGAACTCGCAAGGGTCGTCCCCGGCATGGGCCACCGCGGGAAGAGGAGCCGCCGCTGGAGGCGAAGCCAACGCTCCGCCTCGTCCACGTCTTCCCCGAGCGCCACGGCCTCGTCCACGACCTCGTCCACGACCTCGCCCCCTCCCTCTTCCCCTTACGGCTGGCTCCGCCGCCACAGGTGCGGGAGAGGGAGGGACGCGCTGCCTGGCGGCAACCCTTGCCACCACTGACGAAGGACCAGGGTTCCCTCTCTCCATGGCGAATGGGAGGAGGGGGAGCAGAAGCTGAAGGAAGGAGAAGATGGGAGGATGCGGGCTCCCGTCCTCCCCTCCCGCTCTTTATAAAGGAGCGAGGTGGGGGCTAGGCCGCCCCGCTCAGCGAATCAAGACGCGGGGAGCTGGGGCCGACCCGCTCCCTCGACCCACGACGGCCCCGTTTCCCGCCTCCGCCGCCCTCGACCCCAAGTGCATGGGAACCGCGTGGCAGGCGTGCAGAACCGAGGCGGCGGATGGGGCGGCCTCTCCCCACCCCGTGATCGTGGGGAGTGGGCACCTTGAAAACCGCCCACGATCTCTCCCATGATGCCGCGTTTGATGCGTGCCATTTGGGGAGAGCGCGGTGGATACGGAATCGGTTATGGCGTGATCCAGGCCGCGCGTGCCCGTGCACTGTTTTGGGCCTGGCCCAACAGCGCTCGGCACCGTGTATGGCCCAGGCCCGGGGGCTCCTGCCGGTGTACTAAAGTAGGGGTACCTTAGTACCCCGAACTTGTGCACGGGCAGTCGCAGCGACCCGCGGCAGGGCTTGCCGGGCGACCGCCAAGACCCTCCGTGGCTCCTTCGGAGCCATTCAAGAACAAAGTATCCAAGAGCAAAACAAGGCCCCGGCAAGAGGAGCTTGCCGGGAAGGGAACAAGGCCCCGGCAAGAGGAGCTTGTCGGGCAGGAGACGAGACCCCGGCAAGAGGAGCTTGCCAGGGAGACCAACCAAAGCATCTCAAGAAGCTCGCTACGGCGCACCGCGCGCCCCGACAAGGCCAGGTGAGCGACAAGCTCCCGGACGCGACAAGACAACATCCGCGGCAAGGCACTTGCCGCGGCAAGCTACTACCCCGCAGCCCGCGCTCCAGCTCACCCACCAACGTGTCGCCCTGGGACCATTCCTGGCATACGTGGCGGGAGGCTGGGCAGTCGGGGGCATGCGGTGGCAAGCAGACGCTGACAAGGAACCATTGTGGCAAACGGTGGCGTTCCTAGCGGTCCCTCTCTGGGCCGTCAAGGTGACACAGACGGGCATTTAATGCCCTTGTCCCCTGCCGTCAGAGTTAGGTAGGATGCGACATATAGGCGGTGGAGCCAACTACCACCCCTTTTACATTTTTACCCTCACCTCTGTTGCCACGTGTCGGTGACCCCTTAGACATATAAAAGGAGGCCCATGCGCAACAGAGGGGGGGAGGACGGCCATTCTCACGCTCGGTCTTGCCAGCAGCTTGAGTGTATTGTAGCACTCGCCGCTCCCGAGCCAAAACTCAATACAACCACCAAAGCAGGAGTAGGGTTTTACGCATTCGTGCGGCCCGAACCTGGGTAAATTGATCGTCTCACTCATGTGTTTCGCCTCGATCTGCTCTTTGTGCATCCACCGCCCCCTGCCAAACCAAAAGGGGCTCGGTCCACCGATCCCCATAGGTGTGCGAGGGATCAGACACCCCCGACAGTCAGTCTTCCATCCTTGAACTTCTGGCAATTCTCGTAAACCGCCATATTGTCTTCTCCCTGTGAACTTTGATGAATCGCCATGACGTCATCTTCTGTTACTGTAGTAAATCATTGTGACGTCATTCCTGTATAAAAAAGTTTTATAAAGATTCCCTTCTCTTTAATTAATTCCTGAAGATCGAGGCGACAGCTGCATCCTCTTTTGCCGCTTTCGGTTCCTTGATTTTCGCGCCTGCCGTTTTATCTCACTTCCTTATAAATAAGACCGAGGTGCCTTCCGTTTTCCCCCTTTCCAAACCACATCGTCTTCCTCCTCGCGACCTGAAGACCTCAAGTATCGGCGCCGCCGCCGTTGTTGATCTTCCAGTCCATCGACTCAGGCCGCTGCATCGACCTGATTCTGACCAGAAATCAACGGCGAACCTCCGCAGCTCGTCCACATCCGTGAGTTCTTCTCCTTCCCCTTCTCAAATCTGCATTGGAACTTTGTTTGAGTTCGTCGGCGGTCATCACCGCCCGATGCAAAACCTTGTTAGTTTTCACCTCCAATGCCCTGTTTAGATTGTAAAAACAATGTAGAACTGCTGCGGCAACTGTTTGTGCTTATCTTGCATAAAAATAGGTCTTATTTCCATTGTTTGGAAGCCCTCTTCGAATGTATGAACTTCTCTGCACTGTTTTAGGTCTAGAATTTTTTCCTTCCAGAGCGATCGTTTGATCCAAAATAATAATTGCAACTTGTGAAACCTGTTTGTTCCACACTTAACAAATTTCCAGCTTGGGGTTCTACCTCAAAAAGGCGGTTTATCCTTTAGTGTTGATAATCCGTCGTATGTCATTAGCCCTCTTTTAAACTGCCATCTAGACTTTGAACAGCCATGCCCGGTTCACTTCATACGTATACTTTGAATTGCCGGTTTAACATTTTGACAAACACATACGAACCGCCAATCGTAAACCATCCATTTTCCTTTTACAAACTTTGTAAGATGACGAAGCAATTTGCTGCTTGCAACTGGGTTCCGTCTCGGATCACAGAAACGCAAATCAATGAATATATCACCACTGGCGCTTTGGCTTCAAAAAATGTCCTCCGTTGGCGAGTTCCTGGCCCTGAGTGCCCCCTGAACCTCAAGATGGAGAAGTGATTGTATTCTTGCAACATTTAGCTCGAGGTTTCAGTCCTCCCGGATCAAAAAAATCCCAGAATGTTCTTGCCAAGCTCCAATTTCATCCTCAAGATATTGGACCAAATTCTGTGTCCAACATATGCAATTTCCAAGTATTCTGCGAGGTTTATCTGCAAGAAGAACCAACTGTCGACCTCTTTCTAGATCTCTTTCACTTAAACCGCCGGACGGAATTTTCTGATGGACCTAATACTGAACTTGGCGGTGTGTCAATCCAAATGAGGAAAGAGGTTGATTTTCCTCACGCCAAACTTCACAGCCATCCAAAAGACTAGAACCAAACCTGGTTCTATTGTCATAATACCGCCCCTGCTGAAGAGAATCCCTTGCCGGGCTACCGTCCGCACCGGCTCAGTAATAATCACCCTTTACCTCAGATATTGCTTGCCAAAGATCGACAAGCCTATGCACCTCAACTCGCCAAACTTCGGGCTCTTCTTGCCAACGGTTTAACTGGTGTTGATCTCGTCCGTTGCTGGATTTCATGGTGCATTCTTCCTTTAAGCCGCCGGCCTGGATTGATATTCGAATACACCAACAAGACCAATAATACTCAACGGTTTAATTCAATAGCACTGACGGACCATGATGTCAGTGAAAGTGTAAAGAAAATACTCGACGAACCGCTCGCTGTATGTACTCAAATTGGTCTGCGTCCTTTTTACACCTCCAACAAACCGCCCGGGGTAAATATTTTAACCTTGTACTTTTCCTTATCCTTCTCCACTTTGACACTGCTATAATAATACCTTTGTGCAATCCCATAGGCCAGTAGCTCTTTTTGGAAAAAGAAAACTCAAGACAAAGTAGTTAAGGCTCCTCGTAGTAAGACCAGGTCATCAAGAAAGCTGCCAAAAAGAAAACTGCTGAGTCTTCAAAGCCACCAGAAGATGTCGATGACTCGGCTGAAGAGGTAAAGTTTGATCTCCCTTGACTTCTATCCATATATTTTACTGACAATGATTATTTCCAGGATGATGCGGAGGCCGGCCATGCAGATCATGATGAGGTAATTTGTCTTTCTTCTGACCCGGAACTTGTGCCGGTTCAACGATTTTGCCGTGCAGTTCGAAAAGTGAAATGCTCTCACCCTGTTGCTCATTTGGATCAAAAACTTTCTTTGAAGACACAGCAAACCGAAGGGCGTCGCACAACCCGGCACAGTGGTCAACAGGTCACTTCTTCCGGTTTACCTCATACCCCAAACCGGAAACGTCGTCCAGAGGTTGCTTGTTCTTCTAAAAAACGTTATCTTTTGAAAGGTTTCTTCCAATGCCCTCTCAATTCATCTGATTCAAATTATCAGGCATCTTCTAATTCGTCTAGCGGTTCATCAACCACTCAACTGCCTGCCCTGAAAATCGTCCCTGGGTAAATGTGTAGTCTTCCCTTCTCTTTCATAACTCAGTTGACCGTGCTAATCTTTGTTTTAATATTAGTGCTCAAGCTCGTTTGAGTAAGAAGGCCAAGACCAGCGCCCCTACCGGTGAAGTTGAGCCGGAGAAAGCTCGTGAGGATGTTGATAAAAATCTCGTTAATCTCATGGATGATTTGACTCTGCCAGAGCCAACTATCAATGTTAATCCGCCGGAAGCTGATCCGGCCATACATGAGGATACCTCAAGTCCACATGCTATGCCTGCAAGTCCGGCTGCTGATCCACTGAAGTCTAGTGCTAATCCGCCAAGCCCGGCCAAAGACGATGACGTTATTGTTACTGGCACTGCTTATACCGCCCCGGGTGATCCAGTTGTCTTGGCAAAACATACCGCCAAGGATGAGTTTATTTCAATGGGCAAGAGGAAGATGGAAACTGATATGTCAAAATATGCTAATCTTTCTGCCCAGGATCTTCATTCCGGTTTCTTGAATCGGCTTTATACAAGTCGAGATAATGAGGCTAACTTGGTAAATCTGATGAAGGAACGTTATGAGGTAAATATTTTCCTCCTTATTTTTGTATTTTCACTGCCTTGTATCCTGTAGCCCCCAAGCGTCGGTTTAATTTGTCAAAACAAACCGGGACTTTGAATTTCTAAACTGCACATTGTTGACTTTTAAGTTTTTTGAACAAACACACATTAGCCCCCAAGTGCCAGGATTGAAACTTGTATGAATCCTTGGGACTTTGAATAAGTAGTAAGAAAGAATTAATCCGCATTAGCCCCCAAGTGCCAGGATTGAAACTCGTATGAATCCTTGGGACTTTGAATAAGCAGTAAGAAAGAATTAATCCGCATTAGCCCCCAAGTGCCAAGTGTAGAACCAGTTGTATGCTTGGGACTTTTGAGAAAATATTGAAATGCTCCTCCTGATTTTGGCAGGCTGAGATAAACCATCAACGGACGCAGATTGCTGATCTTCAAGAAATTATCAAATCTCAGCAAGAAGAATCTTCCAAAGCCAAAGATGAACTTCGAGCCACTTTAACTTCCATAGAACGACTGAAAGAAGAATTCAAGACGGAACGTGCCAACTAGGGCACTGAAAAGGGGACATTACTGAAACGGGCTGAAGACGCCGAATCTGCACTTAAACCGGTAGTAGAAGAACTTTCTGGGTTAAAGTGCTAAGTAAACGCCATGACCTCCGCAGTATTTGGTAAGTACTCCTTAGCAAAGTATTTGAAATACCCATCTCGTAAGGTGCCGGTTGAAATATGAAATTCTTAAACCATTGCAGGGAGCCACATTACTCATCTGGGCTCAGATGTACGGATGAAGCTGAAAGCAGCATATACTCTTCTAGAACAACTTTACACCGGTGCTCAACGGGTTATCTGTGCAACCTCCTATAACAATCCGGCCCCAACACTGATCAAGGATACTCTGACAAGGCTATCCATGGTACCAGCACAGCTAGAAGAGGTGAAGCGATCTGCTTCCAGGGCCGGTGCTTTGTTGGCACTTACCCGAGCCAAAGCATGGATAGCTGACTTGGATCCGGTTGACCTTGCCAAAGGCTTTCCAAGCACACAAGAAAACGGGGCAGATTTTGATGATGCAGCCCTTAAAAGAGTGACAAGGGAGATGCGTCCTCTGGCGAGTCAGCTGGCAGAAGATGCTAACTTGACGGTTCACCGGTCTTATTATGATGCCAACAACAAACGGGCTAACCCTGTCATTCCGAAGGCGCGGAATCTTATTCGAGGAATCCGTAAGCACACTTATGCCCCTGACATTGATCCGTCAGAACTTATCAGTGAAGAAGCTATCTTTCAGGCCTTAACCCGGATTGACTGGACCACCGCAAACTTCCAGCCGCTAGGCGGGGAAGAGGAGGAGGCTAAACCGACGCCAGATGACCCATCTACTTCGCATCAACATGGTAATGAGACTTGATCCGGCAACTAGAGTGATGCTCCAGAAACCTTGTTCTGCTGGAAACACCAGATTTTGGGCCTTCAATCGCCTTGTAATAAGCTAGTGGAAATACTTTGATCCGTTGCCCTCGTGCAGCAGGATACACTTTGCGTTGATTTGTCATGAGCATTTCAGTACTGGCTTATGTATTTTTACAATATTATGCAATCCCTGTGCCTGCATAAGGAAAATCTGTCCAAGCGGTTTACCACCGGACGGGTCAAAATACCCAACACAACTTGGTAAGCAACTATGGTTGCAGCAATAATAAATCATACCTGCGATATAAAACATTGCTATTGGTTTACCAATTGTGATTTGAAGAAAAGGTGAAAACCAAACTTCCACCATGCCATGATGGCATATATGATATAAAACCGGGTTGTGATGAACACCGGCCGATTGCTGGAGACAAAGTATCAAAGCCAGACCGGTTTTGAGGGACGCGGGATTACCTTTAATTGTATACTTTAACAGAAGATCCATAAGCCATGTTGGGTTAAGAAACTCCGGTTTAACGTAGACCTCACGAAAAACAAAAACTTGCCAGAAAAAAGCAAACAAAAAATTGTAGTCGAGGCTTTTCGAGGCTTCCAGGCCCAAATCGAGGCTTTTCATGGGCTGCCAGGCCACTGAGTTAAACCATTTTGGCAAAGCCTTTTAAGATGGCCATCCAACTAACCAATCATCGTTTTAACTTTGACAAGTTCAGGGTCTCAATGAGAGTAACTATCAAACATTCGACGGGTCGTGCCAGGATTACCTGGATAGGAGTGGCTTACTTGATGAAGGCAGGTTAACCCGGGGTTTTAGGTGAATACACCAGGCTTCCAAGCCGTGGGTCGATACCCAGCTACAAGGGTCCTTTCAAACTCTTTGGTATTTGACGCAAAGAGCCCCCAAGTAACTTTGTGAGCTGTGCTCAATGGGTGCCTATGTTTGAGTTGTGCGTAGCAACAAGACTCTCTTTGGCCCTTTGGTGTGAGGCTCCCAAGCTTTGTTGTGGCATGATAGCTGCATCAAGAGGGTAGTAACGCTATGTTCTCTTTGGTGAATACACCTATGTTTGAACAGGAAGCCCCCAAGTTAACAGATATTTGAAGAAAGAACGGCGGAGGCCTTGCTTGATAGCAACGATGCCGGTTTATTATATTAATCATAATATATACATTATTGAAATATGTACATATGAAAAGCCTGTGGCTTCAAGTGTAATAAGGCCATAGGAGAGCTATATTCCATGGCCGCCAGGTCTCCTCCTCAGAGCTATGTGAGTCTTCTCGAACGTCAATGAGGTAGTATGATCCGTTGTGCAGATTTTTGCTGACCACAAAAGGCCCATCCCAAGGTGGGGATAACTTATGCATATCAGTCTGGTCTTGAATGAGCCGAAGTACTAAATCGCCTTCTTGAAAGGTTCTTGTCTTAACCCGGCGGTTGTGATAACGCCGCAGGTCTTGCTGGTAAACCGCCGACCGAGCCAAAGCCATGTCTCGCTTCTCATCTAACAGGTCCAGCGCCTCTTGGCGTGCTTGCTCGTTATCCGCTTCAACATAATTCGTGACTCGGGGCGAGCCGTGACGAATATCACTTGCAAGGACAGCCTCAACCCCATAGACCAGGAACAAGGGTGTATATCTCGTAGATCGGTTTGGGGTGGTATTTATGCTCCATAACACATATGGTAATTCCTCCACCCAACAACCCGGCGTCCGCTTCAAAGGGACCATGAGCCGAGGCTTGATACCCTTCAGGATTTCTTGATTCGCCCTCTCAGCTTGACCATTGGACTGGGGGTGAGCCACGGACGCGACATCAAGTCGGATGTGCTCTCGTTGGCAGAACTCCTCCATGTCACCCTTAGAAAGGTTCGTACCATTATCTGTGATGATGCTATGTGGAAAGCCGAAACGGAAAATAATCTTTTTGAGAAATTGAAAGGCCGTGGCTGCATCACATTTTCTGATGGGCTCCGCTATCAACCCATTTGGTGAACTTGTCAACCGCCACCAACAGGTGGGTCTTCTTGTCCTTAGAACGCTTAAAGGGTCCAACCATATCAAGTCCCCAAGTAGCAAACGGCCAAGTGATGGGGATCATGCGTAACTCCTGAGCAGGAACATGAGCATGACGTGAAAATTTCTGACAAGCGTCACACCGCTTTACCAAGTTTTCCGCATCAGAATGAGCTGTCAACCAGTAGAACCCGTGTCGGAAAGCCTTAGCAACCAAGGACTTTGAGCTGGCATGGTGACCGCAATCCCCTTCATGGATTTCCCGTAGAATCTCTTGTCCTTCTTCAGGAGAAACACAATGTTGGAATATGCCTGAAACGCTAGAACGGTGCAACTCGCCATTGTGAATAACCATAGACTTGGACCGCTGGACTATCTGCCTGGCGAAAAGTTCATCTTCTGGTAATTCGCCCCGGTTCAGATACGCCAAATATGGAACCGTCCAATCCGGAGTGGCATGTAAAACGGCTACCAACTGGGCCTCCGGTTTAGGAACAGCTAAATCCTCCTCTGTAGGCGACTTTACAGACGGGTTATGCAAGATATCTAGAAAGTTCTTAGGTGGTACCGGTTTACGCTGAGATCCCGGTCGGCTTAGAGAATGTGCTGCTTCATTCTTGCGCCGGTCCATGTGCTCCACCTGATAACCCTTAAAGTGACCTGCTACAATATCCACCTCGCGCCTATAAGCTGCCATGAGTGGGTCTTTAGAATCCCAAGTACCAGAAACTTGTTGAGCCACTAGATCAGAATCTCCAAAGCATCGAACCCGGCTTAAGTTCATTTCCTTAGCTACACGAAGACCGTGGAGCAAGGCCTCGTACTCTGCTGCATTGTTAGTACAAGGAAACATTAAGTGGAGAACATAACAAATCTTATCTCCTCGAGGGGAAGTGAGGACAACTCCAGCCCCCGAGCCTTCCAGCTGCCTAGATCCATCAAAGTGAATGGTCCAGTATGTATTATCCGGTTTGTGTTCTGGTGCCTGTAACTCGGTCCAATCATTGATGAAGTCCACAAGCGCCTGAGATTTGTTGGTTGTTCGGGGTGTATACTTCAAACTATAGGGACCGAGCTCGATCGCCCACTTCGCAACCCGGCCAGTTGCCTCTCTATTCTGGATTATATCACCCAAGGGAGTAGAACTAACCACTGTAATAGGATGGCCTTGAAAATATTGCTTGAGTTTCCTACTTGCCATGAAAACTCCATACACTAGCTTCTGCCAATGCGGATATCTTTGGTTTGATTCGATTAGTACTTCACTAATATAATAAACTGGTCGTTGAACCGGATATTCTTTCCCAGCCTCCTTACACTCAACCACAATCGCCACACTAACCGCTCGGGCATTGGCAGCCACATACAACAGTAGAGGTTCATTATCAACTGGAGCAGCGAGGACTGGTGGTTCAGCTAGCTGCCGCTTCAACTCCTCGAATGCCGCATCAGCGGCGTCACTCTAGACGAATTTATCTGTTTTTTTCAACATCTGATACAGGGGAATCACCTTCTCTCCCAAACGGCTGATAAATCGCCTGAGGGCTGCAATCCGGCCCGCCAGACGCTGAACATCATTGATACATGCCGGTTTAGCCAAGGATGTGATTGCTTTGATCTTTTCCGGATTTGCCTCAATACCTCTGTTAGACACAAGAAAACCCAAGAGTTTGCCTGCCGGAACACCAAAAACACATTTTTCCAGGTTGAGCATCATTTTCTAAACCCGAAGATTGTCAAACGACTCTTTGAGATCATTTATCAGGGTTTCCTGCTTCCTGGATTTCACCACAATGTCATCCACATAGGCATGAACATTACGCCCGATCTGTTTGTGAAGACAATTTTGCACACAATGCTGGTAGGTTGCTTGGGCACTCTTGAGCCCAAAGGGCATAGAAACATAGCAAAAGGCTCCAAAGGGAGTGATGAAGGCTGTCTTCTCCTGGTCCTTAACTGCCATCTTAATCTGATGATAACCTGAATAAGCATCCAGGAAACTTAGGCGCTCACAACCCGCCGTCGCATCAATGATCTGATCAATACGCGGGAGAGCGAAAGGATCTACCGGGCAAGCTTTATTCAGATCAGTGTAGTCTACACACATACGCCACATGCCATTTTTCTTAAGAACAAGCACCGGATTAGCCAACCATTCGGGATGAAACACTTCGACAATAAACCCAGCCGCCAGTAGCTGGGCTACCTCTTCGCCGATGGCCTTGCGTCTTTCTTCGTTAAAGCGGCGAAGGTATTGTTTGACCGGCTTAAACTTAGGATCAATATTTAGGGTGTGCTCGGCGAGTTCCCTTGGTACACCTGGCATGTCAGAAGGTTTCCATGCAAAGATGTCCCGGTTCTCACGGATGAACTCGATGAGCGCGTTTTCCTATTTCGGATCTAGATTTGCACTGATACTAAACTGCTTGGATGAATCACCAGGGACGAAGTCAACAAGCTTAGTCTCATTAGCCGGTTTGAACATCAGGGCCGGGTCCTATCCAGTCGTAGGTTTCTTCAAATGGGTCATATCCGCCGGATCAACATTGTCTTTATAGAATTTCAGCTCCTCTATGGCACAAACCGATTCTGCATAGGCCGCTTCACCTTCCTCGCAATCCAAGGCAATCCTTCGGCTCCTATGTACTGTGATCGTCCCCTTATAACCTGGCATCTTGAGCTATAGATAGACATAATAGGGCCTCGCCATGAATTTTGTGTAAGCCGGCCGTCCAAATAGCGTGTGATATGGACTCTGGATTTTCACCACTTCAAAGGTCAAAGTCTCAGACCTGGAATCAAACTCACCTCCAAACACAACTTCCAAAGCAATCTTTCCCACAGGGTAGGCCGATTTACCTGGTACCACACCATGAAAGATAGTGTTTGACGGTTTAAGATTCTTATCCATCAAACCCATGCGACGGAAAGTCTCATAATACAGGATGTTGATACTGCTCCCTCCATCCATCAGAACCTTGGTAAACTTATAGCCCCCCACCTGAGGCGCTACCACCAAGGCTAGTTGGCCTGGATTGTCAACCTGGGGCGGGTGATCCTCCCTGCTCCACACAATAGGCTGCTCCGACCATCGTAGATAATGTGGTACAGCCGGTTCAACAGTATTGACTGCCCTCTTGTGAAGTTTCTGATCCCGCTTGCACAAGCTGGTAGTGAACACATGATACTGTCTGATGTTCAACTGCTTGGGGTGACTCTGGTAACCTGACTGTTGCTGATTCCCTTGGTTATTCTGCTGGTTATTACCATGGTTGTTCTGATGGCCCTGGTTGTTCTGAAATCCAGAGCTTGAACCGCCGCCCCCATGGAAACCTGGGCCTGTACCGCCCGGTGGATCCTGATCATACCGGTATAAATCAGAATTTTTGAACTCCCTCATTATGTGACAATCTTTCCAAAGATGTGTGGCAGGGGCCTCCTTGGTTCCATGCTTCGGGCAGGGCTGGTTTAACAAACGCTCCAGATTCATGCCGCGCTGGGGCGGTTTACCTTTGCGACGCTGCATATTTGTGTTAGCCACCAAATCTGAATTATCCGCTTTACGCTTACTGTTATTCCCATGGCCCCCTTGGTTGTGGTGCTGCCCTTTTGCACCGCCGTTCTTCTTTCCCTTCTCCGGTTTGTCCTCCTCTGAATCCGGATCCTTGGTATTATCTGAATCGGCGTACTTAACCAAAGCGGCCATGAGTGTTGACATGTCATTGCAATGACGTTTGAGCCTTCCCAACTTCTATTTCAACGGCTTGAAACGGCAATTGCCCTCCAACGTTAATACCACGGTATCTGCATTAATACGATCTGACGAAGGCAAAATCGTCGAGACTCGTTTAACCCAATGGGTCGTGGACGCCCCTTCCTCTTGGACACAAGCGGCCAGATCCACAATTGACATCGGCTGCTTGCACGTATCCTTGAAGTTCTAGATAAACCGGCGCTTTAATTCGGCCCATGAGTCGATAGAGTTGGTTGGCAAGCTCTTCAACCAAGTGCGAGTTGTTCCTTCTAGCATCATGGTGAAATATTTAGCACAAACTGCCTCATCCACATCTAACATCTCCATTGCCATCTCATAGCTCTCCACCCACGCCTCTGGCTGCAACTCGGCGGTGTAATTTGGTACCTTACGAGGTCCCTTGAAATCCTTGGGCAATCGCACATTACGCAGTATGGGAGTTAAACATGGTACTCCTAGGGAACTGAACATTACCCCTGGCTCAACGGAGGCAGTGGGGTTAACCGGAGTATGATGTCGTGCTTCGTGTCGAGCTGTCAACTCGGCCCCCCGTCGTGTGCGGCCGTGGTCCACAACATCTTACGCATTAGCACCTCCCCTGGCCGGGTTGTTCTCCCGCGGCGAGTTTCGGTGGCGTGCGCTACTAGATACGGCCGGTTCGTCTTCCACGTGTCTGCTATAACTCTGGCTTGGACAGGGAGTGGAATGAATCCTCTCACGGCTATGTGAATACGCTTGCTGTTGATTCAGTGCTGTCAGAAGGAGATCCCTGGCCCGACGCGCTTCCACTGCAACTGGTGATTCGCCGTCGGTTGGGAGAGCCGCCAGGCGTGAAGCGGCGGCCACAATATTATCCAACGGGTTGGAATAATGCCCGGGCGGTGTCGATGATACAACGTTGTTCTGGCGAGGCAGGTTTGTTGCGCGTGGCTGAACCGGCGCTCCTGCTTCCGGTGCCCCTGCTCGGTTTGGTGCGGGTTGGTTACCAGCTCCTGCACCTAGCGTGTTGAAAAGATTTTGCGGCTCATAAACCGACGGGAGATGTGATCGGTACCTTCTTCTCATGACCTCTTCTGAAGCATTCTGATCTAGTCCAATCTGGTAAGCCTATGCTTCCAACTCGGCCCGCTCTGTGGCCATCCTGGCGTTCTCTGCTGCCAGGTCCGCTTTAGCCTGGGCTATCTGATCTTTCACTTTTAGAATCTCCGCATTGTGCTGATCCCTGGCTGCTGCATCTACCTCCGTGGACATCAGTGCCGCTAGAGCGTCGAACAAATAGGACAAGACTTGAGCCGGAGGCGGCGCCGAGCTTCCTGCACCTGCTGGCATGGCCGTCGTTGAACCGGAGAGTACTACTGCGGCGGTAGACGAATAAGGCGCCGGTCGTGTGCCGGCCATGAAGACAGCGGCCCGGTTTGCCAGACCGGGGGAATCCAGAATACTGTTGCCATCGGATCAACCCTCAATCCGGCCATCGTACAACTTGTAAAGCGATTCAGTTTCTCCGGAAGACTCGTCATCACTACGGACTATGGTTTCTCCATCGGAGACCGGTTCCTCCTCATAACCCGAACCGTGGACAACACCCACGAAAACATGCCTGGCCTCAGGCTGAACCGGTGAAGAACTTGCATGTCGAGCCGTCTCGATGATGTCGGTGCAGGTGTCCGGCTCGGGGGCCGGTTCGCCGATCTTGCCGATGAAGACGTGAATCCCACCAAAGGGGATCCGGTACCCGTATTCGATTGAATTAGCCTCGGCACCCCATCCTGCGTTGTCGATGTAGAGCTTGCCGCGGCGACTCTTCGTCATCCGGCCCACAGCGTATCCCCGCAGTCCATCGAAGTTGCCCTTCAAGAACTCAAAACCATCGTGTGATAGCCCCATGGTGGGCGCCAACTGTCGTGGAATTGTCACGGCAAATGTCCTCATGGAAGGACTTAGTCGTGGAGCCATCACTACGGGTTAGCTTGAAGGGGTTAAACCGGACAAGGGGACACGAGAGTTTTATACTAGTTCGGCCCCTTCGATGAAGGTAAAAGACTACGTCTAGTTGTGATTGGTATTGCTGGGGTTTCGAAGACCAGGGAGCGAATCCGCTTTGTCTGGCTTCGAGTTGTTAATTTCCTGTCCCTGAACCGCCGCCAGGTCACCCCTTTATATATTCAGGAGGATCCCGGCCGGTCTACAGAGTACCGAGGCTGGCTCATACAAGTGTCCGCCTTGGCCTCCTCTTTCTTATCTTACAATGCAAGTTTATACAATCATAGTGGTTTACTATCATGGGCCCTAAACCGCCTGCGGGCTCTGGGCCTCTAAGCTTCATCCGTAAAGCGCCATCTTCTGGGTTTCCCTGGGCTTCAGTATAACTGAAGGTGAACCGGCCCCTCCTGGGCGGTTTACCCTCAGTGGTTATATCCTCAACAGGGCCCCCGAGCGTCACTGTGGGCACCCGTAGATCCAGCCGGAAGGGCGGCGCCAGCCATGGAGAATGGGCGTGAAGATGGTGGAGCGCAAATCGGCGGAAGGAAAACTCCGGCGCACCCCTACCTGGTGCGCCAAATGTCAGATTTCGGGTTCCGGCAAAACCCTCATGGTTCGAACACCGGGGTGCATGCGAAGATCTCTCCCTCATTGATCACGCCCTCAAACACTTCGCGATCTCTAGGCTAGGCACACTAACTCACAACACACGAGACACAAGATTTATACTGGTTCGGGCCACCGTTGTGGTGTAATACCCTACTCCAGTGTGGTGGTGGTGGATTGCCTCTCGGGCTGAAGATGAACAATACAAGGGGAAGAATAGCCTCCTGAGGAGAGGTGCTCTTGTGCTTGGTGAACTTGTGGTTGTGAGGGTGGATCCACCTCTAACGTGGTGGCTAGTCCTGTTTATAGAGGCCCTGGTCCTCTCCCCAAATATTGAGCGGGAAGGGAGCCAACAACGGCCAATTTGAAAGGGAACAACTAGTACAGCTTATCCTGACAAAAGTAGTCTTCACCTACTAAAGGCTCTCGTGGTGACGTCGTCTTGGGCTCCATGATGACCTCCGTCCCGCCGTCATGCTGGTCTTGGTCTTGTTGCACCGATATGGAGACCTTTCCTTGACGCCTCGGTACTCTTCGTCTGCACTTGCCTCCTTAGCACCAAAGTGGAAACAAGGACACTATGCGCGTTGGCGCCCGCCTGGCCTTTGTCATCATGGCTCACATCACTGGAACCTCGCGAGGTTTGTCTTGCCTTGATCTCTCCGCCCCTCGTGAGCCAGCCTAGTCAGGCCGCTCTCGAGTTGGTCTTGCGTCGTCCGCCTCGCGAGGCTTGGCCCCTCGCGAGGGTCTTGAATGCTTGTTAGTGAAGATGGGCTGTACGGGCCCGCTCGCAGAGCCACGCCGTGGGCCGCAGGCAGGCAAGTCTGGGGACCCCCGTTCCTAGGACGCCGACACATACCGACATTATATTGATGAACTGGAGCTAGTGCCGTATCGCCCTAGGTTATAACTATCTCATGATGAATATCATCCAACAAGTCACCAATCCAATGCCTACGAATTTATCCTATATTGTTCTTGCTAAGTTCCTACTGTTGTTGTTACGGTTGCACTTATTACAAAACTACTGCTATCACTGTTACCGTTACAATTGCTACAGTCACTATTATCAAAACTATCATATTACTTTGCTACTGATCACGTTGCTGCAGATAATTAATCTCCAGGTGTGGTTGAATTGACAACTCAGCTTCTAATACCTTCAAATATTCTTTGGCTCCCCTTGTGTCGAATCATTAAAATTTGGGTTGAATTCTCTACCCTCAAAAACTCTTGCGATCCCCTATACTTGTGGGTTATCACACATCAAGCTCTTTTTTGGCGCCTGATGTCGCTTGAAGCTACGTCGATATTTCCCCAAAGAGGAAGGGATGATGTAGCACAGCGGCAGTAGGTATTTTGCTCAGATATGAAACCAAGGTTATCGAACCAGTAGGAGAACCAAGCAACACAACGTAAACAGCCCCTGCAAACAGATAACAAATCCTCGCAACCCAACGTGTTAAAGGGGTTGTCAATCCCTTTCGGGTAACGGTGCCAGAAATTGGTGCGTGACGGGAAAAAGATGTAATAGATTAAATAAATAGATTGCAAGTAAAATAAAGTGCAGCAAAGTATTTTTGGGTTTTTGGATTAACAGATCTGAAAATAAAATCAAATAAAAGTAGATTGCAAAGGCAAATAATATGAGAAAGAGACCCGGGGGGCGTAGATTTCACTAGTGGCTTCTCTCTAGAAAAATAGAAAAGCGATGGGTGAACAAATTACTGTTGGGCAATTGATAGAACTTCAAATACTCATGACGATATCCAGGCAATGATCATTACATAGGCATCACGTCCAAGATTAGTAGACCGACTCTTGTCTGCATCTACTACTATTACTCCACACATCGACCGCTATCCAGTATGCATCTAGTGTATTAAGTTCATGGAGAAATGGAGTAATGCAATAAGAACGGTGACAAGATGTAGACAAGATCTATCTATGTAGAGATAGACCCCATAGTTTTATCCTTAGTAGCAACGATACATATGTGTCGGTTCCCATTTTGTCACTGGGATCAAGCACCGTAAGATCGAACCCACTACAAAGCACCCCTTCCCATTGCAAGATAAATAGATCAAGTTGGCCAAACAAAACCCAAATATCAGTGAAGAAATACGAGGCTATAAGAGATCATGCATAAAAGAGATCAAAGAAACTCAAATACTTTCATGGATATAAAAACATAGATCTGATCATAAACTCGAAGTTCATCGATCCCAACAAACACACCGCAAAAGAGTTACATCATATAGATCTCCAAGAGACCATTGTATTGACAATCAAGAGAGAGAGAGAGATGAAGCCATCTAGCTACTAACTACGGACCCGAAGGTCTACAAAGAACTACTTACGCATCATCGGAGAGGCACCAATGTAGGTGGTGAACCCCATCTGAGATGGTATATAGATTGGATATGGTGGTTCTGTACTCTATGGCGGCTGGATGAATATTTCGTCGACTTCCCTAGGGTTTTCGGAACATTGGGGTGTTTATAGAGCAAAGAGGCGGTCTGGGAGGCACCCGAGGTGGGCACAACCCGCCAGGGCGCGCCTGGGTCTCCTGGCGCGCCCTGGGGGGTTGTGCCTCCCTTGGGGCACCCCCAGGTGCAGCCAGGGCCCGTTGTGTTCATTCTGGCCCATAAAAATTGTCCATAAACTTTCGTGGCATTTGGACTCCATTTGATATTGATTTTTTGTGATGTAAAAAACATGGAAAAACAGCAACTGGCACTTGGCACTATGTCAATAGGTTAGTACCAAAAAATAATATAAAATGATTATAAAACATCCAAGATTGGTAATATAACAACATGGAACAATAAAAAATTATAGATATGTTGGAGACGTATTAGCATCCCCAAGCTTAACTCCTACTCGTCCTCGAGTAGGGAAGTGATAAAAATAGAATTTTTTATGTGGAATGTTGCCTAACATGTCATATCATTTTTCTTTCTTTACAGCATGGACATTTGGACTTTTATATTGTTCAAAGCAATAGTCTAGTTTTGGCATGATAATTTAAATACTCAAGCATATCAACAAGCAACCATGTCTTTCAAAATATCAATGCTAAAATAAGATATCCCTAGACCGTCATGCTCAACCATTGATCCAATCATGAAACACACTCTCATATTAGCTATGTCCAATACTCAAGTACGATCATATTGCCTTTTCCACCATACTTTCACTTTCCATGGCTAACCGTATCCACGGGTGCCCTCCATACCAACACTTTCCAAGGAATCTATTATTTGACAACATCAAGTAAATTCATTTTTTTAATTTCGGGACTGGGCATCCCTAATACCTTTGCCTTACTCTCATACAATGACAAGTGAATAAACACTCATCTTGAGAATAACACATCTAGCATGGAAAATATTATCCACCCCTCACCGCTCCGCTAGCGAAACAAACACACAAAAATGAAGTTTATTTTTGAAAATTAGAGATGGCACATGCAAATTTTCTTAGAACGGCAAAAGAATACCGCATATAGGTAGATATAGTGGACTCATGTGGCAAAACTGGGTTAAAGGTTTCTGGATGCACGAGTAGTGATCATACTTAGTGCAAAATGAAGGATAGCAAAAGATTGGGAAGCGACCAACCAAGCAACGAATAGTCTCATAAGCGAGCATTAAGCATAACTAACACCGAATAATGCACCATAAGTAGGATATAATTTCGTTGCATAACTGTTGGGGAACGCAGTATTTCAAAAAAATTCCTACGACCATGCAAGATCTATCTAGGAGATGCATAGCAATGAGAGGGGAGAGTGTGTCTACATACCCTCGTAGACCGAAAGCGGAAGATTTTAGTAAGGTGGTTGATGTAGTCGAACGTCTTTGCGATCCAACCGATCAGTACCAAATGCACGACACCTCCGCGATCTGCACACGTTCAGCTCGGTGACGTCCCTCATACTCTTGATCCAGCCGAGGCCGAGGGTCAGTTCCATCAGCACAACGACACGTTGATGGTGATGATGAACTTACCGACGCAGGGCTTCGCCTAAGCTCTATGACAATATGACCGAGTTGTAAAACTGTGGAGGGGGGCACCTCACATGGCTAAAGATCAACTTGTGTGTTTATGGGGTGCCCCCCTCCCATGTATATAAAGGGGGAGGGAGGAGGAGGCCGGCCGGGGTTGGCGCGCCCAACGGGGGGGATCCTACTCCAAGTAGGATCCCCCCTTCCTACTTCCACAAGGAGACGGTGGGAAGGAGTAGGAGAAGAGAAGGAAAGTGGGGGCTGCCCCTTAGCCCTTGTCCAATTAGGTTTGGGCTAGGGGGCGTGTGCCACCACTTGGCCTGCCTCCTCTCTTCCTCTAGTAGGCCCATGAGGCCCAATAACTTCCCAGAGGGGGTTCTGGTAACCCCCGGTACTTCGAAATGACCCAAACCATTACGGTGTCCGAATGTAACCTCACAAAATATGAATCATTATGTATCGGCCATTTCAAGACTCCTAGTCACGTCTGTGATCTCATCCGGGACTCCGAACAACCTTCGGTACATCAAATCACATAACTCATAATACAAATCGTCATTGAACGTTAAGCGTTCGGACCCTACGAGTTCGAGAACTATGTAGACATGACCGAGACACATCTCTGGTCAACAACCAATAGCGGAACCTGGATACTCATATTGGTTCCTACATATTCTACGAAGATCTTTATCGGTCAAACCGCATAACAACATAAGTTGTTCCCTTTGTCATCGGTATGTTACTTGCCCGAGATTCGATCGTCGGTATCATTATACCTAGTTCAATATCGTCACCGGCAAGTCTCTTTACTAATTTAGTAATGCATCATCCCATGAATAACTCATTAGTCACATTGCTTGCAAGGCTCATAGTGATGTGCATTACCGAGAGGGCCCAGAGATACATCCCCGATATACGGAGTGACAAATTCTAATCTCGATTTATGCCAACTCAACAAACACCATCGGAGACACCTGTAGAGCATCTTTATAATCATCCAGTTATGTTGTGATGTTTGATAGCACACAAGGTGTTCCTCCGGTACTCGGGAGTTGCATAATCTCATAGTCATAGGAACATGTATAAGTCATGAAGAAAGCAATAGCAGAAAAACTAAACGACCATAGTGCTAAGCTAATGGATGGGTCTAGTCCATCACATCATTCTCTAATGATGTGATCCCGTTCATCAAATGATAACACATGTCCATGGCTAGGAAACTTAACCATCTTTGATTAACAAGCTAGTCCAGTAGAGGCATACTAGGAACACTCTGTTTGTCTATGTATTCACACATGTACTAAGTTTTCGGTTAATACAATTCCTGCATGAATAATAACCATTTATCATGATATAAGGAAATATAAATAATAACTTTATTATTGCCTCTAGGGCATATTTCCTTCAATAACTATTGACTTTCGTGCTTGTATAGGGAATCACAAACCTTAACACCAATATTCTTACTAAAGCATAATTACTCATCAAGATGACTCACATATCACATCATCATATCTCAAAACTATTACTAAGAATTAAGTTTATTTTGTCTAGTGATCTTCACGAAAGTTTTTAATATATCCTTCTTGGATATCTATAATTTGGGACTAATTTTCATATGTTGTTTTTCATATGCTCAAACAAATATAAGTGAAGATCATGAGCATAATATTTCTTTCTCTCAAATTAATTTAAGTGAAGCAAGAGAGAATTTCTTGAAAATTTTACTAACTCTCAAAAAATCTAAGTGAAGCAAGAGAGCATTTCTTCAAAAATACTAAAGCACACCGTGCTCAAAAAGATATAAGTAAAGTACTAGAGCAAGTCCATAGCTCTAAAAAATTTAAGTGAAGCATAAAGAGCAATTCTAACAAGTCATGACATAATTTGGGCTCTCTCAAATAGGTGTGTCCAGCAAGGGACCAAGACTTAAAACACAAAATAAAACAAGCAAAGATTCATATCATACAAGACGCTCCAAGCAAAACACATAGTATGTGACGAATAAAAATATAGTTTCGAGTAAATACTGATGGTCGTTAGAAGAAAGAGGGGATGCCACTCGGGGGCATCCCCAAGCTTAGTTGGTTGCTCATTTTTGGATAATAGCTTGGGATGCCAGGGCATCCCCAAGCTTAGGCTCTTCTACTCCTTATACCTTCATCCATCGTAAGATAACCCAAAACTTGAAAACTTCAATCACACAAAACTCAACAAAACCTTCGTGAGATCCGTTAGTATAATAATAATAAATCACTACTATAAGAGCTGTATCAAACCAATTCATATTTTGTTATTGTATTATATCTATTGTATTCCAACTTTTCTATGGCAAAAACTCATCAATGAAAACCATAGAGCCATCAAAATAAGCACACAACACAAAGAAAACGGAATCTGTCAAAACAGAACAGTCTGTAGGAATATGACTATTTCGAATACTTATGTAACTCCAAAAATTCTGAAAAATAAGGAAGACCTGAGAAATTTGTATATTGATCTACTACAAGTGGAATGGGTATTTTGTAGCTCTCTAGTAAAAATGAAAATTATTTTCGTGAGCGCAAAAGTTTCTGTTTTTTCAGCCAGATCAAACAAATATCACCCAAGAAGATCCTAAAGGATTTACTTGGCACAAACACTAATTAAAACATAAAAACAATCATAACAGTAGCATAATTGTGCTAACACTCAAAAACAGGAAGCAAAAAGCAAAAATAAATGTTATTCATTGGGTTGCCTCCCAACAAGCGTTATAGTTTTACGCCCTTAGCTAGGCATTAATAATGTTAATGATGTTCACATGAAAGATTGTAATTGAAACACGAAGAGAGCACCACGTAGCATGTGAAAAACACATTTAAGTCTAGCATATTTCCTATGCATAGGAATCTTATAAGCAAACAAATTTTCAATACAATAAATATCTAACATATGCAAAGAAGAGGAATAAAACATTGACGATCTCAACATAATGAGAGGTAATTTAGGATCATGAAAATTTCCACAACCATATTTTCCTCTCTTGTAATAGTTACATGTAGGATCATAATAAAATTCAGTAATATAGCTATCATATAAAATTTTCTCTTAATGATCCACATGCATAAAAGTTTTACAATCTTCCAAGATGGTGGGATTAACATCAAATAAAGTCATGACCTCTCCAAACCCACTTTTATCGAAAAATTCACAAGATTGATAATTCTCCAAAGTAGTGGGATCATTAATACCTAAAGTTGACACTCTTCCAAACCCACTTTAAATATTACTGCAAACATTATTATCAATATCATATTCATCATGAGGCATAAACAAATTTTCAAGATCAAAAGAAGAATCACCCCAATCATGATCATTGCAATAAATAGTGGACATATCAAAATTAGCATCCCCAAGCTTGGGGTTTTGGATATTATTAGCACAATTTACATTAATAGACTTTATAGTAAAATCATTGCAATCATGCTTTTCATTCAAGGAGCTATCATGAATCACTTCATAAATTTCTTCATTACAATTTTCAGATTCACAAATCTCAAGCAAAACTTCATAAAGATAATCAAGTGCACTCCACTCACTAGCAATTGGTTCAACATATTCAAATCTTTTGAAAAGATTAGCAAGTGGATGAGGATCCATATCAATAGATTTTTAGCAAGCAAACATGCAAGCAAATAGAAGACACATGGCAACACAAGCAATGAGGCAAACAAGATTGCAAGCAAAAAGATATATCTGATGAGAAAAAGGCGAACGAAAAGGAAGGCGGATAAAAGGCAATTTTTTGTGAAGTGAGGGAAGGTAAAATGGTAGGAAATGGCAAATAATGTAAATTGCGAGGAGATGAGATTTGTGATTAGGAGCCTGGTATATGCTGAAGATCCTTCCCGGCAACGGCGCCAGAAATTCCTTTTGATGTCGCTTGAAGCTACGTCGGTATTTCCCCAAAGAGGAAGGGATGATCCAACACAGCGGCGGTAGATATTTCCCTCATATATGAAACCAAGGTTATCGAACTAGTAGGAGAACCAAGCAACACAATGTAAACAACCCGTGCACACAGATAACAAATCCTCGCAACCCGACGTGTTAAAGGGGTTGTCAATCCCTTTCGGGTAACGGTGCCAGAAATTCGTGTGTGACGGGAGAAAGTTGTAATAGATTAAATAAATAGATCACAAATAAAATAAAGTGCAGCAAAGTATTTTTCGGGGTTTTTGGATTAATATATCTGAAAATAAAAGCAAACAAAAGTAGATCGCAAAGGCAAATAATATGAGAAAGAGACCCGGGGCCATAGATTTCACTAGAGGCTTCTCTCTAGAAAAATAGCAAAGCGGTGGGTGAACAAATTACTGTTGGGCAATTCATAGAACTTCAAATACTCATGATGATATCTAGGAAATGATCATTACATAGGCATCACATCCAAGATTAGTAGACCGACTCTTGCCTACATCTACTGCTATTACTCCACACATCGACCGCTATCCAGCATGCATCTAGTGTATTAAGTTCACGGAGAAATGTAGTAATGCAATAAAAACGATGACATGATGTAGACAAGATCTATTTATGTAGAGATAGACCCCATCGTTTTATCCTTAGTAGCAACGATACATACGTGTCGGTTCCCTTGTTGTCACCGGGATCAAGCACCGTAAGATCGAACCCACTACAAAGCACCTCTTCCCGTTGCAAGATAAATAGATCAGGTTGGCCAAACAAAACCCAAATATTGGACAAGAAATACGAGGCTATAAGACATCATGCATAAAAGAGATCAAAGAAACTGAAATACTTTCAATGATATAAAAAGATAGTTCTGATCATAAACTCAAAGTTCATCGATCCAACAAACACACTGCAAAAGAGTTACATCATATGGATCTGCAAGAGACCATTGTATTGAGAATCAAGAGATAGAGAGAGAGAGAGAGAGAGATGAAGCCAACTAGCTACTAACTACGGACCCGAAGGTCTACAAAGAACTACTCACACATCGTCGGAGAGGCACCAATGGAGGTGGTGAACCCCATCCAAGATGGTGTCTAGATTGGATCTAGTGGTTCTGGACTCTGCGGCGGCTGGATGAATATTTCGTCGACTCCCCTAGGGTTTTAGGAATATTGTGGTATTTATAGAGCAAAAAGGCGGCTGGGGGCACCCGAGGTGGGCACAACCCACCAGGGCGTGCCTGGGCCTCCTGGCGCGCCTTGGTGGGTTGTGCCTCCCTCGGGGCACCCCCCAGGCGTAGCCAGGGCCCGTTGTGTTCCTTATGGCCCATAAAAATTCTCCGTAAAGTTTCGTGGCATTTGGACTCAATTTGATATTGATTTTCTGCGATGTAAAAAACATGGAAAAACAACAACTCGCACTTGGCCCTATATCAATAGGTTAGTACCAAAAAATGATATAAAATGACTATAAAATGATTATAAAACATCCAAGATTGATAATATAACAGCATGGAACAATCAAAAATTATAGATACGTTGGATACATATCAGCGCCGTTGCCGGGGAGGTTAGTGCTTGAAGGTATATCTTTAGATATTGCAATTGAATCTTTTATTTTCTTTTTTATCACTAGTTTAGTCTATAAAAGAAAACTAAAAAAAATGGAATTGAGGTTGCCTCATGTGCTTCATCTTTTTAATGTCTTTCGTGAAAATGATGGAAAGGAAAATTGTGCTCAAGTGTTAGAAGAAGTCAATAAAATGTTTGGCACTAAATCTTTGAATGATAAACATGATTGCAATGTTGTTAGCGTGCTTGCTATGAATATTCGTGATACTAATGATGATTGCACTAGTCATGATAAAGAAGTTTCTTATAAGCATGCCAATTTTTGTGGACTGAATAGAGTTTGTGAAGACATGCCTTATAGGGATGGTAGATATTGTAAGAAGCATAAACATGATGAAACCAATCGGTGGCTTAAGGTGATAGATAAATTTGCTACAAAATTATGCTCTCTTCATCCCATTACTTGTGAACTTTGCAATAGAGTTGGTCACCTTAATTTTCAGTGCATACTTTTTCATGATCGAATTGTGGCCAAATATTGCAATAACTTGATCACCCCTGAACTTTATAATGTACTTTGTTTATTTTTGGGGTGTGAAGAGTTGTCACATAAAAATAGTTGGTTTGAAGTGTTCATATTCACCAACCATGTTGAAACTACTCTTAAAGAAATCTATATGTTTTTTGTGGTAAATTGCAATGAGAATGCGTATATTGCCAACTATAGAAAGATGGGAAAACCATTAGAATATAAAAGAAATACTAATGAAAGGGTAAAGCTCTCCACTTTCCCTCCTATTGTCCCTCATGGTGAAGCGGGTTACGAGAATGAGCTTCCTATGCCACCAACCTAATCAATAAGGAGGTACAAAAAGTTGATTAAACCCACACGTGATGTGGAGAAGAAAAAGAAAATACGGAGAAGCAAAGGTAAAATGGTATCCTCCCAAATGATATTGCTCCTATTATTGTTATGCCTCATGAGAATGAATCAAAAATAAATGTGGAAGATGACATGCTTGATGATGATAGTGATTCTTTGGCTTATGGTACAATGTCCGAAGAAACTATTGAGGATGATCTTGTTATGCCTATTACTCATTGTGATGATTATGATTACTTGTTATAATCTGGAGAATCTTTTTGGCACCAACCTAGAAAATTATGATGATAATAATTTCTATATTATTGATGCTATTCATACTATTAATGATGAGAGTGATTATGCTTATGATATGCAAAGCCACAAGCTTGGGGATGCTATGCTTGGTGAAGATGATATATTTAGTCCCTCAAGTTTTGATGTGCAAATTTATTATGATGATAGTGTGCCTCCTATTTATAATGATTGAAATATTTATGAAAGTGGGTTTGGAAGAGTGTCAACTTTAGATAATAATTATCCCACTATTTTGGAGGGTGTTGAATCTTATTATAATGATAAAATGGATTTATAGAGGTCATGACTTTATTTAGTAATGATTCCACTATCTTCGAAGAGGTTTCAATTGATTATGATGAGAACACAGTTGGTACTTATGATGATTATTGTGATGACACTTATGTTATAAAAAGTAGTGATGATTATATTTATAAAGCGTGTCATAATTATGATTACCCCTTTTCTAAACATTAATCTTTTAATGTCGAAACAATTTATAGTGTTCGAGTTTCTTATGATACTCCCACTATTCCGAATGAGAATAAATTTGCTTACGTGGAGAGTAATAAAATTTCTATGCTTGTGTATCATGAAAGGAACACTTTATGTGATAGTTATATTGTTGAATTCATTCATGATGCTACTGAAAATTACTATGAGAGAGGAACATATGCTTCTACATATCTCAATAATATCAAGTTTCCTCTCTATGTGTTGAAAATACCCTAAGCTTAGGGATTCCCAAGAAACCCCAAGGTGATATTCAAGGAAAATTGAAGCAACTAAGATTGGGGATGCCCCTAAGGCATCCACTATTTCGTCTTCAACAATATCGGTAACCTTACTTGAGGCTACATTTTATTCATCACACGATATGAGTTTTGCTTGGAGCGTCATTTTATTTTGTTTTGATTTTCTTGCTGTTTTTTAGAATAATGTTTTGTATATTTTATTTCAATAAAAGTGGCAAGGATAGACTTTACCATGTTTATTTTGCAAGTATATGAGTTGCTGTTTCAAAACAGAAAGTTTGCCGCTGTTGCAAAAATTCCCGAGAAAAGTCAGAATGTGATAAAATGTTGAATTTTTTTGCACAATAAGATATGTTATACTTTCTACAGTGTGATAAAATTATAGATTTTTTTCGTTAAATAAGTATGGATACTTCTTCATCCATTACAGACTGTCCTATTTTGGCAGGTTGCTGTTAGGTTTGCATTGTTTGCATATGTTTGCTTGTTTAATGATTCTATTTGAGGATAGGAGTATTAAATATGCAGAGGCTTTTAGTATGAAATGTGAAATAATAATTTTAGTGATTTGCTACAATAGAGAATGATAAGGTTTTGCATTGGTTTATACTAACTTATCTCTTGAGTTCTTGTTGAGTTTTGTGTGGATGAAGTTTTCAAGATTTAGGGAAACCAAGATATAAAAGGAATTAAGGAGACACAAAAACTCAAGATTGGGGATGCCCAAGGCATCCCAAGATAATAGTTCAACAAGTCTCAAGTATCTAGGCTTGGGGATGCCCCGGTAGGCATCCCACCTTTCTTCATCAACAATTATCGGTTAGTCTATGTTGAGCCTAAGTTTTTGCTTCTTCACATGATAGGTGTGCTATTCTTAGAATGTCATTTTTTTTCTTGCTATTTTAATAAAATACTTGGAACTGAAACTTTTTAAATAAGAGAGAGTCCACAATTAGCTACCTATTTACTTAACTACTCGCTTGATCTTCACTTATATCTTTTTGGAGTAGCTTGTCATTTACTCTTGTGCTTCACTTATATCCTATGAGTAAATTGTTGAATGAATTGAATATAATGAAGTTGAAATTATATCATGCCTGGTGGTAGCTTCACATTGGGTTTAGAATTCTTTTGAAGCTTGACAATCACAATATTGGTCATACAAGCAATTCACGAATGATTACTACAAGGAAGAGAACTTTCACCTGCAAATATATTATCTTGGACATCTTATATGATTGGTAATACACATTAATTATTTACAAACTTGAGCAAATTAGTTGAAGTTGGACAAGGAATACAACGTAATGAGTTATGTTTGGGTATATTTGCATAGAAATTATATTGTTATGGATCCTCCAACATGTGGTGTTTGCCTAGGATCTTTTGCTAGCCAAAAATTCGTACTAAGTAGAGATACTACTTGTGCATCCAAAAACCCTTAAACCCAGTTTCTTGCCATGAGTGTCCACCATACCTGCCTATGGATTGAATAAGATTCTTCAAGTAAGTTGTCATCGGTGCATAAAGCAATAAAAATTGCTCCTAAATATGTTTGATCTTTTATTGTAAGCAAAAAATGAGCAATGTACGAACTTGTGGTGGCAAAGTAATAAAAGCGACGGACTGCATAATAAAGGTTGCTATCATAAGGGGCGATATAACGTGTCATTCCTTTGCATTAAGAGCTTGGGCATCCAAATAAAAAGCGCATGACAACCTCTGCTTCCTTGCGAAGGGCCCATCTTTTACTTTTCAGTATTTACTTTTATGCAAAGAGTCAATAGTATGCATTCTCATTTCAACCTCAATTATTCTCTAGTTGGCAAGCATCATGTGGTGGGGAAAGATCTAGGCACATATGACCAGTCAAATATATTTGGTCATGATTTATTATTGTTGACAATTATCTCTATGATACAAGAGTTTGGAGGCAAAATATTAATCCCCTATCTTTCGCTATGTTCGATGGATGCCATTTGTTATAAGAATGTGCTTTGAGTACTAGAAATAATGGAAGTCTATATGATGATTTAGTATGTGGAGCTCTTACTTAGACTCTATTGAATAAGTTGAATTGCAATTGTTTGGTGACTAAGAATATAGGTTGTTGGGTTTCAAGAGAATTCATTGTTTGAACCTTAACATGTGAATTGATTTCTACTTTGTCATCATGAGTTTTATGAGAAAGAGTTACTGTTATGGTGCTAGGAAAAGTGATTGAAATTATCATTGATCAAAATTATGCACTATGCTAGCATTCACACTTCATAAATTATTTCTTTTATCCTTTACCTACTCGAGGACGAGTAGGAATTAATCTTGGGATGCTGATACATCTCCAATGTATCTATAATTTATGAAGTATTCATGCCATGTTTACAACAATTTTATATGGTTTTGGTATGATTTGCATGGAACTAACATGGACTGACACTGTTTTCAGCAGAACTACCGCGGTGTTGTTTTTTGTGTAGAAATGAAAGTTCTCCAAATGAGCTGGAGCTTTTTGATGATTTTGTTGGAACAAAAGAGACCCCTGAAGCTTTGCGGGAGGGCCAGAAGAGCCACAAGGAGGGAACAACCTACCAAGGCACGCTTGAGGGGCCCGACTTGCCTCGGTGGGTCGTGCTCACCTCGAGGCCCATCTTCGCGTGAAACCGACACCAAAAAAATCCTATAAATAGAGAAACAATCAGAAATAACCCTAGATCAGAAGTTCTGCCGCCACAAGCCTTTGTAGTCATGAAAAACCAATTTGGACCCTGTTCCGGCACTCTGTCGGAGGTGGAAATCATCATCGGTGGCCATCTTCATCATCAAGGCGGCAACCATGATGAGGAGGGAGTAGTCCACCCTCGGGGCTGAGGGTTTGTACTAGTAGCTATGTGTTTAATGTCTCTCTCTCTCTCTCCCGTGTTGTTGAGATGTCACGATCTTGATGTATCGCGGGCTTTGTTAATACAGTTGGATCATATGGTGTTTTCCCCTCTCTATCTTGTTGTGAATTGAGTTTTCCCTTTGAGATTTCGTTCTTATCGAATTGAATACTTTTATGGATTTGAGAACACTTGATGTATGTCTTGCTATGAATACCCGTGGTGACAATGGGGTATCATATTGATTCACTTGACATGTGTTTTGGCACTCAACTCGCGGATTCCTGAGGTGACATTGGGATCTATGCATAGGGGTTGATGCACGTTCTCGTCTTTGTTTCTCCGGTAGAAATATTGGGGCACTCTTTGAGGTTCTTTGTGTTGGATTGAGTATTATGAATCTAAAATTGTTTGATGCATATCGTATAATCAACTCGTAGATACTCACGGTGACATTGGAGTATCTAGGTGACATTAGAGTTGGTTGAGTGTATCGTATGGTGTTATTTTAGTATGAACTCTTGGTTAAATCGATCGGAAAGAATATCATGGTGTTATTTTAGTACGAACTCTAGGATAGATTGATCGTAAAGAATATCATTGAGGTGGTTTCGTACACTACAAACAATTTCTTCTTACGTTCTCAGCTAGATAAGAACTTTGGAGTGATTCTTCATCGCACGTGAGGGATGGTTATATGATCCAATTATATTAGCATTGTTGGTAGATTGCACTAGCGAAAGTACAAACCCTAGGCCTCATTTTCAAGCATTAAGATACCATTTATGCTCACTTTTGTTATTCGCTACCTTGTTGTTTTTATTGTTACTATTACAAAAATCAATATATAAATCCATATTACACTTGTATCACCATCTCTTCGCCGAACTAGTGCGCCTATACAATTTACCATTGTATTTGGTGTGTTGGGGACACAAGAGACTCTTTGAAGGTTGCAGGGTTATTTGAGAGAGACCATCTTCAACCTACACCTCCCATGGATTGATAAACTTTAGGTCATCCACTTGAGGGAAAATTGCTACTGTCCTACAAGCCTCTGCGTCTGGAGGCCCAACACGAGTCTACAAGAATAAAGTTGCGTAGTAGACATCAACAACCAAATATTTTTATTTTATGTTTTTATGATATTACACATTATTACTTCTATAGTAATTGTGTTTTGGTGTTTTAATTAGTGTTTGAGCCAAGTAAGACCTTTGGGATGGCTTACGGTGATAGTTGATTTGATCTTGCTGAAATACAAAACTTTTGCGCCCAGTAAAATAATTTTCAAAAATCACGAAAGTGTTGTTTTGTTATGAATGTTTTACACAAGATTGATATACAAATTGCCCAGGTTGTCCTAATTTTTCAGAATTTTCGGAGTTACAGAAGTATACAAAGTTTTGAGAGTGCTACACACTGTTTTGTTTTTGACAGATTCTGTTTTCTATGTGTTATTTGCTTATTTTAATAAATCTATGGGTAGTATCGGGGGGTATGAACCATGGAAAAGTTGGAATACAGTAGATATTACACCAATATAAATAAAGAATGAGTTCACAACAATAACAAAAAGTGGTGATTTATTTTCTTATACTAACGGATCTCATGAGTTTTGTGTTGTGAAGTTTTCAAGTTTTGGGTAAAAATTTGATGGACTCTGGAAGCACGATCCTAAGCTTGGGGATGCTCAAGGCACCCCAAGGTAATATTCAAGGACAACCAAGCACCTAAGCTTGGGGATGCCAGGATGGCATCCCCTCTTTCGTCTTCATCTATTGGTAAATTAACTTGAGGCTATATTTTTATTCACCACATGATATGTGTTTTGCTTGGAGCGTCTTATATGATATGAGTCTTTGATTTTTAGTTTGCCACAATAATCCTTGTTGTACACACCTTTTGAGAGGGACACGCATGAATCATGAATTTATTAGAATACTCTATGTGCTTTACTTATATATTTTGAGCTAGGCAATTTGCTCTAGTGCTTCACTTATATATTTTTAGAGCATGACGGTGACTTTATTTTATAGAAATTGTTGAACTCTCATGTTCACTTATATTATTTTAAGAGTCTCTCTAAATAGCATGGTAATTTGCTTAGGCTATGAATTTAGTCATAATATGATGGGCATCCAAGAGGGATATAATAAAAACTTTCATATAAAGAGCATTGAATACTATGAGAAGTTTGATTCCTTATGATTGTTTGAGATATAAAGATGGTGTGTAGGACCTTGAAGTAGATGTGTCTAGAGGGGGGGTGATTAGACACTTAATGCTAAAGTTGCAATTTTTTAAGCTTTTTCGGTTTAAGTGGAGTTTAGGCATAATTTCAACATTCACAATACATATCAAGCAAGTATGCAAAGAGTGTATAGGCAGCGGAAAGTAAAGCATGCAACTTGCAAGAATGTAAAGGGAAGGGTTTGGAGAATTCAAACGCAATTGGAGACAAGGATGTTTTCCCGTGGTTCGGATAGGTGGTGCTATCCTACATCCACGTTGATGGAGACTTCAACCCACGAAGGGTAACGGTTGCGCGAGTCCACGGAGGGCTCCACCCACGAAGGGTCCACGAAGTAGCAACCTTGTCTATCCCACCATGGCCATCACCCACGAAGGACTTGCCTCACTAGTGGTAGATCTTCACGAAGTAAGCGATCTCCTTGCCCTTACAAACTCCTTGGTTCAACTCCACAATCTTGTCGGAGGCTCCCAAGTGACACCTAGCCAATCTAGGAGACACCACTCTCCAAGAAGTAACAAATGGTGTGTTGATGATGAACTCCTTGCTCTTGTGCTTCAAATGATAGTCTCCCCAACACTCAGCTCTCTCTCATAGGATTTGGATCTGGTGGAAAGAAGGTTTGAGTGGAAAGCAACTTGGGGAAGGCTAGAGATCAAGATTCATATGGTAGGAATGAAGTATCTTGGCCTCAACACATGAGTAGGTAGTTCTCTCTCAGAAATAGAATGCTAGAAGTGTAGGCTTAGTCTGATGGCTCTCTCCATGAATGAAGAGGAGGTGGAAGGGTATATATAGCCTCCACACAAAATCCAACCGTTACACACAATTTACCAATCTCGGTGGGACCGAATCAACAAACTCGGTCGGACCGAAAAGGTAAACCTAGTGACCGCTAGAGATTTTCGGTGGGACCGACTGGATCAACTCGGTGGGACCGATGTGCTAGGGTTAGGGTAAATCCAAAACTCGGTTTGACCGATTACTCAAACTCGGTGGGACCGATTTTGGTAATAGGCGAAACAGAGAGTTGGCCAAGCAAACTCGGTGGGACCGATTGCATATCTCGGTGAAACCGAGAGTATTGCAATAGGTAACAGAGAGTTTGCAAGCCCATCTCGGTGAGACCGAGATCCCATCGGTGAGACCGAACTGATTAGGGTTTGGAAGTGGCTTATGACATATGAAACTCGGTGGCACCGGATAGAAATAATCGGTAGGTCCGAGTTTGGCTTTAGGTTTAGGTCATATGTGGATATGGGAAAGTAGCTGAGGATTTTGGAGCATATAATTAAGCACTTGAGCAAGAGGCTCATTAAGCAACACCTCATCCCTCCTTGATAGTATTGGCTTTTCCTGTGGACTCAATGTGATCTTGGATCACTAAAATATAAAATGAAGAGTCTTGAGCTTTGAGCTTTAGCCAATCCTTTGTCCTTAGCATCTTGGAGAACTTCCCACAGCCTTTAGTTCATGCCACTCCTTTGTTGAACTTATCTGAAATATACTAGATAGAAACATTAGTCCAACAAGAGATATGTTGTCATTAATTACCAAAACCACCTAGGGAGCACTTGTGCTTTCAATCTCCCCCTTTTTGGTAATTGATGGCAACATACATCAAAGCTTTAGGTAAAGATATAAAGAACAACAAGTAAAGCTTTGGAAGGACATGTAACAAACATAGACTCCCCCTACATGTGTGCAATCATATGAATATAAAATATAGAAGCATGTGAGAGCATAATCATGACAAAGTAGGCAATGTGTTACATGTATCTTGGCCATATGCATCAGAGCAAAAGATTATTAAGGAAAATACCTTCATGCTCATGAGTCCTTCTTGCAAACAGTATGTACATAAGCAAGAACTCCTCATACTCATGATTTTAATGCATATACTTACCTTGTAGTCTTGAGTTGGCTTAGAATGGAATGAACCTGCACAAACAAAGTTAGATAACACAGGTACCTCCACTAGCCAGACCAAACAAGAGGAACCACAAGAATACCAAGACTGGGATGACATGTAGAGAGTAAGTACTAGGCACTATATTGGATTCAACATGTCCCCAAGAGTAAAGATATGCAATGAATTTGACTGATTTATTTCCCTTAGGTGTCTTGCTTCCCCTGAATCTTACATGGGATATTGGGAGAAGATAGGGAACAAAAAATCAGAGCTGAAGGGTACATATGAACATGTCTTTCCCCCTAAAAAGACATGTGACATCTCTCCTCTTGAACATCAAGCATCTGGGATCCTTGAGTATTTTCTCTCCCCCTGGAAATCTCTTTCTCCCCCTTAATACTTTCTCTCTTGTAGGTTTGGTCCTTGAGACTGTTTTTTTGATGTGATCTCTCTCTCCTACAGGCTTTGATGTGATCTCTCTCTCCCCCTTTGACATCAATTTCCAAGAAGGGCTTTCTGGAATCCGTCGTATAGGTTTGGTCCTTGAGACTCAGCACAAAGCAATGGATAAAACTGTGATGCTTGGAGAGGACAAGATTCATTGAGTAGAGCTGGATTAGAAGAAATATAGAACAAGGGGCAAGCTGTTTTTCCTGTTGCAAAGTCGGTGGCACCGAGTGGCATGTTTCGGTGGTACCGAAAAGATTCGGTTGGACCGAAGATTACAAGTCGGTGAAACCGAGTTCACACAGAGAAAAACACTTGTCACCTCAGCTCACTAGACATGTAGGATCTCACAAAGATTTGCAAGGAATTAAATGCAGAAAATGCAGAACAAAAACAAAAGGAAAAGAGAAGAAGCTGAAGGATCTAGATGAAGTTGAAAAAGAGAAAGAAAATAAACACGCGTGAGACAAATGCAATAACACAAAAAGAACACAAGAGAACTTCATCTAGAGTTGGGCGGTGACATAGTCACCTATGTTAGAGTATATTGACTTGGGAGTCAAGTGAGAACGCTTGATCATAGGTCATACTCATCATTTAAGCTCAAAATGGGGTTACCATTTTTCGTTTAAGCATCTTGATGTATTCACATCTTGTTGAGTTGCTTTGACTCATGTCTTGGAGTAAAGCTTCTCTAAGATGGAATAACATACCTTGGGTGGTGGTGTGGTTCTTGCTCATGTAGTTGAACTTGTGTGGGTGCTCAAGGTTGATGTAGCTCATCAAGAGTTGGGAGCACCACTTGGAGTTTGAGTTCATCTACCTACATGGGTTAGTTCTTGCAAGGAAGAGCACTTGTGTGTCCAAAAATGACAATCATGAAGCTCAACATAGAATTTGTCAAAGGATATGTTTGAATGGTTTTGTGCTTCCTTGTCTTCAACCACCATCGTGTAGAGACTTGGTGATGTAGAGATTGCTCAAGATGTGAGTGAGTCGCAATCTCATGGAATTAGATTCAACCAAGCACCTACATGGGTTAGACAACATGCAAGATACAAATATACATCCAAGATATAAGATAGTCATCATAAGAGATATATCATGGATTAGTCATAAGCTCATGTCTTGCATGTATCCAATGGAGTTTCTACTCCAAGTCCGAAGCATCAATAATGTTCAATTCACCTCTCAACCTGCAAAACACTTTCTCATCAAGTGGCTTAGTAAATATATCCGCTAATTGCTTATCGGTGCGAACATGCTTAAGATTAATGTCACCCTTAGCAACATGGTCTCGAATGAAATGATGACGAACTTCAATATGCTTAGTTCGAGAATGTTGTACAGGATTATGACCAATTTTGATAGCACTTTCATTGTCACAAAGCAGTGGAACATGTTTCACATAGATCCCATAATCTTTAAGAGTTTGGGTCATCCAAAGTAATTGAGCACAACATGAACCAGCGGCAATGTATTCCGCTTCGGCGATGGATAAGGACACCGAGTTTTGTTTCTTGGAAGACCAAGACACAAGAGATCTACCAAGAAATTGACAAGTACCCGAAGTGGACTTTCTATCAACCTTGTCTCCGGCATAATCCGAGTCGGAATAGCCAACAAGATCAAAAGAAGACCTCTTAGGATACCAAATGCCAAAGTTTGGTGTATGAATTAAGTATCTAACTATCCTTTTTACGGCCTTAAGATGACATTCTTTAGGAGTAGCTTGATATCGTGCACACATGCACACACTTAGCATAATATCGGGACGTGAAGCACATAGGTATAACAATGAACCAATCCTAGAGCGATAAACCTTTTGATCAACCGGTTCACCATCTTTGGTCAAATCATTATGTCCACTAGTAGGCATGGGTGTAGACATACCTTTGCATTCTTGCATATTGAACTTCTTGAATAAGTCCTTGGTGTACTTCGTTTGAGAGACAAATGTACCTTCCTTAGTTTGCTTGATTTGCAAACCAAGAAAGAATTTGAGTTCACACATCATAGACATCTCAAACTTCTCTGACATTAGCTTTCCAAACTTTTCACTAAAGAGAGGGTTAGTTGAACCAAATATGATATCATCAACATAAATTTGGCATACAAATATTTCTCCATTAACCCTTTTAGTAAAAAGAGTAGAATCAATTTTACCAATTTCAAAACCACTTGCAATAAGGAACTTGGTCAAGCATTTATACCATGCTCTAGGAGCTTGTTTAAGACCATAAAGAGCTTTGTGAAGTTTGTAAACATGATTTGGTTTCTTAGGATTGATAAAGCCGGGAGGTTGTTTGACATAAACTTCCTCCTCTATTTCACCATTTAGAAAGGCACTTTTAATGTCCATTTGGTACAAGGTGATGTTATGGTGATTAGCATAGGCAAGTAAGATGCGAATGGACTCAAGTCTAGCAACGGGAGCATATGTCTCACCATAGTCCATACCTTCGACTTGTGTGTACCCTTGGGCGACGAGACGTGCTTTGTTGCGAACCACTTGTCCATCTTCATCTTGCTTGTTGCGAAACACCCATTTGGTACCAATGATGTTGTGGTTGTTGTCGGGCTTCTCAACCAATGTCCAAACTTGGTTTCTCTCAAAGTTGTGTAGCTCTTCATGCATAGCGTTTATCCAATCCGGATCTTCCAATGCTTCTTCAACCTTCATAGGTTCAATGCTAGAGATGAATGAATAGTTTTCACAAAAGTTAGCTAAACGAGTTTTTGAGCGAGTGATTCTCCCGGTTTGTATATCATTGAAGATTTGCTCGACGGGATGATCTTTCTCGATTCTTGCTCGAACTCGTGAGAGCTTTTGCTTGGGTCTTTGTTGAACATCTTCTTCATCTTGTTCTTCTTCTTGGCCTTCTTCATTGTTGACGTTGTCGTTTTCTTGTCGTGGTGGAGAAGGAGGTTGTTGATGTTCGTCTTGATGCATTTCCTTGTCTTCTTCATCTTGGTGTGTCCCACTTGTGGATGCTTCCGTGTTGATTCTTGGTTCACCTTGTTGTGAAGTAGAAGCTTCCACTTGGACGGATGAAGTACTCTCCTTCACCTCCGTTGGACGAATTTTGCCAATGGACAATTCTTGGATTGCTTCTGAAGGGTCTTTGTCTCCTACATCAATTGGCAATTGCTCTACTTGCGAGCCATTAGATTCATCAAACTTCACATCTACCGTCTCTTCAACCTTTCGGGTGAAATTGTTGTAGACACGGAAGTGTGAGAGTTTGAGCCATAACCAAGTAGGAAACCTTCATGAGATTTAGGAGCAAACTTTGAACGATGATGCTTATCAAGAATGTAGCACTTTGAGCCGAATACTCGAAAGTATCCAACTTGGGGTTTGTTACCGGTGAGGAGCTCGTATGCCGTCTTGCCGAGTAGCTTATGAAGATACAAGCGATTGGTTGCGTGACAAGCTGTCTCAACCGCTTCTGCCCAAAAGTGCTTCAGCGTCTTGTATTCATCAAGCATCGTTCTTGCCATTTCGATGAGCGTCCGGTTCTTCCTCTCATCAACTCCATTTTGCTGAGGTGTGTACGTAGCCGAGAACTCGTGTGAAATCCCTTCTTCGTGAAGAAAGGTGTCCACATTTGCGTTCTTGAACTCCGTTCCATTGTCACTCCGAACCTTCTTGATCTTCACGTCAAACTGATTTTGGGCCTTCCTAGCGAAGTTTTTGAAGATCTTCTGGACCTGCGACTTGTCATTAAGAAAGAACACCCACGTAAATCTTGAAAAATCATCAACTATAACTAGACCAAAAGAATTTCCACCGAGACTCTTGTAGGCGTTGGGACCAAAGAGCTCGAGTGGCCTCCTTGTGGTCATGATGTTCTTCACGGGATGCCTTCCTCCAACCTGTTTACCTGCTTGACAAGCACTGCGAAGTCTATCCTTATCAAATATGACATCGACTCCAAGGATATGATTTCCTTTAATAAGCTTGTCAAGGTTTCTCATGCCAATGTGACCTAGTCGTCTATGCCACAACCAACCTTTTGAGGATTTAGCAATAAAGCAAGTTTAGGTTGTGCCTTTTTAGAGAAATCGACAATGTAAAGATCACCTCTACGTATACCGGTAAAGACCATTTTATGATCGTCTCGACGAAACACTTGGCAATCTACCTCAGTAAATAGGACATTCAAACCGAAATCAGCAAGTCTAGATACTGAAAGTAAGTTGTAGCCGAGAGATTCAACGAGCATGACATTTTGAATGGAACTATCATGTGAGATGGCCACCTTACCAAGGCCAACCACTTTACCCTCTGAATTATCACCAAAAGTGACATATTTTAGAGGGCCGTCATTTTTAGCAAGCTCACGAAACATCTCTTCATCTCCGGTCATATGATCAGTACATCCACTATCAAGAACCCATTCCTTTCCTCCTGACGCATATCCCCGAAGATTCGCCGTAAGACCAAAGTGTCTCATTGCATCATCAAGATCAAAGTCACTATCATCATCATCATCATAGTATCCATGTTCACCATGATCTTGTGACTCATCATTTCCTAGAGAGGGTAATTCATTAGTAAATGATCATCAAAGTGGTCACTTTTATGAATTCTTATAGCTTCGGATATAATATCACTAATGATTCCAACATCTCCTTTAGCATGCTTGAGATTGGTAAGCTCAAATAGACAATCACCAAAACTAGGATCACTAGAGTTCATCTTACTCAAGGCAATAGATTTATGGAGAATTTCATCCAAATTTTTCAAGGAATGATCGGGAAATCGTTCCTCAAGAAATTTCCATATAGTAGAGGCACAATTAAGAGTAGGCAAACTAGCAATCAAATTTTTGGGCAATCCTCTAATGATGAGCTCGATAGTTCTAAGATTGCGAATCATGTCAATATCTTCATCTAGGGTAGGATGCAAGGGATCAATATGAGGTGCACAAGGGTTAGCAATATACTTATTCAAATGATATTGGTTGAAGATTACAAGCATCTCATTTTTCCACTCATGAAAATATTCTCCATCAAGAATAGGCACTCTATGTCTAAGACTCCCTAAAGTAGACACATCCATCTTCCTCCAATGGTGATTAAACCAAGGCAATGGAGACCAAAGCTCTGATACCACTTGTAGGACCTTGAAGTAGATGTGTCTAGAGGGGGGTGATTAGACACTTAATGCTAAAGTTGCAATTTTTTAAGCTTTTTCGGTTTAAGTGGAGTTTAGGCATAATTTCAACATTCACAATACATATCAAGCAAGTATGCAAAGAGTGTATAGGGAGCAGAAAGTAAAGCATGCAACTTGCAAGAATGTAAAGGGAAGGGTTTGGAGAATTCAAACGCAATTGGAGACACGGATGTTTTCCCGTGGTTCGGATAGGTGGTGCTATCCTACATCCACGTTGATGGAGACTTCAACCCACGAAGGGTGACGGTTGCGTGAGTCCACGGAGGGCTCCACCCACGAAGGGTCCACGAAGTAGCAACCTTGTTTATCCCACCATGGCCATCGCCCACGAAGGACTTGCCTCACTAGCGGTAGATCTTCACGAAGTAGGCGATCTCCTTGCCCTTACAAACTCCTTAGTTCAACTCCACAATCTTGTCGGAGGCTCCCAAGTGACACCTAGCCAATCTAGGAGACACCACTCTCCAAGAAGTAACAAATGGTGTGTTGATGATGAACTCCTTGCTCTTGTGCTTCAAATGATAGTCTCCCCAACACTCAGCTCTCTCTCATAGGATTTGGATCTGGTGGAAAGAAGGTTTGAGTGGAAAGCAACTTGGGGAAGGCTAGAGATCAAGATTCATATGGTAGGAATGAAGTATCTTGGCCTCAACACATGAGTAGGTAGTTCTCTCTCAGAAATAGAATGCTGGAAGTGTAGGCTTAGTCTGATGGCTCTCTCCATGAATGAAGAGGAGGTGGAGGGGTATATATAGCCTCCACACAAAATCCAACCGTTACACACAATTTACCAATCTCGGTGGGACCGAATCAACAAACTCGGTCGGACCGAAAAGGTAAACCTAGTGACCCTTAGAGATTTTCGGTGGGACCGACTGGATCAACTCGGTGGGACCGATGTGCTAGGGTTAGGGTAAATCCAAAACTCGGTTTGACCGATTACTCAAACTCGGTGGGACCGATTTTGGTAATAGGCCAAACAGAGAGTTGGCCAAGCAAACTCGGTGGGACCGATTGCATATCTCGGTGAAACCGAGAGTATTGCAATAGGTAACAGAGAGTTTGCAAGCCCATCTCGGTGAGACCGAGATCCCATCGGTGAGACCGAACTGATTAGGGTTTGGAAGTGGCTTATGACATATGAAACTCGGTGGCACCGGATAGAAATAATCGGTAGGTCCGAGTTTGGCTTTAGGTTTAGGTCATATGTGGATATGGGAAAGTAGCTGAGGATTTTGGAGCATATAATTAAGCACTTGAGCAAGAGGCTCATTAAGCAACACCTCATCCCTCCTTGATAGTATTGGCTTTTCCTGTGGACTCAATGTGATCTTGGATCACTAAAATATAAAATGAAGAGTCTTGAGCTTTGAGCTTTAGCCAATCCTTTGTCCTTAGCATCTTGGAGAACTTCCCACAGCCTTTAGTTCATGCCACTCCTTTGTTGAACTTATCTGAAATATACTAGATAGAAACATTAGTCCAACAAGAGATATGTTGTCATTAATTACCAAAACCACCTAGGGAGCACTTGTGCTTTCATGGTGATATTAGAGTCATGCTAGTGAGTAATTCTGGATTTGTAGGTTGCCAAAAGTATGTGAAAATTGTATAATATTGGCATGAAACAATCAAAAATTATAGATACGACGGAGACGTATCAGCCAACTCCTTAAGGCCACATGCCTTGTAGAAGTTTGAACAAGAATGCCTCATGCACCATCGATGGTGCAACTGAGCATGCCCGGGAATGTCAATGTCCACCGCGTTAAGAATTCCTTGATGGCGATCCGATATGACACAAATTTCCCTTTGAGTCGGTAATACCTTGGTTCTCAAAAGACGCAGGAACCACTCCCAAAGGCAACACCTGGTTATTGGCATCACTCGCTATTGTGACCAACAAAGTGCCTTTATATTCCCCGATCAGGAACGTGCTATCCACGACGATGACCGGCCGACACTGTTCGAAAGCCCTCACGCATTGCTCGAACACCCAAAATGCACGGCCAAATGCTCGGATGGTCCTTCCGTTGTGAATCATTGTTTCTTCTCTATGAGGCTTTACCACATGAACCATGCCCGGGTAGTGGCGGCCATAGCTAACAATAGCCTAGAGATTCGGTTGTATGCTTCCTCCCAATTACCATGCAATGATACGTCTCCAACGTATCTATAATTTTTGAATGTTCCATGTTGTTTTATTATCAATCTTGGATGTTTTATAATCATTTTATAGTCACTGTATATCATTTTTGGTACTAACCTATTGACATAGTGCCCAGTGCCAGTTTCTGTTTTTTCATGTTTTTTACATCCCAGGAAATCAATATCAAATGGAGTCCAAATGGCACGAAACTTTAAGATGATTTTTATGGGCCAAAAGGAAGCAGATGGGCCCTGGATGCTTTTATTTTCAGATCTATTAGACCAAAAATCCAAAAATTCCTTGCTGCAATTTATTTTATTTGGCGTTCGATCTATCAATATTTACAACTTTCTCCCGTCACACGCCAATTTCTGGCACCGTTACCCGAAAGGGATTGACAACCCCTTTAACTCGTCGGGTTGTGAGGTGTTGTTATTTGTGTGTAGGGGTTGTTTATGTTGTGTTGCTTGGTTCTCCTACTGGTTCGATACCTTGGTTTCATAACTGAGGGAAATACTCTACCGTCGTTGTGCTACATCATCCCTCCCTCTCCGGGGAAATACCGGCGTAGTTCTAGCTGCCATCAAGGAGAATTTCTGGCGCCGTTGTCGGGGAGGATCTTCATCATAACTAGGTTCCTAATCACAAATCTCATCTCCTTGCAATTTACATTATTTTCCATTTTCCTCTCATTTTCCTCTCCCCCACTTCACAAAAAAATACCATTTTATTCGCCTCTCTTGTTCCGTTCGCCGTTTTCTTGTCAGATCTATTCTCTACTTGCAATCATGAGTGATTTCGGTATGGCACCAATAGATGATGGCCTGACTCCTAAGATGGGACGTACAGGCAATCTGGAAGCTAAAAGTTTTATCTTGGGGCAAGGGAACGTTATGGGAAAAGAATGTATCCAAGAATTCTTCAATTGTGTTGGAAATTTGAGTCTTGATGATGCTCCTATACTTAAAACTACTAGATCTTATGCAGATGCTATTTCAGCACTAGTTCTGAAACTTGAAAGCAAATTTATTTGCACTCATCCTACTTTGCAAATATTGTTTTTTGAGCTTCCCGAAATAAAGAATCCCAGAGCCAAAAAGTTGGCCGCCCTCGTTCTTATGAACGAGTTTGACTACATAATTTGGGAACCTAGGGAAATCTTTGGTTTTTATGGTATGAATCGTGAAAACCCCGTGATAGACGAAATTCTTTACAATAGTGACTATGCACTAAGGCATTTGCTTGGGGATAATAAGATCTTTGATGAGAATCTTAAAAAGGAGGTCCCTATTCTAGATATAATCCAACAAGTTTTTAATAATGTTAATCAACACTATTCTTGGATTGTTGTGGGAAATTAAAGGGGTTATGATGAAAACCAACTAACAAATGCTAAAGTTTCTATGGATAATATGTTTTATGTTGTGTTTACAAAACCTCCTGATAAAAACACCCCCAAGAAAATTAAGAAGAAGAAGGATGACAAAACTTAGATCCTTGCTTTATGCCTAGCTAAGGGCGTAAAACTATAGCGCTTGTTGGGAGGCAACCCGGTGAATAAAATTTATTTTTGCTTTTTGCTTACTATTCTTGTGTGTTTACACAATTATTCTACTGTTATGATTGTGTTTTTTGTGTTTTAATTAGTGTTTGTGCCAAGTAAAGTCTTTCGGATCTTCTTGGGAAATAGTTGTTTGATCTTGCTGAAAAAAACAGAAAGTTTCCGCTCGCGAAATTAATTTTCATATTTTACAAGAGAGAGATAAAATACCCATTCCACTTGCAGTAGATCAATCTACAAATTTCTCAGCCTGTCCTAATTTTTCGGAGTTTTTTGTAGTTATAGAAGTATTCGAAATAGTCAGATTGCTACAGACTATTCTGTTTTGACAGATTCTGTTTTCTTTGTGTTGTGTTCTTATTTTGATGGCTCTATGGTTTTCATTGATGAGTTTTTACCATAGAAAAATTGGAATACAGTAGATATAATACAAAAGCAAAATATGAATTGGTTTGATACAACACTTATAGTATTGGTTTATTATTTTTATACTAACGGATCTCACGAAGGCTTTGTTGAGTTTTGTGTGATTGAAGTTTTCAAGTTTTGGGTTACCTTACAATCGATGAAGGAAGTATGTAAAGAGCCTAAGCTTGGGAATTCCCCAGCATCCCGAGCTATTATCCAAGAATGAGCAACCAACTAAGCTCGCGGGTGCCCCCGAGCGGCATCCCCGCTTTCTTCCAACAACTATCGGTATTTTACTCGAGACTATATTTTTATTCATCACATGACATGTGTTTTGCTTGGAGTGTCTTGTATGATATGTGTATTTGCTTGCTTTATTTTGTGTTTTAAGTTATCAATCCTTGCTGGGCACACCTATTTGAGAGAGCCAAAATTATGTCATGACTTGTTAAGATTTGCTCTCTATGCTTCACTTAAATCTTTTATGAGCTAGGACTTGCTCTAGTGCTTCACTTATATATTTTTGAGCATGGCGTGCTTTGTTATATTTGAAGAAATGCTCTCTTGCTTCACTTAGATTTGTTTGAGAGTTAGTAAAATTTTGAAGAAATTTTCCCTTGCTTCACTTAAACTATTTTGAGAGAAACAAAATTTGTTATGCTCATGATCTTCACTTATATTTGGTTGAGCTTATGAAAAGCAACTCATGAAAATTAGTCCCAAAGTGATAGATATCCAAGAAGGATAAAGTAGAATAAAATGTCATGAAGATCATTGGACAAAATAAACTTGATTCTTAGTAATAGTTTTGAGATATGATGATGTGATATGTGAGTTATGTTGATGAGTAATTGTGCTCTAGTAAGAATATTGGTGTTAAGGTTTGTGATTCCCTATGCATGCATGAAAGTAAATAATCATGCAATGAAAATTATATCCTAGTTGTGGTGCATTATTCGGTGTTAATTATGCTTAATGCTTGCTTATGAGATTATTCGTTTCTTGGTTGGTCGCTTCCCAATCTTTTGCTAGCGTTCATTTTGCACTAAGTATGACCTCTACTTGTGCATCCAAAATCCTTTAAACCAGTTTTGCCACATGAGTCCACTATATCTACCTATGTGTGGTACTCTTTTACCATTCTAAGCAAATTTGCATGTGCCATCTCTAATTTTCAAAATAAACTTCTCTTTTCTGTGTTTGTTTCGCTCGCAGAGTGGTGAAGGGTGGCTAATATTTTCCATGCTAGATGTGTTATTCTCAAGATGAGTGTTTATTCACTTGTCATTGCACGAGAGTAAGGCAAAGTTAATAGGGATTCCCAGTCCCGAAATACAAAAACAAAAATGAATTTACTTTATGTTGTCAAATAATAAATTCCTTGAAAAGTGTTGGTATGGAGGGCACCCGTGGATACGGTTAGCCATGGAAAGTGAAAGTTATGGTGAAAAAAGCAATAAACTTCATTTTTTGTTTGGGAACCGCCTATGGCATATCTAGCATGGAAAGTGTTCGGAACTCTAAGTCGTTTTCGTTGGTGGGATGGATACACCTCCCAAAATGTTTTTATCTCCAATTTTTTGCTTTGAGCTCTGGCACCTCTACAAATCCCTACTTCCCTCTGCGAAGGGTCTTTCTTTTACTTTATGCAATTTTTATTTTGGAATTTGAGTCTCCATCTTCTCTTATAAAAAGCATCAACTAGGAGGCAATATGATCATGCTCAAGTATTGGATGTCGTTAATATTCGAGTGTGTTTCATGAATGGATCAATGTTTCAGCATGATGGACTACGAATAACTTATTTTAGCATTGATATTTGAAAGACATGGTTGCTTGTTGATATGCTTGAGTATCTAAATTATTATGTCAAAACTAGACTATTGTTTTGAATCACATAAAATTCCAAATGTCCATGCTATAAAGAAAAGAATATGATATGACTTGACGAACATCACTCCACATCAAAAATTCTATTTTTATCACTTACCTACTCGAGGACGAGTAGGAGTTAAGCTTGGGGATGCTGATACGTCTCCAACGTATCTATAAATTTTTATTGTTTCATCCTGTTTTATTATCAATCTTGGATGTTTTATAATCATTTTATAGTCATTTATATCATTTTTTGGTACTAACCTATTTACATAGTGCCCAGTGCCAGTTCCTGTTTTTTCCATGTTCTTTACATTGCAGGATATCAATAGCAAACGGAGTCCAAATAGCACGAAACTTTACGATGATTTTTTATGGGCCAAAAGGAAGCATATGAGCCCTGGTTGCACCTGGGGGTGCCCCGAGGGAGGCACAACCCACCAGGGCGCGCCAGGAGGCCCTGGCACGCCCAGGTGGGCTGTGCCCACCTTGGGTGCCCCTGGACCGCCTCTTTGCTCTATAAATACCCAAATATTCCCAAAACCCTAGTGTAAGGGCATATTTATCCCTAAGGTGTTTTGGTGATTGGTGACAATGCTTTTGCGGATTAATCGTGTGCCATGAGTTTCCCAGACGTTTCATCACTAGGCACAAGATGGTTTGGTGCCCCCCGAAGACTATTGAAGACGTCATTTTTCTACGTTTCTTTTTGGTGGATTTGAGTCGTAGGAAAGCCGTACTATAAAGAGGGGGTCCGTGTCGGAAAGGTTCGGGTGGAATCATCACGTACACGTTTTATTCCTTGTCTCCGCCTTTCCCATTCGCATTGGAGCATCCTCCGTTTATCCTCTTTGCTTTGTCCTGGTTGCTGATGATGGGCTTACGGTAGTACTGCTCCCTGGAGCGGTAGTACCGCAGGCACCTGCGGTAGTACCGTACTTCGGCGCGGTAGTACCGCACGAGCCCACGGTAGTACCTCTCCTCCGAAGTCATATTACCGTGGCCCCCAGGCCAAGTGCCGCTTCATCGCGGTAGTAGGAGCGTTTGTAATTTTTTACATCCGCGCCTCCGCGGTAGTACCGCACCCCGCGTGCGGTAGTACCACGCGCGGCCTGGCTCAGCTGCCACGCGATAGTACCGCTCTTCAGCGGTAGTACTGTGTCAGATTTTTGCATCATCTGTTTTCCAGCGGAAGTAGGCACGGATGTATTTTTATTCATCCGCGCTCTTCCCAGGCTAGGAGTTTCCTACCTTGCGGTAGTACCAAACGGGGTAGCAGTAGTACCGCGCCTGTGGCAGTACCGCCCTCAGCCCTTGTGCTACATGTCTGCCCTAGCTCCTGCTGCTGTTGCGGTAGTACCGCGGTCCCTCACGATAGTGCCGCATGGCCTTGCGGTAGTACCGCTGGTCAGGGGCGGAAGTACCGCATGGCCTTACGGTAGTACCGCTGGTCAGGGATGGCAGTACCGCTGGTCAGGGACGGTAGTACCGCATGTCGCGGGCTGGTTAGGTGGATAACGGTTGGATTTTTTCCACAACTATATAAGGGGCGTCTTCTTCCTCTAGTTGACTACCTCTTCCAACCCTAAGCTCCATTGTTGCTCCAAGCTCCATTTTCGCCCGATCTCACTCCCTAGCCAATCAAACTTGTTGATTTGCTCGGGAGTGGTCGTGAAGGCCCCGATCTACACTTCCACTAAGAGAAAATTGATTCCCCCCACTAATCCCTTGCAGATCTTGTTACTCTTGGGTGTTTGAGCACCCTAGACGGTTGAGGTCACCGTGGAGCCATAGTCCATTGTGGTGAAGCTTTGTGGTGTTGTTGGGAGCCTCCAATTAAGTTGTGGAGATTGCCCCAACCTTGTTTGTAAAGGTTCGGTCGCCGCCTCCAAGGGCACCAATAGTGGAATCACGGCATCTCGCATTGTGTGAGGGCGTGAGGAGAATACGGTGGCCCTAGTGGGATCTTGGGGAGCATTGTGCCTCCACACTACTCCAACGGAGACGTACTTCCCTTCAAAGGGAAGGAACTTCGGTAAGACATCCTCGTCTCCACCGGCTCCACTCTTGGTTATCTCGTGCCTTCACTTGTGCAAGCTTATTTGTGATATATCTCTTGCTTGCTTGTGTACTTATCATTGTTGCATCATATAGGTTGCTCACTTAGTTGCATATCTAGACAACCTACTTTGATGCAAAGTTTGAATTGTTAAAGAAAAACTAAAAAATGTTAGTTGCCTATTCACCCCCCCCTCTAGTCAACTATATCGATCCTTTCAATTGGTATCAGAGCCTCGTCTCTTTATTAAGGACTTTACCGTCCGAAGAGTATGGTTGACATCGTAGAAGGTGAGGAGGAGCACTCCGGTGCAAATCCGATATCTTCTATAGGAGATGGGGGAACTGCGGTCTCTCGTGAGGAGTTCAATATGGCGTTGGACACATTGAAAACCTCCATGACGACCGAGGTCAAAGGCATGTTTAATGAATTCTTAGAAGGGCTTAAACTTTCCACCGCACCGTTGAAAGTGGGTGATCTCGCCAACAAGGTGACGGATGCTACCTCCGACAAGGGGGAAGCTACTAGCGAGAAAGCCCTTCCTTCTAGTGGTAAAAGTGGCACCGGCATCTTTGCCCATGTGGAACCTCCACTAGTCTATGGTGGACCTCTCCCTTCCACTCATTTGAATCATGCCGACCCGGCCCCTAAGATTGAGAAGAATGTAGAATTTGATTCTTGGGTCTATCGTTTTAAGCGTCATTTAAATCATGTGAACACTAACCTTTGGAGAATCATTGGAGAAGGTTTCTATCCGCATGACCGAAGCAACTTCGCTCCTAGAGAAGCCGTGGATAATCAATTCAATGAGAATGCTCTCTTCATCATTCAAGAGGCTATCCCACCCGAAGACCTTCCTCATCTCCGGCCCTACTCCTTGGCCAAAGATGCTTGGCGCCAAGTGGTTTCCCTCTACAGGGGAAGCGCAAGCATTCAACGCTCCAACTATGAAGTGGTGCAAGATGAAGCCGATGAGTTTGCAATGAAAGAAGATGAAGAACCTCGTGAGCTCTATCGGAGAGTAACCAAACTCATGGTCTCACTCCGAGATCATGGAAGCAAGGACAAGGATGACAATTGGATCAAGTGCAAATTCCTCAAGGCAATGATGCCCTACCACAAAGCCATGTCCTCCATCATTCGTCAAAGGCCGGACTTCCACACCTTGTCCTCGAGTGATGTGTTGGATGAGTTTGTTGCTATGAGCATCTTGGACAAGACCGTCGATAATGCGGTACTTCGCTCTCAAAGAGTAAAGAAACCCAACCTTGCTCTAAAGGCCAAGGTTAGTATGGAGGAAGAGGATGAAGAGGAAGAAGAGGAGAGCAACCTCGAAGATACGAAGTATGCCTATCATGAACACATGGCCCTTGCTTCAAGGCAATTTTGGAGCAAGAAGAACTCAAGGCCCAACTTCAACAAGAACAATTCAAGTGGCGCAAAGGGCAAGCAACGAGTGAGGACTTGTTTCAATTGTGGCAATGTAAGCCACTTTGTTGCGGAGTGCCCTTATGAGAAGAGGGAAGACAATGGTGGCAAGCTCATCCGAAAGGACAAGGCCAAGTCGTTCCCCAACAAGAGCAACTTCACCAAGAAGACTCCTCCCAAGGCATTGGTGGTACAAGAAGAGTACAATGAGGATGATGACGATGATGAAGATGGTGAGTCAGTTGCCATTGCGACGACTCCACAATTGTCTCTCTTCGACTCACCCAATGAGAGCATCACCGCCAAGTGCCTCATGGCTAAAGCAACCAACAAGGTAACCCCCAACATAAAAACTACCATCATTAATCATCCTTCTTCAACGGATAGCATTGATGAACATGAGGGAACTAATGTGGAGGTGAATGAGTTTGAGGCCTTTATGGGTAAACTCAAGGGTAAATCCAAGAAGCACTTTGTTGCTCTCTTGGAACAACTTGGTGAAGCTAATGACATGATTGAGGCTCACGAAGATACCATCTCTAAGATGGAGGGGCATAGTTGTGACTATGCCGATGAGATTTTGGATCTTTCCAATGCTCTTGAGGAAGAGCGTGGTCTTCGTTTGGCTCTTGAGGAGTCTCACAACGATGATCATGCTAAATTAAAGAAAGATCTTGATCATGCCCTTGTTGTTTCTCGTGTGCTAAACTCCGAGAAGGCAAAGCTTGGGGTTGATCTTGCTAGACTCAAAGAGGAGTTTTAAATTCTCGACAAGGCTCACAAAGTCTTGAAGGGTGTTCATGCTACCCTCAAGGAGTCTCATGATCAACTCCAAGTTAAGCTAACCAAGGATAAAGCCACATTTCCTCGTATGGTGTTAATTGATAATGCAAATGCTACTAACCCTTGTAGTGAGCATGTGCATCTTATTGATGAGAATGTTAAGTTGAAGGAGAAACTTGAGAAAGGCCTTGTGTCAAGCACACAAGGTGAGAACAACCTAAACGACCTTTTGAGAAATCAAAAGGAAGTTGTGGCCAAGGAGGGGATTGGGTTCGCACCCAAGCACAAGAACAAGAAGAAGGACAGCAAGACCAAATGACCTCCTCCTCTCAAGCAAACTTTTGTGAAGGAGGGAGAGAGTGCTTCCAAGGAGAAGAAGAACAATGCAAAGGGTGGCGGTGTCAAAAAGGGAAATGCCACCCCTCCCAACAAAGCCGGCGACTTTAATCCTTCTTATGTGTTATGTCGTGCTAGTGATGGGCATGTCTATGCCAAATTTGTTGGTTCTCCTCATGAGTACATTGAATGGTCTATTTGGGTTCCCAAGACCCTTGTTACTAACATCAAAGGACCCATTACAAAATGGGTACCTAAAACCAAGCATTGATCTCTTGTAGGTGTTTGCTTCCGGTGGGGGATCATGGTTGCTCGATAGTGGAGCTACAAATCATATGACCGGAAGCAATGACTTGGTGGTGGACGTGCACAAGATTCCATCTATGCCCACCAATGTCGAGTGGGGTGATGCCTCATCTTCTAAGGTATTGGGACTTGGCAAGGTTGTCATCTCTCATGATCTCACGATCGAGAAGGTCATGCTTGTTTAGTCCCTTGCATACAATTTACTTTCCGTTCGTCAACTTGCAATCATGGGCTTTGCCACTTTCTTTGATATTGATACCGTGTCCCTCTTGTGGAGAAAGACTCTTAAAGTAGCCTTTGTTGGGCATGTCGAGAATGGTCTATATGTGATTAACTTTTCGGAGCGACCCACTAAGACCGCGACATGCCTAATGGCTAAAGTTGATGTGGGATGGCTTTGGCATCGCCGTTTAGCCCATGTCAATATGAGATCTTTGCAAAGTCTTATCAAGGGGGACCATGTCCGTGGACTAACGAATGTTAGTTTTGCTAAAGATCGTGCTTGCAGTGCTTGTATCGAAGGAAAGCTTCATGAGAAGGCTCACCCTCCCACGACTATCATTTACTCGAAGAGGCCTTTGGAGCTCCTTCACTTGGATCTCTTTGGGCCTCCATCCTTTGATAGTCTTGGGGGTAGGAAGTATTGCTTGGTGATTGTGGATGACTATTCAAGATATACTTGGGTGTATTTCTTCAAGAGGAAGAGCGAGACCCAACAAACTGTCATTGACTTTGCAAATGAAGCACAACATCAACACAATGCAAAGATTTTGACAATAAGAAGTGACAACGGCACCGAGTTCAAGAACTACACCTTGGATGACTTTCTTAGTAATGAGGGGATCAAGCATCAATATTCCGCACCCTACACCCCTCAACAAAACGGTGTTGCGGAGTGGAAGACCCGGACGTTGATGGATGCGGCAAGGACCATGATGGCGGAGTTCAAGTCTCCATACAACTTTTGGGCCGAAGCCATCAACACTGCGTGTCATGCATCCAATAGGCGCTACCTCCGCAAGGGCTTGAACAAGACTCCATATGAGATACTCACCGGTAACAAGCCCAACCTTAAGTACTTTCGGGTGTTCGGGTGTAAGTGTTTCATTCTCAAGAAAGGTGTTCGACTGTCTAAATTTGAGGCTAGAGCTTATGAGGGCATATTTGTTGGTTATGCTACAAACTCTCATGCTTACCGTGTCCTCAATAAATCCATGGGACTTATTGAGGAGACTTGTAACGTGGAGTTTGATGAGAATAACGGCTCCCAAGTGGAGCAAAGTGGCACTTGTGATGTAGGTGATGAAATTCCTCCTCAAGCTATAAGAAGAATGGGTGTTGGTTTTTGAAGGAAATATGCCCTAGAGGCAATAATAAAGTTATTATTTATTTCCTTATATCATGATAAATGTTTATTATTCATGCTAGAATTGTATTAACCGGAAACATAATACATGTGTGAATACATAGACAAACTTAGTGTCACTAGTATGCCTCTACTTGACTAGCTCGTTAATCAAAGATGGTTATGTTTCCTAACCATGAACAAGGTGTTGTTATTTGATTAACAAGGTCACATCATTAGTTGAATGATCTGATTGACATGACCCATTTCATTAGCTTAGCACCCCGGTCGTTTAGTATGTTGCTATTGCTTTCTTCATGACTCATACATGTTCCTATGACTATGAGATTATGCAACTCCCGTTTACCGGATGAACACTTTGTGTGCTACCAAACGTCACAACGTAACCGGGTGATTATAAAGGAGCTCTACAGGTGTCTCCAAAGGTAGATGTTGGGTTGGCGTATTTCGAGATTAGGATTTGTCACTCCGATTGTCGGAGAGGTATCTCTGGGCCCTCTCGGTAATGCACATCACATAAGCCTTGCAAGCATTGCAACTAATGAGTTAGTTGCGGAATGATGTATTACAGAACGAGTAAAGAGACTTGCCAGTAACGAGATTGAACTAGGTATTGGATACCGACGATCGAATCTCGGGCAAGTAACATACCGATGACAAAGGGAACAACGTATGTTGTTATGCGGTCTGACCGATAAACATCTTCGTAGAATATGTAGGAGCCAATATGGGCATCCAGGCCCCGCTATTGGTTATTGGCCGGAGATTTGTCTCAGTCATGTCTACATTGTTCTCGAACCGTAGGGTCCCGCGCTTAACGTTACGATGACAGTTATTATGAGTTTATACATTTTGATGTACCGAAGTTAGTTCGGAGTCCCGGATGTGATCACGGACATGATGAGGAGTCTCGAATTGGTCGAGACATAAAGATTGATATATTGGACGGCTATATTCGGACACCGGAAGTGTTTCGGGTGATTTCGGAGAAAACCGGAGAGCCGAAGGGTTACCGGAACACCCCCCCCCCCCCGGGGAAGTAATGGGCCTTATTGGGCCTTAGGGGAGAGAGAGGGCTGCGGCCTAGGAGGTGCCCCCCCCCAAGGGGAGTCCGAATTGGACTAGGGAGGGGGGCGCGGCCCCTCTTTCCCTCTCCCTCTCTTTCCTTCCCCCTTAGGTTTCCTAATTGGATTAGGAAAGGGGAGTCCTACTCCCACTAGGAGGAGGACTCCCCCTCCCCTTGGCGCGCCACATAGGGCCGGTCGGCCTCCCCCTTGCTCCTTTATATACGGGGGCAGGGAGGCACCCTAGAACACACAAGTTGATCCACGTGATCGTTCCTTAGCCGTGTGCGGTGCCCCCTGCCACCATATTCCACCTCGATCATATCGTTGTAGTGCTTAGGCGAAGCCCTGCGTCGGTAGAACATCATCATCGTCACCACGCCGTTGTGCTGACGGAACTCATCCCTGAAGTTTTGCTGGATCGGAGCCCGGGGAGCGTCATCGAGCTGTACGTGTGCTAAGAACTCGGAGGTGCTGGAGTAACGGTGCTTGGATCGGTCGGATCGGGAAGACGTACGACTACTTCCTCTATGTTGTGTCAACGCTTCCACAGTCGGTCTGCGTGGGTACGTAGACAACACTCTCCCCTCTCGTTGCTGTGCATCACCATGATCTTGCGTGTGCGTATGAAAATTTTGAAATTACTACGTTCCCCAATAGTGGCATCCGAGCCTAGGTTTTATGGTTTGATGTTATATGCACGAGTAGAACACAAGTGAGTTGTGGGCGATATAAGTCATACTGCCTACTAGCATGTCATACTTTGGTTCGGCGGTATTGTTGGATGAAGCGGCCCGGACCGACATTACGCGTACGCTTACGCGAGACCGGTTCTCCCGACGTGCTTTGCACAAAGGTGGCTTGCGGGTGACTGTTTCTCCAACTTTAGTTGAACCAAGTGTGGCTACGCCCGGTCCTTGCGAAGGTTAAAACGGAGTCTATTTGACAAACTATCGTTGTGGTTTTGATGCGTAGGTGAGATTGGTTCTTACTTAAGCCCGTAGCAGCCACGTAAAACTTGCAACAACAAAGTAGAGGACGTCTAACTTGTTTTTGCAGGGCATGTTGTGATGTGATATGGCCAAGACATCATGCTAAATTTTATTGTATGAGATGATCATGTTTTGTAACCGAGTTATCGGCAACTGGCAGGAGCCATATGGTTGTCGCTTTATTGTATGCAATGCAATCGCGATGTAATGCTTTACTTTATCACTAAGCGGTAGCGATAGTCGTGGAAGCATAAGATTGGCGAGACAACAACGATGCTACGATGGAGATCAAGGTGTCACGTCGGTGACGATGGTGATCATGACGGTGCTTCAGAGATGGAGATCACAAGCACAAGATGATGATGGCCATATCACATCACTTATATTGATTGCATGTGATGTTTATCTTTTTATGCATCTTATCTTGCTTTGATTGACGGTAGCATTATAAGATGATCTCTCACTAAATTATCAAGAAGTGTTCTCCCTGAGTATGCACCATTGCCAAAGTTCGTCGTGCCCAGACACCACGTGATGATCGGGTGTGATAAGCTCTACGTCCATCTACAACGGGTGCAAGCAAGTTTTTGCACACGCAGAATACTCAGGTTAAACTTGACGAGCCTAGCACATGCAGATATGGCCTCGGAACACGGAGACCGAAAGGTCGAGCGTGAATCATATAGTAGATATGATTAACATAGCGATGTTCACCATTGAAAACTACTCCATCTCACGTGATGATCAGTTATGGTTTAGTTGATTTGGATCACGCAATCACTTAGAGGATTAGAGGGATGTCTATCTAAGTGGGAGTTCTTAAGTAATTTGATTAATTGAACTTAAACTTATCATGAACTTAGTACCTGATAGTATCTTACTTGTTTATGTTTGATTGTAGATAGATGGCTCGTGCTGTTGTTCCGTTGAATTTTAATGCGTTCCTTGAGAAAGCAAAGTTTAAAGATGATGGTAGCAATTACACGGACTGGGTCCGTAACTTGAGGATTATCCTCATTGCTGCACAGAAGAATTACGTCCTGGAAGCACCGCTGGGTGCCAGGCCTGCTGCTGGAGCAACACCAGATGTTATGAACGTCTAGCAGAGCAAAGCTGATGACTACTCAATAGTTCAGTGTGCCATGCTTTACGGCTTAGAATCGGGACTTCAACGACGTTTTGAACGTCATGGAGCATATGAGATGTTCCAGGAGTTGAAGTTAATATTTCAAGCAAATGCCCGGATTGAGAGATATGAAGTCTCCAATAAGTTCTATAGCTGCAAGATGGAGGAGAACAGTTCTGTCAGTGAGCATATACTCGAAATGTCTGGGTATAATAATCACTTGATTCAGATGGGAGTTAATCTTCCATATGATTGCGTCATTGACAGAATTCTCCAATCACTGCCACCAAGCTACAAGAGCTTCGTGATGAACTATAATATGCAAGGGATGAATAAGACTATTCCCGAGCTCTTCGCAATGCTGAAAGCTGCGGAGGTAGAAATCAAAAAGGAGCATCAAGTGTTGATGGTCAGCAAGACCACTAGTTTCAAGAAAAAGGGCAAAGGGAAGAAGAAGGGGAACTTCAAGAAGAACGGCAAGCAAGTTGCTGCTCAAGAGAAGAAACCCAAGTCTGGACCTAAGCCTGAAATTGAGTGCTTCTACTGCAAGCAGACTGGTCACTGGAAGCGGAACTGCCCCAAGTATTTGGCGGATAAGAAGGATGGCAAGGTGAACAAAGGTATATGTGATATACATGTTATTGATGTGTACCTTACTAGAGCTCGCAGTAGCACCTGGGTATTTGATACTAGTTCTGTTGCTAATATTTGCAACTCGAAACAGGGACTACGGATTAAGCGAACACTGGCAAAGGACGAGGTGACGATGCGCGTGGGAAACGGTTCCAAAGTCGATGTGATCGCGGTCGGCACGCTACCTCTACATCTACCTTTGGGATTAATATTAGACCTAAATAATTGTTATTTGGTGCCAGCGTTGAGCATGAACATCATATCTGGATCTTGTTTATGCGAGACGGTTGTTCATTTAAATCAGAGAATAATGGTTGTTCTATTTATATGAGTAATATCTTTTATGGTCATGCACCTTTGAGAAGTGGTCTATTTTTTATGAATCTCGATAGTAGTAACACACATATTCATAATGTTGAAGCCAAAAGATGCAGAGTTGATAATGACAGTGCAACTTATTTGTGGCACTGTCGTTTAGGTCATATCGGTATAAAGCGCATGAAGAAACTCCATACTGATGGACTTTTGGAACCACTTGATTATGAATCACTTGGTACTTGCGAACCGTGCCTCATGGGCAAGCTGAATAAAACACCGTTCTCCGGTACTATGGAGAGAGCAACAGATTTGTTGGAAATCATACATACCGATGTATGTGGTCTGATGAATATTGAGGCTCGTGGCGGATATCATTATTTTCTCACCTTCACAGATGACTTAAGAAGATATGGGTATATCTACTTAATGAAACATAAGTCTGAAACATTTGAAAAGTTCAAAGAATTTCAGAGTGAAGTTGAAAATCATCGTAACAAGAAAATAAAGTTTCTACGATCTGATCGTGGAGGAGAATATTTGAGTTACGAGTTTAGTGTACATTTGAAAAATTGTGGAATAGTTTCGCAACTCACGCCACCCGGAACACCACAGCGTAATGGTGTGTCCGAATGTCGTAATCGTACTTTACTAGATATGGTGTGATCTATGATGTCTCTTACTGATTTACCGCTATCGTTTTGGGGTTATGCTTTAGAGACGGCCACATTCACGTTAAATAGGGCACCATCAAAATCCGTTGAGACGACGCCTTATGAACTATGGTTTGGCAAGAAACCAAAGTTGTCGTTTCTTAAAGTTTGGGGCTGCGATGCTTATGTGAAAAAGCTTCAACCTGATAAGCTCGAACCCAAATCGGAGAAATGTGTCTTCATAGGATACCCAAAGGAGACTATTGGGTACACCTTCTATCACAGATCCGAAGGCAAGACATTCGTTGCTAAGAATGGATCCTTTCTAGAGAAGGAGTTTCTCTCGAAAGAAGTGAGTGGGAGGAAAGTAGAACTTGACGAGGTAACTGTACCTGCTCCCTTGTTGGAAAGTAGTACATCACAGAAAACTGTTTCTGCGACACCTATACCAATTAGTGAGGAAGCTAATGATGATGATCATGAAACTTCAGGACAAGATACTACTGAACCTCGTAGATCAACCAGAGCGAGATCCGCACCAGAGTGGTACGGTAATCCTGTCCTAGAAATCATGCTGCTAGATCATGATGAACCTACGAACTATGAAGAAGTGATGGTGAGCCCAGATTCCGCAAAGTGGCTTGAAGCCATGAAATCTGAGATGGGATCCATGTATGAGAACAAAGTATGGACTTTGGTTGACTTGCCCGATGATCGGCAAGCAATTGAGAATAAATGGATCTTCAAGAAGAAGACAGACGCTGGTGGTAATGTTACTGTCTACAAAGCTCGAGTTGTCGCAAAAGGTTTTCGACAAGTTCAAGGGGTTGACCACGATGAGACCTTCTCACCCGTAGCGATGCTTAAGTCTGTCCGAATCATGTTAGCAATTGCCGCATTTTATGATTATGAAATTTGGCAGATGGATGTCAAAACTGCATTCCTGAATGGATTTCTGGAAGAAGAGTTGTATATGATGCAACCGGAAGGTTTTGTCGATCCAAAGGGAGCTAACAAAGTGTGCAAGCTCCAGCGATCCATTTATGGACTGGTGCAAGCCTTTCGGAGTTGGAATAAACTCTTTGATAGTGTGATCAAAGCATTTGGTTTTATACAGACTTTCGGAGAAGCCTGTATATACAAGAAAGTGAGTGGGAGCTCTGTAGCATTTCTGATATTATATGTGGATGACATATTGCTGATTGGAAATGATATAGAATTTCTGGATAGCATAAAGGGATACTTGAATAAAAGTTTTTCAATGAAAGACCTCGGTGAAGCTGCTTACATATTAGGCATAAAGATCTATAGAGATAGATCAAGACGCTTAATTGGACTTTCACAAAGCACATACCTTGACAAGATTTTGAAGAAGTTCAAAATGGATCAAGCAAAGAAAGGGTTCTTGCCTGTGTTACAAGGTGTGAAGTTGAGTCAGACTCAATGCCCGACCACTGCAGAAGATAGAGAGAAAATGAAAGATGTTCCCTATGCTTCAGCCATAGGCTCTATCATGTATGCAATGCTGTGTACCAGACCTGATGTGTGCCTTGCTATAAGTTTAGCAGGGAGGTACCAAAGTAATCCAGGAGTGGATCACTGGACAGCGGTCAAGAACATCCTGAAATACTTGAAAAGGACTAAGGATATGTTTCTCGTATATGGAGGTGACAAAGAGCTCACCGTAAAAGGTTACGTTGATGCAAGCTTTGACACTGATCCGGACGATTCTAAATCGCAAACCGGATACATGTTTACATTAAACGGTGGAGCTGTCAGTTGGTGCAGTTCTAAACAAAGCGTCGTAGCGGGATCTACATGTGAAGCGGAGTACATAGCTGCTTCGGAAGCAGCGAACGAAGGAGTCTGGATGAAGGAGTTCATATCCGATCTAGGTGTCATACCTAGTGCATCGGGTCCAATGAAAATCTTTTGTGACAATACTGGTGCAATTGCCTTGGCAAAGGAATCCAGATTTCACAAGAGGACCAAGCACATCAAGAGACGCTTCAATTCCATTCGGGATCTAGTCCAGGTGGGAGACATAGAGATTTGCAAGATACATACGGATCTGAATGTTGTAGGCCCATTGACTAAGCCTCTTCCACGAGCAAAACATGATCAGCACCAAGACTCCATGGGTGTTAGAATCATTACTGTGTAATCTAGATTATTGACTCTAGTGCAAGTGGGAGACTGAAGGAAATATGCCCTAGAGGCAATAATAAAGTTATTATTTATTTCCTTATATCATGATAAATGTTTATTATTCATGCTAGAATTGTATTAACCGGAAACATAATACATGTGTGAATACATAGACAAACTTAGTGTCACTAGTATGCCTCTACTTGACTAGCTCATTAATCAAAGATGGTTATGTTTCCTAACCATGAACAAGGTGTTTTTATTTGATTAACAAGGTCACATCATTAGTTGAATGATCTGATTGACATGACCCATTTCATTAGCTTAGCACCCGATCGTTTAGTATGTTGCTATTGCTTTCTTCATGACTCATACATGTTCCTATGACTATGAGATTATGCAACTCCCGTTTACCGGAGGAACACTTTGTGTGCTACCAAACGTCACAACATAACTGGGTGATTATAAAGGAGCTCTACAGGTGTCTCCAAAGGTAGATGTTGGGTTGGCGTATTTCGAGATTAGGATTTGTCACTCCGATTGTCGGAGAGGTATCTCTGGGCCCTCTCGGTAATGCACATCACATAAGCCTTGCAAGCATTGCAACTAATGAGTTAGTTGCGGAATGATGTATTACAGAACGAGTAAAGAGACTTGCCAATAACGAGATTGAACTAGGTATTGGATACCGATGATCGAATCTCGGGCAAGTAACATACCGATGACAAAGGGAACAACGTATGTTGTTATGCGGTCTGACCGATAAAGATCTTCGTAGAATATGTAGGAGCCAATATGGGCATCCAGGTCCCGCTATTGGTTATTGGCCGGAGATTTGTCTCAGTCATGTCTACATTGTTCTCGAACCGTAGGGTCCGCGCGCTTAACGTTACGATGACAGTTATTATGAGTTTATGCATTTTGATGTACCGAAGTTAGTTCGGAGTCCCGGATGTGATCACGGACATGACGAGGAGTCTCGAAATGGTCGAGACATAAAGATTGATATATTGGACGGCTATATTCGGACACCGAAGTGTTTCGGGTGATTTCAGAGAAAACTGGAGAGCCGGAGGGTTACCGGAACCCCCCGGGGAAGTAATGGGCCTTATTGGGCCTTAGGGGAGAGAGAGGGCTGCGGCCTAGGAGGTGGCGCCCCCCCCCCCCAAGGGGAGTCCGAATTGGACTAGGGAGCGCGGCCCCTCTTTCCCTCTCCCTCTCCCTCTCTTTCCTTCCCCCTTAGGTTTCCTAATTGGATTAGGAAAGGGGAGTCCTACTCCCACTAGGAGGAGGACTCCCCCTCCCCTTGGCGCGCCACATAGGGCCGGCCGGCCTCCCCCTTGCTCCTTTATATACGAGGGCAGGGGGCACCCTAGAACACACAAGTTGATCCACATGATCGTTCCTTAGCCGTGTGCGGTGCCCCCTGCCACCATATTCCACCTCGATCATATCGTTGTAGTGCTTAGGCGAAGCCCTGCGTCGGTAGAACATCATCATCGTCACCACGCCGTTGTGCTGACGGAACTCATCCCCGAAGCTTTGCTGGATCGGAGCCCAGGGAGCGTCATCGAGCTGTACGTGTGCTAAGAACTCGGAGGTGCCGGAGTAACGGTGCTTGGATCGGTCGGATCGGGAAGACGTACGACTACTTCCTCTACGTTGTGTCAACGCTTCCGCAGTCGGTCTGCGTGGGTACGTAGACAACACTCTCCCCTCTCGTTGCTGTGCATCACCATGATCTTGCGTGTGCGTAGGAAAATTTTGAAATTACTACGTTCCCCAACAGTTTTATCCTACCCATTGAGGAACCCCTTGTGGCCGAAGGAGAAGGACAATGCTCCACTCAAGTGGAGCCATCACCAACCCAAGGCCCACACGCTTCCGAAGAACAAAGTGAAGGCCCTCATCTTCATGAACAAGACCAAGGGCAAGATCATGCTCAAGACGGTGGTGACACACCAAGTGATGCCCAAGGTCAAGTTCTCTCCTCCAAGCAAGTTCAAGATCAAGAACAAGCTCAAGACGTCGCTCAAAATGATCAAGTGACCGCTCCTCAACTCACCACCGAGGAGGAATTGGAGCGTCATGCCGCCAAGATTGCTTCCAAGCTCTCCACCAAGGGTCATCTCATGAAGAATGTACTTGGAAGCATTCAAAAGGGGGTAAGCACTCGTAGACAATTGGCAAACTATTGTGAACATCACGCGTTTGTCTCTTGTGTTGAACCCCAAAAGTTATATGAAGCACTCGAAGATCCGGATTGGCTTAATGCCATGCATGAAGAACTCAACAACTTCGAGTACAACAAGGTGTGGAGATTGGTGCCAAGGCCACGGGGAACCACATTGTCATTGGAACCAAGTGGATATTTAAGAACAAGCAAGATGCTCATGGGACCATCATTCGCAACAAGGCAAGATTGGTGGCACAAGGCTACTCCCAAGTCGAGGGTATCGACTACGATGAAACCTTTGCTCCCGTTGCTCGCCTTGAATCCATTCATTTGTTGATTGATTATGCTTCTCATCACAACTTTAAGTTGCAACAAATGGATGTGAAGAGTGCTTTTATTAATGGTCCAATTAATGAGTTGGTCTATGTCAAGCAACCCCTCGGGTTCGAGGATCCCTACTTTCCCGATCATGTGTATCAACTCGATAAGGCACTCTATGGGCTTAAACAAGCCCCACGTGCGTGGTATGACCACCTTACTGAGTCGTTACAAGATCGTGGGTTTGAAGTTGGGTTAATCAACCCCACTCTTTTTACTAAGAAGGTCAAAGGGGAGTTGTTTGTATGCCAACTATATGTTGATGACATTATCTTTGGTTCCCCTAACAAAGCTTTCAATGAGGAATTCGCCGCTCTCATGACCTCAAAGTTCAAGATGTCTTCCATGGGAGAGTTGAAGTTCTTTCTAGGGTTCGAAGTGAAGCAAAGAAGAGAAGGAACCTTCATTAACCAACCAAATACACTCAAGACATGCTCAAGAGATTCGATCTAAGTGATGTCAAGCCGGCTTTCACTCCAATGCCCACCAAGTGCCAACTTGACATCGATCCCAATGGTAAAGCGGTGGATCAAAAGGTATATCGCTCCATGATTGGATCCTTGCTTTACCTTTGTGCATCTAGACCGGATATCATGTTGAGTGTGGGAATTTGTGCACGGTTTCAAGCCGCACCTAAGGAAAGTCACTTTGTGGCGGTCAAGCGAATCTTTCAATATTTGTCTCATACCCCAAACTTTGGCTTATGGTACCCAAGAGGAGCAAACTTCAAGCTTGTAGGGTATTCGGACTCCGATTGGGCAGGAGACAAAGTAGATAGGAAGTCCACTTCTGGAGGGTGCCAATTCCTTGGTTGCTCTTTGGTAAGTTGATCTTCCAAAAAGCAAAGTTGTGTGTCTCTCTCGTCCACCGAAGCGGAGTATGTAGCGGTCGGTAGTTGTTGTGCACAACTCTTATGGATGAGGCAAACTTTAAAGGATTACGGTGTCATTTGTGACAAAGTGCCTCTTTGGTGTGACAATGAAAGTGCCATCAAGATTTCTCTCAACCGGGTGCAACACTTCAAGACGAAGCATATTGAGATTCGGTATCACTTCATCCGGGGTCACATTAGGCGAGGGGAGATCGAGCTCAACTACATCAACACTCATGATAACCTTGCAGATATTTTCACGAAGCCATTGGATGAAGCAAGATTTCGCGAGTTAAGGCATGAGCTAAATATCATTGATTCGAGCAATGTTGCTTGAACCCTTGCACACCCCACCATACCCAACTTGTTGTCTTGTTTAGATGTAGGCATGGACATAGGGGGAGTGTTGTTCTCTGAATGAACTCTCCCTCCCCCCATTATGCATAAATTGATCAACTCTTCCACATTAGACATTTTTTATGGTACTTGTGCTTCAAAGACGAGTTTTGGTCATGGGCCCAAGGATAGTTCTTCGCGGTGCCATACCAATTGACTCAAACATAGGTGGCTCCGGCCACCGCCCTCTCTTTGGAGAGGTTGTGTCTCGAGGTTGTTTCTTGTTGTCTCTTGCCTTTCTTTCTTTCTTTGTGTTGAGCATGTTCTTGTGGTGTCTTGTTGGCTTGAAGATTCGGTGCGAAGACCTCTTTTTCTTGTTTGAAACGTGCAACTTCTTGAGCCCGCGGTACTACCGCGGCCAGCCACGGTACTACCGCGTATGGAGTGCACGGTACTACCGCACCGAGCGCGGCAGTAATTTTTTACTGTCGCCTAGGAGAGCGCTACTACCGCTTAGGTGCGGTACTTCCACCGAGTGGTACTACCGCAATGAAGCACGGTACTACCGCGCTGACGAGTGCGTGGGGGGTTATGACTCGGGCAGGGGAGTTCCAACTCCCCATACCCATTCACCTGTCTCTCTCCCCACCATCTCTCTCTCTCTCTCTCTCTCTCTCTCTCTCGCTCGCTCGCTCAAGAACGACGTCGGAGGTCCTCGCTGGATCTCCTTCTCCGGCCACTCTCCTCGGATTCCGACCGATGGGATCGTTCCCCACCACTTCCTCTTGCCATGGAACAAGGTTTCTCCCCAAATCCCTCTCTTCCTTGGCTGTTCTTTCGCTTCTAGGTTTTTGGGAGATGCATGTTGTTCTTGAGATTTTAGGCCAAATCTTTTCAAGAGGAGGATGTAGGAGAGTCATGTTGCGTAGAAATTATACTTGATATATTGTCCCGTGGTAGATTTGATCAACCATAGTACCGCCGTGGTTTCGCGGTTCTTCTCAGATTCAAAAGTGGTTCGGATCTGACGCGGTGCGGTACTACCGCGCCTCTTGTGCGGTACTACCGCTAGTCCGGTACTACCGCTCGTCCGGTGCGGTACTACCGCACGTGCTATGGCACTAAGCTCTTACTACCGCTACAAGCCACGGTACTACCATGACCTCACACGGTACTACCACGACTAGGAGCGGTACTAAAATTTTAGTACCGCACGACCTGGCAGTACTACAGTTGGTGTCCAATCTCTCTCGTGGTAATTACCATGCATGCTTTATACATGTTTCTCTTGTTTTGCTAAGGTCTTTGCATTGATTCTTCTCGCTCTTTGTGTGTGCTTTCTCTTGTTTCTTAGGTGGTGGCTCTCGCCGTTCCAATCCCAGTCGTGACACTGGCTCCAAGCGATTGCGCAATCATCAAGATGAAGCACCAGAGGGCTCCAGTGCCCCCAAGCGCAATGTCAAGACCACCGCTAGCAAGAACAAGGAACCCGCTAAGGGCATGGACGAGATTCCCCTCGCTGAGTACATCGAACGCCGGAAGATCAACCCTTATGTGAATGCTCGTGCTATCCTCAGAGGCAGTGAATTGTTTTGGACCAAGCAGCAGACTCTCGTTTATCTGGATGTAATCAAGAACAAGAAAAATACCTACGTGGATGTCAAGTGGATAGACATGAATCACTTGAGGAAGGACAAGTTTCGTGAGTACTTTGGAGAAGCTCTGGATTTGGTGGAGCAGCTCGGTATTGAACATGTGATCTCTTTCCACCTTGACTATGACCCTGAGCTTATCTGTCAGTTCTTTGCCTCAGTTTACTTTCACCCCGGGGAGGAGCGGAGGATGACCTGGATGACCAATGGCCGTCAGTTGACTGCTACCTGGAAGGAGTTCATGGATCTGCTCCAAGTTCCTGATGACGGGATCACCACACCCGTTGGTGTTCGCCCCCATGCCAATCCTGAGTCTGCTAGCAAGAACAAGTTACAGTCGTTCTATGTTGAGAAGGTGCTTCCCAATGGCAAGTCGACATGGGTGCTGGACTCCTTTCTGGATATCATGCATCGCATCTTCCACAACTCTATGTTCCCTCGCATTGGCGACAAGGACAAGGTTCATGCCTATCTGGTGCATATGATGCTCCTGTGCGAGGAGGCATGTGTGTCTCAGACTCAGCCACTTGATGTCTCACACGTCATGTGGTGTGAGCTTCGGTTTGCGGTGTTCACCCGCAAGGTACCTATCTATGGACCATACCTGTTTCTGTTGATCTCCACGACTTGGGAGAAGCGGTACCCTGGTGATGAGTTCCTTGCTCCAAACTGGATTCGGCATGAGCCCATCAGTCTCCGTGTCAAGCCCAACTGGGCCAACACTACTACTCGTGCTGAGGCGTCTACTGCTAGGAGGGCTGTTGATGATGAGGAGGCTGGAGTAGAGGATGTTGCTGAGGACCGTGCTGCTAGGTCTTCCCATCCTTCCTCTGAGCCCTCGTGGGCCAAGAAGTTGAAGGACAAGATAAAGACTCTTTTCTGCATGCAAGCAAAGGGGCAGTACAGAACTCACGTGGCATCCAAGGAGAGTCGCCGCCGCGACAAGAAGATTATGAGGGTCTTTGGAGAGGACGTCTTTGGCGGTTCTGAGGAGGTCATCACGCGAGAGGCTGCATGGATGGCGAAGCAAGGCTACAAGTGGACTGATTCCGAGGAGGACATCGAGGAGACCGTCCCCGCCGCCGAGTCTGACGAGGAGCACAAGGAGAGTTGGGATGATTTCTCTGCCTGAGCCCCCCCCTTGAGTGTAGGTGTCCTCTCTGCCTTTTTGGCGTCTCGATGCCAAAGGGGGAGAGTGTGTAGGGAATTGCGTGCTTGCGAGTCGTGTGTCGTGTTTGGTGTGTTTGTTTTGTCATTTGGACCTCGTTTGCTTTGGTTTGGTTTGCGCCTTTGAGACTTATCCTTCATATGGTGTAAGACATATGCACTCTATCCTATCTTAGTGAGCTTATGATTATGCTACTTATATGCACTCTATCCTATCTTAGTGAGCTTATGATTGTGCTACTTATGTTATGCTCGTATTTGCTATCCTGTCTAGTGTTAGCCTTACTATTGCAAGATATAACTTGTCTCTAAAATATAGGGGGAGTTTTGATCCTAGTATGTGTGCCGTGCAGTCAAAAGCACCCATCTAGTTTGCACACATCTAGGGGGAGCCCGTCCATATTCTAGAGAGGAGGGGTTTGCGTTTGCTCAATATTATTTCCCTTTGTGCAAATCCCGTATTGTCATCAATCCACCAAAAAGGGGGAGATTGTAAGGGCATATTTATCCCTAAGGTGTTTTGGTGATTGATGACAATGCTTTTGCGGACTAATCGTGTGCCATGAGTTTCCTAGACGTTTCATCGCTAGGCACAAGACGGTTTGGTGCCCCTCGAAGACTATTGAAGACGGCGTTTTTCTACGTTTCTTTTTGGTGGATTTGAGTCGTAGGAAAGCCGTACTATTAAGAGGGGGTCCGCGTCGGAAAGGTTCGGGTGGAATCATCACGTACACGTTTTCTTCCTTGTCTCCTCCTTTCCCATTCGCATTGGAGCATCCTCCGTTTATCCTCTTTGCTTTGTCCTGGTTGTTGATGATGGGCTTGCGGTAGTACTGCTCCCTGGAGCGGTAGTACCGCAGGCACCTGCGGTAGTACCGTACGTCGGCGTGGTAATACCGCAGGAGCCCACGGTAGTACCGCTCCTCCGGAGCCATAGTACTGTGGCCCCCAAGCCAAGTGCCGCGTCATCGCGGTAGTAGGGGTGGGTGTAATTTTTTACATCCGCGCCTCTGCGGTAGTACCGCGCGCGGCCTGGCTCAGCTGCCACGCGGTAGTACTGCTCCTCAGCGGTAGTACTGTGTCGGATTTTTGCATCGTCTGTTTTCCAGCGGAAGTAGGCAAAGATGTATTTTTATTCATCCGCGCTCTTCCCAGGCTAGGAGTTTCTTGCCTTGCGGTAGTACAGCAAGGGGGAGCGGTAGTCCCGTGCCTGCGGCAGTACCGCCCTCAGCCCTTGTGCTACAGGTCTGCCCTAGCTCCTACTGCTGCTGCGGTAGTACCGCGGTCCCTCACGGTAGTGCCGCATGGCCTTGCGGTAGTACCGCTGGTCAGGGGCGGAAGTACCGCATGGCCTTACGGTAGTACCGCTGCTTAGGGGCGGTAGTACCGCATGTCGCGGGCTGGTTAGGTGGATAACGGTTGGATTTTGTCCACAACTATATAAGGGGTGTCTTCTTCCTCTAGTTGACTACCTCTTCCAACCCTAAGCTCCATTGTTGCTCCAAGCTCCATTTTCGCCTGATCTCACTCCCTAGCCAATCAAACTTGTTGATTTGCTCGGGAGTGGTCGAGAAGGCCCCGATCTACACTTACACCAAGAGAAAATTGATTCCCCCCACTAATCCCTTGCGGATCTTGTTACTCTTGGGTGTTTGAGCACCCTAGCCGGTTGAGGTCACCGCGGAGCCATAGTCCATTGTGGTGAAGCTTCGTGGTGTCGTTGGGAGCCTCCAATTAAGTTGTGGAGATTGCCCCAACCTTGTTTGTAAAGGTTCGGTCGCCGCCTCTAAGGGCACCAATACTGGAATCACGCCATCTCGCATTGTGTGAGGGCGTGAGGAGAATACGATGGCCCTAGTGGCATCTTGGGGAGCATTGTGCCTCCACACCACTCCAACGAGGACGTACTTCCCTTCAAAGGGAAGGAACTTTGGTAACACATCCTCGTCTCCACCGGCTCCACTCTTGGTTATCTCATGCCTTTACTTGTGCAACCTTATTTGTGATATATCTCTTGCTTGCTTGTGTACTTATCATTGTTGCATCATATAGGTTGCTCACTTAGTTGCATATCTAGACAACCTACTTTGATGCAAAGTTTAAATTGTTAAAGAAAAGCTAAAAATTGCTAGTTGCCTATCCCCCCCTCTAGTCAACTATATCGATCCTTTCACCTAGGGGAGTCGACCAAATTTTCATCCAGCCACCGCAGAGTCCAGAAACACCAGACCCAATCTAAACACCATCACGGAGGGGTTCACCACCTCCATTGGTTCCTCTCCGATGATGCGTGAGTAGTTCCTTATAGACCTTTGGGTCCGTAGTTAGTAGCTAGATGGCTTCATCTCTCTCTCTTGATTCTCAATACAATGGTCTTTTGGAGATCCATATGATGTAACTCTTTTGCGGTGTGTTTGTTGGGATCGATGAACTTTGAGTTTATGATCATATCTATGTTTTTATATCCATGAAAGTATTTGAGTTTCTTTGATCTCTTTTATGCATAATCTCTTATAGCCTCGTATTTCTTCTCCGATATTTGGGTTTTGTCTAGCCAACTCGATCTATTTATCTTGCAATGGGAAGAGGTGCCCGGTAGTGGGTTCAATCTTACGGTGCTTGATCCCAGTGATAGAAAGGGAACCGACACGTATGTATCGTTGCTACTAAGGATAAAAAGATGAGATCTATATCTACCGCCATATAGATAAACAGATCTTGTCTACATCATGTCATCGTTCTTATTGCATTACTCCGTTTGCCATGAACTTAATACACTAGATGCATGCTGGATAGCGGTCGATGTGTGGAGTAACAGTAGTAGATGCAGGCAGGAGTCAGTCTACTAATCTTGGACGTGAGGCCTATGTAATGATCACTGCCTGGTTATCGTCATAATTATTTGATGTTCTATCAATTGCCCAACAGGAATTTGTTCACCCACCGTTTGTTATTTTCCTCGAGAGAAGCCACTAGTGAAACCTACGGCCCCCGGGTCTTATTTCTCATATATTTGCCTTTGCGATCTACTTTTTCCTTACTTTTATTTTCAGATCTATTAAACCAAAAATCCAAAAATACCTTGCTGCAATTTATTTTATTTGGCGTTCGATCTACCAATATTTACAACTTTCTCCCGTCACACGCCAATTTCTGGCGCCGTTACCCGAAAGGGATTGACAACCCCTTTAACTCGTCGGGTTGCGAGGTGTTGTTATTTGTGTGCAGGGGATGTTTACGTTGTGTTGCTTGGATCTCCTACTAGTTCGATACCTTAGTTTCATAACTGAGGGAAATACTCTGCCGTCGTTGTGCTACATCATCCCTCCCTCTCCAGGGAAATACCGATGTAGTTCTAGTTGCCATCATACAGCATCTTGAATGCAGCTTGCTTTGGCTTCCATGCCTTGCCGTATTTCACCTTGTAATGAAAGATGGCATTCACAAGGTCCATGACGGCCTGAATGCTCATGGTTGGATGTGAGGATATTGAGTTGGAAAGCCTATAAGCGATGAACTCAGACGTGGGTTGTGTGTGATTTTGGTACACAACCTTGCCATCCACCTTCTTGCCTCGGCACATGTGACTTGTTACACAACTCACTATTTATGCGAAGTGGGCCCTCCTTTTCATGGTCTTGCACGCAGAATCCATGGACATCAGTCCTCCTCACATGCAACCGTGTAACGCACATTGACGTCCGAGTGAACCACCTTGTGTGGACGATAATGTGTAACCGAGTAGTCATTGAGCCACATCTTCCATTCCAAGAAGGTTCCAAACTTAGACCCAGGAGAAATCCCGTTCGTGCCGTGTTCCTAATCCTGGCGAGAAGTTGGCCTATCTCCAAGAAATATACCTTTGCCACCGTCCATCACGGCTTCATCCGCGACACTAACATCCTTGAACAATGGTGCCTGATGATCCCGCCTGAATACCTTCTCGAAAGCTTCGGCCTCCTTCACCATGAACCCCTCCTCATCAACTTCTTCATCGGGACCTTCGTCATCCGGCTCCGATGCACAGCCACGGGAATAAGGGATGGACTGGTCCATTGTCTCTTAAACATAATATTTGTCATAGACCACCCACATCATTGTCATGGAGATCATCTTCATTGTCATCGTTCTCATATTCATCATTCTCCTCTTGCGAAGCTTCATTTTGCTTGTTTGAAATCGGGCTCAATGTTGGCCTCACTTGTTGAGTCAAAGGAGGTTCACTCATTTCATCTTGGTTCATGGGTGGTGGACTACTAGCAACCAATGGGGAGGCGTTCCAGTTCAAGTCCAAATGCAAACTAGACTCAACCTTCTTCGTAGCAAATAACTCAAGAGCCTTGTCTAGTGATTCGCCCACCGTCTCCTTGTATGCAACCCAACATTGCTCGGAGTTCACACGCATGGTCTTCCAACGGATGTGCATTCCGGAACCCAGATTATGCCTTCCCTCCAACTCAACGATATCACTTGGGTCCATCCAATTCAAATCTTTCCTCACTTGTTCCAAGACCTCGACATAGTTAGGACTACTATCAAACACCATGTCAAGCTCATCCTGATCCGGTTCAATATTGCCTTTCAAAAAGGCGTCTTTGTCCACTTGATGAACAAGAACACATGTTCTTTCCATCCCTAGAATAATTAAAACAACACAACGTAACATATATTCCATAAGCACTCATTCGAAGATTAACACAAAATACAAAGCCCTAACATATATATATATCAAACAATAACCCTAACCCCCACTTAATAATAACCATAGGCATAACCCTAACATATTAACAACCCTAACCCTAACCCCAACATAACAACACCCATAACCCCTAACCCTAACATACTAAGAAGGCTAACCCTAACAAATTGGTAAACAAACATCTCATATTTCCATACAAATTTCAAAATCCATGAAAAACTAGGGTTTGCCCAAACCAGCAAGAAATGAGCAGATGTGAGCATTTTTTGGATGACAACGAGGAGATCAGAGGAGATTACCTAGAGAGAGGGAATGGGTTCGAAATCCACGGAGAAAATCTTCAGATCTTCAAGATATGAAAAAGGATTTGATAGGGAGAGATGTGCTAGGGGGTTGGGGTGGGGGGGTTGTCTGGGGGTGGGGGTGGGGAGGGGGGCCAGCCCGGGTCTTGTTAACAGAATGTGCAAAGCCTAACTGCTAGGCGCTGCACATTACATACTTGACACCTAGCTGTTAGGCGCTGCACATTACATACTTGACACCTAGCTGTTAGGCGCTGCACGGCTGGGTATGGGGCCAGCCCTGACCAGGTGTGCCATGCTGGTCAGATGTGCAACGCCGGAGGACCAGACGCTGCACAGTGCAGTATGGCGCCTGACTGTCGGGCGCTGCAGAAAATGATCTGAATTTTTTTCAAACACGGTTCACTTTGTGAAATAGTTCCGATCACAGATCAGTAATGTGATTTTTGCCGCACCACGCAGCGCAAGATGGGTGTGGGTGGGGAGACATGGGCGTACTTGGGGTCAATGGGGCAAGCAAATACGCCACGGCGCTTGCAGTTATTGCGGTGCCTGATCGGTAGGTCACTCGCTGCAGGGCGAGAATTGGAGCGGGGCGCCATTAAGGAAGCTAGCTAGCTTCTAGCTAGGGCACGCCATGCACACACAGAGAGAGAACACGGCAGCAATGGCGGGTTTGATCAGGGTTTGGGTTTGGGTTTTGGGTTTGGAGGAGGGAGAGGCGCCGGTAGCAATGGCAGTGCCAATGCCATCATCATCCATGGTGCTGCAGTCTTCCCGTGGGAACGAGAGCGCGGTGGCGAAACATGGCCCCTGTCGGTGGTGGCAGGGCAGGGCAGGGCATGGGCATGGGCTTCTTCCTCCCCTCCAAACCTCTCTCCCCCTCTCTCCAAAACCCACTCCGTGGAGTGCACAGTGCTGGCGTAGTACCACCACGACCACGAGAGTGGACTGGTTCAAGCAAGCCGCACCCCCAGCAGCGGCCACTTTCTCTCTGCCGTCACCTCGCCTTTGCCCTGGCCCTGCTCGCCCCCCCTCCGTTTCTTTCTTTTGAGAAGCTCGGATAGATAAGACGGCCTAGTGAGAGAGATAGATGCAGATAGATAGATAGATAGATAGGATAGCTAGCTCTCTCCCAAGGAGACATTCCCCGCTTTATGGATGCCATGTGGTTACTGCCACCGTACGTCCTTAATAACCATCGCTAACCAGCCATGCCATACCACCCTCTAGTGTTCCGGTGTATCCCTCCCGCCCGCCTCCGTTAAGCTCGCCTATTTCCCCCTTGAGGCCAACACCCGCCTCCCTCCCAGCTCCACCACAAACCTAGCCACGACTATAAGGTTCCCACTTAGAAGTTAGAACAAGTCGCAACACAGCACGCCCCAACAACCCCACCGCCCAAGAACACGCCACAGGAAAGAGAAGAATCTCCGGCCCGTCCTGTCCTAATCGCACCGGCGAGAACGCGGGCGGGCTAGCTAGCTAGCTCCGGCGAGGCCGGAGACGGGAGACGCCCATGGAGTACAAGAGGTCATCGCATGTGGAGGAGGACGAGGAGCTGGAGGAGGAGGAGGAAGAGGAGGAGGACGATGAGGAGGAGGAGGAGGACGACGACGAGGAGGGGGCGATGCGGGACCGTCGGCACCAGCACCAGCACCAGCACCCGCACCATCATCGTCACCACTACACCACGGCGCCGGCCGCGGCCGCGCCCCCGCAGCACCTGCACATGCAGGGCCAGGCTCCCCAGGTTCTTGCCTCGCCTGCCGCGGCTGCCTCCTCGCCCTCCTCCTTGATGGAGGCCGCGGCTTTCTCCAGGCCCCTCCTGCCTCCCAACTCCTCCCTCGTCTCCTCGCCGCCGCCTCCGCCGCCGCCGCAGGCGCCGCCCGGCTTCCTCCTGCGCCAGCACCAGCATCCCCACCGGAGAAGGGTGGACCGGGAGAGGGAGCGGGAGAGGACGGTGGAGGCGCCTGGGGAGGCCCACCGCCAGCAGCAGCCGCAGCCGCAGCTGCAGCACCAGCAGCGCCATCAGGAGCCGGCGAGGAATGGCGTGCTTGGCGGTGGCACCATGCCTCCCCCGCCGCCTACGCTTGCCATCGTGACCGGCGGCGCCACGAGGGCGCCGGGCGAGCACGGTGGCGCCTCGGGGCCGGAGCCGCTGCCGTGGAGGTACAGGGAGTGCCTGCGGAACCACGCCGCGCGGATGGGCGCGCACGTGCTCGACGGCTGCGGCGAGTTCATGCCGTCCCCGGGCGACGGGCCCGCCGCGCTGGCCTGCGCCGCGTGCGGCTGCCACCGCAGCTTCCACCGCCGCGAGCCGGTGGTGCTGGTCCCCTCGCCCTCTCCGTCCCCCGCCTCCGCCGTGGTGTCCCCCTCCGCGACCCCAGCCGGCGCCAACTCCCGGCTCATGCCGCTCCTCCTCGCCCCGCCGCACATGCAGCAGAAGCGCCCGCACGTCCCGGCGTCCCCGATGTCGGCGCCCGCCGCGCTGGCCGAGTCGTCGAGCGAGGAGCTGCGCGCCCCGCCGCCGCCCCCTCCAACGCACGCGCAGGCGCAGGCGGCCGCGGGCGGGTCGGCCTCCGCGCCCCCGGCGCCGAGCAAGAAGCGGTTCCGGACCAAGTTCACGCCGGAGCAGAAGGAGCGCATGCTGGAGTTCGCGCACCGCGTGGGCTGGCGCGTGCAGAAGCCCGACGGCGGCGTGGTGGACGCCTTCTGCGCGCAGGTCGGCGTGCCCCGCCGCGTCCTCAAGGTGTGGATGCACAACAACAAGCACCTCGCCAAGACCTCGGCCACGTCCCCGCCGCCGCTGCCGCCGCTCCACCACGACCCCAGTCCTCCTCCCCACCACCACCACCACCAGCACCAGCACCACCCAGCGCCGCCGCCCCACCATCAGCAGCAGCAGCACGGCGCATGAGCGAGCGAGCGGGCAGCAGCAGCAGCACAACGCTAGAGGATGCATTAGCCATTAGCAGCATTTTAATCATTTGTCCCGTGTAATTCCCGTAACCTCATCGTCGTCAGGTGTTAACTCGTGCGTCGGCAGTCACTTAGGAGGGAGTAGACCAGACCAGTAATGTGAGATGAGGCAGCCTTGAACCCTGAGGCGGCATGCATGCATTAACTCCTTCCTTCTTCCTCTCGCTCATTGCTCTCGTCTCATGGATAAATAACAATGGCTAGGTTAGCACGGTGAGAGCCAACTGCTTCTTGCTTAGATCCTACTTCCACATTGAAGATTTTAGGGCCTCTCTCTCTCTCTCTCTCTGCCAGTGCTGTAGCGCATGCGTGCCCGTGCTCGCTTGTAGGAGTATGTACGTACACAGCTGCAGGCTTGCAGTGGCAGCGGCATTTCTTGATGCAATTGCAGCGGCAGTGCCATTGCCAAATGCCAATGCACCCGCCCGTCTTGGCTTGGGAAGGCACTCGTTGCTTTTTGACTTTGCTTTTGGGGCTTGTTGGATTCCCTTTGGCAGAGGGGCATTGTGTTGTGGTGTGTGCTGCTGCATGCATCGGGGTGAGGGAGGGGCCCTGCCCTAAGTACATTGCTTGGAATGTACTTAGGCGTGGGGGTTTGTCATTTGGTGTGCAAAGTACAATTAAGGAGGGGGTCATTACAGGAGGGCTCCTAAGCCCCTGCTGCCCCAGCTTTCTGCCCTTGATTGGGTGGGCCCGCCGCTAACCCCCTTTCCTAAGTTGTCTCGGCAGCCTTTCCGGGGGGCAATTTTGTTTGAGCTGCTGCTGGCTGCTGCTTCCATGGATGGCCTCCTGCCAAAGCTCTCGTGTTTTTTCTTTCTTTCTTCTCGTCTCCCTCTCCTCTCCTCTCCTCTCCCCTCCCTGATTTCCGGTGGTGGTGCTGTCAAGTTGTTGGACTTTGGCCAGAAGGCAGCAGGCGCATGTGAGAGCGGACTGTGCGTGTCAGAGGCTGATCAAAGGGGGGGCGAGACCGGGCCGGCCTGCGTTTTGAGTGAGTGAGAGTGTGTGCGTGTTGGGTGGATGGCAGCGCAAAGTGAATGATGATATGTACATTGTCGGCAAAATTGAAGGCTTGCATCACAAGCCCATCCAGCCCTGCGATTTGGTGCGGTTCCGGCAATGACATTTCATCCCGTGGTTTGTTTTTTGTTCTGTGGGTGCGGTCGCCAGCGTGATGATGATGCATATGCTGGGCTGTACCTCTGCCTCCCCTCCCATAGTCCTGATGAAAGGGGAGTTTCTTGCGTTTTGCAAGCGTCTTTTGGACATTTCAGAAGAAGAAGAAGAAAAAGCGTATTTTGGAAGGGAAAACGATTGGTCGAGGGCTGAATTCCCGCATGAATGCTGGGTGATGCGGCTCTGGAACCTACAGAAAATTGATATGGTGGCAAGGCATGGTGTCGTAGGGGGAGGTTAAGCAGGTCGTGCCTTGCGCCACGACAGTGACCGGTGGAACTTCAATACCACCACCAGATCTACAGGCGCGCTGTACTTGGCTATAGTTCGGCCTTGATGGTTGGGTTACAGATGAGATTTACGGAAGACTGGTTCTTGTGCGCTGTTGCTGGAGGGGAAGGAGAACAATGGGGGTATGTACCTGGAGGTGGGAAGATGAGACCGGAAACGGAAACTACATCATTTATTATGTGGAAGATGATTGATGGCTGATGCTGGGGGACCATGCTCCGGTGGCACTCTTGTGTCTTCTGTACCCCTCCCCGTAGCTTTCATTTCCTTGTCAGTTCCATACAGCCGTTTCAAACGCAATTACATGTTGATCGCACACAGGTTTACCCACCGTAGATCTTGGGCAGGAGAAGTCTGGGTACTGAGTTGCCGTGGACGGCGTCGAGTTTCTGATTAAAGAGACTAATGAATTGGAGACACCTTCAAAACAAGATAAACACCAGAGAAGAGAAACGGCATCTCAGTTCAACTGCGCAATTTTGACAATTAGCACCGAAATATTGTGTGTGTAAAACAAGCGTACATATTATTACCAAGGCCGCCTCAACAGGTAAGAAACCTAGACGAGGTTAGAAGGCCTGAAGGACATTTCCTACCTAAGTTCGCCACAGGCAAGCACACATCGAACAAAATTGACAGAACCAACCCGTGACACGCAAGATTTTCGGTCTCTACTGTAATTCGAAACCATAGCTGCTATCAGAAGTAGGTGGGAGGAGATGATATCTCAGTGCCATGCCTCAATCAATCAGGAATAATGCCACCCCAAGATAAATCTACAACACCGCTCAAGCTGCAGCCTCCGAAGCAAGCTTCATGCGCTGCTGGTGCTCGGCGATCTTGTACTCAACCACCTCGCGGAACAGCTGCGGATTCAATATGCAGTCAGGACTCCCGTAGACAGCAGCCTGCACACTGGCCATCAGCTTCGCAATCTCTCTGCCGGAGAAGCCATCAATCTTGCGCGCAGCGTCCCTCAGGAGATCATCACTTATGTCCCGTACGTGTATCTTCTTCGGCTGCTTCTTCAGCAGTGTGCTCCAAGGAGAACGCTTGTCATCTTCCTTGGGCATGTAGTTGTTCAAGTATAACTTGAGCAGCTGAAACCGCTCCTCTTCCCCAGGTAGGGGAAACTCGATAACTTCATCAATTCGGTCAGTAATAGCAGCATCAAGATCACCCGGTCGGTTGGTTGCAAGGACAAGAACGATGTCCCTTGATTGGTCACCAGTTCGAAATAATAGTGCATTGAGAGCACTCCGCTGAGCTTCACTCATATGGGTACTGTTACGCCTAGTGAATTAGAAAGAAAAACAAACAAATAGATTAACAAAATTCATGTGTATCTCAATAAAACCTGATAAACAGAGTTTGAAATCACTTTTGGGCAACATAATTATACACCTCAATAAAAGGTTTAGATTTGATGAATTTACTAATTGTTATTCGTATTATAGATAATTACAAGTAGCCAGAAAGTGATTGAGTTGTAAACTTACTCGCACAAGAATGCATCAGCCTCATCAATGAAAAGAAGCATGCCTTTTTGGGACTTCTTAGCCCAGTCGAAGATTTCATGGATCTTGGTAACAGCCTCTGATCCTAATGGTGCAACATCTCCTCCTGTCATCATTGCATAATCAAGGCCCTGTGAAGGGTACAACGGTGTGAGCACAAATATCTTCAATGTGAAATGGAATTCCTACAAATCTCCCTACAAAACAGAAGTATCTTACTAGTAAAGTTTTAACAGCTCCTAGTGTTAGAAAAGGGAACTCCATCGATTTCACTCTCTTTTGAACTTAAACATTCAATACGAAAATGAAAGCATGAGCAGTATGGTTGCTGCATACTCTCTCCGTCCAGGTTTACAAGGCTCATTTGTTTTTTCTTCAGTCAAACTTGTTCAAATTTACCAAAAAAAGTATTGACAGCCACAAGTTCATATAAATACATATGGAAATATACTATCTAGTGATACTGATTTGGTACTGCAGATGTTGATGTTTTTCTTGTTCAAATATGCAAATGAGCCTTGTAAGCCCAGACACAGATTCAATCTGAAAACATGTCTTCAGAATAAATAAATAAAACTGACATATTGCTGAAGTTGATTGGCCAAGATTTCTTTGGTAAAATTCACATTTTAGTTAAATTTAAAGTTACAATCAAGTCACACCCAGTCAGGTTTTGAATATACACAACAGTCCCACCAAAAAAGAGCATTGGCAACAAACAACTCCCTATTGATAGTGTGAGAAATTAAATGTATCAACTTACAGATTTGCGAGCCATTTCCCTGGCTACTAAAGTCTTGCCAGTTCCAGGATGTCCATAGAACAACATATTGCGGAATGGCGCATCATGAGATTTCGTATTTGCAGTTGCTCGTGCAAGATGTTCAATCCTCCGTTTGAGTGAAGGGTGAAGAATAACATTCTCAAAGCCCGCACCTCCCGACAGAGATGCAGAGCTAGGTTTAAGAGCCTTAAGACCTGGCAATGGAAACTTTCGCATTGATGATTCACGAATCAGTGAAGGCTGACCCAAAATTCTATTGACGTAACCCCATGTAACCCTGGCTCCTTCCCTGAATGAAAATCAAATAGAACCATCACATGTCCATATCATTGTTTGTGACAACGAAAATGATATGATCGCCAGACAAACCTAGTAGTGTAAACTCCAGCAGCTAGTGCAGTGACTCCTCCAATACCCATTACTAGCTTACTCCTATCAGTCAATAATGTTCTTAACCCACCTGCACTTCCACATGAGAAACTGGTATCAAAATTAGAGCAAAACTGAAACTAATCATGATTTCTTTATTTAAAAAATAGAAATCCCAATCCATATCTGAAATCTAAAGCACACATAAGAAAGATCTCCGCTGAAAACAGACCATCCAGCTGTTTTGATGTGAAATTAGGAAGGAAGACATGGTATAATGTAGAAACAGGACGCTAAGTGATGTGTAATCTTATTCATTTAACTTGAAGAAAATTTCAATATAAGGACACTGATCAAATAATTGAAAATTGCAAGATTGACCAAAGTAGTTATGTGACTTTAAATAAGTATAAACGACAATAGTTAAGCAGAGTATATAAACCTTCTATATGTTGAAAGGTGGTATTTATTGCAGCAAGCCACTTTTCTTTTTCGCCATTCATGAGTTCCACAAGCATTCTTCTTTCATAATCTTCTGTCAGTTTTGCTTCATGAGCTTTAGCTTTAGCATTAGAAATAGCATTCTCTTTGTTTGTCTCGCGATCATTTTTAGCCCTTTCTTTCAGGGTCTGTAGCTCTTGCTCTAAAATCTTCTGTTCTGTGGCACGCCTAGCTTGTTCTCTTTTTAAGGCACCAATCTCTTGCATCCTTACAAGTTCAGCGTCCCGTCGTCTTTCAGCTTCACGCTCTTCCTGTCAAAATAGGTGCTTGATTAAATCATGTGTTGATTGTTCTCCTTATAAACCCAATGCGCCACAGGAAATAGCACCAACTTAACATAGATATAAACATTAACAAAGGTAGTTAAGAGGGTGGAAGATTCAATACCTGCTTTCTTTTCTTAGCTAACTCATCCTCGTAGCGTAACCTTTGTGCCTCAATTTGTGATTGCTGTTTCAAATTTTCTCTATATTCTTCACCCATTTTCCGCTTCGCCTCCTGTCAGATAAGGGTCAACACAAAAATATGAGTGTACTGGCAGCAGCCATGTACGACGGCTCAATGCATCATCATAGTTAGACGCACAGATGAAATTTTATCCGACATAACACATTTGTTCCAGTTTTAATTGCCATGAAGTTCCAAATCCGTGAGTCTTTGCTACTCACGAAGATCGAGGATGTGATTTGGTATGAATTATGACGTATACCACTTGAATGGTCAGATCCTAGATTTTTTATTCCAGACTAGAATGTTAACAGCTCTGCTTTCTTAAGCAGGTCTTGTTGTTGTTTTTTTGCGTGCAGGTCTTGTTGTTGTTGCAGGAAGCTTTGTAAGCAAATTAATGGTTAACGAATGGGATGCTCTTCATTTCAGAGAAGTCGCCAACTCAAACAATACAGAAAGAGAATGCTCAAAAGGCGGATTAGGTAAAATAAATTCGAGCAGTCTAGCATTGGAATTGAGTGACATGGAGCAATTTTCGCATGTAAAGGGGAAAAGCCGCGAATAACTCACGATTTCCTTGACTTTCCAGTAGATATCGTGGCGGACCTTCTCCGCAGCCATCTCCGCGAGGCGCGTCTCCTCCTGGCTCTGCATCAGCCCGAATAGCTGGGGCCAAGTCCAACAGCAGCAGGGGGCGTCAGAACGGGCAATAATCCGGGTAATAAGGGCAAGAGCGCGAGAAGCTTACCAGCTTGGCGTAGCGGGAGCCATTGATCTGCCGCAGCGCGCGGGCCCCGCGCTCCAGCTCCTCGGGGTCGAACCCGCTGGAGCCGGACGAGGCGGCGGCGGGGGCGGGGGCATCTGGAGGTGGAGGGGGAGGGGCGGCGGGCTGGCGGCGGAAGGAGAAGACGCTATCCGCGTACGCGACCTCGCCGAGCGAAGCCAATACCGCGGCCCCGGCGGCTACGGAGGCCGCCGCTTTCGCCGGCCGGAGTAGGCGGCGCATGGTGGGCAGGGGGCGCGAGGGTTTTCTCGGGGTTTTTGGCTAAGCGGCGACTGGAGAGAAATAGGGGAGGAGGACGGGGGAGAGCTCCCGTCGATGGGGGAGGAGTTTTCCGGTAACCTTCTTTCTTGCTTTCCAAGCGAGAGTGCTGGACGGGCCTGTATTGGGCCTTGCCAGGTAACATTCGGTTATATTCGCTTCCATTGTGACGGCCCATATATCATCTGGAGGAAAAAGATTCAAGCAAAAAGTAAAAAGAAAAACACATTTTTTTTTCTTCGAGGGGAAAAGCTATTACCGTGCTTATACACTACGGGAGATTGGGATGAGGATATAATCACATATGATTTTTTTTTTCTCGGTGGCTGTTGAAAGGATTTTGAGAATACCCTTGAGTGCAACCATGGCTGATGATTTTGTTGCTGGCATAGCACAAAGTCTTATAATTTTTCGATTAGATCAATATACTACATCGAATGGAGCCATCAGTTTGTTGGGCGCCTCAAAGATTCAGATGATGGTCCTTCCACTAGTAATCATGTCTCGAAAATCCTTTGGAAACTCAATGTTCCAAGTAAATTGAAAATATTTGGTTTGAAGGCTTTGCATGGGATCATACCATGCTTTTCGGTGCTAGCAAATCGACATATTCCTGTTTCTGGACAATGTGCTACTTGCCAGAGCTAATGTACACATGCACAAGAGCTAGAGAAGTTTGGAGAGCTCTGGGGCTGAAGGAGGTGATTGATCAAGCACTTGAAACTAATAGATCTGGCAACATCGTTTTTGAAAACTTACTTAGGGACCAACGTCGACGGTTACCAACTATTCAGCATCTTGGTCTACAGGAGCCTATCATTGTGGGTGCATGGTATATTTGGTGACAAAGGAGAGAAGTTGTTATGGGAATTGGGATCGCTAGCCCGCCAAGAACTGCATTGCCGAGAAATGCAATCACGGCTAACTCAGCTAGGGCGGTTGATGATGAGAAAACCAATGTTGCTAAATGAACCAAACCAGAGCTAATGTGTATAAAATGAATGTTGACACATGTTATATGGGTGATGGAAGGGGAGGTACAGCCGTTGTACTTCGTAACCATTAGGGGAGGCGATGTCAGGTGTCTCTCTCTCATTTGATCATGTGCATAATGCTCCTTCGGCGGGGGGTTAGCTCTAAAAAGCGGAATGAACTTGCGGACGAACTGGGATACCCACTAGTTGTTTTTGAATCTGATTGCCTAGAGCTTATTAATGCTTGCAATGGGTTAGCTAAAATACTCAGTCCATATACAATTATCCTTGTTGACTGCTTCCATATAGCGTAGAGGATTGGATCAATCTCTTTTGTTCACTACCCAATGAGGCAAACATGGTGGCACACTCTTTAGCAAGAAAGTCCTTTGATTACCAAGTTGTTATTTCTTGGAGTGATGAACCTCTCCTGGTTTTCTCTTAGCCAAACTAGTTAAAGATGTAACTGTTATTTGAGTTCAATAAAGTGTTCCACAAGTTAAAAAACACTAAGGGCCTAACCCTAAAAAAGACACCAAGAGCATGCAAGTAAAAGAAAAACACCAAGGGCCTGTTTGATTGTCTGTAGTTATTTTGGCCTTCTTGCATTTGTGGTCCCATAGGGCCATGTTGAGGTAATACATGCTATAAACCATGTTTTGCATTTTGTTTGAATGCATGTATTGTATTATGAAGTCGTTCGATACATGATGTTTGGTTGATTGCCCTTGAGGGTTATGGATGTGAAGATGCAAAAACATGGCGTTTGGTTGCTCTCGACCTAATTTTTGTGCTCATCCTTCTTGTTAGTGGTGATCTTATCACACACTAGATGACCCGTTGCGTCCTTGGCACAAAGACCAATTGCAATCAAGAAGCTAATCAACCTATGAACAACCTGTTTTATGAATTACTTACAAAGAGGATACAAACGAATTGCAACCGAGGAGGTTAGTCAACAATTCGAAGGATGTTTTCCCCGTGTTATATGCAAACGACTATTTTCATACCGCGTCTGTCTTTGCCTTGTATTGGACTCTTATAAGTTTTTTTGGTTACACCGTTGGTGCAAAAAACAAATGACATCGTTGTGCAATACATATGAACTACACATGCAACATGCATTTTTACACGGGAGAAATATAAACAAAAGTAGTTTCATAAAAGCTAACATATCCCACCACATTCGCAAAATAGCCGGCAACAGGAGCCTGGGACTTAGACCACTCCTCACCCACGTCCATTCCTTTTATTTATTTTTGATTGAAGGGGCCACACGGCGCCTGATAACCCACAATTATAGGGGATCAATTGTAGCATTTTTGATAAATAAGAATCTCGAACCCAACGAGGAGCTAAAGGTAGAATATATGTTCTCTTCAAGTTCTATCGACCAGTGATACAACTCTATGCACACTTAATGTTCGCTTTACCTAGAACAAGTATGGAACTAGAAGTACTTTGTAGGTGTAATGCTAGAGCTACTTTGCAAGAATAAAACTGGGAGTACTTTGCGAGATAATAAAAGTTAGTTATTTAGTATAGAGCTTTATGTAACACAAGAGAAGGATTTTGTCCATAGGCAATCGATAACTAGACCGGTAATCATTATTGCAATTTTATATGAGGGAGGGGCATGAGCTAACATACTTTCCGTACTTGGATCATATGCACCTATGATTGGAACTCTAGCAAGCATCCACAACTACTAAAGATCAGTAAGGTAAAACCCAATCATAGCATTAAGTAGCAAGTCCTCTTTACCCCCATACGCAACAACCCCCTTACTCAGATATAAGCTTATGTCACTCTCACCACCCACTACAAGCGAATTATGAACGTATTGCAACACCCTACATCGGTAATCCCACATGCTTGCGTGACACGGAGGGCCCCATAGGACAACACCAAAATAAAACATACAACTCAAACCAATCACGATCATCAATCAACCCATAGGACAAAACAAATCTACTCAAACATCATAGGATGGCCATACATCATTGGATAATAGTATATAGCATTAAGCACCACGTTTAAGTAGAGATTACAGCGGGGAGAAGAGGTGTTAGACCACTGCATAGAGGAGGAGAGAGTTGGTGATGACTGATAACCCACAAGTATAGGGGATCACACCAGTTTTTGAGGGTAGAGTATTCAACCCAAATTTATTGATTCGACAAAAGGGAAGCCAAAGAATATTCTCAAGTATTAGCAGTTGAGTTTTCAATTCAACCACACCTGAAAAACTTAATATCTGCAGCAAAGTATTTAGTAGCAAAGTAGTATGGAAGTAACGGTAAAGATGGAAAAAGTAACAGTAGCAGTTTTGTAGTAATTGTAACAGCGGCAAAATAACTAAGCAAAGATCAATATGTGAAAAGCTCGTAGGCATTGGATCAGTGATGGATAATTATGTCGGATGCGATTCCTCATGCAACAGTTATAACATAGGGTGACACAGAACTAGCTCCAGTTCATCAATGTAATGTAGGCATGTATTCCGAATATAGTCATACGTGCTTATGGAAAAGAACTTGCATGACATCTTTTGTCCTATCCTCCCGTGGCAGCGGGGTCCTATTGGAAACTAAGGAATATTAAGGCCTCCTTTTAATAGATTACCGGACCAAAGCATTAACACTTAGTGAATACATGAACTCCTCAAACTACGGTCATCACCGGGAGTGGTCCCGATTGTTGTCACTTCGGGGTTACCGGATCATAACACATAGTAGGTGACTATTGACTTGCAAAATAGGATCAACTCACATATATTCATGAAAACATAATAGGTTCAGATCTGAAATCATGGCACTCGGGCCCTAGTGACAAGCATTAAGCATAGCAAAGTCATAGCAACATCAATCTCAGAACATAATGGATACTAGGGATCAAACCCTAACAAAACTAACTCGATTACATGATAAATCTCATCCAACCCATCACCGTCCAGCAAGCCTATGATGGAATTACTCACGCACAGCGGTGATAATCATGAAATTGGTGATGGAGGAAGGTTGATGATGACGATGGTGACGGATTCCCCTCTCCAGAGCCCCGAACGGACTCCAGATCAGCCCTCCCGAGAGAGATTAGGGCATGGCGGCGTCTCCATATCGTAAAACACGATGAATCCTTCTCCCTGAATTTTTTTTCTCCCCGAACATGAATATATAGAGTTGGAGTTGACGTCCGTGGAGCCTCAGGGGGCCCACGAGACAGGGGGCGCCCCCACCCTCATGGACAGGGTGTGGGCCCCCAGTGTTGATTCTTCCGCCAGTATTTTTTATAAATTCCAAAAATATTCTCCGTGAAGTTTCAGGTCATTCCGAGAACTTTTATTTCTGCACAAAAATAACACCATGGCAATTCTGCTGAAAACAGCGTCAGTCCGGGTTAGTTTCATTCAAATCATGCAAGTTAGAGTCCAAAACAAGGTCAAAAGTGTTTGGAAAAGTAGATACGATGGAGACGTATCAACTCCCCCAAGCTTAAACCTTTGCTTGTCCTCAAGCAATTCAGTTGACAAACTGAAAATGATAAAGAAAAACTTTTACAAACTCTGTTTGATCTTGTTGTTGTAAATATGTAAAGCCAGCATTCAAGTTTTCAGCAAAGATTATGAACTAACCATATTCACAATAACATTTAGGTCTGATGTTTACTCATACCAATGGCATAATCAACTAGCGAGCAATAATAGTAAATCTCAGATGACAACACTTTCTCAAAACAATCATAATATGATATAACAAGATAGTATCTCGCTAGCCCTTTCTGAGACCGCAAAACATAAATGCAGAGCACCCCTGAAGATCATGGACTGACTAAACATTGTAATTCATGGTAAAAGAGATCCAGTCACAATCATACTCAATGTAAATTAATAGTAATGCATGCAAATGACAGCGGTGCTCTCCAACTGGTGCTTTTTAATAAGAGGATGATGACTCAACATAAGAGTAAATAGATAGGCCCTTCGCAGAGGGAAGCAAGGATTTGTAGAGGTGCGAGAGCTTGATTTTTGAAATAGAGATAAATAATATTTTGAGTGGCATACTTTCATTGTCAACATAACAACAGAAAGATCTCGATATCTTCCATACTACACACATTATAGGCGGTTCCCAAATAGAATGGTAAAGTTTATACTCCCCCACCACCAACAAACATCAATCCATGGCTTGTCTGAAACAACGGGTGCCTCCAAGTAACAACAATCCTGGGGTAGTTTTTTTGCAATTATTTAATTTAAGCATGGGATTGGGCATCCCGGTTACCAGCCATTTTCTCGTGAATAAGGAGTGGAGTCCACTCCTCGTGAGAATAACCCACCTAGTATGGAAGATATAGACAACCCTAGTTGACACATGAGCTATTCGAGCATACAAAACAAAATTTCATTTGAAGGTTTAGAGTTTGGCACATACAAATTTACTTGGAACGGTAGTTAGATACCACATATAGGAAGGTATGGTGGGCTCATATGGAATAACTTTTGGGGTTTATGGAAGTGGATGCACAAGCAGTATTCCCGCTTAGTACAAGTGAAGGCTAGAAAGAGACTGGGAAGCGACCAACTAGAGAGCGACAACAATCATGAACATGCATTAAAATTAATCAACACTAAGTGCAAGCATGAGTAGGATATAATTCACCACGAACATAAATATCGTCGAGGCTATGTTGATTTTGTTTTAGCTACATGCGTGAACATGTGCCAAGTCAAGCCACTCAAATCATTCAAAGGAGGATACCACCCTATCATACCACATCACAACCATTTAAATAGCATGTTGGCACGCAAGGTAAACCATTATAAACTCCTAGCTAATTAAGCATGGCATGAGCAACTATAATCTCTAATTGTCATTGCAAACATGTTTCATTCATAATAGGCTGAATCAGGAACGATGAACTAATCATATTTACAAAAACAAGATAGGTCGAGTTCATAACAGCTTCTCTCATCTCAATCAGTCCATCATATATCGTCATTGTTGCCTTTCACTTGCACAACCCTACGGTGTGGATAATAATAATAGTGCACGTGCATTGGACTAAGCTGGAATCTGCAAGCATTCAATACAAGGGAGAAGACAAGGTAATATGGGCTCTTGGTTAGATCAACAATAATTCATATGAGAGCCACTCAACATTTTCATCATGGTCTTCTCCTCTCGACCCCAAAGAAAAGAAAATAAACAAAACTATTTACACGGGAAAGCTCCCAACAAGCAAAAGAAGAACGAGAAATCTTTTTGGTTTTCTTTTAATTACTACTACTACAGGCATGGGAAGTAAACTAGCTAAAAGCTACAACTAATTTTTTTTGGTTTTCCTTAAGGTTTTTCAAACACACAAGAAGAAGGATTTAAAAAGAAATTAGACTAGCATGGATAGTACAGTGAAAAAGTATGAGCACCGACAACTGGCATGAGTGCGTGAACATGAATGTAATGTCGGTGACAGATATGTACTCCCCCAAGCTTAGGCTTTTGGCCTAAGTTGCTCTATGGCCACGACTGGTCTGGTGGATATCCAAAGTTGTAACTGGGGTCGTACTGAGATGCAGCAGCTAATGCCTGACGAGCTGCAGCTTGGAGGCGAGCTGCCTCCGTCCTCCTCTCATTTCGTTTGCTTCCTCCCTGGTTATAGCATATCTCCTTTTTGCCTGAAAGTCAAAGAAAGTAGGAGCAGGGAGGGCTGAAAGGATCGATATAGTTGACTAGAGGGTGGAGAATAGGCAACTAACAATTTTTAGCTTTTCTTTACCAATTTAAACTTTGCATCAAAGTAGGTTGTCTAGATATGCAACTAGGTGAGCAACCTATATGATGCAACAACAACAAGCACACAAGCAAGCAAGGGACATAATACAAATAAGCTTGCACAAGTAAAGGCACGAGATAACCAAGAGTGGAGCCGGTGAAGACGAGGATGTGTCACCAAAGTTCCTTCCTTTTGACGGGAAGTACGTCTCCGTTGGAGCGGTGTGGAGGCATAATGCTACCCAAGAAGCCACTAGGGCCACCGTATTCTCCTCACGCCCTCACACAATGCGAGATGCCGTGATTCCATTATTGGTGCCTTGAAGGCGGCAACCGGACCTATACAAACAAGGTTGGGGCTCTCTCCACAACTTAATTGGAGGCTCCCAACGAAACCACGGAGCTTCACCATAATGGAATATGGCTACGAGGTGACCTCAACCGTCTAGGGTGCTCAAACACCCAAGAGTAAAAAGATCCGCAAGGGATTAGTGGGGAGAATCAAATTTCTCTTGGTGGAAGTGTAGATCTGGGCCTTCTCAACCAATCCCTAGAAAATCAACAAGTTTGATTGGCTAGGGAGAGAGATCGGGCGAAGACAAGCTTGTGGAGCAACAATGGAGTTTTGAGGGAGAGGAGGTTAGTCTTATTGGAGAAGAAGACCCCTTTATATAGTGGGGGGGGGACACCCAACCGTTATGCAGCCTGTAGCCCGCATCTGGGCGGTACTACCGCTGTGGCAAGCAGGCATAGGGAAACTAGGGCTAAGGGAGAGGAAGTACACGCACTAGGCCGGTACTACCGCCGATAAGCGATACTGTCGCTTCCTATAGCCGCTGGAAAACAGAGGAGGGCAGCGAGCTGAGTGGCAGTCAGAGCGGACGAAGGAGCGGTACTACCGCTAACATAAGCGACACTACGACGCCCTACTGTTGTCCTTACTACCGCTCCCCTGCGTGGTCCTTTACAGAAACCTGACACGAAAAATCGAGACCACAACAGGGGCGGTAGTACCAGCGGCACTAACAAGCGGTACTACCGCCCTGACTGCGATACTACCGCTTAGCACTCAGCACCCCTTGTTTTGCACAGCACGGATATTCCAAAGAAGCAGGAAGAAGGCGAGGGTGCAAGGAGAGTGTGTACGTGATGATTCCACCCATACTCTTACGAAACGGATCCCCTCTTGATAGTACGGTTATCCCTGCGACTCAATTCCACCGAAAAGAAACGAGGGAAAATAATCCGTCTAAAGTGAAGTCCTCGAGGGGAAACAATCACATAGTGCCCTTATATTAGATAACCTGGAAAGCTTAATGCACATGATTAGTCCGCAAAAGTATTGTCATCAATCACCAAAACAAACCAGGGAAAATTATGCCCTAACAATCTCCTCCTTTTTGGTGGATTGATGATAACACGGGATTTGCACAAAATATAGTGACTGGAAATTAAGCAAACCAACTCCCTACAAAATATAGACGGGCACTGCTACCTCTTGAGCACTGTGTTGGGTTTCCCTTGAAGAGGAAAGGGTGATGCAGCAAAGTAGCGGAAGTATTTCCCTCAGCTTTTGAGAAGCAAGGTATCAATCCAGTAGGAGGCTATGCGCGAGTCCCTTGCACCTGCACAAAACAAATAAATCCTCGCAACCAACGCGATAAGGGGTTGTTAATCCCTACACGGTCACTTACGAGAGTGAGATCTGATAGATATGATAAGATAATTTTTTGGTATTTTTATGATAAAGATGCAAAGTAAAATAAAAGCAATGAAAATAACTAAGTATTGGAACATTAATATGATGAAGATAGACCCGGGGGCCATAGTTTCACTAGTGGCTTCTCTCAAGAGCATAGGTATTTTACGGTGGGTGAACAAATTACTGTTGAGCAATTGACAAAATTGAGCATAGTTATGAGAATATCTAGGTATGATCATGTATATAGGCATCACGTCCGAGACAAGTAGACCGACTCCTCCCTGCATCTACTACTATTACTCCACACATCGACCGCTATCCAACATGCATCTAGAATATTAAGTTCATAAGAACAAAGTAACGCCTTAAGCAAGATGACATGATGTAGAGGGATAAATTCATGCAATATGATAAAAAAACCATCTTGTTATCCTCGATGGCAACAATACAATGCGTGCCTTGCTGCCCCTACTGTCATTGGGAAAGGACACCGCAAGATTGAACCCAAAGCTAAGCACTTCTCCCATTGCAAGAAAGATCAATCTAGTAGGCCAAACCAAACTGATAATTCGAAGATACTTGCAAAGATAACCAATCATACATAAAAGAATTCAGAGAAGATTCAAATATTGTTCATAGATAAACTTGATCATAAACCCACAATTCATCGGTCTCAACAAACACACCGCAAAAGAAGATTACATCGAATAGATCTCCACAAGAGAGGGGGAGAACTTTGTATTGAGATCCAAAAAGAGAGAAGAAGCCATCTAGCTAATAAATATGGACCCGTAGGTCTGAGGTAAACTACTCACACTTCATCGAAGAGGCTATGGTGTTGATGTAGAAGCCCTCCGTGATCGATGCCCCCTCCGGCAGAGGTCCGGAACAGGCCTCAAGATGGGATCTCGTGGATACAGAAAGTTACGGCGGTGGAATTAGGGTTTTGACTCCGTATCTGATCATTTGGGGGTATGTAGGTATATATAGGAGGAAGAAGTACGTCGGTGGAGCAACAGGGGGCCCACGAGGGTGGAGGGCGCGCGCGGGGGGGGGGGGGGGGGGGGGGGGGGTAGGCGCGCCACCCTACCTCGTGGCCTCCCTGTTGGTTGCTTTTAGGTGTCCTTAGATTATCTTGGGGGTGCCATGGGCATCCCCTAGCTTAGGCTCCTGCCACTCCTTGTTCCATAATCCATCAAATCTTTACCCAAAACTTGAAAACTTCACAACAAAAAACTTAAAGTAGAAAATCTCGTGAGTTCCGTTAGCGAAAGAAAACAAAAGACCACTTCAAGGTACTGTAATGAACTCATTCTTTATTTATATTGGTGTTAAACCTACTTTATTCCAAATTTTCTATGGTTTATAAACTATTTTACTAGCCATAGATTCGTCAAAATAAGCAAACAACACACGAAAAACAGAATCTGTCAAAAACAGAACAGTCTGTAGTAATCTGTAGATAGCGCAAGATATGGAACCCCAAAAATTCTAAAATAAATTTCTGGACGTGAGGAATTTATCTATTAATCATCTGCAAAAAGAATTAACTAAATAGCACTTTCTAAATAGAAACGGCAGCAGTTCTCGTGAGCGCTAAAGTTTCTGTTTTTTACAGCAGGATTAACAAGACTTTCCCCAAGTCTTCCCAACGGTTCTACTTGGCACAAACACTAATTAAACATAAAAAATGCAACAAAAACAGAGGCTAGATAAATTATTTATTACTAAACAGAAGCAAAAGCATGGAATAAAAATAAAATTGGGTTGCCTCCCAACAAGCGCTATCGTTTAACGCCCCTAGCTAGGCATAAAAATAAGGATAGATCTAGGTATTGCCATCTTTGGTAGGCAATCCATAAGTGGCTCTCATAATAGATTCATAAGGTAATTTAATTTTCTTTCTAGGAAAGTGTTCCATGCCTTTCCTTAATGTGTGGATTTGTCACGGCAGATGTCCGTAGTGTGAGGACTTAGTCGCGAGGCCAACACATCTATGTGGTAGCTTGAGAGGGGTTGGGCGAAATCGAGAGACGCAACATAAGACAAGGATATAGACAACTTTGGGCCCCGGGAAACATCATCCGATAATAGCCCTACATGCTATTTGTGGCTAGATCTCATTATGATCACGAGGAAGTCACCGGTAAACTGGCTCTTTATGTCTAGCTCTAGAGATTGTTTCTTCTTCCTTCCCCCTCTTTGGGGAACCCTGCCCCTCCTTATATATGTTGAAGGGGCGAGTTACATGACTAGTCCTAGTAGGATTAGGATTGCTCTATTACAAGTGGAGTCCTAGTCTAACTTCCTTGGTAGGAGAATATTCCTTATGCCTCTCCTCGTAAACCGGCCCACCATAACATGAGCCGGCCTTCTGGGCCTTGGGCCTAGTCTTCTATCTGACCCGCCGTTAGGGCCATCTATGAGTCGCCACTCCGGTGGGTCATCAATGAAAACGCTAAGTCCGGTCTGGTTATACTTCCAGCCGTTTTACGCCGCGGGGTATATCCCCGACATTAGCCCCCAAGTTTAGCTTGGGTTTATCCATGGTAAACTTACGCTGCAAAATAAATACAAGAACGAATTTGACAGGTTGTGCTCCGAGTTAAGAATTCTTGTAAACCGGCACCTGATCATCCTTAAGTCCTTGTCATTTCCTCCTTCTAGAAAATCCGAGTCAATAGACCAGCTTCATAATCAATTTGCTTGTAAAATAAATATTGTAAATAAAGAATCCATTTGAGCCGGCCTTCAATGCTCTGACTTGACAAAAATATTGGTCTTCAAATATTCAACTAATATTCAGCCGGCTTAAAAATGTAGCACTTGCCAAGCTATAATTTCCCAAATCAGCAGGTTATAAAAACTGATAATTCTGGTTCATGATTGTTGCCAACGTCGGTTCATGATTATTGATGACACCGGATTATGATTGTTGCAGACACCAGGTCAATCTGGTTTATTCAAAATTGAGATTTTGAAGATTTTCCTCACTTATATCCATATTACCTGTAGCCCCCAAGTCTAGAGCAGAACAAAGTGATGGCTTAAGACTTGCTTCAATATAAATACTGCCACTTAAGAAGAAATCCATGTTGTTCATCCCAGTCACTTAGTAAAAACTGAATACTCCATATTATGTAGCCCCCAAGTGCCGGGTTGTCATGCTTGCAACAACCTGGGACTTGTAATTGCCTGATACTCACAAAACTTCAACCAGTGTAGCCCCCAAGGGCCGGGTCATTATGCAATAATGAGCAGGGACTTTATAGATATAATCATGCTTCATTGAAAATAACATCATATGATGTAACTCCACCATGGGGCTTGAACCCACGTCCACAAGGTTAAGAGCTTTGTGTTTTACCAACTAAGTAGTGGACCCTTGAATATAACGGATTAAGACTTGTGTACCTTGAATCATTGATAGGAGCAACTGGTAGGCCCCAAGGGCCGGCTCATTACAATGTGATGAGTCGGGTCTTCAATAAGGTGAGCAAATAATGACTTTACATTAGCCCCCAAGTGTCATGGTGCATGCTTGTAGCGACATGGGACTTGTATATTTAATGTAATCTCAACTTGAATAATGTAGCCCCCAAGTGCCGGGTCGTAAGCCTGCAGCAACTCGGGACTATTCCTTTAATTGTAGAATAAATTATATCTATTTATAAGATAATAGCCATTGCGCTTAAAGCGACTTTGAAAACCTCAATCATAATACTGGTTATTGATAACCATAAAAAATCCAGCCATGTTTGGCTATTTGAAGATTTGAATAATATAATCGGGTTTAAAAACCTCAATCATTCAATATCATCATGAAAATCCAGCCAATTTTGGCTATGAAAGATATGAATAACTTACCAGTTGATAAGTAAATCCGGAGTTTAAATACTCGGCGGCTCTTGGCCGATGGTGACTTAATGCGCATTCATTGTAAGCCGGAATTTTTATAACCCGGCGACTGATAGCTTTTGAGAAAATCCAAAATGGATAACCCTTTGAAGCATCAATTTGGATGATGAGCTTGAATTTATATGTCATAATTCTGCAAATCTTGCACAAAGTGTAAATAACATATGCCCTGGCGACTTAACATCGAAAGCCAGGGTGGGTAGCCACCCGAATGCATTCTTATCTTGCACACAAGTAGATCACAAGAATCCTTGGCGGTTTACCGCAGGGTGGGTCATCATGCCCATATAAATAGCCAGGGTTTATAACCAAAGCTGTAATTGAAGATAATCAAATATGACATAGATGATACCTGTGACATTGAATCACCTTGTTGGTTTAACCAATTCTTGTAGTGAGGGTGGTAACCCCAATCTTGAGTATTTGAGAACTCCTTCCTCAATTTGCCGGATTATGATAATAAACCATACCGGGATATAATAAACACCGGATTTTCCTTATAACACTGGTGACTTGTTAGTCAAAACCAGACTGGGTTAATGACCACCGGTTTATAACTGATCATGTACTGACAACTTGTAGTTGAAAGCCAAGCCGGGTCAAGGACGCTTGTTTATCAGAAGATATTATGAACCTCAACAAAGGCGAAAAACTTGGGAAATAGAACTCAAAAAAGAATATGCGAGGCTTTTTACGAGTTGCCAGGCTCCAAATCGAGGCTTTTCATGGGCTACCAGGCCACTGAATTAACCATTTCACAAAGCCTCTTAAGATGGACCTCAATCTTTAACCAATCATGTTTTAACTTTGACAAGTTCAGGGTCTATGAGATTGACTGTCAAACGTTCGCGGGTCGTACTAGGTTTACCTGGGCGGAGTGACTTACTTAAAGAAGCCAGGTTAATCCGGGGTTTTAGGTGCGTACACCTGGCTTCCAAGCCTGGCTTGATAGCCTATTACAAGGGCGCAGACTCTTAGTTCGTTGCGAAGCAAAGAGCCCCCAAGCAATATTTTGAGCTGTGCTCAATGAGTGCCTATGTTTGAGTTATGCTTTTGCAACACTCTCTTTGGCCCTCAAATGATTTCCCTGGTGGCCTTACGTCGATCAAGAGGTGTAGCTATGGTCTGAATACGACCAAGCCCCTAAGTGATATATATATATATGGCTTTATAAGCCGGATCAATGGGTAACAGAACTCCGCTTTATAAACAGAAACCCCTAAATGATCATAGCCGGAGTACCGAAGTAACCATAGCTGTGATCTTATGACAATATTGGCTTGATAGCCGGATCAAGAGGGTAGTAACGCTATGTTCTCTTTGCTGAATACACCTATGTTTGAACAGGAAGCCCCCATGTGATCAATAATATGATAAGCCAATAAGGCAGGATAACCCATGTCTGAACCGCGCATCATGGCAACCGGCCCTCTTCGGCAACCTTTAACTTTTTGCAAGAGATAAATTCTTCTTGAACCGGGATTTTGAACCGGATATTGAGAGCTTCAAAGCTTTGTGGGAGACATCTTTCCCTTGAGCCGGAATTTAAACCAGAATCTTCATTTTCAGCTGGAAATATTCTGACAGCCTTTAAACTCGAACTTGCGAGAAATTAATTCTTTTTGAACCAGAAATTCTTAAACCGGATTTGAGAGCTTCAGTGAGACTGACTTCCCTTGAGACGGATTTTAAACCAGAATCCTTTCTAATGACCCGGAACTTCTGAGCCGGGATTTTGTAACTGTCATATACTTTCTAAGCCGGAAATTTTTTGACGGCCTTTAAATTTTCATCAATATAACAGTGTCCTCTGGGACCGGGTTATCTTTCCCTCCATCGTCTTGGGGTTCTTAAATTTGCTGAAACTGGCAAGATTTGCTGAGTCATGTCATCGTAGCCCCCGAGTCTCAAGGTGACTCGAGGAGTTGGCTTGAGATTCTCCATATTTGACCGTGATATAAACCGGCGTAAGTTGTATATTATTGGTGTTGATAGCACGATGTGAATCCACAAAAGGTTGAGGTGACTGCGGCAGGTTATAAATGATCCCGTATGAGCCGTGTCAGAAACTCGGCCAATGGTTCATTCCAACTGGCTATTTGAAGTTTAACCAAACCGTAGTGGCGGCGACTTGTGCGCCTGCTCATTGAGCCATCCAGTGCAAACAACAGTTGATGATAATTTGCCTCCAATTTGAAAGAAAACCGGGTGATACGTCTCCGTCGTATCTACTTTTCCAAACACTTTTGCCCTTGTTTTGGACTCTAACTTGCATGATTTGAATGGAACTAACTCGGACTGACGCTGTTTTCAGCAGAATTACCATGGTGTTATTTATGTGCAGAAACAAACGTTCTCGGAATGACCTGAAACTTCACGGAGCCACTTTTCAGAAAATAAGAAAAATACCTGCCAAAGATGAAGGTCAGGGGGCCCACCACCTTGCCACGAGGGTGGGGGGCACGCCCCCTACCTCACGGCCCCCCTGTTGCCTCTCCGACTCCAACTCCACCTCCATATATTGAGTTTTGGGGAGAAAAAATCAGAGAGAAGAAATCATCGCGTTTTACGATACGGAGCCGCCGCCAAGCCCTAAAACCTCTCGAGAGGGCTGATCTGGAGTCCGTTCGGGGCTCCGGAGAGGGGAATCCGTCGCCATCGTCATCATCAACCATCCTCCATCACCAATTTCATGATGCTCACCACCGTGCGTGAGTAATTCCATCGTAGGCTTGCTGGACGGTGATGGGTTGGATGGGATCTATCATGTAATTGAGTTAGTTTTGTTAGGGTTTGATCCCTAGTGTCCACTATGTTTTGAGATTGATGTTGCTATGACTTTGCTATGCTTAATGCTTGTCACTAGGGCCCGAGTGCCATGATTTTAGATCTGAACCTATTATGTTTTCATCGATATATGAGTGTTCTTGATCCTATCTTGCAAGTCTATAGTCACCTATTATGTGTTATGATCCGTTAACCCTGAAGTGACAATAATCGGGATACTTACCGGTGATGACCGTAGTTTGAGGAGTTCATGTATTCACTATGTGTTGATGCTTTGTTCCGGTTCTCTATTAAAAGGAGGCCTTAATATCCCTTAGTTTCCGTAAGGACCCCGCTGCCACGGGAGGGTAGGACAAAAGATGTCATGCAAGTTCTTTTCCATAAGCATGTATGACTATATTCGGAATACATGCCTACATTACATTGACGAACTGGAGCTAGTTCTGTGTCACCCTAGGTTATGACTATTACATGATGAACCGCATCCGGCATAATTCTCCATCACTGATCCATTGCCTACGAGCTTTCCATATATTGTTCTTCGCTTATTTACTTTCTCGTTGCTATTGCTATCATCACTACAAAATACCAAAAACATTACTTTTACTACTGTTACCTTTTGCTACCGTTATCACCACTATCATATTACTTTGCTACTAAACACTTTGCTGCAGATATTAAGTTTCCAGGTGTGGTTGAATTGACAACTTAGCTGCTAATACTTGAGAATATTCTTTGGCTCCCCTTGTGTCGAATCAATAAATTTGGGTTGAATACTCTACCCTCGAAAACTATTGCGATCCCCTATACTTGTGGGTTATCAAGACTATTTTCTGGCGCCGTTGCCGGGGAGCATAGCTCTATTCTTTGAGTCACTTGGGATATATATCTGCTTATCATTATGAAGAACTTGAGAGATCCAAAAACCAAGATCTATCCCTCAACTACGAGGGGAGGTAAGGAACTTCCATCTAGCTCTGCACTTGATTCACCTTCTATTTTGAGTAAGCTTGCGACACCTACACCTGCTTCTGCTATTCGTTCTGATATGTCGCATGTTATTGATGATTCCACTTTTGTTATGCATGATACTTATGATGAAACTACCTCTATGCCTGATACTACTATGCCACTTAGTGATTTTCTTGATGAACAACTTGCTAGGGCTAGAGAAATTGAAATACTGAATCTGATGATACTGATGAAAGTGATGATGAAGAATCACTTATTATTCCTAAGGGTTATGTATTTGATCAAGAAGCTTCCTTAGCTATTTTAGCGTGCCAAAATAGAACTGAACTCAAAAGATTATTAGCCAAATGGAGTAAGCAATCTTTAAATGCTATAATGAAACATGATCCTACTTTATCTACTTCACCTATCTTTGTTACTGATAAGGATTATGAATTCTTTGTTGATCCTGATATAATTACTTTGGTTGAATCTGATCCTTTTCATGGTTATGAATCTGAAACTGTTGTGGCACATCTTACTAAATTAAATGATATAGCTACCCTGTTTACTAAAGATGAGAGAACTCGTTATTTTTATATCCTTAAAATATTTCCGTTCACATTAAAGGGTGATGCTAAGACATGGTTTAATTCTCTTGATCTTGGTTGTGTGCGTAGTCCCCAGGATATGATTTATTACTTCTCTGCTAAATATTTCCCTGCTCATAAGAAACAAGCTGCTTTAAGGGATATATATAATTTTGTGCAAATTGAAGAAGAGAGTCTCCCACGAGCTTCGGGGAGGCTTCTCTAATTACTTAATGCTTTGCCTAATCATCCTCTCAAGAAAAATGAAATACTTGATATATTTTATAATGGACTAACCAATGCCTCCAGAGATTACCTGGATAGTTGTGTTGGTTCTGTTTTCAGGAAAAGAACACCGGATGAAGCTGAAATTTTATTGAATAATATGTTGACAAATGAAAATAATTGGACACCTCCGGAGCCAATTCCTGAGCCTATTCCTAAACCAACTCCGAAGAAGAGGGGTATTCTATTTCTCAGTCCTGAAGATATGCAAGAGGCAAAGAAATCTATGAAAGAAAAAGCTATTAAAGCTGAAGATGTTAAGAATTTACCTCCTATTGAAGAAGTACATGGTCTTAATTTACCGCCTGTTGAAGAAACATATAATCTTAATCCTTTACCTATTGAAGAAACTCATGGTCTTGATAACCCGACACAGGTAGTAAAGGCAAATTCTTTCTATAGATATGATAAAGCTGTAATCCCATTTACTAAGTTTGCTAGCCCATGCTTAGATGAGTTTGATAAATTTATGGCTAAGCAAGAAGACTTTAATGCTTATTTTGGTAGACAATTGAAATACAATTCAAATATGCTTGAACACTTGGGTGATTATATGGCTAATGTTAAAGGTGAACTTAAACTTATTAGTAAACATGCTTCTATGGTTACCACTCAAGTAGAACAAGTACTTAAAGCTCAAAATGATTTGCTCAATGAATTGAATAGTAAAGATAATGATTATGCTGTTAGAGTGGCTACTAGAACTGGTAGAATGACTCAGGAACCTTTGTATCCTGAAGGCCACCCTAAGAGAATTGAGCAAGATTCTCACAGAAATAATATAGATGCACCTAGTTCTTCTAAAAAGAAGAAAAAGAAAAATGACAAGACTTTGCATGCTTCTAGTGATCCTATTGTTGAAACACCTGAGAATCCAAATGATATTTCTATTTCTGATGCTGAAACTCAATTTGGTAATGAACCTGAAACTAATGATAATGTTCATGATGATGCTCAACCTAGTAATGATAATGATATAGAAATTGAACCTGTTGTTGATCTTGATAACCCACAATCAAAGAATCAACGTTATGATAAGAAAGATTTTGTTGCTAGGAAACATGGTAAAGAAAGAGAGCCTTGGGTTAAGAAACCCATGCCTTTTCCTCCCAAACCATCCAAGAAAAAGGATGATGAGGATTTTGAGCGCTTTGCTGAAATGATTAGACCTATCTTTTTGCGTATGTGATTAACTGATATGCTTAAAATCAATCCTTATGCTAAGTACATGAAAGATATTATTACAAATAAAAGAAAGATACCGAAAGCTGAAATTTCCACCATGCTTGCTAATTATACTTTTAAGGGTGGAATACCAAAGAAACTTGGAGATCCAGGAGTACCCACTATACCATGCTCCATTAAAAGAAACTATGTTAAAACTGCTTAATGTGATCTTGGAGCCGGTGTTAGTGTTATGCCTCTCTCTTTATATCATAGACTTGATTTGAATAAGTTGAGACCTACTGAAATATCTTTGCAAATGGCTAATAAATCAACTGCTATACCTGTCGGTATTTGTGAGGATGTGCCTGTTGTAGTTGCAAACGTTACTATTTTAACGGACTTTGTTATTCTTGATATTCCCGAGGACGATAGTATGTCTATTATTCTTGGAAGACCCTTTTTGAATACTGTAGGGGCTGTTATTGGTTGCACTAAAGGCAATGTCACTTTTCATGTTAATGGTAATGAGCATACAGTACACTTTCTGAGGAAACAACCTCAAGTTCATAGTATCAACTCTATTGGAAAAATTCCATCAATTATATTTGGAGGTTTTGAATTTCCTCTTCCTACTGTCAAGAAGAAATATGATATTCTTATTATTGGGGATGTGCATATCCCCGTTGAGGTAACATAGTGTTATTCGAAATTTCTCCGGTTCCATGTTATTCGGAATGAGTTCGTTAACAAGACTTGATCAACCTTGTTAGTGGATTCCTTTTGATGATCATGAGATGGATGAAAATAGAAGGCACAACCTTCTAGACCCCACTTTTACTTTCTGTTATTTATATTAAATAAAATAAAAAATAAATATTTTTCTGTCTGTCATCTGATTATCCGTGCAATATAAAAATACCTCGAAAATAAAAGTTCTCCAAATGCCCTGAAATTTAAATATGATTTTTTTCTAGAATATTTGAGGATTTATGGAACTGAGAACACACCAGGGGGGTCAACCACCTGCCCACGAGGGTGGAGGGCCCGCCCCCTGCCTCGTGGGCCCATGGTGGCCCTCCTCCACTTATTCTTGCACCCACACACTTCATCTTCTCCCACAAACACGAACAACCAGCTCAAGCACGAGTTCTAGCTCACTTTGCTGCCATTTTCGATCTCCTTGCTCAAAGCACCTCTCACAAAACTGCTTGGGGAGATTGTTCCTTGGTATGTGACTCCTCCATTGGTCCAATTAGTTTTTGCTCTAGTGCTTTATTCATTGCAAATTTTTGCTGCTTAGGTGACCCTGTTCTTGAGCTTGCATGTTAAATTTATATGGTCAAAAGTAGTTTTGATGCATGATATAGGCCCTAGGCACTTGTAGGAGTAGTTGTTATCAATATTATTGAGTTTGATTTACTTTTATTTTGAAGTTACTAAAAATTTCAGAATTTTTTAGAAAATGATGAGGAGACTTTTGAGGGGCTCATCGAGCCAAAGCTCGAAGGAAAAGGCACCAAAGCCTAAGTATAATCTGCCTCGCACCACGGAGGCCTCACCGCTTTCCTCCACGACCAATGCGATCAGTATCTCTTACTCACAAATACCTTTGTGCAAAACTTTCATTTTCATTCTAGGAACTCACCACCTACGGTGGAGTTTCATTTATATGATGAGCATAAGGAGATGTCACTTTATGATTTTTGTCGGATTTGTTTAGTCCCTTTTGAGGGCAAGACAGAAGAACCACATCGTGATGATGTGGAGGCATTTATATACTATCATTGTAGAGGAAACAAGGAAGGTTTCCGATGCACGAATTTCTAGCATACATTTTCCTGTTTTACGCTACTTTGCATTATTTGCTAGTCGTTGCTTAATTGGTCATGGAAACTGTGGAAACCTTAGTATCCCTGATATTATTATTTTGCTCCAAGGTTTATACGGTGATAACACTTTTAGTATGGGCGGCATTATTGCTAAACGGTTAAGTCTGAACTGTACCAAGGGCCCCATCTTTGGAGGCATCTATGCCTCACGCCTAGCTGCACATTTTAACATACCTATTAGGCATTCTGAGAAGGAAGAAAAAGTGCTGCCTCGTGTTTATTTAGATTATAAAAGTATGGTGGCACATGATTTTATTGTTAAGAATAGGGAAGGAGAGCTTAAATATCAATTGTTCTTTAACAAACATCATCCTGAGACTATTACCCTGCCTGCTCATTCTTTGTTTGATTTGTCTGTAGGCACGTACCTTGTTCCGTTGAAGGCTATTCATGCCTACCGGAACCCTGCACCGGCTGAGGAGCCAGGGCCGGAACCACAAATTGATCCTTCACGACAGTCTAATTACCAGTGGGATCCGGAGATGATTGTCAGCCAGTGGCAAGCTGAGTCTTCCTCTTCTTCCTCGCAGTACGACCCCAACTACTATTATGGATATCCGCTAGGCTAGCCGTGGCCATAGACCAACTTAGGCCAAAAGACCAAGCTTGGGGGAGTACGTATTTCCCACCGACATTACATTTATGTTCACACACTCATTGCTAGATGTCGGTGCTCATACTTTTTCATTGTATCATCCATGCTAGTTAATTTCCTTTTTATGCTTTCTTCTTATGTGTTTAATAAACCTTAAGAAAAACCAAAAAAAAATTAGTTGTAGCTTTTAATTAGTTTACTTTCCATGCTTGTAGTAGTAATTAAAAAGAAAACCCAAAAATATTTCCTGTTCTTCTTTTGCTTGTTGGGAGCTTTCCTGTGTAAATAGTTTTATTTATTTTCTTTTCTTTGGGGGTCGATAGGAGAAGACCATAATTAAATTGTTGAAGTGGCTCTTATATGCATTATTGTTGATCTGACAAAAGAGCCCATATTGCCTTGTCTTCTCCTGTTTATTGAATGCTGGCAGAATCTAGCTTAGTCCAATGCACGTGCACTATTATTATTATTCACATCGTTCGGTCATGCAAGTGAAAGGCAATTATGATGATATATGATGGACTGGCTGAGATGAGAAAGGCTGGTATGAACTCGACCTCTTTTGTTTTTGTAAATATGATTAGTTCATCGTTCCTGATTCAGCCTATTATGAATAAACATGTTTGCAATGACAATTAGAGATCATAGTTTCTTGTGCCATGCTTGATTAGCTATGAGTTATAATGGTTTACCTTGCGTGCCAACATGCTATTAAAATGGTTATGATGTGGTATGATAGGGTGGTATCCTCCTCTGAATGATTTAAGTGACTTGACTTGGCACATGTTCACGCATGTAGTTGAAACAAAATCAACATAGCCTTCACGATATTTATGTTCATGGTGGATTATATCCTACTCATGCTTGCATTCGGTGTTGATTAATTTTAATGCATGTTCATGACTGTTGTCGCTCTCTAGCTGGTCGCTTCCCAGTCTTTTGCTAGCCTTCACCTGTACTAAGCGGGAATACTGCTTGTGCATCCAAATCCCTTAAACCCCAAAGTTATTCCACATGAGTCCACTATACCTACCTATATACGGTATCTACCTGCCGTTCCAAGTAAATTTGTATGTGCCAAACTCTAAACCTTCAAATAAATATCCTGTTTTGTATGCTCGAATAGCTCATGTATCAACTAGGGCTGTCTGTATCTTCCATGTTAGGCAGGTTATTCTCAAGAGGAGTGGACTCCGCTCCTCACTCACGAGATAAATGGCTGGTCACCGGGATGCCCAGTCCCATGCTTTATGCAAACTAAATCAAAATAATTGCAAACAAAACTCCCCTTGGACTCTTGTTAGTTAGAGGCACTCATTGTTTCGAGCAAGCCATGGATTGATGCTTGTTGGTGGAAGGGGGAGTATAAACTTTACCATTCTATTTGGGAACCGCCTATAATGTGTGTAGCATGGAAGATATCGCCATCTTTTGGTTCTTATGTTGACAATGAAAGTATACTGCTCAAAATATTATTCACCTGTGTTTCAAATCCGAGCTCTGGCACCTCTACAAATCCCTGCTTCCCTCTGCGAAGGGCCTATCTATTTACTTTTATGCTGAGTCATCACCCTCTTATTAAAAAGCACCAGTTGGAGAGCACCACTGTCATTTGCATTCATTACTATTAGTTTACATTGAGTATGACTTGTCTGGATCTCTTTTACCATGAATTACAATGTCTAGTCAGTCCTTGGCCTTTAAAGGTGCTCTGCATTTATGTTTTGCGGTCTCAGAAAGGGCTAGCGAGATACCATCTTGTTATATCATATTATGATTGTTTTGAGAAAGTGTTGTCATCCGAGATTTATTATTATGGCTCGCTAGTTGATTATGCTATTGCTATGAGTAAAATTGAGACCTATGCGTTATTGCGAATGTGGTTAGTTATAATCTTTGCTGAAAACTTGAAAGCTGGCTTTACATATTTACAACAACAAGAGAAAACGGAGTTTGTAAAAGTTTTTCTTTACCACTTTCAGTTTATCAACTAAATTGCTTGAGGACAAGAAAAGATTTAAGCTTGGGGGAGTTGATACGTCTCCGTCGTATCTACTTTTCCAAACACTTTTGCCCTTGTTTTGGACTCTAACTTGCATGATTTGAATGGAACTAACCCAGACTGACGCCGTTTTCAGTAGAATTACCATGGTGTTATTTATGTGCAGAAACAAACGTTCTCGGAATGACCTGAAACTTCACGGAGCCACTTTTCAGAAAATAAGAAAAATACCTGCCAAAGATGAAGGCTAGGGGGCCCACCACCTTGCCACAAGGGTGGGGGGCACGCCTGCCCCCCTAGGGCGCGCCCCCTACCTCATGGGCCCCCTATTGCCTCTCCGACTCCAACTCCACCGCCATATATTGAGTTTCAGGGAGAAAAAAATCAGAGAGAAGAAATCATCGTGTTTTACGATACGGAGCCGCCGCCAAGCCCTAAAACCTCTCAGGAGGGCTGATCTGGAGTCCGTTCGGGGCTCCGGAGAGGGGAATCCGTCGCCATCGTCATCATCAACCATCCTCCATCACCAATTTCATGATGCTCACCGCCGTGCGTGAGTAATTCCATCATAGGCTTGTTGGACGGTGATGGGTTGGATGGGATCTATCATGTAATCGAGTTAGTTTTGTTAGGGTTTGATCCCTAGTATCCACTATGTTCTGAGATTAATGTTGCTATGACTTTGCTATGCTTAATGCTTGTCACTAGGGCCCGAGTTCCATGATTTCAGATCTGAACCTATTATGTTTTCATCAATATATGAGTGTTCTTGATCCTATATTGCAAGTCTATAGTCACCTATTATGTGTTATGATCCGTCAACCCCGAAGTGACAATAATCGGGATACTTACCGGTGATGACCGTAGTTTGAGGAGTTCATGTATTCACTATGTGTTAATGCTTTATTCCGGTTCTCTATTAAAAGGAGGCCTTAATATCCCTTAGTTTCCGTAAGGACCTGATACGTCTCCAACGTATCTTTAATTTTTGATTGCTATCTATAATTTTTGATTGCTCCATGCTATATTATCTACTGTTTTGGACTATATTGGGCTTTATTTTCCACTTTTATATTATTTTTGGAACTAACCTATTAACCGGAGCCCAGCCCAGAATTGCTGTTTTTTTTGCCTATTTCAGTGTTTTGAAGAAACGGAATATCAAATGGAGTCCAAACGGAATGAAACCTTCGGGAACGTGATTTTCTCACCGAACGTGATCCAGGAGACTTGGTGTGACGCCCCGAAACCGATGTGCCAGGTGTCCTCCAGTTTTTCACTGTTGTTGCCTTGTCATTGCTTGCGTGTCATGCATCTCATATCATGTCATCATGTGCATTTCATTTGCATACATGTTCGTCTCATGAATCCGAGCTTTCTCCCCGTTGTCCGTTTTGCAATCCGGCGCTCCTATGTCATCCGGTGTCTCCTTTTACCTCTTTTCGTGCGTGGGTGTTAAACGTTCCCGTATTGTACCGAGACTTGTCATGCGGCCTTGGTATACTACCGGTAGACCGCCTGTCAAGTTTCATGTCATTTGGACTTCGTTTGATACTCCAACGGTTAACCGAGGGACCGAAAAGGCCTCGTGTGTGTTGCAGCCCAACACCCTTCCAAAGTGACCCAAAACCCACCAAAACCCCCTCCATCATCTCGGTCGTTCGATCACGATCGCATGGCCGAAAACCGCACCTCATTTGGAGCTTCCTAGCTCCCTCTACCTCTATAAATAGACCCCTTCATTTTTGTTTTCAGATCTTTTCCCCGAAACCCTAAAACTCCTCCCTCAGCGCCGCCGGACATGTCTGATCGGGTCTTCCTGGGATTCCGAGCCTGGTCGGGTCTTCCTGGGAGAAGGAATATCCTTCGTTGACCGTGAGAGCTTGTGATGGGCTAAGTTGGGACACCCCTGCAGGGATTTGAACTTTCCAAAGTCGTGACCGCGGTTATGGGCAGATGGGAATTTGTTAATGTCCGATTGTAGATAACATGAAACTTAACTTAATTAAAACGCATCAACCGCGTATGTTACCGTGATGGTCTCTTCTCGGCGGAGTCCGGGAAGTGAACACGGTGTTGGAGTAATGCTTGACGTAGGTTATTCTAGGATCACTTCTTGATCATAGTTGTTCGACCGTGCTTTTGCCTTCTTTTCTCGCTCTCTATTGCGAATATGTTAGCCACCATATATGCTAGTCGCTTGCTGCAGCTCCACATCACACCTTTACCTTACCCATAAGCTTAAATAGTCTTGATCGCGAGGGTGTGAGATTGCTGAGTCCCCGTGACTCACAGATACTTCCAAAACCAGTTTGCAGGTGCCGATGTTACCGAGCAGGTGACGCAACCAAGCTCAAGGAGGAGCTCGATGAAGATCTTGTCCTTTGTGTTGTTTCATTCTAGTTGATCAGTAGTGGAGCCTAGTTGGGGTCGATCGGGGATCTGCGTAGCATTTGGGGTAGTCTTCTTTTATTTTGGTTTCGTAGTCGGACCTTGATTGTATCTGGATGATGTAATGCTTTATTCATGTAATTGTGTGAAGTGGCGATTATAAGCCAACTATGTATCCTTTTCCCTTATTCATTACATGGGTTGTTGTGAAGATTACCTCTCTTGCGACATTGCTTTCAATGCGGTTATGCCTCTAAGTCGTGCTTTGACACGTGGGAGATATAGCCGCATCGAGGGCGTTACAAGTTGGTAATCAGAGCCTTCCCCGACTTAGGAGCCCCCTTCTTGATCGAATCGTTTGTGTTGTTGAGTCTAGAAAAATGTTTTGAGTCATTTAGGATTATATATATCGGAGAGTTAGGAATTCTTTTTACTCCCCAGTCCCTTCATCGCTCTGGTGAGGCATCCTGACGTAGAGTTTTGACTCTTCTCTTCTCAAATTTCACTAAATTTTTTTTGGATCACGCGGGTATCTTGGAATCGTTCCGATGGTTTTGTGACAATAACATTGTTCTTGATGCCTCCTGACATTTAGGGGTTGTGGTAGTGTCCCGGGGAGTTGAGCTCCGAGGTGTTGTCGTCACAATTTTATCGTTGCAGTTCTGGAATACCTGAGTTTCGCCGACATAAAAAATCTCTTTTATGCAATTGTGGGTGAGATAACCTCGATGCCACCCAGTACTGGGGCGGGAGTTCGGGAGTATTGCCATAACTCGTATAACGGATGCTTTTCGAAGGTTGAGGTAAATTATTTCCGAGGGTTTCTTGGTTATGTGTTGAAGGATGGATACAGCTGGATGTAGGATTTGCTAGTTTTGGGTGAGATATTATGCTTCCCCTGTATCCCCAACACCTGATTGCATAACCGGAAAGTTTCGGGAGTTTATAAGTGGGAATTCAAGTAGCTCTTAGGATTTCGACAGATGTATGATATGAGATTGGGGTTCGACGTCTAGTGGTCCGCCTATCCACGGTTGGTTTTACAGTGGTCTCGTTGTGTCTTAAAGAGTCCTTGGCTATGCCGACTCGGGGACGCTTCGTATGTCATGTGCACTGCCTTATACGTGATGGTGTTGTACGATCGAGCCCGTGTAGGCCCCACCACGAAAACTTTGGACGAAATCTCGATCATATGTTTGTTCCGGCTTATTCTGCAAGTCAATCCTTTGTTTTGTTTTGAGTTGTGGTATTCGATTTGCTTCAAAGTCAAATGTTGATTCCATACCTTTCCTAAGCGGTGTTCTCATATTCCTATGTGAATACCAATCCTTCATGATCATCGAGATTGTCATGTCAATCCGTTTCTACCGGCGTGTTTCTCTTCAAGTGGATCCGATCATTTCAACATCCGCAAGATCAACTCAAGTCTTCTCAACGTTGTTTGTTTCTTTCGTCCCAAGCTGCCTTTGTTTTTCCCGCCCTCCCACCCTTGTTTCTTCAAGAACTCGGATTTCTTTATCAAGTATCCATTTTATTCATGTGAAGTCTCTCCATTCCTTTCCGTTAATGTTCTTACCCGGTGATTCTCATGAAGATTCTAACGGGCCTCAAGTTCATCATTCTTCATTCTTTTCATCTCCGGTGGTTTCAAGTCAAGCTTTGTTGATCATATCCTTTTCCTCGTTTCAATGCTTTCTCATGCCGGTCCAATTCTTAATCGTTCACCTCTCGCTATTCATTTGTTCCGGAGTGCTCAAGATATCTCAAAATGCTCGTCTTGTCATTCAAGATCTGTTCAACCTATTTCGAGGTTGTTACCTTATTCAAGCCATTGATTTCTACCGATGTTTTCTCTCTTTTGAATCTTTTCAATGGTGTTTATCTTGAGTGGGCCCTAACCCACAGGTTTTTTTCCAGGATCTTACCTGACTCTTCTAATTTTTCACGGAGATATTATCAAATTCTTTTCCAAGTTTGACGTAAGAATGATTTATCATCAGTCAAATGTCTTCTCCAAGATCTGTCAAAATCTTTTCATCGTTGGCTCAACCTTTCCATTCTTCATTCCGGAGTGCCTCAATAATTCATGATGTTGTTTCTCGTCGTCATTCTCAAATTTTGAAGATCGAAGAAGAGTTTCTCTTAAATCTTGCTCCATTCTCTTCAAGATTCGTGATTCTAGATTGTTGCCATCCTCTCATAATTGTATTTGATTGTGGGAATTCTTTTCACCTATCCGGAGTAATTCAGGAGTCGTTTCAATTTGATTCTCCGGAGCCCATCATCTAAGATTTATTCATTCTAGCTTTCAGCCCTCGTTCTCCAAATCTTACCAGTGCATCGTTCAAGTGATCTCTAATCAGTTCGTGATCCCTTCATTCTCATGTATCTAGATGGTCTCAAGTATCTTTGTTCGTTTTCTAATTCTTCCCGGTGTTTCCTTATCTTTTCTTTGTTCGTTTTTAATTCTTATGGTGGTTCGTTTTAGATTTCTCTTACTTCATTATCATATCAAGTTATTCGTTGCTTCAATCATACCGGTGGTTCATTGAAGACCTTCTCAAGTTTGCGATATATCTATCTTAAATCCTTTCTACGAGAATAAGTAGTATGCCAATTCCATTGCTTGTCATCAAATTTGAATTGGTGAAGGATAAGCATAATGTAATTCTTATTCTTGTTTCATTGAGTTTATTCAATTTCTTTCTCCGGAGTGGTTCATCATATCACATTCTCAGTTCGAGATGCTTTATCTTTTCTTTTCCCGAAGTTCCAAGCTCTCATCATCACAGAGATCCATCTAAATCATTACAAGGTTTCACTTTATGTTTTCAACTTCTCTTTCCTTCCGTTTGATCATTCTTTTGTTTAACGGAGTTCTTCATGGAGGTTCTACATGATAGTTCATCAAGGATTTAATTCCTTGTTGAAGTGTTCATCAAGATTCTTTTCAGAGGAGCTCAAGCATTCTTCTTGCAATCCGGAGTGCAATTCCTTTCTTCCATATCATTGGAGGTGGTATTATGTCATTCTTGATAATTTGAGTTCATGTTTCATGATTCACAGGTTGTTAAGAATGGGGTATTTTAAATCCATCAACCTCTTCGTTGGAGTTATCTTGGGTTATATTTCACCTAAAGACTTCTGTAAGAATTGTTGCTATCTATGGTGCTTATAAAGGACCAAGTTCTTCTTTTATCCTACCGGTGAAATAGTTTCTCGTCTTCTTGGTCATACCAATCCAATTCTTTTTCCCGTGAGTGGCAGGATGTCACCTCATAATTTGAGATGTATTCCATAAGCCGACATCAAGCTTATTCTTTTCGTCGTTGGTTTTCCAACAACTCTGTTCGACCCTTCTCCTAAAGATGCCCTTTTCAAGCTTTTTGTGGCAGAAGTTGTCCTTTTCTTCTCCATTCTTTTAGTTCAATTATCTATTTTTCTATCTTTTCGTTCCGGAGGCATTGTGTTGTTGCTCTCTTCAACCCTTCATTTCATTTTGTCAAAGATCATGTTCTTTTCATGTCTATCCATTTAACCGGAGTGTGGTACCATTTTGCTCAAGTTCTTCATTTTATCAAGCCTTGCATATCTTTCCAACCGGAGTGCTGTTCGAATTTATTCTTCTTTGTTTCTCTTTTCTAACGGAGTGCTTTCATCTTTGTTCTTCTTCGTTGCATTCTTTCTTTCTATTTGTTCAACCTCTCAAGGTTATTTGGTCTCACTCGTTTGTCAAAGAAGAAACTTAGTTTTACCGCTTATCTTCTTCCTCCGTTTTTCCCTCCGGTGCCATTCTAGATCTCGGGACGAGTTCCTCTCGTAGTGGTGGAGTGTTGTGACACCCCGAGACCGATGTGCCAAGTGTCCTCCAGTTTTTCGCTGTTGTTGCCTTGTCATTGCTTGCGTGTCATGCATATCATATCATGTCATCATGTGCATTTCATTTGCATACATGTTCGTCTCATGCATTCAAGCTTTTTCCCCGTTGTCCGTTTTGCAATCCGGCGCTCCTATGTCATCCGGCGTCTCCTTTTACCTCTTTTCGTGTGTGGGTGTTAAACGTTCTTGGATTGGACCGAGACTTGTCATGCGGCCTTGGTATACTACCGGTAGACCGCCTGTCAAGTTTCGTGTCATTTGGACTTCGTTTGATACTCCAACGGTTAACCGAGGGACCAAAAAGGCCTCGTGTGTGTTGCAGCCCAACACCCTTCCAAAGTGACCCAAAACCCACGAAAACCCCTCCATCATCTCGGTCATTCGATCACGATCGCATGGCTGAGAACCGCACCTCATTTGGAGCTTCCTAGCTCCCTCTACCTCTATAAATAGACCCCTTCATTTTCGTTTTCGGATCTTTTCCCCGAAACCCTAAAACTCCTCCCTCAGCGCCGCCGGACATGTCCGTCTCGCCGGCGGACGCGTCCACCCTGCCGCCACGTCGCCCCGACCAACCGGGAGGCGACACGTCATCACCACCGTCCGCCACGCCCAATCCCGCAGCGCCAAGTGTCGCCGCCGCCTTCCACCATCGCACGGCCTGCGGGGCCCAGATCCGGCCCGCACGGGCTCGGTCACTGCCGCCGCCGCCCGCAGGCGTGCGCCCGTCCCTGCCGCCTCGCCTCTCGCCGTAGACGCCGCGCGCCGCCGCCTCGACCCTCGTCGCCGGCACCGCCCATCGTCGCCGGACCGCCTCGCCTCCCTCGCCGCCGTTTGCCTCGGGCGCCGCCCCGCGCCATGCTCCGCCGCCCGGGCGCGGATCCCGTGCCGCTTCCGAGCCATGCGCCGCCCGGCTCGCCGCGCCGAGCTCCTCCGGCGTCCTCCCCGACCCTCCTCTGGCATCCCCATCCTCCTCTCTGGCGAGCCCAGCCGGCGAACCTCGTTTTTCGCGCCGTCCCGATCCGGATCTGGATCTGAAGTTTTTGCCTCGGTTGACTTTCTTCCCGAAACCCTAATTTATTTTAGATATTCATCGCATCATAACTGTGCATCCGTAAATCTGATTCGTGCGTGTAGCATATGAAAATGTTCGTCTCGACGAGTACATCATTTCATCTCATTGCATCATTTTCATTTGAGCTCATCTTGATGCCCGAAATGCTGTTGGAAGAGGGCTATGTGAGGAATATTTCAGATCTGTTTCAGCAAATGCACTTTTGTCATTTTTGCCATGACTAATGTGTGCATGCTATGATCCTGAGCTCTACATGTGTTTTGTAGAATGCCATGTCATCTTTACAGGGGTGTATGCCATGTATTTTTGTGATCTTTGTGGTGACTAGAACAAGCATGCAAAGTAGCCTACTCGTTGATGCTGATTTCAGGGACTTAGAATTTCACTAAGTCCTTGTCCTGATTTTGTTGTTATGCCATATGTTCATGTTGTTTCCTAGTGATCCGTGCCTCTTTTGAGGATGATCAGTAAGGATGTTTTGTAGATATTGTGGTGCTCTATCCATCCATGTCTTTGTTTGCATTTATGGAGCACCCTAGCTTGAGTCAATCAAGCTCTAGTTTTGCTATAAAATGTTCCTGGCAGATTGTTAACATGTTTAGCAATTTTGCCGAGCTTGTTGTTGTCGATCCGTGCATGCTATGTTGTTGTTCTTGCCATGTCTAGCTTCTATGCCATGTCTTCTTGATGGGTATATGCTTAGTTTGTCATGCCATGCTCTGTAGTGAGTGCATCGAGCTCGTAAACATGCCTACTTGTTAACTGTTTTGCATGCTCCAATTTTCACTAAGTCTGAATCTGTTTGTGTTTTTGCTATGTTCACATGCTTGCAATTGTATTTTCTGATCCCTTTTGGCTCAAGGTCACTAAGGGAATTTTGTTATATGCTTAGAGTAGCTTCATGCCATGCCTTGATTTGCCATGTTAAGTTCCTATAGCATGTAGTTTTGCATGCCCTAAAGTTTGCTTCCTGATGATAAATTCCAGACTTGTGTTAATTTCACTAAGTCTGAAACCTGTTATCTTTTGCACTTTTGCCATGCTTGTTTGAACCTGTTAATGGATGAATTAGCCATAGCTCAGTGTTCATCTTTTGTCAAGCATCATGAGTGGATCCCTGACATGTATTTTGTTGTCATGTTTGAGTGCTGTAGCATATTTATCTTGATGCATTTAGTTGGTCACTTGCTGATTATCGCAGACCGGTGCCATATTTGTTTTGCTTGCCATTTCCAAACCGTGCATCCGATTCCAGTGATCTTTATATTGATTTCAACCGAAATCACCTCACCTTTCCAGTGGCACTCTTGGATTTCCAAGTTGAGGCTAGGTTCAATCATTCCTTTCCAAATCATGCATATGCACCACATACCGCATCCCGCATATCATACCATGTTCGTGTGGTGGTTGTTTACTTTGTTGTTTTGCTTCTTTCCGGTGTTGCTTCTTCGGGTTAGTTCCGTTAACATCGCGTTTGTGAGGACCCATTCGACTATGTCCGTTTGTCTTCTTCATGGACTCATTCTTCTTCCTTGCGGGATCTCAGGCAAGATGACCATACCCTCGAAATCACTTCTATCTTTGCTTGCTAGTTGCTCGCTCTTTTGCTATGCCTATGCTGCGATACCTACCACTTGCTTATCATGCCTCCCATATTGTTAAACCAAGCCTCTAACCCACCTTGTCCTAGCAAACCGTTGTTTGGCTATGTTACCGCTTTGCTCAACCCCTCTTATAGCGTTGCTAGTTGCAGGTGAAGATTGGAGCTTGTTCCATGTTTGGAACATGGATATTTTGTTGGGATATCACAATATCTCTTATTTTAATTAATGCATCTATATACTTGGTAAAGGGTGGAAGGCTCGGCCTTATGCCTGGTGTTTTGTTCCACTCTTGCCGCCCTAGTTTCCGTCATATCGGTGTTATGTTCCCGGATTTTGCGTTCCTTAAACGGTTGGGTTATAATGGGAACCCCTTGACAGTTCACCTTGAATAAAACTCCTCCGGCAAGGCCCAACATTGGTTTTACCATTCGCCACCTAGCCTTTTCTTTCCCTTGGGTTTTGGAGACTCAAGGGTCATCTTTATTTTAAACCCCCCGGGCCAGTGCTTCTCTAAGTGTTGGTCCAACTAAGCGATGTCCGGAGCTACCAGGGGCAACTCTGGGCTGGCCCACCCGACGTCTAGCTCATCCGGTGTGCCCTGAGAACGAGATATTTGCAGCTCCTATCAGGATTTGTCGGCACATCTGGGTGGCTTTGCTGGTCTTGTTTTACCATTGTCGAGATGTCTTGTAATCGGGATTCCGAGCTTGATCGGGTCTTCCTGGGAGAAGGAATATCCTTCATTGACCGTGAGAGCTTGTGATGGGCTAAGTTGGGACACCCCTGCAGGGATTTGAACTTTCAAAAGCCGTGCCCGCGGTTATGGGCAGATGGGAATTTGTTAATGTCCGGTTGTAGATAACATGAAACTTAACTTAATTAAAATGCATCAACCGCGTGTGTTACCGTGATGGTCTCTTCTCGGCGGAGTCCGGGAAGTGAACACGGTGTTGGAGTAATGCTTGACGTAGGTTGTTCTAGGATCACTTCTTGATCATAGTTGTTCGACCGTGCTTTTGCCTTCTCTTCTCGCTCTCTTTTGCGAATATGTTAGCCACCATATATGCTAGTCGCTTGCTGCAGCTCCACATCATACCTTTACCTTACCCATAAGCTTAAATAGTCTTGATCGCGAGGGTGTGAGATTGCTGAGTCCCCGTGACTCATAGATACTTCCAAAACCAGTTTGCAGGTGCCGATGTTACCGAGCAGGTGACGCAACCAAGCTCAAGGACGAGCTCGATGAAGATCTTGTCCTTTGTGTTGTTTCATTCTAGTTGATCAGTAGTGGAGCCCAGTTGGGGTCGATCGGGGATCTGTGTAGCATTTGGGGTAGTCTTCTTTTATTTTGGTTCCGTAGTCGGACCTTGATTGTATCTGGATGATGTAATGCTTTATTCATGTAATTGTGTGAAGTGGCGATTGTAAGCCAACTATGTATCCTTTTCCCTTATTCATTACATGGGTTGTTGTGAAGATTACCTCTCTTGCGACATTGCTTTCAATGCGGTTATGCCTCTAAGTCGTGCTTCGACACATGGGAGATATAGCCGCATCGAGGGCGTTACACTTGGACCCTACGCCAAGGCATCAGAGAGGCGGTCACGAGGGTGGGGGGCGTGCCCCCACCTAGGGTGCGCTCCTGCCTCGTGGGCCCCTCGGAGCTCCACCGACATACTTCTTCCTCCTATATATACCTACGTACCCCCAAACAATCAGAAGAGGAGCCAAAAACCTAATTCCACCGCCGCAACTTTCTGTATCCACGAGACCCCATCTTGGGGCCTATTCCGGAGCTCCGCCGGAGAGGGCCGTCATCACGGAGGGCTTCTACATCATCATAGCCTCTCCGATGAAGTGTGAGTAGTTTACCTCAGACCTTCGGGTCCATAGTTAGTAGCTAGATGGCTTCTTCTCTCTTTTTGGATCTCAATACAAAGTTCTCCCCCTCTCTTGTGGAGATCTATTCGATGTAATCTTCTTTTTGCGGTGTGTTTGATGAGACCGATGAATTGTGGGTTTATGATCAAGTCTATCTATGAATAATATTTGAATCTTCTCTGAATTCTTTTATGTATGATTGGTTATCTTTGCAAGTCTCTTCGAATTATCCGTTTGGTTTGGCCAACTAGATTGGTAGTTCTTGCCATGGGAGAAGTGCTTAGCTTTGGGTTTGATCTTGCGGTGTCCTTTCCCAGTGACAGAAGGGGTAGCAAGGCACGTATTGCATCGTTGCCATCGAGGATAACAAGATGGGGTTTATTTCATATTGCATGAATTTCTCTCTCTACATCATGCCATCTTGCTTAAGGCGTTACTCTATTTTTAACTTAATACTCTAGATGCATGCTGGATAGCGGTCGATGAGTGGAGTAATAGTAGTAGATGCAGAATTGTTTCGGTCTACTTGTCACGGACGTGATGCCTATATACATGATCATGCCTAGATATTCTCATAACTATGCTCAATTCTGTCAATTGCTCAACAGTAACTTATGCTCTTGAGAGAAGCCACTAGTGAAACCTATGGCCCCCGGGTCTATTCCCATCATATCAATCTCCATCACTTTAATCTTGCTTTGCTTTTTTACTTTGCCTTTACTTTTTACTTTGCATCTCTATACCAAAAATATTATATCTATCAGATCTCACTCTCGTAAGTGACCGTGAAGGGATTGACAACCCCTAATCGCGTTGGTTGCGAGTGGCTATCGTTTTGTGCAGGTACCAGGGACTTGAGCGTGGCCTCCTACTGGATTGATACCTTGGTTCTTAAAACCTGAGGGAAATACTTACGCTACTCTACTGCATCATCCCTTCCTCTTCGGGGAAATCCAACGCAAGCTGAAGAGGTAGCAAGAAGGATTTCTGGTGCCGTTGCCGGGGAGTCTACGCAAAAAGTCAACATACCAAGTACCCATCACAATCCCTATCTCTCGCATTACATTATTTGCCATTTGCCTCTCGTTTTCCTCTCCCCCACTTCACCCTTGCCATTTTATTCGCCCTCTCTCTCTATCCTCCCTCTCTATTTGCCTCGTTTGCCCGTTTGCTCTTGTTTGCTCGTGTGCTAGTTTGCTTGTTTGTCCCGATGGCTCAAGATACTACCAAATTGCATGACTTCACCAATACCAATAATAATGATTTCCTTAGCACTCCGATTGCTCCTCTTGCCAATACTAAATCTTGTGAAATCAATACTGCTTTGTTGAATCTTGTTATGAAAGATCAATTCGCCGGCCTTCCTAGTGAAGATGCCGCTACTCATCTGAATAGCTTCGTTGATTTATGTGATATGCAAAAGAAAAAAGATGTCGATAATGATGTCGTTAAATTGAAGCTATTTCCTTTTTTTCTTAGAGATCGTGCTAAAGCTTGGTTTTCGTCTTTGCCTAAAAATAGTATTGATTCTTGGAACAAGTGAAAAGATGCTTTTATCTCTAAGTATTTCCCTCCCGCTAAGATCATCTCTCTTAGAAATGATATTATGAATTTTAAGCAACTTGATCATGAACATGTTGCACAAGCTTGGGAGATAATGAAATTAATGATACGTAATTGCCCTACTCATGGTTTGATTTGTGGATGATTATACAAAATTTTTATGCCAGATTGAATTTTGCTTCTAGAAATCTTTTAGATTCGGTCGCGGGAGGCACTTTTATGGGAATCACTTTAGGAGATGCTACTAAACTCCTAGATAATATTATGGTTAATTATTCTCAATGGCATACTGAAAGATCTTCTAATAAAAAAGTGCATGCGATAGAAGAAATCAATGTTTTGAGTGGAAAGATGGATGAACTTATGAAATTATTTGCTACTAAGAGTGTTTCTTCTGATCCTAATGATATGCCTTTGTCTACTTTGATTGAGAATAACAATGAATCTATGGATGTGAATTTTGTTGGTAGGAATAATTTTGGTAACAATGCTTATAGAGGGAATTTTAACCCTAGGCCATATCCTAGTAATCCTTCTAATAATTATGGGAATTCCTACAACAACTCTTATGGAAATTATAATAAGATGCCTTCTGAATTTGAGAATAGTGTTAAAGAGTTTATGAATTCACAAAAGAATTTTAATGCTTTGCTTGAAGAGAAATTGCTTAAAGTTGATGATTTGTCTAGGAACGTTGATAGAATTTCTCTTGAGGTCGATTCTTTAAAGCTTAGATCTATTCCTCCTAAGCATTATATCAATGAGTCTCTCAAAGCCATGAGAATTTCCATTGATGAGTGCAAGGAAAGAACCGCTAGGATGCGTGCTTCCAAAGATGCCTTTATTAAAGCGTGTTCTTCCAATTCCTATGAAAATCAAGATGAAGATCTAAAAGTTATTGATGTGTCCCCTATTAAATCTTTGTTTGGCAATATGAATCTTGATGAAACTGTATATGATCTTCCTTTACCTAGAAGGCGTTCTAAAAATTCGGAGTATTTAGATCTTTATGATGAAATTGATGAAAGTGGGATTGAAAGAAATAAAAATCTAGATGTTGCTAAACCCACTATATTGGATTTCCAGGAATTTAATTATGAAAGTTTCTCTTTAATTGATTGTATTTCCTTGTTGCAATCCGTGCTAAATTCTCCACGTGCTTATAGTCAACATAAAGCCTTCACCGAACATATTGTTGATGCCTTGATGCAATCTTATGAAGAAAAACTTGAGTTGAAAGTTTCTATCCCTAGAAAACTCTATGATGAGTGGAAACCAACTATTAAAATTAAAATTAAAGATCATGAGTTTTATGCTTTGTGTGATTTGGGTGCTAGTGTCTCTACTATTCCCAAGACTTTGTGTGATTTGCTAGATTTCCGTAATTTTGATGATTGCTCTCTAAACTTGCATCTTGCGGATTCTACTATTAAGAAACCTATGTGAAGGATTAATGATGTTCTTATTGTTGCAAATAGGAATTATGTGCCCGTAGATTTCATTGTTCTTGATATAGATTGCAATCCTTCTTGCCATATTATTCTTGGTAGACCTTTCCTTAGAATGGTTGGTGCGATTATTGATATGAAGGAAGGGAATATTCGATTTCAATTTACATTAAAAAAGGGCATGGAACACTTTCCAAGAAAGAAAATAAAATTGCCATATGAAACTATCATGAGAGCCACTTATGGATTGCCCACCAAAGATGGCAATACCTAGATCTATCCTCGCTTTTATGCCTAGCTAGGGGCGTTAAACGATAGCGCTTATTGGGAGGCAACCCAATTTCATTTTTATTCCTTGCTTTTTGCTCCTGTTTAGTAATAAATAAATTATCTAGCCTCTGTTTTGGTTGTGTTTTTTGTGTTTAATTAGTGTTTGTGCCTGTCGGATTTCGGGTTCCGGCAGACCCTTAAGGTTCGAACACTGGGGTGCGCGCGGAGATTACGCCTTCTACCTCTCCGTCTCGCAAAGATCTAGACTACTGAAAGAACTGCACAAGAGACAAGGTTTATACTGGTTCGGGCCACCGTTGTGGTGTAATACCCTACTCCAGTGTGTGGTGGGTGGATTGCCTCTTGGGGCTGATGATGATGAACAATACAAGGAAGAACAGCCTCGCGAGGGTCTGTTCTTGGCTGGGGTGATGAACTGCTGGGAGGAGCTCAGCCACCTTTCTCTCTTCTCTCTCTCTTTCTCACTGTCTTGCTCTTACTCTTTTTTCGACCCCCTTGCTATGTGGGTGGCTGGTCCTATTTATAGAGGCCCTATTCCTCTTCCCAAATATCGAGCGGGAAGGGAGCCAACAATGGCGGGCTAATTTGAAGGGGGACAACAAGTATCAACTATCCTGACAAAAGAAGTCTTCGCCTGCGCAAAGCTCTGGTGATGACGCCGTCCTGGGCTCCACGTTGACCTCCATCTCGTAGTCCTCCTGGTCTTGGTCTCGTTGCACCGAAATGGCAACCTTTTCCTGATGCCTCGGTACTCCGTGGCTGCACTTGCCCCCTTTGCACCAAAGAGGAAAGAAGGACGCTGCACGGGCTGGCACCCGCTTGGCGCCCTGAGTCGTCATGGCTTGCGTCACGGGCACCTCGCGAGGTACCCCGCCTTGATCTCTCCGCCTCCTCGTGAGCCAGCCTGACGAGGCCGTGCCTGAGGAAGCTCCGTGTCATCCACCTCGCGAGGCTTGGCCCCTCGCGAGGGTCTTGAGTCTTGTGTTGATGAAGATGGGCCATGCTGGCCCCCCTTTGAGCCACGCCGCAGGCCGCAGGCAGGCAAGTCTGGGGACCCCCGTTCCCAGAACGCCGACAGTAGCCCCAAGGCCCAAGGCGCGCCCGGACTTGGCCGTGCCGAGAGGCGAAAGGGCAAGGGCGAAGCGCCGCGGGCCCTAACAGCCTGCGGCCTTGGGCGCCGCGTGGCGGTTGATGGGACGTGGGCGTCTCCTGTTCCCTACGACGCCTCGGTGATCGTGCGAGTTGGACAAGTCCCTGCATGCAAATCATGTCATGATTACCTGTGATCGTGGAGGCCGGCGGTTGGCCTTCGCCGGCTATAAGTACGGACTGCGCGTGCCCTTCTAGTCCATCCCTCCTTGTCGGCGTTCTGGGAACGGGGGTCCCCAGACTTGCCTGCCTGCGGCCTGCGGCGTGGCTCAAAGGGGGCCCAGCACGGCCCATCTTCATCAACACAAGACTCAAGACCCTCGCGAGGGGCCAAGCCTCGCGAGGCGGATGACACGGAGCTTCCTTAGGCACGGCCTCGTCAGGCTGGCTCGCGAGGAGGCGGAGAGATCAAGGCGGGGTACCTCACGAGGTGCCTGTGACGCAAGCCATGACGACTCAGGGCGCCAGGCGGGTGCCAGCCCGCGCAGCGTCCTTCTTTCCTCTTTGGTGCAAAGGGGGCAAGCACAGCCGCAGAGTACCGAGGCATCAGGCAAAGGTTGCCATTTCGGTGCAATGAGACCAAGACCAGGAGGACTACGAGACGGAGGTCACCGTGGAGCCCAAGACGGCGTCATTGAAAGTGCAACTATCCCTAGGTGGTTTTGGTAATTCATAACAACATATAGCTCATAGAGCTAATGCTATTTCAAGATGATTATTTCAGGAAAGCTCAATGATTGGCATGGCATGGATGTGAAAGTGGAACCCTCAAAATGCTAAGGACAAAGAATTGGCTCAAGCTCAAAAGTTCAAGACTCTTCATTTTATATTTTAGTGATCCAAGATCACATTGAGTCTTTAGGAAAAGCCAATACTATCAAGGAGGGATGAGGTGTTGCTTAATGAGCCTCTTGCTTTATGTGCTTGGTGATATGCTCCAAAATCCTCAACCACTTTTCCATAGCCACAAATGACCTAAACACTAAGCCAAACTCGGTCATACCGATTCTTTCAATCCGGCGCCACCGAGTTTCACTTGTCATTTGCCACTGCCAAACCCTAGCAATTCGGTCCTACCGATAAGGATCTCAGTCTCACCGAGATGGGATTGCAAACTCTCTGTTTCCCTTTCGTAACTTTTCGGTCTCACCGAAAGAGCGAATCGGTCCCACCGAGATTGCAATGTAAACTCTCTGTTTCCTTCTTGTAACTTTTCGGTCTCACCGAAAGAGCGAGTCGGTCCCACCGAGTTTGCCTGACCAACTCTCTGGTTAGCTTATTGCCAAATTCGGTCTCACCGAGTTTGTGCAATCGGTCTCACCGAGATTACGTTATGCCCAAACCCTAACCGAATCGGTCCTACCGAGTTGCATGTCAGTCCCACCGAAATTTCTAACGGTCACTAGGTTTACTATTTCGGTCCGACCGAGTTTGTTTATTCGGTCCCACCGAGATTGGTAAATTGTGTGTAACGGTTGGATTTTGTGTGGAGGCTATATATACCCCTCCACCTCCTCTTCACTCGTGGAGAGAGCCATCAGAACACATACACCATTCCAACTCATATGTTCTGAGAGAGAACCACCTACTCATGTGTTGAGACCAAGATATTCCATTCCAACCATATGAATCTTGATATCTAGCCTTCCCCAAGTTGCTTTCCACTCAAATCTTCTTTCCACCAGATCCAAATCCTATGAGAGAGAGTTGAGTGTTGGGGAGACTATCATTTGAAGCACAAGAGCAAGGAGTTCATCATCAACACACCATTTGTTACTTCTTGGAGAGTGGTGTCTCCTAGATTGGCTAGGTGTCACTTGGGAGCCTCCGACAAGATTGTGGAGTTGAACCAAGGAGTTTGTAAGGGCAAGGAGATCGCCTACTTCGTGAAGATCTACCGCTAGTGAGGCAAGTCCTTCGTGGGCGATGGCCATGGTGGGATAGACAAGGTTGCTTCTTCGTGGACCCTTCGTGGGTGGAGCCCTCCGTGGACTCGCGCAACCGTTACCCTTCGTGAGTTGAAGTCTCCATCAACGTGGATGTAGGATAGCACCACCTATCCGAACCACGGGAAAAACATCCGCGTCTCCAATTGCATTTGAATCCTCAAAACCCTTCCCTTTATATTCTTGCAAATTGCATGCTTTACTTTCCGCTGCCAATATACTCTTTGCATGCTTGCTTGAATTGTGGGATGATTGCTTGACTTGTCCTAAGATAGCTAAAATCCGCCAAGAACTAAAATTGGGAAAAGGTTAAGTTTTTATTTGGTCAAGTAGTCTAATCATGCCCCCTCTAGACATACTTTCGATCCTACAAGTGGTATCAGAGCTTTGGTCTCCATTTGCCTTGATCTCCATAGCTTTTGGTGGTCATAGCCTTGGTTTCACAACCTAGGAGAGTATGGCGTCTAGCGAGGGAAATTATCACCGTAGAGGTCCTTACTTTGATGGCACTAATTTTGCTAGTTGGAAGCATAAAATGAAAATGCATATTCTTGGACATAACCCCGCCGTATGGGCTATTGTTTGTGTTGGTTTGCAAGGTGAGTTCTTTGATGGGAGAGAACCAAACCGTGAAGCTACCGCGGATGAGTTGAAGATGTTGCAATACAATGCTCAAGCTTGTGGTATTCTCTTCAACGGATTGTGCCCCGAAGAATTCAACAAAATCAGCCGTCTTGAGAATGCAAAGGAAATTTGGGACACTTTGATTGATATGCACGAAGGTACCGACTCCGTCAAGGAATCCAAGTTGGATGTGCTCCAAAGTCAACTTGACAAGTTCAAGATGAAGGATGGTGAAGGTGTCGCCGAAATGTACTCTAGGCTTGCTCTCATCACAAATGAGATTGCCGGCTTAGGAAGTGAAGAGATGACCGATAGGTTCATCATGAAGAAGATCCTAAGAGCCTTGGATGGGAAATATGATACCGTGTGCACATTGATTCAAATGATGCCCAATTACAAAGATCTCAAACCAACGGAAGTGATTGGAAGGATTGTTGCTCATGAGATGTCACTCAAGGATAAAGAGGAACTTCACAACAAATCAAGTGGTGCCTACAAAGCCTCATGTGAAGTCCCCACATCATCAAGTGAGAAACAAAACTTCAATGAAGAATTGAGCTTAATGGTGAAGAACTTCAACAAGTTCTACAAGAGTAGAAGCAAAGATAGAAGCTTCAAGTCAAGGTCCTACAATGACAAAAGATCTTCTAGTCGAGAGCGAAACTGCTATAATTGTGGAAGACCCGGACACTATTCCAATGAGTGTATGGCTCCCTACAAGAGAAGAGAAGATTCTCCAAAAGGAAGAAGCAAAGAATCACCACCAAGAGAGAGAAGGAGTAGAGATGATCATTATGAACGGAGATACTCACGAAGAAGCAAGGATTCGGAAAGGAAGGAAAAATCATCAAGGAGCTACACAAAACGAAGACATCAAGCTCATGTTGGTGAATGGGTATCCGGCTCCGACTCCGACAGCCACTCCGAGAGAAGTTATCACTCCGACTCCGAAGATACTCAAGATGAAGGTGTTGCCGGTCTAGCACTTGTGTCAACCAACTCCTATGACATATTTGACTCACCAAATGAAGGAATTGGAAGATGCTTCATGGCCAAAGGTCCTAAGGTAACACACCCTAAGTATGTTGATTTTAATAGTGATGAAGATGACTTGTTAGGTGATGATGACTTGCTTGTTGACAACTCTAGTGATGAGTACTATGATGAAACATCAATTAATCATGCTAATCAAGATAAAAAGAATGACAATGATAAGGAGAAGATTGAGGCTCTAACTAAAGAACTAAACACTCTTAAGTTAGCTCATGAAACTATCTTCGAAGATCATCGAGAACTTTTAAGAGCTCACGAGAAATTACGCTTTGAAAAGCTCAATCTTGAGCAAGAGCATGAGTTCTTAAAAGCAATCAATGATGATCTCCGCAAGAAAAGTTCTTCTTACATTGCCAAGCGTTTACTATTATCCACTTACATGCCTCAAGTCAAGTCTAGTAACAAGAACAAGAAAGATTCTTCCTCTAGTAGTAACAATGATCATGCTAAATCCAATATTGTTGCTTCTAGTAGTTCTCTTGATTCCACTAATGATTCTCTTAGCCAAGTTACACTTGAGCAAGAAAATAGCTTATTGAAGGGGATTATAGAGAAAAGGAGTGTACAAAAGCCTTGCCGGGAGTAAGCAATTCGAGGAAATTGTGCGCAAGCAAGGAATGCACCTGAAGAATCAAGGTGTTGGTTTTGAACGAAAGTTCAATGCCAATGGAGTTGAGTGGGAAGAAGATCAATACCCCAAGACAAAGTTTGTTCCTCAACAAGAGAAGTCTGATACTTCTTTCAAGGGGACACAAGCTCAAGATGATCTTCCACCACAAGACTACAAGCAAAAAGGCAAGGACAAGCTTCAAGAGGAGATTGATGCATTTGAAGAAGCTCCTAAGACCTTAGTCAAGTGGATTCCCAAGACCACGTCAAGTTCCACTTCATCAAGTACGACTACAACTCCAAGGATTCCCATCAAGATGGTGTGGATCCAAAAGAAGAAGAACTAGAGAGTTCTTGGGGGTGACTCCGCCAACATACTTCACTCTTATCATTTTGGCAAGAACAAGTGCAATCAACTTCCACATCTTGCACTAGTTCAAGGAGTCACAAACCATCTTGTTGGTAAGACAAGGGACAAGGTAACCTAAAGTTTTCATGGACATCATCTTGTGTATGCATCACTCTATGTCTATGGATATCCTTGTTTGTTCCTTGTGGGACTAACCCATGTAGGTATTGAAAGTGCAATTCACTCAAATGGATAGCTCCAAGTGATCTACATCAACATTGAGCATCCACATCTTCAACATCTACATGAAGTCATCATCGACAAAACCCAAGGTTAGTTCATCCCTCTTAGGGGGGATATCACCTCTAGGGGGAGCTTTACTCTAAAACTTGAGCTAAAGCAACTCTAAAGATGTGAATACAACAATGCTTTATGTAAAAGTGGTAACCCCACTTGAGCTTAAACGATGAGTATGACCTACGATCAAGTGTTCTCACTTGACTCCTAAGTCAATATACTCATATATAGATGACCTAGTCATCGCAAATTGCTTAATAGATGCTAGAATTGGTTGTGCATGCTTTGCCACATATTTCATTTGCCATCTTATTGTGTGAGCATGTTGGTTGCATATTTTACTCATTCGAGGACATCCACTTGTTGTTTTGATTGTTTGGCTTTATCTTCTTTTGCCAAGTGGATGGACAAGAATGCCTAAGAACCTCCTCTAGCTATCTATGCTTTTCTCGTCTCAAACTCTATTCATGCTGCATCACAAAATTTGATCAAGTCAGATTCGAACCACTCTGTGTGAGGAGCGCTCGGAGTCCCCGATTTGTCATAGACTTAAACTTCCAAAACCTCTTTGTGATTCTCGGTCTGACCGATACCATACTTTCGGTCCTATCGAGATCATTAAGTTGATCTAGGTTTTCGATCTCGGTGCAACCGATTTGAACCACTCGGTCACACCGAGTTGCAATAACTGTATACAGTTTTGCACCTCGGTGCCATCGAGTTGTTCCACTCGGTCACACCGACAGGGTCGGGCTATATATAGTGACGGGCAAAATTTTGGAAATTTCTCCGAAACCTCTTCGCCCGCGCATAGCTCGCTCTGCCTCCTGGGTCTCCGGATCATCCTCCTCGCCGCCAGCCGCCTCCAGTCACTGGTCTCCGTCGCCGTCAACGGGAATTCTGCCCCGCCGTTGCCACCGTAGCGAGTCTCCGCCGAATTAGGGTATGGACTCGATCTTTGTGCTATTCTCCAATCCGATTCCTAGCACATTGTGATCATCATGATTCTTGCCACGTTTGATAAACTCCTATCCAGTCAATGAACTCGTAGATTAGGTTTAATTCGAAAATTTTAGGGTTAGGTTTCCGCCGAAACCATCTCGGACCCACCGAGTTGAAAAACTCGGCCCCACCGATTTGGCTTATGCCATTGCACAAGTAAAACTCGGTATGACTGAGAATTACTTATCGGTGTGACCGATTTTGGAACTCTGTGAAACCCTAGCAGTCTCGGTGCCACCGAACTGTGACTCGGTCTGACCGAGTTCACTAGTTCTGGTGCCAAAACTGCTTCGGTGTCACCGATTTTGAAAATCGGTAGATCCGAGATGATTTCAGTGGGAAACTAAAACTAAGTTTTTGAATTAATCTTTTGCAAAATCTCTGCACTTTGTGATGCTCATCCACTCTATCTCATCTATAATCTATTCATAGGGTCTGCAGTCAGAGTTTGCATCATGTCAGACCAAAGTGACAGCCAGAACCTCTTAGAGCAGCAAGTGGTGATGAGTGAGGGCACTAGTCCCTCCAGCTCTTCAGATGATGGCAGCAGGAGCACCCCCAGCAATCTGCCTAAAGCTGCCACTAGACAAAGGAAGAAGAGAACTTCTGATTCTGAAGATGAAGATTATGTGGCAGAGGAAGAGGCCACATCAAGGAGAGTTGAGCCAGCTCAAGGCACAAAGCCAGGGCTGAAAATCAAAAGGCCAGCAGGCAGGCAGCCCATGTCTAAGGTCAGAGCTTCAACTGAGAAGCCTGCACCCACAGAGCCAGTTGCTGCTGAGGGCAAAAAGAGGAAGGAAAGGGTCAAGAAGACTGTAGCCAGAGTGCTTGGCAAGGCCTCCATCATGGAAGATGAGGAGGAAGAAGAAGAGGTTGCTGCACCAGCACCCAAGGCACCCAAACTTATGGGAGATGCCATAAGGTCAAGGGCAACTGCATCCAAGCCCAAGGAGGCACCCAAGGCTGCATCTAAGCCAAAGAGTGCACCAAAGAGAAACACAAGAAGCATTCCAGCCACTGAAAAGAACAAGGCCCCAGTGCCTGAAGCTGCAGAGGAAGAGGAAGAGCATGTCCTTAGGAAGCTCAAGCCCAAGATCCCAGACCACAACGATGCTCATCCTGTGGCTGAGAATATGAAGCTCAGGAAAGACTCAGGGCTGAGGAAGTGGAGAGAGACAGATCCCTATGCTACCAGAAGGAGGACTGCAGTGGACTACAGGTTTCACACCAAGGAGCAGCAGGATTTCTATGAGACAGTTTTGCTTGACAAGAAGCCAATAGTATGTGACATGAGATGGGTCGACTGGACCTACATGAAGGAAAATGAGGAACACTATCCTGGAGTGTATGACAACTTTAGTGCATGTGGAGTTGCAGACTTTGTTGGACAGAAGCTCGCAAAGTGGAACGAGGAGCTAATCATGCAATTCTACTCCACAGCACACTTCTACCCAGATGGGAGGATCACTTGGATGTCAGAAGGTACGAGGTACCAGTCCACAGTTGCTGAATGGGCACAGCTTATCAATGCCCCCGAGGAAAATGAAGATGACTTAGATGTCTACTCCAAGAAGAAGATGGATCACCACTCTATGGCAAATATGTACAAGGAGATTCCAACAGATGATCTTGACACTCACCAGTTTGGGTCTGTGAAACACTTGCTATCAGGATTGCCTACGATCAACTGGATCCTTAGGCACACTCTTTTGCCCAAGTCTGGAGATCACAGGATGATCAGAGGTCATGCCATCAACTTGCTACATATCTTTGATGTACCTCAGAAATTCAAAGTCATGAGCCTCATAGTGGAAACAGTCAAGAGGACAGCTGCCGACCAGAAGAGGAGTTGTGGGTATGCCCCACAGATTCAGGAGCTCATCAACTCAAAGATGGGCACGGGCACATACTTGTTGGATAAGGAACACCTGCCCATCCGTCCAGACTTCGAAGATAATCAAGTGATCATGACTGAGAATGAGCCATCATCTGCCCAAGCACAAGCCAAGAAGGAGAAGGCGAAGAAGGAGAAAGCTGCCAGGATGCCTACTCAAGAGGAGGCATCTGAATATTTTCTGAAAACCAAACAAGAGCAGCTTGGTTACCTGATTGCGTCCACCCTGCGGATTGAGCAAGGACTAGCCACCCTAACTCAGAACCAGGCAAGCTTAGAGAGGATCATGGGACAGAGGTTCTATGATTTGGACATCAAGGTGACAGAGATACAGACTGCCGTGGAGCAGCTCCAGGATGACATGAATGAGAGGAGAGGCAGGACTACGACTGATGCTTTTGCCAGGGTGCCACGAGGTCCGAGGTCGTCTGCAATGCCAGTTGCTGACACCAGAGCTACCACGTCTGCGCCAGCCACAGCCTCAGTTCCACCAGCTCCAGCGTCCACTTCAGCCTCAACTCCGACCACGTCTACCGAAGGCTTCGTCCTTGGAGTGCTCCGGACTCCACCACCACCTGAAGATCAAGCCTGAGCGTCGACTTAGCACTATGCATTTTCTAGGAACTTTTTGGTAACTTGTTGCCAAAGGGGGAGAAAATGTATAGATCATAGGCTTCGAGAGAGAGAGTGTTGCTTTTATTCTCTCTTGTTTTATTTGGTGGTTTTTCGAACTTTATTTGCTTGTGTGTGAGATACTACGTCCTTATGCCTGTGAGACATCGATGATCATGTGTTTGATCATAAGCTACACTTAATGTTTGCTTAATATTATCATTCTATCTATCTTATGTGATCACTCACTTTTCTTGGTGATGAGTGCATGTACTTCTTTCTTATCATTTTTGAGCGCTCCATCAAGATGTATGTGACACGAAAGAGTAACCCATGACTCTAATTCCTTGTGCATTTGCAGTCCAAAGCAAATTCTAAATATGCACAAATTTAGCGGGAGCTCTTACTTGTCACATACTTCTCAAAGCGACGATGTATTTCATGATTATTATAATTTGTCGAAGCTTTGATCTATATGTTGTCATCAATTACCAAAAAGGGGGAGATTGAAAGTGCAACTATCCCTTGGTAGTTTTGGTAATTCATAACAACATATAGCTCATTGAGCTAATGCTATTTCAAGATGATTATTTCAGGAAAGCTCAATGATTGGCATGGCATGGATGTGAAAGTGGAACCCTCAAAATGCTAAGGACAAAGAATTGGCTCAAGCTCAAAAGTTCAAGACTCTTCATTTTATATTTTAGTGATCCAAGATCACATTGAGTCTTTAGGAAAAGCCAATACTATCAAGGAGGGATGAGGTGTTGCTTAATGAGCCTCTTGCTTTATGTGCTTGGTGATATGCTCCAAAATCCTCAACCACTTTTCCATAGCCACAAATGACCTAAACACTAAGCCAAACTCGGTCATACCGATTCTTTCAATCTGGCGCCACCGAGTTTCACTTGTCATTTGCCACTGCCAAACCCTAGCAATTCGGTCCTACTCTCGGTCTCACCGAGATGGGATTGCAAACTCTCTGTTTCCCTTTCGTAACTTTTCGGTCTCACCGAAAGAGCGAATCGGTCCCACCGAGATTGCAATGTAAACTCTCTGTTTCCTTCTTGTAACTTTTCGGTCTCACCGAAAGAGCGAGTCGGTCCCACCGAGTTTGCCTGACCAACTCTCTGGTTAGCTTATTGCCAAACTCGGTCTCACCGAGTTTGTGCAATCGGTCTCACCGAGATTACGTTATGCCCAAACCCTAACCGAATCGGTCCTACCGAGTTGCATGTCAGTCCCACCGAAATTTCTAACGGTCACTAGGTTTACTATTTCGGTCCGACCGAGTTTGTTTATTCGGTCCCACCGAGATTGGTAAATTGTGTGTAACGGTTGGATTTTGTGTGGAGGCTATATATACCCCTCCACCTCCTCTTCACTCGTGGAGAGAGCCATCAGAACACATACACCATTCCAACTCATATGTTCTGAGAGAGAACCACCTACTCATGTGTTGAGACCAAGATATTCCATTCCAACCATATGACTCTTGATCTCTAGCCTTCCCCAAGTCGCTTTCCACTCAAATCTTCTTTCCACCAGATCCAAATCCTATGAGAGAGAGTTGAGTGTTGGGGAGACTATCATTTGAAGCACAAGAGCAAGGAGTTCATCATCAACACACCATTTGTTACTTCTTGGAGAGTGGTGTCTCCTAGATTGGCTAGGTGTCACTTGGGAGCCTCCGACAAGATTGTGGAGTTGAACCAAGGAGTTTGTAAGGGCAAGGAGATCGCCTACTTCGTGAAGATCTACCGCTAGTGAGGCAAGTCCTTCGTGGGCGATGGCCATGGTGGGATAGACAAGGTTGCTTCTTCATGGACCCTTTGTGGGTGGAGCCCTCCGTGGACTCGCGCAACCGTTACCCTTCGTGGGTTGAAGTCTCCATCAACGTCGATGTAGGATAGCACCACCTATCCGAACCACGAGAAAAACATCCGTGTCTCCAATTGCGTTTGAATCCTCAAAACCCTTCCCTTTATATTCTTGCAAGTTGCATGCTTTACTTTCCGCTGCCAATATACTCTTTGCATGCTTGCTTGAATTGTGTGATGATTGCTTGACTTGTCCTAAGATAGCTAAAATCCGCCAAGAACTAAAATTGGGAAAAGATTAAGTTTTTATTTGGTCAAGTAGTCTAATCACCCCCCCTCTAGAAATACTTTCGATCCTACAGTCATCACCAGAGCTTTGCGCAGGCGAAGACTGCTTTTGTCAGGATAGTTGATACTTGCTATCCCCCTTCAAATTAGCCCGCCATTGTTGGCTCCCTTCCCGCTCAATATTTGGGAAGAGGACCAGGGCCTCTATAAATAGGACCAGCCACCCACATAGCAAGGGGGTCGAAAAAAGAGTAAGAGCAAGACAGTGAGAGAGAGAGAGAGAGAGAAGAGAGAAAGGTGGCTGAGCTCCTCCGAGTAGTTCATCACCCCAGCCAAGAACAGACCCTCGCGAGGCTGTTCTTCCTTGTATTGTTCATCATCGTCAGCCCAAAGAGGCAATCCACCCACCACACACTGGAGTAGGGTATTACACCTCAACGGTGGCCCGAACCAGTATAAACCTTGTGTCTCTTGTGTAGTTCTTTCAGTAGTCTAGATCTTTGTGAGACGGAGAGGTAGAAGGCGTAATCACCGTGCGCACCCCAGTGTTCGAACCTTAAGGGTCTGTCGGAACCCGAAATCCGACATTTGGCGCGCCAGGTAGGGCTGCGCCGGAATTCGTCGTCCACCGCCCCGTTCTCCTCCGACCGTCGCATCCATGTCCGACGCTCGTCGGGCCCGCGCCGAGCGCCGGGCCGCCATCGCTTCTCGCGTCGCCCAGACGGCGCCCGTCGGCAGACGTCCACGTCGTTCCCCGTCGCTCGCCATCAACGCCGCCACCGGCCCGGCAGGGGGCGAGCAGCAAGCGTCGTCTCAGCATCCATCCGTGCGGCAAGACGGCCGCACCGCTACTCCATCGCTCGCACCAACTGGTTCTTCGTCCCGCGCGCTCCGCGCACCCTTGGAGGCTCGAGCTGCGCTCCTCGCGGCAAACGAGCTCCTGCGCTACCATCCCGTCGACGACGTCTACGAGGAGTGGCTCGACCGCGTCGCCGAGCTTGTCCGCGCCGCAGGGGGCTCTCCCGCGCCGTCCGTTCCTCTGCGCCACACCCCGCCCCGCATGGCAACGAAGCCCCGGAGGCGTACTAGCCGCCTCCCCTCCAAGAAGACGCCACGGCTCCAAGGCGCGTGGCCCCTGGGCGGAACCCGCTCCGTCAGGTGCCAGCACAGCAAGAACGGAGCTGCCAAGAGATCCCACGCCCGCAAGGAGCTGCCCGGGCGCTCCTAGCTCCGGCACGCCGTGACCCTGCTCCAGCTCCGGCACGCCAAGACCCCGTGCTGCTCCTAGCTACAGCGCGTGGGGACCCTCAAGACCAAGCTCTCCACCAGCCGAAGCCTTTCGTGGCCACCGCAGGCTGCCGTGCCTACACCACCGAGCTGCGTAGCGTCGCGTGGCCTGGCAAGTTCAAGCCAGACCTGCCTCCTCGTTACGATGGCACGACTGACCCTGCAGAGTTCCTCCAGCTCTATGAGCTGGGCATCGAGGCTGCCAGCAGGGACGAAAAGGTCATGGCGAACTGGTTCCCCATGGCGCTCATGGAAGGAGCTCGCACCTGGCTCCGGAATCTGGCTCCAGGCACGATCTCTTCCTAGGACCAGATGCGCACCCGCTTCATCGCCAGCTTCCAAGGTACTCGCGACCGGCCACCCGCCGTGAGCGACATGCGCCGATCAAGCAACAACCTGGAAAGACCCTGCAAAATTACATCCAGCGCTTCAACAGCGCGCGCCTCAAGATCCCCAAGGTGTCCGAGGAGGCCATCATCTCGGCCTTCTCCGATGGTGTGCGCGACGTCAAGATGAAGGAGGAGCTGGCGATGCATGAAGACCTGTGCACCTCCCTGGAGCTGTACAACTTGGCGACCAAGTGCGCCAGGGCTGAGGAGGGACGCCTCTCCCTCCTCGAGCAGCATGCCGCAGACCCAGAGGAGAAGAAGCCCAAGGGCAAGGACGTGAAGTGCAAGGGGGCTGCCGTGCTCGCAGCAGAACCAGACACCAAGCGGGGCAAAGATCTGCCTGAGTCCTCCAGGGGCAGCCGGTACTGTGTGTACCATGACCTCCACACCCACAACACCAACGAATGCCAAGAACTCCGCGCCGTGCGGGAAGGAAGGATCGGCCGCCGTCCTGACCGCGCCGATCGGGGCTACGGCCGAGGAGGAGGAAGAAACGCAGGACGCTGGGAAGACCGCGGCCCGCGCCAAGGGTGGCGCGATCAACCTCGCGAGGATTGCTGGCGAGACCTGCCTCGCGAGGGGGACTGGAGGGATCAACCTCGTGAGGATCGCCCACAGGGCAACGCAGGCCTCCCTCCACTGCCGCCACAGCCAAGGAGGAACGAGGACCTCCATCAAGACAAAGGGGCTGGGGGCCTCCAGGAGCCACGCGCAGTCGCTTGCATCCTGGGCGGAGCTCAAGCCCCAGCCTCCCAACACATCTTCAAGCAGTTTGCCCGCGAGGTGAACGCAGTCCTCCCCAGGCTTGAAGCAACGCGCCCTCTCAGGTGGTCGACATGCGCCATCACATTCAGCTCAGCGGATCAACTCAAGTGTGTAGCCACAGCCGGAGTCCTCCCGATGCTTTGCTCCCCAGTCATCAACAATGTACTGGTCACCAGGACCCTCATCGATGGTGGGGCAGGGCTCAACGTCCTGTCCGTGGAAACGTTCAATAATCTCCAAGTGCCCTACGACCAGCTTCAGCCAACCAAGCCCTTCTCCGGAGTCACCGACGGCTCCACGGTCCCGATTGGGCAGGTCCGCCTCCCTGTCACCTTCGGGGCACGCGACAACTACCGCACCGAGCTCATCGACTTCGACGTCGCCCACATCCGCCTGCCGTACAAGGCCATCCTCGGGTACCCAGCGCTGGCCAAGTTCATGGCCGTGACTCACCATGGCTACAACGTCCTCAAGATGCCAGGAAGTGGCGGAGTCATCACGGTGCCCTGTGAAGAGAAGGATGCAGTGTGTTCCCTAGAGCGAGCCTTTCAGGCCGCGTCACTGGAAGACCCGGATCGCGGAAGCAGGAGGCTTCCCGAGACCACCCCCAAGAAGAAGAAGACATTGTCCGGACCGGCCCCTCGGGAGGCAGGCCCCTCAGGGCCCGCATCTGCCCAGGGGGAGCCTCCTTCCATCGCATAGGAAAGCGCGCCCGACGCCCTCCTCAGGCAGGGCTCGGGGGCTCTCCCCTGGAGGGTCACCAACCTGGCCAGGGTCACGAGGGAGGCGCTTGGGCACCACGTGGAGGCGTGTTTCGAAGCACGTTTCCCTCAAGAAGGAGCAAGGCAAGGAAGGTCAGACCCGCAGGAGTTCGTCGACAAGGCCATCCAAGAACTACAGGAATCAAGAATCATGAGAGGTTGCCGCTGTCTACCGGCTGTGGCCCCCCCATCCAGGCGAGGATGGTGGGCTGCGCATCTGCATTGACATACCAGGGCTCAACCAAGTCGCTATGATGGAGCGCCTCTGGCCCTCGCGAGTGGGGCGCTGCGGGGGTCCTCCCCACAGCTACGTTTGCATGCCTTACGACTTGTCGAGCGCGGTTGCTACGTGCCAGCGCCTCATGAGGGGCATCATGGAGGCTCAAGAAGACAGGCATTCCGCGGCCTTGGCAGAAATGGAAATGATTCGCGAAGAGCTACCAGTGCCTCCGGAGCCTCCCGAGGCCCTTGGGCCTGGGGGCTCGTGAGGATAGGCTTCCGCAGCCTACCGAGTCTGCTACACAACATCCCTTCGCCCTCGACACCCTCAAGTGACATCTTACAAGTTTAATTTCCAGCTGGGAGCGCCCTCCTAGGGCTGCATCGTTCCCAGGCCGCGTGGGTCCATCCCTGCGGTATGTATCCCTTTTTATTTTCATGTCATTAGCTTGCTTTGTTGGGGGCGCCCCTCGGGCTGCATCATCCCCAAGTCGCTCGGGCCAGGCCCAACGGCATGTATCTCCCTTGCGTTTATTTCCGGCTATGCATTCGCCCATCATGCTTGATTACTTGATGCCTGTCCAGCACACCTTTTCTTCTCCATGTCGACCACTTGCACATTAAAGGGGGGTGGGGGTACCTGAGCATCGCGACTCAGGGCTCTTACTGGCTCTCCAGCCCTCACCCTCTGGCTATGTCCACGGTATCGCGACCTGGCATACCAGTGACGGCTGAGACAAGCTCGAGGGCCGGGACCCGAGGACATAGAGTACCGGCATCTAACCAAATTTGCAAGAACACAGCAGAAGATAAGGCCTAGTGCCAGGCGCAACCCGCCTAGAGGTAGGGCCCCGTGAGTCCTGCGCTGGCTCACGGGTGCCCAGATACACCTAACCTAGCCCTACCATGCCGGCCACGTGTCAGGGTGGGGCTGTACACGCCCCGGGGGCTCCTCCTAGAGGGGAGCCCCCTCCCACATACCAGTGGAAGCACCATGCTCCGCGCTGGCTAACGACATTGCCGAGGAGCGGCTATGCCCGTACACATGCGGAAGCGCTATGCTCCGCGCTGGTGATAAACAACTGAGGGTGTCCCCCGGGCTGCATCAACCTCAGGGAGCCCAGAGCTCAGTGTCTAGCCTCATCGCAATGCCTCCCCTCAGGAGCACCGTGCGTGGGGGCTGGGCACGGGGGCTGCGCCTGGGTCACGCCCGGACGTATGCCACCCAGCCAGGCCCCTCGGGCCTGGTTCGTCGCGTGTCTCTCCCCGAGTGGAGCCAAGGTATGAAGGCCGTTTGAGCGTCAAGGGGGACCCCTGAGCATCGCGACTCAGGGGCCTAACTGGTCCCGTAGCCCCTCACTCCTTAGTTCCGAAAGGCTATGCTGGGTGAGGCACGCGCGGGGCCGGGCTCTGCAGACATAGAACGGTGGTCCCACTCGCATCTCACCTCATCACTTGCTATTTGCGTGTCAAGGGGGACTCCTGAGCATCGCGACTCAGGAGCCTAACTGGCTCCGTAGCCCCTCACTCCTTTGGTCCCGTCCTGGTTTCCGGTCGGGGCTAATGCTGGGTGAGGTACGCGCGGAGTCAGGCTTTGCAGACGTAAAACGGAAGATTCACCTACATCACACCTCCCTACTTGTTGATCGTGCGCCAAGGGGGACTCCTGAGCATCACGACTCAGGAGCCTAACTGGCTTCGTAGCCCCTCACTCCTTTGGTCCCGTCCTGGTTTCCGGTCGGGGCTAATGCTGGGTGAGGTACGCGCGGGGCCGGGCTCTGCCGGCGTAGAACACAAGCAAGTAGGGAAGGAAAGCATAAAATTCAAGGAACTTAAAAGCAAATATTACAGTCCATACTGTCATCTCAATACCAAACACGTGTTTAAATGCCTCCCCGAGGCATGATGCATGTGCAGGAATTAAAAGCAGGGCACGAGCAGTAGCGGAGTCACTTGGCGGTGGTGGAGCAGCGCGGGTGGCCCTGCCTCATGGAGCAGCAGAACCGGAAGCATCCTGCTTCGACTTGGTACTGAAGGCCCGGAACTTCCCCAGTAGAGCCTCCGCGTGACCCTTCACAGCCTCGGCAGCGGCGGCAGCACCCTCGCCGCTTGCTGGCTCCAACAGGCTGTCGAGGTCGGCGCTGGGGTCGTGAAGGTAGATGTGGGTGAAGACCCGCATCAGCGCAGCAGAAGATAGGACACGCGCCTCGGCCTCGGTCGTGGGGCCAAGGCCAAGGGTGACATCCTCAAGAGCACGAACCAGGAAGGGAAGCAGCTTGGCGGGGCCGTCCTCGGCGCCGGCCAGCGGGCTCTCCAGGCCACTGGCGTAGAGCATCTTCAGCGAAGCACGAGCCTTCTTCTCCATGTCTGCGAAGGCCACGCGATCCTCGGCAAGAACCTTGGCCTTGCTGTCCAACTCGACCTTCATCGCCTCCAGCTCCTTCCCCAGCGCACCTAGGCGGTCGCGACGCTTCTTGAGCTTGGCCTCCCGGTCCTCGATGGCCGCCTCGCGAGCCTTCATGCATTCTTCTTGCTCCTGGTGAAGATGAACCTCCTTCGCGAGCTGGTCCCGCAGGCCCTGCAGCTCGTCCTCCAGCGCCTTGCAACGATCGCGGACTTCAACCACCTCCCCCAGGGCTGCGTCATGAGCAGCCTTCGTCTCAAGGATGGCCTGCCTATCCTCGTTGCAAGCCGTCGAGGCTTGAACCAGCGCCGCCCGGATCGAGGCGTCGGAGCGAATCCATCCTGAAGCCAGCTCTAAGCGCCCGGCCACCAGGCGAGGGTCAGCGCCAAGAAGATCCTGCCGCAGCCCGTCCAGTCCAGCAACAGCACACTCCAGGACGGCAGAAGGAGTTGGAGAAACAACAGTCGTCAGAACAGGGGAAGACGGCGGCGATGGCAAGACCACAGCGTCCTGGGGTGGAGCCCGCTGCGCCCCAGCGGCTGTGGTGGCAGCAGTGGGCAAAGGCACCACAGGAGTCACTTGGGCCATGGGGGCTGAGCTCGCCCTAGCCAGCTCGACCAGGCCTCGCGAGGACGACCGGGCGGGAGAAGCCCGCACGCCACGGTCACCCTCCTCCACAGGCGGAGGCGCTGCCGCGGATGGAGCCTCAGGAGCCCCCTTCGGCTTCTTCGCCGCGGGCGCCAGCCTATTCAAGAGATGCGAACGTCAAGCCTCGGCAGCGGAACAAGAAATAAAGACAAGGGTCAAGCACTTACGGGTCATCACCGGTGAGCTCGGGCAGCCTCTGGCCAAACTTGAAGCCTGACAGCCGGCTAGAAGGGTCGACCTCGGAAGCAGAAGGCGCGTCTGGAGACTGCCTCGGGGCAGGGTTAGACCCGCGGGAGATCAGCCCGGTCCTGTCCTTCTTCGGGATCAGGGGCAAGCTCCCACCGACCTGCTCGTCTCCATCCTCGTCATCATCGCTCGAAGAAAGGCGGAGGCTGTGGGGCCTGCGCCGGGGGAGGGGAGCCCTCGACTATTCGTCGGTCGCCTCGGAGTCGGGCCCCTTTCCCCGCTCCTCTTCGCCCTCCTCCTTGCTGGAGTCGCCGGAGGGCACGTCCACCACTCCCTCGGAAGCCGCCACGGGCACGAGCCCGTCCCCGTTAAAAACGGGCATGGACTTCACCACCTGCTCCCAGTCATCGCAAAGGAACAAGGGCTTGGGAGCGCCCTCCAACCTTGCCACCTCACCCCCGACCAGAGATTGGAGGACCGCGGCCAAATCTTCGTCGCTCAAGGCCGCAGGGCTCGGATGAGGCCTCCACATCGGAGGTGAGTATTGCCGGAGTGGAGCCAGCTAGTGCTCCAGGAACTCCCTCAGCAACAGCGCACCGGTCAACTTCGCCGCCGCCGTGCTGGCCGGCCTTAGGTCCGCGTCCATCTTCTCCAACACCAGTTTCGCACGGGGGTCTGTGAGCGCCGCTCGGCCCCAGTCGCCGGAGCTCGCGGGCAGCTCCGCGGGCAAGATCAGCCTAGGATGGACGCGCCCGGCATCTACCAAGACCCACTTGCTCCCGAAGCTCTCAATCCTCTTCCCGGGATTCGAGATGGCAATGGTGCTGCCGTACGCGACAAAGCCTGCGCATGCGGAAGGAGAACCGCGAGAGACCCGGAGGGAGAAGTAGTGGCGCAGCAAGGCCACTGAAGGCTGCACCCCTACGTGGGCCTCGCAGTAGTAAGCGAAGATCGCCAGAAGAAGGACGGAGTTGGGGTGGAGATGCAGAGCCTGCAAGTTGTAATGGCAGAGGACAGAGAAGAAGAACTCGGAGAAGGGAGGCACCAGGCCCGCAGCAATGGAGCTTACAAAGAGAGGATAAAAGGTGCTCCCTCGGCCCTCAGGGGTGGCGGAGCCGGCCTTGAATACCTGCGCCCCATTGATGCCCTGCGCTGCCGCCATCTGGCGCAGCCGGGCAAGGCCAGCCATGGACACGTTCGGCAAGTCCAGAGCAGGTGAGTACCAAGCTTCGGCCGGAGGCTGACGAGGCGCCATGGCTTCCTAGGTCACGCAGCTGGAGTAGATCTGAAAGTTTGGAGGAAGAAAGGGGAGGCACAAGAAAGGGGATCTGAGCAGCAACCGGAGAAAGCAAAAGGCAAAGTCTGGGCAGATGCCGCTCCTTTATCAACCTGCGCGATTAATGGAGCACTGGTGTCCAATCAACCGCCACGCGGCGCCCAAGGCCGCAGGCTGTTAGGGCCCGCGGCGCTTTGCCCTTGCCCTTTCGCCTCTCGGCACGGCCAAGTCCGGGCGCGCCTTGGGCCCGGGGGCTACTATCGGCGTTCTGGGAACGGGGGTCCCCAGACTTGCCTGCCTGCGGCCTGCGGCATGGCTCAAAGGGGGCCCAACACGGCCCATCTTCATCAACACAAGACTCAAGACCCTCGCGAGGGGCCAAGCCTCGCGAGGCGGACGACACGGAGCTTCCTCAGGCACGGCCTCATCAGGCTGGCTCGCGAGGAGGCGGAGAGATCAAGGCGGGGTACGTCGCGAGGTGCCCGTGACGCAAGCCATGACGACTCAGGGCGCCAGGCGGGTGCCAGCCCGTGCAGCACCCTTCTTTCCTCTTTGGTGCAAAGGGGGCAAGCACAGCCATGGAGTACCGAGGCATCAGGCAAAGGTTGCCATTTCGGTGCAACGAGACCAAGACCAGGAGGACTACGAGACGAAGGTCACCGTGGAGCCCAGGACGGCGTCATCACCAGAGCTTTGCGCAGGCGAACTCTGCTTTTGTCAGGATAGTTGATACTTGCTGTCCCCCTTCAAATTAGCCCGCCATTGTTGGCTCCCTTCCCCCTCAATATTTGGGAAGAGGACCAGGGCCTCTATAAATAGGACCAGCCACCCACATAGCAAGGCGGTCGAAAAAAGAGTAAGAGCAAGACAGTGAGAGAGAGAGAAGAGAGAAAGGTGGTGAGCTCCTCCCAGCAGTTCATCACCCCAGCCAAGAACAGACCCTCGCGAGGCTGTTCTTCCTTGTATTGTTCATCATCATCAGCCCCAAGAGGCAATCCACCCACCACACACTGGAGTAGGGTATTACACCTCAACGGTGGCCCGAACCAGTATAAACCTTGTGTCTCTTGTGCAGTTCTTTCAGTAGTCTAGATCTTTGCAAGACGGAGAGGTAGAAGGCGTAATCTCCGCGCGCACCCCAGTGTTCGAACCTTAAGGGTCTGCCGGAACCCGAAATCCGACACTCCTTGCTTCTCCTTCTTCCTGATCCTTGCTCTGTCTTGCCGTGATGGCTCCGATCCGCTGGTTCTCTGCAGCGGAGAAGGGAAAGGCTCCTCGAGAGGGGCCAGACCCGCTCCCGCCGAAGAAACGGCTCGCCCTTTGCGGCCGGGACGAGGAGGACCGTCAGGTGGTGTCGAGGCCTCGGTGCGAGCGGGCTCCGCTGGGGTTCCCGCTTCCCTTGTACGCCCACGTCGAGGGCCTCGAAGGGGTCGATGCCGATCCCCGTGGTCAGCACCGTCGTCGGCGCCGTCGGGTCACGAAGGTGTGGGTTGTTCCTCCTGGGGTCCACGCCGAGGGCTCCTCCCAAGAGTTCGTGCTCCACGTCGCCATTCCTCTCCAGTCTTGGATCCGCCTGCCTCCCTTCTTCGCCTCCGTCATCCCGCCGGGGGAGCCCCTGGAGCTCTGGCTGCAGCACGCCGGCTGCAGCACCCTCGCGACCGAGGTAGAGGTCGTGGTCGTTGCCCCGGGCGAGGTCTACATGTCTCGTGGCTGGAGGGAGATCGCCCGGGTTTGCAGGGAAAGGGGCGTCTTCGCGGTCCACTTGGAGTATGATGGCGCTTCGGGGATGTTCTTCAAGGTCTTCGACGCGAACGGGCGCCGGCTGGAGTGTTGCCCCGGGAGAGGTGGCCAGGACCTTGCCATGGTGAGGGCTAGGCCCGTCGACCGCTCCCTTGGTGGCTCTGCAGGCGACGAAGGCGCCGGAGGGTCCAGCGACTCCGGCTAGATCTTCGCGGCTCCGGAGACGAGCGACGACAACTACGAGCCCCCGAGCCGGCACCGCTCCTGGAGCAGGGCAGGTTCGTCTGGCCGTCGCCGACCCTGATCTGGATGGGGTTGGCGTCGGCGCTTGACGGCCCACTGTTGATGATGGCGTCTCTTGCAGGAGCGCGTGTAGTTAGCATCCCTTAGGGTCCGTTCCCTGTGAGGAATCAAAATGCGCCCCATGGGGGCTTGTAAGGTGCTTGTAGTCCAGTTTGTTAATATGTAATCCTTGTTGTAGAGCTATGCGAGTTGCTGATTCCGTCTTAGCTCAGTTCTCCCTTTCGAACCTCGCGAGGGCTTGGTGCTCTGCGCCGACAGGTCCCAGTCCCAAGGCGGCGTCAGCCGTCGCTGGTATGCCAGGTCGCGATGCCGTGGTCAAGGCCAGGAGGTGAGCGACCCGGGGTCCGGTAAGAGCCCCTGAGTCGTGATGCTCAGGAGGTCCCTTTGGCGCCCAAGCAGCCATCGCTCGGCGAGAAAGGAGAGTAGCGTCGCTGACACGGAATTGCATTAGGTGCGGGGGTAGTGCTACGATAGCTGGTGCTTTCGGGCGGTGACTTATCTCGAGAGTCGGGGATTATTCCTGGTGTGTCGTCGGGTCCGCGCGTCGGCAGGAGCGGAATCGCTTGGCGAGGTCCTCGCGTGCCCCTTCCCCCCGCCTTTTCTCCCCTTTCTGCTCTACGTCCTCGGTCCCGGCCCTCGAGCTAGTCTCGGCCATCGCTGGTATGCCAGGTCGTGATGCCGTGGTCAAGGCCGGAGGGTGAGGGCTGGAGAGCCAGTAGGAGCCCTGAGTCGCGATGCTCAGGCACCCCCCTTTAACGTGCAAGCGGTTCGCGCGGGCGAGAGTGAAAGGAACGCCGCGAGGGCCCTTCTTGATGCAACTCCCTTAGGGGATCCTGTAAACTCATCATACAAGGAAGAAAAGGTTGCCATGACAACTATCAGTCTGCCGTTAGTTGCTTCCGAGGGGAGGTGAGGCACTGGAGGCTTGATGAGGTGGCGCCATGCGGGGCTGCCGCGGCCAGAGCTCAACCATTCATGTTTGTCGGTGTTGCAGGGACGGACGCATGCCCAAGCGTCGTGCCGTTGTGGGAGCAATTCCGTCAGTTGGCGTCAGTTGAGCAGGCAACTAGATCAAACACGTTAGCCGCGAAGGAGGGGATTCATTCAAACAAATGCTGGGAAGGTAGACATCGATGGGTCAGGCCCGAGCGACTTGGGGATGATGCAGCCCGAGGGGCGCCCCCATCAAAGCAAGCTAACGACATGAAATAAAAGGTATACATACCGCAGGGACGGACCCATGTGGCCTGGGAACGATGCAGCCCTGGGAGGGCGCTCCCAGCTGGAAATGAAACTTGTAAGATGTCACCTGAGGGTGTCGAGGGCGAAGGGGTGTTGGTGCAGCAGACTCGGCAGGCTGCGGAAGCCTATCCTCACGAGCCCCCAGGCCCAGGGGCCTCGGGAGGCTCCGGAGGCACTGGTAGCTCTTCGCGAATCATCTCCATCTCCGCCAAGGCCGCGGAACGCCTGTCTTCTTGAGCCTCCATGATGCCCCTCATGAGGCGCTGGCACGTAGCAACCGCGCTCGGCAAGCCGTAAGGCATGCGAATATAGCTGTGGGGCGGACCCCCGCAGCGCCCCACTCGCGAGGGCCAGAGGCGCTCCATCGTAGCGACTTGGTTGAGCCCTGGTATGTCGATGCAGACGTGCAGCCCACCATCCTCGCCTGGATGGGGGGCCACAGCCGGTAGACGGCGGCAACCTCTCATGATTCTTGATTCCTGTAGTTCTTGGATGGCCTTGTCGACGAACTCCTGCGGGTCTGACCTTCCTTGCCTTGCTCCTTCTTGAGGGAAACGTGCTTCGAAACACGCCTCCACGTGGTGCCCAAGCGCCTCCCTCGTGACCCTGGCCAGGTCGGTGACCCTCCAGGGGAGAGCCCCCGAGCCCTGCCTAAGGAGGGCGCCGGGCGCGCTTTCCTATGCAATGGAAGGAGGCTCCCCCTGGGCAGATGCGGGCCCTGAGGGGCCTGCCTCCCGAGGGGCCGGTCCGGACGATGTCTTCTTCTTCTTGGGGGTGGTCCCCAGAAGCCTCCTGCTTCCGCGATCCGGGTCTTCCAGTGACGCGGCCTGAAAGGCTCGCTCCAGGGAACACACTGCATCCTTCTCTTCATAGGGCACCGTGATGACTCCGCCACTTCCTGGCATCTTGAGGACGTTGTAGCCATGGTGAGTCACGGCCATGAACTTGGTTAGCGCTGGGTACCCGAGGATGGCGTTGTACGGCAGGCGGATGTGGGCGACGTCGAAGTCGATGATCGGTGCGGTAGTTGTCGCGTGCCCCGATGGTGACAGGGAGGCGGACCTACCCAATCGGGACCGTGGAGCCGTCGATGACTCCGGAGAAGGGCTTGGTTGGGTGAAGCTGGTCGTAGGGCACTTGGAGATTGTTGAACATTTCCACGAACAGGACGTTGAGCCCTGCCCCACCATCGATGAGGGTCCTGGTGACCAGTACATTGCTGATGACTGGGGAGCAAAGCATCGGGAGGACTCCGGCTGTGGCTGCACACTTGAGTTGATCCGCTGAGCTGAATGTGATGGCACATGCCGACCACCTGAGAGGGCGCGTTGCTTCAAGCCTGGGGAGGACTGCGTTCACTTCGCGGGCAAACTGCTTGAAGATGCGTTGGGAGGCTGGGGCTTGAGCTCCGCCCAGGATGCAGGCGACTACGCATGGCTCCTGGAAGCCCCCAGCCCCTTCGTCTTGATGGCGGTCCTCGTTCCTCCTTGGCTGTGGCAGCAGTGGAGGGAGGCCTGCGTTGCCCTGGGGGCGATCCTCACGAGGCCGATCCCTCCAGCCCCCCTCGCGAGGCAGGTCTCGCCAGCGATCCTCGCGAGGTTGATTGCGCCACCCTTGGCGCGGGCCGCAGTCTTCCCAGCGTCCTACGTTTCTTCCTCCTGCTCGGCCGTAGCCCCAATCGGTGCGGTCGGGACGACGGCCGATCCTTCCTTCCCGCACGGCGCGAAGTTCTTGGCATTCGTTGGTGTTGTGGGTGTGGAGGTCGTGGTACACACAGTACCGGCTGCCCCTGGAGGACTCAGGCAGATCTTTGCCCCGCTTGGTGTCTGGTTCTGCCGCGAGCACGGCAGCCCCCTTGCACTTCACGTCCTTGGCCTTGGGCTTCTTCTCCTCTGGGTCTGCGGCATGCAGCTCGAGGAGGGAGAGGCGTCCCTCCTCAGCCCTGGCGCACTTGGTCGCCAAGTTTAACAGCTCCAGGGAGGTGCACAGGTCTTCATGCATCGCCAGCTCCTCCTTCATCTTGACGTCGCGCACACCATCGGAGAAGGCCGAGATGATGGCCTCCTCGGACACCTTGGGGATCTTGAGGCGCGCGGTGTTGAAGCGCTGGATGTACTTTTGCAGGGTCTCTCCAGGTTGTTGCTTGATGCAGCGCATGTCGCTCACGGCGGGTGGCCGATCACGAGTACCTTGGAAGTTGGCGATGAAGCGGGTGCGCATCTGGTCCCAGGAAGAGATCGTGCCGGGAGCCAGATTCAGGAGCCAGGTGCGAGCTCCTTCCTTGAGCGCCATGGGGAACCAGTTCGCCATGACCTTTTCGTCCCCGCTGGCAGCTTCGATGCCCAGCTCGTAGAGCTGGAGGAACTCTGTAGGGTCAGTCGTGCCATCGTAACGAGGAGGCAGGTCTAGCTTGAACTTGCCGGGCCACGCGACGCTACGCAGCTCGGTGGTGTAGGCACGGCAGCCTGCGGTGGCCACGAAAGGCTTCGGCTGGTGGAGAGCTTGGTCTTGAGGGTCCCCACGTGCTGCAGATAGGAGCAGCGCGGGGTCTTGGCGTGCCGGAGCTGGAGCAGGGTCGCGGCATGCCGGAGCGGGGAGCGCCTGGGCAGCTCCTTGCGGGCGAGGGACTTCTTGGCAGCTCCGTTCTTGCTGCGCTGGCACCTAAAGGAGCGGGTTCCGCCCAGGGGCCAGGCGCCTTGGAGCCATGGCGTCTTCTTGGAGAGGAGGCAGCTGGTACTCCTCCGGAGCTTCGTTGCCCACGCGGGGCGGGGTGTGGCGCAGCGGAACGGACGACGCGGGAGAGCCCCCTGCGGCGCGGACAAGATCGGCGACGCGGTCGAGCCACTCTTCGTAGACGTCATCGACGGGACGGTAGCGCAGCAGCTCGTTTGCCGCGAGGAGCGCAGCTCGAGCCTCCAAGGGTGCGCGGAGCGCGCGGGACGAAGAACCAGCTCGTGCGAGCGATGGAGTAGCGGTGCGGCCGTCTTGCCGCACGGATGGATGCTGGGACGACGCTTGCTGCTCGCCCCCCGCCGGGCCGGTGGCGGTGTTGATGGTGGGTGACGGGGAACAACGAGGACGTCCGCCGATGGGCGCTGTCTGGGCATCGCGGGAAGCGATGGCGGCCCGGCGCTCGGTGCGGGCCCGACAAGCGTCGGACATGGATGCGACGGTCGGAGGAGAACGGAGCTGTGGAAGACGAATTCCGGCGCACCCCTACCTGGAGCGCCAAATGTCGGCTTTCGGGTTCCGGCAGACCCTTAAGGTTCGAACACTGGGGTGCGCGCGGAGATTACGCCTTCTACCTCTCCGTCTCGCAGAGGTCTAGACTACTGAAAGAACTGCACAAGAGACACAAGGTTTATACTGGTTCGGGCCACCGTTGTGGTGTAATACCCTACTCCAGTGTGTGGTGGGTGGATTGCCTCTTGGGGCTGATGATGATGAACAATACAAGGAAGAACAGCCTCGCGAGGGTTTGTTCTTGGCTGGGGTGATGAACTGCTGGGAGGAGCTCAGCCACCTTTCTCTGTTCTCTCTCTCTCACTGTCTTGCTCTTACTCTTTTTTCGACCCCCTTGCTATGTGGGTGGCTGGTCCTATTTATAGAGGCCCTGGTCCTCTTCCCAAATATCGAGCGGGAAGGGAGCCAACAATGGTGGGCTAATTTGAAGGGGGACAACAAGTATCAACTATCCTGACAAAAGCAGTCATCGCCTGCGCAAAGCTCTAATGATGACGCCGTCCTGGGCTCCACAGTGACCTCCATCTCGTAGTCCTCCTGGTCTTGGTCTCGTTGCACCGAAATGGCAACCTTTGCCTGATGCCTCCGTACTCCGCGGCTGCGCTTGCCCCCTTTGCACCAAAGAGGAAAGAAGGACGCTGCACGGGCTGGCACCCGCCTGGCGCCCTGAGTCGTCATGGCTTGCGTCACGGGCACCTCGCGAGGTACCCCGCCTTGATCTCTCTGCCTCCTCGCGAGCCAGCCTGACGAGGCCGTGCCTGAGGAAGCTCGTGTCGTCCGCCTCGCGAGGCTTGGCCCCTCGCGAGGGTCTTGAGTCTTGTGTTGATGAAGATGGGGCCGTGCTGGGCCCCCTTTGAGCCACACCGCAGGCCGCAAGCAGGCAAGTCTGGGGACCCCCGTTCCGAGAACGCCGACAGTGCCAAGTAGAACCGTTGGGAAGACTTGGGGAAAGTCTTTTTGAACTTGCTGTAAAAACAGAAACTTTAGCGCTGACGAGAACTGCTGTCATTTTTATTTAAATAGTGATATTTAGTTAATTCTTTTTGAAGAGGATTAATAGATAAATTCCTAACGTCCAGCAATTTATTTTAGAATTTTTTGTGTTCCAGATCTTGCTCTAGCTACAGATTACTACAGACTGTTCTGTTTTTGACAGATTCTGTTTTTCGTGTGTTGTTTGCTTATTTTGATGAATCTATGGTTAGTAAAATAGTTTATAATCCATAGAGAAGTTGGAATACAGTAGGTTTAACACTAATATAAATAAAGAATGAGTTCATTACAGTACCTTGAAGTGGTCTTTTGTTTTCTTTCGCTAACGGAGCTCACGAGTTTTCTACTTTAAGTTTTGTGTTGTGAAGTTTTCAAGTTTTGGGTGAATTCTTGTGATGGATTATGGAACAAGGAGTGGCAAGAGCCTAAGCTTGGTGATGCCCATGTCACCCCAAGATAATCCAAGGACACCAAAAAGTCAAAGCTTGGGGATGCCCCGGAAGGCATCCCCTCTTTCGTCCACTTCCATCGGTAATTTACTTGGAGCTATATTTTTATTCACCAACATGATATGTGTTTTGCTTGGAGCATCTTGTATTATTTGTGTCTTTGGTTGTTAGTGTGACACAACCATCCTTGCTGTACACACCTTTTGAGAAAGCCATACATGAATTAGAATTTGATAGAATACTCTATGTGCTTCACTTATATCTTTTGAGCATTATAATTTTGCTCTATGTGCTTCACTTATATCTTTTTGAGCTAAGTAGTGTTGCTCTATGTGCTTCACTTATATCTTTTTGAGCTAAGTAGTTTTGCCCTATGTGCTTCACTTATATCTTTTTGAGCTATGTAGTTTTGCTCTATGTGCTTCACTTATATCTTTTGAGCGTTATAATTTTGCTCTATGTGCTTCACTTAGATCTTTTAGAGCACGGTGGTGGATTTGTTTTAAAGAAACTATTGATCTCTCAAGCTTCACTTAAATTATTTTGAGAGTCTTAATAGCATGGTAATTTTCTTAATAATAACATGCTTGGTATTCAAGATTTGTGAAACTTTCTTTTGAGTGTGTTGAATACTAAGAAAAGTTGGATGCTTGATAATTGTTTTGAGATATGGAGGTAATAATATCAAAGTCATGCTAGTTGAGTAGTTGTGAATTTGAGAAGTGCTTGTGTTGAAGTTTGCAAGTCCTGTAGCATGCACGTATGGTAAACGTTATGTAACAAATTTGAAACATGAGGTGTTATTTGATTGTCCTCCTTATGAGTGGCGGCCGGGGACGAGCGATGGTCTTTTCCTACCAATCTATCCCGCTAGGAGCATGCGCGTAATACTTTGGTTTTTGAAGGCTTGTGGATTTTTGCAATAAGTATATGAGTTCTTTATGACTAATGTTGAGTCCATGGATTATACGCACTCTCACCCTTCTATCATTGCTAGCCTCTACGGTACCGTGCATTGCCCTTTCTCACATCGAGAGTTGGTGCAAACTTCGCCGGTGCATCCAAACCCCGTGATATGATACGCTCTTTCACACATAAACCTCCTTATATCTTCCTCAAAACAGCCACCATACCTACCTATTATGGCATTTCCATAGCCATTCCGAGATATATTGCCATGCAACTTTCCACCATCCAGTTTATCATGACACATTCATCATTGTCATATTGCTTAGCATCATCATGTAGTTGACATAGTATTTGTGGCAAAGCCACCATTCATAATTTTTTCATACTTGTCACTCTTGATTCATTGCATATCCCGGCACACCGCCGGAGGCATCCATATAGAGTCATACTTTGTTCTAGTATCGAGTTGTAATCATTGAGTTGTAAATAAATAGAAGTGTGATGATCATCATTCAATAGAGCATTGTCCCAAAAAAAGAGAAAAAGGCCAAAGAAAACAAGAAGGCCCAAAAAAAAGGGGCAATGCTACCATTCCTTTTTCCACACTTGTGCTTCAAAGTAGCACCATGTTCTTCATATAAAGAGTCTCTTGAGTTATCACTTTCATATACTAGTGGGAATTTTTCATTATAGAACTTGGCTTGTATATTCCAACAATGGGCCTCCTCAAGTGCCCTAGTCCTTCGTGAGCAAGCAAGTTGGATGCACACCGACTTAGTTTCTTTTATTGAGCTTTCATACATTTATAGCTCTAGTGCATACGTTGCATGGCAATCCCTACTCCTTGCATTAACATCAATCGATGGGCATCTCCATAGCCCATTGATTAGCCTCGTTGATGTGAGACTTTCTCCTTTTTGTCTTCTCCACATAACCCCCATCATTCTATTCCACCCATAGTGCTATATCCATGGCTCACGCTCATGTATTGCGTGAAAGTTTATGAGTTTGAAATTATTAAGGTATGAAACAATTGCTTGGCTTGTCATCGGGGTTGTGCATGATGAGAGCACTCTTGTGTGACGAAAATGGAGCATGACTAAACTATATGATTTTGTAGGGATAAACTTTCTTTGGCCATGTTACTTTGAGAAAACATAATTGCTTTGTTGGTTTGCTTGAAGTATTATTATTCTCTATGTCAATATGAACTTTTGTCTTGAATCTTCCTAATCTGAATATTCACACCACAATTAAGAAGATTTGCATTGAAATTATGCCAAGTAGCACTCCGCATCAAAAATTCTATTTTATCATTTACCTACTCGAGGACAAGCAGGAATTAAGCTTGGGGATGCCTGATACGTCTCCAACGTATCTTGTAACGCCCCGAGACCGATGTGCCAGGTGTCGTGCAGTTATTCGCTGTTGTTGCCTTGTCATTGCTTGCATGTCATGCATTGCATATCATGTCATCATGCGCATTTCATTTACATACATGTTCGTCTCATGCATCCGAGCATTTTCTTCGTTGTCCGTTTTGCATTCCGGCGCTTCGTTCTCCTCCGGTGGTCATTTCTACCTTTCTTTCATGTGTGGGGATTAAACATTTCCGGATTGGACCGAGACTTGCCATGCGGCCTTGGTTTACTACCGGTAGACCACCTGTCAAGTTTCGTATCATTTGGACTTCGTTTGATACTCCAACGGTTAACCGAGGGACCGAAAATGCCTCGTGTGTGTTGCAGCCCAACACCCTTCCAAAGTGGCCCAAACCCACCTAAACCTCCTCCATCATCTCGGTCGTTCGATCACGATCGCGTGGCCGCAAACCGCACCTCATTTGGACTCTCCTAGCTCCCTCTACCTATAAAAGAGCACCCCTCCCCGAAATTTCGGATCAATTCGCGGAAGAACCCTAGATCCATTTTTTCCCGCCGCCGCCGGACGAATTCCCGCCGACGGACATGTCCGCCCGCGACGTCCGCCACCACGTGTCGGCGCCCGAGTGGCTTGGCCGCCTCCCCCATCGCGCGGCCCGGGGAGCCCATCGCCGGCCCCCGAGGGCCCGAACGCCGCCGCCTGCCTCCTTGCTCCGCCGCCATGCTCGCGCGCTGCCGCGCGCTCCTCTCGCCGGTGCCGCGCCGCCGAGCTCGCACCGCCAGCCGTCCGCCGGAGCTGCACCGCCACTGCCCGCCGCCTTCACGCCTCGCGCGTGCAAGCTCGCCGCCGCCGGGCCGAACCTCTCCGCCTCGCTCGGCCCCGCCTCCTCCTCGTCGCGCCGCCGTCTTCTACGTCGCCGGCCATCGCCGGAATCGCCGCAGCTCGCCGGAGATGCAACCCCGGCCGGATCTGGTGAGGGTGGACCAGATCCACCACTCCCCGAACCAAACACCTGTCTCGGATCTGCACCACGCCATCCCGCACCACTTCATCCCGCGTTGATTTTTCGCGGAGGTAAATTTCCACTAAGTCCCCGGAATTGCAGATCCATGTTGCCCTGTTCGAGGCCTCGTAACTTTGCATCCGTAGCTCCGATTCATGCATATAGCATATCAAAATGTTCGTCTCAAAGAGTACATCATTTCATCTCATTGCATGATTTTCATTTGAGATCATCTTGATGCCCGAAATGCTGTTAGAAGGAGGCTACTTGAGTTAATTGTCAGATCTGCTACTTCATCTTAGACATTTGTCATTTTTGCCATGATTGTTGTGTGCATGATATGACCATGTGCTCTACATATGTTTTGTTATCTTTCCAGAGGTGCAACCCATGTATTTTTGTGATGTGTGTGGTGACTAGTGTAAGCTTCCAAAATGAGGCACTTGGTAAATCTGTTTTCAGGGACTTAGTAGTTTCACTAAGTCCTGGGATTGTTTAGTTCATGATGCCATATGTTCATGTTGTTTCCTAGTGATCCGTGCCTCTTTTGAGGATGATCAGTAAAGGAGTTTTGTTAATATTGTAGTGCTCTATCCATCCATGTCTTTGTTTGCATATATGGAGCACCCTAGCTTGAGTCAATCGAGCTCTACTTTTGCTTCGTTGTGAATCTGGGCAGATTGTCAACTTGTTTGCAATTTTGCTGATGTTATTGTAGTTGATTCGTGCATGCTATGCCATAGTTCTTGCCATGTCTAGCTTGCATTTTGTGCCTTCTTTATGGATGTATGCTTGTCTTGCCATGACTTGCACCGTAGTGAGTGCATCGAGCTCGTAAACATGCCTTCTTGAGTTATGTTTCAGCATGTCCCAGTTTTCACTATGTCTGAAAACTGATTATGTTTTTGCTATGTTCATGTGCTTGTTAGTATATTTTCGGATCCCTTTTGGCTCAAGGTCACTAAGGGACTTTTGTTAAGCTCTTTAAGTAGCTCCATGCCATGTCTTACTTTGACATGTTCAGGTCCTGTAGCATATAGTTTTGTTGCTCCGAAGAGGGCTATATGATCTGAAATTCCAGACAAGTGTTAATTTCACTAAGTCTGAGATCTGTTTACCGTTTGCATTTTTGCCATGCTTGTTTGAACCTGTTAATGGATGAATTGGCCGTAGCTCAGTGCTAGACTTTTGTTAAGCATCTTGAATGTATCCCTGCCATGTATTTTGTTGCCATGTTTGAGTGCTGTAGCATGTTCATCTCATTGCATTTAGATGACTACTTGCTGTAAATCGCAGACCGGTGTCATATTTGAATCGCTTGCCATTTCCAAACCGTAACTCCGATTCCGGTGATCTTTATATTGATTTCAACCGAAATCACCTCATCTTTCCAGTGGCACACTTGGTTGTCCAAGTTGAGGCCAGGTTCATGCATTCCTTGCCCAATCATGCATATGCATCGCATACCGCATCCCGCATATTATACCATGTTCATGTGTTGGTTGTTTACTATGTGTGTGCTTCTTTTCCGGTGTTTGCTTCTTCGGGTTGGTTCCGAAAACGTCGAGTTTGTGAGGACCCGTTCGACTACGTCCATTTGTCTTCTTCATGGACTCGTTCTTCTTCCTTGCGGGATTTCAGGCAAGATGACCATACCCTCGAAATCACTTCTATCTTTGCTTGCTAGTTGCTCGCTCTTTTGCTATGCCTATGCTGCGATACCTACCACTTGCTTATCATGCCTCCTGTATTGTTGAACCAAGCCTCTAACCCACCTTGTCCTAGCAAACCGTTGATTGGCTATGTTACCGCTTTGCTCAGCCCCTCTTATAGCGTTGTTAGTTGCAGGTGAAGATTGAAGTTTGTTCCTTGTTGGAACATGGAGATGTTGTTCCTTGTTGGAACATGTTTACTTGTTGGGATATCACAATATATCTTATTTAATTAATGCATCTATATACTTGGTAAAGGGTGGAAGGCTCGGCCTTATGCCTGGTGTTTTGTTCCACTCTTGCCGCCCTAGTTTCCGTCATATCGGTGTTATGTTCCCGGATTTTGCGTTCCTTACGCGATTGGGTAATAATGGGAACCCCTTGACAGTTTGCCTTGAATTAAAACTTCTCCAGCAATGCCCAACATTGGTTTTACCATTCGCCACCTAGCCTTCTCTTTCCCTTGGGTCGGCCAGCCCAAGGGTCATCATTATTTTAACCCCCCCGGGCCAGTGCTCCTCTGAGTGTTGGTCCAAACTAGAGTCCTGTGCAGCGCCCCCTCGGGGAAACTCGAGGTTTGGTTTTAGTTGTATGGAGCGCTCATCTGAGTGTGCCCTGAGAAAGAGATATGTGCAGCTCCTATCGGGATTTGTCGGCACATTCGGGTGGTGTTGCTGGTTTAGTTTTACCCTGTCGAAATGTCTTGTTGTACCGGGATACCGAGTCTGATCGGAACGTCTCGGGTGGAGGTATATTCCTTCGTTGACCGTGAGAGCTTGTTATGGGCTAAGTTGGGACACCCTGCAGGGATTTGAACTTTCGAAAGCCGTGCCCGCGGTTATGGGCAGATGGGAATTTGTTAACGTCCGGTTGTAGAAAACCTGAAGTTGACCTTAATTAAAATGAATCAACCGCGTGTGTAACCGTGATGGTCTCTTTCCGGCGGAGTCCGGGAAGTGAACACGGTTGTTGGAGTTATGCTTGACGTAGGTTGTTTTAGGATCACTTCTTGATCATACTTTTATCGACCGTGCCTTGCCTTCTCTTCTCGCTCTCATTTGCGTATGTTAGCCACCATATATGCTAGTCGCTTGCTGCAGCTCCACCTCATACCTTTTACCTTACCCATAAGCTTAAATAGTCTTGATCGCGAGGGTGCGAGATTGCTGAGTCCCTGTGGCTCACAGATACTTCCAAAACCAGTTTGTAGGTGCCAATGAGTCCGTGCAGATGATGCAACCAAGCTCAGGAGAAGCTCGTTGAAGATCTTGTCCTTTATGTTGTTTCGTTCTAGTTGATCAGTAGTGGAGCCCAGTTGGGGTCGATCGGGACCTTTGTCGCATTTGGGGTTCTTCTTTTATTTTGGTTCCATAGTTGGACCTTGATTGTATTTGGATGATGTAATGTTTTATTCATGTAATTGTGTGAAGTGGCGAGTGTAAGCCAACTATGTATCTTTTTCCCCTATTGTATTACATGGGTTGTGTGAAGATTACCTCACTTGCGAGATTGCTTTCAATGCTGTTATGCCTCTAAGTCGTGCTTCGACACGCAGGAGATATAGCCGCATCGAGGGTGTTACATATCTATAATTTTTGATTGCTCCATGCTATATTATCTACTATTTTGGACTATATTGGGCTTTATTTTCCACTTTTATATTATTTTTGGGACTAACCTATTAACCGGAGGCCCATCCCAGAATTGCTGTTTTTTGCCTATGTCAGTGTTTCGAAGAAACGGAACGGAGTCCAAACGGAATGAAACCTTCGGGAACGTGATTTTCTCACCGAACATGATCTAGGAGACTTGGACCCTACGCCAAGGCATCAGAGAGGCGGTCACGAGGGTGGGGGGCACGCCCCCTACCTCGTGGGCCCCTCGGAGCTCCACCGACGTACTTCTTCCTCCTATATATACCTACGTACCCCCAAACGATCAGAAGAGGAGCATAAAACTAATTCCACCTTCGCAACTTTCTATATCCACGAGATCCCATCTTGGGGCCTGTTCCGGAGCTCCGGCGGAGAGGGCCGTCATCACGGAGGGCTTCTACATCATCATAGCCTCTCCGATGAAGTGTGAGTAGTTTACCTCAGACCTTCGGGTCCATAGTTAGTAGCTAGATGGCTTCTTCTCTCTTTTTGGATCTCAATGCAAAGTTCTCCCCCTCTCTTGTGGAGATCTATTTGATGTAATCTTCTTTTTGCGGTGTCTTTGTTGAGACCGATGAATTGTGGGTTTATGATCAAGTCTATCTATGAATAATATTTGAATCTTCTCTGAATTCTTTTATGTATGATTGGTTATCTTTGCAAGTCTCTTCGAATTATCCATTTGGTTTGGCCAACTAGATTGGTAGTTCTTGCCATGGGAGAAGTACTTAGCTTTGGGTTCGATCTTGCGGTGTCCTTTCCCAGTGACAGAAGGGGCAGCAAGGCACGTATTGCATCGTTGCCATAGAGCATAACAAGATGGGGTTTATTTCATATTGCATGAATTTATCTCTCTACATCATGTCATCTTGCTTAAGGCGTTACTCTGTTTTTAACTTAATACTCTAGATGCATGCTGGATAGCGGTCGATGAGTGGAGTAATAGTAGTAGATGCAGAATCGTTTCGGTCTACTTGTCATGGACGTGATGCCTATATACATGATCATGCCTAGATATTCTCATAACTATGCTCAATTATGTCAATTGCTTAATAGTAATTTGTTCACCCACCGTAGAATAGTTATGCTCTTGAGAGAAGCCACTAGTGAAACCTATGGCCCCCGGGTCTATTCTCATCATATCAATCTCCATCACTTTAATCTTGCTTTGCTTTTTACTTTTCCTTTACTTTTTACTTTGCATCTCTATACCAAAAGTATTATATCTATCAGATCTCACTCTCGTAAGTGACTGTGAAGGGATTGACAACCCCTAATCACGTTGGTTGCGAGTAGCTATCGTTTTGTGCAGGTACGAGGGACTTGAGCGTGGCCTCCTACTGGATTGATACCCTGGTTCTAAAAAACTGAGGTAAATACTTACGCTACTCTACTGCATCATCCCTTCCTCTTCGGGGAAATCCAACGCAAGCTCAAGAGGTAGCAGGACCCCGCTGCCACGGGAGGGTAGGACGAAAGATGTCATGCAAGTTCTTTTCCATAAGCACGTATGACTATTTTCGGAATACATGCCTACATTACATTGACGAACTGGAGCTAGTTCTGTGTCACCCTAGGTTATGACTGTTACATGATGAACCGCATTCGGCATAATTCTCCATCACTGATCCATTGCCTACGAGCTTTTCATATATTGTTCTTCGCTTATTTACTTTCCCGTTGCTATTGCTATCATCACTACAAAATACCAAAAACATTACTTTTACTACTATTACCTTTTGCTACCGTTATCACCACTATCATATTACTTTGCTACTAAACACTTTGCTGCAGATATTAAGTTTCCAAGTGTGGTTGAATTGAGAACTCAGCTGCTAATACTTGAGAATATTCTTCGGCTCCCCTTGTGTCGAATCAATAAATTTGGGTTGAATACTCTACCCTCAAAAACTGTTGCGATCCACTATACTTGTGGGTTATCACCGGGCTTCCCGAGTAGTGACTGACTTTATACTCAATAAACTTCTCATGCAAACAGATGCGGCCCAATGTGTTGATGTAGACCAGGCCTCGGGAGACGGATGACAAAGACGACCGCGGCTTCAGAGGCAACACAGACACATGAATCGGCCGCGGCGTTGTAAACCGGCGTGGACGGACGAGTTAGCCACATCATATTGATGTAAACCGGTCTGTAGAATGGCGGCTTGCACATATATTCATCAATCTTGATGGCATGGTAAGATACTAGCGCATTATAATGGTGGCGCGAGTTATACATCCATGACACAACCATAGCCTTTGCAGCAAATAATTGTCCTGCATAAACAATACTGCAGACCAAGACAAAGATAAACTGATCTTTGACAAAAGTAATATGTGCTAATAAAATATATTTTAGATGGACATCACCTGATGTGTTTAGGCCGAAAAAATAATCCGCCATGAAGTTGATGATCACTAGGTGAAACTGATATCCCTCACGGGTGAATCGGCTGCGGGAGCAGACAGATGAATCGGCCGCGGCATTTATAAGCTGGTGCGGACGAGCAAATTGTCCTCCTCATTGTAAGCCGATGCGGATGTGTGAACCGGTCACGAGGGCGGGTGGGTGAGTCGTCGGTGGCGCTGTAATGCGGCGCGGACGGGCGAGTCGGTCGGCGCGTTGATGTAAACCAGACCATGACACACCTGTCCGTGAAGCGGTGTGGTACAGCCGAACAAGCATCCGTGGTATACCCCCACCCCTTTTTTTATAATAGTTGCCCTGCATAAAAACATTACAGACCAGAGTAATTGTTGTTGGATGAATTAACATGTACCGATAAAATACATAGGAAAAATAACACTTGGTATTTTTTGCCGGATGCTGGCGCTGGATAATGCATAGTGCTGCTTTTGTTTTTGATAGAAGAGTTGATTGGTTCTATGTCTTCTAGTACCTGAGGTCTCCACATAACCCGGCCAGAACCTCTTGATAATCCGGCCGGAACTTTTGATACTCCGAAACTTTTGAACCGGGACCTCTTGATAATCCGGTCAGAACTTTTGATAATCCGGAACTTTTGAACCGGAACCTCTTGATAATCCGGCCGGAACTTTTGAACTGGAAACTCTTGATAATCCGGCCGGAACTTTTGATCATCCGGAACCTTTGATAATCCAGAACTATTCGAACCGGAACTTTCTGATAATCCGGCCGGAATATCTCGTAATCTAAGTCAGAACTCTTTATTGACTCGGATGAAACCTTTTGGCGATTCGGCTGGAACCCTTTGGCGATTCGGATAGAACTTTTCGTCGAGGCGATCGGAACCTTTTGGTGATTCAGACGGAACCTTATGTGGAAGTGCTCAGAACTTTTCAATAATCTGGCTAGAACCCTCCGACGAGCCGATGGAACCTTTTGGTGAGCTTGACGGAACTTTTAGGGCGAGCCACCTAGAACTCTCCGATGAACCAGCCGGAACTTTTTCAATAAGCCGGACGGAGCTTCTCGATCCCTAGGATAGCGCCCTCCAAGAACTCAACACCAACATGCGCAGGCTCTATGGTGGGCGCCAACTGTCGTGGATTTGTCACGCCAGATGTCCATAGTGTGAGGACTTAGTCGCGAGGCTAACACATCTATGTGGTAGGTTGAGAGGGGTTGAGCGGACTCGAGAGACGCAACATAAGACAAGGATTTAGACAGCTTCGGGCCCCAGAAAACATCATCCGGTAATAGCCCTATATGCTGTTTGTGGCTAGATCTCATTATGATCATCAGGAAGTCGCCGGTAAACCGGCTCTTTATGTCTAGCCCTAGAGATTGTTTCTTCTTCCTTCCCCCCTCTTTGGGGAGCCCTGCCCCTCCTTATATATGTTGAAGGGGCGGGTTACATGACTAGTCCTAGTAGGATTAGGATTGCTCTATTATAAGTGGAGTCCTAGTCTTGCTTCCTTGGTAGGAGAATATTCCTTATGCATCTCCTCGTAAACCGGCCCACCATAACATGAGCTGGCCTTCTGGGCCTTGGGCCCACTCTTCTATCTGACCCGCCGTTAGGGCCATCCATGAGTCGCCAGGCTCGTGAGTCGCCACTCCGGCGGGTTATCAATGAAAACGTTAAGTCTGGCCGGGTTATACTTCCGGCCGGTTTACGCCGCGGGGTATATCCCCGACACTTAACGGAAATTGGAATCTAATATTTCCTTCCTTCATATCAATAATTGCACCAATCGTTCTAAGGAAAGGTCTACCAAGAATAATAGGACATGAAGGATTGCAATCTATGTCAAGAACGATAAAATCTACGGGCACATAATTCCTATTTGCAACAATAAGAACATCATTAATTATTCCCATAGGTTTCTTAATAGTGGAATATGCAAGGTGCAAGTTTAGAGAGCAATCATCAAAATCACGGAAACACTAGCACCCAAATCACACAAAGCATAGCATTCATGATCTTTAATTTTTATTTTAAAAGTAGGTTCCCACTCATCATAAAGTTTTCTAGGGATAGAAACTTCCAACTCAAGTTTTTGTTCATAAGATTGCATCAAAGCATCAATGATATGTTTGGTGAAAGCTTTATTTTGGCTATAAGCATGAGGAGAATTTAGCACGGATTGCAACAAGGAAATACAATCTATCAAAGAGCAGCTATTATAATTAAATTCCTTGAAATCCAAAAAAGTAGGTTCATTAACATCTAGAGTTTTGATCTCTTCAATCCCACTTTTATCAAATTTAGCCTCAAGATCTAAAAACTCCAATTTTTTGGAACGCCTTCTAGGTAAAGGTGGATCATATTCGGTCCCATCATTATCAAGATTCATATTGCAAAACAAAGATTTAATAGGGGACACATCAATAACTTTTAGATCTTCATCTTTATTATCATGGAAACTAGAAGAACACGCTCTTATAAAGGAATCTTTCTTAGCACGCATCCTAGCGGTTCTTTCTTTGCACTCATCAATGGAAATTCTCATGGCTTTGAGAGACTCATTGATATCATGCTTAGGTGGATGAGATCTACGTTTCAAGGAATCAACATCAAGAGAAATTCTATCAACGTTCCTAGCCAACTCATCAATCTTAAGCAATTTTTCTTCAATCAAAGCATTGAAATTCTTTTGCAAAGTAATAAATTCTTTAATATTAGATTCAAAATCAGAGGGCATCTTATTATAATTTCCATAAGAATTGTTGTAGGAATTACCATAATTATTAGACGAATTGCTAGGATAAGGCCTAGGATTAAAGTTTCCTCTATACGGGTTGTTACCAAAATTGTTCCTACCAACAAAATTCACATCCATAGATTCATTATTATTCTCAATCAAAGTAGACAAAGGCATAGGATCAGAAGAAACACTTTTATTATCAAATAATTTCATAAGTTCATCCATCTTTCCACTCAAAACATTAATTTCTTCTATCGCATGCACTTTCTTATTAGTAGATCTTTCTGTGTGCCATTGAGAATAGTTAACCATAATATTATCTAGGAGTTTAGTAGCTTCTCCTAAAGTGATTTCTATAAAAGTGCCTCCCGCGGCCGAATCTAAAAGATTTCTAGAAGCAAAATTCGATCCAGCATAAAAAAATTGTATAATCATCCACAAATTCAAACCATGAGTAGGGCAATTACGTATCATTAATTTCATCCTCTCCCAAGCTTATGCAACATGTTCATGATCAAGTTGCTTAAAATTCATAATATCGTTTCTAAGAGAGATGATCTTAGCGGGAGGAAAATACTTAAAGATAAAAGCATCTTTGCACTTATTCCAAGAATCAATACTATTTTTAGGCAAAGACGAAAACCAAGCTTTAGCATGATCTCTAAGCGAAAAAGGAAATAGCTTCAATTTAACAATATCATTATCCATATCTTTCTTCTTTTGCATATCACACAAATCAACCAAGCTATTTAGATGAGTAGCGGCATCTTCACTAGGAAGGCTGGAAATCAGATCTTTCATGATAAGATTCAGCAAGGCAATATTAATTTCACAAGATTCAGCATCGGTAAGAGGAGCAATCGGAGTGCTAATAAAATCATTGTTGTTGGTATTGGTAAAGTCACACAATTTAGTGTTATCTTGAGCCATCGTGACAAGCAAGCAATCCAACACACAAGCAAACAAGAAACAGGCAAAAAGGGGCAAATAGAGAAAGAGAGGGCGAATAAAACGACAAGGGTGAAGTGGGGGAGAGGAAAATGAGAGGCAAATGACAAATAATATAATGCGGGAGATAAGGGTTTGTGATGGGTACTTGGTATGTTTGACTTTTGCATAGACCTCCCCGGCAGCGGCGGCAGCAATCCTTCTTGCTACCTCTTGAGCACTGCGTTGGTTTTCGCTTGAAGAGGAAAGGGTGATGCAGCAAAGTATTGTAAGTATTTCCCTCAGTTTTTGAGAACCAAGGTATCAATCCAGTAGGACGCTACGCGTGAGTCCCTCGCACCTGCACAAAACAAATAAATCCTCACAACCAACGCGATAAGGGGTTGTCAATCCCTACACGGCCACTTACGAGTGTGAGATCTGATAGATATGATAAGATAATATTTTTGGTATTTTTATGATAAAGATGCAAAGTAAAATAAAAGCAATGAAAATAACTAACTATTGGAACATTAATATGATGAAGATAGACCCCGGGGCCATAGGTTTCACTAGTGGCTTCTCTTAAGAGCATAGGTATTTTACGGTGGGTAAACAAATTACTGTTGAGCAATTGACAGAATTGAGCATAGCTATGAGAATATCTAGGTATGATCATGTATATAGGCATCACGTCTGAGACAAGTAGACCGACTCCTGCCTGCATCTACTACTATTACTCCACACATCGACCGCTATCCAGCATGCATCTAGAGTATTAAGTTAATAAGAACAGAGTAACGCCTTAAGCAAGATGACATGATGTAGAGGGATAAATTCATGCAATATGATAAAAACCCCATCTTGTTATCCTCGATGGCAACAATACAATACGTGGATTGCTGCCCCTACTGTCATTGGGAAAGGACACCGCAAGATTGAACCCAAAGCTAAGCACTTCTCCTATTGCAAGAAAGATCAATCTAGTAGGCCAAACCAAACTGATAATTTGAAGAGACTTGCAAAGATAACCAATCATACATAAAAGAATTCAGAGAAGATTCAAATATTGGTCATAGATAAACTTGATCATAAACCCACAATTCATCGATCTCAACAAGCACACCGCAAAAGAAGATTACATCGAATAGATCTCCACAAGAGAGGGGGAGAACTTTGTATTGAGATCCAAAAAGAGAGAAGAAGCCATCTAGCTAATAACTATGGACCCGTAGGTCTGAGGTAAACTACTCACACTTCATTGGAGAGGCTATGGTGTTGATGTAGAAGCCCTCCGTGATCGATGCCCCCTCCGGCGGAGCTCCAAAACAGGCCCCAAGATGGGATCTCATGGATATAGAAAGTTACGGCGGTGCAATTTGGGTTTTGGCTCTGTATCTGATTGTTTGGGGGTATGTAGGTATATATAGGAGGAAGAAGTACATTTGTGGAGCAACAGGGGGCCCACGAGGGTGGAGGGCGCGCCCCTACCTCGTGGCCTCCCTGTTGGTTACTTGACGTAGGGTTCAAGTCTCCTGGATCTTGTTCGTTCCAAAAATCACGTTCCAGAAGGTTTCATTCCATTTGGACTCCGTTTGATATTCCTTTTCTTTGAAACCCTAAAATAGGCAAAAAACAACAATTCTGGGCTGGGCCTCCGGTTAATAGGTTAGTCCCAAAAATAATATAAAAGTGTATAATAAAGCCCAATAATGTCCAAAACAGTAGATAATATAGCAAGGAGCAACAAAAAATTATAGATAAGTTGGAGACGTATCAGGCTCCCCCTAGAGGTGTGCACCAAGGAAATTAGCATGAAAGGCTTTGTGCACATCTTTAGGATCAAACTCCCCCTATATTTTATAGACAGGCAACATCCTTGCATATAAGAATAATAACAAGTACAGCTAAGCAAGGACAAGCACAAGAGAAATAATATAAGTGTCGGTAATGATCTATCTCATAAGATAACAGAGTACTTGAGACTAAAGTAGATAAGATAGGGTAGTTCACATATGTCTTACACCATATGGTCTCACTCATAGCCGAACAGATTTCAATACAAGAAAGCGAACGAACACAACGAACACGAACGAACACGCAAACACAAAACCCAAAGCAAATCCCTAACCCTCCCCCTTTGGCAGCAAGACACCAAAGGGAAAGGGACGACACGAGACACGATGGTAGTAGATCTCCATGGCATCACCATCATGCTCCTCCTCCTCCTCAGAGTCCTTTGCAGCACGGGGAGAAGCGCGAACTCCGGTGTCCTCCTCAGTGTCAGACCACAGGTAGTGCAGTCTAGTCCAAGACTCCTCATCAGTGATCCGCTCCTCAGAGCCACTAGCAACCTCAAGGCCAACCTGTCTCATAATGGCCTTGTCACGACTACGAGCTATCTTGGCCTCCTTATGAGCCTTGTACTGGCCCTTGGCCTAAAGTTGAGTTTCTTCACCCAAGAGGGCTCCTCAGATGGGGGCACATACTCCTGCCCATCATCATCCTCATCATCTACATCAGATAAGGTAGTCTCCTGCACTAGAGGTGCCCAAGAAGACGTACTCCACTTCTCCTTCTAACACAGCTCGATAGTATCATGAGAAACCATATTGTCTGTGACAAGCTCCTCAACTGGAAACTTGGCTACCCAAGTGTCCTCGATAAGCTACATAAGATAGGGTCCATAAATGATGCACTTGCGCTCCATGACAGTAGAGTGAAGTTCAGACCACATCACATGTGACACATCCAGCACCTGCTGAGAGCCCTGCTCTTCTTGACAGAATAGAAGCAAGTCAACAAGGTAAGAGTGCACCCGATCCAAGTTGCCGACCCGAGGAAACATGGTGTTCCGAAAGATCCGATGCATGATGTCTAGGAAGGGCCAGAGCTCATAAGAAACCTTCCCAGTCTCAGACACCTTCCTAGTAGAATAGGGCCAAAGCTTTTCCTTATGAGTAGCGGCAATCTCCTTATGAGGTCGAAACCCAAGTGGGGTCTGGGCACCTCATCATTGTACGATAAGCTGACCATGAAGTCCTTCCATGGTGCAGACAGAAGACGACCATTGGTCATCCAATACAGAGTGCGGGCCGGATCATGCCCAAAGTGAACGGTGCCAAAGAACTGGGCCATGAGCTTGGCATCAAAGTCCTTGTTGAAAGTAATGATCATCTTGATATCCAACTCCTCACACCTCTGCAGAGCATCCCCAAAGTATCGCAAGTCCTTCTCCATGTGCCAGAGATCGACAGACTTGACCTTTACAAACGAGTTCTTCTTTTGCTTCAAGACATCGTGATAGATGGACTGTTGAAACCTGTTCCAGAACGGACGGTGCTGAAGAGCAGGCTCCTGGTCCACATGGTAGGGATTGTGCTTCCTCTTGGTACAAAACTCTATTGTAGACATCTGATTAGCACACTTGCACCCAGCGGAGGTCTTCGACGTTGGGACCTTGGCCTTGCGTTTTGGCGGCTCAGTCGAGCCACCCTCAGCAACATTAGAAGCAACCTCTGGTACATCCAAAGAGCAATAACGCTTCGAACCTGTTGCACAGTCTGGATTCTTGCGGCGAGCCTGATGCCCGAAGCTACTACCACCTGAAACACACACACACACACACACACACACACACACACACACACACACACAAGAACCACAAGAGCAAGAGAGCATACGCGAAGGAAAGACAAACACCAAAGATGGAAAATTAGGTAGAGACACATGGGCATTGGTATCTCAGAGCGGTAGTACAATGCACCAGAGCGGTAGTACCGCTTATAAGAAGTAGTACCGCTAGGGTGTAGTGGTAGTACCGCCAGAGCGGTTGTCAGCGGGCTGTCACCTACCGCGGCAAGATATGGTACTACCGGAGATGCAAAAGTCCATATATCTATGCCTAATCATCAATCTACCTAGTCTAGCAGTCTCCCAAGTCCTTCCTAAGCCTCGATTCAACAAACAAATCAAGGAATGCGACGAATATAGCCCAAAACCTAGATTCAAGAAAGAACCAAGAGAGATAAGAACGGGGGCAATACCAGCATCCATGGCAAGAGGAGAGGGTGGGGAACGATCCCACCAGTTGGAACCGAGGGAGACGGCCTGGATCCGACAGCCCGGCGGCGGACCTCTAGTGCTTGGGGAGTCGCTGAGAGAGGAGAGGACAAGGAGATGGGGCAATCTGAACGGGTATGGGGGAGTGGAAACTCCCCCTGCCCGATACATATCCCACACACCTAGCCCTAAGCAGTAGTACCGCGTTTGGAGTGGTAGTACCGCTTTGGTGCAGATCTGAAGCACAACGCACCCAGCTGTACCGCTCCACGGTAGTACCGTGTCGGCAAGGCGGTAGTACCGCTCTGCTGATGCGGTAGTACCGCTCAGGCACCCCAAAGCAGGAACAAGGGGGAAAAGATGGCTTATGCACGACTGGCAAAAAAACAGGAAGAACACACAAGACACAAGACAAACCCGAACACGACCACACTAGAGCACAACCACTCAAAAGAGAGAAGCACATGCAAAAGTAAACAAACCTAATGTGATCCCGGATGAAGTGATACCGAATCTCAATATGCTTCGTCTTGAAGTGTTGAACCAGGTTGAGAGAAATCTTGATGGCACTTTCATTATCACACCAAAGAGGCACTTTGTCACAAATGACATCGTAATCCTTTAAAGTTTGCCTCATCCATAGAAGTTGTGCACAACAACTACCGACACCCACATACTCCGCTTCCGTGGAAGAGAGAGACACACAACTTTGCTTCTTGGAAGACCAACTCACCAAAGAGCAACCAAGAAATTGGCACCCTCCGGAAGTGGACTTCCTATCCACTTTGTCTCCCACCCAATCGGAGTTCGAATAGCCCACAAGGTTGAAGTTAGATCATCTTGGATACCATAAGCCAATGTTTGGGGTATGAGCCAAATATCGAAAGATTCGCTTGACCGCCACATAGTGGCTTTCCTTAGGTGCGGCTTGAAACCGTGCACAAATTCCCACACTCAACATGATATCCGGTCTAGATGCACAAAGGTAAAGCAAGGAGCCAATCATGGAGTGATATACCTTTTGATCCACCGCTTTACCATTGGGATCTATGTCAAGTTGGCATTTGACGGGCATTGGAGTGGAAGCCGGCTTGACATCACTTAGCTTGAATCTTTTGAGCATGTCTTGAGTGTATTTGGCTTGGTTGATGAAGGTTCCTTCTCTTCGTTGCTTGACTTCGAACCCGAGAAAGAACTTCAACTCTCCCATCATGGACATCTTGAACTTGGAGGTCATGAGTGCGGCAAATTCCTCATTGAAAGCTTTGTTAGGGGAACCAAAGATAATATCATCAACATATAGTTGGCACACAAACAACTCCCCTTTGACATTCTTAGTAAAAAAGTGGGGTCAATTTTCCCAATTTCAAAACCACGATCTTGCAACAACTCGGTAAGGTGGTCATACCACGCACATGGGGCTTGCTTAAGGCCATAGAGTGCCTTATCGAGTTGGTACACATGATCGGGAAAATAGGGATCATCGAACCCGGGGGGTTGCTTGACATATACCAACTCATTAATAGGACCATTAAGAAAAGCACTCTTCACATCCATTTGTTGCAACTTAAAGTTATGATGAGAAGCATAAGCAATCAACATGCGAATGGATTCAAGGCGAGCAACGAGAGCAAAGGTTTCACCATAGTTGATACCCTCGACTTGGGTGTAGCCTTGTTCTACCAAACGAGCCTTTTTGCGAATAATAATCCATGATCATCTTGCTTGTTCTTGAATATCCACTTGGTTCCAATGACATTATGGTTCCCCGTTGGCCTTCGCACCAATCTCCACACCTTGTTGTGCTCGAAGTTGTTGAGTTCTTCATGCATGACATTAAGCCAATCCGGATCTTCGAGCACCTCAAAGACCTTTTGGGGTTCAACACAAGAGACAAACGCGTGATGTTCACAATACTTTGCCAATTGTCTACGAGTGCTTGCACCATTTCATATGCTTCCAAGCACATTTGTCATGAGATGACCCTTGGTAGATAGCTTGGATGCAATCTTGGTGGCGCGACGCTCCAATTCCTCCTCGAGAGAGAGATGAGGAGCGGTAACTTGATCATCTTGAGCGTCATTTCGAGCTTGATATTGATGTTGAGCTTGCTCGGAGGGAAGAACTTGACCTTGGGCATCATTTGGTGGTTCAACGCCATCTTGAGGTTGATCTTGCCCTTGGTCTTGTTCATGAGGGTGAGGGTCTTCACTTTGTTCTTCGGAAGCATGTGGGTCTTGGGTTGGTGATGGTTCCACTTGAGTAGAACATTGTCCCTCTCCTTCGGCCACAAGGGGTTCCTCAATGGGTAGGATAAAACCAACACCCATTCTTCTTATGGCTTGGGGAGGAATTTCATCACCTACATCACAAGTACCACTTTGCTCCACTTGGGAGCCGTTATTCTCATCAAACTCCATGTTACACATATGCTCAATAAGTCCTGTGGACTTATTGAGGACACGGTAAGCATGAGAATTTGTAGCATAACCAACAAATATGCCCTGATACGTCTCCAACGTATCTATAATTTTTGATTGTTCCATGCTATTATATTATCTGTTTTGGATGTTTATGGGCTTTATTATACACTTTTGTATTATTTTTGGGACTAACCTATTAACCCAGAGCCCAGTTTCTATTTTTTTCCTTGTTTTAGAGTATCGCAGAAAAGGAAAATCAAACGGAGTCCAATTGACCTAAAACTTCACGGAACTTATTTTTGGACCAGAAGAAGCCCTCGGAGTATCGGAGATGGACCAGGAGAGTCCCGGGCTGCCCACGAGAGTAGGGGCACGCCCACCCCCTGGGCGCGCCCCCTACCTTGTGGACAGCCCGGAGGTCCACCGACGTACTTCTTCCTCCCATATATACCATATACCCTAAAAACTTCGGGGAGCACAATAGATCGGGAGTTCCGCCGCCAGAAGCCTCCATAGCAACCGAAAACCAATCTAGACCCATTCCGGCACCCTGCCGGAGGGGGGAATCCCTCTCCAGTTGCTATCTTCATCATCCCGGCGCTCTCCATGACGAGGAGGGAGTAGTTCTCCCTCGGGGCTGAGGGTATGTACCAGTAGCTATGTGTTTGATCTCTCTCTCTTTCTCTCTCTCTCGTGTTCTTGAGGTGGTACAATCTTGATGTATCACGAGCTTTGCTATTATAGTTGGATCTTATGATGTTTCTCCCCCTCTACTCTCTTGTAATGGATTGAGTTTTCCCTTTGAAGTTATCTTATCGGATTGAGTCTTTAAGGATTTGAGAACACTTGATGTATGTCTTGCGTGGGATACCTGTGGTGACAATGGGGTATTCTATGATCCACTTGATGTTTGTTTTGGTGATCAACTTGCGGGTTTCGTGACCTTGGGAATCTATGCATAGGGGTTGGCACACGTTTTCGTCTTGACTCTCTGGTAGAAACTTTGGGGCACTCTTTGAGGTCCTATGTGTTGGTTGAATAGATGAATCTGAGATTGTGTGATGTATATCGTATAATCATACCCACGGATACTTGAGGTGACATTGGAGTATCAAGGTGACATTAGGGTTTTGGTTCATTTGTGTCTTAAGGTGTTATTCTAGTACGAACTCTATGATAGATTGAACGGAAAGAATAGCTCCATGTTATTTTACTATGGACTCTTGAATAGATCGATCAGAAAGGATAACTTTGAGGTGGTTTCGTACCCTACAATAATCTCTTCGTTTGTTCTCCGCTATTAGTGACTTTGGAGTGATTCTTTGTTGCATGTTGACGGATAGTTATATGATCCAATTATGTTATTATTGTTGAGAGAACTTGCACTGGTGAAAGTATGAACCCTAGGCCTTGTTTCAACGCATTGCAATACCGTTTGTGCTCACTTTTATCATTAGTTACCTTGCTGTTTTTATATTTTCATATTACAAAAACCTTTATCTACCATCCATATACCACTTGTATCACCATGTCTTCGCCGAACTAGTGCACCAATACAATTTACCATTGTATTGGGTGTGTTGGGGACACAAGAGACTCTTTGTTATTTGGTTGCAGGGTTGTTTGAGAGAGACCATCTTCATCCTACGCCTCCTACGGATTGATAAACCTTAGGTCATCCACTCGAGGGAAATTTGCTACTGTCCTACAAACCTCTGCAATTGGAGGCCCAACAACAACTACAAGAAGAAGGCTGTGTAGTAGACATAAAGCTCTTTTCTGGCACCATTGCCGGGGAGGTTAGCGTTTGAAGGTATATCTTTAGATCTTGCTATCAAATATTTTTGTTTCTTGTTTTATCACTAGTTTATACTATAAAAGGAAACTACAAAAATGGAATTGAGGGTACCTCATATGCTTCATCTTTTTAATATCTTTCGTGAGAATGATGGAAAGGAAAATTGTGCTCAAGTTCTAGAAGAAGAATGCATTAGAATGTTTGGCACTAAATATTTGAATGATGAGCATGATTGCAATGTTGTTAGTATGAATTCCTTGAATACCCATGATGCTAATGATATGCAAAGCCACAAGCTTGGGGAAGCTATGTTTGATGAAGGTGATATTTTTTTGTCCCCCAAGTTTTGATGAGCAAATTTATTATGATGAAATCATGCCTCCTATTTATGATGATTATATTGATGAAAGTGGATTTGGAGAGGTCATGACTTTATTTAGTGATGAATCCACTATTTTGGAAGAGGTTCCAATTCATTATGAGAACAAAGTTGCTATCTGTGATGATTATTGTGATGACTTGTATGCTATAGAGAATAATGATATCCATGAAACTTGTCATCATGATTTCAGTTTTCAATTGGATTATTCCTCACATGACAATTATTTTGTTGAGTTTGCTCCCACTATTATTCATGAGAAGAATTTTTCTTATGTGGAGAGTAATAAAATTTCTATGCTTGTAGATCATGAAAAGAATGCTTTATGTGATAGTTATATTGTTGAGTTCATTCATGATGCTACTGAAAATTGTTATGAGGGAGGAATATATACTTGTAGGAATTGCAATAATATCAAGTTTCCTCCCTATGTGCTTAAAATTTCAAAGTTATGCTTGTTTTGCCTTCCTATGCAAGTTGATTCTTGTTCCCACAAGTTGTTTGCTCACAAAATCCCTATGCATAGGAAGTGGGTTAGACTTAAATGTGCTAGTCATATTCTTCATGATGCTCTCTTTATGTTACAATTCTTATCTTTTATGTGAGCATCGTTGAAATCATCGTGTCTAGCTAGGGGCGTTAAACGATAGCGCTTGTTGGGAGGCAACACGACTTTATTTTTGTTCCTTGATTTTTGCTCCTGTTTAGTAATAAATAAATTATCTAGCCTCTGTTTTGGTTGTGTTTTTTATGTTTTAATTAGTGTTTGTGCCAAGTAGAACCGTTGGGAAGACTTGGGGAAAGTCTTGTTGATCTTGCTGTAAAAAACAGAAACTTTAGTGCTCAGGAGGATTGCTGCCATTTTTTATTGGAGAGAGCTATTTAGTTAATTGTTTTTGAAGATGATTAATAGATAAATTACTCACGTCCAGCAATTTATTTTAGAAATTTTTGAGGTTCCATAAGTTTGCGTCAGTTACAGATTACTACAGACTGTTCTGATTTAAGTAGGTTTAACACCAATATAAATAAACAATGAGTTCATTACAGTACCTTGAAGTGGTGTTTTGTTTTCTTTCGCTAATAGAGCTCACGAGTTTACTACTTTAAGTTTTGTGTTGTGAAGTTTTCAAGTTTTGGGTAAAGATTCGATGGACTATGGAATAAGGTGTGACAAGAGCCTAAGCTTGGGGATTCCCAAGGCACTCCAAGGTAATATTCAAGGACAACCAAAAGCCTAAGCTTGGGGATGCCCCGGAAAGCATCCCCTCTTCCGTCTTCGTTCATCGGTAACTTTACTTGGAGCTATATTTTTATTCGCCACATGATGTGTGTTTTGCTTGGAGCGTCATTTTATTTTATTTAGTTTTGCTTGATGTTTGAATAAAATACCAAGATCTGAAATTCTTAAATGTTAGAGAGTCTTCACATAGTTGCATGATTATTCGACTACTCATTGATCTTCACTTATATCTTTCAGAGTAGTTTGTTGTTGCTCTAGCGCTTCACTTATATCTTTTTAGAGCACGATGGTGGGTTCTATTTTGTAGAAATAGATGAACTATCATGCTTCGCTTAGATTATTTTGAGAGTCCTAAACAACATGGTAGTTTGCTTTGGTTATGAAACTAGTCCTAATATGATGGGCATCCAAGAGGGATATAATAAAAACTTTCATATAGAGTGCATTGAATACTAAGAGAAGTTTGATACTTGACAATTGTTTTGAGATATGGAGATGGTAATTAGAGTCGTGCTAGTTGAGTAGTTGTGAATTTGAGAAATGCTTGTGTTGAAGTTTGTGATTCCCATAGCATGCACGTATGGTGAACCGTTATGTTAAGAAGTCGGAGCATGATGTATTTATTGATTGTCCTCCTTATGAGTGGCGGTCGGGGACGAGCGATGGTCTTTTCCTACCAATCTATCCCCCTAGGAGCATGCACTCAGTACTTTGTTTCGATAACTAATAGATTTTTGCAATAGGTATGTGAGTTCTTTATGACTAATGTTGAGTCCATGGATTATACGCACTCTCACCCTTCCACCATTGCTATCTCTCTAGTACCGCGCAACTTTCGCCGGTACCATAAACCCACCATATATCTTCCTCAAAACAGCCACCATACCTACCTATTATGGCATTTCCATAGCCATTCTAAGATATATTGCCATGCAACTTTCCCCCGTTCCGTTTACTATGACACGCTCCATCATTGTTATATTGCTTTGCATGATCATGTAGTTGACATTGTATTTGTGCAAAGCCACCGTTCATAGTTCTTTCATACATGTCACTCATGCATCATTGCACATCCCGGTACACCACCGGAGGCATTCATATAGAGCCATACCTTGTTCTAAGTATCGAGTCGTAATTCTTGAGTTGTAAGTAAATAGAAGTGTGATGATCATCATTAATAGAGCATTGTCCCAAAAAAAGAGAGAAAAGGCCAAATAAAAAAAGGCCAAAAAGAGAAAGGCCAAATAAAAAATAAAAGGAACAATGCTACTATCCTTTTTCCACACTTGTGCCTCAAAGTAGCACCATGATCTTCATGATAGAGAGTCTCTTGTTCTGTCACTTTCATGTACTAGTGGGAATTTTTTCATTATAGAGCTTGGCTTGTATATTCCAACAATGGGCCTCCTCAAGTGCCCTAGGTCTTCGTGAGTAAGCATGTTGGATGCACACCCACTTAGTTTCTTTTGTTGAGCTTTCATACACTTATAGCTCTAGTGCATCCGTTGCATGGCAATCCCTACTCACTCACATTGACATCTATTGATGGGCATCTCCATAGCCCATCGATACGCCTAGTTGATGTGAGACTATCTTCCCCCTTTTTTGTCTTCTCCACAACCACCATTCTATTCCACCTATAGTGCTATGTCCATGGCTCACGCTCATGTATTGCGTGAAGATTGAATAAGTTTGAGAACATTAAAAGTATGAAACAATTGCTTGGCTTGTCATCGGGGTTGTGCATGATTTGAATACGTTGTGTAGTGAAGATGGAGCATAGCCAGACTATATGATTTTGTAGGGATAACTTTCTTTGGCCATGTTATTTTGAAGAGACATAATTGCTTAGTTATTATGCTTGAAGTATTATTATTTTTATGTCAATATTAAACTTTTGTCTTCAATTTTATGGACCTGAATATTCTTTCCACAATAAAGAGAATTACATGGATAAATATGTTAGGTAGCATTCCACATCAAAAATTCTATTTTTATCATTTGCCTACTCGAGGATGAGGAGGAATTAAGCTTGGGGATGCTGATACGTCTCCAATGTATCTATAATTTTTGATTGTTCCATGCTATTATATTATCTGTTTTGGATGTTTATGGGCTTTATTATACAATTTTATATTATTTTTGGGACTAACCTGTTAACCCAGAGCCCAGTGCCAGTTTCTGTTTTTTCCTTGTTTTAGAGTATCGCGGAAAAGGAAAATCAAACGGAGTCCAATTGACCTGAAACTTCACGGAACTTATTTTTGGACCAGAAGAAGCCCATGGAGTATCGGAGATGGACCAGGAGAGTCCCGGGCTGCCCATGAGGGTGGGGGGCACACAAACCCCCCTTGGGTGCGCCCCCTGCCTCGTGGGCAGCTCGGAGGTCCACTGACGTACTTCTTCCTCCCATATATACCCATATACCCTAAAAACTTCGGGGAGCACAATAGATCGGGAGTTCCACCGCCAGAAGCCTCCGTAGCTACCGAAAACCAATCTAGACCCGTTTCGGCACCCTGCCGGAGGGGGGGAATCCCTCTAAGGTGGCTATCTTCATCATCCCGGCGCTCTCCATGACGAGGAGGGAGTAGTTCTCCCTCGGGTCTGAGGGTATGTACCAGTAGCTATGTGTTTGATCTCTCTCTCTCTCTCTCTCTCTCGTGTTCTTGAGGTGGTACAATCTTGATGTATCGCGAGCTTTGCTATTATAGTTGGATCTTATGATGTTTCTCCCTCTCTACTCTCTTGTAATGGATTGAGTTTTCCCTTTGAAGTTATCTTATTGGATTGAGTCTTTAAGGATTTGAGAACACTTGATGCATGTCTTGCGTGGGATACCAGTGGTTATAATGGGGTATTCTATGATCCACTTGATGTATGTTTTTGGTGATCAACTTGCGGGTTCCGTGACCTTGGGAATATATGCATAGGGGTTGGCACACGTTTTCGTCTTGACTCTCCGGTAGAAACTTTGGGGCACTCTTTGAGGTCCTATGTGTTGGTTGAATAGATGAATCTGAGATTGTGTGATGCATATCACATAATCATACCCACGGAAACTTGAGATGACATTGGAGTATCTAGGTGACATTAGGGTTCTGGTTGATTTGTGTCTTAAGGTGTTATTCTAGTACGAACTCTATGATAGATTGAACGGAAAGAATAGCTCCATGTTATTTTACTATGGACTCTTGAATAGATCGATCAGAAAGGATAACTTTGAGGTGGTTTCGTACCCTACAATAATCTCTTCGTTTGTTCTCCGCTATTAGTGACTTTGGAGTGACTCTTTGTTGCATGTTGAGGGATAGTTATATGATCCAATTATGTTATTATTGTTGAGAGAACTTGCACTAGTGAAAGTATGAACCCTAGGCCTTGTTTCAACGCATTGCAATACCGTTTGTGCTCACTTTTATCATTAGTTACCTTGCTGTTTTTATATTTTCATATTACAAAAACCTTTATCTACCATCCATATACCACTTGTATCACCATATCTTCGCCGAACTAGTGCACCTATACAATTTACCATTGTATTGGGTGTGTTGGGGACACAAGAGACTCTTTGTTATTTGGTTGCAGGGTTGTTTGAGAGAGACCATCTTCATCCTACGCCTCCTACGGATTGATAAACCTTAGGTCATCCACTCGAGGGAAATTTGCTACTTTCCTACAAACCTCTACACTTGGAGGCCCAACAACATCTACAAGAAGAAGGTTGTGTAGTAGACATAAAGCTCTTTTCTGGTGCCATTGCTGGGGAGGTTAGTGTTTGAAGGTATATCTTTAGATCTTGCTATCAAATCTTTTTGTTTCTTGTTTTATCACTAGTTTATACTATAAAAGAAAACTACAAAAATGGAATTGAGGGTACCTCATATGCTTCATCTTTTTAATATCTTTCGTGAGAATGATGGAAATAAAAATTGTGCTCAAGTTCTAGAAGAAGAATGCATTAGAATGTTTGGCACTAAATATTTGAATGATGAGCATGATTGCAATGTTGTTAGTATGAATTCCTTGAATATCCATGATGCTAATGATATGCAAAGCCACAAGCTTGGGGAAGCTATGTTTGATGAAGATGATATTTTTTGTCCCCCAAGTTTTGATGAGCAAATTTATTATGATGAAATCATGCCTCCTATTTATGATGATTATATTGTTGAAAGTGGATTTGGAGAGGTCATGACTTTATTTAGTGATGAATCCACTATTTTGGAAGAGGTTCCAATTCATTATGAGAACAAAGTTGCTATCTGTGATGATTATTGTGATGACTTGTATGCTATAAAGAATAATGATATCCATGAAACTTGTCATCATGATTTTAGTTTTCAATTGGATTATTCCTCACATGATAATTATTTTGTTGAGTTTGCTCCCACTATTATTCATGAGAAGAATTTTTCTTATGTGGAGAGTAATAAAATTTCTATGCTTGTAGATCATGACAAGAATGCTTTATGTGATAGTTATATTGTTGAGTTCATTCATGATGCTACTGAAAATTGTTATGAGGGAGGAATATATACTTGTAGGAATTGCAATAATATCAAGTTTCCTCCCTATGTGCTTAAAATTTCAAAGTTATGCTTGTTTTGCCTTCCTATGCAAGTTGATTCTTGTTCCCACAAGTTGTTTGCTCACAAAATCCCTACGCATAGGAAGTGGGTTAGACTTAAATGTGCTAGTCATATTCTTCATGATGCTCTCTTTATGTTACAGTTCTTATCTTTTATGTGAGCATCGTTGAAATCATCGTGCCTAGCTAGGGGCGTTAAACGATAGCGCTTGTTGGGAGGCAACCCAACTTTATTTTTGTTCCTTGATTTTTGCTCCTGTTTAGTAATAAATAAATTATCTAGCCTATGTTTTGGATGTGTTTTTATGTTTTAATTAGTGTTTGTGCCAAGTAGAACCGTTGGGAAGACTTGGGGAAAGTCTTTTTGATCTTGCTGTAAAAAACAGAAACTTTAACGCTCACGAGGATTGCTGCCATTTTTTATTGGAGAGAGCTATTTAGTTAATTGTTTTTGAAGATGATTAATAGATAAATTACTCACGTCCAGAAATTTATTTTAGAATTTTTGAGGTTCCATAAGTTTGCGTCAGTTACAGATTACTACAGACTGTTCTGATTTTGACAGATTCTGTTTTTCGTGTGTTGTTTGCTTATTTTAATGAATCTATGGCTAGTAAAAGAGTTTATAAACCATAGAGAAGTTCGAATAAAGTAGGTTTAACACCAATATAAATAAACAATGAGTTCATTACAGTACCTTGAAGTGGTGTTTTGTTTTCTTTCGCTAACAGAGCTCACGAGTTTTCTACTTTAAGTTTTGTGTTGTGAAGTTTTCAAGTTTTGGGTAACGATTCGATGGACTATGGAATAAAGAGTGGCAAGAGCCTAAGCTTGGGGATTCCCAAGGCACCCCAAGGTAATATTCAAGGACAACCAAAAGCCTAAGCTTGGGGATGCCCCGGAAGGCATCCCCTCTTTCGTCTTCGTTCATCGGTAACTTTACTTGGAGCTATATTTTTATTCGGCACATGATATGTGTTTTTCTTGGAGCGTCATTTTATTTTATTTAGTTTTGCTTGCTGTTTGAATAAAATACCAAGATCTGAAATCCTTAAATGTTATAGAGTCTTCACATAGTTGCATGATTATTCGACTACTCATTGATCTTCACTTATATCTTTCAGAGTAGTTTGTTGTTGCTCTAGCGCTTCACTTATATCTTTTTAGAGCACGGTGGTGGGTTTTATTTTGTAGAAATAGATGAACTCTCATGCTTCACTTAGATTATTTTGAGATTCCTAAACAGCATGGTAGTTTTCTTTGGTTATGAAACTAGTCCTAATATGATGGGCATCCTAGAGGGATATAATTAAAACCTTCATATAGAGTGCATTGAATACTAAGAGAAGTTTGATACTTGATAATTGTTTTGAGATATGGAGATGGTGATATTAGAGTCGTGCTAGTTGAGTAGTTGTGAATTTGAGAAATGCTTGTGTTGAAGTTTGTTATTCCCGTAGCATGCACGTATGGTGAACCGTTATGTTAAGAAGTCGGAGCATGATGTATTTATTGATTGTCCTCCTTATGAGTGGCGGTCGGGGACGAGCGATGGTCTTTTCCTACCAATCTATGAAACTCATCCAAGGTGTAGTTCCTGAACTCGGTGCCGTTGTCACTTCTTATTGTCAAGATCTTTGCATTGTGTTGACGTTGAGCTTCATTTGCGAAGTCAATGACAGTTTGTTGGGTCTCACTCTTCCTCTTGAAGAAGGACACCCAAGTGTATCTTGAATAGTCATCCACAGTCACCAAGAAATACTTTCTACCACCAAGACTATAAAAGGATGGAGGCCCAAAGAGATCCAAGTGATGGAGCTCCAAAGGCCTCTTTGAGTAAATGATAGTTGTGGGAGGGTGAGCCTTCTCATGTAGCTTTCCTTCAATGCAAGCACTGCAAGCACGATCTTTAGCAAAACTAACATTTGTTAGTCCACGGACATGGTACCCCTTGAGAACACTTTGCAAATATCTCATATTGACATGGGCTAAATGGTGATGCCAATGCCATCCCATGTCAACTTTAGCCATTAGGCATGTCGCGGTCTTAGTGGGTCGCTCCGAAAAGTTAATCACATAGAGACCGTTCTTGACATGCCTAACAAAGGCTACTTTAAGAGTCTTGCTCCACAAGAGGGCCACGGTATCATTATCAAAGAAAGTGGCAAAGCCCATGATTGCAAGTTGACGAACGGAAAGTAAATTGTATGCAAGGGACTCAACAAGCATGACCTTCTCGATCGTGAGATCATGAGAAATGACAACCTTGCCAAGCCCCAATACCTTAGAGGACAAGGCATCACCACACTCAATGTTGGTGGGCATAGATGGAATCTTTTGCACGTCCACCACCAAGTCCTTGCTTCCGGTTATATGATTCGTGGCTCCACTATCGAGCAACCATGATACCCCACTGGAAGCAAACACCTACAAGAGATCAATGCTTGGTTTTAGGTACCCATTTTGTAATGGGTCCTTTGATGTTAGTGACAAGGGTCTTAGGAACCCAAATAGACCATTCTATGTACTCATAAGAAGAACCAACAAATTTAGCATAGACATGCCCATCACTAGCACGGCATAACACATAGGAAGGGTTAAAATCGCCGGTGTTGTTGGAAGGGGTGGCATTGCCCTTCTTGACACCACCACCCTTCACATTGTTCTTCTTCTTCTTAGAGGCACCCTATCCCTCTTTGACAAAAGTTTGCATGAGAGGTGGAGGTCATTTGGCCTTGTCATTCTTCTTCTGGTTCTTGGACTTGGGTGCAAACCCAATCCCTTCCTTGGCCACAACTTCCTTTTGATTGCTCAAAAGATCGTTGAGGTTTTTCTCACCTTATATGCACGACACAAGGCCTTTCTCAAGTTGCTCCTTCAACTTTGCATTCTCCTCAACAAGATGCACATGCTCACAATAAGGGTTAGTAGCATTTGCATTACCAATTAAAACCATATGAGGAAAAGAGGCTTTCTCCTTGGTTAGCCTCACTTGGAGTTTATCATGAGACTCTTTAAGATTAGCGTGAGTACTATTCAAGGCCTCGTGAGCCTTCTCAAGGAAATCAAACTCCTCCTTGAGTCTAGTAAGATCAACACCAAGTTTGGCCTTCTCGGAATTTAGCACACGAGACACAACAAGAGCATGATCAAGATCTTTCTTTAGTTTAGCATGGTCATTGTTGTGTGACTCCTCAAGAGCCAAGCGATGACCACACTCTTCCTCAAGAGCATTAGAGAGATCTGATATCTCATCGGCATAGTCATGACTATGCCCCTCTGAGGGAGTCCTGGACTAAGGGGTCCTCGGGCGTCCGGCCTGTTATCTATGGGCCGGACTAATGGGCTGTGAAGATATGAAGACCGAAGACTATACCCGTGTCTGGATAAGACTTTCCTTGGTGTGGAAGGCAAGCTTGGCGAACAACTATGAAGATTCCATCTTATGTAACCGACTCTATGTAACCCTAGATCCCCCCGGTGTCTATATAAACCGGAGGGTGTAGTCCGGAAAGGATATACTCAATACCTTAGTCATACAGGCTAGACTTCTATGGTTTAGCCACAACGATCTTGTGGTAGATCAACTCTTGTAATACTCATATTCATCAATATCAATCAAGCAGGACATAGGGTATTACCTCCATCAAGATGGCCCGAACTTGGGTAAAACTTCGTGTCCCCTGTCTCCTGTTACCATCAACCTTAGACGCATAGTTCGGGACCCCCTACCCAAGCTTCTAGGGTTCGATGGCCCCTTCAATCGTCAATAATGACGCTGTCTGCGGAGAAACCTTCCTCCCCAAGAAGATCTTCGTGTTCGGTGGCTTCGCACTGCGGGCCAACTCGTTTGGCCATCTGGAGTAGATCAAAAGCTATGCCCCTGGCCATCAGGTCAGATTCGGGAGCTTGAACTACGTCGCGGACATTCGTGGAGACTTGATCTTTGCTGGATTCGATACCGCGGTGGCCGCTCCTGGTCACCTTGATGATCATGACCTAAATCTGTCATCGGGCCGCATCTAGGAGACCGCTCCTATCAGTGTCAAAACCGGCGGATCTCGGGTAGGGGGTCCCGAACTGTGCATCTAAGGCCGATGGTAATAGGAGGCAGGGGACACGATGTTTACCCAGGTTCGGGCCCTCTTGATGGTGGTAATACCCTACGTCCCGCTTGATTGTTCTTGATGATATGAGTATTACAAGAGTTGATCTACCACGAGATCGTAGAGGCTAAACCCTAGAAGCTATCCTATGGTATGATTGTATGTTGTCCTACGGACTAAACCCTCTGGTTTATATAGACACCGGAGGGGGCTAGGGTTACACTGAGTCAGTTACAAGGGAGGAGATCTACATATCCGTCTTGCCTAGCTTGCCTTCCACGCCAAGGAGAGTCCCATCCGGACACAGGACGAAGTCTTCAATCTTGTATCTTCCTAGTCCAATAGTCCGGCTATCCGGAGACCCCCTAATCCAGGACTCCCTCAGTAGCCCCTAAACCAGGCTTCAATGACGATGAGTCCGGCGTGCAGTTTTGTCTTCGGCATTGCAAGGCGGGTTCCTCCTTCAAATAATCCATAGAAGATTTTGGACCCAAGGATAGTGTCCGGCCCTGCAAAATAATTTCCACATACCACCGTAGAGAGAATAATATTCCACAAATCTAATCAGCTGACGCGTTTTGACAGCATGACATCACGTCATGGCCCGGTCATTATTCGAACCATTTTTCTCAACCAGCACCGCACATATCGCGAGGCGGTTTTCTTGACACGTCTTGTCGAAGCAGAGATCGTGTACCCCTTATCACGGGATTCTCATCAATATGGACGTGGGTAACCCACTCGTGCCCGTTGGTATGACTCCCCGATTTTAGGCGAGTCCAAAACGGACGCGAGGAGGACGCTTGACATTCACGCTCTTTATAAAGAGGCCAAGACCTATCCTTTTTTCTTCTCGCGCTCAATCGAATCCTTCCCCCGCCTCGAGTTCCAACACCCAAGGCTCAGGTCAGGAGCTTCGGACCTTCAACCTGTTGGGGAACGCAGTAATTTCGAAAATTTTCCTACGCACACGCAAGATCATGGTGATGCACAGCAACGAGAGGGGAGAGTGTTGTCTACGTACCAACGCAGACCGACTGCGGAAGCGATCACAAAACGTAGAGGAAGTAGTCGTACGTCTTCTTCCCGATCCGACTGATCCAAGCACCGTTACTCCGGCACCTCCGAGTTCTTAGCACACGTTCAGCTCGATGACGTACCTCGGGCTCCGATCCAGCAAAGCGTCGAGGAAGAGTTCCGTCAGCACGACGGCGTGGTGACGATCTTGATGTACTACCGACGCAGGGCTTCGCCTAAGCACTATAACGGTATAATCGAGGTGGAATTTGGTGGCAGGGGGCACCGCACACGGCTAAGGAACGATCTCAAGGATCAAGTGTGTCTTGGGGTGCCCCCTGCCCCCGTATATAAAGGCCAGGGGCAGGGGGTTCGGCCGGCTAGGAGGGAGGCGCAGGGAGGAGTCCTACTCCCAGCGGGAGTAGGACTCCTCCCCTCCAATCCTATTCCAACTAGGACTCTTGGGGGGGGGGGGGGGGAGGAGAAAGAGGGGGCCGGCCCACCTCTCCTAGTCCTATTAGGACTTGGGAAAGGGGGGGCGCCGGTTAGGCTTGTGGGCTGCCTCTTCTCTCTTTTCCACTAAGGCCCAATAGGCCCATTTGCCTCCCGGGGGGTTCCGGTAACCCTCCCGGTAATCCGGAAAAATCCCGATTTTACCCGGAACGCTTCCGGTGCCCAAACATAGGCTTCCAATATATCAATCTTTACGTCTCGACCATTTCGAGACTCCTCGTCATGTCCGTGATCTCATCCGGGACTCCGAACAACCTTCGGTACATCAAAATGCATAAACTCATAATAACTGTCATCGTAACGTTAAGCGTGCGGACCCTACAGTTCGAGAACAATGTAGACATGACCGAGACACGTCTCCGGTCAATAACCAATAGCGAGACCTGGATGCCCATATTGGCTCCTACATATTCTACGAAGATCTTTATCGGTCAGACCGCATAACAACATACGTTGTTCCCTTTGTCATCGGTATGTTACTTGCCCGAGATTCGATCGTCGGTATCCAATACCTAGTTCAATCTCGTTACTGGCAAGTCTCTTTACTCGTTCCGTAATACATCATCTCATAACTAACATCTTAGTTATTATGCTTGCAAGGCTTATGTGATGTGTATTACCGAGAGGGCCCAGAGATACCTCTCCGACAATCGGAGTGACAAACCCTAATCTTGAAATACGCCAACCCAACATCTACCATTGGAGACACCTGTAGTACTCTTTTATAATCACCCCGTTACGTTGTGACGTTTGGTAGTACCCAAAGTGTTCCTCCGGTAAACGGGAGTTGCATAATCTCATAGTTATAGGAACATGTATAAGTCATGAAGAAAGCAATAGCAACATACTAAACGATCGGGTGCTAAGCTAATGGAATGGGTCATGTCAATCAGATCATTCAACTAATGATGTGACCTCGTTAATCAAATAACAACTCTTTGTTCATGGTTAGGAAACATAACCATCTTTGATTAACGAGCTAGTCTAGTAGAGGCATACTAGTGACACTCTGTTGGTCTATGTATTCACACATGTATTATGTTTCCGGTTAATACAATTCTAGCATGAATAATAAACATTTATCATGATATAAGGAAATAAATAATAACTTTATTATTGCCTCTAGGGCATATTTCCTTCAGTCTCCCACTTGCACTAGAGTCAATAATCTAGATTACATAGTAATGATTCTAAAACCCATGGAGCCTTGGTGCTGATCATGTTTTGCTCGTGGAAGAGGCTTAGTCAACGGGTCTGCAACATTCAGATCCGTATGTATCTTGCAAATCTCTATGTCTCCCATCTAGACTAAATCCCGGATGGAGTTGAAGCGTCTCTTGATGTGTTTGGTTCTTTTGTGAAATCTGGATTCCTTTGCCAAGGCAATTGCACCAGTATTGTCACAGAAGATTTTCATTGGACCCGATGCACTAGGTATGACACCTAGATCGGATATGAACTCCTTCATCCAGACTCCTTCGTTCGCTGCTTCCGAAGCAGCTATGTACTCCGCTTCACATGTAGATCCTGCTACGACGCTTTGTCTAGAACTACACCAACTGATAGCTCCACCGTTTAAAGTAAACACGTATCCGGTTTGCGATTTAGAATCGTCCGGATCAGTGTCAAAGCTTGCATCAACGTAACCTCTTACGGTGAGTTCTTTGTCACCTCCATATACGAGAAACATATCCTTAGTCCTTTTCAGGTATTTCAGGATGTTTTTGACCGCTGTCCAGTGATCCACTCCTGGATTACTTTGGTACCTCCCTGCTAAACTTATAGCAAGGCACACATCAGGTCTGGTACACAGCATTGCATACATGATAGAGCCTATGGCTGAAGCATAGGGAACATCTTTCATTTTCTCTCTATCTTCTGCATTGGTCGGGCATTGAGTCTGACTCAACTTCACACCTTGTAACACAGGCAAGAACCCTTTCTTTGCTTGATCCATTTTGAACTTCTTCAAAATCTTGTCAAGGTATGTGCTTTGTGAAAGTCCAATTAAGCGTTTTGATCTATCTCTATAGATCTTTATGCCTAATATGTAAGCAGCTTCCCCGAGGTCTTTCATCGAAAAACTTTTATTCAAGTATCCCTTTATGCTATCCAGAAATTCTATATCATTTCCAATCAGTAATATGTCATCCACATATAATATCAGAAATGCTACAGAGCTCCCACTCACTTTCTTGTAAATACAGGCTTCTCCAAAAGTCTGTATAAATCCAAATGCCTTGATCACACTATCAAAGCGTTTATTCCAACTCCGAGATGCTTGCACCCGTCCATAAATGGATCGCTGGAGTTTGCACACTTTGTTAGCTCCCTTTGGATCGACAAAACCTTCAGGTTGCATCATATACAACTCTTCTTCCAGAAATCCATTCAGGAATGCGGTTTTTACATCCATTTGCCAAATTTCATAATCATAAAATGCGGCAATTGCTAACATGATTCTGACAGACTTAAGCATCGCTACGGGTGAGAAAGTCTCATCGTAGTCAACTCCTTGAACTTGTCGAAAACCTTTTGCGACAAGTCGAGCTTTATAGACAGTAACATTACCATCAGCGTCAGTCTTTTTCTTAAAGATCCATTTATTCTGAATTGCTTGCCGATCATCGGGCAAGTCAACCAAAGTCCATACTTTGTTCTCATACATGGATCCCATCTCAGATTTCATGGCTTCAAGCCACTTTGCGGAATCTGGGCTCACCATCGCTTCTTCATAGTTCGTAGGTTCATCATGATCTAGTAGCATGACTTCCAGAACAGGATTACCGTACCACTCTGGTGCGGATCTTACTCTGGTTGATCTACGAGGAACAGTAGTATCTTGATCTAAAGTTTCATGATCATCATCATTAACTTCCTCTCTTATTGGTGTAGTTCTCACAGAAACAGTTTTCTGTGATGTACTATTTCCCAATAACGGAGTAGGTACAGTTACCTCGTCAAGTTCTACTTTCCTCCCACTCACTTCTTTCGAGAGAAACTCCTTCTCAAGAAAGTTTCCGAATTTAGCAACAAAAGTCTTGCCTTCGGATCTGTGATAGAAGGTGTATCCAATAGTTTCCTTTGGATATCCTATGAAGACACACTTCTCCGATTTGGGTTCGAGCTTATCAGGTTGAAGCTTTTTCACATAAGCATCGCAGCCCCAAACTTTAAGAAACGACAACTTTGGTTTCTTGCCAAACCATAGTTCATAAGGCATCGTCTCAACGGATTTAGATGGTGCCCTATTTAACGTGAATGCGGCCGTCTCTAAAGCATAACCCCAAAATGATAGCGGTAAATCAGTAAGAGACATCATAGATCGCACCATATCTAGTAAAGTACGATTACGACGTTCGGACACACCATTACGTTGTGGTGTTCCGGGTGGCGTGAGTTGCGAAACTATTCCACAAATTTTCAAATGTACACCAAACTCGTAACTCAAATATTCTCCTCCACGATCAGATCGTAGAAACTTTATTTTCTTGTTACGATGATTTTCAACTTCACTCTGAAATTCCTTGAACTTTTCAAATGTTTCAGACTTATGTTTCATTAAGTAGATATACCCATATCTGCTTAAATCATCTGTGAAGGTGAGAAAATAACGATATCCGCCACGAGCCTCAATATTCATCGGACCACATACATCGGTATGTATGATTTCCAATAAATCTGTTGCTCTCTCCATAGTCCCGGAGAACGGTGTTTTAGTCATCTTGTCCATGAGGCACGGTTCGCAAGTACCAAGTGATTCATAATCAAGTGGTTCCAAAAGCCCATCAGCATGGAGTTTCTTCATGCGCTTTACACCGATATGACCTAAACGGCAGTGCCACAAATAAGTTGCACTATCATTATCAACTCTGCATCTTTTGGCTTCAACATTATGAATATGTGTATTACTACTATCGAGATTCAATAAGAATAGACCACTTTTCAAGGGTGCATGACCATAAAAGATATTACTCATATAAATAGAACAACCATTATTCTCTGATTTAAATGAATAACCGTCTCGCATCAAACAAGATCCAGATATAATGTTCATGCTCAACGCTGGCACCAAATAACAATTATTTAGGTCTAATATTAACCCCGAAGGTAGATGTAGAGGTAGCGTGCCGACCGCGATCACATCGACTTTGGAACCGTTTCCCACACGCATCGTCACCTCGTCCTTTGCTAGTGTCCGCTTATTCTGTAGTCCCTGTTTCGAGTTGCAAATATTAGCAACAGAACCAGTATCAAATACCCAGGTGCTACTGCGAGCATTAGTAAGGTACACATCAATAACATGTATATCACATATACCTTTGTTCACCTTGCCATCCTTCTTATCCGCCAAATACTTGGGGCAGTTCCGCTTCCAGTGACCAGTCTGCTTGCAGTAGAAGCACTCAGTTTCAGGCTTAGGTCCAGACTTGGGTTTCTTCTCTTGAGCAGCAACTTGCTTGCCGTTCTTCTTGAAGTTCCCTTTCTTCTTCCCTTTGCCCTTTTTCTTGAAACTCGTGGTTTTGTTAACCATCAACACTTGATGCTCCTTCTTGATTTCTACCTCCGCAGCTTTCAGCATTGCGAAGAGCTCGGGAATAGTCTTGTTCATCCCTTGCATATTATAGTTCATCACAAAGCTCTTGTAGCTTGTTGGCAGTGATTGGAGAATTCTGTCAATGACGCAATCATCCGGAAGTGTAACTCCCAATTGAATCAAGTGATTATTATACCCAGACATTTTGAGTATATGCTCACTGACAGAACTGTTCTCCTCCATCTTGCAGCTATAGAACTTATTGGAGACTTCATATCTCTCAATCCGGGCATTTGCTTGAAATATTAACTTCAACTCCTGGAACATCTCATATGCTCCATGACGTTCAAAACGTCGTTGAAGTCCCGGTTCTAAGCCGTAAAGCATGGCACACTGAACTATTGAGTAGTCATCAGCTTTGCTCTGCCAGACGTTCATAACTTCTGGTGTTGCTCTTGCAGCAGGCCTGGCACTCAGCGGTGCTTCCAGGACGTAATTTTTCTGTGCAGCAATGAGGATAATCCTCAGGTTACGGACCCAGTCCGTGTAATTGCTACCATCATCTTTCAACTTTGCTTTCTCAAGGAACGCATTAAAATTCAACGGAACAACAGCACGAGCCATCTATCTACAATCAACATAAACAAGCAAGATACTATCAGGTACTAAGTTCATGATAATTTTAAGTTCAGTTAATTTAATTAAGAACTCCCACTTAGATAGACATCCCTCTAATCTTCTAAGTGATCATGTGATCCAAATCAACTAAACCATAACCGATCATCACGTGAGATGGAGTAGTTTTCAATGGTGAACATCAATATGTTGATCATATCTACTATATGATTCACGCTCGACCTTTCGGTCTCCGTGTTCCGAGGCCATATCTGTATATGCTTGGCTCGTCAAGTATAACCTGAGTATTCCGCGTGTGCAACTGTTTTGCATCCGTTGTATTTGAACGTAGAGCCTATCACACCCGATCATCACGTGGTGTCTCAGCACGAAGAACTTTTGCAACGGTGCATACTCAGGGAGAACACTTCTTGATAATTTAGTGAGAGATCATCTTATAATGAGACCGTCAATCAAAGCAAGATAAGATGCATAAAAGGATAAACATCACATGCAATCAATATAAGTGATATGATATGGCCATCATCATCTTGTGCTTTGTGATCTCCATCTCCGAAGCACCGTCATGATCACCATCGTCACCGGCGCGACACCTTGATCTCCATCGTAGCGTCGTTGTCGTCTCGCCAATCTTATGCTTCCACGACTATCACTACCGCTTAGCAATAAAGTAAAGCATTACATCGCGATTGCATTGCATACAATAAAGCGACAACCATATGGCTCCTGCCAGTTGCCGATAACTCGGTTACAAAACATGATCATCTCATACAATAAAATCAGCATCATGCCTTGACCATATCACATCACAACATGCCCTGCAAAAACAAGTTAGACGTCCTCTACTTTGTTGTTGCAAGTTTTACGTGGCTGCTACGGGCTTAAGTAAGAACTCATCTCACCTACGCATCAAAACCACAATGATAGTTCGTCAAATAGACTCCGTTTTAACCTTCTCAAGGACCGGGCGTAGTCACACTTGGTTCAACTAAAGTTGGAGAGACAGTCTTCCGCAAGCCATCTATGTGCAAAGCACGTCGAGGGAACCGGTCTCGCGTAAGAGTACGCGTAAGGTTGGTCCGGATCGTCTCAACCAACAATACCGCCGAACCAAAGTATGACATGCTGGTAGGCAGTATGACTTGTATCGCCCACAACTCACTTGTGTTCTACTCGTGCATATAACATCAAACCATAAAACCTAGGCTCTGATACCACTGTTGGGGAACGCAGTAATTTCAAAAATTTTCCTACGCACACGCAAGATCATGGTGATGCACAGCAACGAGAGGGGAGAGTGTTGTCTATGTACCAACGCAGACCGACTGCGGAAGCGATCACAAAACGTAGAGGAAGTAGTCGTACGTCTTCTTCCCGATCCGACCGATCCAAGCACCGTTACTCCGGCACCTCCGAGTTCTTAGCACACGTTCAGCTCGATGACGTTCCTCGGGCTCCGATCCAGCAAAGCGTCGAGGAAGAGTTCCGTCAGCACGACGGCGTGGTGACGATCTTGATGTACTACCGACGCAGGGCTTCGCCTAAGCACTGTAACGGTATAATCGAGGTGGAATTTGGTGGCAGGGGGCACCGCACACGGCTAAGGAACGATCTCAAGGATCAAGTGTGTCTTGGGGTGCCCCCTGCCCCCGTATATAAAGGCCAGGGGCAGGGGGTTCGGCCGGCTAGGAGGGAGGCGCAGGGAGGAGTCCTACTCCCACCGGGAGTAGGACTCCTCCCCTCCAATCCTATTCCAACTAGGACTCTTGGGGGGGGGGGAGGAGAAAGAGGGGGCCGGCCCACCTCTCCTAGTCCTATTAGGACTTGGGAAAGGGGGGGCGCCGGTTAGGCTTGTGGGCTGCCTCTTCTCTCTTTTCCACTAAGGCCCAATAGGCCCATTTGCCTCCCGGGGGGTTCCGGTAACCCTCCCGGTAATCCGGAAAAATCCCGATTTTACCCGGAACGCTTCCGGTGCCCAAACATAGGCTTCCAATATATCAATCTTTACGTCTCGACCATTTCGAGACTCCTCGTCATGTCCGTGATCTCATCCGGGACTCCGAACAACCTTCGGTACATCAAAATGCATAAACTCATAATAACTGTCATCGTAACGTTAAGCGTGCGGACCCTACGGTTCGAGAACAATGTAGACATGACCGAGACACGTCTCCGGTCAATAACCAATAGCGGGACCTGGATGCCCATATTGGCTCCTACATATTCTACGAAGATCTTTATCGGTCAGACCGCATAACAACATACGTTGTTCCCTTTGTCATCGGTATGTTACTTGCCCGAGATTCGATCGTCGGTATCCAATACCTAGTTCAATCTCGTTACTGGCAAGTCTCTTTACTCGTTCCGTAATACATCATCTCATAACTAACATCTTAGTTATTATGCTTGCAAGGCTTATGTGATGTGTATTACCGAGAGGGCCCAGAGATACCTCTCCGACAATCGGAGTGACAAACCCTAATCTTGAAATACGCCAACCCAACATCTACCATTGGAGACACCTGTAGTACTCCTTTATAATCACCCCGTTACGTTGTGATGTTTGGTAGTACCCAAAGTGTTCCTCCGGTAAACGGGAGTTGCAGAATCTCATAGTTATAGGAACATGTATAAGTCATGAAGAAAGCAATAGCAACATACTAAACGATCGGGTGCTAAGCTAATGGAATGGGTCATGTCAATCAGATCATTCAACTAATGATGTGACCTCGTTAATAAAATAACAACTCTTTGTTCATGGTTAGGAAACATAACCATCTTTGATTAACGAGCTAGTCTAGTAGAGGCATACTAGTGACACTCTGTTGGTCTATGTATTCACACATGTATTATGTTTCCGGTTAATACAATTCTAGCATGAATAATAAACATTTATCATGATATAAGGAAATAAATAATAACTTTATTATTGCCTCTAGGGCATATTTCCTTCACAACCATGTCCGGATCCAACCTCCAAGGTCGGTGGATGCCTTCCTCTGTTACAGAGGAGGACATCTAGAAGCTGAGAGAGGCCAGATATCTGACCGCCGAAATTTCGCACAGGCTGCCTGCCCGAGGGCAGGTCATCCCCACTCCCGAACCCAACGAGAGTGTTGTGTTCATCTCTCACTTCCTCTGAGGACTAGGCCTCACTCTGGATCCCTTTGTTAGGGCGCTCATGTTCTATTACGGGCTGGATTTCCATGATCTAGCCCCGGATTCCCTCCTTCACATCTCGTCATTCATCGTCGTATGTGAGGCCTTCCTCCGCATTACCCCTCACTTCGGCCTGTGGCTCAAGACCTTCAATGTGAAGTCGAAGATGACCGAGGGGAGGCACGCAGAGTGCGGAGGGGCCATAATAAGCAAAAGCGCTGAGGCTCCATGGCCAGAGGGTTCCTTCCCAGAGGTGTCCAGTTTGTGGCAGCGGGAGTGGTTTTATATCACAGCTCCCCGGAGTGCCAAGTGGGTAGCCGCCCCTGCCTTTTGCTCGGCCCCCCCATCACAACTGACGTCATGGCTCAGCGAGGGGCTAAGCTGCGGTCCAGTAAAGGATGTGCCGATATTGTAGAGTCGTATCTGCGATCTCATTGAGAGAGACGTCAACCTGGTCACGGTGATGCAGGTTATGCTTGTTCGCCAGGTCCCGCCTTGCAAATGTAGACCTCTCCGTTTGTGGGAGTTCAATCCGGAGGGACTGCGAATCATTCAGCACTTCCTCAGCATGATGCTCGAGGAGATGTACAAGCTGCTCTTTGGACCACAAATAAAGTGTCCAGACACCACCGAGGATGCGGGTCTGAGCTGTAATCACCCGGATACCCAAGTAAGTAATCCCATGGCCGAACACACTATTTCTCTTATTTGTCATAACATTATTCTGAAAAGTCGCTCTTTGACCAAGACTGGCTAACAAAGGCAAAGATGATCAGGTGTCCGGCCCCCCTTCCCAAGGGCTTGGCTAATCAAGTACTAGACAGAATGCTGGAGCCGGCGCCTTACCAGGCGCCCTCGAAGGAAGATAAAGGGGGAATAACGAGGCCGAAAGTGAGCCTCACTCACTACTCGTCCCAACCGGGGAAATGAGCGCCTCCGCGAAGGAGGATAACCAGGGAGAAGAATCTGACATTCCGTCTCCCCGAGGAAGGAAGAGGACCACCTCTGGAGATCCGGAAACAGAGGTTTCCAAATGGGGGAAGAAATCTTCGCCAGAGGGTCCTGCCTCGGGGGGTACCCTTGCCGCATAGTGTCCGCAAGGGAATCAGCCCTCTACCGACCTGTAAGTAATCGAAAAGTACTTAGTAGTGAAAATATCCTACAGTGTGTGGTCAGAGCCCTTCTCGACAATAATCGAAGTTTATATCTTGTAGCTCGGGTCAGAGCCCTTCTCGACAGAGTTCATCTTCGGGGGATCTTCTTCCGGAGATGATGGAGAGCGAAACACCTCCCCCTGCCACCCTGCCTCATGAGGCGGGCAACCCTGAAGTGTCATCGCAGAGGGTTTCTCCTGATCCGCCAAGGCCAGGGGGTAATCCCTTGGCCACCCGGAGTCCTCAGTATCCGGCTCCTAAAGAGAGCAACGGAAAGAGTCCGGAACCGTACAGTGTGCGGTCGGACGCACTGAAGGGTCTTCTAGAGCAAGCGGCCATCTTAGAAGCGCATCATACGCTAATGGGTATGGTAATTGAAAGTATTTCATCTACTGTAAGCGGATTGCATGAAGCTTTTATGAGTCTGCTGAAAGGCTTTGAGGTACGTGAAATAGTGTATGCTTTTGACAGTACCGCACACGTTAGGTGTGCCCTATGCAGATAGTAGCCCCTGAGACTCTGATTTTATCGAAAACGGCGGCAAACAGAGGATCATAGTCCCAGGTAATAACCAGACTGCCTTTATGTGCAGGTGGCTGAAGCTCCGGTGGCTAGCCAGACTGATGGGTTTGCCAAACTAAAGCGGCAACTTGATGCGGCAGATGCCGACATCGTGCTTGTCAACAAGCGGCTTGATGAGGCACAGGGTAAGTGATTTCTCCGGTGATCAACGCATAGTAAGAGGAGCATGATGCCAGTATATTTAATATGTTGTGATTGCAGATGGAGCTGCCACCGTGGAGATCCTACGGGCAGAGCTTGCCCGAGCCAAGGAACAAGCAAGGAATAGCGATGCGGCCGCTCTAAAGGCGGTCGAAGAGCTGAGGGCCGAACAGTCCGCACATCGCCAGAGCAAGGAAAGGATAGCCAAGATGGCCATTGAGTTGAAAGATGCCGCTGACCGTTACTAGCTTCTTGAAAAAGAAAGCCGAGCGAGGGTGACGGACCTGGAGAAGGACATGGTAGCAGCCGAGGAAGCCCGCTCTAAAATCAGAGCGACGAGGGAGGAGCTGCAACAAGCTGCGGATATCGTGGCTGGGAAGCCATTCTTGTTGCGGACAAAGTTCGGAGATCCGAAATATGCTCCTCTTGATCAACTATGGAGTTCTGCGGACGCCTACGTGGATTTGGTCGCAAGTGCTGCTGATGCAGCCGAGTACTTCAAGGATCAAAGAGATCGCGAAGTGGATAAGTTGTTCTAGTCATAGTTCCATGCTCCATTGCGTCCGTTGCTATTGAATGAGCAAATGGCCGAGTTGTAACACCCCGGTGTAATGATGCTACAGTAACCCCTGGGGTTCAGTTAATTATTTTACTAAACAAGTGCTTGATCATCTTTGTCTCCTCTCTCTTTCAAATTCCAGTTGAATTCAAATTCAAATTTTGTGTGGAATTCAAAATGCTCAAACATGAAAACTAAAATGTTCATCATGTGGGAAGTATTCTTCTGGTAATATTGGTGGTGAACCAATATTTTTGCAAAATGTGAAGGTGGCCTAAAATAGCTAAAACAGAAAAGCTAAAAAAAGAAAAGAAAAAGGAAAAGGGAAAAGGAAAGGAGAGAGAGGGAAGTGCCCCTGCCCCACTGGGGCCAAGCCCACCTGGGCCAGCCCACCATTGCCCACCCGAGCCAGCCCAGATCCCCCCTGCCCGTCCCCTTCCCTGTTCCCCCGACCGGGGTCGGAACAGGGGCGTAGCCCCACCGAACCCACTCGCCGTCACCGGCGAGAGAGGGATAAGACCCCCTGACACCTCGGGCTCCCTCCCCACTCGCCCACTTGCTCTCTCTACCTCTCCCTCTCCCCACCAGAGCCCCCGCTCGCTTCCTCTCCCCCGGTTCCCCATCCACGCCCGAACGCGCCCGTCGCCGTCCTCCACCGTCACCACGGCCACCACTGTCCCCGCCCCTCTCTGACGAAGTCCCCGAGTGCCGTCGTGCCCCGCGGCGTCTCCCTCGACCACCGGACCAAGCCAGGAGCCCCCACAACGAGCGCGACTACCTCTTCTTCCTCCTCCGCTCCGACGAACGCCGGCATCGAATTCGGCCACCTCGCGCCTTCCCCGAGCCCACCGATACACATCTTCAGGCTCACTGTGAGCTACGCTCGTCCCCCATCTCTTTTGCTCCCGTGCACGCCCGTAGCGGCTGGACCCGCCATGGCCGAGCCGAGCTCCGCCGTTGAGCTCATTGCCGTCGACCTGATGCCCCTCGCGCCACGCTAACGCCACCACCGAGCTCCTGGAGCTCCTAGCTGCTCAACGCGCCCCTCCGCCACCCTTGGTGTGCCCTGGACGCTCGACTCCATCGACGCCTAAACTCCGGCGCCGCTCCGGTCAGCGCTGCCATGGCTCTAGGCCATCCCAGCACGCGGGACCGTCGGCGTTGGATGCGTGCGGCTCCCCTCGTTCGATCGCGCGTCACCGCGCTCATTTTAATCGCCCGTAGGCTTTTCCCGACGCGCTCCCGAATGGTACCACCGCGTCCACTCGTCGCCGGCGCCGTTCCCGGACAACTCCGGCGAAGCCAGCACCACCGTTTGACTCGCGGGCGAGGACTCATCCGAACGCCGCCAACCGCGCGGCAAATGGTGCCCTCTAGCGGCTTTCCAGGCTGCTCCACCACGTGCTACCGTGCTTTGGGTTGCCGGAGCAGCTCCGACGATGCGTCCGACATGGCGCCAGCGTGGCCATGGGCCCCACGCGCTGGGCCGCTGACCGCTGGGCCCCGCGGGCCCAGTTGACCAAGTCAACTGCCCACGTGGCAGCTCTGGCTCGCTGACATGTGGGACCCGCGAGTAAAACATTTTTTTAATAAATAAAACGATTAATTAAAACGTTAGTTAAATTAGTTAGTTAATTAGTACTAACTAGTCACTGACTGCTGGGGCCCACGCCCCCTAACTAGCCCTGTTAGTTTAGTTAAGCCTCTGTTAGACAGAGAGGCTGATAGGTGGGTCCCACCTGTCAGTTTGACTGGTCAGCAGAGCTGACGCAGTGCTAACGCAGTGCTAACATCACTGCTGACGCAATAAACCTTTTCTGCTTTTAAAATAATTCAGAAATTGGTTTAAACTTCGAAAATCCGTAACTTTTAAACCATTTCTATATGAGGGGATGAAAATGTTTTCTATAGAAACGGAGGGGATGCAAATGTTTTCTATATGAAAGTTGCTCAGAAAAATCCAACGAATCCAAATGTGCGGTCCATTCACCTGTCACATGCCCCTAGCATGCTGAACATGGATCCGTCCCCTCTCTTTCATCTGTCCGGAATCCGCATAACGCCGGGAATTCATCCTTGGATGTTTATCCCCTCCGTCTGCAATGCGTAGTACTACGTTAGGGCAACCCTAGCTCTGCCCGTCGTCATGTTATGCCTTGTGATGCATTGATTGCAATGTATTTACTATTTCTTCCCCCTCTTGTCTCTGGTAGACCCCGAGACTGATGATGCAGTTGTGATCGACTACGTCACCGACGACTCCTCCTTCTTATCTGAGCAACCAGTCAAGCAAACCCCCCTTGAGCATTCCGATATCGCCCATTTCTTTCCCTCTCATGCTTGCATTAGAACTGCTACTGCTTTCTATATGATCCTACTTTGATGCATAGCCTGTTGTTGTTACCTGCTTTTATACCTTACCTACTTATCCTTAATTGCTTAGTATAGGCTGGTTAGAGGTCCATCAGTGACCCCCACCTTGTCCCAGTTGCCCCGCTTTATGTTCGATGACTCGATCAACGTGATCGACGTACAGGCCCCGACACCGCACATCACCCCCCTAGTTGTACGACTCTATAGAGTTACCATCGAGTGCCGAGGGTGGAACCTCTTACATCACTCCTGATGAGATCTCCATAGTGTAGCTTTATGGTCGAAGTCATCGAGGGTGATTTCCTCCTTAACCACTTCCGTTACGGCTCTGTCGTGCAACCCATCGAACGTGAACCTCGAGGGTGGATCCTCTTACATTCACCTTGATGACAACATCGAGTGGAATTCACCGGGGGTGATTCCTCGGGTTTTCCCTTTGGTGATAGACACACAGTTACTATGGTTACTATGACTTGCACTGAACCATGTTACTAAAGACGGGTCGACCCTGCGTGGTACCCGTGCGAGCTTAATTGCGAGTGATGTGGAGTCGGGTTGACCTGGAAGGTGCCCGCGAGATACTTATGAGGTGTGGCCGGGCATTCTTAGCCCTTGCCGCAAGTACTGAGACGGGGCGACGGGGTCACATCGATCATGAGTCTCTGCTCGTTACCGCGCGTTCCTAATCCACTACGATTTGGATATTTGATCCGAGGGGCCTCTGGCCTGATAGCACTAACCATCACGTGGACATAGTATGGGCATTCTGCGTCGTATACATCAGCCGAAGCTTAATAGACGTCAGTGACTGAGCGGCGCGCGCCGGGTTGGACTGGTAAGCACCTACCTTATTGAAGGAGGTAGCTAGGTCTGCTCACCGGCCGCCCACGCAACATGCAGGAGTTCCCGGGGTGATGGCCCATGAATCCTGGGGGGCATAGGTTTAGTCCGGCATGCTGACCTCTCTATTAAGCCTAGGTCAGGTTGCGGCGTATTGTTTGGCCGAGGCCGGGCATGACCCAGGAAAGTGTGTCCGACCGGAGTTAATCGAGCGTGGTGGGTAAGTTGGTGCATCCCTGCAGGGAAGAAAACATCTATCGATAGCCTATCCTATGGTAACAGACACTTGGAGTTGTATCCCGATCGATACTACTAGAACTGGATACTTGAGATGAGACATGGAGATGAGACTTGGATATGAGATGATAACTAGATAGTATGGCTCTGGGATTGCTTTCTCGCAGGGAGTCGAGAAAGGATCTCTGGCCGAGGTTGATAACTCTACCACTTTACTTTATGCTACTCTTATCTCTCCTGATGCTGCAAGATGCTAGTCTTCGATAGGCTAGGCTTTCCCCTTCTCTTCTGGCATTCTACAGTTTAGTCCACAGATACAACCCTTTTTCCCTTGATACATGTGCATACTTAGTTTAGATCTGATGTAAGTCTTGTGAGTACTTTGGATGAGTACTCACGGCTGCTTTGCTACCTCTTTTCCCCCATACCCGATTGTTGCGACTAGATGACGGATCCCAGGAGCCAGACGACACCACTGATGCCTACTGCTACCCCGAGGGTGCCTACTACTACGTGGAGACCGCCGACGACCAGGAGTAGTTAGGAGGCTCCCAGGCAGGAGGCCTTGCCTTTTCGATCGTTGTTGCTTTTGTGCTAGCCTTCTTAAGGTAAACTTGTCTAACTTATGTCTGTACTCAGATATTGTTGCTTCCGCTGACTCTTGTGTATTCGAGCTTATGTATTCGAGCCCTCGAGGCCCCTGGCATGTAATATAAAGCTTGTATTATTTTAATTTGTGTCTAGAATTGTGTTGTGATATCTTCCCGTGAGTCCTTGATCTTGATCGTACACATTTGCGTGTATGATTAGTGTATGATTGAATTGAGGGTGTCACAAGTTGGTATCAGAGCTGACTGCCTGTAGGTAGCCCATTTTCCAACTCCTTGGCCGAAGTCGAGTCTATTCAATACAAAAACTTTTACTAACATTGGTTGTGTGTCTTACGGGCCCACGTTGCCATATGGGTGGTATTAGGATCTTTTATTCCTCGTCTATACTCTGGGATTCTGATCTCTCGTCTATTCGGGTTAAAATGGTTTTACTAACTCTAACATTAGGATCTCGTGACCACATCCACCCCAAAGCTGGATAAGCCATAGTTTTCCTTAGAATAGTGTTCTGGATAGTACACACACCGTCGTGATGACAACGAAGTGGTATCCATCGTACCTCTTTCATTATGCATGTTTCATCAGGAATGATCCTTGTTTTTGCAAATGCTCAATGCTGAACTACCCCCTATTACTTGTTAGTAGGATGGTTATGATGGGGAACGTAGTAATTTCAAAAATTTCCTACGCACACGCAAGATCATGATGATGCATAGCAACGAGAGGGGAGAGTGTTGTCTACGTACCCTCGTAGACCGTTCGCGGAAGCGTTATATCAACGCGGTTGATATAGTTGTACGTCTTCACGTCCGACCGATCCAAGTACCGAAAGCATGGCACCTCTGAGTTCTGCACACATTCGGCTCGGTGACATCCTCTCCTTCTCGATCCAGCAAGAGGGGCAAAGTAGTAGATGAGTTCCGGAAGCACGACGGCGTGGTGACGGTGTTGGTGAAGAACAATCTCTGCAGGGCTTCGCCTAAGCACTACGAAAACTATGACGGAGGATAAACTAGAGGGGACGGGGTTGCCGGCACACGGCTTGGTGTTTCTTGATGTGTCTTTGGTGCTAGCCCTGCACCTCTATTTATATGTTGAGCCCTGGGGTCGAAACTTGGAGTAAAAGCCTCCACAAAGTCGGTTTCACCCGAAAGGCAAGAGTCCTTCTCGGACTCCAGGGCCAGACGCCAGGGTTCCCGGTGTTTGGACCCAGACGCCAGGGACCCTGTCGTCTGGCCCCTGGACTCCGCAAAACTTCCTTTTTTCGCTTTCCAAAAACCTTGTGGGCTTTCCCCTTTGGCCCAAATAAAGTGTTCTCGTACCCAAACATTTCGGGAAACATCCGGAACCCCTTCCGGTGATTTCCGGAACCCTTCCGGTGACCAAACACTATTATCCCATATATCAAACTTTGTCTCCGGACCATTCCGGAGTTCCTCGTCATGTCCGTGATCTCATCCCGGACTCCAAACAACATTCGGTAACCAACATACATAACTCACATAGTACTATATCGTCAACGAACGTTAAGCGTGCGGACCCTACGGGTTCGAGAACTATGTAGACATGACCGAGACACCTCTCTGGTCAATAACCAATAGCGGGACCTGGATGCCCATATTGGCTCCTACATATTCTACGAAGATCTTTATCGGTCAGACCGCATAACAACATACGTTGTTCCCTTTGTCATCGATATGTTACTTGCCCAGGATTCGATCGTCGGTATCTCAATACCTAGTTCAATCTCGTTACCGGCAAGTCTCTTTACTCGTTCCGTAATACATCATCTCGCAACTAACTCATTAGTTGCAATGCTTGCAAGACTTATGTGATGTGCATTACCGAGAGGGCCCACAGATACCTCTCCGACAATCGGAGTGACAAATCCTAATCTCGAAATACGCCAACCCAACATTCACCTTTGGAGACACCTGTAGAGCTCCTTTATAATCACCCAGTTACGTTGTGACGTTTGGTAGCACACAAAGTGTTCCTTCGGTAAATGGGAGTTGCATAATCTCATAGTCATAGGAACATGTATAAGTCATGAAGAAAGCAATAGCAACATACTAAACGATCGAGTGCTAAGCTAACGGAATGGGTCAAGTCAATCACATCATTCTCCTAATGATGTGATCCCGTTAATCAAACAACTCTTTGTCTATGGTTAGGAAACATAACCATCTTTGATTAACGAGCTAGTCAAGTAGAGGCATACTAGTGACGTTTGGTTTGTCTATGTATTCACACAAGTATTATGTTTCCGGATAATACAATTCTAGCATGAATAATAAAAATTTATCATGATATAAGGAAATAAAATAATAACATAATTATTGCCTCGAGGGCATATTTCCTTCAGTCTCCCACTTGCACTAGAGTCAATAATCTAGATTACACAATAATGATCCTAACACCCATGGAGCTTTGGTGCTGATCATGTTTTGCTCGTGGAAGAGGCTTAGTCAACACGTGTGCTACATTCAGATCCGTATGTATCTTGCAAATCTCTATGTCTCCCACCTAGACTAGATCCCGGATGGAATTGAAGCGTCTCTTGATGTGCTTGGTTCTCTTGTGAAATCTGGATACCTTTGCCAAGGCAATTGCTCCAGTATTGTCACAAAAGATTTTCATTGGACCCGATGCACTAGGTATGACACCTAGATCGGATATGAACTCCTTCATCGAGACTCCTTCGTTTGCTGATTCCGAAGCAGCTATGTACTCCGCTTCACATGTAGATCCCGCAACAACGCTTTGTTTAGAACTGCACCAACTGACAGCTCCATCGTTTAATGTAAACACGTATCCGGTTTGCGATTTAGAATCGTCCGGATCAGTGTCAAAGCTTGCATCAACGTAACCATTTACGATGAGCTCTTTGTCACCTCCATATATGAGAAACATATCCTTAGTCCTTTTCAGGTATTTCAGGATGTTCTTGACCGCTGTCCAGTGATCCACTCCTGGATTACTTTGGTACCTTCCTGCTAGACTTATAGCAAGACATACATCAGGTCTGGTACACAGCATTGCATACATGATAGAGCCTATGGCTGAAGCATAGGGAACATCTTTCATTTTCTCTCTATCTTCTACATTGGTCGGACTTTGAGTCTTACTCAATTTCACACCTTGTAACACAGGCAAGAATCCTTTCTTTGCTTGATCCATTTTGAACTTTTTCAAAACTTTGTCAAGGTATGTGCTTTGTGAAAGTCCAATTAAGCATCTCGATCTGTCTCTATAGATCTTGATGCCCAATATGTAGGCAGCTTCACCGAGGTCTTTCATAGAAAAACTTTTATTCAAGTATCCTTTTATGCAATCCAGAAATTCTATATCATTTCCGATTAGTAATATGTCATCTACATATAATATTAGAAATGCTACAGAGCTCCCACTCACTTTCTTGTAAATACAGGCTTCTCCAAAAGTCTGTATAAAACCAAATGCTTTGATCACACTATCAAAGCGTTTATTCCAACTCCGAGAGGCTTGCACCAGTCCATAAATGGATTGCTGGAGCTTGCACACTTTGTTAGCTCCCTTTGGATCAACAACACCTTCCGGCTGCATCATATACAACTCTTCTTGCAGAAATCCATTCAGGAATGCAGTTTTGACATCCATTTGCCAAATTTCATAATCATAAAATGCGGCAATTGCTAACATGATTCGGACAGACTTAAGCATCGCTACGGGTGAGAAGGTCTCATCGTAGTCAATCCCTTGAACTTGCCAAAAACCTTTTGCGACAAGTTGAGCTTTGTAGACCGTAACATTACCGTTAGCGTCAGTCTTCTTCTTGAAGATCCATTTATTTTCAATTGCTTGCCGATCATTGGGCAAGTGAACCAAAGTCTCTACTTTGTTCTCATACATGGATCCCATATCAGATTTCATGGCTTCAAGCCATTTTGCGGAATCTGGGCTCACCATCGCTTCTTCATAGTTCATAGGTTCATCATGATCTAGTAGCATGACTTCCAGAACAGGATTACCGTACCACTCTGGCGCGGATCTTACTCTGGTTGATCTACATGGTTCAGTAGTATCTTGTTCTGAAGTTTCATGATCATTATCATTAGCTTCCTCACTAATTGGTGTAGGTGTCACAGAAACAGGTTTCTGTGATGTACTACCTTCCAATAAGGGAGCAGGTACAGTTACCTCATCAAGTTCTACTTTCCTCCCACTCACTTCTTTCGAGAGAAACTCCTTCTCCAGAAAGTTTTCGAATTTAGCAACAAAAGCCTTGCCTTCGGATCTGTGATAGAAGCTGTATCCAATAGTTTCCTTTGGATATCCTATGAAGGCACATTTCTGCGATTTGGGTTCGAGCTTATCAGGTCGAAGCTTTTTCACATAAGCATCGCAGCCCCAAACTTTCAGAAACGACAACTTTGGTTTGTTGCCAAACCACAGTTCATAAGGCGTCGTCTCAACGGATTTTGATGGTGCCCTATTTAACGTGAATGCGGCCGTCTCTAGAGCATGTCCCCAAAACGATAGCGGTAAATCAGTAAGAGACATCATAGATCACACCATATCAAGTAAAGTACGATTACGGCGTTTGGACACACAATTACGCTGTGGTGTTCCGGGTGGCGTGAGTTGCGAAACTATTCCACATTGTCTCAAATGTACACCAAACTCGTAACTCAAATATTCTCCTCCATGATCAGATCGTAGGAATTTTATTTTCTTGTTACGATGATTTTCAACTTCACTCTGAAATTCTTTGAACTTTTCAAACGTTTCAGACTTATGTTTCATTAAGTAGATATACCCATATCTGCTTAAGTCATCTGTGAAGGTAAGAAAATAATGATATCCGCCACGAGCCTCAACATTCATCGGACCACTTACATCTGTATGTATGATTTCCAACAAATCTGTTGCTCTCTCCATAGTAGCGAAGAACGGTGTTTTTGTCATCTTACCCATAAGGCACGGTTCGCAAGTACCAAGTGATTCATAATCAAGTGGTTCCAAAATCCCATCAGTATGGCGTTTCTTCATGCGCTTTACACCGATATGACCCAAACGGCAGTGCCACAAATAAGTTGCACTATTATTATCAACTCTGCATCTTTTGGCTTCAACATTATGAATATGTGTGTCACTACTATCGAGATTTAATAAGAATAGACCACTCTTTAAGGGTGCATGACCATAAAAGATATTACTCATATAAATAGAACAACCATTATTCTCCGATTTAAATGAATAACCGTCTCACATCAAACAAGATCCAGATATAATGTTCATGCTTAACGCTGGTACCAAATAACAATTATTTAGGTCTAATACTAATCCCGAAGGTAGATGTAGAGGTAGCGTGCCGACTGCGATCACATCGACTTTGGAACCATTTCCCACGCGCATCGTCACCTCGTCCTTAGCCAATCTTCGCTTAATCCGTAGTCCCTGTTTCGAGTTGCAAATATTAGCAACAGAACCAGTATCAAATACCCAGGTGCTACTGCGAGCATTAGTAAGGTACACATCAATAACATGTATATCACATATACTTTTGTTCACCTTGCCATCCTTTTTATCCGCCAAATACTTGGGACAGTTCCGCTTCCAATGACCAGTCTGCTTGCAGTAGAAGCACTCAGTTTCAGGCTTAGGTCCAGGTTTGGGTTTCTTCTCTTGAGTAGCAACTTCTTGCTATTCTTTTTGAAGTTCCCCTTCTTCTTCCCTCTGCCCTTTTTCTTGAAACTAGTGGTCTTGTTGACCATCAACACTTGATGCTCCTTCTTGATTTTGACCTCCGCAGCTTTGAGCATTGCGAAGAGCTCGGGAATAGTCTTATTCATCCCTTGCATATTATAGTTCATCATGAAGCTCTTGTAGCTTGGTGGTAGTGATTGGAGAATTCTGTCAATGACGCAATCATCTGGAAGATTAACTCCCATTGAATCAAGTGATTATTATACCCAGACATTTTGAGTATATGCTCACTGATAGAACTGTTCTCCTCCATCTTGCAGCTATAGAACTTATTGGAGACTTCATATCTCTCAATCCGGGCATTTGCTTGAAATATTAACTTCAACTCCTGGAACATCTCATATGCTCCATGACGTTCAAAACGTCGTTGAAGTCCCGATTCTAAGCCGTAAAGCATGGCACACTGAACTATCGAGTGGTCATCAGCTTTGCTCTGCGAGACGTTCATAACATGTGGTGTTGCTCCAGCAGCAGGCCTGGCACCCAGCGGTGCTTCCAGGACGTAATTCTTCTGTGCAACAATGAGGATAATCCTCAAGTTACGGACCCAGTCCGTGTAATTGCTACCATCATCTTTCAACTTTGCTTTCTCAAGGAACGCATTAAAAATCAATGGAACAACAACACGGGCCATCTGTCTACAATCAAACATAAACAAGCAAGATACTATCAGGTACTAAGTTCATGATAAATTTAGGTTCAATTAATCATATTACTAAAGAACTCCCACTTAGATAGACATCCCTCTAATCCTCTAAGTGATTACGTGATCCAAATCAACTAAACCATGTCCGATCATCACGTGAGATGGAGTAGTTTCATTGGTGAACATCGTTATGTTGATCATATCTACTATATGATTCACGCTCGACCTTTCGGTCTCTGTGTTCCGAGGCCATATCTGTATATGCTTGGCTTGTCAAGTATAACCTGAGTATTCTGCGTGTGCAACTGTTTTGCACCCGTTGTATTTGAACGTAGAGCCTATCACACCCGATCATCACGTGGTGTCTCAGCACGAAGAACTTTCACAACGGTGCATACTCAGGGAGAACACTTCTTGATAATTAGTGAGAGATCATCTTAAAATGCTACCGTCAATCAAAGAAAGATAAGATGCATAAAAATAAACATCACATGCAATCAATATAAGTGATATGATATGGCCATCATCATCTTGTGCTTGTGATCTCCATCTTCGAAGCACCATCGTGATCACCATCGTCACCGGCGCGACACCTTGATCACCATCGTAGCATCGTTGTCGTCTCGCCAATCTTATGCTTCCACGACTATCGCTACCGCTTAGTGATAAAGTAAAGCATTACAGCGCAATTGCATTGCATACAATAAAGCGACAACCATATGGCTCCTGCCAGTTGCCGATAACTTGGTTACAAAACATGATCATCTCATACAATAAAATTTAGCATCATGTCTTGACCATATCACATCACAACATGCCCTGCAAAAACAAGTTAGACGTCCTCTACTTTGTTGTTGCAAGTTTATGTGGCTGCTACGGGGTTAAGCAAGAACCAATCTTACCTACGCATCAAAACCACAACGATAGTTTTTCAAGTTGGTGCTATTTTAACCTTCGCAAGGACCGGGCGTAGCCACACTCGGTTCAATTAAAGTTGGAGAAACGGTCACCGGCTAGCCACCTTTGTGCAGGGCTTCGCCTACGCACTACGAAAACTATGACAGAGGATAAACTAGAGGCGACGGGGTTGCCGGCACACGGCTTGGTGTTTCTTGATGTGTCTTTGGTGCTAGCCCTGCCCCTCTATTTATATGTTGAGCCCTGGGGTCGAAACTTGGAGTAAAAGCCTCCACAAAGTCGGTTTCACCCGAAAGGCAAGAGTCCTTCTCGGACTCCAGGGCCAGACGCCAGGGTTCCCGGCGTTTGGACCCAGACGCCAGGGACCCTGTCGTCTGGCCCCTGGACTCCGCAAAACTTCCTTTTTGCGCTTTCCAAAAACCTTGTGGGCTTTCCCCTTTGGCCCAAATAAAGTGTTCTTGTACCCAAACATTTCGGGAAACATCCGGAACCCCTTCCGGTGATTTCCGGAACCCTTTCGGTGACCAAACACTATTATCCCATATATCAAACTTTGTCTCCGGACCATTCCGGAGTTCCTCATCATGTCCGTGATCTCATCCCGGACTCCAAACAACATTCGGTCACCAACATACATAACTCACATAGTACTGTATCGTCAATGAACGTTAAGCGTGCGGACCCTACGGGTTCGAGAACTATGTAGACATGACCGAGACACCTCTCTGGTCAATAACCAATAGCGGGACCTGGATGCCCATATTGGCTCCTACATATTCTACGGAGATCTTTATCGGTCAGACCGCATAACAACATACGTTGTTCCCTTTGTCATCGGTATGTTACTTGCCCGAGATTCGATCGTCGGTATCTCAATACCTAGTTCAATCTCGTTACCGGCAAGTCTCTTTACTCGTTCCGTAATACATCATCTCGCAACTAACTCATTAGTTGCAATGCTTGCAAGGCTTATGTGATGTGCATTATCGAGAGGGCCCACAGATACCTCTCCGACAATCGGAGTGACAAATCCTAATCTCAAAATACGCCAACCCAACATTCACCTTTGGAGACACCTGTAGAGATCCTTTATAATCACCCAGTTACGTTGTGACGTTTGGTAGCACACAAAGTGTTCCTCCGGTAAACGGGAGTTGCATAATCTCATAGTCATAGGAACATGTATAAGTCATGAAGAAAGCAATAGCAACATACTAAACGATCGAGTGCTAAGCTAACGGAATGGGTCAAGTCAATCACATCATTCTCGTAATGACGAGATCCCATTAATCAAATAACTCTTTGTCTATGGTTAGGAAACATAACCATCTTTGATTAACGAGCTAGTCAAGTAGAGGCATACTAGTGACATTTGGTTTGTCTATGTATTCACACAAGTATTATATTTCCGGATAATACAATTCTAGCATGAATAATAAACATTTATCATGATATAAGGAAATAAAATAATAACATTATTATTGCCTCTAGGGCATATTTCCTTCAGGTTAGACCCGCTGGTCGTGGCCGTGGTGCCAACGATCCACCACCGCCCGAATTCTTTGCTGGAATGATGCAACAATTTGAGCTGAACCTCTAGTTCATGGAGGGAATGATGGCTCAGTTTCCTCGTCCTAACATGGATCAACAGCCAACCCCAGGAACTCTGCAGGACTTCATGCATCTCAACCCAACTATTTACCGCAGCTCAACTCAACCCCTTTGTCGGCGTTCTGGGAATGGGGGTCCCCAGACTTGCCTGCCTGCGGCGTGGCTCAAATGGGGGCCCAACATGGCCCATCTTCATCAAGCACAAGACTCAAGACCCTCGCGAGGGGCCAAGCCTCGCGAGGCGGACGACACGGCGCATCCTCAGGCACAGCCTCCTCAGGCTGGCTCGTGAGGAGACGGAGATATCAAGGCAGGGTGCCTCGTAAGGTGCCCGTGACATAAGCCATGACGATCGAGGGCGCCAGGCGGGCGCCAGCGCGCGCAGCGTTCTCCTTTCCTCTTTGGTGCAAAGGGGGCAAGCGCAGCCGCGGAGTACCGAGGCATCAGGCAAAGGTTGCCGTTTTGGTGCAACAAGACCAGGAGCAAGCGGACTACGAGACGGAGGTCACCATGGAGCCCAGCACGACATCACCGCAGAGTCTTTTGCAGGTGAAGACCACCTTTAGTCAGGATAGATGTACTTGTTGTCCCCCTTCAAATTAGCCCGCCATTGTTGGCTCCCTTCCCGCTCGATATTTGGGAAGAGGACCAGGGCCCCTATAAATAGGACCAGCCGCCCACATAGCAAGGGGTTCGGCTTTTAGGTAAAGGGGGAACGAAATCAGAGAAAGAAAGAGAGAGAGAGAAGGGCGACTGAACTCCTCAGTTCACCGCCCCAGCCAAGAACTGACCCTCGCGAGGCGGTTCTTCCTTGTACTGTTCATCATCACCAGCCCCCAAGAGGCAATCCATCCACCACGCATTGGAGTAGGGTATTACACCACAATGGTGGCCCGAACCAGTATAAATCCTGTGTCTCTTGTGTGATCCTTTTAGTAGTTTAGATCTTTGCGAGACGGGGAGGTTGAGGACGTGATTTCCGCGGGCACCCCAGTGTTCAAACCTTAAGGGTCTGCCGGAACCCGAAATCCGACATTTGGCGCGCCAGGTAGGGGTGCGCCTGGATCCTCTTCCACCTCTCCGCCCTCCTCCGGCCGCCGCAACCATGCGCGGCGCCAGACGGGCTCGCGCCGCCCCGGCGGCCCTCGCCGGTGGGCGCTCTCGTCGTCCCCCGCCGCCCGCCGTCAACACCGCCACCAGCACGGCGGGAAACAAGCATCAAGCACCACCCCAGCATCCGCCTACGCGACAGAGTAACTGCGCCGCGACACCGACGCCTTCTGTCGTTGCGGCCCTCCTAGGCGGCTCGCAGGCGCCGCCCACAAGTCGCCACGTCAAGCCTTTCGCCCGCCGGGTTAGCACTGCTGCCGCACGGCAGGGGGCTCCCCCGGACCGTGCGGCGAGCGAAGTCGATCTGACCTTCAGCTCGGAGGACCACCCCACCAACCCGGTCAGCTCAGGCGCGCTCCCCTTGTTGTGCACCCCCACCATCTGCCAGGTGACCGTCACCCGAACCCTCATCGACGGCGGCACGGGCCTCAACGTGCTTTCGGTCGAGACTTTCGACCTCTTCTGCATACCCCGGGAGTGGGTGCGACCCAGCCGATCCTTCTCGGGCGTCGGGGCGAATCATCCGACTCCCTGGGACAGATCCGGCTCCCGGTGACCTTCGGCACCTACGACAACTTCCGCACGGAGATGGTCGACTTCGACATCGCCCCCATCGGCCTTCCTTACAACGCCATCCTCGGCTACCTGGCACTGGCCCAATTCATGGCCGCCACGCACCCGGCGTACAATCTCATGAAGATGCCCGGGAACAATGGTACCCTCACCGTGCGCAGGGACACCGGGGACGCCCTGCGAGTACTCGAGCTCGCCTTCAAGACGGCGGCGTCGGCACGGGCCGCCAATGTGGAGGCCCCTGAGCCCAAGGGGGCTGCGCCCGCCAAGAAGAAGCAGTTATTCACCCAGGACAAGGTAGAGACCAAGCAGATACCCGTCAATGAGGACGGGTCCTCCAGTGCCACTTTCACCATAGGCACCAACCTTGAGCCTGAGCAGGAGGAGGCCTTGGTCAAGTTCCTGCGCTCGAATAAGAAGGTATTTGCTTGGGAGCCAGACCAGCTGGCGGGGATCCCCAGAAGTGCCATCGAGCATCACCTCAACGTGTGCCCAAATGTGCGCCCCGTGAAGCAGAAGGCCAGGCGGCAGTCCACGGAGAAGCAGGATTTCATCGCCCAAGAGACTAGCAAACTAGAGGCCGTCGGGGTCATTCGCGAGGTCTGATACCCGGATTGGTTGGCCAACCCTGTCGTTGTGCCCAAGAAGGGGGGAAAGAACGCATGTGTGTCGACTTCACCAACCTCAACAAGGCATGCCCGCAAGATCCGTTCTTGCTCCCCCGCATCGACCAGATCGTCGATTCCACTGCGGAGTGCAACCTGCTATGCTTCCTGGACGCCTTCTCCGGGTATCACCAGATCAAGATGGCAGTGGAAGACGTTGAGAAGACCGCCTTCTTGACCCCATGCGGGGTATACTGCTATACATGCATGCCGTTCGGACTGCGTAACGCAGGGGCAACCTTTTAGCGACTGATGCACATCACCTTGGGCCAGCAGCTCGGAAAGAATGTCGAAGCCTACGTTGATGACATTCTAGTAAAATCTCGGGAGGCCAGGACCCTGATACAAGACCCGGAGGAGACCTTCGCGAGCCTCGACGCAGTAAACCTGCGGCTCAACCCGGAGAAATGTGTGTTTGGCGTCCCCTTGGGCAAGCTCTTGGGATTCCTCGTGTCCCATCGCGGCATCGAGGCCAACCCCGAGAAGGTCAAGGCGGTCGAAGACATGAGTCCACCAAAAACCCTTAGAGAAATGCAGAAGCTCACTGGGCGCGTGACCGCGCTAGGGCGCTTCATCTCCAAACTGGGGGAGCGAGCGCTGCCTTTCTTCCAGCTGATGAAGAGAAAGGGGCCCTTTGAATGGACTGAAGAGGTAGATAAGGCGTTTCAAGATCTCAAGAGGTACCTGACCAGTCCCCCAGTCATGGTGGCTCCGCGCCCTCAGGAGCCCCTGCTGCTGTACCTCGCCGCCACACCCTACTCCGCCAGCGCAGCCCTGGTGGCGGTTAGGGAGGAGCGCCAAGTCAAGGCTGCAGCGGCAGCCCGAGGCAGGGCAAAATGGGAACAAGGAAAGCCTGCAGAAGCCGCAACCGCAGCTGAGGAGGGTCAGCTGCCAAGAATGCACCGGGGGCAGGGGAGGCCGCCCGACCAGATGGTCCACCTCCCGAGGCCACGACGCCCCATGAGGTGCCCTTACCTCCCCAGGGTGCGGCAACCACAGATGTTCCCAGCCTTGTCGAGCACCCAGTTTACTTTGTTAGCACGGTGCTACGGGACGCGAGGGCACGGTACCCAATGCCTCAGAAGCTCCTCCTCGCGCTACTGGTAGCCTCGCGCAAGCTGCGTCACTACTTCCAGGCTCATCCCATCAAAGTCGTCTCGTCATACCCCCTAGAGAGAGTGCTCAGGAGCCCTAACTCAGCCGGAAGGGTCGCTGAGTGGAACATAGAGCTGCAGGCATTTCAGCTCGAGTTCAGCACAACCAGGGTCATCAAAGGAGCAGCGTTGGCGGATTTTCTGGCAGAATGGACGGAGGCACCAGGCCTCAAGGCTGATGAAGATCGGTCCCTCTCCCCGGGGAGCGAGGTGCCCGAAGGCTAGGTCATGCACTTCGACGGGGCGTTCTCCAGACATGGTGCTGGGGCTGGGGCGGTGCTTATATCGCCCACTCAGGACAAGCTCTACTACGCCGTACAGCTCTGTTTCCAGCAAGGTGAAAAGGTCTCCAACAACATAGCGGAGTATGAAGGTTTGATAGCGGGCTTGAAGGCCGCGGCAGCCTTGGGGGTGAAACGCCTCACCATTAAGGGCGATTCGCAGCTCCTTGTTAATTTCTCCAACAAGGTGTACGAGCCAAAAGATGAACACATGGAAGCCTACCTTGTGGAGGTCCGCCGGATGGAGAAGCAGTTCTGGGGGTTGGAGTTGCAGCATATGCCCCGTGGCACCAATCAGGAGGCCGACGACATCGCCAAACGGGCGTCCAGGCGATTACCTCAGGAGCCTGGTGTCTTCGAGGAGCGGCTCTTCAAGCCCTCAGCCTTGCCGTCATTGTCAAACACGGCTCAGCCTCGGGAGGAGCTCCCTCAGCCCCCCGCCTCAGGAGCCCCGGTCTGTGGACCGGCCTCAGGAGCACGCCTGCTCCTGATGATGGAGCCTCAGGAGGGGTGCTGGATCATGGAGCTCCGGAGTTACTTAACACAAGGGACCTTGCCGGAGAAGGAGGAGGAAGCGGAGCGTGTGGCACGGCAGGCCACGGCATACTGCATCAAGGATGGAGAACTCTACCGGAAGCGACCAAACGATGTATCCCTGCGCTGCATCTCCAAGGAGCAAGGAAAGGAACTGCTGGAAGACATACACGGCGGAGACTGTGGACATCATTCATCATCACGGACCCTCGTCGGCAAGGCGTTCCGCAGTGGGTTTTATTGCCCCACCGCGCTCAATGACGCCGTCGAACTGGTGAAAGCTTGTGAGGCCTGCCAGTTCCATGCCAAACAAATCCATCAGCCGGCGGGAGGCTTGCAGACTATACCCCTTTCGTGGCCATTCGCAGTCTGGGGGCTGGACATACTGGGCCCGTTTCCTCGGGCGCCAGGGGGCTACCGCTACCTCTACGTCGCTGTGGACAAGTTCACCAAGTGGGCTGAAGTGGAGGCCGTCCGCACCATCCCCGCGGGCTCCGCGGTCAAGTTCATCAGGGGCATCGTGAGCCGGTTCGGGGTGCCGAACCGCATCATCACAGACAACGGTTCGCAATTCACCAGTAACCTCTTCAAAACAAACTGTGCTAACCTTGGAACACAGATATGCTACGCTTCAGTGGTGCACCCCCGAAGCAATGGCCAGGCCGAGCAAGCCAACGCGGAGGTCCTGAGGGGCCTCAAGACCAGGACGTTCAAGAAGAAGCTGGAGGCCTGCGGCCGAGGTTGGTACGACGAGCTGCAGTCCGTGATGTGGTCCATCCGCACCACCGCGACCAAACCGACTGGGGAGACCCAATTCTTCCTGGTCTACGGAGCGGAAGCAGTCCTCCCTCACGAGGTCAGACGTCGCTCCGCGCGGGTCCTGGCATTCGACGAGGCGCAGCAGGGCGCCGTGCGGGGTATGGACCTCGTGCTGGGGGAGGAACGTCGCCGGGAGGCCGCGCTACGAGCGGCGAGGTATCAGCAGGCGCTGCGGCGATATCACTGCCATAACATCCGCCCCAGGACCCTTGAGGTAGGAGACCTCGTGCTCAGGCGGGTCCTCTCCAGGGAGGGATTGCACAAGCTCTCTCCCATGTGGGAGGGCCCTTTCAAGGTTGTTCATGTTTCCAGGCCCAGCTCCGCGCGCTTGGAGACTCAGGAGGGAGTGCTGGTCCAGAACGCGTGGAACATCCAGCACCTCCGTAGGTTCTACCCCTAAAAAGGCCCAGAGCCAGTGAAGCAAGGCGAGTGCCTGTGAAGACCATCTCTTTGGAAAAAGGCCCGGAGCCTGTGAAGCAAGGCGAGTGCGTATGAAGACCATCTCTTTGGAAAAAGGCCCAGAGCCTGTGAAGCAAGGCGAGTGCGTGTGAAGACCATCTCTTTGGAAAAAGGCACAGAGCCTGTGAAGCAAGGCGAGTGCCTGTGAAGACCATCTCTTTGGAAAAAGGCCTGGAGCCTGTGAAGCAAGGCGAGTGCCTGTGAAGACCATCTCTTTGGAAAAAGGCCCAGAGCCTGTGAAGCAAGGCGAGTGCCTGTGAAGATCATCTCTTTTTGGAAAGGCCCGGAGCCTGTGAAGCAAGGCGAGTGCCTGTGAAGATCATCTCTTTTTGAAAAGGCCCGGAGCCTGTGAAGCAAGGCCAATGCCTGTGAAGCTCGTCGCCCCGTGACACTCTCACGTAATAATGAGTGGGGCTGTACACGCCCCGGAGTCTCAAGAGCGCTGGCCTTAGGCCCTGGGGCTCCCTCCCACGCCCAGTGGCAGCACTTAGCTCGGCGCTGGTGAGAAGACGTCGAAGACTAGATTAGGTGCCGGACGCGGCTTTTTCATTTGCTTTCCGCAGTTGACGTGTTTGTTTGCATTTGGAGTCTTATTGAAGTTATCACTGTTGCTGATTTGTGGTTCGTCGATTTTCGCTCCTCGCTTTGGTTTCTCTCATAAACTACCTCGCGAGGGACGGTGCTCGGACGTCCTCGCGAGGGTTTCTGCCCTAGCCGCAGGAAGGTTTTCACGACCCTGGCACATTATAGGAGCACCCCTTCTAGTCCGTGCCCCCCGGGCACCGCGACGCGCACACAGGGCCTGGGTCGGTCGCCCCACTCCCTGGCAGGGGTCAGAAACTATCTACGCACAGGTGAGAAATCAAGAGGTGCAAAAATGAGGTCAAGGTAAAATGCTAAAACGGCAATGTTTTCCAACACGCCCCAAGGGGGCTCCATGCAGCTGTTCTGTCTTACGCAGGGAACAAAAGAGAAAGGAAAAAGACGAGCCCGGCGCAGCCCCCCCCCCACATTGGCCCGCGGAGGTGACGCGGACTGCCTCAGGGCCTCAGGCGGACTCCCTCTCGCGCTTCACCGGGGCACGACGGCGGGCGGATGAACCGCCACCTCCCAAGCAAGTTCGACGGCGCGGGGGAGGACTGCTGCCACCGCTGGAGGAGTCGCTTGAGGAAGAGCTGACGAAGCTTGGGGAGTCGCGGACGCCGCCATCTGCGTGGGCGCTATCTCCTCCATCGCCATCGGAGCGGCGCCCGCGGACGCGGTCGTCGTCCTCAGGGCAGCACTCCGCGCGGCGACCATCTTCCCCAAACACCCTCACATAGAGGGTAGCGTCGCCGTCGAACCTGAAGTGCAGAGTGCACCGACGCTCCAGGCCGCGAGCGCGGGCGAACGCCTGCCAGCCACGAGTGAAGGCCAAGCCCCCGCCGGCGGAGACCTCCAGCGCGACCCACGAGGACTATTGGTGTACTAAAGTAGGGGTACCTTAGTACCCCGAACTTGTGCAAGGGCAGTCGCAGCAACCCGCGGCAAGGCTTGCCGGGCGACCGCCAAGACCCTCCATGTCTCCTCTGGAGCCATTCAAGAACAAAGTATCCAAGGGCAAAACAAGGCCCCGGCAAGAGGAGCTTGCCGGGAAGGGAACAAGGCCCCGGCAAGAGGAGCTTGCCGGGAAGGAGACGAGACCCCGGCAAGAGGAGCTTGCCAGGAAGACAACCAAAGCATCTCAAGAGACTCGCTGCGGCGCACCGCACGCCCCGACAAGACCCGGTGAGCGGCAAGCTCCCGGACGCGACAAGACAACACTCGCGGCAAGGCACTTGCCGCGGCAAGCCACTACCCCGCAGCCCGCGCTCCAGCTCACCCACCAACGTGTCGCCCTGGGGCCATTCCTGGCGTACGTGGCGGGAGGCTGTGCAGCCGGGGGCATGCGGTGGTAAGCAGACGCTGACAAGGAACCATCGTGGCAAACTGTGGCGTTCCTTGCGGTCCCTCTCTGGGCCGTCAAGGTGACACAGACGGGCATTTAATGCCCTTGTCCCCTGCCGTCAGAGTTAGGTAGGATACGACATGTAGGCGGTGGAGCCAACTACCACCACTTTTACATTTTTACCCTTACCTCTGTTGCCACGTGTCGGTGACCCCTTAGACATATAAAAGGAGGCCCATGCGCAACAGAGGGGGGAGACAGCCATTCTCACGCTCGGTCTCGCCAGCAGCTTGAGTGTACTGTAGCACTCGCCGCTCCCGAGCAAGAACTCAATACAACCACCAAAGCAGGAGTAGGGTTTTACGCATCCGTGCGGCCCGAACCTGGGTAAATCGATCGTCTCGCTCGTGTGTTTCGCCTCGATCTGCTCTTTGTGCATCCACCGCCCCCTGCCGAACCAAAAAGGGGCTCGGTCCGCCGATCCCCATAGGTGTGCGAGGGATCAGACACCCCCGACATCTTTGGTGCGCCAGGTAGGGGGTGCGTCGAGGTTGTGCGAACCTGATCCGGCGTTCGCACGAGCCGCATCTTCATCGTCTTCATCAACATGCCACTGAAGAAGAAGATTTCGGAGGCAGCTGCTCCGTCTGCGCCGAGCCCGCCGTCGCCAGAGCGGACGGCTGGTGGAGCAGGCACCGGCGGAAGAGCGGGCGCCGACGGGGAGACTCGTGGCGCTGCCAGGTCCAAGGACCAGGCTGCGCCGCGCGTCGGCGGCGCGGTCGCCTCCCATGACGACCGCGCGCACTCCAAGACCTCAGCGTCCGTACATGCACCGCGCCCGTCCTAGGAGGCGCGGGACCAGCAGCGTCATGGTACCCATGGTACCATACGTCTGCTGGGCCAAGATCAAGCTGGCGGGCCCCAGAGTGCTCAGGACCTGCATGCACGCCAACGCGCCGGCGCGAGCGTGGCGCGGTCGCCTGGACGGGATGCTGCTCCTTCTAATGCAGTTAGGAGTCCGAGCATATCTCGCTCCTCGCACCGTTTGCTGCTGCCGCCCACCACTCCGGCGGAAGCGTTGGCATGTGCCCAGCTGCTCCTAGACTACCCCCCCAGCGCCAGAGAAGATCGACGACTGGAGGGCCACTATCCAGAGGCTCATCGGCTTCGCCAACGGTGACAACCCACGGCAGCCGAGCGCATCGCTGCCGCGGCAAGTCAACCAGGCGCAAGCCGGTGGCCACATGACCGGCGAGGGTGCAACCACTGTGCACTCTCCGCCCCGAAGGCCGAGATCGCCGACCCACCGGATCCACCTTGACGGCTACTCCACCGCGTCGTCAGATCCGTGAACTCGCCGCGATCAACGCCAAGTTCTTTATGAGAGACAACAAGAAGACGCTCGAACACGCATCGAGCGCTGAGGAAAGCGCGGCGTCAATCAGACCTACGCACTGGGCCCTCTGTTGACTTGCATGCACCCGGAGAGCCAGGTAACTTGCCGTACGTGGCAGGTTGTCCTGCGTTTACCCGTGAGCTGCGGCAAGTCCAGTGGCCCAACCAAAAGCATTTCAAGCCAGACGTGCCGGAGAAGTACGATGGCAAGTCGCACCCGTCGGAGTTCCTCAGCATCTACACCATTGCGGTGCAAGCTGCCGGGGGGCGAGACGACAAGGTCCTTGCCAACTACTTCCCGCTCGTGCTCAAGCCCGAAATCAGATCCTGGCTCATGCACTTGCCAGACAACTCCATATCCTCTTGGGCGGATTTGTGCCATCAGTTTGTCGGTGCCTTTACAGGCGGCCACAAACCACATGGCCAAGAGAGCGACCTCCACCTGCTCGCCCAGAAGGAAGGAGAACCTCTGCGCAAGTATATCCAGAGATTCAGCCGCGTGCAGCGCAACATCCCAGACATCCACCCTGCCGCGGTTATCAGCGCGTTCCATCAGAACGTGCGTAATCGCAGGATGCGGGAGGAGATGGCGATGAGTAGGATCAGGGACGTCAGCGAGCTGTACGCCCTGGCCGACAAGTGTGCACGCGCTGAAGAAGGGAAGAAACTCCCCAGAGAGGATGCTGGAGCGGGGGGATCTGAGAGCGAGGATGCCGCCCCGGCAAGGAAGAACCGGAGGCGCAACAGGAAGAAGATCGGCAAAGAGGTACTAGTCGTTGTGCAGTCCGGCGATGACGGCCCCGCCAAGCAAGCCAAAGTTGGCAACTCCGGCAAGGAGGTTGCCGCGTGCACCAACTGCCAGGCTGTGGCGGCCGTCGACAAGCAGGGCAGCTCCGACAAGCAGTACTGCAAGATCCACCGCACCAAGGGCCATGATCTCCAGAACTGTAAGAGGGTCGAGCAGCTTGTCCAGCAACAAAGAGCTGAGTACGAGCGGCGCGACAAGGAGAGAGCCCAAGGAGGCGGTGGAGAAGCCGGCAAGAAGCGCGCTGGCCCGGGAGGAAGCCGCGGCAAGGCCAAGCAGCGGCAAGGAGACAGACCTCCCCGCGGCCGTGACAAGGACGAAGACGACGACGAAGACATGGATGATGTTGAGAACAGCGAGCAGGAGTTTCAGAAGGCTACAGAAGTCTTGTGTGTTGACGGTGGCGCTTCTCTGCACACTTCCCACCGCCAACTCAAACAGTGGCTCCGGGAAGTTAATGCGGCAGAGCCACCTGTCGAATCACGCAAGCTTCTGAAGTGGTCCAGCACGCCTATCATCTTTGACATTGAGGACCACCCTGATCGCACGACTGCGGTCGGGTGCTTGCCGTTGTTGGTTTCCCCAACAATCCGCAACCTCAAGGTCACCAAGATGTTAGTTGACGGCGGGGCCAGCCTAAATCTGATCTCCTCCGCTGTACTCCAGAAACTCCAGATCCCGGACAGCGAGCTCGAAGAAACCGGTACATTCCAAGGAATTAACCCGGGAAGGAGCAAGCCGAAGGGAAAAGTCGCGCTGCCGGTGACATTCGGTAGCGAGATGAACTTCAGGACTGAGAGGGTCACCTTCGACGTTGCCGATTTCCCATTGCCCTACAATGGGATACTTGGCCGTCCCGCACTCGCCAAGTTCATGGCGGCCTCTTACTATGCCTACAACATGCTCAAGATGCCAGGCCCGATAAGCGTCATCTCTGTCCCTGGCGACAAGAAGGACGCCCTTATCTGCGCCGACAAGATCTACCGGGAAGCTGCCGCCGCGATAGACCGCGAGACACTTGCTGCTGAAGCTCCTGGGGGGAAGAAGACCAAGTCCGGTAAGAGCTCTGGTACCCACTCCGGCAAGCGAGCCTCTTCGGAGTGCTGCGCTGCCGTCGAGGACGCACCATCGAGCTCCACCGGCAAGAAGAAGACCAAGCCCGACGAGTGCTCTGATGCCTACTCCGGCAAGCACACCTCTTCGGAGTGCTGCGCTGCCGTCGAGGACGCACCATCGAGCTCCGGCGGCAAGAGCAAGAAGACGATGGCAGCTCCACCGCTTACCAAGAAGGTGCCCGCCAAGGAGGACTGCACTGGTGGTACCTTCACCATCAGTGCCACGCTTGACCCTAAATAGGAAAGCGCGCTCGTTACTTTCCTGCGGGCGAATGTCGACGTGTTTGCATGGCAACCGTCTGACATCCCCGGTGTTCCCAGGAAGGTAATTGAGCACCACCTTGCAGTTGGTCCTCATGCGCGGCCCGTCAAGCAGAAGGTCAGGAAATAGGCGGTGGAGCGCCAAGAGTTCATAGCAGAAGAAATCAAGAAATTGGAAGCAGCAGGCCTTGTCAGAGGGGTGCTCCATCCAACATGGTTGGCCAATCCGGTTGTAGTGCGCAAGGCAAACGGGAAGTGGAGGCTTTGTATTGACTTCGCTGATGTTAATAAAGCTTGTCCAAAAGATCCATTTCCCTTGCCGCGCATTGACCAGATTGTTGACTCCACTGCCGGATGTGATCTGCTTTCATTTCTGGACGCATATTCAGGATATCATCAGATCTTCATGGCAGAAGAGGATGAGGAGAAAACCGCATTCATTACTCCATGTGGCACGTACTGTTTCGTACGGATGCCTTTCGAATTAAAGAATGCTGGTTCAACATTTGCCAGAGTAGTCCACATTGCTTTGAAGCCACAGATACACAGAAATGTAGAAGCTTACATGGATGATATAGTGGTCAAAAGCAAAGACAGGGCAACTTTGATCCAAGACCTAGAAGAGACTTTTGCAAATCTGCGCAAGGTCAACCTCAAGCTCAACCCCGAGAAGTGTGTGTTTGGAGTCCCCTCCGGCAAACTTCTCGGGTTCTTTGTGTCTCAACATGGAATCGAAGCCAACCCCGACAAGATCAAGGCCATTGAGCAAATTGAAGCACCAAAGCGTGTCAAGGATGTACGGAAGCTTGCCGGCTGCGTAGCTGCTCTTAGCAGGTTTATCTCTCAGTCTGCTGAGTGCGCCCTGCCCTTTTTCAAAATTTTGAAAAGGGCAAGTCCAATGAGATGGACTCCGGAAGCGGAGGCTGCGCTGCAAGACCTGAAGAGATACCTATCCTCCACTCCAACACTTGTCGCGCCTAAACCACAAGAGAAGTTGCTGCTGTACATAGCGGCAACCAATCAAGTGGTTAGTGTTGCGTTAATAGCGGAAAGGGAGGCCGACGACGGGCCGACGGCCGCGTCAAGCACGACCAGCGACAAGCAGGGGGCTTCCCCGACAAGCTCTGGTCCCGACAAGCAAGGGTCTGCGCAGATGCAAGAGGAGATACAGAAGAAAATGGTGCAGCGCCCAGTCTACTTTGTCAGCTCCCTTTTACAGGGGGCTAGGTCAAGGTACTCTGGTGTGCAGAAGCTACTTTTCGACCTCCTCATGGCCTCAAGAAAGCTGCGCCATTACTTCCAAGCACACGAGATCACAGTTGTCACTCGCTTTCTGCTGAAGAGGATATTGCAAAATCCAGAAGCAACCGGCAGGATTGTCGAGTGGGAACTGGAACTGTCAAGCTTTGGTCTCAAGTTTGAGAGTACATCAACAATCCAGAGCAGAGCATTGGCAGAGTTCATAGCAGAGTGGACGCCAACTCCAGATGAAGAAATTCCAGAAACAAGCATCCCCGCCAAGGAAGCAAGCAAAGAGTGGCTCATGTACTTTGACGGTGCCTTCTCGCTGCAAGGCGCCGGTGCTGGTGTACTGCTTGTCGCACCCACTGGAGAGCACCTCAAGTACATAGTCCAGATGCACTTTCCCAAGGAGCAAGCGACAAACAATACTGCAGAGTATGAGGGCTTGCTTGCCGGTCTCAGGATCGCGGCAGAACTTGGGATTAAGAAGCTCATTGTCAGGGGTGACTCGCAACTTGTTGTCCGCCAAGTGAACAAAGATTACCAGAGTCCATTGATGGAAGCTTACGTTGATGAAGTGAGGAAGCTGGAAGAGCGCTTTGACGGCCTGCAAATGGAACATGTTCCAAGAGCTGAGAATGACATTGCCGATGGCCTGTCAAAGTGCGCAGCACTTAAGTTACCTGTGGAACCAGGGACCTTTGTGCTCCAGCTGACTCAGCCATCCGTAACACCATCAACTGGACGGAGCAAGAAGAGGAAGTTGATCTCTGGCGACTATCTCCCGGCAGAGCTCCCTGAAGCCGCCGCCAAGAAGGTCCCCAAGATCGACGCCAAGAGCGCTGAGGAGCAATCTACTCCGGCAAGCCCCAGGGTTTGTTCCGTTGAGGCAGATTCTCCCGACAAGCTCTGCTCCGGCAAGCTTGTCGGGGAACGTCAAGCTCCGGCAGAGTTGCAGGCTCTTGCCGTAGAAGCGAACGTTCCCGCAGCAGCAGATGTGCCTTTAGTCCTTGTTGTCGAGCCACAGGCTCTAACATGGGCATAGCAGATTGTCCGTTTCCTTCAGACAGGAGAACTTCCCGAAGAGCCAGAAGAAGCGGAAAGAGTAGCCCGGCAGTCTAGTATGTACCAGTTTGTCGACGACACACTATATAGAAGAAGACTCAACGGTGTGAAATTGAAGTGTATTCCCCGGGAAGACGGACAGAAGCTGTTGGCAGAGATACACGGAGGCATATGTGGTCACCACATTGGCGCAAGAGCTCTTGTCGGAGAAGCATTCCGGCAAGGCTTCTTCTGGCCGACAGCCCTCCAGGATGCGACTGCACAAGTAACCAAGTGTGAAGCGTGCCAGTTCCATTCCAAGCAGATACACCAGCCAGCTCAAGCTCTCCAGACGACACCTTTATCCTGGCCATTTTCGGTCTGGGGGCTCGACATCCTCGGCCCCTTCCCCCGAGCAGTCGGGGGCTTTGAGTACTTGTACGTTGCAATCGACAAGTTCACAAAGTGGCCGGAAGTGGAACCAGTGAGGAAGGTGACGGCGCAGTCCGCGATCAAATTCTTCAGGTCGATTGTTTGCCGTTTTGGGATCCCTAACAGGATAATTACCGACAACGGTACACAATTTACGAGCCGCGCCTTCATGAAGTACGTCCAAGATCTTGGCGCCAAGGTCTGCTTTGCTTCTGTCGCTCACCCGAGAAGCAACGGCCAAGCTGAGAGGGCAAACGCTGAAGTGCTGCGCGGGCTCAAGACCAGAACATTTGACAGGCTGCACAAGCGCGGACGCAACTGGATCGAGGAGCTGCCAGTGGTTCTTTGGTCAGTCAGGACGACGCCAAATCGAGCCACGGGACAGACACCCTTCGCTCTATTCTATGGAGCGGAGGCAGTTACCCCCACGGAACTCGTATACGGGTCACCTCGAGTGCTCGCTTATGATGAGCTTGAGCAAGAGCGGCTGCGACAAGATGACGCGCTGCTCCTTGAGGAAGATCGTCTCCAGGCTGTTGTGCAAGCCGCGCGCTACCAGCAAGCTTTGCGCCGCTATCATAGCCGCAAAGTTAACGCCAGGAGCCTCGAGGAAGGCGACCTTGTTCTTCGGCGCGTTCAGTCCGCCAAGAATTCCAACAAGTTGACGCCGAAGTGGGAAGGCGCTTACCGGGTGAAACGAGTCACCAGGCCTGGCGCTGTCCGCCTGGAGACCGAAGATGGCGTACCAGTGAGCAACTCCTGGAATATCGAGCTTCTTCGTAAGTTTTACCCGTAAGGCGCGGTTGTCGGACCCCGTCCGGCAACCACCCTTTTGTACAAGTCTTGCCGCTGTTGCATGTAATCCTTTGTACAAAGCCAGGCGCAGACCCTGAGCACAAGATAATGAAGCGCTGGCGCCCAGAGTTATAGCATGCATGCTAGGTCGAGTCGAGTCCTCGGTTAGGGTTGATAGTGCCTAACAGCAGCTAACCCCTAACTTAGAGGTCGAGTGTGCGTCCCTTTGTCGTTCTTTCGCTTCCTTTGGTTCGCAGGGCTTGCATATCCTTGCCGGACTACATGGGGACGAAAAGGAGAAGAAGGACGTGCCGGCATCTGGACCCCGGCAAGCCAGTGTTGCCGGGGGCTGCAAGTACTAAGGTTCACCCCACGGCAAGCCAGAGTTGCCGGGGGCTGCAATCTCAGATAAGTTTTTCATTCCTCTTCATGCATTCTCTTTTGGACTGGGAATATGAAGCCTCGTTTCTTCCCGAAAGCCACCATGCTCCCTTAGCTCTGGTCCCTGGGGCCCCAGGGCCAAGATTTGGTCGCAGTCGCGGCAGGAAAGGGATGAGACGAGGGGCCGCACCCGCCTCGTCCCTGCCTCCGCCAAGAGCGTGAGAAAGGTCGAGCGGCGTGGGAAGACGGCAGGGCATGTTGCCGGGGAAGGAGTGTCTATCTGAAAGATACCAAGGATTCGCTCCTTGGCGTGGGTTCTACCCGTGAGACAAATGGCCCGGCAAACATCCCCTTTTCATTAAAAACATTCCACTCAGGTACAGTCCATAGAGAATGAAAAACATGAAAGAGAGGATTACAAGTTTTTAGATGCAACTAAGGCCCGAGGGCTTACAAATTAAAAATATAAGATGCCCGTAATCTCTCTGTTGCCCCTCTTTTCAGGAGGTAGGTCAAGGAGACGAGAAGGGCAAAAGGAGCGCCTAGGCGAACTACGGGTGCCAGAAGACACCAAGAGAACATCCCGGGGGCCGTCAAGGCTGGACGGTGATGGCAGTGCCGGAAGCGGGGCTCGAAGACGAGGCGGTAGGACGTCAGCACGCTGTCGAGGGCACGACGCCATCGTACTCCGACCTGACGGCCTTGCCGCCTGCCCTCTTCCTCTTCCGCAGCCTCCCTACACCAGCCGCCCAAGGAGACGCCCCCGGGGAGTTCAAGGAGCCGGTGACACGGATGATGGTGTCATCGGTGCCGCACGGAGCGGGGCCCGACACCTAGTCGGACCCGCCATCCTGCCGCCCGTTCCCCTCGTCGTCGCTGTCGCTCCCCTCCTCGTCACTCTCGCTCGAGGAGGAGCCTTCACTGTCGGAGGAGCTTTCCACGCAGCAATGGGCCCGGACGCCGAAGCACCCGAAGACCTTGACGGAGAGGAGATCGCCCTCCACCAACTTGAAGTGGAGGGTGAGCCCCGGCGTCAAGCTGTGGATGCGGGCGAACGTCTTCCACCCTCGATCGAGATACATCACACCGGGGGCTGGGAATTTGGCACGGACCCGCGTGCCGCTGATCCCACAGCCCCTCATCTGCAGCCTCAACGTCTCGGGCGGGTCCAACTCCACCACTTCTGCAAACGTATCCGGGAGTCGGAGGCGACGGCGAGGCGCCCGGCGTAGCCTAACGAAGAACTCGCAAGGGTCGTCCCCGGCATGGGCCACCGCGGGAAGAGGAGCGGCCGGCGGAGGCGAAGCCGACGCGCCGCCTCGTCCACCTCTTCCCCGAGCGCCGCGGCCTCGTCCTCGGCCGTGCCCACGACCTCGCCACCTCCCTCTTCCCCTTACGGCTGGCTCCGCCGCAACGGGTGCGGGAGAGGGAGGGATGCGCTGCCTGGCGGCAACCCTTGCCTCCACTGACGAAGGACCAGGGTTCCCTCTCTCCATGGCGAATGGGGGGAGGGGAGCAGAAGCTGAAGGAAGGAGAAGATAGGAGGATGCAGGCTCCCGTCCTCCCCTCCCGCTCTTTATAAAGGAGCGAGGTGGGGGCTCGGCCGCCCCGCTCAGCGAATCAAGACGCGGGGAGCTGGGGCCGACCCGCTCCCTCGACCCACGACGGCCCTGTTCCCGCCTCCGCCGCCCGCGACCCCAAGTGCATGGGAACCGCGTGGCAGGCGTGCAGAACCGAGGCGACGGATGGGGCGGCCTCTCCCCACCCCGTGATCGTCGGGAGTGGGCACCTCAAAAACCGCCCACCATCTCTCCCACGATGCCGCGTTTGACGCGTGCCGTTTGGGGAGAGCGTGGTGGATGCGGAATCAGTTATGGCGTGCCCCAGGCCGCGCGTGCCCGTGCACTGTTTTGGGCCTGGCCCAACAGCGCTCGGCACCGTGTATGGCCCAGGCCCGGGGGCTCCTGTCGGTTTACTAAAGTAGGGGTACCTTAGTACCCCGAACTTGTGCACGGGCAGTCGCAGCAACCCGCAGCAAGGCTTGCCGGGTGACCGCCAAGACCCTCCATGGCTCCTCTGGAGCCATTCAAGAACAAAGTATCCAAGGGCAAAACAAGGCCCCGGCAAGAGGAGCTTGCCGGGAAGGGAACAAGGCCCCGGCAAGAGGAGCTTGCCGGGAAGGAGACGAGACCCCGGCAAGAGGAGCTTGCCGGGAAGACAACCAAAGCATCTCAAGAGACTCGCTGTGGCGCACCGCGCGCCCCGACAAGACCCGATGAGCGGCAAGCTCCCGGACGTGACAAGACAACACTCGCGACAAGGCACTTGCCGCGGCAAGCCACTACCCCGCAGCCCGCTCTCCAGCTCACCCACCAACATGTCGCCCTGGGGCCATTCCTGGCGTACGTGGTGGGAGGCTGTGCAGCCGGGGGCATGCGGTGGCAAGCAGGCGCTGACAAGGAACCATCATGGCAAACGGTGGCGTTCCTAGCGGTCCCTCTCTAGGCCGTCAAGGTGACACAGACGGGCATTTAATGCCCTTGTCCCCCGCCGTCAGAGTTAGGTAGGATGCGACATGTAGGCCGTGGAGCCAACTACCACCACTTTTACATTTTTACCCTTACCTCTGTTGCCACGTGTCGGTGACCCCTTAGACATATAAAAGGAGGCCCATGCGCAACAGAGGAGGGAGACAGCCATTCTCACGCTCGGTCTCGCCAGCAGCTTGAGTGTACTGTAGCACTCGCCGCTCCCGAGCAAGAACTCAATACAACCACCAAAGAAGGAGTAGGGTTTTACGCATCCGTGCGGCCCGAACCTGGGTAAATCGATCGTCACGCTCGTGTGTTTCGCCTCGATCTGCTCTTTGTGCATCCACCGCCCCCTGCCGAACCAAAAAGGGGCTCGGTCCGCCGATCCCCATAGGTGTGCGAGGGATCAGACACCCCCGACAAGGACCTGCTGCAGCAGCCCTCCGCCTGGAGCCAGAGGCCACCAGGAGCGCCGGCCGGGAGCTCACTAAGGAGGAAGCGAGGGAGCGGGAGCCAGACGCGAGTCGGCTCCGCCGACCAGACGACGAACTCCGGCAGTGCCTGTACCGCGCGAAAGCGCGGCCTGGGAGAACGGGCGACCCAGGCGCGTCCTTCGGCTGCGGCGGCCTGGGCCGCCCCCGTGGCCACCGAACGCGGCCGGGGGCGGCCACCGGATGCTTCAGAAGGCGCCCATGACCGCGCTTGGGTGGGCGAGAGGCAGAACCAACCTGGAGGGCCTTCCCCTTCTCTGCAGCTGAGTACGTCCTCGATGGAGCCATCACACCAAGATGGAGCAAGGATCGGGAAGAAGGAGAAGCCAGGAGGAATGGACTGGAAGGGCACGCGCCATACAGTACTTATAGTCGGCGAAGGCCAACCGCCGGCCTCCACGATCACAGGTAATCACGAGACGATTTGCATGCAGGGACTTGTCCACCTCGCGCGGTCACCAAGGCGTCGTGGGGAAGTGGAGTCGCCCACATCCAATCAACCGCCACGCGGCACCCAAGGCCGCAATCTATTAGGGCCCGCGGCGCTTTGCCCTTGCCCTTTCGCCTCTCGGCACGGCCAAGCCCATGCGTACCTTGGGCCCGGGGGCTACTGTCGGCGTTCTGGGAACAGGGGTCCCCAGACTTGCCTGCCTGTGGCCTGCGGCGTGGCTCGAATGGGGGCCCAACATGGCCCATCTTCATCAAGCACAAGACTCAAGACCCTTGCGAGGGGCCAAGCCTCGCGAGGCGGACGACACGGCGCATCCTCAGGCGCCGCCTCCTCAGGCTGGCTTGTGAGGAGATGGAGATATCAAGGCAGGGTGCCTCGTGAGGTGCCCGTGACGTAAGCCATGACGATCGAGGGCGCCAGGCGGGCACCAGCGCGCAGCGTCCTCCTTTCCTCTTTGGTGCAAAGGGGGCAAGCGCAGCCGCGGAGTACCGAGGCATCAGGCAAAGGTTGTCGTTTTGGTGCAACAAGACCAGGACCAAGCGGACTACGAGACGGAGGTCACCATGGAGCCCAGCACGGCGTCACCGCAGAGTCTTTTGCAGGCGAAGACCACCTTTAGTCAGGATAGATGTACTTGTTGTCCCCCTTCAACTTAGCCCGCCATTGTTGGCTCCCTTCTCGCTCGATATTTGGGAAGAGGACCAGGGCCCCTATAAATAGGACCAGCCGCCCACATAGCAAGGGGTTCGGCTTTTAGGTAAAGGGGGAACGAAATTAGAGAAAGAAAGAAAGAGAGAGAGAGAGAGAGAGAGAGAGAGAGAGAGAGAGAGAGAGAAGGGCGACTGAACTCCTCAGTTCACTGCCCCAGCCAAGAACTGACCCTCGCGAGGCGGTTCTTCCTTGTAGTGTTCATCGTCACCAGCCCCCAAGAGGCAATCCATCCACCACACACTGGAGTAGGGTATTACACCACAATGGTGGCCCGAACCAGTATAAATCTTGTGTCTCTTGTGTGATCCTTTTAGTAGTTTAGATCTTTGCGAGACGGGGAGGTTGAGGACGTGATTTCCGCGCGCACCCCAGTGTTCGAACCTTAAGGGTCTGCTGGAACCCGAAATCCGACACCCTTGAGGCTGATGACTGGCTCCGCGACATCACATATGAAATGGAGTCTGCTAGTGTGGCCCCTACTAGCTATGTCACCTTTGCATCTTTCTTTCTGAAGGGTCCTGCTGCTCAATGGTGGGACAGCCACAGGCGTACCCTGCCTACTGGAACGGTCATCACTTGGCCGAATTTCCAAGCTGCCTTCCGTGCCCGCTTCATTCCTCAGGGAATCATGGACAGGAAGAAGCGAGATTTCCGCAACCTCACCCAAGGCAACAATACTGTAGATGCTTATCAGCGGGAATTTCTGGACTTGTCTCATTATGCTGAAGAAGGCATTGCAACTGATGCTCGTAGGCAAGAAAAGTTCCGTGATGGACTTCACCCTGATATTAAGCTGGCACTTCTCGCTCATGACTTTGCCGACTTCGCCACCTTGGTGAACAAGGCTATTCAGCTTGAGACTGGTCTTTAGGAACACCAGGGATCCCTTAGGCGCAGCCATGACGCTGGCTCATCTTCGGGCCCGTCAACACAGAAGCGTCGGATATGGATTCCCCACAACATGTCTCGTCCAGCTGCACGTGCAACAAGTCAGACCTATGCCGCACCTCGTCCTCCTCCTCCACCGCAGAGGAAGCCCCTTCGGGTTGTACCACCCCAAGCTTCTGCTCCCGATCCCAATGATGGTCTGTGCTTCAGATGTGGCCGCTCAGGTCACCTTGCCAAAGAGTGCAATCAGAAAAGGAACTAGCTGGCTTTGCCTTCAACTGGCCGTAACAACTAGCCCCACAACAACAGTGCCAGACCTTATGGCCGTGGTCAGACTAATCATGTTGATCTGAATGAAGCTCAAGACCAGCCTGCTACTGTGATGGGTACTCTCCTTGTTAATTTAGTACCAGCATCTGTTTTATTTGATTCAGGAGCATCACATTCATTCATGTCAGAAAATTTTGCATATGCACACGACATTCGATGCGAGCCCATGAACACACGATAGTGGTACGCACCCCTGTGGGTCAGTGTCGAACTACCATGATTGGTCGCGACGTCCCCGTTGAAATTGAAGGGTTGGAATTTCATGTTTCTCCCATTATTCTGGAGTCTTCCAATATTGACCTCATTCTGGGAATGGAATGGTTGAAAGCACATAGTACCCCCATCATTTGTGCCACCAAAGTTGTTCATCTCCTACATCCTTCCGAGGAGATAGTAAGCTACCATGCTCAGATTGTTCAAAACGCTGAAGCACGACTTTATGCTTTGAATGCGTTGAACGCGGCACCTCTTGAGGGAATTGAAAAGATCCCAGTTGTTCGCGACTTCCTAGACGTCTTTCCAGAAGAACTTCCAGGAATACCTCCTACTCGGGCTGTTGAGTTTGTCATCAACTTGAAACCAGGCACCGTTCCTATTGCCAAACGACCCTACAAGATGCCGCCTCACGAACTCCTTGAACTTAAGGAGGAAATCGACAAATCTCTTCGAAGTGGTTTCATTCGTCCAAGTTCCTCAGCTTGGGGAGCACCTTCTCTCTTTGTGAAGAAGAAGGATGGAACGAACCGTTTGGTCCAAGACTATCGTCCTATCAACCAAGCTACAATTCAGAACAAATATACCCGTCCTCGGATCAATGATCTGTATGATCAACTAGCTGGTTCATCGATATTATCTAAACTCGACTTGAGGTTGGGTTACCACCAGATCCGTGTTCGTGAAGAGGATATTCCAAAGACCGCATTCGTCACTCGTTATGGTTCTTACGAGTACACCGTCATGTCTTTTGTCTTGACCAATGCTCCAGCCACATTCTCTCATCTGATGAACTACATATTCATGGATTACCTCGACAAGTTCGTCGTAGTCTATCTGGATGATATCCTGGTATATTCAAAGAACAAAGAAGAACATGCTGAACATCTCCAAATTGTTCTAGAGAAGCTTCGAGAACATCAACTTTATGCCTAGTATTCCAAGTGCGAATTTTGGTTACCCGAAGTCACCTACCTTGGGCATGTCATCTCCAAGGATGGTATTGCCGTCAACCTAGAGCGCGTTCAGGCTATTCTTGACTGGACCCCTCCGAAGACTGTCAAGCAAGTCAGAAGCTTTCTCGGTCTTGCCAGCTATTGTCGCCGCTTTGTCGAGAACTTCTCCAAGATTGCCAAGCCACTGACCAATCTGCTTCACAAAGGCGTTAAGTTCGATTGGACAGACAAATGTTAGGAAAGTTTCCAGGCACTCAAAGACAAGTTGACATCTTCCCCAGTGCTTGCTCCCCCTAATTCTCGCAAGGACTTTGTCATCTATTGCGACGCTTCATGTCAAGGATTAGGTTGTGTCCTAATGCAAGAGCGCAGAGTGATTGCTTATGCCTCTCATCAAGTGCGTCCTCATGAAGAGAACTACCCAGTTCATGACCTTGAGCTTGCTACGGTTATCTATGCACTGAAGCTATGGCGACAATACCTTCTCGGTAATCATTGCGAGATCTTCACTGATCATCAGAGTCTGAAGTATTTGTTTACTCAGCCAGATCTGAACCTCCGTCAGCAGCGATGGATGGAAGCTATTGCTGACTAGAACTGCGGTATATCTTATACACCTGGCAAGGCTAATGTAATGGCAGATGCCCTGAGCCGTAAGTCTTATTGCAGCAATCACATGGTCTTCAAAGCTCAACCCCGCCTTTATGAAGAGCTATGCAATCTGAACCTTCAACTAGTTCCACAAGGTTCTCTGAATACCCTTGTCCTGGAACCAACTCTGCTGAAAGCAATTAAGTCTCCTCAAGCCAAAGATGCTCACGTGGATTTGATGAAAAAGGATCTTGCCTTAGAGAAATCCAGAGATTTCTCACTTGGTGAAGATGGAACCTTATACTTCAGAGATCGCATTGTCGTACCCCGGTTTGAGCTTATGATAGAGAAGGTGATGAAAGAAGCACATGATACCCTTCTCTCTATTCATCCGAGAAGTACCAAGATATATCTAGACATCCATCAAAAGTACTGGTGGTCTAACATGAAGCAAGACATTGCTCGATATATTGAAGAACGTGACGTTTGTCGTCGCGTCAAAGCAGAACATCAGAAACCAGCGGGACTTCTACAACCGCTTCCGATTCCTGAATGGAAGTGGGATAAGATTCAGATGGACTTCGTCACTGGCCTTCCCAAGTCTCAGAAAGGTAATGATGCTATCTTTGTCGTCATCGACCAATTCTCAAAGGTTGCTCACTTTCTGCCAGTCAAGGAGACTATCGCTGCTAGTCAATTAGCAAACTTGTATATATCCAGAATTGTCTCGCACCACGGCATTCCAAAGGAGATCAGTTCAGACCGCGGAAGTATATTCACTTCAAAGTTCTGGGATAGTTTCCAGGAGGCAATGGGAACTCATATAACCTGGAGCACTGCTTATCATCCCCAATCCCAAGGCCAAGTCGAGCGAGTCAATCAAATTCTTGAAGTCATGCTCCGAGCTTGTGTTATTACTTTTGGTAAGAACTGGGAAGAATCTCTCCCTTATGCGGAATTCTCTTATAACAACAGTTATCAAGCCAGCTTGAAGATGGCACCCTTCGAAGTGCTTTATGGACGTAAGTGCCGAACCCCTCTGAATTGGTCAGAAACTGGGGAACGGATGCTCATTGGTCCAGACATTATTCAACAAGCTGAAGAGCAGGTTCGCATTGTCCGGGATAATCTCAAGGCGGCCCAGCCCCGTCAGAAGAGCAACTATGACCGGAAACACTGGGGTTCAACTTATCAACCTGGTGAACAAGCTTATCTGCGTGTCACTCCTTTGAGAGGCACTCATCGGTTCGGAGTCAAGGGCAAGCTAGCTCCTCGCTACATTGCTCCCTTCCGTATTCTCGCCCGTCGTGGACTGGTGGCTTATCAATTGGAATTGCCACCTCAGTTCTCTCACGTCCATGATGTCTTTCACGTGTCGCAACTTCGTCGATGCTTCAAGGATCCGAAACGTGAAGTGGATCCGGAATTGATTGAAGTGCAAGATGATCTCACATACAAAGAGCATCCGATCTACATTCTTGAAGAAGCTGAACGTCGAACACGCCAGAAGGTTACCAAGTTCCTCAAGGTGCAATGGTAAAATCATTCTAAAGATGAAGCCACTTGGGAACAAGAGGATAACCTCCGTGCTGAGTACCCCGGCCTGTTCCCTTCTACCTCTTAATTCTCGGGACGAGAATTTCTTTTAGAGGAGGAGAGTTGTAACACCCCGGGGTAATGATGCTACAGTAACCCCTGGGGTTTAGTTAATTATTTTGCTAAACAAGTGCTTGATCATCTTTGTCTCCTCTCTCTTTCAAATTCCAGTTGAATTCAAATTCAAATTTTGTGTGGAATTCAAAATGCTCAAACATGAAAACTAAAATGTTCATCATGTGGGAAGTATTCTTCTGGTAATATTGGTGGTGAACCAACATTTTTGTAAAATGTGAAGGTGGCCTAAAATAGATAAAACAGAAAAGCTAAAAAAAGAAAAGAAAAAGGGAAAGGGAAAAGGAAAGGCGAGAGAGGGAAGTGCCCCTGCCCCACTGGGCCAAGCCCACCTGGGCCGGCCCACCATTGCCCACCCGAGCCAGCCCAGATCCCCCTGCCCGTCCCTTTCCCTGTTCCCCCGACCGGGGTCGAACAGGGGCTTAGCCCCGCCGAACCCACTCGCCGTCACCGGCGAGAGAGGGATAAGACCCCCCGACGCCTCAGGCTCCCTCCCCACTCGCCCACTTGCTCTCTCTGCCTCTCCCTATACCCACCAGAGCCCCCGCTCGCTTCCTCTCCCCCGGTTCCCCATCCACGCCCGAACACGCCCGTCGTCGTCATCCACCATCACCGCGGCCACCATTGTCCCCGTCCCTCTCCGACGAGTCCCTGAGCGTCATCGTGCCCCGCGGCGTCTCCCTCGACCACCAGACCAAGCCAGGAGCCCCCACAACGAGCGCGGCTACCTCTTCTTCCTCCTCCGCTCCGACGAACACCGACGTCGAATTCGGCCACCTCGCGCCTTCCCCGAGCCCACCGATGCACATCTGCAGGCTCACTGTGAGCTACGCTCCTCCCCCTCTCTTTTGCTCCCGTACACGCCCGGAGCGGCTGCACCTGCCATGGCCGAGCCGAGCTCCGCCGTTGTGCTCATTGTCGTTGACCTGATGCCCCTCGTGCTGCGCTAACGCCACCACCGAGCTCCTGGAGCTCCTAGCTGCGCAACGCGCCCCTCCGCCACCCTTGGCGTGCCCTGGACGCTTGACTCCATCGACGCCCGAACTCCGGCGCCGCTCCGGTCAGTGTTGTCATGGCTCTAGGCCATCCCAGCACGCGGGACCGCCGGCGTTGGATGCATGCGGCTCCCCTCGTTCGAACGCGCGTCACCGCGCTCATTTTAATCACCCGTAGACTTTTCCCGACGCGCTCCCGAACGGCACCACCGCGTCCACTCGTCGCCGGCGCCGTTCCCGGCCAACTCCGGCGAAGCCAGCACCACCGTTCGACTCGCGGGCGAGGACTCATCCGAACGCAGCCAACTGCACGACAAATGGTGCCCTCTGGCGCCTTTCCGGGCTGCTCCGCCACGCGTCGCCGTGCTTTGGGTCGCCGGAGCAACTCCGGCGACGTGTCCGACGTGGCGCCAGCGTGGCTGTGGGCCCCATGCGCTGGGCCGCTGACCGCTGGGCCCCGTGGGCCCAGTTGACCAAGTCAACTGCCCACGTGGCAGCTCTGGCTCGCTGACATGTGGGACCTGCGAGTAAAACGTTTTTTTAAGAATTAAAACGTTAGTTAATTAGTACTAACTAGTCACTGACTGCTGGGGTCCACGCCCCCTAACTAACCCTGTTAGTTTTGTTAAGCCTCTGTTAGACAGAGAGGCTGACAGGTGGGTCCCACCTGTTAGTTTGACTGGTCAGCGTAGCTGACGCAGTGCTGATGTCACTGCTGACGCAATAAACCTTTTCTGCTTTTAAAATAATTTAGAAATTGGTTTAAACTTCGAAAATCCGTAACTTTTAAACCGTAGCTCGGATGAAAATGTTTTCTATATGAAAGTTGCTCAGAAAAATCCAATGAATACAAATGCGTGGTCCATTCACGTGTCACATGCCCCTAGCATGCTGAACATGGAACCTGTTGGAAATATGCCCTAGAGGCAATAATAAAAGCATTATTATTATATTTCCTTGTTCATGATAATTGTCTTTATTCATGCTATAATTGTGTTATCCGGAAATCGTAATACATGTGTGAATAACAGACACCAACATGTCCCTAGTAAGCCTCTAGTTGACTAGCTCGTTAATCAACAGATAGTCATGGTTTCCTGGCTATGGACATAAGATGTCATTGATAATGAGATCACATCATTAGGAGAATGATGTGATGGACAAGACCCAATCCTAAACATAGCATAAAGATCGTATAGTTCGTTTGCTAGAGTTTTGCAATGTCAAGTATCTTTTCCTTAGACCATGAGATCGTGTAACTCCCGGATACCGTAGGAGTGCTTTGGGTGTACCAAACATCACAACGTAACTAGGTGACTATAAAGGTATACTACGGGTATCTCCGAAAGTGTCTGTTGGGTTGACACGGATCAAGATTGGGATTTGTCAGTCCGCATGACGGAGAGGTATCACTGGGCCCACTCGGTAATGCATCATCATAATGAGCTCAAAGTGACCAAGTGTCTGGTCACGGGATCATGCATTACGGTACGAGTAAAGTGACTTGCCGGTAACGAGATTGAACGAGGTATTGGGATACCGACGATCGAATCTCGGGCAAGTAATATATCGATTGACAAAGGGAATTGCATACGGTGTTGATTGAATCCTCGACATGGTGGTTCATCCGATGAGATCGTCGTGGAGTATGTGGGAGACAACATGGGTATCCAGATCCCGCTGATGGTTATTGACCGGAGAGTCGCCTCGGTCATGTCTGCATGTCTCCCGAACCCGTAGGGTCTACACACTTAAGGTTCGGTGACGCTAGGGTTGTGAAGATATGTATATGCAGTAACCGGAATGTTGTTCGGAGTCCCGGATGAGATCCCGGACGTCACAAGGAGTTTCGGAATGGTCCGGAGGTAAAGAATTATATATAGGAAGTGCTGCTTCGGCCATCGGGACAAGTTTCTGGGTTACCGGTATTGTACCGGGACCACCGGAAGGGTCCCGGGGGTCCACCGGGTGGGGCCACCTATCCCGGAGGGCCCCATGGGCTGAAGTGGGAAGGGACCCAGCCCATAGTGGGCTGGGGCGCCACCCCCTAAGGGCCCATGCGCCTAGGGTTTAGGGGAAACCCTAAAGGGGGCACCCCCTTGCCTTGGGGGGCAAGCCCCCCACCCTTGGCCGCCCCCCCCCTAGGAGATCCATCTCCTAGGGCCGGCGCCCCCCCCCCCCTTGGCACCCCTATATATAGTGGGGAGAGGAGGGACTTGAGGCTACACTTTTGATGCTTCCCTCTCTCCCTCTTACATCTCTCTCTTGCGTAGTATAGGCGAAGCCCTGCTACTGTGACGCCCTGCATCCACCACCACGTCGTCGTGCTGCTGGATCATCATCAACCTCTCCTTCCCCCTTGCTGGATCAAGAAGGAGGAGACGTCTCCCGTCCCGTACGTGTGTTGAATGCGGAGGTGCCGTCCGTTCGGCACTTGGTCATCGGTGATTTGGATCACGTCGTGTTCGACTACATCATCCCCGTTCTTTGAACGCTTCCGCACGCGATCTACAAAGGTATGTAGATGCATCTGATGACTTGTTGCTAGATGAACTCCTAGATGGATCTTGGTGAAACGAGTAGGAAAATTTTTGTTTCCTGCAACGTTCCCCATCAGTGGCATCATGAGCTAGGTCTATGCGTAGTTCTTCTTGCGTGAGTAGAACACAATTTGTTGTGGGCGTGGATTTGTCAACTTTCTTGCCGCTACTAGTCTTTTCTTGCTTCAGCGGTATTGTGGGATGAAGCAGCCCGGACCAACCTTACACGTACGCTTACGTGAGACCGGTTCCACCGACTAACATGCACTAGTTGCATAAGGTGGCTGGCGGGTGTCTGTCTCTCCTACTTTAGTTGGAGCGGATTCGATAAACAGGGTCCTTATGAAGGGTAAATGGAAGTTGACAAATCACGTTTTGGCTTTCACGTAGGTAAGAAAACGTTCTTGCTAGAACCCTAATTCAGCCACGTAAAACTTGCAACAACAATTAGAGGACGTCTAACTTGTTTTTGCAGCAAGTGGTTTGTGATATGATATGGCCAAAGTTGTGATGAATGATGAATGATCTATATGTGATGTATGAGATGTTCATGCTATTGTAATAGGAGTCACGACTTGCATGTCGATGAGTATGACAACCGGCAGGAGCCATAGGAGTTGTCTTTATTTTTTTGTATGACCTGCGTGTCATTGAGAAACGCCATGTAAATTACTTTACTTTATTGCTAAACGCGTTAGCCATAGTAGTAGAAGTAATAGTTGGCGAGCAACTTCATGGAGACACGATGATGGAGATCATGGTGTCAAGCCGGTGACAAGATGATCATGGAGCCCCAAGATGGAGATCAAAGGAGCTATGTGATATTGGCCATATCATGTCACGTTTATTATTTGATTGCATGTGATGTTTATCATGTTTATGCATCTTGTTTACTTAGAACGACGGTAGTAAATAAGATGATCCCTCATAACAATTTCAAGAAGTGTTCTCCCCTAACTGTGCACCGTTGCTAAAGTTCGTCGTTTCGAAGCACCACGTGATGATCGGGTGTGATAGATCCTTACGTTCACATACAACGGGTGTAAGACAGTTTTACACATGCAAAACACTTAGGGTTAACTTGATGAGCCTAGCATGTGTATAGACATGGCCTCGGAACACAGAAGACCGAAAGGTCGAGCATGAGTCGTATAGAAGATACGATCAACATGAAGATGTTCACCGACGTTGACTAGTCCGTCTCACGTGATGATCGGACACGGCCTAGTTAACTCGGATCATGTAATACTTAGATGACTAGAGGGATGTCTAATCTAAGTGGGAGTTCATTATATAATTTGATTAGATGAACTTTATTATCATGAACTTAGTCTAAAATATTTTACAATATGTCTTGTAGATCAAATGGCCCACGTAGTCCTCAACTTCAACACGTTCCTAGAGAAAACCAAGCTGAAAGACGATGGCAGCAACTATACGGACTGGGTCCGGAACCTGAGGATCATCCTCATAGCTGCCAAGAAAGATTACGTCCTACAAGCACCGCTAGGTGAAGCTCCCGTCCCACAGAACCAAGACGTTATGAACGCTTGGAAGACATGTGTTGACGACTACTCCCTTGTTCAGTGCGGCATGCTTTACAGTTTAGAGTCGGGGCTCCAAAAGCGTTTTGAGAGACATGGAGCATATGAGATGTTCGAAGAGCTGAAAATGGTTTTCTAAGCTCATGCCCGGGTCAAGAGATATGAAGTCTCCGACAAGTTCTTCAGCTGTAAGATGGAGGAAAATAGTTCTGTCAGTGAGCACATACTCACTATGTCTGGGTTACATAACCGCTTGACTCAGCTGGGAGTTAATCTCCCGGATGATGCGGTCATTGACAGAATCCTCCAGTCGCTTCCCAAGCTACAAGAGCTTTGTGATGAACTTCAACATGCAGGGGATGCAAAAGACCATTCCTGAGTTGTTTTCAATGCTGAAATCAGCGGAGGTAGAAGTCAAGAAGGAACATCAAGTGTTGATTGTCAATAAAACCACTAAGTTCAAGAAAGGCAAGGGTAAAAATAACTTCAAGAAGGACGGCAAGGAAGTTGCCGCACCTGGCAAGCAAGCTGCTGGGAAGAAGCCAAAGAATGGACCCAAGCCCGAGACTGAGTGCTTTTATTGCAAGGGAAGCGGTCACTGGAAGCGGAACTGCCCCAAATACTTAGCAGACAAGAAGGCCGGCAAAACAAAAGGTATATGTGATATACATGTAATTGATGTGTACCTTACCAGTAATCGTAGTAGCTCTTGGGTATTTGATACCGGTGCAGTTGCTCACATTTGTAACTCACAGCAGGAACTACGGAATAAGCGGAGACTGGCAAAGGACGAGGTGACGATGCGTGTCGGGAATGGTTCCAAAGTCGATGTGATCGCCGTCGGCACGCTACCTCTTCATTTACCTATGGGATTAGTTTTAAACCTCAATAATTGTTATTTAGTACCAGCTTTGAGCATGAACATTGTATCAGGATCTCGTTTAATTCGAGATGGCTACTCATTTAAATCCGAGAATAATGGTTGTTCTATTTATATGAGAGATATGTTTTATGGTCATGCTCCTATGGTGAATGGTTTATTCTTTATGAATCTCGAACGTAATGCTACACATGTTCATAGTGTGAGTACCAAAAGATGTAAGGTTGATAATGATAGTCCCACATACTTGTGGCACTGCCGCCTTGGTCACATAGGCGCCAAACGCATGAAGAAGCTCCATGCAGATGGACTTTTAGAGTCTCTTGATTATGAATCATTTGACACGTGTGAACCATGCCTTATGGGTAAAATGACCAAGACTCCGTTCTCAGGAACAATGGAGCGAGCAACCAACTTATTGGAAATCATACATACTGATTGCGGTCCAATGAGTGTTGAGGCTCGTGGTGGCTATCGTTATGTTCTCACCCTCACTGATGACTTGAGTAGATATGGGTATGTCTACTTAATGAAACATAAGTCTGAAACCTTTGAAAAGTTCAAGGAATTTCAGAATGAGGTTGAGAATCAATGTGACAAGAAAATCAAGTTTCTACGATCAGATCGTGGAGGAGAATACTTGAGTCATGAATTTGGCACACACTTAAGAAAATGTGGAATAGTTTCACAACTCACGCCGCCTGGAACACCTCAGCGTAATGGTGTGTCCGAACGTCGTAATCGCACTCTATTAGATATGGTGCGGTCTATGATGTCTCTTACCGATCTACCACTATCTTTTTGGGGCTATGCTTTAGAGACTGCTGCATTCACTTTAAATAGGGCTCCGTCAAAATCCGTTGAGGCGACACCGTTTGAATTATGGTTTGGGAAGAAACCTAAGTTGTCGTTTCTGAAAGTTTGGGGATGCGATGCTTACATCAAGAAACTTCAACCTGAAAAGCTCGAACCCAAGTCGGAAAAATGCGTCTTCATAGGATACCCTAAAGAAACTGTTGGGTATACCTTCTACCTCAGATCCGAAGGCAAGATCTTTGTTGCCAGGAATGGATCCTTTCTAGAGAAGGAGTTTCTCTCGAAAGAAGTAAGTGGGAGGAAAGTAGAACTTGATGAAGTGTTACCTCTTGAACCGGAAAATGGCGCAACTCAAGAAAATGTTCCTGAGGTGCCTGCACCGACTAGAGAGGAAGTTAATGATGATGATCATGAAACTTCTGATCAAGTTGCTACTGAACTTCGAAGGTCCACAAGGACACGTTCCGCACCAGAGTGGTACGGCAACCCTGTCTTGGAAATCATGTTGTTAGACAACGGTGAACCTTCGAACTATGAAGAAGCGATGGCGGGCCCGGATTCCGACAAATGGCTAGAAGACATGAAATCCGAGATAGGATCCATGTATGAAAACGAAGTATGGACTTTGACTGACTTGCCCGTTGAACGGCGAGCCATAGAAAATAAATGGATCTTTAAGAAGAAGACAGACGCGGATGGTAATGTGACCATCTATAAAGCTCGGCTTGTCGCTAAGGGTTATCGACAAGTTCAAGGGGTTGACTACGATGAGACTTTCTCACTGGTAGCGAAGCTAAAGTCCGTCTGAATCATGTTAGCAATTGCCGCGTTTTACGATTATGAAATATGGCAAATGGACGTCAAAACGGCATTCCTTAATGGTTTCCTTAAGGAAGAATTTTATATGATGCAGCCGGAAGGTTTTGTCGATCCTAGGAATGCTGACAAGGTGTGCAAGCTCCAACGCTCGATTTATGGGCTGGTGCAAGCATCTCGGAGTTGGAACATTCGCTTTGATGAGATGATCAAAGTGTTTGGGTTTACGCAGACTTATGGAGAAGCCTGCGTTTACAAGAAAGTGAGTGGGAGCTCTGTAGCATTTCTCATATTATATGTAGATGACATACTTTTGATGGGAAATGATATAGAACTCTTGGACAGCATTAAGGCCTACTTGAATAAAAGTTTTTCAATGAAGGACCTTGGAGAAGCTGCCTATATATTAGGCATCAAAATCTATAGAGATAGATCAAGACGCCTCATAGGTCTTTCACAAAGCACATACCTTGATAAGATATTGAAGAAGTTCAATATGGATCAATCTAAGAAGGGGTTCTTACTTGTGTTACAAGGTATGAAATTGAGCTCGGCTCAAAGTCCGACCACGGCAGAAGAAATAGAAGAGATGAGTGTCATCCCCTATGCCTCAGCCATAGGTTCTATTATGTATGCCATGCTGTGTACCAGACCAGATGTAAACCTTGCCGTAAGTTTGGTAGGAAGGTACCAAAGTAATCCTGGCAAGGAACACTGGACAGCGGTCAAGAATATCCTGAAGTACCTGAAAAGTACTAAGGAAATGTTTCTCGTTTATGGAGGTGACGAAGAGCTCGTCGTAAAGGGTTACGTCGATGTTAGCTTCGACACAGATCTGGATGACTCAAAGTCACAAACCGGATACGTGTATATTTTGAATGGTGGGGCAGTAAGCTGGTGTAGTTGCAAGCAGAGCGTCGTGGCGGGATCTACATGTGAAGCGGAGTACATGGCAGCCTCGGAGGCAGCACATGAAGCAATTTGGGTGAAGGAGTTAATCACCGACCTCGGAGTCATACCCAATACGTCGGGGCCGATCAAGCTCTTCTGTGACAACACTGGAGCTATTGCACTTGCCAAGGAGCCCAGGTTTCACAAGAAAACTAGGCACATCAAGCGTCGCTTCAACTCCATTCGTGAAAATGTTCAAGATGGAGACATAGATATTTGTAAAGTACATACGGACCTGAATGTAGCAGATCCGTTGACTAAACCTCTCCCTAGGGCAAAACATGATCAACACCAAAATTCCATGGGTGTTCGATTCATCACAATGTAACTAGATTATTGACTCTAGTGCAAGTGGGAGACTGTTGGAAATATGCCCTAGAGGCAATAATAAAAGCATTATTATTATATTTCCTTGTTCATGATAATTGTCTTTATTCATGCTATAATTGTGTTATCCGGAAATCGTAATACATGTGTGAATAATAGACACCAACATGTCCCTAGTAAGCCTCTAGTTGACTAGCTCGTTAATCAACAGATAGTCATGGGTTCCTGGCTATGGACATAAGATGTCATTGATAACGAGATCAAATCATTAGGAGAATGATGTGATGGACAAGACCCAATCCTAAACATAGCATAAAGACCGTATAGTTCATTTGCTAGAGTTTTGCAATGTCAAGTATCTTTTCCTTAGACCATGAGATCGTGTAACTCCCGGATACCGTAGGAGTGCTTTGGGTGTACCAAACGTCACAACGTAACTGGGTGACTATAAAGGTATACTACGGGTATCTCCGAAAGTGTCTGTTGGGTTGACACGGATCAAGACTGGGATTTGTCAGTCCGCATGACGGAGAGGTATCACTGGGCCCACTCGGTAATGCATCATCATAATGAGCTCAAAGTGACCAAGTGTCTAGTCACGGGATCATGCATTACGGTACGAGTAAAGTGACTTGCCGGTAACGAGATTGAACGAGGTATTGGGATACCGACGATCGAATCTCGGGCAAGTAATATATCGATTGACAAAGGGAATTGCATATGGGGTTGATTGAATCCTCGACATCGTGGTTCATCCGATGAGATCATCGTGGAGTATGTGGGAGCCAACATGGGTATCCAGATCCCGCAGTTGGTTATTGACCGGAGAGTCGCCTCGGTCATGTCTGCATGTCTCCTGAACCCGTAGGGTCTACACACTTAAGGTTCGGTGACGCTAGGGTTGTGAAGATATGTATATGCAGTAACCCGAATGTTGTTCGAAGTCCCGGATGAGATCCCGGACGTCACGAGGAGTTCCGGAATGGTCCGGAGGTAAAGAATTATATATAGGAAGTGCTGTTTCGGCCATCGGGACAAGTTTCGGGGTTACCGGTATTGTACCGGGACCACCGGAAGGGTCCCGGGGGTCCACCGGGTGGGGCCACCTATCCTGGAGGGCCCCATGGGCTGAAGTGGGAAGGGACCCAGCCCATAGTGGGCTGGGCCGCCACCCCCTAAGGGCCCATGCGCCTAGGGTTTAGGGGAAACCCTAAAGGGGGGCGCCCCCTTGCTTGGGGGGCAAGCCCCCCACCCCTTGGCCGCCGCCCCCCCCCCCTAGGAGATCCATCTCCTAGGGCCGGCGCCCCCCCTAGGCACCCCTATATATAGTGGGGGAGAGGAGGGACTTGAGGCTACGGTTTTTTGGTGCATCCCTCTCTCCCTGTCACGTCTCTCTCTCTTGTAGTAAAGGCGAAGCCCTGCTACTGTGACGCCCTGCATCCACCACCACGTCGTCGTGCTGCTGGATCATCATCAACCTCTCCTTCCCCCTTGCTGGATCAAGAAGGAGGAGACGTCTCCCGTCCCATACGTGTGTTGAACGCGGAGGTGCCGCCCGTTCGGCACTTGGTCATCGGTGATTTGGATCACGTCGTGTTCGACTACATCATCCCCGTTCTTTGAACGCTTCCACACGCGATCTACAAAGGTATGTAGATGCATCTGATGACTCGTTTCTAGATGAACTCCTAGATGGATCTTGGTGAAACAAGTAGGAAAATTTTTGTTTTCTGTAACGTTCCCCATCAGAACCGTCCCCTCTCTTTCATCTGTCCGGAATCTGCCTAACGCCGGGAATTCATCCTTGGATGTTTATCCCCTCCGTCTGCAACGTGTAGTACTACGTTAGGGCAACCCTAGCTCTACCCGTCGTCATGTTATGCCTTCTGATGCATTGATTGCTCTGTATTTACTGTTTCTTGCCCCTCTTCTCTCCGGTAGACCCCGAGACTGATGATACCGCTGTGATCGACTACGTCACCGACGACCCCTCCTTCTTATCTGAGCAACCAGTCAAGCAAACCCCCCTTGAGCATTCCGATATCACCCATTTCTTTCCCTCTCATGTTTGCATTAGAACTGCTACTGCTTTCTGTATGATCCTACTCTGATGCATAGCCTGTTGTTGTTACCTGCTTTTATACCTTACCTACTTATCCTAAACTGCTTAGTATAGGCTGGTTAGAGGTCCATCAGTGACCCCCACCATGTCCCAGTTGCCCTGCTTTATGTTCGATGACTCAATCAACATGATCGACGTCCAGGCCCCGACACCGCACATCACCCCCCCCCCCCTAGTTGTATGACTCTGCAGTGTTACCATCGAGTGCCGAGGGTGGAACCTCTTACATCACTCCTGATGAGATCTCCGTAGTGTAGCTTTACGGTCGAGGTCATTGGGGGTGATTTCCTCCTTAACCACTTCCGTTACGGCTCTGTCGTGCAACCCATAAAACATGAACCTCGAAGGTGGATCCTCTTACGTTCACCTTGATGACAACATCAAGTGGAATTCACCGGGGGTGATTCTCGGGTTTTCCCTTTGGTGTTAGACACACAGTTACTATGGTTACTATGACTTGCACTGAACCATGTTACTAAAGACGGGTCAACCTTGAGTGGTACCCGCACGAGCTTAATTGCAAGTGATGTGGAGTCGGGTTGACCTGGAAGGTGCCCGCGAGATGCTTACGAGGCGTGGTCGGGCATTCTTAGCCCTTGCCGCAAGTACTCCAGACGGGGCGACAGGGTCACATCGATCGTGAGTCTCTGCTCATTACCGCGTGTTCCTAATCCACTACGATTTGGATATTTGATCCGAGGGGCCTCTGGCCTGATAGCACTAACCATTACGTGGGCATAGTATGGGCGTTTTGCGTTGTATACATCAGCCGAAGCTTAATAGACGTCAGCGACTGAGCGGCGCACGCCGGGTTGACTGGTAAGCACAAACCTTATTGAAGGAGGTAGCTAGGTCTGCTCACCGGCCGCCCGTGCAACATGTAGGAGTTCCCGGGGAGATGGCCCATGAACCCTGGGGGCATAGGTTTAGTCCGGCGTGCTAACCTCTCTATTAAGCCTAGGTCGGGTTGCGGCGTATTGTTTGGCCGAGGCAGGGCATGACCCAGGAAAGTGTGTCCGGCCGGAGTTAATCGAGCATGGTGGGTAAGTTGGTGCACCCCTGTAGGAAAGAAAACATCTATCGATAGCCTGTCCTACGGTAACGGACACTTGGAGTTGTATCCCGATCGATACTACTATAACTGGATACTTGAGATGAGACATGGAGATGAGACATGGAGATGAGACTTGGATATGAGATGATAACTGGATAGTATGGCTCTGGGATTGCTTTCTCATAGGGAGTCGAGAAAGGATCTTTGGCCGAGGTTGATAACTCTACCACTTTACTTTCTGCTACTCTTATCTCTCCTGATGCTGCAAGATTCTTGAAGATGCTAGTCTTCGATAGGCCAGGCTTTCCCCTTCTCTTCTGGCATTCTGCAGTTTAGTGCACAGATACAACCCTTTTTTCATTTGATACAGATGCATACTTAGTTTAGATCTGATGTAAGTCTTGCGAGTACTTTGGATGAGTACTCACGGCTGCTTTGCTACCTCTTTTCCCCCATACCCGATTGTTGCGACCAGATGACGGATCCCAGGAGCCAGACGACACCACTGATGACTACTGCTACCCCGAGGGTGCCTACTACTACGTGGAGACCGCCGACGACCAGGAGTAGTTAGGAGGCTCCCAGGCAAGAGGCCTTGCCTTTTCGATCGTTGTTGCTTTTGTGCTAGCCTTCTTAAGGAAAACTTGTCTAACTTATGTCTGTACTTAGACATTGTTGCTTCCGCTAACTCTTGTGTATTCGAGCTTATGTATTCGAGCCCTCGAGGCCCCTGGCTTGTAATATAAAGCTTGTATTATTTTAATTTGTGTCTAGAGTTGTGTTGTGATATCTTCCCGTGAGTCCTTGATCTTGATCGTACACATTTGCGTGTATGATTAGTGTACGATTGAATCGAGGGTGTCACACGAGTGGGCCGAGCTCCATAGTTTGTCCGGACTCGCCATGAGGTCCGTTGTGGATCATCTGTGGCCGGGAGGGCCAAGGCTGAATAGTTACTTTAGTTTAGTGCAACAATTCCTTGGTGCTGTGCCGCACATCGACGCTATGAAGAGGTCGGCATGCATAGAGGGTGCGCGGATGGCCTTTGCCCGTGTCAAGACATACTAGGTAGAGATGGAGGCCACCACTGTTGCAACACAGGGTTCGGCCGTGGGCCGAGTGGTTGCCGAGCACTACTTTGAAGAAGTCCTTGAAGGCGCTCGTTCGATAGAGGCTCGGTGCTCGAAGAATATCATGTTCTAGTGACGTGTACTCCCATTGGAAGAACAATGTTTTATTGAGTTATCAAGGCCGTGTTTATACTTTTTCCTGAAAGTATTATGATGCCTCATGTGCGGCCGTTTATTTATATATGTATATAACCTAAAAGTTTGCAGTCGTGGGCTTCCGCGCCCACGCATATAATTCGGGGGTGTTCGCAAAAAACGTGTATTCACACTTGATCCAACGTCTTGGTCCATTAAGGAGGTGGTAGTGCAGCGAATGAGGCAATCAGACTATATTGCTTTAACACTTTCACTTAGCCATAGGAGTTTGACGGTGGGGCTACTATATAGCCCCCGGTACTTCTGCGCTCGTCCAAATACGGGGCATGTACGTACATGACCGGGAAACGGCCCTTCGTTAATGCGGAGGTATCCCGAAGATTCCGCTGAGTCATTGAGTGGTTGACCAGTCTCGCGCTATATCATGACAATCAATTTTGGCTTTCTCTACTGAGGTGTTCATCCGGATGAACCAGGGCAGAATCATAGTAGTTCTCCCAGTGCTACCTTAGCCGATATAGCGGAACGTAGGGTACCAAAACATGGGAGCTGGGCAAACCCAATATTTGACCAAAGACATGATTCGAAGCTGATGCATATAAGGCCAAACTCGCGACGCCGAACACTCCCTAAGGTATTCGATCTTTATAACATATGTCGGGCTGAACAATGCCCTTAATAATAAACCCCGGGTGTCCAGGTACGTGCAATATCCTGACGTGGCCACATGCCAATACATCAGCATCCTTCTCCATTGTATTGAGTATCCGGAGGATGTGAACAACAAGAGACATTAAAAAAGGTTTACCCAGGGTCTTAATCTAAAAAGAAACCTTTGAGCGGGTCCCTGCTGCACGTCTGCGCCTATGTCTCCGTTGTGCTGTGTCCTAGACGGGTGTAGCAGGATTGTCATCTGTAAAAGAGAAGAACTTAGGTGAAAGTTGCCATGCCAGAAAATTGGTTATTATCAATAAACCATTAAAATTCAAGATAAGTCAAGTTAAGCCGGACTAGCCCTGATGACACGCGGGAAGCCCCCGGTACCGTCTAGGAGGGTTTGATCATCAAACCAATCTCATGTATATGTAGTGGTGCACCGGACTCGTCTAACCGTGTCTGTGGTACTGGTGACCTGTCATTTTTTCTGGTCGGTGAGGCCGTCTAGTGCTCGGCGGCTAAAGCCGCCGCACATTCTTTCGCGCGTAGAGAACGCTCAGTGTTTCCGCTAACTGTGATGGTGCCACGTGGACCGGGAATCTTAAGCTTGAGAGAAGCGTAATGCGGTATTGCATTTAAAACGAGCGAAAGCCACTCTTCCGAGTAGTGCCTGATAGCCAGTTCGGAATGGAGCAATGTAGAAAGTTAACCTTTCGCTTCAGAAGTTGTCGGAAGAACCGAATACAACCTCTAGTAATAGAGAGCCCGTGCAGCGGGCCTCTAGGCCTGGTATTACTCCCTTGAAGGTAGTAGTACGGTGGCTTATTTTTGTCGGGTCTATCCCCATTTTGCGGACTGTGTCCTGATATATCAGATTTAGACCACTGCCGCCGTCCATGAGGACTCGTGTGAGATGGTATCCGTTTATTATTGGGTATAACACCAAGGCAGCCAATCCTTCATGCCGGATGCTTGTCGCGTGATCCCCGCGATCAAAAGTGATCGGGCAGGCCAACCAGGGGTTGAACCTAGGGGTGACGGGCTCTATGGCGCGTGTGTCTCGGAGTGCATGTTTGCTTCTCCTCGTCATCATATGGATCATGTTGACTGTTTTAACCTCTGGTGGGAATTTTTTCTGTCCTCCAGTGCTTTGCTGGCGAGGCTCATCCTCGTTTTCGCTTGGTGTCTCCCCCCCTTGTGTTCGGCGTTTAGCTTACCGGCCTGCTTGAAGACCCAACATTCTCTGTGGGTGTGATTTGTAGGTTTATCGGGGTTGCCATGAATCTGACATAGTTTGTCAAGAATCTTCTTTAGGCCAGACGGTCCATCTCTGCTGCCTTTGAAAGGCTTTTTCCGCTGACCTGGTCGAGAGCCCCTGAATCCGATGTTTACCGCCGTATTATTTGGGCTATCTTCTTTATTTCGACGCTTGCTTTTATTGCGTCGTGGTTTTCCATTGCCATCCCTAACTTCGGATGTGCTTGGGTCGCTGGTGCTACTGCGGGCTAACCAGCTGTCTTCGCCCACGCAAAAGCGGGTCATGAGACTTGTTAGAGCTGCCATTGTTCTCGGTTTTTCTTGGCCGAGGTGTCTGGCGAGCCATTCGTCTCAGACGCTGTGTTTGAAAGCTGCTAAGGCTTCGGCGTCCGGACAGTCGACGATTTGGTTCTTCTTGGTGAGAAACCTGTTCCAAAGCTTTTGGGCGGACTCTCTGGACTGTTGAATTATATGACTTAAATCGTCTGCATCCAGAGGTCGGACGTAGGTCCCTTGAAAATTAGCCCGAAAAGCATCCTTGAGCTCCTCCCAACTTCCAATTGAGTTTTCGGGGAGGCTTTTCAGCCAGTGCCAAGCTGGTCCTTTAAGCTTGAGGGGCAAGTATTTAATGGCATGGAGATCATCCCTGCGAGCCATATGGATATGGAGAATAAAGTCCTCCATCCAAACCCTAGGGTCTGTGGTCCCGTCGTACGCCTCTATGTTCACTGGTTTGAATCCTTCTGGGAATTCGTGGTCCAGCACCTCATCGATGAAACATAGGGGGTGTGCGGCACCCCTGTACTTGGATGTACCATGGTGTTCGGACGGTTGTAGTATTCGGTTTTGATTTTGTGCCGGAGCGCGCTCCCTAGATCCATAGATGGATTTGGTCGTACCGGATTTTTGGCGCAAGTCCTCACGTAGATCGTGTGTTGACTTATCTACGACCTTGTTAGCCGCTCTATCGCGGTCACAGGGTGGTTGATCCGACCGGTTGGCCGTTTCATTTTTTGGCTGTGTGGGCTCTAAGGCCTTGTCGTCGAATTCAGGTAATAGCTTGCACTTTGGATAGCTCTTTGTGTGGTAACTTCCACCATACTTTGCTTCGTTGTCGAGCACTTTGTTCCACTTGCTGTTGAGTGTATTTTGTGCGGCATTAAGCCTTTGCTTTTGCTTCTTCAGACTCCTCGCTGTGGCAATAAGCCTTCTGCGGAGGTTCTCTTGCTCCAAGTGCGTTTCCGGGATGATGTGTGCATCTTCATCCGGACTGTTTTCCTCCCCAGAGGGGGTTTGATGAGGTTTATCCTCGGTGTCGCCGTGTTCGGACATCGGACCCGTACTATGTTCGCCGGTTGCAGCTTCATCGTGCTTTGCCGCCGGGGCCATGTGGTCGTCGTTTCCTTTGGAGTCGACTGGAGTGTTATTTTCTCTTGCGCTGTTATCACTGTTTTTGCTATGGCGGGACTTAGAGCGGCGCCGCTGACGTCGGCGCTTGGGTTGCTTCTTGGAGGGGCCATCCTCCGCTGTCTCTTCGCCATTACCTTCTATGGGTGTATCCACCATGTATATGTCATGTGATGAAGTGGTTGTCCGGCGCCCTATGGGCGCTGGTTCCTGTTCGTCTCCTGCATCTTCATCCATGCCGTCGATGTCTTCGGAGTCAAAGTTGAGCATGTTGGTTAAGTTGTCGACAGTGGCTACTAAGTGGGTGGTGGGTGGGCAGCGAATTTCTTCGTCATCCGCATCCCATTCTAGCCAGACATAGTTCGGCCAAGGTTCTCCTAACAAGGAGAGATACCTTAATGAATTTAGCACATCGCCGAAAGGCGAGTGCTGAAAGATATCCGCGGAGGTGAATTCCATGATCGGCACCCAGTCGGATTCGATAGGCACGGATGCAGGCGGCTCGGAGTCTGTGGTCGGAGACGAATCCAATGGTTCGGCGACACGGCTCTCGTAAGGGGTGAAGTCAGTATCCGGCTCCATCGCCACTGAGAGTGCGGCCTCCATGGAGGGGTCTATCCCTCCATCCTTGGATGGCGCAATTTGCTCTGGATTGAATTATGGAGTAGTTGCAGATGCGATCTCCCGAACTCTGTCCGACGGCAGAGTTACGTCGTGCTCGTCGTGACTGTGCGGCGCACCTGTTACGGGCTCGAATCCGTCGAAGATCAAGTCTCCGTGGATGTCGACAGTGTAGTTTAAGTTTCCTAATCTGACCTGATGGCCAGGGGAGTAGCTCTCGATCTGCTCCAGATGGCCAAGCGAATTGGCCCGCAGTGCGAAGCCGCTGAATACAAAGATCTGTCCGGGGAGGGAAACCTCACCCTGGACCGCATCTCTACCGATGATCAAAGGAGCCATCAAGCCTTATGGTGACGACACAGTGGAACTCTCAATGAAAGCACCAATGTTGGTGTCAAAACCGGCGGATCTCGGGTAGGGGGTCCCGAACTGTGCATCTAAGGCCGATGGTAACAGGAGGCAGGGGACATGATGTTTACCCAGGTTCGGGCCCTCTTGATGGAGGTAATACCCTACGTCCTGCTTGATTGTTCTTGATGATATGAGTATTACAAGAGTTGATCTACCACGATATCGTAGAGGCTAAACCCTAGAAGCTAGCCTATGGTATGATTGTATGTTGTCCTACGGACTAAACCCTCCGGTTTATATAGACACCGGAGGGGGATAGGGTTACACATAGTCGGTTACAAGGGAGGAGATCTACATATCCGTATTGCCTAGCTTGCCTTCCACGCCAAGGAGAGTCCCATCCGGACACGGGATGAAGTCTTCAATCTTGTATCTTCATAGTCCAATAGTCCGGCCAAAGGACATAGTCCGGTTGTTCGGAGACCCCCTTATCCAGGACTCCCTCAGCTCCTATAACCGCTCTAGCCCTAGAGCCGGAGCAGGCCACGCCATCCGGGGACAGAAGGATTAACCCCACCTCGGAGGCCGCAAATTCCACGGCGTTGGGGCCATACATGGACCGGGTCTCACACGAGGCCTATGCCACCAGAACGCCAGACTCGTCTTCGGCCGCAGGTTCCGAACCGCGCGAGCCCGCGGACGCCGAGCTTGATTGTTTATCGATCTTCAAATTCAGCGTTGTAGTCATCTTCCATCACTCGCCTTTGGGCAATGTGTTGAACTCATTAAAAAAATTGTCCTTGGCGGAGGACTCTCAGCCGAACTATATCCGGCTCGAACTAGCTAGGGGCTGACGATGGAGAACTTTACTTCCCACCCGCCACCCACGTCGTAGCCATAGTCGAGGATTCGACCAATATACTGGAATATGGCTCCGAGAATATCGAAGGCATGGACAATGATGACGATGACAACGAAGACCCCATTGATACAACTAGTGAACAAGATGAATGGGAAGATAGGCCGGTTAGCCCTGCTAAACAGGCCACACACAGAGATTCGGAGGACGACAATTACCTTCCGCTCTTTGAGGATGAGGTGGGCCTCGACATTGAAAATTTCATCGTGCTTGAGGAACCTCGTGAGCAGGAGCGCTTTAAGCGCTAACTAATAGCCACTGCAAGGAGCCTGAAAAAGAAGCAGCAGCAGGTTCAAGCTGGCCAATATCTGCTCAATGATAGATGGACCGAACTCCTAGCCGCCGAAGAATACAACCTTAGTGGACCAGCCAAAAGCTACCCGAAGCATAGATTGCTATCTCAGGGCGACGATGAGGCGCTGGAGCCCGTACCATCAACGCACAATGCGGCAGGTCGACCACAACTGGACCCAAGTAAAGCGGCAAATCAAGCCGAATACCAGACCGCCCTACCTCGCAGTAAAAGCAAGAACAAAACAGCTCAGGGTTACACATACAACCGCCAAAAAGACTCGGGTAGCAAAGCAAAACACTCAAGATCGATCTACAGATCGCAAGGACATACCTCGACACATGACGATGGCCACCTATTCGGACGTGACAAACCTAGCCACACCTGGGCCGAAAACCGCAAATGGACTCTGTCGGAGATACGCCGCAGTGTGGCCCAACATAGAGGCGCCGCACACCCCTCTTTGCTTCACAAATGAAGTAATGGAGCATGAATTCCCAGACGGTTTCAAACCCATGAATATCGAATCATACGATGGAACAACGGATCCCGCGGTATGGATCGAGGACTTCCTCCTCCATATCCACATGGATCACGGAGACGACATTCATTCCATCAAATACCTACCACTAAAACTCAAAGGACCAGCTCGGTACTGGTTAAACAGTCTGCCGGAAAATTCTATCAGCAGCTGGGAGGATTTGGAGGACGCCTTCTGCAACAACTTCCAAGGAACATATGCCCGGCCACCGGACGCCGATGACTTAAGTAATATTGTCCAGCAGCCCGTAGAGTTAGCCAGGAACCTCTGGACTAGGTTCCTAGTTAAAAAGAATCAAATCATCGACTGTCCGGACGCGGAGGCCCTTGCGGCCTTTAAACATAGCGTCCGGGACGAATGGCTTGCACATCACCTTGGTCAATAAGGACCTAGATCCATGACAGTCCTTACTGCTCTAATGACCCGCTTTGGCGCGGGAGAAGACAGTGGGTTCGCTCGTAGAAGCAACAGCGCTAGCGACTCGGGCACTTCCGAAATCCGAGATGGCAATGGCAAGCCACGACGAAGCATGCACAAGAATCGCAATGATAATGAAAGATCACGTGACACAGTGGTCAACGCCAGATTTAGCAATCCCAAGCCCGGTCAACAGAAAAAGCCATTCAAGGCAAGCAGAGACGGACCATCCAAACTAGACAGGATATTGGACCGGCCTTGCCAGATTCATGGCCACCCCAATAAACCAGCTAATCACACCAACAGAAGTTGTTGGGTCCTCAAGCAGGCTGGCAAGCTCAAAGCCGGACACAATGGAAATGAGCCACCAGGCAACAGGGACAACGAAGCGGCTCACCAGCTAAATGCCGAAGGGCGGAAGCAATTTCCCCCTGAAGACCGATCAGATCCGGAACAGAAATAGCAATTCGGCTTCCGCTGCCCATCTCGTACACCCGTTAAAACTATACCGCGCATACATAATTACGCGCTCAAGATACCATGGGCATTGACGGAAGCACAATACGGACAAGTCTGCAGACACTCCGGTAACATTCTTTAACCACTTTCCTATTTTCTTTTATTTCATTATCTCCTAAAAGCAGGTGGCACAAAGGGGAAGCACCTACGACCGACCCCATAAGAGTTCGGATCCGTACACTCACCTACGGGGCTACTCCCTTCAAGGATTCCCCTCACTGAGGACTGGCAACGCAGACGTGCGATAGGAGGTCCAAAATAACTTTTTGTAGACCGCACCCTCTTTCCGAGCCTGTACCATGCCTTTTTCCTCTCCCTTCGACCCAGGGCATATCAAATTGCCGGGGTCGTGGCCTTTATGTATATCAAGTAACCATTGGCACATCACTGAGTTACCACTTCAAATTATCCGAATTAAACACTCGCGTCTTTTCACAAAATGAATGTGCCTCCTATGGTTGTTCCATAGATATACCACGGCTTAACTTTCCAGGGGCTTGGTACGGGAACAAATGAGTTGCCAACAAAGTCCGAACAGCTTTCACAGCGTACTTCAGCGTCGCGAGTTTGGCATTATATGCATCAGCTCTGAATCATGTCTTGGGTCAATAGTTGGGTTTCCCGGCTCCTGTGCTTGCTATCCTACGTTCTACTCTATCGGTTAGGATAGTAAAGGGAGAACTACTGCGATTGTGCTACCGGTTCACCCGGTGACGCACCTCGGTAGAGAATGCCGAAAACTGACTATCATGATGCGGCGAGAGCTGGTCAACCACTCGATGACTTATCGGAATCTCTAGCGATCCCTCTGTGTCACACAAAGGACCTCTTTTCCGATCAATTATGTAAATGCATCATATGAGTAAGCCGCATACACACCAGGGTCTATGTCGTAGACCCACCGTAGAACTCCTATGGCTAAGTGAAAGTGTTAACGCCCTATAGTATAGTTGCCTGGTTCGCCGCATTGACACCTCCTTCACGGACCAAGACGTTGGGTCAATAGTGATCAGATGCTTTTTTGAACACCCCTGTACTTCCTACAAGGGGGCTGAAGTCGACGACTGGAAAACTTTCAGATTATATTAAAACGGCCGCACAGGAGGAACACAAGCTGTCGAGCACAATGTACAAATAGATTTACTATAAAATTGTCTCGTACAATTCTCATGCACTTTACTCGAACATTATGTCCTTCGAGCATTGACCCTCTATCAAGTGGGCAGCTACAAGGACGTCTTCAAAATAATGCTCCGGGTCGTGGAGGTCCTTGCCCTTGGGTGGACTCTTCACCGCAACGTCGATAGCCTTCATATTCCCCCAGAACGTCTTGACTCGGCCAAAAGCCATCCATGCACCCTCGATGCACACTGATCGCTTCACAGCATCGATACGCGGCACTGCATCAACAAGCCGCTGCACCAAACCGAAGTAACTGTTCAGGACAGGCTCAGTTGGCCATAACTGGATTATGACGTTCTTCATGGCAGCACCGGATATCCTATGAAGCTCGGCCCATTGGGACATCCACTCATTCAGCAAAAGGGGGCGCTTCGAGGCGCCGAATTGTGACTAGAAAAGCTTCTCCGTTGCGTACCCGTCTCGCACCTGATAATACTGCGCTGCATCGGAAGAACTCTTCGGCAAGTCTAAAAACTTGTCCGGCGAACTCCACAATTGGTTCAGTTGAGTGCTACCTCTTGAGCACTGCGTTGGTTTTCCCTTGAAGAGGAAAGGGTGATGTAGCAAAGTAGCGTAAGTATTTCCCTAAGTTTTTGAGAACCAAGGTATCAATCCAGTAGGAGGCTGCACGCGAGTCCCTCGCACCTACACAAAACAAATAAATCCTCACAACCAATGCGATAAGGGGTTGTCAATCCCTACACGGTCAGTTACGAGAGTGAGATCTGATAGATATGATAAGATAATATTTTTGGTATTTTTATGATAAATATGCAAAGTAAAATAAAAGGCAATAAAAATAACTAAGTGTTGGAAGATAAATGTGATGGAAGATAGACCCGGGGGCCATAGGTTTCACTAGTGGCTTCTCTCAAGAGCATAAGTATTTTACGGTGGGTGAACAAATTACTGTTGAGAAATTGACAGAATTGAGCATAGTCATGAGAATATCTAGGTATTATCATGTATATAGGCATCATGCCCGAGACAAGTAGACCGACTCCTGCCTGCATCTACTACTATTACTCCACACATCGACCGCTATCCAGCATGCATCTAGAGTATTAAGTTCATAAGAACAGAGTAACGCTTTAAGCAAGATAACATGATGTAGAGGGATAAATTCATGCAATATGATAAAAAAACATCTTGTTATCCTCGATGGCAACAATACAATACATGCCTTGCTGCCCCTACTGTCGCTGGGAAAGGACACCGCAAGATTGAACCCAAAGCTAAGCACTTCTCCCATTGCAAGAAAGATCAATCTAGTAGGCCAAACCAAACTGATAATTCAAAGAGACTTGCAAAGATAACCAATCATACATAAAAGAGTTCAGAAGATCCAAATATTGTTCATAGATAAACTTGATCATAAACCCACAATTCATTGGTCTCAACAAACACACCGCAAAAGAAGATTACATCGAATAGATCTCCATGAGAGAGGGGGAGAACATTGTATTGAGATCCAAAAAGAGAGAAGAAGCCATCTAGCTAATAACTATGGACCCGAAGGTCCGAGGTAAACTACTCACAGTTCATCGAAAGGCTATGGTGTTGATGTAGAAGCCCTCTGTGATCAATGCCCCCTCCGGCAGAGCTCCGGAACAGGCCCCAAGATGGGATCTTGTGGATACAGAAAGTTAATTACGGCGGTGGAATTAGGGTTTTGGCTCCGTTTTTTATCGTTTGGGGGTACGTGGGTATATATAGGAGGAAGGAGTATGTCGGTGGAGCAACAGGGGGCCCACGAGGGTGGAGGGCGCGCCTGGGGGGGGGTAGGCGTGCCCCCTACCTCGTGGCTTCCCTGTTGGTTGCTTGATGTAGGGTCCAAGTCTCCTGGATCATGTTCATTCCGAAAATCACGTTCCCGGAGGTTTCATTCTGTTTGGACTCCGTTTGATATTCCTTTTTTGCGAAACTCTGAAATAGGCAAAAAACAGCAATTCTAGGCTGGGCCTCCGGTTAATAGGTTAGTCCCAAAATAATATAAAAGGGAATAATAAAGCCCAATAATGTCCAAAACAAAAGATAATATAGCATGGAGCAATCAAAAATTATAGATACGTTGGAGACGTATCAAGCACCCCCAAGCTTAATTCCTGCTCGTCTTGGAGTAGGTAAATGATAAAAATAGAATTTTTGATGTGGAATGCTACTAGGCATAATTTCAGTATAATTCTTCTTAATTGTGGCATGAATATTCAGATCCGAAAGATTCAAGATAAAAGTTTAATATTAACATAGAAATAATACTACTTCAGGCATACTAACTGAGCAATTATGTTTCCTCAAAATAACATGGCCAAAGAAAGTTCATCCCTACAAAATCATATAGTTTAGTCATGCTCCATTTTTGTCACACGAGAAAACTCTCATCATGCACAACCCCGATGACAAGCCAAGCAATTGCTTCATACTTTAGTAATCTCAAACTTTATAAACCTTCACGCAATACATGAGCGTGAGCCATGGATATAGCACTATGGGTGGAATAGAGTATAATGATGGGGGTTATGTGGAGAAGACAAAAAGGAGAAAGTATCACATCAACGAGGCTAATCAATGAGCTATGGAGATGCCCATCGATTGATGTTAATGCAAGGAGTAGGGATTGCCATGCAACGGATGCACTAGAGCTATAAATGTATGAAAGCTCAACAAAAGAAACTAGTGGGTGTGCATCCAACTTGCTTGCTCATTAAGACCTAGGGCACTTGAGGAGGCCCATTGTTGGAATATACAAGACAAGTTCTACAATGAAAAATTCCCACTAGTATATGAAAGTGATAACTCAAGAGACTCTCTATATGAAGAACATGGTGCTACTTTAAAGCACAAGTGTGGAAAAAAGGAATAGTAGCATTGCCCCTTTTTATTTATTTATCTTTTTTGGTGGCCTTCTTTTTTTCCTTTGGCCTTTCTCTTTTTTTATTGGGTCAATGCTCTATTGAATGATGATCATGAAGATCATGGTGCTACTTTGAAGCACATGTGTGGAAAAAAGGATAGTAGCATTGTCCCTTTTCATTTTTTGGGCCTTTTTTTATTTGGCCTTTTTTATTGGGACAATGCTCTATTAAATGATGATCATCACACTTCTATTTATTTGCAACTCAATGATTACAACTCGATACTAGAACAAGGTATGACTCTATATGAATGCCTACGGCGGTGTACCGGGATATGCAATGAACCAAGAGTGACATGTATGAAAGAATTATGAATGGTGGCTTTGCCACAAATACTATGTCAACCACATGATCATGCTAAACAATATGACAATGATGAACATGTCATGATAAACGGGATGGTGGAAAGTTGCATGGCAATATATCTCGGAATGGCTATGGAAATGCCATAATAGGTAGGTATGGTGGCTGTTTTGAGGAAGATATAAGGAGGTTTTTATGTGTGAAAGAGCGTATCATATCATGGGGTTTGGATGCACCGGCGAAGTTTGCACCAATTCTCAATGTGAGAAAGGGCAATGCACGGTACCGAAGAGGCTAGCAATGATGGAAAGGTGAGAGTGCGTATAATCCACGGACTCAACATTAGTCATAAAGAACTCACATACTTATTGAAAAAATCTACAAGTCATCAAAAACCAAGCACTACGCACATGCTCCTAGGGGGATAGATTGGTAGGAAAAGACCATCGCTCGTCCCGACCGCCACTCATAAGGAGGACAATCAAAGAACACCTCATGTTTCAAATTTGTTACATAACGTTTACCATACGTGCATGCTACGGGACTTGCAAACTTCAACACAAGTATTTCTCAAATTCACAACTACTCAACTAGCACAACTTTAATATCACTACCTCCATATCTCAAAACAATCATCAAGCATCAAACTTCTCTTAGTATTCAAAACACTCATAAGAAAGTTTTTACTAATCTTGAATACCTAGCATATTATGATTATTTAAGCAAATTACCATGCTATTTAAGACTCTCAAAATAATCTAAGTGAAGCATGAGAGATCAATAGTTTCTATAAAACAAATTCACCACTGTGCTCTAAAAGATATAAGTGAAGTACTAGAGCAAAACTATATAACTCAAAAGATATAAGTGAAGCACATAGAGTATTCTAATAATTTCCAAATCATGTGTCTCTCTCTCAAAAGGTGTGTACAGCAAAGATGATTGTGGTAAACTAAAAAGCAAAGACTCAAATCATACAATACGCTCCAAGCAAAACACATATCATGTGGTGAATAAAAATATAGCTCCAAGTAGAGTTACCGATGGAAGTAAACGAAAGGGGATGCCTTCCGGGGCATCCCCAAGCTTTGGCTTTTTGGTGTCCTTAGATTATCTTGGGGGTTCCATGGGCATCCCCAAGCATAGGCTCTTGCCACTCCTTGTTCCATAATCCATCAAATCTTTACCCAAAACTTGAAAACTTCACAACACAAAACTTAAAGTAGAAAATCTCGTGAGCTCCGTTAGCGAAAGAAAACAAAAGACCACTTCAAGGTACTGTAATTAACTCATTATTTATTTATATTTGTGTTAAACCTACTGTATTCCAACTTATATATGGTTTATAAACTATTTTACTAGCCATAGATTCATCAAAATAAGCAAACAACACACTAAAAACAGAATCTGTCAAAAACAGAACAGTCTGTAGTAATCTGTAGCTAGAGCAAGATTTGGAACCCAAAAAATTCTAAAATAAATTGCTGGACGTGAGTAATTTACCTATTAATAATATTAAAAAATAATTAACTAAATATAACTTTCCAAATAAAAATGGTAGCAGTTCTCGTGAGCGCTAAAGTTTCTGTTTTTTACAGCAAGATTAACAAGACTTTCCCCAAGTCTTCCCAACGGTTCTACTCGGCACAAACACTAATTAAACACAAAAAACACAACCAAAATAGAGGCTAGATAAATTATTTATTACTAAACAGGAGCAAAAAGCAAGGAATAAAAATAAAATTGGGTTGCCTCCCAACAAGCGCTATCGTTTAACGCCCCTGCTAGGCATAAAAAGCAAGGATAGATCTAGGTATTGCCATCTTTGGTAGGCAATCCATAAGTGGCTCTCATAATAGATTCATAAGGTAATTTAATTTTCTTTCTAGGAAAGTGTTCCATGCCTTTCCTTAGCGGAAATTGGAATGTAATATTTCCTTCCTTCATATCAATAGTTGCACCAATCGTTCTAAGGAAAGGTCTAGCAAGAATAATAGGACATGAAGGGTTGCAATCTATGTCAAGAACAATAAAATCTACGGGCACATAGTTCCTATTTGCAACAATAAGAACATCATTAATTCTTCCCATAGGTTTCTTTATAGTGGAATCTGCAAGGTGCAAGTTTAAAGAGCAATCATCAAAATCACGGAAACCTAACAAATCACACAAAGTCTTTGGGATCGTGGAAACACTAGCACCCAAATCACATAAACCATAGCATTCATGATCTTTAATTTTAATTTTAATAGTTGGTTCCCACTCATCATAAAGTTTTCTAGGGATAGAAACTTCCAACTCAAGTTTTTCTTCATAAGATTGCATCAAAGCACCAACTATATGTTTGGTAAAAGCTTTATTTTGACTATAAGCATGGGGAGAATTTAGCACGGATTGCAACAAGGAAATACAATCTATCAAAGAGCAGCTATCATAATTAGATTCCTTGAAATCCAAAATAGTAGGTTCATTAACATCTAGAGTTTTGATCTCTTCAATCCCACTTTTATCAAATTTAGCATCAGGATCTAAAAACTCTGAATCTTTGGAACGCCTTCTAGGTAAAGGTGGATCATATTCAGTCCCATCATTATCAAGATTCAAATTGCAAAACAAAGATTTAATAGGGGACACATCAATAACTTTTAGATCTTCATCTTTATTTTCATAGTTTTCCGGCTTAGCAGCCATCTTATTAACTAAGGTAGCCTGCTTATCCAAAATTTCAGCTATTAACTTCTCAAGACAAGCAATTTGGGATCTCAAACCATCAAATTCTTTAGACATATCATCGAGCTCTTTATTCATATAACTCATAAAGCTTTTTTGTTCCTTAAGCTCGTTTCTAAAGAAATTATTATGCTCAAATTGTAAGACCATAAAACTCCTAACGTTGCTTTTGATTTCTTCTAACCTTTTAAGGTGAAGATCACCAAATCGGGGAAGAGCCATCGTAACAAACAAGCAATCCAACACACAAGCAAACGAGGAACGGGCAAAAAAGGGGCAAATAGAGAAAGAGAGGGAGGATACAGAGAGAGGGCGAATAAAACAGCAAGGGTGAAGTGGGGGAGAGGAAAACGAGAGAAATATGGCAAATAATGTAATGCGGGAGATAAGGGTTTGTGGTGGGTACTTGGTATGTTGACTTTTGCGTAGACCTCCCCGGCAACAGCGCCAGAAATCCTTCTTGCTACCTCTTGAGCACTGCGTTGGTTTTCCCTTGAAGAGGAAAGGGTGATGCAGCAAAGTAGCGTAAGTATTTCCATCAGTTTTTGAGAACCAAGGTATAAATCCAGTAGGAGGCTACACGCGAGTCCCTCGCACCTACACAAAACAAATAAATCCTCGCAACCATCGCGATAAGGGGTTGTCAATCCCTACACGGTCACTTACGAGAGTGAGATCTGATAGATATGATAAGATAATATTTTTGGTATTTTTATGATAAAGATGCAAAGTAAAATAAAAGGCAATGAAAATAACTAAATGTTGGAAGATAAATATGATGGAAGATAGACCCGGGGCCATAGGTTTCACTAGTGGCTTCTCTCAAGAGCATAAGTATTTTATGGTGGGTGAACAAATTACTGTTGAGCAATTGATAGAATTGAGCATAGTTATGAGAATATCTAGGTATGATCAGGTATATAGGCATCACACCCGAGACAAGTAGACCGACTCCTGCCTGCATCTACTACTATTACTCCACACATCGACCGCTATCCAGCATGCATCTAGAGTATTAAGGTCATAAGAATAGAGTAACGCTTTAAGCAAGATGACATGATGTAGATGGATAAATTCATGAAATATGACAAAAAAAACCATCATGTTATCCTCGATGGCAACAATACAATACGTGCCTTGCTGCCCCTACTGTCACTGGGAAAGGACACCGCAAGATTGAACCCGAAGCTAAGCACTTCTCCCATTGCAAGAAAGATCAATGTAGTAGGCCAAACCAAACTGATAATTCGAAGAGACTTGCAAAGATAACCAATCATACATAAAAGAATTCAGAAGATCCAAATATTGTTCATAGATAAACTTCATCATAAACCCACAATTCATCGGTCTCAACAAACACACCGCAAAAGAAGATTACATTGAATAGATCTCCATGAGAGAGGAGGAGAACATTGTATTGAGATCCAAAAAGAGAGAAGAAGCCATCTAGCTAATAACTATGGACCCGAAGGTCTGAGGTAAACTATTCACACTTCATCGGAAGGCTACGGTGTTGATGTAGAAGCCCTCCGTGATCGATGCCCCCTCCGGCGGAGCTCGGAACAGGCCCCAAGATGGGATCTCGTGGATACAGAAAATTAATTACGGCGGTGGAATTAGGGTTTTGGCTCCGTTTTTGATCGTTTGGGGGTACGTAGGTATATATAGGAGGAAGGAGTACGTCGGTGGAGCAACAGGGGGCCAACGAGGGTGGAGGGCGCGCCTGGGGGGGGGGGGGTAGGCGCGCCCCCTACCTTGTGGCTTCCCTGTTGGTTGCTTGACGTAGGGTCCAAGTCTCCTGGGTCATGTTCATTCCGAAAATCACGTTCCCGAAGGTTTCATTCCGTTTGGACCCCATTTGATATTCTTTTTCTGCGAAACTCTGAAATAGGCAAAAAAACAGCAATTCTGGGCTGGGCCTCCGGTTAATAGGTTAGTCCCAAAAATAATATAAAAGTGAATAATAAAGCCCAATAATGTCCAAAACAGAAGATAATATAGCATGGAGAAATAAAAAATTATAGATACGTTGGAGACGAATCACTGAGTATAGTTCGGATCGCCGAACTTAGCCTCTAGCAAAAATGGCTTACCAGCTGCAATCTCCCCGGCTTGTCGGATCTCCTCATGGGCTGCTCTAGATTCAGACCGCGCTTCTCTCGCCTCTCGTAGGGCCTTGTCAATTTCAGCCGTTTTGGCTTCATTCTCCTTCTCCAGGAGTTCACACCGGCCAGCAACACTTTTTAGCTTGAGCGCTATCATGGATATCTTCTCCTCGTCTTGACACCGAGCATCTCGTTGGGCTTTTAATTCAGCCGATGCCTTCTCGGCAGCCGCATTACTAAACCGGGCCTGCTCCTTGGCCCGGGCTAGCTCCGCCCGAAGAATTTCAACGGCGGCAGTGATACGTCTCCAATGTATCTATAATTTTTGATTGCTCCATGCTATATTATCTACTGTTTTGGACATTAGTGGGCTTTATTATCCACTTTTATATTACTTTTCGGACTAACCTATTAACCGGAGGCCCAGCACAGAATTGTTGTTTTTTTGCCTGTTTTAGGGTTTTGAAGAAAAGGAATATCAAATGGAGTCCAAACAGAATGAAACCTTCGGGAACGTGATTTCCTCAACGAACAAGACCCAGGAGACTTGGACCCTACGTCAAGACACAAAAGAGGAGGCCACAAGGTAGGGAGCGCGCCTACCCCGCCCCCAGGCATGCCCTCCACCCTCGTGGGCCCCCTGTTGCTCCACTGACATACTCCTTCCTCCTATATATACCTATGTACCCCAAATGATCAGATACGGAGCCAAAACCCTAATTCCACCGCCGCAACTTTCTGTATCCACGAGATCCCATCTTGGGGCCTGTTCCGGAGCTCCGCCGGAGGGGGCATCGATCACGGAGGGCTTCTACATCAACACCATAGCCCCTCTGATGAAGTGTGAGTAGTTCACCTCAGACCTATGGGTCCATAGTTAGTAGATAGATGGCTTCTTCTCTCTTTTTGGATCTCAATACAATGTTATCCCCCCTCTCTTGTGGAGATCTATTCGATGTAATCTTCTTTTGCGGTGTTTTTGTTGAGACCGATGAATTGTGGGTTTATGATCAACTCTATCTATGAACAATATTTGAATCTTCTCTGAATTCTTTTATGTATGATTGGTTATCTTTGCAAGTCTCTTCGAATTATCAGTTTGGTTTGGCCTACTAGATTTATCTTTCTTGCAATGGGAGAAGTGCTTAGCTTTGGGTTCAATCTTGCGGTGTCCTTTCCCAGTGACAGTAGGGGCAGCAAGGCACGTATTGTATTGTTGCCATCAAGGATAACAAGATGGGGTTTTCATCATATTGCATGAGTTTATTCCTCTACATCATGTCATCTTGCTTAAGGCGTTACTCTGTTTTCATTAACTTAATACTCTAGATGCATGCTGGATAGCGGTCGATGAGTGGAGTAATAGTAGTAGATGCAGGCAGGAGTCAGTCTACTTGTCTCGGACGTGATGCCTATATACATGATCATACCTAGATATTCTCACAACTATGCTCAATTCTGTCAATTGCTCAACAGTAATTTGTTCACCCACCGTAGAATACTTATGCTCTCGAGAGAAGCCACTAGTGAAACCTATGGCCCCCGGGTCTATCTTCATCATATTAATCTCCCAATACTTAAGTTATTTCCTTTCCTTTTACTTTGCTTTTATTTTACTTTGCATACTTATTACAAAAATACCAAAAATATTATCTTATCATATCTATCAGATCTCACTCTCGTAAGTGGCCGTGTAGGGATTGACAACCCAATATCGTGTTGGTTGCGAGGATTTATTTGTTTTGTGCAGGTGCGAGGGACTCACGCGTAGCCTCCTACTAGATTGATACCTTGGTTCTCAAAACTGAGGGAAATACTTATGCTACTTTGCTGCATCATCCCTTCCTCTTCAGGGAAAACCAACGCAGTGCTCAAGAGGTAGGAAGAAGGATTTCTGGCACCGTTGCCGGGGAGGTCTACGCAAAAGTTAATATACCAGGTACCCATCACATACCCTTATATCCAGCATTACATTATTTGTCATTTTCCTCTCGTTTTCCTCTCCCCCACTTCACCCTTGCCGTTTTATTCGCCCTCTCTCTCTATCTCTCTTTCCTGTTTGCCTCTTTTTGCCCGCTTGCTTTTTGTTTGCTTGTGTGTTAGTTTGCTTGCTTGTCATGATGGCTCAAGATAACACTAAATTGTGTGACTTCACCAATACCAACAACAATGATTTTATTAGCACTCCGATTGCTCCTCTTACCGATGCTGAATCTTGTGAAATTAATACTGCTTTGTTGAATCTTGTCATGAAAGATCTGTTTTCCGGCCTTCCTAGTGAAGATGCCGCTACCCATCTAAATAGCTTCGTTGATTTGTGTGATATGCAAAAGAAGAAAGATGTGGATAATGATATTGTTAAATTGAAGCTATTTCCTTTTTCGCTTAGAGATCATGCTAAAGCTTGGTTTTCGTCCTTGCCTAAAAATAGTATTGATTCTTGGAACAAGTGCAAAGATGCTTTTATCTCTAAGTATTTTCCTCCCACTAAGATCATCTCTCTTAGAAACGATATTATGAATTTTAAGCAACTTGATCATGAACATTTTGCACAAGCTTGGGAGAGAATGAAACTAATGATACGCAATTGCCCTACTCATGGTTTAAATTTGTGGATGATTATACAAAAAAATTATGCCAGATTGAATTTTGCTTCTAGAAATCTTTTAGATTCGGCCGCGGGAGGCACTTTTATGGAAATCACTTTAGGAGAAGCTACTAAACTCCTAGATAATATTATGGTTAATTATTCTCAATGGCATACTAAAAGATCTACTAATAAAAAGGTGCATGCGATAGAAGAAATTAATGTTTTGAGTGGAAAGATGGATGAGCTTATGAAATTATTTGCTAGTAAGAGTGTTTCTTCTGATCCTAATGATATGCCCTTGTCTACTTTGATTGAGAATAATAATGAACCTATGGATGTGAATTTTGTTGGTAGGAACAATTTTGGTAACAACGCATATAGAGGAAATTTCAATCCTAGGCCTTATCCTAGTAATCCCTCAAAGAATTATGGTAATTCCTACAACAATTCTTATGTAAATTATGATAAGATGCCCTCTGATTTTGAATCTAATATTAAAGAATTTATTACTTCGCAAAAGAATTTTAATGCTTTGATTGAAGAAAAATTGCTTAAGATTGATGAGTTGGCTAGGAATGTTGATAGAATTTCTCTTGATGTTGATTCTTTGAAACTTAGATCTATTCCACCTAAGCATGATATCAATGAGTCTCTCAAAGCCATGAGAATTTCCATTTATGAGTGCAAAGAAAGAACTGCTAGGATGCGTGCTAAGAAAGATGCCTTTATAAGAGCGTGTTCTTCTAGTTCCTATGAAAATAAAGATGAAGATCTAAAAGTTATTGATGTGTCCCCTATTAAATCTTTGTTTTGCAATATGAATCTTGATAATGATGGGACTGAATATGATCCACCTTTACCTAGAAGGCGTTCCAAGAATTCGGAAATTTTTGATCTTGATGCTAAAATTGATAAAAGTGGGATTGAAGAAATTAAAACCCTAGATGTTGCTAAACCCACTATTATGGATTTCAAGGAATTTAACTATGAAAATTGCTCTTTGATTGATTGTATTTCCTTGTTGCAATCCGTGCTAAATTCTCCTCACGCTTATAGTCAAAATAAAGCGTTTGCTAAACATATCGTTGATGCCTTGATGCAATCTTATGAAGAAAAACTTGAATTGGAAGTTTCTATCCCTAGAAAACTCTATGATGAGTGGGAACCTAAAATTAAAATTAAATATCATGAATGCTATGCTTTATGTGATTTGGGTGCTAGTGTTTCCACGATTCCAAAGATTTTGTGTGATTTGTTAGGTTTCCGTGATTTTGATGATTGCTCTCTAAACTTGCACATTGCGGATTCCACTATTAAGAAACCTATGGGAAGAATTAATGATATTCTTATTGTTTCAAATAGGAATTATGTGCCCGTAGAATTTATTGTTCTTGACATAGATTGTAATCCTTCATGTCCTATTATTCTTGGTAGACCTTTCCCTACAACGATTGGTGCAATTATTGATATGAAGGAAGGAAATATTAGATTCCAATTTCCATTAAGGAAAGGCATGGAACACTTTCCTAGAAATAAAATTAAATTACCTTATGAATCTATTATGAGAGCCACTTATGGATTGCCTACCAAAGATGGCAATACCTAGATCTATCCTTGCTTGTTATGCCTAGCTAGGGGCGTTAAACGATAGCGCTTGTTGGGAGGCAACCCAATTTTATTTTTATTCCTTGCTTTTTGCTCCTGTTTAGTAATAAATAATTTATCTAGCCTCTTTTTTGGTTGTTTTTTTGTGTTTAATTAGTTTTTGTGCCAAGTAGAACCGTTGGGAAGACTTGGGGAAAGTCTTGTTACACTTGCTGTAAAAAATAGAAATTTTAGCGCTCACGAGAACTGCTGCCATTTTTATGTGGAAAGTGCTATTTATTTAATTCTTTTTGAAGATGATTAATATGTAAATTACTCACGTCCATCAATTTATTTTAGAATTTTTGGGGTTCCATATCTTGCGCTAGCGACAAATTACTACAGACTGTTCTGTTTTTGACAGATTCTGTTTTTCGTGTGTTGTTTGCTTATTTTGATGAATCTATGGCTAGTAAAATAGTTTATAAACCATAGAGAAGTTGGAATACAGTAGGTTTAACACCAATATAAATAAATAATTAGTTCATTACAGTACCTTGAAGTGGTCTTTTGTTTTCTTTCGCTAACGGAGCTCACGAGATTTTCTACTTTGAGTTTTGTGTTGTGAAGTTTTCAAGTTTTGGGTAAAGATTTGATGGATTATGGAACAAGGAGTGGAAAGAGCCTAAGCTTGGGGATGCCCATGGCACGCACAAGATAATCTAAGGACACCTAAAATCCAAAGCTTGGGGATGCCCCAGAAGGCATCCCCTCTTTCGTCTACTTCTATCGGTAACTTCACTTGGGGATATATTTTTATTCACCACATGATATGTGTTTTGCTTGGAGCGTCTTGTATGATTTGAGTCTTTACTTTTTAGTTTACCACAATCATCCTTGATGTACACACCTTTTTAGAGAGCCATACATGATTTGGAATTTGTTAGAATACTCTATGTGCTTCGCTTATATCTTTTGAGTTATATAGTTTTGCTCTAGTACTTCACTTATATCTTTTAGAGCACAGTGGTGGATTTGTTTTATAGAAACTATTGATATATCATGCTTCACCTAGATTATTTTGAGATTCTTAAATAGCATGGTAATTTGCTTAAAATCCTAATGTGCTAGGTATTCAAGATTAGTAAAATTTTCTTTTGAGTGTTTTGAATAACTAAGAGAAGTTTGATGCTTGATGTTTGTTTTGAGATATGGAGGTAATAATATCAAAGTCATGCTAGTTGAGTAGTTGTGAAATTGAGAAATGCTTGTGTTGAAGTCTGCAAGTCCCGTAGCATGCACGTATGGTAAACGTTATGTAACAAATTTGAAACATGAGGTGTTATTTGATTGTCCTCCTTACGAGTGGTGGTCGGGGAAGAACGATGGTCTTTTCCTACCAATCTATCCCCCTAGGAGCATGCGCGTAGTGCCAAGGTTTTTGATGACTTGTAGATTATTGCAATAAGTATGTGAGTTCTTTATGACTAATGTTGAGTCCATGGATTATACGCACTCTCACCCTTCCATCCTTGCTAGCCTCTTCGGTACCGTGCATTTCCCTTTCTCACATTGAGAGTTGGCGCAAACTTCGCCGGTGCATCCAAACCCAGTGATATGAAACGCTCTTTCACACATAAACCTCCTTATATCTTCCTCAAAACAGCGACCATACCTACCTATTATGGCATTTCCATAGCCATTCCGAGATATATTGCCATGCAACTTTCCACCATTCCGTTTATCATGACACATTCATATTGTCATATTGCTTAGCATGATCATGTAGTTGACATAGTATTTGTGGCAAAGCCACCGTTCATAATTCTTTCATACATGTCACTCTTGGTCCATTGCATATCCCGGTACACCGCCGGAGGCATTCATATAGAGTCATCTTTTGTTCTAGTATCGAGTTGTAATCATTGAGTTGTAAATAAATAGAAGTGTGATGATCATCATTTTCTAGAGCATTGTCCCAAGTGAGGAATTATAAAAAAAGAAAAAGAAAAGAGAGAAAGGCCAAATAAAAAAATATAAATGAGAGAAAAAAAGAGAAGGGACAATGTTAATATCCTTTGCCACACTTGTGCTTCAAAGTAGCACCATAATCTTCATGATAGAGAGTCTCTTGTTTTGTCACTTTCATATACTAGTGGAAATTTTCATTATAGAACTTGGCTTGTATATTCCAACAATGGGCCTCCTCAAGTGCCCTAGGTCTTTATGAGCAAGCAAGTTGGATGCACACCCACTTAGTTTCTTTTGTTAAGCTTTCATACATTTATAGCTCTAGTGCATCCTTTGCATGGCAATCCCTACTCCTTGCATTAACATCAATCGGTGGGCATCTCCATAGCCCATTGATTAGCCTCGTTGATGTAAGACTTTCTCCTTTCTGTCTTCTCCACATAACCCCCGTCATTATATTCTATTCCACCCATAGTGTTATGTCCATGGCTCGCGCTCATATATTGCGTGAAAGTTTATAGGTTTGAGATTACTAAAATATGAAACAATTGCTTGGCTTGTCATCGGGGTTGTGCATGATAAGAGCATTCTTGTGTGACTAAAATGGAGCATGACTAAACTATATGATTTTGTAGGGATGAACTTTCTTTGGCCATGTTATTTTGAGAAGACATAATTTTTGTTAGTATGCTTGAAGTATTATTATTTTTATGTCAATATGAACTTCTGTCTTGAATCATTCAGATCTAAATATTCATACCACAATTAAGAAGAATTACATTAAGATTATGCCAAGTAGCACTCCGCATCAAAAATTCTGTTTTTATCATTTACCTACTCGAGGACGAGCATGAATTAAGCTTGGGGATGCTTGATACGTCTCCAACGCATCTATAATTTTTGATTGCTCCATGCTATAGTATCTACTGTTTTGGACATTATTGGGCTTTATTATCCACTTTTATATTATTTTTTGGGACTAACCTATTAATCGGAGGCCGAGCCCAGAATTGTTGTTTTTTGCCTGTTTTAGGGTTTCGAAGAAAAGGAATATCAAACAGAGTCCAAACGGAATGAAACCTTCAGGAACGTGATTTTCTCAACGAACAAGACCCAGGAGACTTGGACCCTACATCAAGACACAAAAGAGGAGGCCACGAGGTAGGGGGCACACCTACCCCCCCCCCCCCCGGCCCCAGGCATGCCCTCCATCCTCGTGGGCCCCCTGTTGCTCCACCGACGTACTCCTTCCTCCTATATATACCTACGTACCCCCAAACGATCAGATACAGAGCCAAAACCCTAATTCCACCGCCGCAACTTTCTGTATCCACGAGATCCCATCTTGGGGCCTGTTCCGGAGCTCCGCCGGAGGGGGCATCAATCACGGAGGGCTTCTACATCAACACCATAGCCCCTCCGATGAAATGTGAGTAGTTCACCTCAGACCTACGGGTCCATAGTTAGTAGCTAGATGGCTTCTTCTCTCTTTTTGGATCTCAATACAATGTTCTCCCCCTCTCTTGTGGAGATCTATCGATGTAATCTTCTTTTTGCGGTGTGTTTGTTGAGACTGATGAATTGTGGGTTTATGATCAAGTCTATCTATGAACAATATTTGAATCTTCTCTGAATTCTTTTATGTATGATTGGTTATCTTTGCAAGTCTCTTCGAATTATCAGTTTGGTTTGGCCTACTAGATTGATCTTTCTTGCAATGGGAGAAGTGCTTAGCTTTGGGTTCAATCTTGCGGTGTCTTTTCCCAATGACAATAGGGGCAGCAAGGCACGTATTGTATTGTTGCCATCGAGGATAACAAGATGGGGTTTTCATCATATTGCATGAGTTTATCCCTCTACATCATGTCATCTTGCTTAAGGTGTTACTCTGTTTTCATTAACTTAATACTCTAGATGCATGCTAGATAACGGTCGATGAGTGGAGTAATAGTAGTAGATGCAGGCAGGAGTCGGTCTACTTGTCTCGGACATGATGCCTATATACATGATCATACCTAAATATTTTCATAACTATGCTCAATTCTATCAATTGCTCAACAGTAATTTGTTTTCCCACCGTGGAATACTTATGCTCTCGAGAGAAACCACTAGTGAAACCTATGGCCCCCGGGTCTATCTTCATCATATTAATCTCCATCACTTTAATCTTGCTTTGCTTTTTTACTTTGCCTTTTACTTTTCACTTTGCATCTCTATACCAAAAATACCAAAAATATTATATCTATCAGATCTCACTCTCGTAAGTGACCGTGAAGGGATTGACAACCCCTAATCGCGTTGGTTGCGAGTAGCTATCGTTTTGTGCATGTACGAGGGACTTGAGTGTGGCCTCCTACTGGATTGATACCTTGGTTCTCAAAAACTGAGGGAAATACTTATGCTACTCTACTGCATCATCCTTTCCTCTTCGGGGAAATCCAACGCAAGCTCAAGAGGTAGCAAGAAGAATTTCTGGCGCCGTTGCCGGGGAGTCTACGCAAAAAGTCAACATACCAAGTACCCATCACAATCCCTATCTCTTGCATTACATTAGTTGCCATTTGCCTCTCGTTTTCCTCTCCCCCACTTCACCCTTGCCGTTTTATTCGTCCTCTCTTTCTCAATCTCCTTCTCCTTCTCTTTCTCCGTTTGCCTTTTTCTCGCTTGCCTTGTCGTCATGGCTAATCTTATATCTTCTCCGTTATCTCCCGAGAATGAAGTCCTAAATTTTAAACAAAGGGTGGGAGAAAATCTGAAAGACGCTTGGTATAGAATTTGCAATGCTCAAAATAGATCTACCAGGAAGCAATCTACTTCAGTTCTTCTTCGCAATTTTTATGTAGGTGCTAGTCCTTGGTATAGATATATCCTTGATACCATTACCGGGGGGAATTTCTTGGGTAGCCAGACTTTTGATTCTTATAATGCTATGACAGAATTATTTGGCTCACCACCTCTTTTGGTTAATGGAACTATGTTAACTTTGGAGCATGTTATGCAAAGACTTGAAATTATTGAAAACAAAGTTGCTACCATTGAATCAATTGAAAATCTAGATAAAAAGATCCATAATCAAATTACGCAATATGGATCTAAGGTAGGAATGACTTTGAAAAATATTAAGGAAAAGGAACCCATGGTTAATGATAAAATAAATCTAGATTCTACTAGAATCGATAAACTTGAGGGTACCATTACCAACTTAGGAACCGCTTTTTCTTCCGCAAAGAATACTTCTAGTCCTCCCACTAAAATTACCAAGCTTATGTATGTTCCTACGAATAAGGGTGAATCATCTAATAAGGAAACTGCGGATCTTAAATCTATAAGCATTCATCCCGATATTTTTGCTATCATTAAGGAACCTTATGCTACGAATGAATTTTTTGATCTTGTCCCTAAAAGTTTGATAATTACTAGAAAGGAAGAAATTTCTAAGAAAGATAGATGCCTCATTGAAGAATTGCCTACCAAAGATGGCAATAACTAGATCTATCCTCGCTTTTATGCCTAGCTAGGGGCGTTAAACGATAGCGCTTGTTGGGAGGCAACCCAATTTTATTTTTAATTTTTTGTGTTTTTCTTCTGTTAGGGAATAAATAACCCATCTACCTTTTGTTTGGATGTGGCTTTGTGTTTTAATTAGTGTTTGCGCCAAGTTAGACCTATTGGATCTTCTTGGATGATAGTTATTTGATCTTGCTGTAATTTCCAGAAACTTTGCGTTCAGTGGCCGAATTGTTAAAAATCACCAGAACGTGATAAAATACTGATTCCAATTGCTTCTAATCAATAAACAAATTGTCTAGGTATTCCAATTTTGGTAGATTGTTTGGAGTTCCAGAAGTTTGCGTTAGTTACAGATTACTACAGACTGTTCTGTTTTTGACAGATTCTTTTTTCCGTGTGTTGTTTGCTTTTTTTGATGAATCTATGGTTAGTAAATAAAGAATGAGTTCATTACAGTACCTTGAAGTGGTCTTTTTTTTTCTTTCTCTAACGGAGCTCACGAGATTTCTATTGAGTTTTGTGTTGTGAAGTTTTCAAGTTTTGGGTGAATTCTTGTGATGGATTATGGAACAAGGAGTGGCAAGAGCCTAAGCTTGGGGATGCCCATGGCACCCCCAAGATAATCCAAGGACACCAAAAAGTCAAAGCTTGGGGATGCCCTGGAAGGCATCCCCTCTTTTGTCCATTTCCATCGGTAATTTATTTGGAGCTATATTTTTATTCACCAACATGATATGTGTTTTGCTTGGAGCGTCTTGTATTATTTGTGTCTTTGGTTGTTAGTGTGCCACACTCATCCTTGTTGTACACACCTTTTTAGAGAGCCATACATGAATTAGAATTTGATAGAATACTCTATGTGCTTCACTTATATCTTTTTGAGTTAACTAGTTTTGCTCTATGTGCTTCACTTATATCTTTTTGAGCTAAGTAGTTTTGCTCTATGTGCTTCACTTATATCTTTTGAGCGCTATAATTTTGCTCTGTGTGCTTCACTTAGATCTTTTAGAGCACGGTGGTGGATTTGTTTTAAAGAACCTATTGATCTCTCATGCTTCACTTAAATTATTTTGAGAGTCTTAATAGCATGGTAATTCGCTTAATAATAACATGCTTGGTATTCAAGATTTGTGAAACTTTCTTTTGAGTGTGTTGAATACTATGAGAAGTTTGATACTTGATAATTGTTTTGAGATATGGAGATGGTGATATTAAAGTCATGCTAGTTGAGTAGTTGTGAATTTGAGAAATACTTGTGTTGAAGCTTGTGATTCCCGTAGCATGCACGTATGGTGAACCGTTATGTGATGAAGTCGGAGCATGATTTATTTATTGATTGTCTTCCTTATGAGTGGCAGTCGGGGACGAGCGATGGTCTTTTCCTACCAATCTATCCCCCTAGGAGCATGCGCGTAATACTTTGATTTGATAACTTGTAGATTTTTGCAATAAGTATATGAGTTCTTCATGACTAATGTTGAGTCCATGGATTATACGCACTCTCACCCTTCCACCTTTGCTAGCCTCTCTAATACCACACACCTTTCGCCGGTATCATACACCCACCATATACCTTCCTCAAAACAGCCACCATACCTGCCTATTATGGCATTTCCATAGCCATTCCGAGATATATTGCCATGCAACTCTCCACCGCTCCGTTTATTATGACACACTCCATCATTGTCATATTGCATATCCCGGTACACCGCCGGAGGCATTCATATAGAGTCATATTTTGTTCTAAGTATCGAATTGTAATTGTTGAGTTGTAAGAAAAATAAAAATGTGATGATCATCATTATTAGAGCATTGTCCCAGTGAGGAAAGGATGATGGAGACTATGATTCCCCCACAAGTCGGGATGAGACTCCAGACAAAAAATAAATAAAAGAGGCCAAAGAAGCCCAAAAAAAGAGAAAGAAAAGAGGCCATAAAAAGAGAAAAGGCCCAAATAAAAAAAAGAGAGAAAAATAGAGAAGGGACAATGTTACTACCCTTTTACCACACTTGTGCTTCAAAGTAGCACCATGATCTTCATAGTAGGGAGTCTCTCATGTTATCACTTTCATATACTAGTGGGAATCTTTCATTATAGAACTTGGCTTGTATATTCCAATGATGGGCTTCCTCAAATTGCCCTAGTTCTTCATGAGCAAGCAAGTTGGATGCACACCCACTTAGTTTCTTTTTGAGCTTTCATATACTTATAGCTCTAGTGCATCCGTTGCATGGCAATCCCTACTCACTCACATTGATATCTATTGATGGGCATCTCCATAGCTCGTTGATACGCCTAGTTGATGTGAGACTATCTTCTCCTTTTTGTCATCTCACAACCACCACTCTATTCCACCTATAGTGCTATATCCATGGCTCATGCTCATGTATTGCGTGAAGATTGAAAAAGTTTTGAGAATGTCAAAAGTATGAAACAATTGCTTGGCTTGTCATCGGGGTTGTGCATGATTTAAATATTTTGTGTGGTGAAGATAGAGCATAGCCAGACTATATGATTTTGTAGGGATAACTTTCTTTAGCCATGTTATTTTGAGAAGACATAATTGCTTTGTTGGTTTGCTTGAAATATTATTATTCTCTATGTCAATATGAACTTTTGTCTTGAATCTTCCTAATCTGAATATTCATACCACAATTAAGAAGATTTGCATTGAAATTATGCCAAGTAGCACTCCGCATCAAAAATTCTCTTTTCATCATTTACCAACTCGAGGATGAGCAGGAATTAAGCTTGGGGATGCCTGATACGTCTCCAACGTATCTATAATTTTTGATTACTCCATGCTATATTATCTACTGTTTTGGACTATATTGGGCTTTATTTTCCACTTTTATATTATTTTTGGGACTAACCTATTAACCGGAGGCCCAGCCCAGAATTGCTGTTTTTTGCCTATTTCAGTGTTTCGAAGAAACGGAATATCAAACGGAGTCTAAATGGAATAAACCTTTCTGGAACGTGATTTTCTTTCCGAATATGACCCAGGAGACTTGGACCCTACGCCAAGGAAGCTTCGAGGTGGGCATGAGGTAGGGGGCACGCCCTATACCCCCAGGCGTGCCCCCACCCTCGTGGGGCCCACTGAAGCTCCACCGACGTACTTATTCCTCCTATATATACCTACATACCCCCAAACGAACAGAGACGGAGCCAAAAACCTAATTCCACCGCCGCAACTTTCTGTATCCACGAGATCCCATCTTGGGGCCTATTCCGGAGCTCCGCCGGAGAGGGCCGTCATCACGGAGGGCTTCTACATCATCATAGCCTCTCCGATGAAGTGTGATTAGTTTACCTCAGACCTTCGGGTCCATAGTTATTAGCTAGATGGCTTCTTCTCTCTTTTTGGATCTCAATACCAAGTTCTCCCCCTCTCTTGTGGAGATCTATTCGATGTAATCTTCTTCTTTTTTGCGGTGTGTTTGTTGAGACCGATGAATTGTGGGTTTATGATCAAGTCTATCTATGAATAATATTTGAATCTTCTCTGAATTCTTTTATGTATGATTAGTTATCTTTGCAAGTCTCTTCGAATTATCAGTTTGGTTTGGCCTACTAGATTAGTTTTTCTTGCCATGGGAGAAGTGCTTAGCTTTGGGTTCGATCTTGCGGTGTCCTTTCCCAGTGACAGAAGGGGCAGCAAGGCACGTATTGCATCGTTGCCATCGAGGATAACAAGATGGGGTTTATTTCATATTGCATGGATTTATCTCTCTACATCATGTCATCTTGCTTAAAGCGTTACTCTGTTTTTAACTTAATACTCTAGATGCATGCTGGATAGCGGTCGATGAGTGGAGTAATAGTAGAAGATGCAGAATCGTTTCGGTCTACTTATCACGGATGTGATGCCTATATACATGATCATGCCTAGATATTCTCATAACTATGCTCAATTCTGTCAATTGCTCAACAGTAATTTGTTCACCAACCGTAGAATACTTATGCTCTTGAGAGAAGCCACTAGTGAAACATATGGCCCCGGGTCTATTCTCATCATATCAATCTCCATCACTTTGATCTTGCTTTGCTTTTTTACTTTGCCTTTTACTTTTCACTTTTTATCTCTATACCAAAAATACCAAAAAATATTATATCTATCAGATCTGACTCTCGTGAGTGACCGTGAAGGGATTGACAACCCCTAATCGCGTTGGTTGCGAGTAGCTATCGTTTTGTGCAGGTTCGAGGGACTTGAGCGTGGCCTCCTACTGGATTGATACCTTGGTTCTCAAAAACAGAGGGAAATACTTACGCTACTCTGTTGCATCATCCTTTCCTCTTCGGGGAAATCCAACGCAAGCTCAAGAGGTAGCAGTAACCATAGAAGCATGTTTACTAATAGGTTTAAGCTCACCTTTAACTCTATACATATAATCACCCAAGTGTTCAATCATATAAGCATTACGTTTCAATTGTCTATTAACATAAGCATTGAAGTTTTCTTGTTTAACAATAAAATTATCAAACTCATCCAAGCATTGGCTAGCAGACTTATTACGAGGAATGTCACCTTCATCAAATCTATAGAGAGAATTTACCTTTACTACCTGTGTCGGGTTGTCAAGACCATGTATTTCTTTAATAGGTGGTAAATTCTTAACATATTCAGCTTTAATACCCTTCTCTTTCATAGATTTCTTTGCCTCTTGCATATCTTCATGACTGAGAAATAGAATACCCCTTTTCTTCGGAGTTGGCTTAGGAATTGGTTCATGAAGTGTCCAGTTATTATCATTACTCAACATATTATTCAATAGCAATTCAGCTTGATCAGCAGTTCTTTCCCTGAAAACACAACCAGCACAACTATCAAGTCGTCTCTGGAAGCATCGGTTAGTCCATTATAAAAGACATCAAGTATTTCATTTTTCTTGAGAGGTTGATCAAGCAAAGCATTAAGTAATCGGAGAAGCCTCCCCCAAGCTTGTGGGAGACTCTCTTCTTAAATTTGCACAAAATTATATATTTCCCTTAAGGCAGCTTATTTCTTATGAGCAGGGAAATATTTAGCAGAGAAGTAATAAATCATATCCTCGGGACTACGCACACAACCAGGAGCAAAACAATTAAACCATATTTTAGCATCACCCTTTAATTAGAATGGAAATAACTTAAGGATGTAGTAGTAACGAATTTTCTCCTCATTAGTGAACAGGGTGGCTATATAATTTAATTTAGTAAGATGTGCCACAACAGTTTCGGATTCATAGCCATAAAACGGATCAGATTCAACCAAAGTAATTATCTCAAGATCGACAGAGAAATCATAATCCTTATAAGAAATATAGATAGGTGAAGTAGCAAAAGCAGGGTCATATTTCATTCGAGCATTCAAAGACTTTTCTTTCAGCTTAGCTAACAGTTTCTTAAGACCATATCTATCTTTGCAAGCTAAAAGATCTCTAGCAGTTTCTTCATCCATAACATAACCCTCAGGCACATAAGGCAATTCATATCCAGGGGGAGAATCTTCATCATCACTTTCATCAATATTATCAGTTTCAATAATTTCATTCTCTCTAACCCTAGCGAGTTGTTCATCAAGAAATTCACCTAATGGCACAGTATTATCAAGCATAGAAGTAGTTTCATCATAAGCATCATGCATAGCAGAAGTGGCATCATCAATAACATGTGACATATCAGAATCAATAGCAGGAGTAGGTGTCGCAAGTTTACTCAAAACAGAAGGTGAATCAAGTGCAGAGCTAGATGGCAGTTCCTTACCTCCCCTTGTAGTTGAGGGAAAAGTCTTGGTTCTTTCATCTTTCAAGTTCTTCATAATGATCAAAAAATATAAATCCCAAGTGGCTCAAAGAATAGAGTTATGCTCCCCGGCAATGGCGCCAGAAAATAGTCTTGATAACCCACAAGTATAGTGGATCGCAACAGTTTTCGAGGGTAGAGTATTCAACCCAAATTTATTTATTCGACATAAGGGGAGCCAAAGAATATTCTCAAGTATTAGCAGTTGAGTTGTCAATTCAACCACACCTGGAAAACTTAATATCTGCAGCAAAGTATTTAGTAGCAAATTAGTATGGAAGTAACGGTAATGATGGAAAAAGTAACAGTAACAGTAGCAGTTTTGTAGTAATTGTAACAGTGATAACGAAAAAGTAACTAAGCAGAGATCAATATGTGAAAAGCTCGTAGGCACTGGATCAGTGATGGATAATTATGTCGGATGTGATTCCTCATGCAATAGTTATAACATAGGGTGACAAAAAACTAGCTCGAGTTCATCAATGTAATGTAGGCATGTATTCCGAATATAGTCATACGTGCTTATGGAAAAGAACTTGCATGACATATTTTTACCTACCCTCCCGTGGCAGCGGGTCCTATTGGAAACTAAGGGATATTAAGGCCTCCTTTTAATAGAGTACCGAACCAAAACATTAACACTTAGTGAATACATGAACTCCTCAAAGTACGGTCATCACCGGGAGTGGTCCCGATTATTGTCACTTCAGGGTTACCAGAACATAATATACATAGTAGGTGACTACTGACTTGCAAAATAGGATCAAGAACTCACATATATTCATGAAAACATAATAGGTTCAGATCTGAAATCACGGCACTCGGGCTCTAGTTACAAGCATTAAGCATAGCAAAGTCATAGCAAGATCAATCTCAGAACATAATGGATACTAGGGATCAAATCCTAACAAAACTTCCTCGATTACATGACAAATCTCATCCAACCTATCACTGTCCAGCAAGCCTACGATGGAATTACTCACGCACGGCGGTGAGCATCATGAAATTGGTGATAGAGGAAGGTTGATGATGACGATGGCTCCGGATTCCCCTCTCCGGAGCCCCGAACGGACTCCAGATCAGCCCTATCGAGAGATATTAGGGCTTGGCGGAGGCTCTGATGTCTACTACACAACCTTCTTCTTGTAGACGTTGTTGGGCCTCCAAGTGCAGAGGTTTGTAGGACAGTAGCAAATTTCCCTCAAGTGGATGACCTAAGGTTTATCAATCCGTAGGAGGCGTAGGATGAAGATGGTCTCTCTCAAGCAACCCTGCAACCAAATAACAAAGAGTCTCTTGTGTCCCCAACACACCCAATACAATGGTAAATTGTATGGGTGCACTAGTTCGGCGAAGAGATGGTGATACAAGTGGTATATGGATGGTAGATAAATGTTTTTCGTAATATGAAAATATAAAAACAGCAAGGTAACTAATGATAAAAGTGAGCGTAAACAGTATTGCAATGCATTGAAACAAGGCCTAGGGTTCATACTTTCACTAGTGCAAGTTCCCTCAACAATAATAAAATAATTGGATCACATAACTATCCCTTAATACCCAACAAAGAGTCACTCCAAAGTCACAAATAGCGGAGAACAAACGAAGAGATTATGGTAGGGTACGAAACCACCTCAAAGTTATTCTTTCCAATCAATCTGTTGGGCTATTCCTATAAGTGTCACAAACAACCCTAGAGTTCGTACTAGAATAACACCTTAAGACACAAATCAATCAAAACCCTAATATCACATAGATACTCCAATGTCACCTCAAGTATCCGTGGGTATGATTATACGATATGCATCACACAATCTCAGATTCATCTATTCAAACCAACACAAAGTACTTCAAACAGTGCCCTGAAGTTTCTACCGGAGAGTCAAGACGAAAACGTGTGCCAACCCCTATGCATAGGTTCATGGGCAGAACCCGCAAGTTGATCACGAAAACATACATCAAGTGGATCAATAGAATACCCCATTGCCACCACGGGTATCCCACGCAAGACATACATCAAGTGTTCTCAAATCCTTAAAGACTGAATCCGATAAGATAACTTCAAAGGGAAAACTCGATCCATTACAAGAGAGTAGAGGGGGAGAAACATCATAAGATCCAACTATAGTAGCAAAGCTCGCGATACATCAAGATCGTACCACCTCAAGAACACGAGAGAGAGAGAGAGAGAGAGAGAGAGAGAGAGAGATCAAACACATAGCTACTGGTACATACCCTTAGCCCTGAGGGAGAACTACTCCATCCTCATCATGGAGAGCACCGGGATGATGAAGATGGCCACGGGAGAGGGATCCCCCCTCCGGCAGGGTGCCGGAACGAGTCTAGATTGGTTTTCGGTGGCTGCAGAGGCTTCTGGCGGTGGAATTCCCGATCTATTGTGCTCCCTAGGGTATATGGATATATATATATAGGCGGAAGAAATACATCAGGAGAGCCACGAGGGGCCCACGAGGGTGGAGGACGCGCCCAGGGGGGTGGGCGCACCCCCCTGCCTCGTGGCTTCCTCGTTGATCCCCTAACATGCACTCCAAGTCTCTTGTATTGCTTTCGTTCCAAAAATAACTTTTCCAAAGGTTTCATTCCGTTTGGACTCTCGTTTAATATTCCTTTTCTTCGAAATCCTGAAATAAGGAAAAAAACAGAAACTGGCACTGGGCTCTAGGTTAATAGGTTAGTCCCAAAAATCATATAAAATAGAATATAAATGGATATAAAACATCCAAGGTTGATAATATAATAGCATGGAACAATAAAAAATTTTAGATACGTTGGAGACGTATCAGGCTCCGTATCGTAAAACGCGATGAATCCTTCTCCCTGATTTTTTTCTCCGCGGACGTGAATATATAGAGTTGGAGTTGACGTCGGTGGAGCCTCAAGGGGCCCACGAGACAGGGGCGCGCCCCAGGGGGGTGGGCGCCCCCCCCCCCCCCCACCCTCGTGGATAGGGTGTGGCTGTTTGGTAACGTAGTAATTTCAAAATTTTCCTACGCACACGCAAGATCATGGTGATGCATAGCAACGAGGGGAGAGTGTGATCTACGTACCCTTGTAGATCGACAACGGAAGCGTTTGGTTGATGTAGTCGTACGTCTTCACGGCCCGACCGATCAAGCACCAAAACTACGGCACCTCCGAGTTTTAGCACACGTTCAGCTCGATGATGATCCCCGGACTCCGATCCAGCAAAGTGTCGGGGAAGAGTTCCGTCAGCACGACGGCGTGGTGACGATCTTGATGTACTACTGTCGTAGGGCTTCGCCTAAGCACTGCTACAATATTATTGAGGACTATGGTGGCAGGGGGCGCCGCACACGGCTAAGAATAAGATCATGTGGATCAACTTGTGTGTCTCTGGGGTTCCCCTGCCTCCGTATATAAAGGATCAAGGGGGGGGTGCAGCCGGCCTAGGAGAGGCGCGCCAGGAGGAGTCCTACTCCCTCTGGGAGTAGGACCCCCCCCCCCCCCAATCCTAGTTGGAATAGGATTCACGGAGGGGGGAAAAGAGAGAGGGGGGCCGGCCCCCTCTCCTTGTCCTATTCGGATCAAGGGAGGGGAGGGGTGCGCGGCCCATCTTGGGCTGCCCCTTCTCTTTTTCCACTAAGGCCCATATAGCTCCCGGAGGGTTCCGGTAACCTCCCGGTACTCCGGTAAAATCCCGATTTCACCCGGAACACTTCCGATATCCAAACATAGGCTTCCAATATATCAATATTTATGTCTCGACCATTTCGGGACTCCTCGTCATGTCCGTGATCACATCCGGGACTCCGAACAACCTTCGGTACATCAAAACATATAAACTCATAATATAACTATCATCGAAACCTTAAGCGTGCGGACCCTACGGGTTCGAGAACAATGTAGACATGACCGAGACACGTCTTCGGTCAATAACCAATAGCGGGACCTGGATGCCCATATTGGCTCCTACATATTCTACGAAGATCTTTATCGGTCAGACCGCATAACAACATATGTTGTTCCCTTTGTCATCGGTATGTTACTTGCCCGAGATTCGATCGTCGGTATCCAATACCTACTTCAATCTCGTTACCGGCAAGTCTCTTTACTTGTTCCGTAATACATCATCTCGCAACTAACTCATTAGTTGCATTGCTTGCAAGGCTTAAGTGATGTGCATTACCGAGAGGGCCCAGAGATACCTCTCCGACGATCGGAGTGACAAATCCTAATCTCGAAATACGTCAACCCAACATGTACCTTTGGAGACACCTGTAGAGCACCTTTATAATCACCCAGTTATGTTGTGATGTTTGGTAGCACACAAAGTGTCCCTCCGGCACACGGGAGTTACATAATCTCATAGTCATAGGAACATGTATAAGTTATGAAGAAAGCAATAACAACATACTAAACGATCAAGTGCTAAGCTACAAAAATAAATGCACCTCTTCCTGCATTTGAATCACGACCATTACGAAAATTACAAATTGGGTTGCACACACGATTCACACATGTATTATGTTTCTGGTTAATACAATTCTAGCATGAATAATAAACCTTTATCATGATATAAGGAAATAAATAATAACTTTATTATTGCCTCTAGGGCATATTTCCTTCAGTCCCCCACTTGCTCTAGAGTCAATAATCTAGATTACACAGTAATGATTCTAACACCCATGGAGCTTTGGTGCTGATCATGTTTTGCTCGTGGAAGAGGCTTAGTCAATGGGTCTGCTACATTCAGCACCGTATGTATCTTGCAAATCTCTATGTCTCCCACCTGGACTAGATCCCAGATGGAATTGAAGCGTCTCTTGATGTGTTTGGTCCTCTTGTGAAATCTGGATTCCTTTGCCAAGGCAATTGCACCAGTATTGTCACAAAAGATTTTCATTGGACCCGATGCACTAGGTATGACACCTAGATCGGATATGAACTCCTTCATCCAGACTCCTTCGTTTGCTGCTTCCGAAGCAGCTATGTACTCCGCTTCACATGTAGATCCCGCCACGACGCTTTGTTTAGAACTGCACCAACTGACAGCTCCACCGTTTAATGTAAATATGTATCCGGTTTGCGATTTAGAGTCGGCCGGATCAGTGTCGAAGCTTGCATCAACGCAACCATTTACGATGAGCTCTTTGTCACCTCCATATACGAGAAACATATCCTTAGTCCTTTTCAGGTATTTCAGGATGTTCTTGACCGCTGTCCAGTGATCCACTCCTGGATTACTTTGGTACCTCCCTGCTAAACTTATAGCAAGGCACACATCAGGTCGGGTACACAGCATTGCATACATGATAGAGCCTATGGCTGAAGCATAGGGAACATCTTTCATTTTCTCTCTATCTTCTGCAGTGGTCGGGCATTGAGTCTGACTCAACTTTACACCTTGTAACACAGGCAAGAACCCTTTCTTTGCTTGATCCATTTTGAACTTCTTCAAAATCTTGTCAAGGTATGTGCTTTGTGAAAGTCCAATTAAGTGTCTTGATCTATCTCTATAGATCTTTATGCCTAATATGTAAGCAGCTTCACCGAGGTCTTTCATTGAAAAACTCGAATTCAAGTATCCCTTTATGCTGTCCAGAAATTCTATATTATTTCCAATCAGTAATATGTCATCCACATATAATATCAGAAATGCTACAGAGCTCCCACTCACTTTCTTGTAAATACAGGATTCTCCGAAAGTCTGTATAAAACCAAATGCTTTGATCACACTATCAAAGCGTTTATTCCAACTCCGAGAGGCTTGCACCAGTCCATAAATGGATCGCTGGAGCTTGCACACTTTATTAGCTCCCTTTGAATCGACAAAACCTTCCGGTTGCATCATATACAACTCTTCTTCCAGAAATCCATTCAGGAATGCAGTTTTGACATCCATCTGCCAAATTTCATAATCATAAAATGCAGCAATTGCTAACATGATTCGGACAGACTTAAGCATCGCTACGGGTGAGAAGGTCTCATCGTAGTCAACTCCTTGAACTTGTCGAAAACCTTTTGCGACAAGTCAAGCTTTGTAGACAGTAATATTACCGTCAGCGTCAGTCTTCTTCTTGAAGATCCATTTATTCTCAATTGCTTGCCGATCATCGGGCAAGTCAACCAAAGTCCATACTTTGTTCTCATACATGGATCCCATCTCAGATTTCATGGCTTCAAGCCATTTTGCGGAATCTAGGCTCACCATCGCTTCTTCATAGTTCGTAGGTTCATCATGATCTAGCAGCATGATTTCCAAAACAGGATTACCGTACCACTCTAGCGCGGATCTCACTCTGGTTGATCTACGAGGTTCAGTAGTATCTTGTCCTGAAGTTTCATGATCAGTATCATTAGCTTCCTCACTAATTGGGGTAGGTGTCGCAGAAACAGTTTTCTGTGATGTACTACTTTCCAATAATGGAGTAGGTACAGTTACCTCATCAAGTTCTACTTTCCTCCCACTCACATCTTTCGAGAGAAACTCTTTCTCCTGAAAGTTTCCGAATTTAGCAACAAAAGTCTTGCCTTCGGATCTGTGATAGAAGGTGTATCCAATAGTTTCCTTTGGATATCCTATGAAGACACATTTCTCCGATTTGGGTTCGAGCTTATCAGGTTGAAGCTTTTTCACATAAGCACGCAGCCCCAAACTTTCATAAACGACAACTTTGGTTTCTTGCCAAACCATAGTTCATAAGGCGTCGTCTCAATGGATTTTGATGGTGCCCTATTTAACGTGAATGCGGCCGTTTCTAAAGCATAACCCCAAAATGATAGCGGTAAATCAGTAAGAGACATCATAGATCGCACCATATCTAGTAAAGTACGATTACGACGTTCGGACACACCATTACGCTGTGGTGTTCCGGGTGGTGTTAGTTGCGAAACTATTCCACATTGTTTCAAATGTACACCATGTTGGGAAACGTAGCAAAAATTCAAAATTTTCCTACGTGTCACCAAGATCTATCTATGGAGAGACTAGCAACGAGGGGAAGGAGAGTGCATCTACATACCCTTGTAGATCGCTAAGAGGAAGCGTTCAAGTGAACGGGGTTGATGGAGTCGTACTCGTCGTGATTCAAATCACCGATGACCAAGTGCCGAACGCACGGCACCTCCGCGTTCAACACACGTACAGCCCAGTGACGTCTCCCACGCCTTCATCCAGCAAGGAGAGAGGGAGAGGTTGAGGAAGACTCCATCCAGCAGCAGCACAACGGCGTGGTGGTGATGGAGGAGCGTGGCAATCCTGCAGAGCTTCGCCAAGCACCACAGAAGAGGAGGGAGAGAGAGATGCAGGGCTGCACCAACGAGAGATCGAATCACGTGTGTTTTTGGGCAGCCCTAGGCCTCATATATATAGGGGAGAGGGAGGGGCTGCGCCCCCTCTAGGGTTCCCACCCCTAGGGGGGGGCAGCCCTAGATGGGGAGCAAGGGGGGCGGCAGCCCTAGATGGGGAGCAAGGGGGGCGGCCAAGAGGGGGAGAGAAGGATGGCGCCCCTAGGGTGGGCCTTAAGGCCCATCTAAGCCTAGGGTTTCCTCCTTTTTTCCTCCTAGCTGCCCTTGGGCCTTGTGGGAGGCGCACCAGCCCACTTAGGGGCTGGTTCCTCACCACCCTTGGCCCATGCAAGCCTCCGGGGCAGGTGGCCCCACTTGGTGGACCCCCGGGACCCTCCCGGTGGTCCCGGTACGTTACCGATAAATCCCGAAACTCTTCCGGTGTCCAAAACATGACTTCCCATATATAAATCTTTACCTCCGGACCATTCCGGAACTCCTCGTGAGGTCCGGGATCTCATCCGGGACTCCGAACAACATTCGGTAACCACATACTAACTTCCTTTATAACCCTAGCGTCATCGAACCTTAAGTGTGCAGACCCTACGGGTTCGGGAGACATGCAGACATGACCGAGACGTTCTCCGGTCAATAACCAACAACGGGATCTAGATACCCATGTTGGCTCCCACATGTTCCACGATGATCTCATCGGATGAACCACGATGTCAAGGACTTAATCAATCCCGTATACAATTCCCTTTGTCTATCGGTACGATACTTGCCCGAGATTCGATCGTCGGTATTACGATACCTTGTTCAATCTCGTTACCGGCAAGTCTCTTTACTCGTTCCGTAACACATCATCCCGTGATCAACTCCTTGATCACATTGTGCACATTATGATGATGTCCTACCGAGTGGGCCCAGAGATACCTCTCCGTTTACACGGAGTGACAAATCCTAGTCTCGATTCGTGCCAACCCAACAGACACTTTCGGAGATACCCGTAGTGTACCTTTATAGCCACCCAGTTACGTTGTGACGTTTGGCACACCCAAAGTATTCCTACGGTATCCGGGAGTTGCACAATCTCATGGTCTAAGGAAATGATACTTGACATTAGAAAAGCTTTAGCATACGAACTACACGATCTAGTGCTATGCTTAGGATTGGGTCTTGTCCATCACATCATTCTCCTAATGATGTGATCCCGTTATCAACGACATCCAATGTCCATGGTCAGGAAACCGTAACCATCTATTGATCAACGATCTAGTCAACTAGAGGCTTACTAGGGACATGGTATTGTCTATGTATCCACACATGTATCTGAGTTTCCTATCAATACAATTCTAGCATGGATAATAAACGATTGTCATGAACAAGGAAATACAATAATAATCAATTTATTATTGCCTCTAGGGCATATTTCCAACAGTCTCCCACTTGCACTAGAGTCAATAATCTAGTTCACATCGCCATGTGATTAACACTCACAGGTCACATCACCATGTGACTAACACCCAAGAGTTTACCAGAGTCAACAATCTAGTTCACATCACTATGTGATTAACACTCAATGAGTTCTGGGTTTGATCATGTTGCTTGTGAGAGAGGTTTTAGTCAACGGGTCTGAACCTTTCAGATCCGTTTGTGCTTTACAAATCTCTATGTCATCTCCTAGATGTAGTTACCACGTTCTACTTGGAGCTATTCCAAATAACTGTTCTACTTGGAGCTATTCTAAATTGTTGCTCCATTATACGTATCCGGTATCTCTACTCAGAGCTATCCGGATAGGCGTTAAGCTTGCATCGACGTAACTCTTTACGACGAACTCTTTTACCACCTCCATAATCGAGAAAAATTCCTTAGTCCACTAGTTACTAAGGATAACTTTGACCGCTGTCCTGTGATCCATTCTTGGATCACTCTTGTACCCCTTGACTGACTCATGGCAAGGCACACTTCAGGTGCGGTACACAGCATAGCATACTGTAGAGCCTATGTCTTAAGCATAAGGGACGACTTTCATCCTTTCTCTCTATTCTGTCGTGGTCGAGCTTTAAGTCTTAACTTCATACCTTACAACTCAGGCAAGAACTCCTTCTTTGACTGGTCCATTTTGAACACCTTCAAGATCATGTCATGGTATGTGCTCATTTGAAAGTTCCATTAAGCATTTTGATCTATCCTTATAGATCTTGATGCTCAATGTTCAAGTAGCTTAATCCAGGCTTTCCATTGAACTTTCCAAATAATCATATATGCTTTCCAGAAATTCTACGTCACTTCTGATCAACAACATGTCAACAACATATACTTATCAGAAATTCTATAGTGCTCCCACTCACTTCTTTGGAAATACAAGTTTCTCATAAACTTTGTATACACCAAAATCTTTGATCATCTCATCAAAGCATACATTCCAACTCCGAGATGCTTACTCCAGTCCTTAGAAGGATTGCTGGGGCTTTGCATACTTATTAGCATATTTCAGGATTGACAAAACCTTCCGGTTGTATCACATACAACCTTTCCTCATAAATCGTCGAGGAAACAATGTTTTGACATCCTATCTGCAAGATTTCATAAATAATGCAGTAATCGCTAACATAATTCCAACAGACTCTTAGCATCGCTACGAGTGAGAAAGTCTCATCATAGTCAACTCCTTGAACTTGTCGGAAAACATCTTAACGACAAGTCGAGCTTTCTTAATGGTGATACTTACCATCATTGTCTGTCTTCCCCTTTTAAAATCCATCTGTACCTAACAGCCTTACGACCATCAAGTAGTTCTTCCAAAGTCTACACTTTGTTTTCATATATGGATCCTCTCTCGGATTTTATGGCCTCGAGCCATTTATCGGAATCCGGGCCCACCATCGCTTCTCCATAGCTCATAGGTTCATTGTTGTCTAGCAACATGACTTCCAAGACAGGACTACGTACCACTTTGAAGTAGTACGCATCCTTGTCATCCTACGAGGTTTGGTAGTGACTTGATCTGAAGTTTCATGATCACTATCATAAGCTTCCACTTCAATTGGTGTAGGTGTCACAGGAACAACTCTTTGTGCCCTGCTATACACTAGTTGAAGTAACGGTTCAATAACCTCATCAAGTCTCCACCATCCTCCCACTCAATTCTTTCGAGAGAAACTTTTCCTCGAGAAAGGACCCGATTCTAGAAACAATCCCTTATTGCTTTCGGATCTGAGACAGGAGGTATACCCAACTGTTTTGGGTGTCCTATGAAGATGCATTTATCCGCTTTGGGTTCGAGCTTATCAGCCTGAAACTTTTTCACATAAGCGTCGCAGCCCCAAACCTTTTAAGAAATGACAGCTTAGGTTTCTCTAAACCATAGTTCATACGGTGTCACCTCATCGGAATTACGTGGTGCCCCTTTTTAAAGTGAATATGGTTGTCTCTAATGCCTAACCCATAAACCATTGTGGTAATTCGATAAGAGACATCATGGTATGCATCATATCCAATAGGGTGCAGTTATGATGTACGGACACACCATCACACTATGGTGTTCCAGGCTGTATCAGTTGTGAAACAATTTCCACAATGTCTTAATTCTGTGCCAAACTCGTAATTCAGATATTCATCTCTATGATCATATCATAGATCTTTTATCCTCTTGTCACGACGATCTTTCAACTTCACCCTGAAATTACTTGAACCTTTCAATAATTCAGACTCGTGATTCATCAAGTAAATATACTCAACATCTACTCAAATCATCTGTGAAGTAAGAACATAACGATATCCACTACACGCCTCAGCACTCATTGGACTGCACACATCAAAATGTATTACTTCCAACAAGTTGCTTTCTAGTTCCATTTTACTGAAAAACGAGGCTTTCAGTCATCTTGCCCATGTGGTATGATTTGCATGTCTCAAGTGATTCAAAATCAAGTGAGCACAAAACGGTCCATTTGCATGGATTTTCTTCATGCATAAACACCAATAGACATGGTTCGCATGACTCAAACTTTTCAAAAACAAGTGAGCCCAAAGATCCATCAACATGGAGCTTCCTCATGCGTTTTATACCGATATGACTTACGTGGCAGTGCCACAAGTAGGTGGTACTATCATTACTATCTTTTGGCATGAACATGTGTATCACTACGATCGAGATTCAATAAACCATTCATTTTAGGTGTAAGACCATTGAAGGCATTATTCAAATAAACAGAGTAACCATTATTCTCCTTAAATGAATAACCGTATTGCGATAGACATAATCCAATCATGTCTATGCTCAACGCAAACACCAATCTCGATGGTAGAGGGAGCGTACGATATTTGATCATATCAACATTGGAAACACTTCCAACACATATCGTCAGCTTACCTTTAGCTAGTCTCCGTTTATTCCGTAGCTTTTATTTCGAGTTACTAACACTTAGCAACCGAACCGGTATCTAATACCCTGGTGCTACTAGGAGTACTAGTAAAGTACACATCAACACAATGTATATCCAATATACTTCTATCGACCTTGCCAGCCTTCTAATCTACCAAGTATCTAGGGTAATTCTGCTCCAGTGGCTGTTCCTCTTATTACAGAAGCACTTAGTCTCGGGTTTGGGTTCAACCTTGGGTTTCTTCACTAGAGCAGCAGCTGAATTGCCGTTTCATGAAGTATCCCTTCTTGCCCTTGCCCTTCTTGAAACTAGTGGTTTCACCAACCATCAACAATTGATGCTCCTTCTTGATTTCTACTTTTGTGGTGTCAAACATCGCGAATATCTCAAGGATCATCATATATGTCCCTGATATATTATAGTTCATCACGAAGCTCTAGCAGCTTGGTGGTAATGACTTCGGAGAAACATCACTATCTTATCTAGAAGATCAACTCCCACTTGATTCAAATGATTGTTGTACTCAGACAATCTGAGCACAAGCTCAACAATTGAGCTTTTCTCCCTTAGTTTGTAGGCTAAGAAAATCGTCGGAGGTCTTATACCTCTTGACGTGGGCATGAGCCTGAAATCTCAATTTCAGCCCTCAAAACATCTCATATATTTTGCGACGTTTCAAAACGTCTTTGGTGCCTCAATTCTAAACTATTTAACTGAACTATCATGTAGTTATCAAAACATGTATGTCAGATGTTCGCAACATCCACAGACCACGTTCGAGGTTCAGCACACTGAGCGGTGCATTAAGGACATAAGCCTTCTAAGAAGCAATGAGGACAATCCTCGGTCTATGAACCTAGTCCGCATAATTGCTACTATCAACTTTCAACTAAATTTTCTCTAGGATCATATCTAAACAGTAGAACTAAAGCGCGAGCTACGACATAATTTGCAAAATCCTTTTAACTATGTTCAGGATAATTAAGTTCATCTTATGAACTCCCACTCAGATAGACATCCCTCTAGTCATCTAAGTGATTACATGATCCGAGTTAACTAGGCCTTGTCCGATCATCACGTGAGATGGACTAGTCAACATCGGTGAACATCTTCATGTTGATCGTATCTTCTATACGACTCATGCTCGACCTTTCGGTCTTCTGTGTTCCGAGGCTATGTCTGTACACATGCTAAGCTCGTCAAGTCAACCTAAGTGTTTCGCGTGTGTAAATCTGTCTTACACCCGTTGTATGTGAACGTTAGGATCAAACACCCGATCATCACGTGGTGCTTTGAAACAACGAACTGTCGCAACGGTGCACAGTTAGGGGGAACACTTTCTTGAAATTTTAAAGAGGGATCATCTTATTTACTACCGTTGTTCTAAGCAAATAAGATGTATAAACATGATAAACATCACATGCAATCAAATAATAGTGACATGATATGGCCAATATCATATAGCTCCTTTGATCTCCATCTTGGGGCTCCATGATCATCTTGTCACCGGCATGACACCATGATCTCCATCATCATGATCTCCATCATCGTGTCTTCTTGAAGTTGTCTCGTCAACTATTACTTCTACTACTACAGCTAACGGTTAGCAATAAAGTAAAGTAATTACATGACGTTTATGTTGACACGCAGGTCATAAATAAATAAAGACAACTCCTATGGCTCCTGCCGGTTGTCATATTCATCGACATGCAAGTCGTGATTCCTATTACAAGAACATGATCAATCTCATACATCAAATATATCATTCATCACATCCTTTTGGCCATATCACATCACATATCATACCCTGCAAAAACAAGTTAGACGTCCTCTAATTGTTGTTTGCATGTTTTATGTGGCTGCTATGGGTTTCTAGCAAGAACGTTTCTTACCTACGCAAAACCACAACGTGATATGACAATTGCTATTTACCCTTCATAAGGACCCTTTTCATCGAATCCGATCCGACTAAAGTGGGAGAGACAGACACCCGCTAGCCACCTTATGCAACTAGTGCATGTCAGTCGGTGGAACCAGTCTCACGTAAGAGTACGTGTAAGGTCGGTCCGGGCCGCTTCATCCCACGATGCCGCCGAATCAAGATAAGACTAGTAACGGCAAGCATATTGAACAAAATCAACGCCCACAACTACTTTGTGTTCTACTCATGCATAGAATCTACGCAATAGACCTAGCTCATGATGCCACTGTTGGGGAACGTAGCAGAAATTCAAAATTTTCCTACGTGTCACCAAGATCTATCTATGGAGAGACTAGCAACGAGGGGAAGGAGAGTGCATCTACATACCCTTGTAGATCGCTAAGCGGAAGCGTTCAAGTGAACGGGGTTGATGGAGTCGTACTCGTCGTGATTCAAATCACCGATGACCAAGTGCCGAACGCACGGCACCTCCGCGTTCAACACACGTACAGCCCGGTGACGTCTCCCACGCCTTGATCCAGCAAGGAGAGAGGGAGAGGTTGAGGAAGACTCCATCCAGCAGAAGCACAACGGCGTGGTGGTGATGGAGGAGCGTGGCAATCCTGCAGGACTTCGCCAAGCACCACAGAAGAGGAGGGAGAGAGAGATGCAGGGCTGCACCAACGAGAGATCGAATCACGTGTGTTTTTGGGCAGCCCTAGGCCTCATATATATAGGGGAGAGGGAGGGGCTGCGCCCCCTCTAGGGTTCCCACCCCTAGGGGGGCGGCAGCCCTAGATGGGGAGCAAGGGGGGCGGCCAAGAGGGGGAGAGAAGGATGGCGCCCCTAGGGTGGGCCTTAAGGCCCATCTAAGCCTAGGGTTTCCTCCTTTTTTCCTCCTAGCTGCCCTTGGGCCTTGTGGGAGGCGCACCAGCCCACTTAGGGGCTGGTTCCTCACCACCCTTGGCCCATGCAAGCCTCCGGGGCAGGTGGCCCCACTTGGTGGACCCCCGGGACCCTCCCGGTGGTCCCAGTACGTTACCGATAAACCCCGAAACTCTTCCGGTGTCCAAAACATGACTTCCCATATATAAATCTTTACCTCCGGACCATTCCGGAACTCCTCGTGACGTCCGGGATCTCATCCGGGACTCCGAACAACATTCGGTAACCACATACTAACTTCCTTTATAACCCTAGCGTCATCGAACCTTAAGTGTGTAGACCCTACGGGTTCGGGAGACATGCAGACATGACCGAGACGTTCTCCGGTCAATAACCAACAACGGGATCTAGATACCCATGTTGGCTCCCACATGTTCCACGATGATCTCATCGGATGAACCACGATGTCAAGGACTTAATCAATCCCGTATACAATTCCCTTTGTCTATCGGTACGATACTTGCTCGAGATTCGATCGTCGGTATTACGATACCTTGTTCAATCTCGTTACCGGCAAGTCTCTTTACTCGTTCCGTAACACATCATCCCGTGATCAACTCCTTGATCACATTGTGCACATTATGATGATGTCCTACCGAGTGGGCCCAGAGATACCTCTCCGTTTACACGGAGTGACAAATCCTAGTCTCGATTCGTGCCAACCCAACAGACACTTTCAGAGATACCCGTAGTGTACCTTTATAGCCACCCAGTTACGTTGTGACGTTTGGCACACCCAAAGTATTCCTACGGTATCCGGGAGTTGCACAATCTCATGGTCTAAGGAAATGATACTTGACATTAGAAAAGCTTTAGCATACGAACTACACGATCTAGTGCTATGCTTAGGATTGGGTCTTGTCCATCACATCATTCTCCTAATGATGTGATCCCGTTATCAACGACATCCAATGTCCATGGTCAGGAAACCGTAACCATCTATTGATCAACGATCTAGTCAACTAGAGGCTTACTAGGGACATGGTATTGTCTATGTATCCACACATGTATCTGAGTTTCCTATCAATACAATTCTAGCATGGATAATAAACGATTATCATGAACAAGGAAATACAATAATAATCAATTTATTATTGCCTCTAGGGCATATTTCCAACACACCAAACTCGTAACTCAAATATTCTCCTCCACGATCAGATCGTAGAAACTTTATTTTCTTGTTACGATGATTTTCAACTTCACTCTGAAATTCTTTGAACTTTTCAAATGTTTCAGACTTATGTTTCATTAAGTAGATATACCCATATCTGATTAAGTCATCTGTGAAGGTGAGAAAATAACGATATCCGCCACGAGCCTCAATATTCATTGGACCACATACATCTGTATGTATGATTTCCAACAAATCTGTTGCTCTCTCCATAGTACCGGAGAACGGTGTTTTAGTCATCTTGCCCATGAGGCACGGTTCGCAAGTACCAAGTGATTCATAATCAAGTGGTTCCAAAAGTCCATCATTATGGAGTTTCTTCATGCGCTTTACACCGATATGACCTAAACGGCAGTGCCACAAATAAGTTGCACCATCATTATCAACTCTGCATCTTTTGGCTTCAACATTATGAATATGTGTGTCACTACTATCGAGATTCAATAAAAATAGACCACTCTTCAAGGGTGCATGACCATAAAAGATATTACTCATATAAATAGAACAACCATTATTCTCTGATTTAAATGAATAACCGTCTCGCATCAAACAAGATCCAGATATAATGTTCATGCTCAACGCTGGCACCAAATAACAATTATTTAGGTCTAATACTAATCCTGAAGGTAGATGTAGAGGTAGCGTGCCGACCGCGATCACATCGACTTTGGAACCGTTTCCCACGCGCATCGTCACCTCGTCCTTAGCCAATCTTCGCTTAATCCATAGTCCCTGTTTCGAGTTGCAAATATTAGCAATAGAACCAGTATCAAATACCCAGGTGCTACTGCGAGCATTAGTAAGGTACACATCAATAACATGTATATCACATATACCTTTGTTCACCTTGCCATCCTTCTTATCCGCCAAATACTTGGGGCAGTTCCACTTCCAGTGACCAGTCTGCTTGCAGTAGAAGCACTCAGTTTCAGGCTTAGGTCCAGACTTGGGTTTCTTCTCTTGAGCAGCAACTTGCTTGCTGTTCTTCTTGAAGTTCCCCTTCTTCTTCCCTTTGCCCTTTTTCTTGAAACTAGTGGTCTTGTTGACCATCAACACTTGATGCTCCTTTTTGATTTCTACCTCCGCAGCTTTCAGCATTGCGAAGAGCTCGGGAATAGTCTTATTCATCCCTTGCATATTATAGTTTATCATAAAGCTCTTGTAGCTTGGTGGCAGTGATTGGAGAATTCTGTCAATGACGCAATCATCTAGAAGATTAACTCCCATCTGAATCAAGTGATTATTATACCCAGACATTTTGAGTATATGCTCATTGACAGAACTGTTCTCCTCCATCTTGCAGCTATAGAACTTATTGGAGACTTTATATCTCTCAATCCGGGCATTTGCTTGAAATATTAACTTCAACTCCTGGACCATCTCATATGCTCCATGACGTTCAAAACGTTGTTGAAGTCCCGATTCTAAGTCGTAAAGCATGGCACACTGAACTATCGAGTAGTCATCAGCTTTGCTTTGCCAGACGTTCATAACATCTGGTGCTGCTCCTGTAGCAGGCCTGGCACCCAGCGGTGCTTCCAGGACGTAATTCTTCTCTGCAGCAATGAGGATAATCCTCAAGTTACGGACCCAGTCCGTGTAATTGCTACCATCATCTTTCAACTTTGCTTTCTCAAGGAACGCATTAAAATTCAACGGAACAACAGCACGGGCCATCTATCTACAATCAAACATACATGAGCAAGATACTATCAGGTACTAAGTTCATGATAAATTTAAGTTCAATTAGTCAAATTACTTAAAGAACTCCCACTTAGATAGACATCCCTCTAATCCTCTAAGTGATCACGTGATCCAAATCAACTAAACCATGTCCGATCATCACGTGAGATGGAGTAGTTTCATTGGTGAACATCACTATGTTGATCATATCTACTATATGATTCACGTTCGACCTTTCGGTCTTCATGTTCCGAGGCCATATCTGTATATGCTTGGCTCGTCAAGTATAACCTGAGTATTCCGCGTGTGCAACTGTTTTGCACCTGTTGTATTTGAACGTAGAGCCTATCACACCCGATCATCACGTGGTGTCTCAGCACGAAGAACTTTCGCAATGGTGCATACTCAGGGAGAACACTTCTTGATAATTTAGTGAGAGATCATCTTATAATGCTACCGTCAATCAAAGCAAGATAAGATGCATAAAAGATAAACATCACATGCAATCAATATAAGTGATATGATATGGCCATCATCATCTTGTGCCTATGATCTCCATCTCCGAAGCACCGTCATGATCACCATCGTCACCGGCGCGACACCTTGATCTCCATCGTAGCATCGTTGTCGTCTCGCCAATTTTATGCTTCCACGACTATCGCTACCGCTTAGTGATAAAGTAAAGCATTACAGCACAATTGCATTGCATACAATAAAGCGACAACCATATGGCTCCTGCCAGTTGCCGATAACTCAGTTACAAAACATGATCATCTCATACAATAAAATTTAGCATCATGTCTTGACCATATCACATCACAACATGCCCTACAAAAACAAGTTAGACGTCCTCTAATTTGTTTGTTGCAAGTTTTACGCGGCTGCTACGGGCTTAAGCAAGAACCAATCTTACCTACGCATCAAAACCACAACGATAATTTGTCAAGTTGATGCCGTTTTAACCTTCGCAAGGACCGGGCGTAGCCACACTCGGTTCAACTAAAGTTGGAGAAACAGTCACCCGCAAGCCACCTATGTGTAAAGCACGTCGGGAGAACCGGTCTCGCGTAAGCGTACGCGTAATGTCGGTCCGGGCCGCTTCATCCAACAATACCGCTGAACCAAAGTATGACATGTGGTAGGCAGTATGACTTATATCGCCCACAACTCACTTGTGTTCTACTCGTGTACATAACATCAAACCATAAAACCTGGCTCTGATACCACTGTTGGGTAACGTAGTAATTTCAAAATTTTCCTACGCACACGCAAGATCATGGTGATGCATAGCAACGAGGGGAGAGTGTGATCTACGTATCCTTGTAGATCGACAACGGAAGCGTTTGGTTGATGTAGTCGTGCGTCTTCACGGCCCGACCGATCAAGCACCGAAACTACGGCACCTCCGAGTTTTAGCACATGTTCAGCTCGATGATGATCCCCGGACTCCGATCCAGCAAAGTGTCGGGGAAGAGTTCCGTCAGCACGACGACATGGTGACGATCTTGATGTTCTACTGTCGCAGGGCTTCGCCTAAGCACTGCTACAATATTATCAAGGACTATGGTGGCAGGGGGCGCTGCACACGGCTAAGAATAAGATCACGTGGATCAACTTGTGTGTCTCTGGGGTTCCCCTGCCTCCGTATATAAAGGATCAAGGGGGGGGGTGCGGCCGGCCTAGGAGAGGCGCGCCAGGAGGAGTCCTACTCCCTCTGGGAGTAGGATGCCCCCCCCCCAATCCTAGTTGGAATAGGATTCGCGGAGGGGGGAAAAGAGAGAGGGGGCCGGCCCCCTCTCCTTGTCTTATTCGGACCAAGGGAGGGGAGGGGCGCGCGGCCCATCTTGGGCTGCCCCTTCTCTTTTTCCACTAAGGCCCACTAAGACCCATATAGCTCCTGGGGGGTTCCGGTAACCTCCCGATACTCCGGTAAAATCCCGATTTCACCCGGAACACTTCCGATATCCAAACATAGGCTTCCAATATATCAATCTTTATGTCTCGACCATTTCGGGACTCCTCGTCATGTCCGTGATCACATCCGGGACTCCGAACAACCTTTGGTACATCAAAACGTATAAACTCATAATATAACTATCATCGAAACCTTAAGCGTGCGGACCCTACGGGTTCGAGAACAATGTAGACATGACCGAGACACGTCTCCGGTCAATAACCAATAGCGGGACCTAGATGCCCATATTGGCTCCTACATATTCTACGAAGATCTTTATCGGTCAGACCGCATAACAACATATGTTGTTCCCTTTGTCATGGTATGTTACTTGCCCGAGATTCGATCGTCGGTATCCAATACCTAGTTCAATCTCGTTACCGGCAAGTCTCTTTACTTGTTCCGTAATACATCATCTCGCAACTAACTCATTAGTTGCATTGCTTGCAAGGCTTAAGTGATGTGCATTACCGAGAGGGCCTAGAGATACCTCTCCGACGATCAGAGTGACAAATCCTAATCTAGAAATACGTCAACCCAACATGTACCTTTGGAGACACCTGTAGAGCACCTTTATAATCACCCAGTTACGTTGTGACCTTTGGTAGCACACAAAGTGTTCCTCCGGCACACGGGAGTTACATAATCTCATAGTCATATGAACATGTATAAGTCATGAAGAAAGCAATAGCAACATACTAAACAATCGGGTGTTAAGCTAATGGAATGGGTCATGTCAATCAGATCATTCAACTAATGATGTGATCCCGTTAATCAAATGACAACTCTTTGTCCATGGTTAGGAAACATAACCATCTTTGATTAACGAGCTAGTCAAGTAGAGGCATACTAGTGACACTCTGTTTGTCTATGTATTCACACATGTATTATGTTTCCGGTTAATACAATTCTAGCATGAATAATAAACCTTTATCATGATATAAGGAAATAAATAATAACTTTATTATTGCCTCTAGGGCATATTTCCTTCAGTGGGGCCCCTGGTGTTGATTCTTTCGCCAATATTTTTTATAAATTCCAAAAATATTCTCCGTGAAGTTTCAGATCATTCCGAGAACTTTTATTTCTGCACAAAAATAACGCCATGGCAATTCTGCTGAAAACAACGTCAGTCCGGGTTAGTTCCATTCAAATCATGCAAGTTAGAGTCCAAAACAAGGTCAAAAGTGTTTGGAAAAGTAGATACGATGGAGATGTATCAATGACGGCAGTGAAGTTGTTGGTGTAGATAGCGTCACGATGATTGCCCCGGCGGCGTCCCGACGCCATCGGGAGAGAGTGGGAGAGGGCCCCTCCTTCTCATTCCTTGGTCTCCCCCCTAGATGGGAGGAGGGTTTCCCCTCTAGTCCATAGTCTCCATGGCTCCCGGAGGGCAGTAGCCCTCCGAGATTGGATCTCTCTATGTTCTCTTTTGTTTCGCGTTCCTGTTTTCTGGCCGAAAATCGTTTCTTAAGTTCCTAGAGATCTGTAACTCCGGCCGGGCTGAAATTTTAACACGATTTCCCCCGATATTCTCTTTCTTGAGGCGGAAGAAGCGCGCCTACCCCCCTGGGCGCACCCAGGTGGCTTGTGGTCACCTCGGGCACTGTCTTGCGTTGATTCTTCTTCCCAAAAATCAAATATTCCAAAATAAATCTCCATAAATTTTTATCGTGTTTGGACTTTCTTTGACATGGATATTCCGCAAAACAAAACATATGCAACAAACAAGAACTGCCAATGGGCACTGGATTAATATGTTAGTCCCAAAAATAATATAAAATGTTGCCATAAGTATATGAAAGTTGTAGAATATTGGCATGAAATAATCAAAAATTATAGATATGACGGAGACATATCAACATCCTCAAGTTTAATTCCTGCTCATCCTTGAGTAGTAAGTGATAAAAAATATAATTCTTGATGTGGAATGCTACCTAACATAATCTTGATCATATAACCTAATCATGGCGTAAATATTAAGATACGAGTGATTCAAAGCAATAGTCTATAATTTGATATAAATACATCAATACTCGGCCATGCCAACAAACAATCATGCCTTTCAGAATAAAAATGTTAAAGAACGCTATCCCTAGCCCGCCATGCTCAATCCTTTATCTAGTCATGATGCATACAAGATTAACTATACTCAATGCATAAGGATGACAATAGCACTCTCCAACTGGTGCTTGAATGACAAGGTGATGACTCAAAAATAAAAGTAAAATAACGTAAAAGTAAATAGGTAGGCCCTTCATAGAGGGAAGCATGGATTTGCAGAGGATCCAGAGCTCGAAGCTTAAACTAGAGATGAATACATTTTAATAGGTGTAGTTTTCCTGTCAATGTCACGACCGAGGATTCTCAATATCTTCCATGCTAAAACACATTATCGGCGGTTCCCAAGCGGAAAGGTAAAGTTTACTCCCGGGCAACCATTCAAATACAAGCCATGGCTAGCCGGATCCTTGGGTGCCCTCCATACAATAAAATTTCCAGGGGAGTTTGTTTTATTATATTTTTTTCATTTTGATTACAGGACTGGGCATCCCAATTACCAGCCTCTCTCGTGCAATGTGCTACTTCTTGAGCTTGTGTTGGGTTTTCCCTTGAAGAGGAAAGGGTGATGCAGTAAAGTAGAGATAAGTATTTCCCTTAGTTTCAGAACCAAGGTATCAATCCAGTAGGAGGAACACACAAGTCTCCAATGATAGCACACATCGACCGCTATCCAGCATGCATCTAGTGTATTAAGTTAACAAGAACGGAGTAACGGCTTAAGCAAGATGACATGATGTAGAGGGATATATCCAATCAATATGAACAAACCCCGTATTTTTATCCCTAATGGCAACAATACAAATATGTGTCATGTCCCCTTCTGTCACTGGGAATAAGCACCGCAAGATTGAACCTATTACAAAGCACCTCTCCCATCGCAAGAAAAATCAATCTAGTTAGCCAAACCAAATCAATAGATCAGAGAGAAATACAAAGCTATCTTAATCATGAATAAAAGAGTTCAGGGAAGACTCAAATAATATTCATAGACAATCTGACATAAACCCACAATTTATCGGATCTCAACAAATGCACCGCAAAAGAAGATTAGATCGAATAGATCTCCAAGAAGATCGGGGAGAACATCGTATTGAAGATCAAAGAGAGAGCAGAAGCCATCTAGCTGCTAGCTATGGACCCGTAGGACTGTGGTAAACTACTCACACACCATCGGAAGGGCAGCAAGGTTGATGTAGAAGCCCTCCATGGTTGAATCCCCCTCCAGCAGAGTACCATAAAAGGCCTCTAGATGGGATCTCGCGAGAAAAGAAACTTGCGGCGGCGGAAAAGTATTTTTGGTGTGCCCTCTGGTCTACGGGGAATATTTGGGTATTTATAGAAGAAATATTAGGTTTAGAAGTGCCAAGGGGGGGGGGGAAACAAGCTCAGGGGGTGCCCCCTCTAGGTCGCGGCGTCCGAGCTTGTGGCCACCCATTGGCCCTTCTGGACTCCTCCTGAAGCTTCTTAGGTGTCTTGTGGTCTGAGAAAAATCTTCAAAAAGTTTCGTTCCATTTGGACTCTGTTTGGTATTGATTTTCTGAAAAGGCAAAAACAAAGAATTAAACATCAACTGGCACTTGGCACTAGGTTAATAGGTTAGTCCCAAAAATGATATGAAATAGCATAATAATGCATATAAAACATCCAAGATTGATAATATAATAGCATGGAACAATAAAAAATTATAGATACGTTGGAGACATATCAAGCATCCCTAAGCTTAATTCCTGCTCGTCCTTGTGTAGGTAAATGATAAAAACAGAACTTTTCATGTGGAATGCTACCTAACATGTTTATCATGTAATATTTCTTTATGTGGCATGAATATTTAGATCCGTGAGATTCAAAACAAATGTTTAATGTTGACATAAAAACAATAATATTTCAAGCATACTAAAAAACAATCACGACTTTTCAAAATATAATAGCTAAAGAAAATTATCCCTACAAAATCATATAGTCTTATCATGCTTCATCTTCTTAACACAAAGTATTTATCATGCATAACCCCGATGACAAGCCAAGCAATTGGTTCATACTTTTAATGCGCTTCAACTTTTTCAACTCTCACGCAATACATGAGCATGAGCCATGGATATAGCACTATGGATGAAATAGAATATGATGTTGGAGGTTGTGTGGAGAAGACAAAAAGGAGAAAGTCTCACATTGACGAGGCTAATCAACAGGGTATGGAGATGCCCACCAATTGATGTCAATGCAAGGAGTTGGGATTGCCATCCAACGGAGTCTCGACTTGCATGCTTCTTTCTTCTTCGAGTCTAAAGAAGTAGATATTGCTTCTTCGCATCTAGTCTCATCTCTAGCCTCTATTCTAGCAATAAGTGCACAGACATCTATCAAATTTCGTCCAATAAATTGATCGATGCATTCTTCTTCACATCCAATACCAAAAGTTGCATCCATCCTACACAATGAAAATTTGCTCCCGCGCATTGGGTCGCTTGATTTATCCGTTTACCCCGCGGCCAGGCCATTTGGGGTTGTGCATTGGAGTTGCCAAAATGTCTACTCTGACACCGCTGAACTATTGTCTTCACCAAACAACATTGTGAAATTGAATTCTGAAGTTAAGTTGGCCGTATGTAGCGTAGGACTGCAACCTCTTCTTTAAGGAAAACGATTTTCATTGACTACGATGGGCTAATTAAAAGGATGTATCATAGTTTTGTTGGCCAGACTCTCTACATACACATGGCTTGCTGAAATACTAAGATGCCAAAGAAAATGCATGGGTTTTGGTCTCTCTTACTAAGGTAATTCTAGACTGGGCATGTATGGCTTGCTGAAATACTACATGCCGATCTAAAGTTATCTACACATGTGATGGGTTCATGTGTTTTGGGTAACCGCACGAATCTATCTATCAAACTCAACTACACTCCACTATCAAATATCCGTGTAAGCTGTTGGATTTGGAACCTAGAAACAAAATCAGATTAATATACATTGTATTCTTATCTCTCAAAGAAAATATGAGCAGTCGATTTTTTTCGACCACCTCATTCATCAATAGACTAGCTTTGTTTGCTCGAATCTCCAGGCAAGCAGTTATGTATGTATGATACTTAAAAATAGAACATTAGAAATTTGACAAAATACGACAGGGAACTTCTCTTCAATTGATTAGTAAGCTAATGTAGGGGTAAGTACACTGAATTGTTGAATTTAATGGCTGATGCAACCAAATATCACTATTTCATTTGAGTTAGGGAGCCGAAGGTTAGGCTTTCCATTGGCGGTTGGGCTGACAGCGGAAGAAAATCCGACCCATGATCGGTCTCCGGCCGGCGTCGCCCGTGTTGGGGAACGTAGAAATTTCAAAAAAATTCCTACGCAAACGCAGGATCATGATGATGCATAGCAACGAGAGGAGAGAGTGTTGTCCACGTACTCTCGTAGACCGAAAGCGGAAGCGTTAGCACAATGCGGTTGATGTAGTCGTACGTCTTCACGATCCGATCGATCCAAGTATCGAACGTACGACACCTCCGAGTTTAGCACACGTTCAGCTCGATGATATTCCGCGAACTCCGATCCAGCAGAACTTCACGGGAGAGTTCCGTCAGCACGACGGCGTGATGACGGTGATGATGTTGCTACCGAAACATGGCTTCGTCTAAGCACCGATATGATATGATCGAGGTGGAATATGGTGGAGGGGGGCACCACACACGGCTAAGAGATCAAGAGATCAATTGTTGTGTCTATGGGGTGTCCCTTGGCCACGTATATAAAGGAGTGGAGGAGGGGGAAAGGGCCAGCCCCTATGGCGCGCCCTGGAGGAGTCCTACTCCCACCGGGAGTAGGAGATTCCTCCTCTTCCAAGTAGTAGGAGTAGGAGACAAGGAAAGGGAAGAGGGAAGAGAAGGAAGGAGGGGGCGCCGCCCCTCCCCCTAGTCCAATTCGGACTAGTCATTGGGGGGCGGCCTGCCACTCTCTCTCTCCCCTAAAGCCCAATAAGACCCATATACTTCTCCCTCCGTATTTCCGTAACTCTCCGGTACTCCGAAAAATACCCGAATCACTCGGAACCTTTTCAATGTCCGAATATAGTCGTCCAATATATCGATCTTTACATCTCGACCATTTCGAGACTCTTCGTCATGTCCCCGATCTCATCCGGGACTCCGAACTACCTTCGGTACATCAAAACACATAAACTCATAATACAAATCGTCACCGAACGTTAAGCGTGCGGACCCTACGGGTTCGAGAACTATGTAGACATGACCGAGACACATCTCCGGTCAATAACCAATAGCGGAACCTGGATGCTCATATTGGCTCCCACATATTCTACGAAGATCTTTATCGGTCAAACCGCATAACAACATACGTTGTTCCCTTTGTCATCGGTATGTTAGTTGCCCGAGATTCGATCGTCGGTATCTCAATACCTAGTTCAATCTCGTTACCGGCAAGTCTCTTTACTTGTTCCGTAATGCATCATCCCGTAACTAACTCATTAGTCACATTGCTTGCAAGGCTTATAGTGATGTATATTACCGAGAGGGCCCAGAGATACCTCTCCAACAATCGGAGTGACAAATCCTAATCTCGAAATACGCTAACTCAACAAGAACCTTTGAAGACACCTGTAGAGCACCTTTATAATCATATAGTTACGTTGTGACGTGTGGTAGCACACAAAGTATTCCTCCGGTAAACGAGAGTTGCATAATCTCATAGTCATAGGAACATGTATAAGTTATGAAGAAAGCAATAACAACATACTAAACGACCAAGTGCTAAGCTATAAAAATAAATGCACCTCTTCCTGCATTTGAATCACGACCATTACGAAAATTACAAATTGGGTTGCACACACGATTCGGTGCCGCTTCGCAATGGGTCTGATAGAAAAGCGCCTGAAACGATCTTCTGGACCCGATGCGACCATTCAGAAAAGTCTCGGTTTTGATTTCTTCATCGTCAGTGCACACTGTCCCTCGTCGCTCCCTCACATGCGAGGTTGGCAGCCGCTCCAGAAGCTTCTAGAAGCCGCCGCGGACTCCTCCACTCCCCTTGCCGCCGCGCGCCTCCACGCCCACCTCCTCCGCTCGGGCCACCTCCACTCCTCGCACCACCTCACCTCTCATGTCCTCGCGTCCTACCCTCCCGCCCTCGCTCGCCACCTGTTCGATGAAATCCCCGCCCCGACCCCGCGCCTTGCCAATGCGCTCCTCCGCGCCCGCGTCCGGGCGGGCCAGTGGCGCGACGTGCTCCTCCTCCTCCCGCGCATCCGCGTCCGCCCGGACGCCTTCACGCTGTCCCTCCTGCTCAAGTCCTGCGCCATGCTCCCCTCCCTCGCCCACGGCCGCGCCGTGCACGCGCTCGCCGTCCGATCCTGCGCTGCGTACACCGACGCCTTCGTGGCCGCCGCGCTTGTGCAGATGTACGCGAAGTGCGGCGACATGCTTGGCTCAATCAACGCCTTCAACGCGTTCGAGGAACCAGACATCGTCCTCCGGACTTCCGTGGTGACTGGGTATGAGCAGAACGGGATGGCACAGGAGGCACTGGAGTTCTTTGCAAGGAGTGTGATTGGCCAGGGTTTCATGCCGAGTCCAGTCACTCTTGTGAGCGTGATCTCGGCAGCGGCGCAGTTGAGGGATGCCCGAAATGGGCAGGCCTGCCATGCATATGTTATCAGGAATTCCTTGGAGTATGACTTGGTTCTGGTGAATGCTATTCTTGGGCTCTACATGAGGATTGGAGCTGTGCAATCTGCAAGGAGGTTATTCGAGGGAATGATGGAGAGAGACGTGGTCACATGGAGCTGTATGGTCACAGGATATGTGCAATCTGGACACGCCTCTGAAGCATTGAGCGTATATATGAAAATGGTTGCGGCAGGAGTGAAGCCAAATGCAGTTACCGTGGTGAGTGTTCTGCAGGCCTGTTCGCTTGCTTTGGATGTTGAAGAAGGCAAGAGGTTGCATGACATTGCTGTCAAGATAGGTTGCGAACTTGAGATGACAGTTGCAACTGCGCTGGTTGATATGTACATGAAGTGCTTGTGCCAGGAGAAGGCAATGCAGTTATTTCTTCGGATGCCAAAGAAAGATGCAGTAGCTTGGGCGGCGGTCATTAGTGGTCTTACCCAAAATGGTCTCCCTGATGAGTCGATGAGAGTCTTCAAGTGCATGTTGTTGGATGGTCCTGTCCCTGACGCTGTCACTATGGTGAAGGTACTTGCTGCATGCTCAGAATCTGGTGTTATGAATCAAGCCTTTTGTCTCCATGGCTATTTGATTAACACTGGTTTCTGTGATAAGAAGTTTGTGGCAGCTGCACTTGTGGATTTGTATTCTAAATGTGGAAACTTGGGTAGCGCTGTCAGGGTATTTGAAAGTGCCACTGAGAAGGATATTGTGCTATGGAGCTCAATGATCTCAGGTTATGGAGTCCATGGCCTTGGGCAGCAAGCTGTTGCCTTGTACCAAAGGATGGTTGCTTCTTCAGTTAAACCTAATAGCCTGACATTTGTATCTGTGTTATCAGCATGCAGCCACTCTGGACTAGTGCAGGAAGGAAAGTCCATTTTTAAAAGCATGACCCGAGTCTATGGAATCATGCCAAATGCAGAGCATCGTAGTGCCATGGTTGATCTCCTTGGCCGGGCCGGTGAATTGCAAGAGGCAGCGAAGCTCCTTCATGAAACAGGTGGGAGAGCTGATGCTCATACTTGGTGTGCCTTGCTTGCTGCCTGCAGAGAACACCGTGACACAGAGATGAGTGGTGTGGTAGCTGCCAAACTACTCAAGCTGGATTCTGACCATGTTGGCTACTACAATCTCTTGACTAATATATATGCTTTTGATGAAAAGTGGGACAATGTAAAAGAGACTAGGGACATTATCAGAGATAGAGGTTTGAAAAAAGTGCCAGGTTGCAGTGCAGTAGAGATCAATAATGCAATGCACACATTCACAGCTGGGGAGAGGTCACACCAAGATTGGGAGAAGATCTCTACATTGCTCTGGGAGTTGTCACGAAAGTTGAGAGGGGATGATTGTTTCTTTCAGTTGGACGGTCACTTGGTGTTTGATTTCTGGTCTTCTCTGAGCTGAAACATGATCTTTCAATACACTTCACTTTGTGGTGAGTTCCTAGAAGAAAGTAACAACAAAATAGCATATACAAGGTAATAATTCATCTTATAATGAAAAAAGTAGCACAGCTTAGTTTTGCACTAATTGTAACATTGTATATGTAGGACAGACACTTCCAAGAAGTGTATAGCTGTATTCCCCTTCATTTAACAATCAGTCAATCAGCTATGTATGCTTTGTAGACTTAACTTACGGTCAGAGCATGGCAAACTTTTACCATAATTAAAGAAGCGCCTTGACCTGATGTCAACACAGATGCCCTGAACATTGGTTGTAGGTAGTTTCATATTGGAGAATGCGTTTGTTCAAGTCTGCTCATGACTCATTATATGTGACTCATGATATGTGTTTGTAGAGTAAATTCATCTCCTTGATTGTTCTCTGGAGATAATGGGTTTCATGCCTCCAAACTCCATTGCTTTTGCATAGTAAATTCATCTACAGTTCACTGCAGCTTGCACTATTTGACCGGTTTTAAAATTTGTTTCAAGTAAAAAGTTGATTGATATGTTATTTTGTTCTGTGTAGGGCAATATACTTATATGCCATATAATGACACAATTGCAGGCCAGTGCTTGTCTCATTCTCCTATGTCTGACTAGTACGTAACACGTGCTTTGCACGTTATGGCAAAATAAAACGACAAGAACGGTGGGACATCTACACTAATATACCCCTCGTCCGCAAAAAGGTAAGGATGAGCGATTAGCTATCTCAAAACCTCCCCCTCAAAAAAAAAAGGGCTATCTCAAAACCAACAGTGGGACATCTACACTAATATACCCCCTCGTCCCAAAATAAGTGTCTCAACTTTGTACTAATTTTGGTACAAAGTTATACTAGTGTTGAGATACTTATTTTGGGACGGAGGGAGTACATGCTTTACCGTGATTGGTGTTTTGCCTGAGGTTTTTATCTACTGGTAACTCTACTCAGTCGATAACCTGAATTTATTAGAGGCATTCCTCAAAATTAATAAATAACCTAATACTGTCAAATTTCTGTAAATTTGTATGAACCAATTGAATTTTGAATAAACAAATAAAAGTTTGCAGTCGGTAATTTTTTATGGGCAAATTTTGTGAATAAAGAAAAAGAGTTTACTAAAGGGCTACAACAACCATAGAGCTACTTTTATTTTAATTTATTTTTGAAGGGAACAACAATTATTTTTTCATCTACGCAATGTCTTTGGAGAGGTATTGGGCTAATCCAGAATGTCGTAGTCATTCTCGACTCTTCTAGGCAAGCCTGGGACGTGGGGGCAGTCCAGGTTGCATTCTGGTCATTTTTTTATACAACAAGTTCTTCATCTCGTTCTTGATTCATGAGTGTTCAAGTGAAGGGGAAAAATCAACGCACATGGCACACTGTCATCTTCTTGCTAGGGCGCTTCCCTCTGGCTCCCACTCCCACAGGCCGTACTACTCTTCCCCTCAGCCTGGTGCATCCGAGGACAGGTCGTGGGGGCTGCAGCAGTGCTCCTGGTCTTGCGATGGTGCTGTTGATCTCGACATGGGCGGAAGCTGGCGCTGCTCCATGTGGTTTTAAGGGCTGGAAGCCACCACGAAGGGGCAAGAAACTGGAGTTGCTAGAGCAAAGGTGCTGGGGGCTTCGAAGTTTTCGCTGAGCAGCATAAAAGGAAATTGGATTTATGCTTTAGCCCGTACTTGTGCATACGTTTCTTAGCGTTTTCTTTCATTTGGCTGCAATTTTCATGTTACTTCTATGCACAATCAGAACAGTTACTCTAGCATTTGATTTCCAAAATTTGGAATTTACACGGTTTTCAATTTAACCTCCTTTCTACATCTACCTGGACTGAGTTAGCTCAGGTTCTTGTTTTTGCAGGCGGGTCAATGGATTTTAAGTTCATTATGGACAGATCGATGGATTAGGACCATGGCAGAATGGATCTGGAAAAAACTCCTGGTTAAAGAGAAGAGGGAGAAACAGGACACGTGAGTCGCGAGGAGACAAGCAGCTCGGCGTACCGAGGGCGCCGGCTGCTGGGCACGTTGGTGCGAGCGAAGTTTCTAGAACTGAGTTCCAAGAGAATGTTCACCATTGGATTCAATGTATCCACGGCTTAAAACGCAGGGATTCGCCACTGTTTCAGCCGTTGGATGCAGGAGTATATAAGTATAGATATGCAAGCTGCTATTAGCAGGTACAGAAACCAGTTATGAATTTACTGTTTCTGCAGGCCTGATTGCTTGTTTCATTCTGAGGAGTGGTTAAGAGTAGCATGATGCGGTCCAGTTAACCTCGCCATAGTCCTTGTGGATTACATCAGCATTACCTTGCATTTGTTGTCATTTGTAGAGATTATTGGATCACTCTGAACACCCAGGTGGATTTATTACTGCCATAACAAAGGTGGAACTATCACAATGTTTGTGTCTAATTGCCCTGGCTACTTTGATTCATGTAGAGTATCGGTTTCACCAGTCAGTTACCTGCGCGCCCGCGAAGGCGTGTACCTTATCATACGATATATTCTCTTAGCTGATTTATTCGTTTTTGGAGCCATGGTGACACTTATCTGCGTAGTTTATCTTTTTTTTTTCTGCTATGCTGCCAAAGAAGCTCACATATCATACATCACAGAAATCAGGCGCTCTGGCGGCATTAACAGACTGTTGCATATAGAATTCAATCTACAAACGCATAATAAGCAATTTAGGATGGCCAGGTTGATGTATACCAATTAAACACTTCTTACAAAATGGCTTGCATTGAAATCTCGAGTTTTGAGTCTGAAATTTAATCGATCGATCAGCCTTGCAAAACTATGACCACATTAGGCAATGTGCACTGTGCTTGTCAACACCTTAGCCCTGTAGAACTGTTGCTCCAAACAAGCCTAAATCTTAGGCAGCAGCGAGTCACAAACTTAATTGATCGAACCACAGCAACGTGTGAAGTTGTGCAACACGGAACATTGTCCAGTACAACACTTGAAACATAAGGGGATGCAAACATCGATCCAAACAAACGATGAGAACAAAAGCAAAGGAAAAGAAACAGCAGCAGATCATGCATGAAACCACACAGGGAGCAAGCAAGAAAAAGGCAATCACTTCTACGTAGTCCTCGCACTCGTCAATGCGTATTAGCAAACCACTAACGCATGCATGCGTGCATGCATGGGGGCGTTGACACGATGCTTCGCCTCGTTCAGATGGCGGCAGAGGAGCCATGGTGGTGGTGGGCGGCGCCGGTGATCATGCCGCTCCACAGGCCGAGCCCGCCCAGGGAGCTGATGGAGGTCTCCGTCGGCGCGCGGCTCGCCTCGCCGCACCACTCCAGCGACAGCAGCCTCTCCGCCTGCGGCTTCATCTCGGCGACGACACTGTCACGCTCAGCCCGCGACGTCGCGCCACCAAACGGCAGCGCAAGGTGCTCTCCAAGGCCGGCTGCGTACCGGAGCGCGTTCAGTGCGTGGTACTCCGCGCCGCCACCGCCGCTTCCGTTGGCAATGCCCATCATGCCTGGCCCGGTGAAGTGAGCCTCAGAGTTCGCGCTCTCAAAGCCGCCGGAGCCCGAGAGGATGTGGTCGTACTTCCAGTCGAAGAGCCCGAGGCTGCAGAGCGGGTCGGCGGCCGTGACCGGCGGCGGCTGCATCCCGGAGAAGGACAGGTGGAGTCCGGTCTCTGCCATGTGTCGCCCGTGGTGAAGCTGCTGCATCATCGAAATCGGCGGCGTGATGGCGGCGGCAGCAGAGGGCTTCTTGGCGGCGCTGGCGCGCTTGTTCTTGCGGCAGCCGCCGCCGACGGGGACGTTGCGGAGGGAGCCGCCCTTGGTCCAGTAGCGGCGGCACGTCTTGCAGAAGTAGCGCGGCTGGGAGAGGCTGTAGTTGTTGTAGTAGCAGAACTTGGTGTGCGTGGAGTCGCAGCGCGGGCACTTGAGCGGCTGGTCGTGCTGCGGGCGCAGCCGCCGGTCCGCCGCCTGCTGGGCCTGCATCGGCTCCGGGCACGCGATGATCAGCTCCTCCGACGGCGACGACGACCCCATCCCGCCCTGGTCCTCGGGAACGATGCCCTGAAAGCAAAAGGCACACACCAGATCAAAGTCAGCACGTTGTCGCAGTGTGATCTGTAATCATCATTAGCTGTGGCATGTGACAGAAGAATGGAAGCCTCGGAATGCGCGAAAGCGTCTTGGCCAAGCTGCTAGCTGCATGCATGCATGGTCCCATGCATGTCGCAGCAAGCTGCATGCAGACCAAGCTAGGGTTTCTCAAAGGGTAAAGCTTGCGACACCCATGGCGCTTCATGATGGAAGCATCAAGTAGGTCCAAGTTCTAGATCGATCTGGGGCCGATCCTATGGCATACGTACTTTTAGACTCAGACTGATCACTTGCTTTCCATCACATGCAAAAGTAACAAGGGGTGTGTAGATTTCTTGAGGGCCATACGTAGTGTACTTGGCGACTTGGTCTTGATCTCTCCACCATTCTCCATGCATTTCTCATGATTACTCGCAACTCTAGATCCTTAAGAGTGATCATAGTCTAACTTGTTCCTAGTTATACATATACAGTTAATTTATGTCAAATATACAGTGTTTTATGCAGAGTTGCAGACTGTATGCATTGGTGTGTTGTGCCCTAGCTATCATCCCATCCGAGCTTAATTCAACGACATGAATGTTACTCCTCCCATTCGTAGTGGATACAGATTTTTTTAGAGGAACATTGAACAAGTTTATAAACAAAACTACATATATTGAATACAAATATATATCGTTAGATACATCCTGAGACACTTTTGTTATGTTAGGTGTTGCAGATATATATGCATGGTTTTTCTCTGTAGACTTGGTCCACTCTAAAAAAAAAACAATATGCAATACATTATGGAACATAAGTAGCATGAGAGGTACCCAAAGAGTTCAAGCCAAGTCTCCTTAAAAAAGGCTATTCTACTCATAATGTACTATTGTGCTAAATCTGCCTCCGCTCCAAATGCCGTTGTTTTTCCGCATTAACATTTTTACCTTTCAAGGAGAGGCAGAATTTATGTCATGTTCAAAAGTTAAAGTGAAACTTATCAGATGATCAAGTTGTACTTGTTTGAATCTCTTTATCTTGTCGTTGCTTTTGCTTGCAATACATGTGGGTCTCTGGTTAGCTAGTCGATAGCTACCATTCACTTTTCACAGTTTCTTAAAATGGACACGCACTAAAACTACTAATGTCTGGTAGAATGCCCGCTTTTGTTGCATCTTTTGCTTGTTTTCCTTTTAAAGTTTCTTTGTGTAACAAAGCTATGGAAACAAAATGTTTAGTGTATCTTAAAATGTGGTATTTACACTGGTGAGAAATATCCATTCATGGTCCAAAGCTGAAACAACCGGATGCTGTTTACATGGATGATGGAACAGTGCATATTTCTCACACATATCTCCTACAGTAAATTAGGTCAGCTCACGTAGATACTACGCATCTCACAAATTAACTAGGGTCTGTCTAAACAAATTAACTAGGGTGGTATCCAATAAAATCTTGTTTCCCCCTCACCCTTCCACAAATCTCAATGCAGAGACATCAGACTGTTTAGGTGTCGACTTAGACGTAATTAAGAATATCTGAAGCGACTTAGATTTAGCAAAATCATACTAATAATTAAGTGATGCTCTTACCACCAGTACATACTCGTGAAAACTGTTCAGGTAAAGGAAAAGTTTTAGAACCTCTGTGAAACAAAAGGTACGAACGAAAGATTTTTTTTTAGAAATACAGACTAACCTTATCAACGAAAACTACATGCGCTACTAGCTAGTATGAATACCACAACTGACTAAGAGAATTTGCATATGTTCGTTCATACTACATGTGATCAACGACGACAGGATTTTTTTTCAATTCTAGCTAATCAAGTATCAGGATCCAGCTGCCTGTAGATCTGCAGCGCCTAGGTACGTACAGTATCAAATAGGTAGATCTGTGAAGCTATATATTGAGTCATTAATTCTCCTCCAACAGTCTTTATAATTGATTTGGATGCAGAATACACCTACTATCGTGACGCTTGTTTCTTCCTATGCTGCTAGGTCAATTAATCACAACTTCGATCTCCTGTATATGTAGATCCTACAACGTGTATATGGGTAGACTGGAAAACGAAAGCAGTGGTTATTTTCTGAAGGCTGCACGGTAGCTAGAGTAGCTGCATGTACACACCAGCGTATGTGAACACGGTCTCATCTCAAGATGAGGAGATGGAGACAAAAATCACGTTGATCACGCAAAGCCAAATCAAACCAAGTGCTAGTTGATCACGCAAATCAAAACAAAGTGCTTGTTAATTACAAGCACGATAGGTGTACATATATATGTGGGTGACATACCTTGAGCCAGTCGGAGTCCATGCAGAAATGCATCGGATGAGCTGCGCCTGCCATCATCGATCGCCCGGGCTTCCCAATCAAGCAGTCAAGGCACCCCAAAGATGCGGCAACCTCACTGCCAGCCGCTAGCTATGCACGTAGCTCCGGCAAATCCGAGATCCAGCAGCAAGTCAAACCTAGATACGATCGATGGTCTACGCCTGCTGCACACGCACGCGGCCTGCTTGTTCTCGTTTCGTTATTTGTCGACGGGTTTCAGGGCGATTGGCTAGCTATGAGGAGGCGGATTCACCGGCTAGGAAGAACATGAAGATGAAGAGGAGGGCAGGGTGGATCGACACAGCGATGCTGGACAGGAGAAGAGAAGCTGTGGAGAAGGAAGAGGAGATATGAGGCGGGGAAGCTGGTGGGCTGCGGCGCTACTGGTAGTTGGTGAGAGACGTGGAGGAGGGGGGGGGGGGGGGGGGGGATGTGAATAAGAAGGGAGCGAAAAGCAGCGGAGCCATGGCCAAAGCCCCAACCAGATGGAGGATGGACTCGATCGAACGAGCTTGGTGTGGGTAGGCTACTGTGCTGCTGCCTCTGATCGCCAGGAGCTTCGGCTTGGCTCGGTGGTGGTGGTGGGGTTGGTTGCATGCGACGCATGTTGCCGGGGGTGTGGTGGGGCGGGCGGGGAGGCCCACCGTGTCGGGGTGGAGTCTGTGTGGAGACATGGCGTGGGGGAAGACGGCCATCTTCTCGTCTCCTCGCCACTGGTGGGCCTGCCTACGCGCGCGGCTCGCATCCCGCGGCGTGTGCGCGTGTCGGTCGGCGGCCTTCATCTTCATGCTAGCGCCTACGGCTGGCTACGTATCCCCATCGACCTCACCCGGATCGGTGGGTGGTCCGGTTCACGGTTCACGGCGTTGCTAGCGTGTTTCCGAGGTGAGAATTACGGCGCGGGTACACGAAGCGCCTAGTAGTACAGCTGTGGCAGTCAATTTCGCCGTTTGCCGGGGTGGTTGTTTGTTTGCGTAGCTGCAGCTGGAGCCTAGCTAGGCCCTCATTTTATCGTAGGAAATTGAAATTATATAAGAATAGAAAAGACGCAGTAATTCATGTGCCGCTATAAAGCCTTTTTTCATAATAGATAGGACGAAAAATTATACTCCTAGTATATATCTATTGTTCATTGTTTTTTATAGCTTACCACTCCTGCCGAATGGATGCAATTTTGATCATTACCTCTGAGCTAATTTTCTTCTTCTTTAAAATACGAAGGATATGAATTATTCCTGTGTAGGAATAGGGACTCATTCCTGCAAACCAAAAGCTCTAAAATATTTTTTTTCTACGAGAATCCTATCCTATGGGATTCTTCATATTTCATGTAAACCAACGAAAGCCTGAAGAGGTGTTCCGGGGTGGTGTAAACGGAAAAACACAGAGATTTTGGAAGATTGATGAAAGAGGTTAGAGGAATGTGTTGTATTGGACATAACAAAGGAAAGATAAAATAAGATTTGATCTAATGTTGATATTCCTATGTAATGGAGAATTTGGCGACTCCAATCCTATGGTCCAAACTCTATAGGGGGGGGGGGGGGGATCTACGAAGTAGAACCTTCCCAAATTCCTTCAATCCAAAGATTGAATATTTTAAAACTTTTAAAATCTTTACTATATGCCGGTTATTTGATTTTCATAATTAAGGTCAATGCATGACATTATGTGTGGAGTAAGATTCTGAAAATATCATTATCTCGCAAAAAATTATGGGGGGATCTACGAACTAGAACCTTCCGAAATTCCTTCAATCCAAAGAGTGAATATTTTAAAACTTTTAAAATCTTTACTATATGCCGGTTATTTTTTTCATAATTAAGGTCAATGCATGACATTATGTGTGGAGTAAGATTATGAAAATAGCATTATTTCGTGAAAAGGAAACTCAAGACTCTTCTAGCTAGGGGCTACCTTGTACTCGACTTACAAGGAAAATTTGCACTAACCTAAGACCTTTCTCAAATGGAATTGTACAATACTCCCTTCGTCCCATAATATAAGAACGTTTTGACACTGTCAAACGTTCTTATAATATGGGACGAAGGGAGTAGTATTATTCTTGGTTTTTATGTTTTACATGTATTGTAGTCGAGGGTTGTCTTCATCTCTACGTGCAGAGGGAGGATTAACTCTTGTGTGGTTGTATTAGCTTGATGTGATGATAAGACTTCGTAAAGCTTTCATTATAAAAAAAATCTGGTGTAATCAATTATGGGGAGGATGGGTTAAGAAGCATTGCAAATTAGCAAATGGAGAAAAGGAATGCTACTCTGGACATGATGTTGATGACTCTCTTTTTAATTTTAGCAAAAAATGATTTCAAGCTTAAAGAAACTATGGGGGCGAATCATGGATGGGGATGTCGACCACATTGAACTTACACTTGTGAGTTTCAAAAATATGCGATCAAACAATACCTGTGTGAAAATCATGAAATGACTTCACGACACATGTCATGTGTGATAGAGAGCCATTTTTCGATTTTTCACACAAACCACAAGTGTTCTTCCATGGGGGTTCCCAGGTCACACCGACAAAGGGCATAGGTAGAGCGGCACCTCCCTACGCACACTTATTCAACTTAGTGCAACAAATAAAAATCTAAATAATGTAATTAGTAGGTTATATTTTCTCATTGAAGGTGACAATTTTTTTTACTTTCTCTCTTCTCTTTTTTTGGTTCTCGCAACTTTCTGTTGGGTATCATCTCTAGCCTATTGTAACTTATTTGGGGCAAAAGGTTTTGTTGTTGTGTTAAGCTAGAGGGTTTAACGACCCAAATACAAAGAGTGGATATTTTAAAACTTTTAAAATCTTTACTATATGTCAGTTATTTGATTTTCATAATTAAGGTCAATGCATGACATTATGTGTGGAGTAAGATTCTAAAAATATCATTATTTCACGAAAAGGAAACTCAGGACTCTTCTAGATAGGGGCTACGTTGTACTCGATTTACAAGGAAAAATTGCACTAAGCTAATACCATTCTGAAATGAAATTGTACAATCGTATTCTTCTTGGTTTTTATGTTTTCCATGTATTGTAGTCGAGGATTGTCTTCATCTCTATGTGCAGAGGGAGGATTAACTCTTGTGTGGTTGTATTAGCTTGATGTGATGATAAGACTTCGTAAAGCTTGAAGGAAATATGCCCTGGAGGTAATAATAAAGATATTATTTATTTCCTTATATCATGATAAATGTTTATTATTCATGCTAGAATTGTATTAACCGGAAACATAATACATGTGTGAATACATAGACAAACAAAGTGTCACTAGTATGCCTCTACTTGACTAGCTCGTTAATCAAAGATGGTTATGTTTCCTCACCATGGACAAAGAGTTGTCATTTGATTAACGGGATCACATCATTAGTTGAATGATCTGATTGACATGACCCATTCCACTAGCTTAGCACCCGATCGTTTAATATGTTGCTATTGCTTTCTTCATGACTTATACATGTTCCTATGACTATGAGATTATGTAACTCCCGTGTGCCGGAGGAACACTTTGTGTGCTACCAAACGTCATAACGTAACTGGGTGATTATAAAGGTGCTCTACAGGTGTCTCCAAAGGTACATGTTGGGTTGACGTATTTCGAGATTAGGATTTGTCACTCCGATCGTCGGAGAGGTATCTCTGGGCCCTCTCGGTAATGCACATCACTTAAGCCTTGCAAGCATTGCAACTAATGAGTTAGTTGCGGGATGATGTATTACGGAACGAGTAAAGAGACTTGCCGGTAACGAGATTGAACTAGGTATTGGATACCGACGATCGAATCTCGGGCAAGTAACATACCGATGACAAAGGGAACAACGTATGTTGTTATGCGGTCTGAACGATAAAGATCTTTGTAGAATATGTAGGAGCCAATATGGGCATCCAGGTCCCACTGTTGGTTATTGACCGGAGACATGTCTCGGTCATGTCTACATTGTTCTCGAACCATAGGGTCCGCATGCTTAAAGTTACGATGACTGTTTCATTATGAGTTTATGTATTTTGATGTACCGAAGGTTGTTCGGAGTCCCGGATGTGATCACGGACATGACGAGGAGTCTCGAAATGGTTGAGACATAAAGATTGATATATTGGACGGCTATATTCGGACACCGGAAGTGTTCCGGGGAAGTTTCGGATAAAACAGGAGAACCGGGGGGTTACCGGAACCCCCCGGGGGGTTAATGGGCCTCATGGGCCTAAAGTGGAGAAGAGGAAAGGCAGCCAGGGCAGGCCGCGCGCCCCCTCTCCCCCTAGTCCGAATTGGACAAGGAGGGAGGGGCGGCGCCCCCCTTTCCTTCCTCTCCTCTCTCCCTTCCTTCCCCTGTCCTACTTGGACAAGGAAAGGGAGGGGAGTCCTACTCCCGGTAGGAGTAGGACTCCTCCTGCGCGCCTCCTACTAGGGCCGGCCGCACCCCCCTTGGCTCCTTTATATACGGGGGCAAGGGGCACCCTAGTACACACAAGTTGATCTTCGTGATCGTTCCTTAGCCGTGTGCGGTGCCCCCCTCCACGATATTACACCTCGATCATATTGTAGCGGTGCTTAGGCGAAGCCCTGCGACGGTTAAACATCAAGATCGTCACCACGCCGTCGTGCTGACGAAACTCCTCCCCGAAGCTTTGCTGGATCGGAGCCCGGGGTGCGTCATCGAGCTGTACGTGTGTCAAGAACTCGGAGGTGCCGGAGTAACGGTGCTTGGATCGGTTGGACCGGGAAGACGTACGACTACTTCCTCTACGTTGCGTCAACGCTTCCGCTTCGGTCTATGAGGGTACGTAGACAACACTCTCCCCTCTCGTTGCTATGCATCACCATGATCTTGCGTGTGCGTAGGATTTTTTTTTGAAATTACTACGTTCCCCAACAGTGGCATCCGAGCCTAGGTTTTATGGTTTGATGTTATATGCACGAGTAGAACACAAGTGAGTTGTGGGCGATATAAGTCATACTGCCTACCAGCATGTCATACTTTGGTTCAGCGGTATTGTTGGATGAAGCGGCCCGGACCGACATTACGCGTACGCTTACGCGAGACTGCTTCTACCGCCGTGCTTTGCACACAGGTGGCTGGCGGGTGTCAGTTTCTCCAACTTTAGTTGAACCGAGTGTGGCTACGCCTGGTCCTTGCGAAGGTTAAAACGGCATCAACTTGACAAACTATCGTTGTGGTTTTGATGCGTAGGTAAGATTGGTTCTTGCTTAAGCCCGTAGCAGCCACGTAAAACTTGCAACAAACAAAGTAGAGGACGTCTAACTTGTTTTTGCAGGGCATGTTGTGATATGATATGTGTTGGGGAACGTAGTAATTTCCAAATCTTCCTACGCACACGCTAGATCATGGTGATGCATAGCAACGAGAGGGGAGAGTGTTGTCTACGTTCCCTCGTAGACCGAAGCGGAAGCGTTAACACAACGTAGAGGAAGTAGTCGTACGTCTTCCTGACCCGACCGATCCAAGCACCGTTACTCTGGCACCTCCGAGTTCTTAGCACACGTACAGGTCGATGACGCTCCCCGGGCTCCGATCCAGCAAAGCTTCGGGGATGAGTTCCGTCAGCACAACGGCGTGGTGACAATGACGATGTTCTACCGACGCAGGGCTTCGCCTAAACACTACAACGATATGACCGAGGTGGAATATGGTGGAAGGGGGCACCGCACACGGCTAAGGAACGATCACGTTGATCAATTGTGTGTGTGTCTATGGGGTGCCCCCTGCCCCCGTATATAAAGGAGCAAGGGAGGAGGGGCGGCCGGCCTAGGAGGGGGCGCGCCAAGGGGAGTCCTACTCCCACCGGGAGTAGGACTCCTTCTTTCCTAGTCCAACTAGGAGAAGGGGGGAAAGGAGGGAAGTGGAGAAGGAAGGGAGAGGGGGGCCGCGCCCCAAACCCCTTGTCCAATTCGGACTGGACTTGGGAGGGGCGCACGCCACCTCCTGGCTCCTTCCCATTAAAGCCCATTAAGGCCCAATACTCTTCCCCGTATTCCCGTAACTCCCCGGTATTCCGAAAAATACCCGAATCACTCGGAACCTTTCCGAAGTCCGAATATAGTCGTCCAATATATCGATCTTTACGTCTCGACCATTTCGAGACTTCTCGTCATGTCCCCGATCTCATCCGGGACTCCGAACTCCTTCGGTGCATCAAAACTCATAAACTCATAATATAACTGTCATCGAAACCTTAAGCGTGCGGACCCTACGGTTCGAGAACAATGTAGACATGACCGAGACACGTCTCCGGTCAAAAACCAAAAGTGGGACCTGGATGCCCATATTGGCTCCTACATATTCTACGAAGATCTTTATCGGTCAGACCGCATAACAACATACGTTGTTCCCTTTGTCATCGGTATGTTACTTGCCCGAGATTCGATCGTCGGTATCCAATACCTAGTTCAATCTCGTCACCGGCAAGTCTCTTTACTCGTTCCGTAATACATCATCTCGCAACTAACTCATTAGCTGCATTGCTTGCAAGGCTTAAGTGATGTGTATTACCGAGAGGGCCCAGAGATACCTCTCCGATACTCAGAGTGACAAATCCTAATCTTGAAATACGCCAACCCAACAAGTACCTTCGGAGACACCTGTAGAGCACCTTTATAATCACCCAGTTACGTTGTGACGTTTGTTAGCACACAAAGTGTTCCTCCGGTAAACGGGAGTTGCATAATCTCATAGTCATAGGAACATGTATAAGTCATGAAGAAAGCAATAGCAACATACTAAACGATCGGGTGCTAAGCTAATGGAATGGGTCATGTCAATCAGATCATTCACCTAATGATGTGATCCCGTTAATCAAATAACAACTCTTTGTCCATGGTTAGGAAACATAACCATCTTTGATTAACGAGCTAGTCAAGTAGAGGCATACTAGTGACACTCTATTTGTCTATGTATTCAAACATGTATTATGTTTCCGGTTAATACAATTCTAGCATGAATAATAAACATTTATCATGAAATAAGGAAATAAATAATAACTTTATTATTGCCTCTAGGGCATATTTTCTTCAGTCTCCCACTTGCACTAGAGTCATTAATTTAGATCACATCACCATGTGATTAACATCGATAGTTCACATCATCATGTGATTAACACCCATAGTTCACATCGCCATGTGACCAACACCCAAAGGGTTTACTAGATTCAGTAATCTAGTTCACATCGCTATGTGATTAACACCCAAAGAGTACTAAGGTGTGATCATGTTTTGCTTGTGAGAGAAGTTTAGTCAACGGGTCTGCCATATTCAGATCCGTATGTATTTTGCAAATTTCTATGTCAACAATGCTCTGCACGGAGCTACTCTTAGCTAATTGCTCCCACTTTCAATATGTATCCAGATTGAGACTTAGAGTCATCTAGATCAGTGTCAAAATTTGCATCGACGTAACCCTTTACGACGAACCCTTTTTGTCACGTCCATAATTGAGAAACATATCCTTATTCCACTAAGGATAATTTTGACCGCTGTCCAGTGATCTACTCCTAGATCACTATTGTACTCCCTTGCCAAAATCAGTGTAGGGTATACAATAGATCTGGTATACAACATGGCATACTTCATAGAACCTATGGCCAAGGCATAGGGAGTGACTTTCATTCTCTTTCTATCTTCTGTCGTGGTCATGTTTTGAGTCTTACTCAATTTCACACCTTGTAACACAGGCAAGAACTCTTTCTTTGACTGTTCCATTTTGAACTACTTCAAAATCTTGTCAAGGTATGTACTCATTGAAAAAACTTATCAAGCGTTTTGATCTATCTCTATAGATCTTGATGCTCAATATGTAAGTAGCTTCACCGAGGTCTTTCTTTGAATAACTCCTTTCAAATACTCCTTTATGCCTTGCAGAATAATTCTACATTATTTCCGATCAACAATATGTCATTCACATATACTTATCAGAAATGCTGTAGTGCTCTCACTCACTTTCTTGTAAATACAGGCTTCACCGTAAGTCTGTATAAAACTATATGCTTTGATCAACTTATCAAAGCGTGTATTCCAACTCCGAGATGTTTGCACCAGTCCATAGATGAATCGCTGGAGCTTGCATATTTTGTTAGCACCTTTAGGATTGACAAAACCTTCTGGTTGCATCATATACAACTCTTCTTTAATAAATCCATTAAGGAATGCAGTTTTGTTTATCCATTTATCAGATTTCATAAAATGCAGCAATTGCTAACATGATTCGGACAGACTTAAGCATAGATACGAGTGAGAAACTCTCATCGTAGTCAACACCTTTAAACTTGTCGATTTTTTTGCGACAATTCTAGCTTTGTAGATAGTAACACTACTATCAGCGTCCGTCTTCCTCTTGAAGATCCATTTATTTTCTATGGCTTGCCGATCATCGGGCAAGTCAACCAAAGTCTACACTTTGTTCTCATACATGGATCCGATCTCAGATTTCATGGCCTCAAGCCATTTTGCGGAATCTGGGCTCATCATCGCTTCCTCATAGTTCGCAAGTTCGTCATGGTCTAGTAACATGACTTCCAGAACAGGATTACCGTACCACTCTGGTGCGGATCTCACTCTGGTTTACCTACGAGATTCGGTAGTAACTTGATATGAAGTTACATGATCATCATTATTAGCTTCCTCACTAATCGGTGTAGGCATCACCGGAACTGATTTCTGTGATGAACTACTTTCCAAATCGGGAGAAGGTACATTTACCTTATCAAGTTCTACTTTCCTCCCACTCACTTCTTTCGAGAGAAACTTCTTCTCTAGAAAGTATCCATTCTCAGCAACGCATGTCTTTCTTTCGGATCTGTGATAGAAGGTGTACCCAACTGTCTCCTTTGGGTATCCTATGAAGACACATTTCTCCGATTTGGGTTTGAGCTTATCATGATGAAACTTTTTCTTATAAGCATCGCAACCCCAAACTTAAGAAACGATAACTTTGGTTTCTTACCAAACCACAGTTCAGATTGTGTCGTCTCAACGGACTTAGATGGTGCCCCTTTTTAACGTGAATGCAGCTGTCTCTAATGCATAACCCCAAAACGATAGTGGTAGATCGGTAAGAGACATCATAGATTGCACTATATCCAATAAAGTACGGTTATGACGATCGGACACACCATTATGCTGTGGTGTTCCAGATGGCATGAGTTTGTGAAACTATTCCACAATGTTTTAATTGAAGACCAAACTCGTAACTCAAATATTTGTCTCCGCGATCAGATCGTAGAAACCTTATTTTCTTGTCACTATGATTTTCCACTTCACCCTGAAATTATTTGAACTTTTCAAATGTTTCAGACTTATGTTTCATCAAGAAGATATACTCATATCTGCTCAAATCATCTGTGAAGGTCAGAAAATAATGATACCCGCTGCAAGCCTTGATATTCATCGGACCACATACATCAGTATGTATGATTTCCAACAAATCTGTTGCTTGCTCCATTGTTCCGGAGAATGGCGTTTTAGTCATCTTGCCCAAGAGATATGGTTCGCAAGCATCAAGTGATTCATAATCAAGTGATTCCAAAATCCCATCAGCATGGAGTTTCTTCATGCGCTTTACACCAATATGACCTAAACGGCAGTGCCACAAACAAGTTGCACTATCATTATTAACTTTGCATCTTTTGGCTTCAATATTATGAATATGTGTATCATTACAATCGAGATCCAACAAACCATTTTCGTTGGTGTGTATGACCATAGAAGGTTTTATTCATGTAAACAGAACAACAATTGTTCTCTAACTTAAATGAATAACCGTATTGCAATAAACATGATAAAATCATATTTATGCTCAACGCAAACACCAAATAACACTTATTTCGGTTCAACATTAATCCCGAAAGTATAGGGAGTGTGCGATGATGATCATATCAATCTTGGAACCACTTCCAATACACATCGTCACTTCACCCTTAACTAATCTCTGTTTATTCCGCAACTCCCGTTTCGAGTTACTAATCTTAGCAACTGAACTAGTACCAAATACTGAGGGGTTGCTATGAACACTAGTAAAGTACACATCAATAACATGTATATCAAATATACCTTTGTTTACTTTGCCATCCTTTCTTATCCACCAAATACTTGGGGTAGTTCCGCTTCCAGTGACCAATTCCTTTGCAGTAGAAGCACTTTGTCTCAGGCTTAGGACCAAACTTGGGTTTCTTCACTTGAGCAGCAACTTGCTTGCCGTTCTTCTTGAAGTTCCCCTTCTTCCTTTTGCCCTTTCCTTGAAACTAGTGGTCTTGTCTACCATCAACACTTGATGTTTTTCTTGATTCCTACCTTCGTCGATTTTAGCATCACGAAGAGCTTGGGAATCGTTTCCGTTATCCCTTGCATACTATAGTTCATCATGAAGTTCTACTAACTTGGTGATGGTGACTAGAGAATTCTGTCAATCACTATCTTATCTGGAAGATTAACTCCCACTTGATTCAAGCGATTGTAGTACCCAGACAATCTGAGTACATGCTCACTAGTTGAGCGATTCTCCTCCATCTTTTAGTTATAGAACTTGTTAGAGACTTCATATCTCTTAACTCGGGTATTTGCTTGAAATATTAACTTCAACTCATGGAACATCTCATATGGTCCATGACGTTCAAAACATCTTTGAAGTCCCGATTCTAAGCCGTTAAGCATGGTGCACTAAACTATCAAGTAGTCATCATATTTAGCTAGCCAAACGTTCATAACGTCTGCATCTGCTCCTGCAATAGGTCTGTCACCTAGCGGTGCATCAAGGACATAATTTTTCTGTGCAGCAATGAGGATAAACCTCAGATCATGGATCCAATCTGCATCATTGCTACTAACATCTTTCAACATAGTTTATCTCTAGGAACATATCAAAATAAACACAGGGAAGCAACAACGCGAGCTATTGATCTACAACATGATTTACAAAATACTACCAGGACTAAGTTCATGATAAATTTAAGTTCAATTAATCATATTACTTAAGAACTCCCACTTAGATAGACATCCCTCTAATCCTCTAAGTGATCACGTGATCCAAATCAACTAAACCATAACCGATCATCACGTGAAATGGATTAGTTTTCAATGGTGAACATCATTATGTTGATCATATCTACTATATGATTCATGCTCGACCTTTCGGTCTCCGTGTTCCGAGGCCATATCTGCATATGCTAGGCTCGTCAAGTTTAACCTGAGTATTCTGTGTGTGCAAAACTGGCTTGCACCCGTTGTAGATGGACGTAGAGCTTATCACACCCGATCATCACGTGGTGTCTGGGCACGACGAACTTTGGCAACGGTGCATACTCAGGGAGAACACTTCTTGATAATTTAGTGAGAGATCATCTTATAATGCTACCGTCAATCAAAGCAAGATAAGGTGCATAAAAAGATAAACATCACATGCAATCAATATAAGTGATATGATATGGCCATCATCATCTTGTGCTTGTGATCTCCATCTCCGAAGCACCGTCATGATCACCATCATCACCGGCGCAACACCTTGATCTTCATCGTAGCATCGTTGTCGTCTCGCCAATCTTATGCTTCCACGACTATCGCTACCGCTTAGTGATAAAGTAAAGCATTACATCGCGATTGCATTGCATACAATAAAGCGACAACCATATGGCTCCTGCCAGTTGCCGATAACTCGGTTACAAAATATGATCATCTCATACAATAAAATTTAGCATCATGTCTTTGGCCATATCACATCACAACATGCCCTGCAAAAACAAGTTATACGTCCTCTACTTTGTTGTTGCAAGTTTTACGTGGCTGCTACGGGCTTAAGCAAGAACCAATCTCACCTACGCATCAAAACCACAACGATAGTTTGTCAAATAGACTCCGTTTTAACCTTCGCAAGGATCGGGCGTAGCCATACTTGTGTTCTACTCATGCATATAACATCAAACCATAAAACGTAGGCTCGGATGCCACTGTTGGGGAACGTAGTAATTTTAAAAATTTCCTACGCACACGCAAGATCATGGTGATGCATAGCAACGAGAGGAGAGAGTGTTGTCTACGTACCCTCGTAGACCGAAGCGGAAGCGTTGACACAACGTAGAGGAAGTAGTCGTACGTCTTCCCGACCCGACCGATCCAAGCACCATTACTCCGGCACCTCCGAGTTCTTAGCACACGTACAGCTCGATGACGCTCCCCGGGCTCCGATCCAGCAAAGCTTCGGGGATGAGTTTCGTCAGCACAACGGCGTGGTGATGATGATGATGTTCTACCGACGCAGGGCTTCGCCTAAGCACTACAACGATATGACCGAGGTGGAATATGGTGGAAGGGGGCACCGCACATGGCTAAGGAACGATCACGTTGATCAATTGTGTGTGTCTATGGGGTGCCCCCTGCCCCCGTATATAAAGGAGCAAGGGAGGAGGGGCGGCCGGCCTAGGAGGGGGCGCGCCAAGGGGAGTCCTACTCCCTAGGACTCCTTCTTTTCTAGTCCAACTAGGAGAAGGGGGGAAAGGAGGGAAGTGGAGAAGGAAGGGAGACGGGGGCCGCGCCCCAAACCCCTTGTCCAATTCGGACTGGGCTTGGGAGGGGCGCACGCCACCTCCTGGCTCCTTCCCACTAAAGCCCATTAAGGCCCAATACTCTTCCCGGTATTCCCATAACTCCCCGGTACTCCGAAAAATACCAGAATCACTCGGAACCTTTCCGAAGTCCGAATATAGTCATCCAATATATCGATCTTTACGTCTCGACCATTTCGAGACTCCTTGTCATGTCCCCGATCTCATCCGGGACTCCGAACTCCTTCGGTGCATCAAAACTCATAAACTCATAATATAACTGTCATCGAAACCTTAAGCGTGCGGACCCTACGGTTCGAGAACAATGTAGACATGACCGAGACACGTCTCCGGTCAATAACCAATAGCGGGACCTGGATGCCCATATTGGCTCCTACATATTCTACGAAGATCTTTATCGGTCAGACCGCATAACAACATACGTTGTTCCCTTTGTCATCGGTATGTTACTTGCCCGAGATTCGATCGTCAGTATCCAGTACCTAGTTCAATCTCGTCACCGGCAAGTCTCTTTACTCGTTCCGTAATACATCATCTCGCAACTAACTCATTAGCTGCATTGCTTGCAAGGCTTAAGTGATGTGTATTACCGAGAGGGCCCAGAGATACCTCTCCGACACTCGGAGTGACAAATCCTAATCTCAAAATACGCCAACCCAACAAGTACCTTCGGAGACACCTGTAGAGCACCTTTATAATCACCCGGTTACGTTGTGACGTTTGTTAGCACACAAAGTGTTCCTCCGGTAAACGGGAGTTGCATAATCTCATAGTCATAGGAACATGTATAAGTCATGAAGAAAGCAATAGCAACATACTAAACGATCGGGTGCTAAGCTAATGGAATGGGTCATGTCAATTAGATCATTCACCTAATGATGTGATCCCGTTAATCAAATAACAACTCTTTGTCCATGGTTAGGAAACATAACCATCTTTGATTAACGAGCTAGTCAAGTAGAGGCATACTAGTGACACTCTGTTTGTCTATGTATTCACACATGTATTATGTTTCCGGTTAATACAATTCTAGCATGAATAATAAACATTTATCATGAAATAAAGAAATAAATAATAACTTTATTATTGCCTCTAGGGCATATTTCCTTCAATATGGTCAAGACATGATGCTAAATTTTATTGTATGAGATGATCATGTTTTGTAACTGAGTTATCGGCAACTGGCAGGAGCCATATGGTTGTCGCTTTATTGTATGCAATGCAATCGCGCTGTAATGCTTTACTTTATCACTAAGCGGTAGCGATAGTCGTGGGAGCATAAGATTGGCGAGACGAAAACGATGCTATGATGGAGATCAAGGTGTCGCGCCGGTGACGATGGTGATCATGACGGTGCTTCGAAGATGGAGATCACAAGCACAAGATGATGATGGCCATATCATATCACTTATATTGATTGCATGTGATGTTTATCTTTTATACATCTTATCTTGCTTTGATTGATGGTAGCATTATAAGATGATCTCTCACTAAATTATCAAGAACTGTTCTCCCTGAGTATGCACCGTTGCCAAAGTTCGTCGTGCCCAGACACCACGTGATGATCGGGTGTGATAAGCTCTACGTCCATCTACAACGGGTGCAAGCCAGTTTTGCACATGCAGAATACTCAGGTTAAACTTGACGAGCTTAGCATATGCAGATATGGCCTCGGAACACGGAGACCGAAAGGTCGAGCGTGAATCATATAGTAGATATGATCAACATAATGATGTTCACCATTGAAAACTAATCCATTTCACGTGATGATCGGTTATGGTTTAGTTGATTTGGATCACATGATCACTTAGAGGATTAGAGGGATGTCTATCTAAGTGGGAGTTCTTAAGTAATATGATTAATTGAACTTAAATTTATCATGAACTTAGTACCTGATAGTATCTTGCTTATGTATGTTTGATTGTAGATAGATGGCCCGTGCTGTTGTTCCGTTGAATTTTAATGCGTTCCTTGAGAAAGCAAAGTTGAAAGATGATGGTAGCAATTACACGGACTGGGTCCGTAACTTGAGGATTATCCTCATTGCTGCACAGAAGAATTACGTCCTGGAAGCACCGCTGGGTGCCAGGCCTGCTGCTGGAGCAACACCAGATGTTATGAACGTCTGGCAGAGCAAAGCTGATGACTACTCGATAGTTCAGTGTGCCATGCTTTACGGCTTAGAATCGGGACTTCAACGACGTTTTGAACGTCATGGAGCATATGAGATGTTCCAGGAGTTGAAGTTAATATTTCAAGCAAATGCCCGAATTGAGAGATATGAAGTCTCCAATAAGTTCTATAGCTGCAAGATGGAGGAGAACAGTTCTATCAGTGAGCATATACTCAAAATGTCTAGGTATAATAATCACTTGATTCAGATGGGAGTCAATCTTCCAGATGATTGCGTCATTGACAGAATTCTCCAATCACGGCCACCAAGCTACAAGAGCTTCGTGATGAACTATAATATGCAAGGGATGAATAAGACTATTCCTGAGCTCTTCGCAATGCTGAAAGCTGCGGAGGTAGAAGTCAAAAAGGAGCATCAAGTGTTGATGGTCAACAAGACCACTAGTTTCAAGAAAAAGGGCAAAGGGAAGAAGAAAGGGAACTTCAAGAAGAACAGCAATCAAGTTGCTGCTCAAGAGAAGAAACCCAAGTCTGGACCTAAGCCTGAAACTGAGTGCTTCTACTGCAAGCAGACTGGTCACTGGAAGTGGAACTGCCCCAAGTATTTGGCGGATAAGAAGGATGGCAAGGTGAACAAAGGTATATGTGATATACTGTTGGGGAACGTAGCAGAAATTCAAAATTTTCCTACGTGTCACCAAGATCTATCTATGGAGAGACTAGCAACGAGGGGAAGGAGAGTGCATCTACATACCCTTGTAGATCGCTAAGCGGAAGCGTTCAAGTGAACGGGGTTGATGGAGTCGTACTCGTCGTGATCCAAATCACCGATGATCCTAGTGCCGAACGGACGGCACCTCCGCGTTCAACACACGTACAACCTGGTGACGTCTCCCACGCCTTGATCCAGCAAGGAGAGAGGGAGAGGTTGAGGAAGACTCCATCCAGCAGTAGCACAACGGCGTGGTGGTGATGGAGGAGTGTGGCAATCCTGCAGGGCTTCGCCAAGCACCACGGGATATGAGGAGAATGAGAGGGAGGGCTGCACCAACAGGCAGAGATCAGATCACGTGTTATGGGCAGCCCCTAGGCCTCACTATATATAGGGGAGAGGGAGGAGGGTGTGCCCCCTCTAGGGTTCCCACCCCTAGGGGGGGGGGCGGCAGCTCTAGATGGGAAAAGGGGGGGCGGCCAAGAGGGGGAGAGGGGAGGCGCCCCCTAGGGTGGGCCTTAAGGCCCATCTGGACCTAGGGTTTGCCCCCTCCCACTCTCCCATGTGCCTTGGGCCCTTGTGGGGGGGGGGCGCACCAGCCCACCTGGGGCTGGTCCCCTCCCACACTTAGCCCACGCGAGCCTCCGGGGTTGGTGGCCCCACTCGGTGGACCCCCGGGACCCTCCCGGTGGTCCCGGTACATTACCGATAAACCCCGAAACTCTTCCGGTGACCAAAACAGGACTTCCCATATATAAATCTTTACCTTCGGACCATTCCGGAACTCCTCGTGACGTCCGGGATCTCATCCGGGACTCCTAACAACATTCGGTAACCACATACAAACTTCCTTTATAACCCTAGCGTCATCGAACTTTAAGTGTGTAGACCCTACGGGTTCGGGAGACATGCAGACATGACCGAGACGTTCTCCGGTCAATAACCAACAGCGGGATCTGGATACCCATGTTGGCTCCCACATGTTCCACGATGATCTCATCGGATGAACCACGATGTCAAGGACTTAATCAATCCCGTATACAATTCCCTTTGTCTATCGGTACGATACTTGCCCGAGATTCGATCGTCGGTATCCCGATACCTTGTTCAATCTCGTTACCGGCAAGTCTCTTTACTCGTTCCGTAACACATCATCCCTTGATCAACTCCTTGATCACATTGTGCACATTATGATGATGTCCTACCGAGTGGGCCCAGAAATACCTCTCCGTTTACACGGAGTGACAAATCCGAGTCTCGATTCGTGCCAACCCAACAGACACTTTCGGAGATACCCGTAGTGTACCTTTATAGCCAACCAGTTACGTTGTGACATTTGGCACACCCAAAGCACTCCTACGGTATCCGGGAGTTGCACAATCTCATGGTCTAAGGAAACGATACTTGACATTAGAAAAGCTTTAGCGAACGAACTACACGATCTTTATGCTAGGCTTAGGATTGGGTCTTGTCCATCACATCATTCTCCTAATGATGTGATCCCGTTATCAACGACATCCAATGCCCATGGTCAGGAAACCGTAACCATCTATTGATCAACGAGCTAGTTAACTAGAGGCTTACTAGGGACATGGTGTTGTCTATGTATCCACACATGCATCTGAGTTTCCTATCAATACAATTCTAGCATGGATAATAAACGATTATCATGAACAAGGAAATATAATAATAATCAATTTATTATTGCCTCTAGGGCATATTTCCAATAGTCTCCCACTTGCACTAGAGTCAATAATCTAGTTCACATCGCCATGTGATTAACACTCACAGGTCACATCGCCATGTGACTAACACCCAAGAGTTTACTAGAGTCAGTAGTCCAGTTCACATCACTATGTGATTAACACTCAATGAGTTCTAGGTTTGATCATGTTGCTTGTGAGAGAGGTTTTAGTCAATGGGTCTGCAACATTCAGATCTGTATGTACTTCGCAAATTTCTATGTCATCTTGTAGATGCAACTACTACGCTACATTTGGAGCCATTTCAAATAACTGTTCTACTTGGAGCTATTCCAAATTGTTGCTCCATTATACGTATCTGGTATCTCTACTAAGAGCTATCCGGATAGGCGTTAAGCTTGCATCGACGTAACCCTTTACGACGAACTCTTTTACCACCTCCATAATCGAGAAAAATTCCTTAGTCCACTAGTTACTAAGGATAACTTTGACCGCTGTCCTGTGATTCATTCTTGGATCACTCTTGTACCCCTTGACTGACTCATGGCAAGGCACACTTCAGGTGCGGTACACAGCATAGCATACTGTAGAGCCTACGTGTTAAGCATAGGGGACGACCTTCGTCCTTTCTCTTTCTTCTGCCGTGGTCGAGCTTTAAGTCTTAACTTCATACCTTACAACTCAGGCAAGAACTCCTTCTTTGACTGATCCATCTTGAACACCTTCAAGATCATGTCAAGGTATGTGCTCATTAGAAAGTACCATTAAGCGTTTTGATCTATCCTTATAGATCTCGATGCTCAATGTTCAAGTGGCTTAATCCAAGCTTTCCATTGAAAAACACTTTTCAAATAACCCTATATGCTTTCCAGAAATTCTACTTCATTTCTGATCAACAATATGTCAACAACATATATTCGTCAGAAATTCTATAGCGCTCCCACTCACTTCTTTGGAAATACAAGTTTCTCATAAACTTTGTATACACCCAAAATCTTTGATCATCTCATCAAAGCATACATTCCAACTCCGAGATGCTTACTCCAGTCCTTAGAAGGATTGCTGGAGCTTTGCATACTTATTAGTATCTTTCAGGATTGACAAAACCTTCCGGTTGTATCACATACAACCTTTCCTCAAGAAAAATCGTCGAGGAAACAATGTTTTGACATCCTATCTGCAAGATTTCATAAATAATGCAGTAATCGCTAATATAATTCCAACAGACTCTTAGCATCGCTACGAGTGAGAAAGTCTCACCGTAGTCAACTCCTTGAACTTGTCGGGAAACTTCTTAACGACAAGTCGAGCTTTCTTAATGGTGACATTTACCATCATTGTCCGTCTTCCTTTTAAAATCCATCTGTACCTAACAGCCTTACGACCATCAAGTAGTTCTTCCAAAGTCTACACTTTGTTTTCATACATGGATCCTCTCTCGGATTATATGGCCTCGAGCCATTTTGGAATCCAGGCCCACCACTGCTTCTCCATAGCTCGTAGGTTCATTGTCGTCTAGAAACATGACTTCCAAGATAGGATTACGTACCATTCTGAAGTAGTACGCATCCTTGTCATCCCACGAGGTTTGGTAGTGACTTGATCTGAAGTTTCATGATCACTATCATAAGCTTCCACTTCAATTGGTGTAGGTGCCACAGGAACAACTTCCTGTGCCCTGCCACACACTAGTTGAAGAGACGGTTCAATAACCTCATCAAGTCTCCACCATCCTCCCACTCAATTCTTTCGAGAGAAACTTTTCCTCGAGAAAGGACCCGATTCTAGAAACAATCCCTTATTGCTTTCGAACCTGAGACAGGAGGTATACCCAACTGTTTTGGGTGTCCTATGAAGATGTATTTATCCGCTTTGGGTTCGAGCTTATCAGCCTGAAACCTTTTTCACATAAGCGTTGCAACCCCAAACTTTTAAGAAATGACAGCTTAGGTTTCTCTAAACCATAGTTCATACGGTGTCATCTCATCGGAATTACATGGTGCCCTATTTAAAGTGAATGTGGCTGTCTTTAATGCATAACCCATAAACTATTGTGGTAATTCGATAAGAGACATCATGGTATGCATCATATCAAATAGGGTGCAGTTATGATGTTCGGACACACCATCACACTATGGTGTTCCAGGCTGTATCAGTTGTGAAACAATTTCCACAATGTCTTAAGTCTGTGCCAAACTCGTAATTCAGATATTCATCTCTATGATCATATCATAGATCTTTTATCCTCTTGTCACGATGATCTTTCAACTTCACCCTGAAATTACTTGAACCTTCCAATAATTCAGACTCGTGATTTATCAAGTAAATATACTCAACATCTACTCAAATCATCTGTGAAGTAAGAACATAATGATATCCACTACATGCCTCAGCACTCATTGGACCGCACACATCAAAATGTATTACTTCCAACTAGTTGCTTTCCATTTTACTGAAAACGAGGCTTTCAGTCATCTTGCCCATGTGGTATGATTTGCATGTCTCAAGTGATTCAAAAATCAAGTGAGTCCAAATGGTCCATTTGCATGGAGTTTCTTCATGCATATACACCAATAGACATGGTTCGCATGTCTCAAACTTTTCAAAAACGAGTGAGCCCAAAGATCCATCAACATGGAGCTTCTTCATGCGTTTTATACCGATATGACTTACGTGGCAGTGCCACAAGTAGGTGGTACTATCATTACTATCTTTTGGCATGAACATGTGTATCACTACGATCGAGATTCAATAAACCATTCATTTTAGGTGTAAGACCATTGAAGGTATTATTCAAATAAATAGAGTAACCATTATTCTCCTTAAATGAATAACCGTATTGCGATAGACATAATCCAATCATGTCTATGCTCAACACAAACACCAATCTCGATAGTAGAGGGAGCGTACGATATTTGATCATATCAACATTGGAAACACTTCCAACACATATCGTCAGCTCACCTTTAGCTAGTCTCCGTTTATTTCGTAACTTTTATTTCGTGTTACTAACACTTAGCAACCGAACCGGTATCTAATACCCTGGTGCTACTAGGAGTACTAGTAAAGTACACATCAACACAATGTATATCCAATATACTTCTATCGACCTTGCCAGCCTTCTAATCTACCAAGTATCTAGGGTAATTCTGCTCCAGTGGCTGTTCCCCTTATTACAGAAGCACTTAGTCTCGGGTTTGGGTTCAACCTTGGGTTTCTTCACTAGAGCAGCAGCTGAATTGCCGTTTCATGAAGTATCCCTTCTTGCCCTCGCCCTTCTTGAAACTAGTGGTTTCACCAACCATCAACAATTGATGCTCCTTCTTGATTTCTACTTTTTGTGGTGTCAAACATCGCGAATATCTCAAGGATCATCATATATGTCCATAATATATTATAGTTCATCATGAAGCTCTAGCAGCTTGGTAGTAATGACTTCGGAGAACCATCACTGTCTCATCTGGAAGATCAACTCCCACTCGATTCAAATGATTTTTGTACTCAGACAATCTGAGCACAAGCTCAACAATTGAGCTTTCTCCCTTAGTTTGTAGGCTAAGAAAAATCGTCGGAGGTCTTATACCTCTTGACTGGGCACGAGCCTGAAATTCCAATTTCAGCTCTCAAAACAACTCATATGTTTCGCGACGTTTCAAAACGTCTTTGATGCCTCAACTCTAAGCCGTTTAACTGAACTATCACGTAGTTATCAAAACGTGTATGTCAGATGTTTGCAACATCCACAGACGACGTTCGAGGTTCAGCACACTGAGCGGTGCATTAAGGACATAAGCCTTCTATGAAGCAAATGAGGACTATCCTCAGTTTACGGACCTCGTCCGCATAATTGCTACTCTCAACTTTCAACTAATTTTTCTCTAGGAACATATCTAAACAGTAGAACTATAGCGTGATCTACGACATAATTTGCAAAATCCTTTTGACTATGTTCAAGATAAACAAGTTCATCTTATGAACTCCCACTCAGATAGACATCCCTCTAGTCATCTCAGTGATTACATGATCCAAGTCAACTAGGCCGTGTCCGATCATCACGTGAGACGGACTAGTCAACGTCGGTGAACATCTTCATGTTGATCGTATCTTCTATACGACTCATGCTCGACCTTTCGGTCTTCTGTGTTCCGAGGCCATGTCTGTACACATGCTAGGCTCGTCAAGTCAACCTAAGTGTTTCGCGTGTGTAAATCTGGCTTAAACCCGTTGTATGTGAACGTAAGAATCTAACACACCCGATCATCACGTGGTGCTTCGAAACAACGAACTGTCGCAACAATGCACAGTTAGGGGGAACACTTTCTTGAAATTTTAAAGAGGGATCATCTTATTTACTACCGTCATTCTAAGCAAATAAGATGTATAAACATGATAAACATCACATGCAATCAAATAGTGACATGATATGGCCAATATCATATTGCTCCTTTTGATCTCCATCTTCGGGGCTCCATGATCATCATCGTCACCGGCATGACACCATGATCTCCATCATCATGATCTCCATCATCGTGTCTTCATGAAGTTGTCTCGCCAACTATTACTTCTACTACTACAGCTAACGGTTAGCAATAAAGTAAAGTAATTACATGACGTTTAAGTTGACACGCAGGTCATAAATAAATAAAGACAACTCCTATGGCTCCTGCCGGTTGTCATACTCATCGACATTCAAGTCGTGATTCCTATTACAAGAACATGATCAATCTCATACATCACATGTCATTCATCACATCATTTGGCCATATCACATCACATAGCATACCCTGCAAAAACAAGTTAGACGTCCTCTAATTGTTGTTTGCATGTTTTACGTGGCTGCTATGGGTTTCTAGCAAGAACGTTTCTTACCTACGCAAAGACCACAACATGATATGCCAATTGCTATTTACCCTTCATAAGGACCCTTTTCATCGAATCCCATCCGACTAAAGTGGGAGAGACAGACACCCGCCAGCCACCTTATGCAACTAGTGCATGTTTGTCGGTGGAACCGGTCTCACGTAAGCGTACGTGTAAGGTTGGTCCGGGCCGCTTCATCCCACAATGCCGCCGAATCAAGATTGGACTAGTAACGGTAAGAATATTGAACAAGATCAACGCCCACAACTACTTTGTGTTCTACTCGTGCATAGAATCTACGCAATAGACCTAGCTCATGATGCCACTGTAGGGGTACGTAGCAAAAATTCAAAATTTTCCTACGTGTCACCAAGATCTATCTATGGAGAGACTAGCAACGAGGGGAAGGAGAGTGCATCTACATACCCTTGTAGATCGCTAAGCGGAAGCGTTCAAGTGAACGGGGTTGATGGAGTCGTACTCGTTGTGATCCAAATCACCGATGATCCTAGTGCCGAACGGACGGCACCTCCGCGTTCAACACACGTACAACCCGGTGACGTCTCCCACGCCTTGATCCAGCAAGGAGAGAGGGAGAGGTTGAGGAAGACTCCATCCAGCAGCAGCACAATGGCGTGGTGGTGATGGAGGAGTGTGGCAATCCTGCAGGGCTTCGCCAAGTACCACGGGATATGAGGAGAATGAGAAGGAGGGCTGCACCAACAGGCAGAGATCAGATCACGTGTTATGGGCAGCCCCTAGGCCTCACTATATATAGGGGAGAGGGAGGAGGGTGCGCCCCCTCTAGGGTTCCCACCCCTAGGGGGCGGCAACCCTAGATGGGAAAAGGGGGGTGGCCAAGAGGGGGAGAGGGGAGGCGCCCCCTAGGATGGGCCTTAAGGCCCATCTGGACCTAGGGTTTGCCCCCTCCCACTCTCCCATGTGCCTTGGGCCCTTGTGGGGGGGGGGGGTGCACCAGCCCACCTGGGGCTGGTCCCCTCCCACACTTAGCCCACGCGAGCCTCCGGGGTTGGTGGCCCCACTTGGTGGACCCCCGGGACCCTCCCGGTGGTCCCGGTACATTACCGATAAACCCCTAAACTCTTCCGGTGACCAAAACAGGACTTCCCATATATAAATCTTCACCTCCGGACCATTCCGGAACTCCTCGTGACGTCCGGGATCTCATCCGGGACTCCGAACAACATTCGGTAACCACATACAAACTTCCTTTATAACCCTAGCGTCATCGAACCTTAAGTGTGTAGACCCTACGGGTTCGGGAGACATGCAGACATGACCGAGACGTTCTCCGGTCAATAACCAACAGCGGGATCTGGATACCCATGTTGGCTCCCACATGTTCCACGATGATCTCATCGGATGAACCACGATGTCAAGGACTTAATCAACCCCGTATACAATTCCCTTTGTCTATCGGTACGATACTTGCCCGAGATTCGATCGTTGGTATCCCGATACCTTGTTCAATCTCGTTACCGGCAAGTCTCTTTACTCGTTCCGTAACACATCATCCCGTGATCAACTCCTTGATCACATTGTGATGATGTCCTACCGAGTGGGCCCAGAGATACCTCTCCGTTTACACGGAGTGACAAATCCCAGTCTCGATTCGTGCCAACCCAACAGACACTTTCGGAGATACCCGTAGTGTACCTTTATAGCCACCCAGTTACGTTGTGACGTTTGGCACACCCAAAGCACTCCTACGGTATCCAGGAGTTGCACAATCTCATGGTCTAAGGAAACGATACTTGACATTAGAAAAGCTTTAGCGAACGAACTACACGATCTTTGTGCTAGGCTTAGGATTGGGTCTTGTCCATCACATCATTCTCCTAATGATGTGATCCCGTTATCAACGACATCCAATGTCCATGGTCAGGAAACCGTAACCATCTATTGATCAACGAGCTAGTTAACTAGAGGCTTACTAGGGACATGGTGTTGTCTATGTATCCACACATGCATCTGAGTTTCCTATCAATACAATTCTAGCATGGATAATAAACGATTATCATGAACAAGGAAATATAATAATAATCAATTTATTATTGCCTCTAGGGCATATTTCCAACATATACATGTTATTGATGTGTACCTTACTAGAGCTCGCAGTAGCACCTGGGTATTTGATACTGGTTCTATTGCTAATATTTGCAACTCGAAACAGGGACTACGGATTAAGCGAACACTGGCAAAGGACGAGGTGACGATGCGCGTGGGAAATGGTTCCAAAGTCGATGTGATTGCGGTCGGCATGCTACCTCTACATCTACCTTCGGGATTAGTATTAGACCTAAATAATTGTTATTTGGTGCCAGCGTTGAGCATGAACATTATCTGGATCTTGTTTGATGTGAGACGGTTATTCATTTAAATCAGAGAATAATGGTTGTTCTATTTATATGAGTAATATCTTTTATGGTCATGCACCCTTGAAGAGTGGTCTATTTCTGATGAATCTCGATAGTAGTGACACACATATTCATAATGTTGAAACCAAAATATGCAGAGTTGATAATGATAGTGCAACTTATTTGTGGCACTGCCGTTTAGGTCATATCGGTGTAAAGCGCATGAAGAAACTCCATACTGATGGACTTTTGGAACCACTTGATTATGAATCACTTGGTACTTGCGAACCGTGCCTCATGGGCAAGATGACTAAAACACCATTCTCCGGTACTATGGAGAGAGCAACAGATTTGTTGGAAATCATACATACAGATATATGTGGTCTGATGAATATTGAGGCTCGTGGCGGATATCGTTATTTTCTCACCTTCACAGATGACTTAATCAGATATGGGTATATCTACTTAATGAAACATAAGTCTGAAACATTTGAAAAGTTCAAAGAATTTAAGAGTGAAGTTGGAAATCATCGTAACAAGAAAATAAAGTTTCTACGATCTGATCGTGGAGGAGAATATTTGAGTTACGAGTTTGGTGTACATTTGAAACAATGCGGAATAGTTTCGCAACTCACGCCACCCGGAACACCACAGCGTAATGGTGTGTCCGAACGTCATAATCGTACTTTACTAGATATGGTGCGATCTATGATGACTCTTACTGATTTACCGCTATCGTTTTGGGGTTATGCTTTAGAGACGACCGCATTCATGTTAAATAGGGCACCATCAAAATCCGTTGAGACGACGCCTTATGAACTATGGTTTGGCAAGAAACCAAAGTTGTCGTTTCTTAAAGTTTGGGGCTGCGATGCTTATGTGAAAAAGCTTCAACCTGATAAGCTCGAACCCAAATCGGAGAAATGTGTCTTCATAGGATACCCAAAGGAGACTGTTGGGTACACCTTCTATCACAGATCCGAAGGCAAGACATTCATTGCTAAGAATGGATCCTTTCTAGAGAAGGAGTTTCTCTCGAAAGAAGTGAGTGGGAGGAAAGTAGAACTTGATGAGGTAACTGTACATGCTTCCTTATTGGAAAGTAGTTCATCACAAAAATCGGTTTCTGCGACACCTACACCAATTGGTGAGGAATTTAATGATGATGATCATGAAATTTCAGATCAAGTTACTACTGATCCTCATAGGTCAACCAGAGTAAGATCCGCACCAGAGTGATACGGTAATCCTGTTCTGGAAATCATGCTACTAGATCATGATGAACCTACGAACAATGAAGAAGCGATGGTGAGCCCAGATTCCGCGAAATGGCTTGAAGCCATGAAATCTGAGATGGGATCCATGTATGAAAACAAAGTATGGACTTTGGTTGACTTGCCCGATGATCGGCAAGCAATTGAGAATAAATGGATCTTCAAGAAGAAGACTGACGCTGACGGTAATATTACTGTCTACAAAGCTCGACTTGTCGCAAAAGGTTTTCGACAAGTTCAAGGGGTTGACTACGATGAGACTTTCTCACCTGTAGCGATGCTTAAGTCTGTCCGAATCATGTTAGCAATTGCCGCATTTTATGATTATGAAATTTGGCAGATGGATGTCAAAACTGCATTCCTGAATGGATTTCTGGAAGAAGAGTTGTATATGATCCAACTGGAAGGTTTTGTCGATCCAAAGGGAGCTAACAAAGTGTGCAAGCTCCAGCGATCCATTTATGGACTGGTGCAAGCCTCTCGGAGTTGGAATAAATGCTTTGATAGTGTGATCAAAGCATTTGGTTTTATACAGACTTTCGGAGAAGCCTGTATTTACAAGAAAGTGAGTGGGAGCTCTGTAGCATTTCTGATATTATATGTGGATGACATATTACTGATTGGAAATGATATAGAATTTCTGGATAGCATAAAGGGATACTTGAATAAGAGTTTTTCAATGAAAGACCTCGGTGAAGCTGCTTACATATTAGGAATAAAGATCTATAGAGATAGATCAAGACGCTTAATTGGACTTTCACAAAGCACATACCTTGACAAGATTTTGAAGAAGTTCAAAATGGATCAAGCAAAGAAGGGTTCTTGCCTGTGTTACAAGGTGTGAAGTTGAGTCAGACTCAATGCCCGACCACTGCAGAAGATAGAGAGAAAATGAAAGATGTTCCCTATGCTTCAGCCATAGGCTCTATCATGTATGCAATGCTGTATACCAGACCTGATGTGTGCCTTGCTATAAGTTTAGCAGGGAGGTACCAAAGTAATCCAGGAGTGGATCACCGGACAGCAGTCAAGAACATCCTGAAATACCTGAAAAGGACTAAGGATATGTTTCTCGTATATGGAGGTGACAAAGAGCTCATCATAAACGGTTACGTTGATGCAAGCTTTGAAACTGATCCGGACGATTCTAAATCACAAACTGGATATGTGTTTACATTAAACGGTGGAGCTGTCAGTTGGTGCAGTTCTAAACAAAGCGTCGTGGCAGGATCTACATGTGAAGCGGAGTACATAGCTGCTTCGGAAGTAGCAAACGAAGGAGTCTGGATGAAGGAGTTCATATCCGATCTAGGTGTCATACCTAGTGCATCGGGTCCAATGAAAATCTTTTGTGACAATACTGGTGCAATTGCCTTGGCAAAGGAATCCAGATTTCACAAAAGAACCAAGCACATCAAGAGACGCTTCAATTCCATCCGGGATCTAGTCCAGGTGGGAGACATAGAGATTTGCAAGATACATACGGATCTGAATGTGGCAGACCCGTTGACTAAGCCTCTTCCACGAGCAAAACATGATCAGCACCAAGGCTCCATGGGTGTTAGAACCATTACTGTGTAATCTAGATTATTGACTCTAGTGCAAGTGGGAGACTGAAGGAAATATACCCTAGAGGCAATAATAAAGATATTATTTATTTCCTTATATCATGATAAATGTTTATTATTCATGCTAGAATTGTATTAACCGGAAACATAATACATGTGTGAATACATAGACAAACAAAGTGTCACTAGTATGCCTCTACTTGACTAGCTCGTTAATCAAAGATGGTTATGTTTCCTAACCATGGACAAAGAGTTGTCATTTTATTAACAGGATCACATCATTAGTTGAATGATCTGATTGACATGACCCATTCCACTAGCTTAGCACCTGATCGTTTAGTATGTTGCTATTGCTTTCTTCATGACTTATACATGTTCCTATGACTATGAGATTATGTAACTCCCGTGTGCCGGAGGAATACTTTGTGTGCTACCAAACGTCACAACGTAACTGGGTGATTATAAAGGTGCTCTACAGGTGTCTCCAAAGGTACATGTTGGGTTGACGTATTTCGAGATTAGGATTTGTCACTCCGATCGTCAGAGAGGTATCTCTGGGCCCTCTCAGTAATGCACATCACTTAAGCCTTGCAAGCATTGCAACTAATGAGTTAGTTGCGGGATGATGTATTACGGAACGAGTAAAGAGACTTGCTGGTAACGATATTGAACTAGGTATTGGATACCGACGATCGAATCTCGGGCAAGTAACATACCGATGACAAAGGGAACAACGTATGTTGTTATGCGGTCTGACCGATAAAGATCTTCGTAGAATATGTAGGAGCCAATATGGGCATCCAGGTCCCGCTGTTGGTTATTGACTGGAGACGTGTCTCGGTCATGTCTACATTCTTCTCGAACCGTAGGGTCCGCACGCTTAAAGTTACGATGACAGTTTCATTATGAGTTTATGTATTTTGATGTACCGAAGGTTGTTCCGAGTCCCGGATGTGATCACGGACATGACGAGGAGTCTCGAAATGGTCGAGACATAAAGATTGATATATTGGATGGCTATATTCGGACACCGGAAGTGTTCCGGGGAAGTTTCGGATAAAACCGGAGAACCGGGGGGTTACCGGAACCCCCCGGGGGGTTAATGGGCCTCATGGGCCTAAAGTGGAGAAGAGGAAAGGCAGCCAGGGCAGGCCGCGTGCCCCCTCTCCCCCTTGTCTGAATTGGACAAGGAGGGAGGGGCGGCGCCCCCCCTTTCCTTCCTCTCCTCTCTCCCTTCCTTCCCCCTCTCCTACTTGGACAAGGAAAGGGAGGGGAGTCCTACTCCCGGTAGGAGTAGGACTCCTCCCGCGCGCCTCCTACTAGGGCCAGCCGCACCCCCCTTGGCTCCTTTATATACGAGGGCAAGGGGGCACCCTAGTACACACAAGTTGATCTTCGTGATCGTTCCTTAGCCGTGTGCGGTGCCCCCCTCCACGATATTACACCTCGATCATATTGTAGCGGTGCTTAGGCGAAGCCCTGCGACGGTTAAACATCAAGATCGTCACCATGCCGTCGTGCTGACGAAACTCCTCCCCGAAGCTTTGCTGGATCGGAGCTCGGGGTGCGTCATCGAGCTGTACGGGTGTCAAGAACTCGGAGGTGCCGAAGTAACGGTGCTTGGATCGGTCGGACCGGAAAGACGTACGACTACTTCCTCTACGTTGCGTCAACGCTTCCGCTTCGGTCTACGAGGGTACGTAGACAACACTCTCTGAAGGAAATATGCCCTAGAGGCAATAATAAAGTTATTATTTATTTCCTTATATCATGATAAATGTTTATTATTCATGCTAGAATTGTATTAACCGGGAACATAATACATGTGTGAATACATAGACAAACTTAGTGTCACTAGTATGCCTCTACTTGACTAGCTCGTTAATCAAAGATGGTTATGTTTCCTAACCATAAACAAAGTGTTGTTATTTGATTAACGAGGTCACATCATTAGTTGAATGATCTGATTGACATGACCCATTCCATTAGCTTAGCACCCGATCGTTTAGTATGTTGCTATTGCTTTCTTCATGACTTATACATGTTCCTATGACTATGAGATTATGCAACTCCCGTTTACCGGAGGAACACTTTGTGTGCTACCAAACGTCACAACGTAACTGGGTGATTATAAAGGAGCTCTACAAGTGTCTCCAAAGGTAGATGTTGGGTTGGCGTATTTCGAGATTAGGATTTGTCACTCCGATTGTCGGAGAGGTATCTCTGGGCCCTCTCGGTAATGCACATCACATAAGCCTTGCAAGCATTGCAACTAATGAGTTAGTTGCGGGATGATGTATTACAGAACGAGTAAAGAGACTTGCCGGTAACGAGATTGAACTAGGTATTGGATACCGACGATCGAATCTCGAGCAAGTAACATAGCGATGACAAAGGGAACAACGTATGTTGTTATGCGGTCTGACCGATAAAGATCTTCGTAGAATATGTAGGAGCCAATATGGGCATCCAGGTCCCGCTGTTGGTTATTGACCGGAGACGTGTCTCGGTCATGTCTACATTCTTCTCGAACCGTAGGGTCCGCACGCTTAAAGTTACGATGACAGTTTCATTATGAGTTTATGTATTTTGATGTACCGAAGGTTGTTCCGAGTCCCGGATGTGATCACGGACATGACGAGGAGTCTCGAAATGGTCGAGACATAAAGATTGATATATTGGACGGCTATATTCGGACACCGGAAGTGTTCCGGGGAAGTTTCGGATAAAACCGGAGAACCGGGGGGTTACCGGAACCCCCCGGGGGGTTAATGGGCCTCATGGGCCTAAAGTGGAGAAGAGGAAAGGCAGCCAGGGCAGGCCGCGCGCCCCCTCTCCCCCTAGTCCGAATTGGACAAGGAGGGAGGGGCGGCGCCCCCCCCCTTTCCTTCCTCTCCTCTCTCCCTTCCTTCCCCCTCTCCTACTTGGACAAGGAAAGGGAGGGGAGTCCTACTCCCGATAGGAGTAGGACTCCTCCTGCGCGCCTCCTACTAGGGCCGGCCGCACCCCCCCTTGGCTCCTTTATATACGGGGGCAAGGGGGCACCCTAGTACACACAAGTTGATCTTCGTGATCGTTCCTTAGCCGTGTGCGGTGCCCCCCTCCACGATATTACACCTCGATCATATTGTAGCGGTGCTTAGGCGAAGCCCTGCGACGGTTAAACATCAAGATCGTCACCACGCCGTCGTGCTGACGAAACTCCTCCCCGAAGCTTTGCTGGATCGGAGCCCGGGGTGCGTCGTCGAGTTGTACGTGTGTCAAGAACTCGGAGGTGCCGAAGTAACGGTGCTTGGATCGGTCGGACCGGAAAGACGTACGACTACTTCCTCTACGTTGCGTCAACGCTTCCGCTTCGGTCTACGAGGGTACGTAGACAACACTCTCTGAAGGAAATATGCCCTAGAGGCAATAATAAAGTTATTATTTATTTCCTTATATCATGATAAATGTTTATTATTCATGCTAGAATTGTATTAACCGGGAACATAATACATGTCTGAATACATAGACAAACTTAGTGTCACTAGTATGCCTCTACTTGACTAGCTCGTTAATCAAAGATGGTTATGTTTCCTAACCATAAACAAAGTGTTGTTATTTGATTAACGAGGTCACATCATTAGTTGAATGATCTGATTGACATGACCCATTCCATTAGCTTAGCACCAGATCGTTTAGTATGTTGCTATTGCTTTCTTCATGACTTATACATGTTCCTCTGACTATGAGATTATGCAACTCCCGTTTACCGGAGGAACACTTTGTGTGCTACCAAACGTCACAACGTAACTGGGTGATTATAAAGGAGCTCTACAAGTGTCTCCAAACTAAGATGTTGGGTTGGCGTATTTCGAGATTAGGATTTGTCACTCCGATTGTCGGAGAGGTATCTCTGGGCCCTCTCGGTAATGCACATCACATAAGCCTTGCAAGCATTGCAACTAATGAGTTAGTTGCGGGATGATGTATTACAGAACGAGTAAAGAGACTTGCCGGTAACGAGATTGAACTAGGTATTGGATACCGACGATCGAATCTCGGGCAAGTAACACATCGATGACAAAGGGAACAACGTATGTTGTTATGCGGTCTGACCGATAAAGATCTTCGTAGAATATGTAGGAGCCAATATGGGCATCCAGGTCCCGCTATTGGTTATTGACCGGAGACGTGTCTCGGTCATGTCTACATTGTTCTCGAACCGTAGGGTCTGCATGCTTAACGTTACGATGACAGTTATTATGAGTTTATGCATTTTGATGTACCAAAGTTAGTTCGGAGTCCCGGATGTGATCACGGACATGACGAGGAGTCTCGAAATGGTCGAGACATAAAGATTGATATATTGGACGGCTATATTCGGACACCGGAAGTGTTCCGGGTGATTTCGGAGAAAACCGGAGTACCAAAAGGGCTACCGGAACCCTCCGGGGAAGTAATGGGCCTTATTAGGCCTTAGGGGAGAGAGAGGGCTGCGGCCTAGGAGGTGGCGCCCCCCCCCACATGGGGAGTCCGAATTGGACTAGGGAGGGGGGCGCGGCCCCTCTTTCCCTCTCCCTCTCCCTCTTTCCTTCCTCCTTAGGGTTTCCTAATTGGATTACGAAAGTCCTACTCCCACTAGGAGGAGGACTCCCCCTCCCCTTAGCGCGCCCCATAGGGCCGGCCGGCCTCCCCCTTGCTCCTTTATATACGGGGGCAGGGGGCACCCTAGAACACACAAGTTGATCATTGAGATCGTTCCTTAGCCGTGTGCGGTGCCCCCTGCCACCATATTCCACCTCGATCATATCATTGTAGTGCTTAGGCGAAGCCCTGCGTCGGTAGAACATCAAGATCGTCACCACGTCGTCGTGCTAACGGAACTCCTCCCCGAAGCTTTGCTGGATCGGAGCACAGGGATCGTCATCGAGCTGTACGTGTGCTAAGAACTTGGAGGTGCCGGAGTAACGGTGCTTGGATCGGTCGGATCGGGAAGAAGACGTACGACTACTTCCTCTATGTTGTGTCAACGCTTCCGTTGCGATCTACAAGGGTACGTAGATCATACTCTCCCCCTCGTTGCTATGCATCACCATGATCTTGCGTGTGCGTAGGAAATTTTTGAAATTACTACGTTACCCAACAGTGGTATCAGAGACAGGTTTTATGGTTTGATGTTATATGCACGAGTATAACACAAGTGAGTTGTGGGCGATATAAGTCATACTGCCTACCAGCATGTCATACTTTGGTTCGGCGGTATTGATGGATGAAGCGGCCCGGACCGACATTACGCGTACGCTTACGCGAGACTGGTTCTACCGCCGTGCTTTGCACACAGGTGGCTGGCGGGTGTCAGTTTCTCCAACTTTGGTTGAACCCAGTATGGCTACGCCCGGTCCTTGCGAAGGTTAAAACGGAGTCTATTTGACAAACTATCGTTGTGGTTTTGATGCGTAGGTGAGATTGGTTCTTGCTTAAGCCCGTAGCAGCCACGTAAAACTTGCAACAACAAAGTAGAGGACGTCTAACTTGTTTTTGCAGGGCATGTTGTGATGTGATATGGCCAAAGACATGATGCTAAATTTTATTGTATGAGATGATCATGTTTTGTAACCGAGTTATCGGCAACTGGCAGGAGCTATATGGTTGTCGCTTTATTGTATGCAATGCAATCGCGATGTAATGCTTTACTTTATCACTAAGCGGTAGCGATAGTCGTGGAAGCATAAGATTGGCGAGACGACAATGATGCTACGATGGAGATCAATGTGTCGCGTCGGTGACGATGGTGATCATGACGGTGCTTCGGAGATGGAGATCACAAGCACAAGATGATGATGGCCATATCATATCACTTATATTGATTGCATGTGATGTTTATCTTTTTATGCATCTTATCTTGCTTTGATTGACGGTATCATTATAAGATGATCTCTCACTAAATTATCAAGAAGTGTTCTCCCTGAGTATGCACCGTTGCCAAAGTTCGTTGTGCCCAGACACCACGTGATGATCGGGTGTGATAAGCTCTACGTCCATCTACAACGGGTGCAAGCCAGTTTTTGCACACGCAGAATACTCAGGTTAAACTTGACGAGCCTAGCATATGTAGATATGGCCTCGGAACACGGAGACCGAAAGGTCGAGCGTGAATCATATAGTAGATATGATCAACATAATGATGTTCACCATTGAAAACTACTCCATCTCACGTGATGATCGGTTATGGTTTAGTTGATTTGGATCACGTGATCACTTAGAGGATTAGAGGGATGTCTATCTAAGTGGGAGTTCTTAAGTAATTTGATTAATTGAACTTAAACTTATCATGAACTTAGTACCTGATAGTATCTTGCTTGTTTATGTTGATTGTAGATACATGGCTCGTGCTATTGTTCCGTTGAATTTTAATGCGTTCCTTGAGAAAGCAAAGTTGAAAGATGATGGTAGCAATTACACGGACTGGGTCCATAACTTGAGGATTATCCTCATTGCTGCTCAGAAGAATTACGTCCTGGAAGCACCGCTGGGTGCCAGGCCTGCTGCTGGAGCAACACCAGATGTTATGAACATCTGGTAGAGCAAAGCTGATGACTACTCGATAGTTCAGTGTGCCATGCTTTACGGCTTAGAATCGGGACTTCAACGACGTTTTGAACGTCATGGAGCATATGAGATGTTCCAGGAGTTGAAGTTAATATTTCAAGCAAATGCCCGGATTGAGAGATATGAAGTCTCCAATAAGTTCTATAGCTGCAAGATGGAGGAGAACAGTTCTGTCAGTGAGCATATACTCAAAATGTCTGGGTATAATAATCACTTGATTCAGATGGGAGTTAATCTTCCAGATGATTGCGTCATTGACATAATTCTCCAATCACTGCCACCAAGCTACAAGAGCTTCGTGATGAACTATAATATGCAAGGGATGAACAAGACTATTCCCGAGCTCTTCGCAATGCTGAAAGCTGCGGAGGTAGAAATCAAGAAGGAGCATCAAGTGTTGATGGTTAACAAGACCACTAGTTTCAAGAAAAAGGGCAAAGGAAAGAAGAAGGGGAACTTCAAGAAGAATGGCAAGCAAGTTGCTGCTCGGGAGAAGAAACCCAAGTCTGGACCTAAGCCTAAAACTGAGTGCTTCTACTGCAAGCAGACTGGTCACTGGAAGCGGAACTGCCCCAAGTATTTGGCGGATAAGAAGGATGGCAAGGTGAACAAAGGTATATGTGATATACATGTTATTGATGTGTACCTTGCTAGAGCTCGCAGTAGCACCTGGGTATTTGATATTGGTTCTGTTGCTAATATTTGCAACTCGAAACAGGGACTACGGATTAAGCGAACACTGGCAAAGCACGAGGTGACGATGCGCGCGGGAAACGGTTCCAAAGTCGATGTGATCGCGGTCGGCACGCTACCTCTACATCTACCTTCGGGATTAATGTTAGACCTAAATAATTGTTATTTGGTGCCAGCGTTGAGCATGAACATTATATCTAGATCTTGTTTGATGCGAGACGGTTATTCATTTAAATCAGAGAATAATGGTTGTTCTATTTATATGAGTAATATCTTTTATGGTCATGCACCTTTGAGAAGTGGTCTATTTTTGATGAATCTCGATAGTAGTAACACACATATTCATAATGTTGAAACCAAAAGATGCAGAGTTGATAATGACAGTGCAACTTATTTGTGGCACTGCCGTTTAGGTCATATCGGTATAAAGCGCATGAAGAAACTCCATACTAATGGACTTTTGGAACCACTTGATTATGAATCACTTGGTACTTGCGAACCGTGCCTCATGGGCAAGATGACTAAAACACCGTTCTCCGGTACTATGGAGAGAGCAACAGATTTGTTGGAGATCATACGTACAGATGTATGTGGTCCGATGAATATTGAGGCTCGTGGTGGATATGGTTATTTTCTCACTTTCACAGATGACTTAAGCAGATATGGGTATATCTACTTAATGAAACATAAGTCTGAAACATTTGAAAAGTTCAAAGAATTTCAGAGTGAAGTTGAAAATCATCGTAACAAGAAAATAAAGTTTCTACGATCTGATCGTGCAGGAGAATATTTGAGTTACGAGTTTGGTGCACATTTGAAAAATTGTGGAATAGTTTCGCAACTCATGCCACCCGGAACACCACAGCGTAATGGTGTGTCCGAACGTCGTAATCGTACTTTACTAGATATGGTACGATCTATGATGTCTCTTACTAATTTACCACTATCGTTTTGGGGTTATGCTTTAGAGACGGCCGCATTCATGTTAAATAGGGCACCATCAAAATCCGTTGAGACGACGCCTTATGAACTATGTTTGGCAAGAAACCAAAGTTGTCGTTTCTTAAAGTTTGGGGCTGCGATGCTTATGTGAAAAAGCTTCAACCTGATAAGCTCGAACTCAAATCGGAGAAATGTGTCTTCATAGGATACCCAAAGGAGACTATTGGGTACACCTTCTATCACAGATCCGAAGGCAAGATATTTGTTGCTAAGAATGGATCCTTTCAAGAGAAGGAGTTTCTCTCGAAAGAAGTGAGTGGGAGGAAAGTAGAAATTGACGAGGTAACTGTACCTGCTCCCTTATTGGATAATAGTACATCACAGAAAACTGTTTCTGCGACATATATACCAATTAGTGATGAAGCTAATGATGATGATCATGAAACTTCAGGACAAGATACTATTGAACCTCGTAGATCAACTAGAGTGAGATCCGCACCAGAGTGGTACGGTAATCCAGTTCTGGAAATCATGCTACTAGATCATGATGAACCTACGAACTATGAAGAAGCGATGGTGAGCCCAGATTCCGTAAAGTGGCTTGAAGCCATGAAATCTGAGATGGGATCCATGTATGAGAACAAAGTATGGACTTTGGTTGACTTGCCCGATGATCGGCAAGCAATTGAGAATAAATGGATCTTCAAGAAGAAGACTGACGCTGACGGTAATGTTACTGTCTACAAAGCTCGACTTGTCGCAAAAGGTTTTCGACAAGTTCAAGGGGTTGACTACGATGAGACCTTCTCACCTGTAGCGATGCTTAAGTCTGTCCGAATCATGTTAGCAATTGCCGCATTTTATGATTATGAAATTTGGCAGATGGATGTCAAAACTGCATTCCTGAATGGATTTCTGGAAGAAGAGTTGTATATGATGCAACCGGAAGGTTTTGTCAATCCAAAGGGAGCTAACAAAGTGTGCAAGCTCCAGCGATCCATTTATGGACTGGTGCAAGCCTCTCGGAGTTGGAATAAACGCTTTGATAGTGTGATCAAAGCATTTGGTTTTATACAGACTTTCGGTGAAGCGTGTATTTAAAAGAAAGTGAGTGGGAGCTCTGTAGCATTTCTGATATTAAATGTGGATGACATATTGCTGATTGGAAATGATAGAGATTTTCTGGATAGCATAAAGGGATACTTGAATAAGAGTTTTTCAATGAAAGACCTCGGTGAAGCTGCTTACATATTAGGCATAAAGATCTATAGAGATAGATCAAGACACTTAATTGGACTTTCACAAAGCACATACCTTGACAAGATTTTGAAGAAGTTCAAAATGGATCAAGCAAAGAAAGGGTTCTTGCCTATGTTACAAGGTGTGAAGTTGAGTCAGACTCAATGCCCGACCACTACAGAAGATAGAGAGAAAATGAAAGATGTTCCCTATGCTTCAGCCATAGGCTCTATCATGTATGCAATGCTGTGTACCAGACCTGATGTGTGCCTTGCTATAAGTTTACCAGGGAGGTACCAAAGTAATCCAGGAGTGGATCACTGGACAGCGGTCAAGAACATCCTGAAATACCTGAAAAGGACTAAGGATATGTTTCTCGTATATGGAGGTGACAAAGAGCTCACCGTAAAAGGTTACGTTGATGCAAGCTTTGACACTGATCCGGACGATTCTAAATCGCAAACCGGATACGTGTTTATATTAAACGGTGGAGCTGTCAGTTGGTGCAGTTCTAAACAAAGCGTCGTAGAGGGATCTACATGTGAAGCGGAGTACATAGCTGCTTCAGACGCAGCGAACGAAGGAGTCTGGATGAAGGAGTTCATATCCGATCTAGGTGTTATGCCTAGTGCATCGGGTCCAATGAAAATCTTTTGTGACAATACTGGTGCAATTGCCTTGGCAAAGGAATCCAGATTTCACAAGAGGACCAAGCACATCAAGAGACGCTTCAATTCCATCCGAGATCTAGTCCAGGTGGGAGACATAGAGATTTGCAAGATACATACGGATCTGAATGTTGCAGACCCGTTGACTAAGCCTCTTCCACGAGCAAAACATGATCAGCACCAAGGCTCCATGGGTGTTAGAATCATTACTGTGTAATCTAGATTATTGACTCTAGTGCAAGTGGGAGACTGAAGGAAATATGCCCTAGAGGCAATAATAAAGTTATTATTTATTTCCTTATATCATGATAAATGTTTATTATTCATGCTAGAATTGTATTAACCGGGAACATAATACATGTGTGAATACATAGACAAACTTAGTGTCACTAGTATGCCTCTACTTGACTAGCTCGTTAATTAAAGATGGTTATGTTTCCTAACCATAAACAAAGTGTTGTTATTTGATTAACAAGGTCACATCATTAGTTGAATGATCTGATTGACATGACCCATTCCATTAGCTTAGCACCCGATCGTTTAGTATGTTGCTATTGCTTTCTTCATGACTTATACATGTTCCTATGACTATGAGATTATGCAACTCCCGTTTATCGGAGGAACACTTTGTGTGCTACCAAACGTCACAACATAACTGGGTGATTATAAAGGAGCTCTACAGGTGTCTCCAAAGGTAGATGTTGGGTTGGCGTATTTCGATATTAGGATTTGTCACTCCGATTGTCGGAGAGGTATCTCTGGGCCCTCTCGGTAATGCACATCACATAAGCCTTGCAAGCATTGCAACTAATGAGTTAGTTGCGGGATGATGTATTACAGAACGAGTAAAGAGACTTGCCGGTAACGAGATTGAACTAGGTATTGGATACCGACGATCGAATCTCGGGCAAGTAACATACCGATGACAAAGGGAACAACGTATGTTGTTATGCGGTCTGACCGATAAAGATCTTCGTAGAATATGTAGGAGCCAATATGGGCATCCAGGTCCCGCTATTGGTTATTGACCGAAGACGTGTCTCGGTCATGTCTACATTGTTCTCGAACCGTAGGGTCCGCACGCTTAACGTTACGATGACAGTTATTATGAGTTTATGCATTTTGATGTACCGAAGTTAGTTCGGAGTATCGGATGTGATCACGGACATGACGAGGAGTCTTGAAATGGTCGAGACATAAAGATTGATATATTGGACGGCTATATTCGGACACCGGAAATGTTCCGGATGATTTCGGAGAAAATCGGAGTACCGGAAGGGTTACCGGAACCCTCCGGGGAAGTAATGGGCCTTATTGGGCCTTAGGGGAGAGAGAGGGCTGCGGCCTAGGAGGTGCCCCCCCCCCCCACATGGGGAGTCCGAATTGGACTAGGGAGGGGGGCGTGGCCCCTCTTTCCCTCTCCCTTTCCCCCTCTTTCCTTCCCCCTTAGGGTTTTCTAATTGGATTAGGAAAGGGGAGTCCTAGTCCCACTAGGAGGAGGACTCCCCCTCCCCTTGGCGCGCCCCATAGGGCCGGCCGGCCTCCCCCTTGCTCCTTTATATACGGGGGCAGGGGGCACCCTAGAACACACAAGTTGATCATTGAGATCGTTCCTTAGCCGTGTGCGGTGCCCCCTGCCACCATATTCCACCTCGATCATATCGTTGTAGTGCTTAGGCAAAGCCCTGCGTCGGTAGAACATCAAGATCGTCACCACGCCGTCGTGCTGACGGAACTCCTCCCCGAAGCTTTGCTGGATCGGAGCACGGGGATCGTCATCGAGCTGTACGTGTGCTAAGAACTCGGAGGCGCCGGAGTAACGGTGCTTGGATCGGTCGGATCGGGAAGAAGACGTACGACTACTTCCTCTATGTTGTGTCAACGCTTCCGTTGCGATCTACAAGGGTACGTAGATCATACTCTCCCCCTCGTTGCTATGCATCACCATGATCTTGCGTGTGCGTAGGAAATTTTTGAAATTACTACTTTACCCAACACTCTCCCCTCTCGTTGCTATGCATCACCATGATTTGCGTATGCGTAGGATTTTTTTTGAAATTACTACGTTCCCTAACAAAGCTTTCATTATAATTTTTTTTTGGTGTAATCAATTATGGGGAGGAGGGGTTAAGAAGCATTGCAAATTAGCAAATGGAGAAAAGGAATGCTACTCTGGACATGATGTTAATGACTCTTTTTTTAATTTTAGCAAAAAATGCTTTTAAGCTTAAAGAAACTATGGGGGCGAATCATGGATGAGGATGTCGACCACATTGAACTTACACTTGTGAGTTTCAAAAATATACGATCAAACAATACCTGTGTGAAAATCACGAAATGACTTCACGACACAAGTCATGTGTGATAGTGAGCCATTTTTTGATTTTTCACACAAACCACAAGTGTTCTTCCATGGGGGTTCCCAGGTCACACCGGCAAATGGCATAGGTAGAGCGACACCTTCCTACGCACACTCTCTGTTCAAGAATTTATCCGATTAACCAGTTAAACTTGCCGATTAATCCCTACTCATAGGGGTACCGAGTAGCCACTAAATTGAAAAATCGCCTGATTAATTGATTAAATGGCTGATTAACTTGCCGATTAGCCGATTAATCCCCTACTCGCTAGCCAACTAAGCAGCTACCAGTTAACGATTTCCTCAACAATGCGCACACTTATTCAACTTGTGCAGCAAATAAAAATCTATGTACGAAAAATGAAGGGAAGACATACAAATAACAAAATTCACCTGGACCCCCATTTTAAAATTTATGTGCACAAGGAACGAGACAAATCATGTTCTGGACTTAATTAGCACATCTGGTTAAGCAAATAATGGCAGCAAGAAGCGAGTTTTAAGACTAGCCACAATGGTTAGTAACATAGACTAGTAACATGCACATGTTACTAGTCTATGTTACTACCTCTATAGTGGGGAGTAATATATGTGTGGTAACATGCAACACTTTATTTATTAGGCTATAGACTTATTTTGCCTTGATATGTATGATGTTACTCATACTAGTAGTAACTAGCTATGTTACCATTTTCCTCCATTTCTTCATTTATTGCTTGTCACATCATCTATTTTATCTAGATATGTGTGATGTTACTATCTACTCCCTCCGTTCGGAATTACTTGTCGCACAAATGGATGTATATAGATGTATTTTAGTTTTAGATACATCCAATACCAAGACAAGTAATTTCGAACGAAGGGAGTATATTACTCCCAATGTGAGTAGTCTAAGCTGATCATGGACCTTTTTACAATTCGTTGGTCTCTTAATCTTTTTCCCGCGAATTAAACACCTCGATTTGAAAGAGTTACTGTATTTTTCAATCATCCATTTTACAAATACTTTTCTACCATATTCGTTTATTTTTCTATTCCTCCATTTTTTCTGTCATGTGAATCGAAAGAGGGCTAAACAGTTTTAACAAAAGAACCTAGTACGTGACAAGTAAGGCGTCGCCATGACGACACCGGAGCCACGTGGAATATTTCGGACCTCGTGAAAAAGGAGCGACGAGAAAACCGAAAGCTCACTCCAATTGGGGCCCCATGTTTTGTTCTTGTTGACCCGATCGATCCCCTTTTTTCTTCCCGGGCCGTAGTATTCTTTTCTCCGCAGCCTCTTAAAAATACGGCGTACAAAATTTTGGTCGAAAGGCACTCCTATCTTTCCCTCGCGCTTTGATTTGTTTTTAACCACCTAGCTGGTGCTGTCAAAAGTAACCGAACATGCATGTCGCGAAAGAAAGGAGCACAAGATGTTACATTATTTACGGAAGTAGAAAAAGCTAAAGGCAAGTGTTCAGTCTATGAAACTATGACCGGTGATGTGATTCTCCACGCATGTACCCGATACTCCAATAAAATTAGTATTAAGAGTATTTGATTTGTGAAACCTCGATAGCTAGAAGGACAGTGGTATCCTCAGTACAACTCCCACACTTGACATTGGTGCACGCATTATTTCAGACGTTCCGACGGCATGCGTTCAGTGAGAGAAGACGTTACCGTTGACTACGAAGGTGTCTGTGGTGATTTCATCAATCTCGAGATGATGTGCTGACTCAGTCACTTGAAGGTGCTCGTACGAGTAGGGCGTGCGTGCATGGCGTAAGCGTATGTGCGCATCTGTGTCTGTACTAGTATTTGATTGGATTTGTCTAGGGCACATTTAGATGTGCTCTAGTTATTGCACATTTAAGTGACTAAATCAAATTAGAAAGAAAAAGATAAAAGACAAAAAAAATGCTTGCACGAATTTTAGCGTAAAACCAATGATATGAGATTTAGATGTGCAATAGTTAGAGCATATATAGATGTGCCTTAGCAAAACTGTATTTGATTTTTAGTTTTCAGCTAAGACATGGAACCGTATAGCGGTCTGGTTGAGGGTAAAAAAAATTCGTCTGGTGGTGGTATGATGCAGATTCCCATAGTCTACGTATGGCCGGAATTTTTCTGGGTCCGCTCTAAAGCATGTTTTTGGGGGGGACTGAAAGGCATGTGATTGCAAAGAAGAGACAAGGGAGGGCGGAGCCGAAGCATCTCTCCCTGTCTTTGATCTCTTTCCAGATTCAAAATTTGTTTCCTTTGCTTTCCCCAACTCGCCCTCCACAAGCAAGGTATCGATACCCTCGTTCCCCGCCATCATCATCCTCTAGCTGTGTGCGCGCTGCAAGCTTGGCTTGCTTCGCTTGGTTGGTTGGTGTCAGTCGTTCGGTCAGTCAGTCGGCTGTCAGTGCCATGCATCAACCTCGACCCCACTGCATCGCTTTGTGTTGATTGATAGCTTCTTCGGCAATGGCCTGTTTGGATCCTCTAATTCAGTTAAAGGTTAGAATTAAATTTTAATCTTGAATCATCCCTAAACTAACTCTAAACAAAAAAGTGTTTGAATGTCAAGGTTAGATTGACATTAAATGCTCTTTCTTAATCATTTAGCTATTTTAGACCCTATTTCTTGCCGGATTTAGCAGAGCGAGTCCTGGCCGAGGCAAACGGGGACGCGCCCGGCAAGGAGCCGCGCTGGCCTCTCGCGCAGCCCGCCGATTGAATCCGTCGTCCCTGCGCAAAGAGTCGCGCTGGCTGAGGCCGACGAGGACGGGCTGCGCAAGGAGCCGCGACTGCTTACCGGCGGGTAGACGGGCCGCGGGGAGACGAGAGGGTATGTTGCAAGGAAAGTGAGAGAAAATATGTTTTTTAGTGATTTCAAAGAGAACTAATCTAAATAAGCACCTCTTGGGTGCGTTAGATTTTTTGGATGCATTAGATGCATCTAACTCAAAATAACCCTTCTATTTGGAAATTTTTGGGTTAGTTGAGTCTAAACTAACCCAAACTAACTCTAACTCATGGAACCAAGACAGGGCCAATGTTGAGTTTTGAATTGAAATTTGACCAAATTCATATTGCTTCTTCTGGACTTTCTTCCTAGTTTGACCGGGAGCTAGTTTACCCGAGTGCCCGAGTGGCAGTACTATTCGTAGGTAGTACTCTTTTCGTCTCATAATGTTAGAATAAATCCAAGGTATACCGTCGATTATCCAGAGACCAAGCAATCACACGAGTACGACATCGAGATTTGTTAACGAAGTTTATCGATATGGCTACATCCTCAGAACCTGACGCTCCTCCCCGTGACACCGCTATAATACCGCACCCGGTCGCCCTGGACACCGGCACATGCCGCCGGCTTCCCCTGCGTTCCGGTGCTATTATATTGGCATAGATTACATCGTGTGTCCACCCTCGCTATATATGAGAGGCCTAGGATACAAGTGTCCTATTAGGACATGCCTCCATATCCTATCTAAACATAATATAACTCCTAGTCCAATTGTAACCTATCTTGTACACAATATTCGACACAACTCTAACAAACTCCACCTTGCCAAATATTCTTCACCACCTTGAATTCATCAATGTGTCAAACTTCCATGTATATTGGACTTGAGCTTATCCCATGAGTACCGCTGCTACTCCAAAGACTCCATGTGACTCCACCTGCAACTTGTAGTCCCTTTTTTCTTAATCACAGTCAACACTCGAGCAAAATTAAGTTTCTCATTACTCTAGTTTCTGCTCCCAACTTCCAGAGTACCGGTCAACATTATCACACACTGATCACTGACCTGCATGAAAATGAACAACTCACATATTGGGTGTCACACATAAGAGTTACCTGAACTCAGCATCACCGCTCCTTTCTTGACCACTTGTCTGAAACTTGAAAGAATTTCACCGTTGCTTATAGTCATCCCGAGTCAAATTCGCAGTTGTCTCACCACATATATGACCACCAGAGCCCTGGCCCGTCTACATGTCCCGTGCGCGCCGCATGCCTCGCCGCTATTACCGCGTCGAGCCTCCGTTGTCCCGGTCGAGTCTCAAGGGTCGCGAACCCACACCACTCAACCCCACTGTAGAGTACCACCGATCATCATCGACCGATGACAAGTTTCACGCTTTTATCAGACCACTGGGCTCTAGTCCGAACTGCGTGTCACTCGCTTTTCTCACCTGCTGAATAGGCTTCGACCCCGTCGACTTACGCCGTAGCCCCTCAATCCAGCTCCACTTTCAACATGACTCCATGGTAGATGATCAATCCACCCCTGCGCCTCATCGACTTCAAACTCCGTGTATACACCACATTGAATCAATCCCGCGCCATAGTCTTGTCGAAGCCACACAAGCCCTCAGGGCCTGCGCCACGTGTTTCCACGCCCCAAAAGTCGGTCACCATCAGTATCACGCTCCTATGTAGCCGTCGCCGATCCCGCACCGTCTTCTGTACCAATCGACTTGCGTTGATCCGTCAGACTATCTAGTCCGACCCAGCCGAACTCGTTCGACTGTATGACACGCTCGAGGCTCCCAAATCATCTTCCGCGAATTTCCATCCATCATACATAATTCCATCTTAGCTGGCATGACTTCCCGCAATGCCCTCAAGCATCCCTGTTGTGCCAACAAAATTTTCATCCTTGTCTGCCATAACCAAGGTTTTCAGTTCCGTGAACTTCTCCACCTCAAACCTGATAGTCATTGGCGCCATGGTTCTTTGTACGGCTGACCCTGCAAAAAATTATATGAGCTTTCTATGCGATGCTCCAAGCACACGGACAAAACCTCTGCATGCTACTATAGCAAAACCAAGAGAATTAAAAAAATCTTTGGCCTTCACGTGGTAACTCTCGTCTCAGCTCAATTTCCTGATGCTAGCAATTGCCTTGTCAACGCCTCCTGCTAATGCGAACCAACCTGTGGTTGGATGGTTAGAGGGACGGTGGTATCCCCAGCCCACCAGGGTTCAAATCCTGGTGCTCGCATTTATTCTTGGATTTATTTCAGAATTTTCCGGCGATGCGCATTCAGTGGGAGGAGACGTTCCCGTCGACGACGAGGTGCCTACGGTGACTTCGTAAATTTCAAGATGATATGCCGGCTCAGTCTTTATGAGGTGGTCATAGGGGTAGGGTGTGCATGTGTGCGTTTATAGGGATGAGTATATGCGCGTGTATATGAGCGTTTATGTCTATACTGATGTTCAAAAAAAAAGCCTCCTCCTAATTCCAACGGATGCATATCCCTTGATGGATTTAATTCCTCGATTGATTTGCCTATCTAACTCCGTGTCATTGGAGACTCGGTCTCCCTTTCTTTTTTTTGTCCACAAACAAATCTCCGGCACGCTCATGCTTGAGTTCCTGCGTGGGACAACATCATCGAGCCAGCTCCGCTGTACCTGTGCACGGCCACGCACCACAACCAAGCCGCCTGCTCCACAGCCCGCTGGACTTTTGCGTGAATGCCCTGGGCCTTGCCTGGACCAGCTGCTCCCGGCTGCTGCTCGCACAAGTCCCACGCATCGCAACTCGCCGAGATCGTATCGACCTGACGCTTGCCTAGCTCAGTTCCGCCTGAACGCTCGCCCGATGGATCCACACGATCAATCGCCGCACGTCTGCTGCTCCCGATGCTTTCGCCTCCCGTCTATCAATCCGATCCCGTCGAGAACTCTGCCAGCCTCCGATACTTGTTTTTCAATCTCGTTGAGAACCACGCCGCACTCGGTTGCAATCTCAAACTCGATATTTCCTCTAGATCGATGATCCACAACCTCCGAACAACCTAGCTCATGATACCACTTGTTAGAATAAATCCAAAATATATCGTCGATAATCTGAGGACCAAGCAATCACACGAGCACAACACCGAGATTTGTTAACGAGGTTCACCGATATGGCTACATCCCCGGGGCCTGACTATGGGCGCTCCTTCCCATGACACCGCTACAATACCGCACCCAGTCACCCTGGACACCGGCACATGCCGCCGGCTTCCCGTGCGTTCCGGTGCTATTATGTTGGCATAGATTACATCGTGTGTCTACCCCCGCTATATATGAGAGGCCTAGGATACAAGTGTCCTATTAGGACACGACTCCATATCCTATCTAAACACAATACAACTCCTAGTCCAACTGTAACCTATCTTGTACACAATATTCGACACAACTCTAACACATATATAAGAACATTTTTGAGAGATTGTCAAAAATTATCTTATATTATAGAACGGAAGTAGTATGCATGAATCAAAGGCAGTGTGTGTGGTTGTCAGGGCGTGCAAGAAATGTACGTAAATGTGTACACACTCAAAATTGCCATGTATGCTGGTTTGTCATACCGGGACTTTGACATCTATTACCTTATCATGACTTGTTTGGTTTGTGATTTTTCTTTTCTTTAAAAAAAATAGGTTAAAATCCTTGGCTTGTGTATCATTGTGATGCATACAGCTATCTACAATTAAATTGATGTAAGACGGTGAGGCGCAAGTCACCAACGAAACAAGTATAAAACATATACAACTACGGTAGAACCAATACAAGAAATGAAATTAACGTCTACAAGTAAGTAGACTTCTTCGGCAGCAACCTTTAAGAAGGGATGCACATCCTCACGCCTCCATCGCCATGTCCAATCGTAGACGACAAGGACGAGGAATTTCATCATGCCTATTGAGACTAACCAATGAAGGTCAACATGGCAGCGAGATGACAACGCCTTCAACACGGTGTCGACCCTTCGTTGCTGAGTCCAACCATTGAAGGCTACAACAAGGGTTTTCACATTGGAAATGAGACGGTGGTCCAATCACCATCTTCATATGGACCTTCCGACATTTACACCAGTCAATACTCAACGCTAGGCCGGAGCGGCGCTAGCGGGAGAGTGGGATGTAGTCCCAAGCAAGATCACTAATACGGACATTAGGAGGCTGCCTGTGATACTGTGTGGATTTGGCCGCTATCACTCCACACCGGCGAGAAACAATGTTTAGCATCCACCATGATCTCGGAATCGCTGCCCCGACATCCTTCATGTCCACTAGCATGTCGCGCGCCGTTCCATTGTGACGGTGTCCTTTGACAACGGATCGGCCCGTGCTCACCGTGCGCGTCACTTTCGTGTCCGATCCGTCAACCGGCCACACAAGAAAGACGTCATGCTTGTGTTTGTAACTAAGTTTGCCATAGTTTGCCACAGTTGTCTTACTTACCTCGTGTGCTCAAATGTTTAGCCACACTTTGGCTTGCCTTAGGAAATTTTCCATACTTTTTGTGTGTAAGGCATTTGGGCTTATTTTTCATATATATTTTTGCCTTATGTGTGGCTAGAGCCATACAACCATTTTACTTGGTTAAAGTTGTCTAATTTAAGGTGTGGCAAAGTGTAGCTAGGAACCTAACAACCCCTATGTCTAAAATCGAGTAAAAACTGAAAACCAAAGACCGGACCTGTAAAGACCGAGACCGAACACGTATAGGCAAAACTAAAATTGATCGTCGAAACTAGAAGACCGAACTAAATTTGGTCGGATGGGTCTTCTTCTCCAAATGATAGAATAACCAAGATAGACCGAATTAGCACAATTCTTTGGATGTTTACGACATGGCTAGCACAATCCCCAACCCTCTCTCAATGTTTACGACACAGTTCTAGTTGAATACACCTACTATATACACATGTTGTATGAGTGTATCAATTTTGAATGTTGGTTGCATACACCTGTTACACATGTTGCTTGAATTAGCTTGCACACACCTATATTGTCATTTATTAAACGGAGGCAAAAGATTTGCCTCGTGTATTAACTATGAAGAATAGAATAGAGTGGTGTTACTATCCATTGAGTTTTAAGCGCTACGCCACCCCCTAGTACAACTACTCCCCCGACATGATTTGCCCTAGCTTCTTAGCACTAGCAAGCCACCGGGATTCCTTATTGTAAGCATCGTGTTCCCACGGTGTGAGGTTTTCCATCGGATGCGTGTGGTAATTTATCATGGACTACCTGGAGGACCCCTGCAGGGTTAAATCTTTCGGAAAGCCATTCCCGCAGTTATGTGACGACTTGGAAATTTATAATATCCGGTTGTAGAGAACTTGACACTAAACTTCAAATAAAATACACCAACCTTGTGCGTAATCGTGATCGTATCTTTTTGAGGGAGTTCGGGAAGAGAACACGGTGGGGTTATGTATGACTCATAAGTAGGTGTTTAGGATCACCTCTTGATCATTACTAGTTCACGTCCGTTTATGCGTAGTTTACTCGTCTTATTCTTGTATTGATAAGTTAGCCACATAGAAATTAATGCTTAGTGCTTGCTGCAACCTCGCCACTTCACCATTCTTCACCCATTAAGTTTTGTTAGTTTTTATACCCATGGTAATGAGATTGCCGAGTCCCTATGGCTCACAGATTACTACAACAACAGGTGCAGGTACAAGTAAAGCAATGCTTTTGACATGAGTGTGATGCTTGTTTGCTTTTGGAGTTCTTCTTCTTCCTCTTCGACGATCATAGGATGGGTTTCAGGTCGGGAGCATGGGATTAGTAGGGTGGACGTCGTTCTTATTTTCGTTTGATTTCATCCGTAGTCGGATCCTGCTGTTCTGTATAATGATTGCTATGTATTGATGTATTGATGTACTCATGTTGTAGCTTGTGGCGAGTGTAAGCCTTTATCTGCTATTCTCATCTATCCAGTACGTGATATGTTGTAATGATATCCACCTTATTATGCACTGGAAATGCGGTTCTACCCCAATCATGAATTCATCATGTGATCGGGATAGAATTGCATCTTGGACGTTACACAAGCACCCATAGGGCTGTTGGAGAACGTAGCAGAAATTCGAAATTTTTCTACGTGTCACCAAGATCTATCTATGGAGAGACCAGCAATGAGGGGAAGGAGAGTGCATCTACATACCTGTAACGCCCCATATGTAACCTTCCCCAATTGTACTCCAACTCTTGCCGTTTCCGGCATTAAGTTATATTTAATTCTCGGGTTCGGGTCTTTGTCTCCGTGTGTTGTTTTTGTTTTCGTGCATCTCATATCATGTCATCACGTGCATTGCATTTGCATACATGTTCATCTCATGCATTCGAGCATTTTCCCCGTTGTCCGTTTTGCATTCCGGCGCTTCGTCCTCCTCCGGTGGCCATTTCTAGCTTTCTTTCGTGTGTGGGGATTAAACATTTCCGGTTTGGGCCGAGACTTGCCATGCGGCCTTGGTTTACTACCGGTAGACCGCCTGTCAAGTTTCGGGTCATTTGGACTTCGTTTGATACTCCAACGATTAACCGAGGGACCGAAAAGGCCTCGTGTGTGTGCAGCCCAACGCCCCTCCAATTTGGCCCAAAACCCACCAAACTCAGCTCCATCGTCTCGGTCGTTCGATCACGATCGTGTGGGCGAAAACCGCACCTCATTTGGACTCTCCTAGCTCCACTTATGCCTATAAATCGACACCCCATTTTTCGGATCTCCTCCTCCCCAAAAAAAAACCCTAATCCATCCCCGCTCAGACCCGCGCCGACGGACATTGTCCGCCCGCCGCCGGACAGATCCCGCCGCCGCCCGCAGCGAACCGGGGGCGCCACGTGGCACCCGGCCGCCTCCACCCGCCGGGCCCGTCTGCGGCCCCCGCGCCGCCTCCGCGGGCCACTCGCCGCGCCCCGCCGCCAGGGAGGTCCGCCGCCTCCTTCGCCGGCTCCGGCCGCCGGAAGCCGCTCCGGCCGCCGGAAGCCGCTCCGGCCGCCGCGCCCACCTGCTCCGGCGAGCTCCATGCCGGAAGCTACCCCGCACCGCCGATCCCGCCGCCTCCACGCCGCGCCGCCGCGGGACGCCGCCCCCGCCGACGCCGTCGTCCGCCGCCGCCCGGCCTCTCCCCGCTGCTCCGCCGTCCTCCTCCACCTGCTCCGGCGAGCTCCTCCGGCCAGCTACAGTACTCCGCCGCCGTCCTCGGTTTCCGTGCGTGCGGATCTGGATCTGAGAAACCCTAGCCCCCCCCCCCCCCGTTGACTTTCTCCTCCGTTTTCAGTATTTTGTGCATACTTTGACCGCTCATATCTCCTCATCCGTAGCTCCATTTTGGGCGTATGATATGTCAAAATCTTCGTCTCGACGAGTACATCATTTAACTCCATTGCATCATTTGCATTTGAGGTCATCTTGTTGCCCAAAATGCTGTTGGAAGGAGGCATGTTGAGTTAAATTGCAGATCCGTTAGTTCAACATGCACTTTTGTCATTTTTGCCATATTTAATCCGTGCATGATATGCCTGTGCCCCTTTGGGATGAATTGTTAAGCATGTTGTCTTCTTTCCAGCGGTGCCTCCCATATATTTTTAGGATGTGTGTGTTGTCTTGTGCAAGCTTGCGAAGAGGGCTACCTGAGATTACTGATTTCAGGGACTTAGTGATTTTCACCAAGTCTGGGCCGTATTAGTTCACGATGCTATATGTCCGGCTTGTTTCCTAGTGATCCGTGCCTCTTTTGAGGATGATCAGTAAGAGTGGTTTGTTATGCTTGTTGTGCTTATTCCATCCATGTCTTTACTTGTTATGTTGGAGCACCCTAGGTTGACTCAATCGAGCTCAACTTTTGGATAGTTGCTGTTTTGGGCAGATCGTGAACTCTTTTGCGATTTTGCCGGAGTGATTGCTAGTGATCCATGCATGCTATGCCATTGTTCTTGCCATGTCTAGCTAGCATTTTGTGCCTTATTAATGGATATATGCTTGCCTTGCCATGACTTGCACCGTAGTGATAGCATCGAGCTTGTTTACATGCCTCCGTGAGTTATTATTTCAGCATGTCCCAGTTTTCACTAAGTCTGAAAACTGATTGTGTTTCATCAATGTTCGTGTGCTCGGTAGAGTATTTTGTGAACCCTTTTGGCCCCAGGTCATTTTGGGTGTTTTGATAAGCTTGTTGAGTAGCTCCATGCCATGCTCTTACTTGCCATGTTCAGGTTTTCCTTCATGTTGTTTTGCTGCTCCGAAGAGAGCATCGTGGTCTGAAATTTCAGACTAGCGTTAATTTCGCTAAGTCTGAAATCTGTTTTGCTTATTCAGTTTTGCCATGCTTGTTTGAAGCCCTTAATGGATGAATTTGCCTATGCCTCAGTCCTGATGATTTGTTAAGCTTGATGAGTAAATCACTGCCATGCAATTTGTTTTCATGTTGGGTGGCTGTAGCATGCTCATTTTGTTGCATTTAGGAGCCTACTTGCTGTAAATCGCAGATCGGTTCGTTTAGTAAAACGCTTGCCATTTCTAAACCGTAGCTCCGATTGCCATGATCTTTATATCGTTTTCAGGGGATTTCTTCCCCTCTATCCAGTGGCACACTTGGATTTCCAAGTTGAGGCCAGGTTCATGCATTTACTGTTACATCTTGCATTTTGCATCCCGCATCGCATCCCGCAAAGCATATCATCTTTGCATCTTTTAGGTTGCCTTTGCACGTGGTTGATCGTATCCTTGTTGCTTGTTTGTGTTGTTGGGTAGAGCCGGGAGACGAGTTCGCTAACGAGGAGCCCGTTGAGTTTGCTTTTGAGGATCCAGTCAATTCTGACAACTGTGCACGCAAGATGATCACACCCTTGAAATCACTACTATCTTTGCTATGCTAGTTTGCTCGCTCTTTTGCTTGCCAATGCTACGATGCCTACCACTTGCTTGTCAGCCTCCCAATTGCCATGGTTGAGCCTCTAACCCACCTTTGTCCTAGCAAACCATTGATTGGCTATGTTACCGCTTTGCTCAGCCCTTCTTATAGCGTTGTTAGTCGCAGGTGAAGATTGGAGCCGTTCCTTGTTGGAACATTTATTTACTTGTTGGGATATCATTATATTGCTATGTTATCTTTACTTATCTATATACTTGGTAAAGGGTGGAAGGCTCGGCCTCTCGCCTAGTGTTTTGTTCCACTCTTGCCGCCCTAGTTTCCGTCATATCGGTGTTATGTTCCCGGATTGTTGCGTCCCTTACGCGGTTGGGCTATAATGGGAACCCCTTGATAGTTCGCCTTGATTAAAGCTTTTCCAGCAATGCCCAACATTGGTTTTACCATTTGCCACCTACCTCCTTTTTCCCTTGGGTTTCTGGAGCCCGGGGGTCATCTTTATTTTAGCCCCCCCACGGGCCAGTGCTCCTCTGAGTGTTGGTCCGAACTAGAGCCCCTTGCAGCGCCACCTCGGGGGAACCCGAGGGCTGGTTTTAGTTGTACGGATTGCTCATCTGAGTGTGCCCTGAGAAAGAGATATGTGCAGCTCCTATCGGGATTTGTCGGCGCATTCGGGCGGTGTTGCTGGACTAGTTTTGACCTGTCGAATCATCTTGTTGTACCGGGATACCGAGTCTGATCGGTGGGTCCTGGGTGGAGGTCTATTCCTTCGTTGACTGTGAGAGCTTGTTATGGGCTAAGTTGGGACCCCCTGCAGGGATTGATCTTTCGAAAGCCGTGCCCACGGTTATGGGCAGATGGGAATTTGTTAATGTCCGGTTGTAGATAACTTGAACTTAATTAATTAAAATGAATCAACTGCGTGTGTTGCCGTGATGGCCTCTTCTCAGCGGAGTCCGGGAAGTGGACACGGCGTTGAAGTTATGTTTGCGTAGTCTGCTCCATTTAGCTTCCGCTCGTGCTTTGCCTTCTCTTCTCGCTCTACTTTGCGAATAAGTTAGCCACCATATATGCTAGTCGCTTGCTGCAGCTCCACATACATTACCCCCTTTCCTACCTATTAAGCTTAAATAGTCTTGATCGTGAGGGTGCGAGATTGCTGAGTCCTTTGTGGCTCACAGATTACTATTACACCAGATGCAGGGTCCGATGATACTCCTTCGGATGGCGCGTTCGAGCTGAAGTGGGAGTACGACGAGGACTCTCAGAGATACTATGTTTCTTTTCCTGATGATCAGTAGAGGTGCCTATTCGGGGTTCGATTCAGGGATTAGTCGCTTGTTGGGGGTCTTTTCTATTTTGGCGCCGTAGTCGGGCCATGAGTGATTGTATGATGGATGTTATTTATGTACTTTGATGTGACGTGGCGAGTGTAAGCCAACTATTATTATTTTCCCCCTTTATATTATATATATGTACTTGGGTTGTGTAATGATTCCCGACTTGCGACATTGCTTTCAATGCGCCTATGTCTCTAAGTCGTGCCTCGACACGTGGGAGACATAGCCGCATCGAGGGCGTTACAATACCCTTGTAGATCGCTAAGCGGAAGCGTTCAAGAGAACGGGGTTGATGGAGTCGTACTCGTCGTGATCCAAATCACCGATGATCCTAGTGCCGAACGGACGGCACCTCCGCGTTCAACACACGTACAGCCCGGTGACGTCTCCCATGCCTTGATCCAGCAAGGAGAGAGGGAGAGGTTGAGGAAGACTCCATCCAGCAGCAGCACGACGGCGTGGTGGTGGTGGAGTAGCGTGGTGATCCAGCAGGGCTTCGCCAAGCACTACGAGATATGAGGAAAAGAGAGGTAGGGCTACACCAACAGGGAGAGATCAAATCGTGCATTGGGCAGCCCCTAGGCCTCTCTATTTATAGGAGGAGGGGAGGAGGGTGCGCCCCCTCTAGGGTTCCCATCCCTAGGGGGGCGGCAGCCCTAGATGGGAAAAAGGGGGGCGGCCAAGAGGGAAGAGGGGGGCGCCCCCTAGGGTGGGCCTTAGGGCCCATCTAAGCCTAGGGTTTCCCCTTCTCCTCCTTTGCTGCGCCTTGGGCCTTGTGGGAGGCGCACCAGCCCACTCAAGGGCTGGTCCCTTACCACTCTTGGCCCATGCAAGCCTTCAGGGCTGGTGGCCCCACTTGGTGGACCCCCGGGACCCTCCCGGTGGTCCCGGTACGTTACCGATAAACCCCGAAACTTTTCCGGTGACCAAAACAGGACATCCCATATATAAATCTTTACCTCCGGACCATTCCGGAACTACTCGTGACATCCGGGATCTCATCCGGGGCTCCGAACAACATTCGGTAACCACATACAAACTTCCTTTATAACCCTAGCGTCATCAAACCTTAAGTGTGTAGACCCTACGGGTTCGGGAACCATGCAGACATGACCGAGACGTTCTCCGGTCAATAACCAACAGCGGGATCTGGATACCCATGTTGGCTCCCACATGCTCCACGATGATCTCATCGGATGAACCACAATGTCAAGGACTTAATCAATCCCGTATACAATTCCCTTTGTCTAGTGGTACGATACTTGCCCGAGATTCGATCGTCGGTATCCCGATACCTTATTCAATCTCGTTACTGGCAAGTCTCTTTACTCGTTCCGTAACACATCATCCTGTGATCAACTCCTTGATCACATTGTGCACATTATGATGATGTCCTACCGAGTGGGCCCAGAGATACCTCTCCGTCACACGGAGTGACAAATCCCAGTCTCGATTCGTGCCAACCCAACAGACACTTTCGGAGATACCCGTAGTGCACCTTTATAGCCACCCAGTTACGTTGTGATGTTTGGCACACCCAAAGTATTCCTACGGTATCCGGGAGTTGCACAATCTCATGGTCTAAGGAAATGATACTTGACATTAGAAAAGCTTTAGCGAACGAACTACACGATCTTTGTGCTAGGCTTAGGATTGGGTCTTGTCCATCACATCATTCTCCTAATGATGTGATCCCGTTATCAACGACATCCAATGTCCATGGTCAGGAAACCGCAACCATCTATTGATCAACGAGCTAGTCAACTAGAGGCTTACTAGGGACATGGTGTTGTCTATTTATCCACACATGTATCTGAGTTTCCTATCAATAAAATTCTAGCATGGATAATAAAGGATTATTATGAACAAGGAAATATAATAATAACCAATTTATTATTGCCTCTAGGGCATATTTCCAACAGTCTCCCACTTGCACTAGAGTCAATAATCTAGTTCACATCAATATGTGATTAACACTCAAGGTCACATCCCCATGTGACTAACACCCAAAGAGTTTACTAGAGTCAATAATCTAGTTCACATTACCATGTGATTAAACTCGATGAGTTCTGTGTTTGATCATGTTATGCTTGTGAGAGAGGTTTTAGTCAACGGGTCTGCAACATTCAGATCCGTATGTACTTCGCAAATCTCTATGTCATATCGTAGATGCTGCTACCACGTTCCACTTGGAGCTATTCCAAATGGTTGCTCCACTATACGTATCCGGTTTGCTACTCAGAGTCATTCGGATAGGTGTTAAAGCTTGCATCGATGTAACCCTTTACGCCGAACTCTTTATCACCTCCATAATCGAGAAACAGGTCCTTATTTTCTCCAAGGACAATTTTGACCGCTGTCCGGTGATCCACTCCTTGATCACCTTTGTATCCTCTTGCCGGACATGTGGCAAGGCACACATCAGGTGCGGTACACAGCATAGCATACTATGGAGCCTATGTCTAAGCATAGGGGATGACCTTCGTCCTTTCTCTCTATTCTGTTATGGTCGAGCGTTAAGTCTTAACTTCATACCTTACAACTCAGGCAAGAACTCCTTCTTTGACTCATCCATCTTGAACACCTTCAAGATCATGTCAAGGTATGTGCTCATTTGAAAGTACTATTAAGCATTTTGATCTATCCTTATAGATCTTGATGCTCAATGTTCGAGTAGCTTAATCCAGGCTTTCCATTGAAAAACACTTTCCAAATAACCCTATATGCTTTCCAGAAATTCTACGTCATTTCTGATCAACAATATGTCAACAACATATACTCATCAGAAATTCTATAGTGCTCCCACTCACTTCTTTGGAAATACAAGTTTCTCATAAACTTTGTATAAACCCAAAATCTTTGATCATCTCATCAAAGCGTACATTCCAACTCTGAGATGCTTACTCCAGTCCTCAGAAGGATTGCTGGAGCTTTGCATACTTATTAGCATCTTTTCAGGATTGACAAAACCTTCCGGTTGTATCACATACAACCTTTCCTCAAGAAAATTGTCGAGGAAACAATGTTTTGACATCCTATCTACAAGATTTCATAAATAATGCAGTAATCGCTAACATAATTCCAACAGACTCTTAGCATCGCTATGGGTGAGAAAGTCTCGTCGTAGTCAACTCCTTAAACTTGTCGGGAAACATCTTAACGACAAGTCGAGCTTTCTTAATGGTGACATTTACCATCATTGTCCGTCTTCCTTTTAAAATCCATCTGTACTCAACAGCCTCACGACCATCGAGCCGTTCTGCCAAAGTCTACACTTTGTTTTCATACATGGATCCTCTCTCGGATTTTATGGCCTCGAGCCATTCATCGGAATCCGGGCCCACCATCGCTTCTCCATAGCTCGTAGGCTCATTGTTGTCTAGCAACATGACTTCCAAGACAGGATTACATACCATTCTGAAGTAGCACGCATCCTTGTCATCCCACAAGGTTTGCTAGTGACTTGATCTGAAGTTTCATGATCACTATCATAAGCTTCCACTTCAATTGGTGTAGGTGCCACAGGAACAACTTCCTGTGCCCTGCCACACACTAGTTGAAGAGACGGTTCAATAACCTCATCAAGTCTCCACCATCCTCCCACTCAATTCTTTCGAGAAAAACTTTTCCTCGAGAAAGGACCCGATTCTAGAAACAATCCCTTATTGCTTTTGAATCTGAGACAGGAGGTATACCCAACTGTTTTTGGCTGTCCTATGAAGATGCATTTATCTACTTTGGGTTCGAGCTTATCAGCCTGAAACCTTTTTTTCACATAAGCGTCGTAGCCCCAAACCTTTTAAGAAATGACAGCTTAGGTTTCTCTAAACCATAGTTCATATGGTGTCATCTCATCGGAATTACGTGGTGCCCCTTTTAAAGTGAATGTGGTTGTATCTAATGCCTAACCCATAAACTATCATGGTAATTCGATAAGAGACATCATGGTATGCATCATATCCAATAGGGTGCAGTTATGATGTACGGACACCCCATCACACTATGGTGTTCCAGGCTGTATTAGTTGTGAAACGATTTCCACAATGTCTTACTTCTGTGCCAAACTCGTAATTCAGATATTCATCTCTATGATCATATCATAGATATTTTATCCTCTTGTCACGACGATCTTTCAACTTCACCCTAAAATTACTTGAACCTTTCAATAATTCAGACTCGTGATTCATCAAGTAAATATACTCAACATCTACTCAAATCATCTGTGAAGTAAGAAGATAACGATATCCACTACACGCCTCAGCACTCATTGGACTGCACACATCAAAATGTATTACTTCCAACAAGTTGCTTTCTAGTTCCATTTTACTGAAAACGAGGCTTTCAGTCATCTTGACCATGTGGTATGCATTGCATGTCTCAAGTAATTCAAAATCAAGTGAGTCCAAACGGTCCATTTGCATGGAGTTTCTTCATGCATATACACCAATAGACATGGTTCGCTTGTCTCAAACTTTTCAAAATGAGTGAGTCCAAAGATCCATCAACATGGAGCTTCTTCATGCGTTTTATACCGATATGACTTACGTGGCAGTGCCACAAGTAGGTGGTACTATCATTACTATCTTATATCTTTTGGCATGAACATGTGTATCACTATGACCGAGATTCAATGAACCATTCATTTTAGGTGCAAGACCATTGAAGGTATTATTCAAATAAATAGAGTAACCATTATTCTCCTTAAATGAATAACCGTATTGCGATAGACATAATCCAATCATGTCTATGCTCAACGCAAACACCAATCTCGATGGTAGAGGGAGCGTGCGATGCTTGATCACATCAAGCTTGGGAAAAACTTCCAACACATATCGCCAGCTCATCTTTAGCTAGTCTCCGTTTACTCCGCAGCCTTTTATTTCGAGTTTACTAACACTTAGCAACCGAACCGGTATCTAATACCATGGTGCTACTAGGAGTAGTAGTAAAGTACACATTAACACAATGTATATCCAATATACTTCTATCGATGTTGCCAGCCTTCTCATCTACCAAGTATCTAGGGTAATTCTACTCCAGTGGCTGTTCCCCTTATTACAGAAGCACTTAGTCTCGGGTTTGGGTTCAACCTTGGGTTTCTTCACTAGAGCAGCAGCTGATTTGCCGTTTCATGAAGTATCCCTTCTTGCCCTTGCCCTTCTTGAAACTAGTGGTTTCACCAACCATCAACAATTGATGCTCCTTCTTGATTTCTACTTTTGTGGTGTCAAACATCGCGAATATCTCAAGGATCATCATATATGTCCCTGATATATTATAGTTCATCACGAAGCTCTAGCAGCTTGGTGGTAATGACTTCGGAGAAACATCACTATCTCATCTGGAAGATCAACTCCCACTCGATTCAAATGATTGTTGTACTCAGACAATCTGAGCACAAGCTCAACAATTGAGCTTTTCTCCCTTAGTTTGCAGGCTAAGAAAATCGTCGGAGGTCTTATACCTCTTGACGTGGGCACGAGCCTGAAATCCCAATTTCAGCCCTCGAAACATCTCATATGTTTCGCGACGTTTCAAAACCGTCTTCGGTGCCTCAACTCTAAACCGTTTAACTGAACTATCACGTAGTTATCAAAACGTGTATGTCAGATGTTCGCAACATCCACAGACGACGTTCGAGGTTCAGCACACTGAGCGGTGCATTAAGGACATAAGCCTTCTATGAAGCAATGAGGACAATCCTTAGTTTATGGACCTAGTCCACATAATTACTACTATCAACTTTCAACTAAATTTTATCTAGGAACATATCTAAACAGTAGAACTGAAGCGCGAGCTACGACATAATTTGCGAAGACCTTTTGACTATGTTCAGGATAATTAAGTTCATCTTATGAACTCCCACTCAGATAGATATCCCTCTAGTCATCTAAGTGATTACATGATCCGAGTCAACTAGGCCGTGTCCGATCATCACGTGAGACGGACTAGTCAACATCGGTGAACATCTTCATGTTGATCGTATCTTCTATACGACTCATGCTCGACCTTTCGGTCTTCTGTGTTCCGAGGCCATGTCTGTACATGCTAGGCTCGTCAAGTCAACCTAAGTGTTTGCATGTGTTCCGAGGCCATGTCTGTACATGCTAGGCTCGTCAACACCCGTTGTATTCGAACGTAAGAATCTATCACACCCGATCATCACGTGGTGCCTCGAAACGACGAACTTTCGCAACGGTGCACAGTTAGGGGGAACACTTTCTTGAAATTTTAAAGAGGGATCATCTTATTTACTACCATCGTTCTAAGCAAATAAGATGTATAAACATGATAAACATCACATGCAATCAAATAGTGACATGATATGGCCATCATCACTTTGCTCCTTTTGATCTCCATCTTTGGGGCTCCATGATCATCATCGTCACCGGCATGACAACATGATCTCCATCATCATGATATCCATCATCGTGTCTTCATGAAGTTGTCTCGCCAACTATTACTTCTACTACTACAGCTAACGGTTAGCAATAAAGTAAAGTAATTACATGGTGTTGTTCAATGACACGCAGGTCATACAATAAATAAAGACAACTCCTATGGCTCCTGCCGGTTGTCATACTCATCGACATGCAAGTTGTGATTCCTATTACAAGAACATGATCATCTCATACATCACATATATCATTCATCACATCCTTTGGCCATATCACATCACATAGCATACCCTGCATAAACAAGTTAGACGTCCTCTAATTGTTGTTTGCATGTTTTACCTGGCTGCTATGGGTTTCTAGCAAGAACGTTTCTTACCTATGCAAAGACCACAACGTGATATGCCAATTGCTATTTACCCTTCATAAGGACCCTTTTCATCGAATCCGATCCGACTAAAGTGGGAGAGACAGACACCCGCCAGCCACCTTATGCAACTAGTGCATGTCAGTCGGTGGAACCGGTCTCACGTAAGCGTACGTGTAAGGTTGGTCCGGGCCGCTTCATCCCACAATGCCGCCGAATCAAGATTGGACTAGTAACGGTAAGCATATTGAACAAAATCAACGCCCACAACTACTTTGTGTTCTACTCGTGCATAGAATCTACGCAATAGACCTAGCTCATGATGCCATTGTTGGGGAACGTAACAGAAATTCGAAATTTTTCTACATGTCACCAAGATCTATCTATGGAGAGACCAGCAACGAGGGGAAGGAGAGTGCATCTACATACCCTTGTAGATCGCTAAGCGGAAGCGTTCAAGAGAACGGGGTTGATGGAGTCGTACTCGTCGTGATCCAAATCACCGATGATCCTAGTGCCGAATGGACGGCACCTCCGCGTTCAACACACGTACAGCCCGGTGACGTCTCCCATGCCTTGATCCAGCAAGGAGAGAGGGAGAGGTTGAGGAAGACTCCATCCAGCAGCAGCACGATGGCGTGGTGGTGGTGGAGTAGCGTGGTGATCCAATAGGGCTTCGCCAAGCACTACGAGATATGAGGAAAAGAGAGGTAGGGCTGCACCAACAGGGAGAGATCAAATCGTGCATTGGGCAGCCCCTAGGCCTCTCTATTTATAGGAGGAGGGGAGGAGGGTGCGCCCCCTCTAGGGTTCCCACCCCTAGGGGGGCGGCAGCCCTAGATGGGAAAAAGGGGGGGCGGCCAAGAGGGAAGAGGGGGGCGCCCCCTAGGGTGGGCCTTAGGGCCCATCTAAGCCTAGGGTTTCCCCTTCTCCTCCTTTGCTGCGCCTTGGGCCTTGTGGGAGGCGCACCAGCCCACTCAAGGGCTGGTCCCTTACCACTCTTGGCCCATACAAGCCTCCGGGGCTGTTGGCCCCACTTGGTGGACCCCCGGGACCCTCCCGGTGGTCCCGGTACGTTACCGATAAACCCCGAAACTTTTCCGGTGACCAAAACAAGACTTCCCATATATAAATCTTTACCTCCAGACCATTCTGGAACTCCTCGTGACGTCCGGGATCTCATCTGGGACTCCGAACAACATTCGGTAACAAACTTCCTTTATAACCCTAGCGTCATCGAACCTTAAGTGTGTAGACCCTATGGGTTCGGGAACCATGCAGACATGACCGAGACGTTCTCCGGTCAATAACCAACAGTGGGATCTGGATACCCATGTTGGCTCCCACATGCTCCACGATGATCTCATCGGATGAACCACAATGTCAAGGACTTAATCAATCCCGTATACAATTCCCTTTGTCTAGCGGTACGATACTTACCCGAGATTCGATCGTCGGTATCCCGATACCTTGTTCAATCTCATTACTGGCAAGTCTCTTTACTCGTTCCGTAACACATCATCCCGTGATCAACTCCTTGATCACATTGTGGACATTATGATGATGTCCTACCGAGTGGGCCCAGAGATACCTCTCCATCACACGGAGTGACAAATCCTAGTCTCGATTCGTGCCAACCCAACAGACACTTTTGGAGATACCCGTAGTGCACCTTTATAGCCACCCAGTTACGTTGTGACATTTGGCACACCCAAAGTATTCCTACGGTATCCGGGAGTTGCACAATCTCATGGTCTAAGGAAATGATACTTGACATTAGAAAAGCTTTAGCGAACGAGCTACACGATCTTTGTGCTAGGCTTAGGATTGGATCTTGTCCATCACATCATTCTCCTAATGATGTGATCCCATTATCAACGACATCCAATGTCCATGGTCAAGAAACCGTAACCATCTATTGATCAACGAGCTAGTCAACTAGAGGCTTACTAGGGACATGGTGTTGTCTATGTATCCACACATGTATCTGAGTTTCCTATCAATACAATTCTAGCATGGATAATAAATGATTATCATGAACAAGGAAATATAATAATAACCAATTTATTATTGCCTCTAGGGCATATTTCCAACAAGGGCCGCCTCCTACTTAATCTCACGAAGAAGGATTCTCGGTGGGATGCTCTTATGATGAAACACATGTACATTTCTTTCCTTCCAAGTGGCCTAAGAGGTGAGCATGGCAAGCGAGGCGACGACCTTGCACTTTGGGATGCTAGCATCGGAGAGACCAACCCACCAATCTTTGGTGTCGGTGTACCAAGACATGGGTGTCTTAGTACCCTGACTTGTGCACAGGCAGTGACAGCCTTCCCAACGGCAGGGCTTGACGGAGAACAACTTTATAACAAGACCCAAGACTTGGTGTGCAAGATCATGAAGAAGACCTCAAGACAGGTCATCAAGAAGTACTAGCTTTGTACTGAAGATCAAGACTTTGGTTGCCGGCAAGCTTCTTGACGGCACGAAGACCGGGCAAGCTCTGTGCCGGCAAGCTTCTACCACTTGTCCACCGCTCCAACTCAGCGACACGCCACTCACCTGTCAAGTAGGTGCAGAATGGGCAGGCGGTTTGGTGAGCTCTGTCTGGGCAAGTGTCAGCTCGTCGCGGAAGACACAACTTTAATGACACCCGTCCTAGAGGCGTGTCAAGATAATAAGAAGTAGTTGGGCGAATGACATAGAAGGAGAGACAACTCTTGTCGGCAAGCTTTACCAACGCGACACCTCACGACGCATTTAATGCCTTTGTCCTAACCCGTCAGAGTTGGGTATATGACACTGTAGCCACTATTTGCCTTGTGTAAAGACTGTTTTACCATTGTGGTGACCCCTTCATCTATAAAAGAAGACCCATAGCTACCTTTACAAAGGTCAACACTTTTGTTCAGTTACACGCGTAGCCGCACTTTCCGCGCACCTTACCGGCAAGTTGCGGTCCTTGTACTTGAGCTCAAACACATCCAATAAAACAAAGTAGGAGTGGGGTTTTACGCTTCACAGTGGCCTGAACCTGGGTAAATCTCGCGCGTTGATTGTTGATTTTGCTCTCTATGCTTGTTGATCTCCCGGGCCGAACCACAAAGGGGCCTTTGCTGGTCCCAGATTGTCGTACGCACGACATTTGGTGGAACATACTGGTTGCCAAGTTGAAGTATCAATACTCTCAATCTGGGTTCTCCATCACAGGTTCCGCGGGTTCCCTGACAGCTGGCTTCGGGTGGGCAGCGTCCACAAAGGGAGCCCCGTGATCGCCCCAAGGATGGCCGTGGCTCCAAAGCTGGTTAGGGATGACTTGGATGCAGCAAGGTTAAACAAATGCTAAATATGTTTGATGCCAAGGAATTGTCAGAGGCTCCTGGTGCACTGAACAATCAAAAGAGAGAGAAAACTCTAGCTCCGGGCAAGAAACAGACGGCCGAACATAAACTAGGAAGCGTTGTGTGTGCTACGCAGCTACCTGGGCTACGCTCGGGATTCTTTTTGAGCAACACTCCTGCAGCAATGCATTATACTGACTTGGCCTAGAGAAAAAGACTAGGGGTGGACGTACATGATCAGGTACAGCTGGAGGAAGTGATACAGGTACAAACCACAGATAACCATGTGGGGGTGGAGGTCAGCAGTATGGAGCGTACGGTGGATTCGGAGGCAACCGGCCCAGGGGCCGCCGGTACACTGACGGGGCCAAAAGTGGCGTCCCGTCAGCAGCAATGAATTGCTTAAGTTGGAACTGTCGGGGTGCGGCCAACAAACCGACAGTTCACGAGTTGGTGGGTCTTGCAAGGACCACCAAAGCAAACTTATCTTTTTGTGTGAAACTAGAATAAAAGCTGAAAAAGTTTGTCGCTTAAGAGGTAGATTGGGCCTGAGTGGTTTTGCAGGTTGTGATAGTAATGGTCTTAGTGGGGGTTTAGCCCTTTTTGGAGTGATCAGATTTTTGTTGATGTTCAAGAAGTAAATGAAAGATACATCGATGCGTACGTCCATGTGTCTGATAGTGATCCACTTTGGCATTTGACATGTGTCTATGGTGAGCCACGAGTGGAAAACCGTCATTTGATGTGGGAAAGTTTGCAGAGGCTAAAGACAGGGTCCCAATTACCGTGGTGTGTGATTGGTGACTTTAACAAAGCCATGTGGTCGTTCGAGCATTTCTCTGCAACTCCACGTGGAGAACGACAGATGTTGGCCTTCAAAGATACATTGGAGATATGCGAGCTGTCAGACTTGGGATTCTCTGGTGTGCCCTTTATCTATGACAATAAGCAAGCTGGCCGCCGCAATGTCAAAGTCTGCCTAGACCGGGCGGTGGACGATAACTCATGGTGAGACATTTTCCCAGAGGCAAAGGTTGTACACCACGTCAACCCTTGCTCTGACCACTGTCCCATGGTGCTACAGTGCATAAAAGAAGTCAAGCAGCAGGCCAAACCTTGTCAAAAGCGTTATGAAATTTTCTGGGAAACAGACAACACCCTTCCAGAGAAAGTACGGGTAGCCTGGGCGAAGGCGGGCGCGAAAGTGCACTTGGGAGACATCCGACGTGGCCTCCGTGAATTAATGGCAGAGCTGCACTTGTGGAGCAAAGCCCGGTTTGATAGCGTGGTACGTGAGTTGGAGAAGTCCAGATCAAGACTTGAAGAATTGATGAGCATGAACGCTGACCACAATGAAATAAGGGCAGTACAAGATCATATGAATGAAATTATGTACAGGGAAGAACTTATGTGGCTGCAACGGTCGTAGATCGATTGGCTGCGTGATGGGGACCGCAACACGAAGTTCTTTCATCAGCAGGCAGTGTGGAGGGCAAGGAGAAATAGAGTCAAGTTCCTAGTGGATGAGTCAGGCACTAGGTTTGATAAAAATGAAGAGATGGGTGGTTTGGTTGATGCATTCTTCCAGCAACTCTTCACAAGGGATGACACACTTGACCAAGCGCCACTAGTACAGCTTGTACAACCAAAAGTAACACATGATATGAACCTAAAGCTTTGTGCTGAGTTTTCTGAGAAGGAATTCTCACATAGCCTCTTCCAGATTGGGCCACTTAAGGCGGCGGATAGTGATGGGTTCCCGGCTCGATTTTTTCAAAGGAATTGGCTAACTCTCAAAGATGAAGTCATTCATGCGGTCAAGGGATTTTTCCGCACAAGAGTTATGCCGCAAGGGATCAACGACACGGTAATCGTTCTCATTCCAAAAATTAATGATCCAATTCGTGTGTCTGACTTTAGGCCAATAAGTCTATGTAATGTCATTTACAAAATTGTTGCAAAGTGCTTGGTGAACAGATTAAGACCCATCCTAAATGAGATCATATCTCCGCAACAAAGTGCATTTGTACCAGGATGGATGATTACTGATAATGCCCTCTTGGCGTTTGAGTGTCTTCATTTCATGCGGAATGAGAAGAGAGAGGAAAATAGTTTCTGTGCTTATAAGTTGGATTTATCAAAGGCTTATGATCATGTGGATTGGGTCTTCTTGGAGCAAACGATGCAAAAGTTAGGCTTCGCTCACCAATGGGTTCAGTGGATCATGACATGTGTGACCTCGGTGAGATATTCTGTCAAGTTTAATGGAGCCATCTAGGATTCGTTTGCACCATCACGAGGGCTAAGGCAAGGAGACCCCCTTTCACCATTTCTCTTCTTGTTTGTTGCTGATGAATTGTCTACGTTATTGTCACAAGGAATAGAAAATCAAAATATCCAAGCTTTAAAGGTATGCCCAAGAGCACCTGGTATTTCTCACCTACTATTCGCTGATGATACTTTATTGTTCTTCAAAGCCAATATGGACCAGGCCCGCTACATCAGAGAGGTGATTAATAACTATGAGAGAGCCACAGGATAACTTATTAACCCTCACAAATGTTCTATTCAGTTTGGGGAGGCCTGCCCTGAGAAAGTACAACAAGCTACCAAGCATGAGCTTCAGGTAGTTAACACTGAGTTTGAAGGGAAGTATCTTGGACTGCCGACCCCGGATGGTAGGATGCACAAGGGGAAGTTCCAAATGTTGCAAGCTAGCCTAACAAAAAGGATCATGGCATGGGAGGACAGTTTATCCCAAGCCGGTGTTGAAGCAATGATCAAATCAGTGGCACAAGCCATCCCGACTTATATCATGGGGGTATTTAAATTACCCGCCTCAGTGTGTGATGACCTCACAAGGTTGGTGCGGAATTTTTGGTGGGGCTCAAAAAATGGGAGAAGGAAGACCCATTAGAGGGCATGGAAAAAAATCATTGAACCAAAAGGGAGAGGAGGTCTTGGGTTCCGTGACTTTCGTATCTTCAATCAGGCCCTGCTAGCTCGGCAAGCATGGTGTCTACTCACGAATCCAGACTCACTTTGTGCCATGGTGTTGAAGACGAGATATTATCCTAATGGGTCCCTAGTGGACATTGTTTTTGCAGGTAACGCTTCTCCCACGTGGCATATTGTCCAGCATGGCTTGGAACTTCTCAAGAAAGGACTGTTGTGGCACATTGGCAATGGGGAGCAAGTCCGTATTTGGCGTGACCCCTGGCTACCCAGGTCGACGTCTTACAGGCCCATCACGAGCCGTGGCACCTGTCGCCTCCACCGTGTGTGTGACCTGCTGGACGCTAATGGGCGGTGAATACCGGAGCTTGTCCACCAGCACTTCCACGCCATTGATGTCACCTGCATCCTCGAGATCAAGGCCTCGCCACGGCTTCAGGAAGACGTCCTAGCGTGGGCTCCCGACCCCCACGGCATCTTCTCTGTAAGAAGCGCGTACCGTCTCGCCCTCGACATCACATCTAGCACTAACAGGTGCGCCGCTAGCAGGGCACCGGACGGCACTCGTGCCGTCTGGGAGACAGTGTGGGGGTGCCCTGCTCCCCCAAAGGTACGTGTCCTCGCATGGCGTCTAATTATGAACTCCCTTGCAACTAAGGTGAACATGGCAAAGAGAAAATTAGAAGTCACTAATACTTGTGTTTTATGTGGCATGGAACCGAAGGATACTTTCCATGCAATGTGCAGATGCACGCTCGCTCATATACTGTGGGAAGAGGTGGCGAACTCCACCAGCATGCCACGGCCGATGGACATCTTGAACACCGACGACGAATGGCTCTTACATCTACTGAATGATCTCCCGGAGGAGGAACGGCTCCCTGTGATCATGACCTGTTGGCGCAACTGGCATGTCTGTAATGAAATTATTCATCATAAGCCAGCTCCAACTGTCAAAGCTTCACGCAGATTTTTGTGCAGCTACATTGAGAGCCTATGATGTATTCAGCAACATTCTCGCGTAGACATCATGAAGGGGAAAATGATGGTCTCTCATGAGACTAGGAGTAATAGTAAGGCCCATGTCATGCATGCTTCATATACTAGACCTCCAGAGCGGTGGGCGAAGCCACCAGCCGGCTGGAACAAGCTCAATATCGATGGTGCGTGACGCGAGGAGGACGGCACATGCGGTGCCGGGATGATCCTCCGAGACCATAGTGGTGCAATCATCTTCCCCTCTTGCAGGTTCCTAACATACTGTGCGAGTCTGCTGGAGGCGGAAGTGGCTGCGTGCATGGAGGGGATCACCCTAACCCTCGAGTGGAGCAGAGAACCTTTCATCCTTGAGACGAATTGTCTTGTCGCAGCGAACTTTATCAAGGAGAAGGGCTTGAATTGCTCACCTGTTGCATCCCTAATTGGTGAGGTGAAGAGGCTCCTGTCACAAGACCGAGAGTATAAGTTATTTCATGTGAGTAGAAATAGTAACAATGTAAGCCATATGCTAGCCCAACTAGGACTTTCCGTACCACGTACTGCAGTTTGGCTAAGAGGCGGACCTGATAAAATTGACACTTTGTGTCAACAGAATTGTAACGATCTACCTTGATTAATACAAATCCAAAACGTTCAAAAAAAAATCGTTCAAGAAAAAAGGAAGACCAAAAAGACTGGACCGAGCAAACCGAAAAGACCGAAAGCCCGGGCTTATACGCCTCCCGCATATGCATAATCTTATCCATCACTGCCGCATTGCCGATACAAGAGTTGAAAATGCTGGCGAACTGGTGACCAGCTGTAACCTGCCCGTCTAATGGATAAGCTGTAACACGTATCCCTTTATCCAGATTAAACAAACCCTTGATCGGTTCGAAGAAACTGGCGTGCCGTCGATGGACGTCAGCTGGATCGTGGCGCAGCATATCCAATTTGTTAACTCCTCTCCTGAGATCAAATCCCGCCGCCACATAATTTAATTCCTTTGGTCTGCTGCGCGAATGGCGTCAGATGCGATTCGAGTTAACAATCAAGGATTACCCCGCCGTGAGATCTCCCGTCTCTGTCAGAATATTTTTGGAGACGACTTGTGTGGATTGACAAGACCCCCCTTCTGATATACTGTTCGCGTGTCATAGTGTGTGCATCCAGCATCAGTGGTGAACGAGCCGCTGTTAAAATCGGAGAATGCAGTGCCCCGAATGTACAGTGTCGACCACGGCGTGAGCATAGACCATGAGAGGAGAGCGGTGCAGTGGGGCAAGAGAACACACCGTGCGCCCGCCTTGCCGCTCCACCTTTGGCGCTCCTACTCCTTCTGTCCGATAAAGAGTATACATCTAAAATTTAAAAAAAATTATGGAATTAAGTAAAAAATGCATTGAAAAGGTGCAAATCATCATCTCTATCCTCTTTAATTACCCAACTCCAATGAGCTAAGTGCATGTAGAAATTAAGAAGATTATATGTAGATTGCTATTGGTCTTTTAAAGTGCATTGAAAAAATAGAAGTACACTTTTTTATGAACAAATTTTAAAGTTAGATATACACTTTTTACCGGACGAAGAGAGTACAGTCCTATTCCCGCTTGCGCCCGTGTTCCTGGAGAGCGCATGACGGCCAGTACGCGCGCGTGCCCTCGGAGCGCGCGCGGCTAGGCTGGGCGGCATCGCGCGCGCCCTGCCCCACTCCGGACGGCGTAGTAGTACGACCGAGCGCGTGCCACACGACGCGCGGGTCGGCGTGGGGGTGACGCTGCGACCGGATGGGCTGCAGCCCAGCAGTGGCGGAACGGCCGAGTTTTCCCACGCGCCGGCGTGGTGTCGGCACACGCACGCGTGCACGCCAACCCAGGCGCCGCGCCGTCGCGACAGGCCCCGTTTTTACTCCCTCGGAGTGTGCCCCGCCTGTCCCAGACGTTCCTCTCGAGCCACCGTTCGCCGTGTCAAGTCTATAGTACGACCACGGCATGCATCAATCCCAAGCGCCAGCCGGCTTCGCGCGCGGGGCCGAGCAGGTTGGCCGTGCGTCACCACCCGATCGATCGTGCACAAAATTGTCCGCGGTGGTCGGTTCACCTGGTCCTGGTGCGCCACACCGCGCACGTCGTGATCCTTGAAACAAAAATAAAACGGGCGCACACGTGCGCGCGGCTGGATGTCGTTCGATTATTCGTCCAGAGAATCCCCCCGTGCGCGCTCGATCGAGACGGCCGGCGATCGAGCTAGCTTCAGCCCACGTTCGTCCGACTCGACCGATCACGGCCATAACCCTGCCGACCGCCCGATCCATCCATCGGGTTGGTCGCGGGTCGCTGCTTCTCGGCGGCAGGTCGTTTCACATCTTTTGACCAGAGCGTGCGTGTGTCTGCCGATCCAGCAAACGTGCTTGCCATAATCATGGAGCAGTAGTACAATCATACGATCGACGGTTTATTTCTAGGCGACAATTTTTATCTATTACGTACATAATCCAGGAGCACACGATCCGTCGCCGCAAGACTACAAATACATTAACACACGCCTCGGAATCTAGCCTACGCATACAAGCGCGGAAACGACACGACGTTTCCACATCGTGCTTATGCATCCGCGAGGAACGGAAAGGGCGATCGGACGACGACGACGAGGCCCCACGGCCGCGGCGGTAATCCAGACCGAATCGGCACATGATGTGGAAAGGGCCGATTATAATTAGCCGCCGGATGGCCGGCGCGACTTCGGAACAGTGCAGGTGAGAGTATTTGTCGTCGTAGTCCGATCGCGATTCCGTGCATGCCATCTCGGCTAAGATCCCGGTGGCCATCTTTCCCCGACAAAGCGTGCGGTTTGTGTTGAATTGAAGCGCTAGCTTGCTCAGGTTCCGTCTCTGCCAAGTTATTTTTACCTCCACTTGCCCACGAAAGAAATGTTATTGCCTCCGTCCACCTCTTCCTCAACGGCCCGACGGAAATAAAATTGGGTTCTGCAGCTTCAACTAAGTACTTTTTTTAGAAAAACTTTATTTTTGCCATTCTAGTTTTTGTCCACTTTGCTTATACCACTTTAAAATTTGACTTCTCACTTTTGCCACTCTTAATTTTTGACAATACATTACAAATGTCATTCAATGGCAAAAACGATAATTTTTTATTTCACTTTTGCCCTTCTTAGGTTCTGCAATGTAGCACAATTGCCATTCTGAAAATTTTACTTTTGCCACTGAATGACAAAATTGATATATTGTCAAAAGCTAAGAATGACAAAAGTGAAATTTAAATTCTAGAGCTGTATAAGCAAAGTGGGCAAAAGGTAAAGTGGCAAAAACAAAGTTTTCCTTTTTTTTTTGCGGGATAGCTTCAACTACTTTTATATTTCAAAAAAAGGAAAATCCGAACCACTTCATGTACGCCATTTTATTTTATGAGAATGTTATCTGCCGACCATTCCCACAAGAAACTTCCAAGCAAACACCCTCATTGTCTCAGGATCAAGATTTCACGGTGTCAGTTTTCGAATAAAAAATACACTAAAATAAACAAAATGTCACCCGAACACTAAAGCTGCCAGTCGCGCCGTTCGCAAATGCCATCTTGGCCAACGAACGGGCGCTGACTATTGCAGTCCTTTATTTTACAGTCCTACTACAATGACTAATTCAACGGCCTGATGTTGTTGGCATGCCGCATGGATGGTGGATATGCAATATTGTGCTGAAATCGGATGGCAAGTTGTAGGGTCGAAAGTATGTCTATAGGAGGGGTGATTAAGCTATTTGACCAAATAAAAGTCTAGCATTTTCCCAATTCTAAGTTTTGGCAGATTTTAGCAACTTAGCACACGTCAAACAATCAACCTACACATGCAAGTCTAAGAGTATAGCAGCGAAATGTAAAACATTTGCATATGAAGGTAAAGGAAGGAGTCTGGAGGGAGCAAATGCAATGTAGACACGGAGATTTTTGGCATGGTTTCGATAGGTGGTGCTATCGTACATTGACATTGATGGATACTTCAATCCACAAAGCGTAACGGTTACGCGAGTCCACGAAGGGCTCCATCCACTAAGGGTCCATGAAGAATCAACTTTGTCTATCCCACCATGGTCATCGCCCACGAAGGACTTGCCTCACTAGGGTAGATCTTCACGAAGTAGGCGATCTCCTTGCCTGTACAAACTCCTTGGTTCAACTCCACAATCTTGACGGAGGCTCCCAAGTGACAACTAACCAATCTAGGAGACACCACTCTCCAAAAGGTAATAGATATGGTGTTGATGATGAACTCTTTGCTCTTGTGCTTCAAATGATAGTCTCCCAACAGTGAACTCTCTCTCTCACAGATTTAGATTTGGTGGAAAAATGATTTGAGTGGAAAGCAACTTGGGGAAGGCTAGAGATCAAGATTCATATGGTTGGAATGAAATATTTTGGTCTCAACACATGAGTAGGTGGTTCTCTCTCAGAAGATGAATGCTGAAGTGTAGGCACGTTCTGATGGCTCTCCTTGCAAATAAAGGAAGGGTGGAGGGGTATATATAGCCTCCACACAAAATCTAACCGTTACACACAATTTACCAAACTCGGTGGGATCGAATTAGAAAACTCGGTCAGACCGATTCAGTTTAAAATGTGAATGTTAGGCTTTTCGATGGGACCGACATGTCAACTCGGTGGGACCGATTCCATTAGGGTTAGGGCATAACGTAATCTCGGTGAGACCGATTATACAAACTCGGTGGGACTGATTTTGGTAATAAGCTAACTAGAGAGTTGTAGGCAAACTCGGTGGGACCGAATCGCTCATTTCGGTGAGACTGAAACATTACGAAAGGGAAACAAAGAGTTTGCATTGCGAACTCGGTGGGACCGACCGCTCATCTCGGTTGGACCGAAACGTTACGAATGAAAACAAAGAGTTTGCAATCCCATTCGGTGAGACCGAGATCCCTATCGATGAGACCGAAGTGACTAGGGTTTCTGGCAGTGGCTATGTCAAGTGAACTCGGTGACGCCGGATAGAACATTTCGGTGGGACCGAGTTTGACTTTTGGTTTGGGACATATGTGTATATGAGAAAGTGGTTGAGGGTTTTGGAGCATATCACTAAGCATTTTGAGCAAGTAATTCATTAAGCAACACCTCATCCCCTTTTAATAGTATTGGCTTTTCCTATGGACTCAATGTGATCTTGGATCACTAAAATGAAAATGTAGAGTCTTGAGCTGGAGCCAATGTGTGTTCTTAGCATTTTGAGGGGTCCACATTCCTGATCCATGCCATGCCAATCATTGAACTTTCTGAAATGATCACCTTCAAATAGTATTAGTTCAATGAGCTATATGTTGTTAGTAATTACCAAAACCACCCAGGGATAGTTGCACTTTCAATCTTCCCCCTTTTGGTAATTGATGACAACATATAGATCAAAGCTTCGATAAATGATAATAAAGATTTAAATACATCATCGCTTTGAGAATTATGTGATAAGCAAGAACTCCCCCTAAATTTATGCATTATTTAAGATTTGATTTTGAAGGCAAATGCAAATGCACAATCGATTAGGATCATAGGTTACTCTTCCATGTCACATACATCTTGGTGGAGCGCTCAAAATGATAGGAATTAAAACATGTACTCATCACCAAGCAAAGTGAATGATCATATAGGGATATAGAAAATAATTTCATCTAAGCAAACATTGAAGTATAATATGATCGAACACATGATCATATAAGTATCTCACACAAACATAAAGAGTATCAACCGAGCACACACAAAAGTTTAACCAACTAGCAAGAGAGACAAAGTAGCAAAACACTCTCTCTCGAAGCCTATGATCAATACATTTCTCCCCCTTTGGTAACAAATTATCAAAAAGTTTGAAAATGCATAATGCTATGCATCTCTGAGGCTTGGTCTTCGGGGGTGGTGTAGAGAGAACTCCAAGGACGAAGGCATCAGTGGATGTAGTTGGAGCTGGTGGAGTAGGTGCCGGAGGTGGCACTGAAGCTGTTGCTGCTGGTGCAGATGTAGTAGCTCTTGTATCTGACACTGACACTGCATCTGACCTCTGACCTTTTGGCACTCGCTGAAAAGCATCCGTAGTTGCCTTCCCTCTCTTCTCCTCTGCTTCCTCCTGGAGCTGCTCGACTGCAGTCTGTATCTCAGTCACTTTGAGATCAAGATCATAAAACTTTGTCTCAACAATCCTCTTCAAGCTCTCCTGATTCTGAGTCAGGGTGGCCAAGCCCTTCTCAATCCTCAATGTTGCCTGAATCAGATAACCTAGCTGATGTTGTTTGCTCTTTAAGAACACCTGAGATGCTTCCTCACCACTTGGTATCCTTGCATCCTTTTCTGCCTTTGCCTTTGCCTTCTTTCTCTTGTGCTTGTGCTGATAAAGGATCATCCTCATTCATCACAACTGTGTTATTCTCAAATTCTGGGTGCAACGGTAAATGCTCCTTGTCCAACAAGTAAGTACATGTCCCCATCTTGGAGTTGATGAGCACCTGAATGTGTGGAGCATACCCACAAGATCTTTTCTGATCTGCAACAATCATCTTGATTGTCTCAACAATCAGACTCATGACCTTGAATTTTTGAGGAATATCAAATAACCGCAGCAAGTTGATTGAATGTCCTCTTATCATCTTGTGATCTCCAGATTTGGGTAACAGACTATGCCTTAATATTGTGTTGATTGTAGGCAAATCAGACAACAGATAATGCACAGATCCAAGCTTGTGTGTCTCCAAAGCTTTGTCTGGAATCTCCTTGTACATGTTTGCCATTGAGTTGTGGTCCTTATTCTTCTTGGCATACACATCCAAATCATCATGCTCTTCTGGGGCATTGATCAACTTGGCCCACTCATCAACAGTTGATTGGTACCTTGTACCCTCAGACATCCATATGATTCTACCATCTGGATAGAAATGAGTTGTAGAATAGAACTGCATAATGTGCTCATCATTCCATTTGGTAAGCTTTTGTCCCACAAACTCATCGACTCCACAAGCTTTGAAGCTTTCATGCACTCCTGGGAAATAGTCTTCATTCTCATCAATGAATTCCCAATCAATCCACTTCATATCACAAACTATAGGCTTCTTGTCAAGCAAAATAGTCTCAAAGAAGTCTTGATGTTCTTTGGTGTGGAACCTATAGTCCACTGCAGTCCTCCTCACAGCATAGGGATCAGACTGTCTCCGAAGTCTCAATCCCGCATCCTTCCTGATGTTCATGTCCTCAGCCACTGGATGAGTGTCATTGTGTTCTGGAATCTTTGTTTTCAGTTTTCTCAGCACTTGGGCTTCTGCATCTTCTTCTTCAACTTCAGGCACTGGGACCTTATTCTTTTCTTCAGCTAGGATGTTCCTGGTGCTTCTCTTGGGCTTAGAAGGCTTCTGAGCTTGAGTAGCAGCCTTGGGGGCACTCTTGGGCTTTGAAGTGGCAGCCCCTGACTTAATGGCATCCCCCATAGGCTTCTGGGACTTAGGTGCTGGTGCAACATCCTCTTCCTCTTCATCTTCTTTTGGATCTCACATTATAGAGGATCTAACAATGACTCTGGCAGTGGTCTTCTTGACCCTCTCTTTCCTTTTCTTTCCCTCTCCAGCAGCCTCTTCAGTTGGCTTAGGGATTTCAATAGTTGAGGCTCTGGCCTTTAGGGTTGGCACCCTCTTGGCAGGGGTCTTCTTGTGCAATCCAGGCTTAGTTGTTGCAGCAGTAGCATACTCTTTCTTCAACACTTTCTTTTTGGAGCTTACTTCCTCCTCAACAGCCACATAGTCCTCATCTTCAGAATATGTGGTTTTCTTCTTCCTTGTTCTGGTGGCTGCCTTGGGCAAGTTACTGGGAGTGCTCCTCTTGCCCTCATCATAGCTGCTTGAGGGACTAGTGCCCTCACTCATTTGCACTTGCTCTTCTGACTTGTTCTGACTATCACTTTGGTTAGGCATCCTGGCAATCAAACTGACAGCAAACCCTCTGAATAAATATAAATGAGGTAGAATAGATGAGCATCACAAAGTGCAGAGTTTTTGCAAAACAAATGAGTCAAAAACTTAGTTTTAGTTCTCCATAGAAATCATTTCGGAGCTACCGATTTTTTAAACTCGGTGATACCGAAGCAACTGTTGGAGTCTAAACTAGTGAACTCGGTCAGACCGAGTCACGGTTTGGTGGCTCGGAGATTGCTAGGGTTTCATAGAGAATCGAATTCGGTCGCACCGATTTGCAGTTCTCGGTCAGACCAAAAAGCACATGTGCAATGGCCTAAGCCAAATCGGTGGGACCAATTTCTACAACTCGGTCGGTCCGAGATGAGCTCGACGGAGACCTAACCCTAAATTTTCGAATAAATCCTAACCTAAAGGGAGTTTTCTCTCGATAGATTGATTTCATACGTGGTAATGATCATGTCAAAGTAATGTGCTAAGAATCAGAATAAGGAATTAGCACACAAAGTCGAACTCATACCCTAGTTCGGCGGGAGTTCGCTACAACGGCAATGGCGGGGCAGAATCCCGTTGACAGCGACGGAAACCAGAGGCGGGACGTCGCTGGCGATGAGGAGACGATCTGGAGACCCGAGGCGGCAGAGCAGGACACGCACGGGCTGAGGAGGTTGGAAGAAATTTCCAAAATCTCGCCCGTGGGTATATATATCCTGACCCTGTCGGTGTGACCGAGTGGAACAACTCGGTGGCACCGAGATGCAGAATCGTAAGCGGTTACTACAACTCGGTGTGACCGAAAAGTTCAAATCAGTTGCACCGAGATTGAAAATCTAGATCAACTTAGTGAACTCGGTGTGACCGAAATGGATGGATCGGTCAGACCGAAATGCACAGAGAGGATTTGGAAGTTTAAGTCTATGACGAATCGGGGACTCCGAGTGCTCCTCACACGGAGTGGTTCGAATCTGACTTGATCAAACTTTGTGATGTAGCATGAATAGAGTTTGAGACAAGAAACATATATATAGCTAGAGGAGGTTCTTAGGCATTCTTGTCCACCCACTTGGCAAAAGAGAAAAAGCCAAACAATCAAGACAACAAGTGGATGTTCTCGAATGAGTAAAATATGCAATCAACATGCTCACACAATAAAATGGTAGATTAAATATGTGGCAAAGCATGCACAAACACTCTAGCATCTATCAAGCAATTGGCGATGACTAGGTCATCTATATATGAGTATATTGACTTAGGAGTCAAATTAGAACATTTGATCGTAGTTCATACTCATCATTTAAGCACAAGTGGGGTTACCACTTTTACATAAAGCATTGTTGTGTTCACACCATTAGAGTTGCTTTAGCTCAATTGATGAGAGTAAAGCTCCCCCTAGATGTGATGTCCCCCTAAGAGGGATGAACTAACCTTGGGTTTTGTCGATGATGACTTCATGTAGGTGTTGAAGATGTGGATGCTCAATGCTTATGTAGATCATTTGGAGCAATCCATTGGAGTGAGTTGCACTTTCAATACCTACACAGGTTAGTCCCACAAGGAACAAACAAGGATATCCATAGACATAGAGTGATGTTCACACAAGATGATGTCCATGAAGGCAATAGGTTACCTTGTCCCTTGTCTTACCAACAAGAGGGTTTGTGACTCCTTGAACTAGTGCAAGATGTGGAAGTTGTTTGCACTTGTCCTTGCCAAAATGATATGACTGAAGTATGTTGGCGGAGTCACCCTCAAGAACTCTCTAGTTCTTCTTTTTTGGGATCCACATCATCTTGATGGGAATCCTTGGAGTTGTAGTCGTACTTGATGAAGTAGAGCTTGATGTAGTCTTGGGAACCCACTTGACCAAGGCCTTAGGAGCTTCTTCAAATGCATCAATCTCCTCTTGAAGCTTGTCCTTGCCTTTTTGCTTGTGGTCTTGTGGTGGAAGATCATCTTGAGCTTGTGTCCCTTGGAAGGAAGTAGGATCATACTTCTCTTGTTGAGGAACAAACTTTGTCTTGGGATATTGATCTTCTTCCCACACAACTCCATTGGCATTGAACTTTCATTCAAAACCAATACCTTGATTCTTCCGGTGCCTTCCTTGCTTGCGTACAATTTCCTCAAATTGCTTACTCCCGACAAGGCTCTTGTAAAAACCTTTCTCTATAATTCCCTTCAATAAGCTATTTTCTTGCTCAAGTGTAACTTGGCTAAGAGAATCATTAGTGGAATCAAGAGAACTACAAGAAGCTACAACATTGGATTTGACATGATTATTGTTACTACTAGACGAAGAATCTTTCTTACTCTTGTAGCTAGATTTAACTTGTGGCATGTAAGTAGACAAGAGTAAATGCTTGGCAATGTAAGAAGAACTTTTCTTGCGAAGATCATCATTGATTGCTTTTAAGAACCCATGCTCTTTCTCAAGGTTGAGCTTTTCAAAGCATAACTTCTCATGAGTCTTTAAAAGCTCTCGATGATTTTCCAAGGTAGTTTCATGATCTAACTTAAGAGTGTTTAGTTCTTTAGTTAGACGCTCAATCTCCTTATTATCATCATCATTCGTTTTATCTTGATTAGCATGGTTAATAGCAAGTTCATCATAGTTTTCATCACTAGAGTTGTCAACAAGTAAATCATCATCACCTAGTAAATCATCTTCATCACTATTGAAATCAACATACTCGGGGTGTGATACCTTTGGGCCTTTAGCCATGAAGAATCTTCCAATTCCTTCATTTGGTGAGTCAAATATGTTGTAGGAGTTGGTTGACACAAGTGCTAGACCGGCAACACCTTCATCTTGAGTATATTCAGAGTCGGAGTGATAACTTCTCTTGGAGTGATTGTCAGAGTCGGAGCCGGATATCCATTCACCAACATGAGCTTGATGTCTTCGTTTTGTGTAGCTCCTTGATGATTTGTCCTTCCTTTCCAATCCTTGCTTCTCTGTGATGTTCTTCGTTCATAACGATTATCTCTACTCCTTATCTCTCTTGGTTGTGATTCTTCTCTCCTACTTCTCCTTTTGGGTGAATCTTCTCTTCTTTTATAGGGGGCCGTACAATCAATTGAGGTAGTGTCCGGGTCTTCCAAAATTGTAGCAATTTCGTTCACGACTCAAAGATCTTTTGTCATTGTAGGACCTTGAATTGGAACTTCTTTCTTTGCTTCTACGCTTGTAGAACTTGTTGAAGTTCTTCACCATTAGGCTAAATTCTTCATTGAAGGCTTGTTTCTCACTTGATTATGTAGGAGCATCACATGAGGCTTTGTAAGCATCACTTGACTTGTTGTGAAGCTCTTCCTTATCCTTGAGTGACATCTCATGAGCAACAATTCTTCCAATGACTTCCGTTGGCTTGAGATCTTTGTAGTTGGTCATCATTTGAATCAATGTGCACACGGTATCATATTTTCCATCCTAGGCTCTTAGGATCTTCTTGATGATGAATCTATCAGCCATCTCTTCACTTCCTAAGCAGGCAATCTCATTTGTGATGAGATCAAGCCTAGAGTACATTTCGGCGACACCTTCACCATCCTTCATTTTAAACTTGTCAAGTTGACTTTGAAGCACATCCAATTTGGATTCCTTGATGGAGTCGGTACCCTCATGCATATCAATCAAAGTATCCCAAATTCCCTTTGCACTCTCAAGACGGCTGATTTTGTTGAATTCTTCGGGGCACAATCCGTTGAAGAGGATATCGCAAGCTTGAGCATTGTATTGCAGCATCTTCAACTCTTCCGCGCTAGCTTCACGGTTCGGTTCTCTCCCATCAAATAATTCACCTTACAAGCCAATACACACAATAGCCCAAATGGTGGGGTTATGTCCAATAATATGCATTTTCATCTTATGCTTCCAACTAGCAAAATTAGTACCATCAAAGTAAGGACCTCTACGGTGGTAATTTCCCTCGCTAGACGCCATACTCTCCTAGGTTGTGAAACCAAGGCTATGATCACCAAAGCTATGGAAAACAAGGCAAATGGAGACCAAAGCTCTGATACCACTTGTAGGATCGAGAGTATGTCTAGAGGGGGTGATTAGACTACTTGACCAAATAAAAATCTAGCCTTTTTCCCAATTTTAAGTCTTGGCAGATTTTAGCAACTTAGCACAAGTCAAGCAATCAACCTACACATGCAAGTCTAAGAGTACAGCAACAAAATGTAAAATATTTGCATATGAAGGTAAAGAGAGGGGTTTGGAGGGAGCAAACGCAATGTAGACACAGAGATTTTTGGCGTGGTTCCGATAGGTGGTGCTATCGTACATCCACGTTGATGAAGACTTCAACCCACGAAGGGTAATGGTTGCGCTAGTCCACGAGGGCTCCATCACCCACGAAGGATTTGCCTCACTAGGGTAGATCTTCATGAAGTTGGCGATCTCCTTGCCCGTACAAACTCCTTGGTTCAATTCCACAATCTTGACGGAGGCTCCCAAGTGACACCTAACAAATCTAGGAGAAACCACTCTCCAAAAGTTAATAGATGTTGTGTTGATGATGAACTCCTTGCTCCTGTGCTTCAAATGATAGTCTCCCCAACACTAAACTCTCTCACACAGATTTGGATTTGGTGGAAAGATGATTTGAGTGGAAAGCAACTTGGGAAAGGCTAGAGATCAAGATTCATATGGTTGGAATGGAATATCTTGGTCTCAACACATGAGTAGGTGGTTCTCTCTCAGAAGATGAATGCTGAAGTGTAGGCACGTTCTGATGGCTCTCCTTGCAAATGAAGGGAGGGTGGAGGGGTATATATAGACTCCACACAAAATCTAACCGTTACACACAATTTACCAAACTCGGTGGGACCGAATCAGAAAACTCGGTCAGACTGATTCAGTTCAAAATGTGAATGTTACACACAATTTACCAAACTCGGTGGGACCGAATCAGAAAACTCGGTCAGACTGATTCAGTTCAAAATGTGAATGTTAGGCTTTTCGGTGGGACCGACATGTCAACTCGGTGGGACCGATTCCATTAGGGTTAGGGCATAACGTAATCTCGTTGAGACCGATTACACAAACTCGGTGGGACCAATTTTGGTAATAAGCTAACCAGAGAGTTGGTCAGGCAAACTCGGTGGGACCATATCGCTCATTTCAGTGAGACCGAAATGTTATGAAAGGGAAACACAGAGTTTGCATTGCAAACTCGGTGGGACCGATCGGTCATCTCGGTTGGACTGAAACATTTTGAAGGGAATCAGAGAGTTTGCAAATCCCATCTCGGTGAGACCGAGATCCCTATCGGTGAGACCGAAGTGACTAGGGTTTCTGGCAGTGGCTATGTCAAGTGAACTCGGTGGCGCCGGATAGAACATTTCAGTGAGGCTGAGTTTGACTTTTGGTTTGGGACATATGTGGATATGATAAAGTGGTTGAGGGTTTTGGAGCATATCACTAAGCATTTTGAGCAAGTAATTCATTAAGCAACACCTCATCCCTTTTAATAGTATTGGCTTTTCCTATGGACTCAATGTGATCTTGGATCACTAAAATGAAAATGTAGAGTCTTTAGCTTGAGCCAATGTGTGTCCTTAGCATTTTGAGGGCTCCACATTCCTAATCCATGCCATGCCAATCATTGAACTTTCTGAAATGATCACCTTGAAATAGTATTAGTTCCATGAGTTATATGTTGTTAGTAATTACCAAAACCACCCAGGGATAGTTGCACTTTCACAAGTGTTGTCTGCATAGGAGTGTTCTTTCAAAATTAATACAAAATATTTGTCTCATCTTTGATCAAAAAGAAGAGTTCATATAAGCAAGAAAAGCCTACATAGACTGATAACAAAGAAATTATTCTCCCAATTGAAAAATGCTTGGCACTCGCTCGTGAATCGTGATGGCCCAAATCCTCACGTCATACTTGATCTTACATCTGATGATCGATGATAGGGTGCCATTTTTGGTGAAGACTCATGTGTTCTGCTCATTCCATACCTCCCACAAGGTATGCATGATGAGGGAGATCATCAGCTTCCTGTGAATATCGATAATCCTTGTTGTGATATGTCACCTAGTTTTGATTCATTGGCGCTGGCAAATCATTCCATAAACCAGTGATGAAGTCATATAAACCAAGTCATTCTTGGTCATGATCCATATCTATGAAGTGTAACACCATGAAACATGAGGTTCGTCACTGATGCCGTCTTCGCCTCTGGCTCTCTTTTGCAAAGCTAATAAGGGCCATGGTTCGAGCATTCCTCTCGCTCAAATGTATCATTTGTCCATACTCTACCCTGAGTAATAAGCCAAGAAGAAAATTACAAATTAGGATGCATCTAAATTTCCAAACTATCTTTGACATTACCATTGATACTGTCAAACCACATCTTGTACCTGGAGGAAACCAAATACAACCTGTTTGTGGTGAATTTCCACTTGGTGTCATTCAAAGATCCCTCGTATGGGGTGGGAAAGGATCTTCTAATGTCATTCCACTTTCTTTTCCATATTTCCAAACAATGTATGATACAAACACTGATGTTTGAATACGAACGCGATTTAGGGGATGTTAATTGGACTTGAATACTAGAAATGTTGGTCAGAGCCTACAAACCGGATATGCAATCAATTTGGGATAGATGTGAATATCTTGCAACTTATTTTCCATTGACTAGGTAAAGCAAATGTGTTGGTAACTAAGTGACACATGATAATATATTAATGCCACGTTTTTTGCATAAAGGCCGAATGAGCTCTAGAAGAATTACCTTACAAGAATAACAATGTACAAGGGACCTTCAAGAAATAAGTAATGTCTTCTTTTAGCATCCGCTGACAACGTGCCATGAGGAAACTCGTTGTCATCTCCGGACCTCTGTTTTATGAAATTCAGAAGCATGTAGAACTATTATCCTGGAAGTCGTTGATGCAGACCATAAGACGCCAGTGACCGCAAAGAAGATGGATCACCGTCTCAAAGAAGTCAGCACCATGGGAGGGTCAGAAGATGATCCCAACTCATGTCATACAAAGGTGGGGGTGATACATCTCAAATGTATCAATATTTTTTATAACATCCATGCTACATTCATACCATTTATACATTGTTTTGGCATGTTGTTTTATCTTTTTTCTGAACTAACATATTAATTAAGTGTCAAGTGTCAGTTGTTATTTTTTAGTGTTTTTGGCTTCTCAAAAAGGTATTTCTAGGGACCAATAAAATAAAGTACAAATACATTGTCAAGATTTCGGCTGGAAGTGGGACTGTGCCAAAGCCTATCCCAAGGGACCCCACTAGGGCCCCACAAACCCCGGCCTTGCAGGAAAGCCCTATCGCGCCAACTGGGGCATGTGGGCCCCTGGGGATCACTTCCACCGCCTTACGGCGCCTCTGGCCCTAATGTACCCCAAAACCCTAGTTATGATGTTTTGGAAATTTTTGTGCCGTCACAGGGGGCAACTCCGAGGCGAAAAATTTACCTTTTCTAGCACTCCACTAGAGGGGGTAGATCCATTATCAAAGGAGGCTCTCATTCTCTGGGAGCCATGAACACCAAGGACCATAGGGGAAAACCTTCTCTTGTCTAGGGGGTGGGGGGAAGGGAAAATAAGAAAGAGGCCACCCTCCCCTATCATGTGGTGGTGCATACATTCATGAACCAATACAATCTCCTACTTAAAGGTGCTTTATGCAATTAGTTATTATCAAATGATTTTTTCCACTACTATTATGTTTGTGTAGTTTTCTTTTGTCCTACAATACTAGTGAAATATTATGGTTGATATAAATTGTACATATGATATGGTGCTCTCCTCTTGTGCTAATATATGAGCGCACACATATGTCGAATCACAATTGAGGGTCAGTAATGTGTAATGATTAATATAATTGTAGGGTCGCCACGTTGACAGAAATTACCGTATCAAAGTATACGAGTCAAAACATATGAGACAGAGAGAACCCATATAACTTAATCCTATGGTTGGGTTACCATAATAAATTCTTAGTATTTGCGGATGTTGCTAGGGTTTCAATCATAAGTTATGATTTCAAGTAAGGGCGGTAATTAGTATATGACTATTCCACATATAAAACTACAAGTATGCCCATAGTTTTTTTTGCGGTTGCCCATAGAATGTTTCATCGTAGCCAAGTTGCTAGGGACAATTTCACTATCACTACCACCAATGCATCCACACTCGCTCTCTTTTATTTCAGTGCGGTTTTAAATTTCAGTACCGAACTTTTATTTACTTGCACTTTCTAATCTTGCACACCACATATTTTGCACTTGCAAATTATTTTTCATTAAAGAGTCTAGGTAAAACAAATGATTGTTGTACGAAACGTTGTATGAGTGGCAGATAGAGCCCGGGAGAATAAGATTTCTACCTTTAGTTTCTATGGGAAGACACTCCTACTCCCACCTCCACTGCTCCACATTGAGAAGTGCTACAACAGTTCCCTGCACTTGGAGACTATGAGGGGATACAAAACTCACAAGTTCCCCGATAGAGCCGTATATGGCTGAGGAAAAACATGTTGCAACACCATCTCTCAGCAGGACACGACCACCATGAACAAATGCTATTCATGCTAAACCGATTGCTCGATTGTCGAGACCCTCCTTTGACATGTCGATGCCACTCCGACAAAGGACGTCGATATGGGGAAAGTCAAGGAACAATTATTCTATCACCTCTGGTGTCCCAACTTCACCAGCAATGAAGAACTCAGGGTATGTTTGGTTTGAGTCCCAACTAGCCCATCCAAAATTTGGCATGACCAAAGCGAATGTATGCCTATTTTTATGTGGTTGTTGTTTGGATCACGACCACTGTAGCAGCCAAAAGTATGGCAAAATTATTAGGCCTTAGTTTGGTTTGCAACCAACCAAGTTGGTAAACATATGATTCTAATTTACTTTGCATGATTAGCCAACATCAGAACACGAGTTAAAATACTTAGTTAACAACAATATGACAAAAGACATGATATGGCATGTAAAAGCACGTATATCATATGTATAACCGTACCGTGCGATAGGTGTGGTGAGCAATCTACAGGTCATTTAAATCATTCAAATATGTTTCACCATCAAAAATACTTATATATATATATAGAAATATAAGCAATTAACATAGCATTTGAGCACACAAAAAATGTAGCATTCGTGTATCTCACCACTTTTGCCTTCAAAGATCACTTATGCTATATGAATAAACTGAGACAATTTATATGAGTTGTACTAAATAGGATCTGTTATATATTGTAGCTTCTCTCTACTACTAAAGGGGGAGTTGATAATGTTGCCCCCACTCCGGTTAATTCCATCCCACCACCGTAAAAGACCCCTCCCACCAGTTTTTACTATTGGTTTTATATCTACTATCGGGAGTTAGTACCTAGTTCCATTTCGCATCGTTTAGCCCCACGATCGACCCCAACAATTTATTTTTCTTCATGTAAAGTCCACCTCCACCGATTTTTCTCTCCTTCCGACGATTTTCTTTTACTCGGGGGCCTCTCTCTCACGGTCTCACCTCCCCCCTCCCCGCACGAGGGAGCCACCCCTCCCACATGGGTAACCCTAGATGGACGCCGCCGCCGACATAGCGTCCCTCTCCCTCGACCCTCAGCCACCCAGTGGTTGCCTCCATCACACCTCTTCTCCAAGTCCCCCTCCTCTGTGCCATCGTTGTCTGGATTGGCGTGGATCAAAAACATGAGCACACCCACCCTCTGTGACACATGCGCCTATCGGGCATCATCGCCGCTGTCATGCTGGTCACAGTCCAGCGCCCCGCTCACCGTCCCACTCGCGCACCAATCATGATGTCCTAGATGGAGGATGTCGTGGAAGACAACCACACACCAACTCAAGGGTGCCATGCCGAGAAGCATTAGATGTGGGCGGACCTCCAAGGTAGTTAACTAGATGCTGTGTTGCTGCCCCTTAAATCCAAATACATAGCCTAGGAAAAATACTAGGTTACTAATACGTCCATTTTGCATCATGCTTTTATATCAATATTTATTGCATTATGGGCTATTATTACACATTATGTCACAATATTTATGCCTATTCTCTCTTAGTTTACGAGGTTTACATAAAGAGGGAGAATGCCGGTAGCTGGGATTCTGGCTGGAAAAGGAGCAAATATTAGAGACCTATTCTGCACAGCTCCAAAAGTCCTGAAACTTCACAGATGATGTTTTCCAAATATATAATAAACACTGAGCGCAAGAACTTCACCAGGGGGGGCACACCCTGCCCACGAGGGTGGGGGGCGCGCCCTATCCCCTGGGCGCGCCCCCTACCTCGTGGGCCCCCTGGTGGCCCTCGGGTGACCATCTTCTGCTATATGGACTCTTTCGATGGGAAAAAACATAAGCCATCTTCTCAGACGAAACTCCGCCGCCACGAGGCGGAACCTTGGCGGAGCCAATCTAGGGTTCTGGTGGGGCTGTTCTGCCGGGGAATTTCCCTCCCGAAGGGGGGAATCATCGCCATTGTCATCACCAACGCTCCTCTCATCGGGAGAGGGCAATCTCCATCAACATCTTCATCAGCACCATCTCATCTCAAAACCCTAGTTCATCTCTTGTATCCAATTCTTGTCTCCAAGTCCGGGATTGGTGCTAGTAGGTTGCTAGTAGTGTTAATTACTCACTGTAGTTGATGCTAGTTGGTTTAATTGGTGGAAGATCATATGTTCAGATCCTATATGCACATTAATACCCCTCTGATTATGAACATGTTTATGCTTTGTGAGTAGTTACTTTTGTTCCTGAGGACATGGGAGAAGTCTTCCTATTAGTAGTCATGTGAATTTGGTATTCGTTCGATATTTTGATGAGATGTATGTTGTCTCTCCTCTAGTGGTGTTATGTGAACGTCAACTACATGACACTTCACCATTGTTTGGGCCTAGAGGAAGGCATTGGGAAGTAATAAGTAGAAGATGGGTTGCTAGAGTGACAGAAGTTTAAACCCTAGTTTATGCATTGCTTCGTAAGGGGCTGATTTGGATCCATATGTTTCATGCTATGGTTAGGTTTACCTTAATACTTTTGTTGTATTTGCGGATGCTTGCAATAGAGATTAATCATAAGTGGGATGCTTGTCCAAGTAAGGGCAGCACCCAAGCACCGGTCCACCCACATACCAAATTATCAAACTATTGAACGCGAATCATATGAGCGTGATGAAAACTAGCTTGACGATATTCCCATGTGTCCTCGGGAGCGCTTTACACCATATAAGAGTTTGTCCAGGCTTTTCCTTTGCTACAAAAAGGATTGGGCCACCTTACTGCACCTTATTTACTTTTGTTACTTGTTGCTCGTTACAATTATCTTATCACAAAACTATCTGTTACCACTTATTTCAGTACTTGCAGAGAACACCTTGCTGTAAACCGCTTATCATTTCCTTCTGCTCCTCATTGGGTTCGACACTCTTACTTATCGAAAGGACTACGATAGATCCCCTATACTTGTGGGTCATCAAGACTCTTTTCTGGCGCCATTGCCGGGGAGTGAAGCACCTTTGGTAGGTGGAATTTGGTAAGGAAAAATTCATATAGTGTGCTGAAATTTACTATCACTTGTTACTATGGAAAGTAATCCTCTGAGGGGCTTGTTCGGGGTATCTTCACCCCGACCAGTAGAGCAAAGAGTTGCTCCTGAACCTACTGAAAATGAAAATGCTTTCTTTGAAATTCCTTTGGGTATGGTAGAAAAACTTATAGCTAATCCTTTTTAGGAGATGGAACAAAACATCCTGATGAACATCTAATATATGTAGATTATTTAAGCTTGCAGGTGTACCCGGAGATGTTGTTAAGAAGAAGGTCTTCCCTTTATCTTTGAGGGGAGATGCATCGACATGGTATAGGCTATGTGATGATATGGAGTCTTGGAACTACAAACGATTGAAATTGGAATTTCATCAAAAGTTTTATCCTATGCATCTTGTTCATCGTGATCGCAATTATATATATAATTTTTGGCCTCGCGAAGGAGAAAGCATCGCTCAAGCTTGGGGGAGGCTTAAATCAATGTTATATTCATGCCCCAATCATGAGCTCTCAAGAGAAATGATTATTCAAAATCTTTATGCTCGACTTTCTGATTACAATCGCACCATGGTTGATACTTCTTGTGCTGGCTCTTTTATGATGAAGACTATTGAATTCAAACGGGATTTATTGGAAAGAATTAAATGCAACTCCGAAGATTGGGACCTCGACAATGGTAAGGAGTCAGGTATGACACCTAGCTTTGATTGTGTTAAATCTTTTATGGATACCGATATTTTTTTGTAAATTTAGCACTAAATATGGACTCGACTCTGAGATAGTAGCTTCTTTCTGTGAATCTTTTGCTGCTTATGTTGATCTCCCTAAGGAGAAGTGGTTTAAATATCATCCTCCCATAGAAGTAAAAGTAGCGGCACCTATTAAAGTTGAAGAAAATACTATTACTTATAATGATCCTATTGTTCCTACTTCTTATGTTGAGAAACCACATTTCCCTGTTAGGATAAAGGATCATGCTAAAGCTTCAACTATGGTTCGTAAAAGCAATATTTAAACATATACACCTCCTGAGCAAGTTAAAGTTGAACCTAATATTGCTATTGTTAAAGATCTCTTGTCTGATAATATAGATGGGCATGTTATTTATTTCTGTGATGAAACTACTAGAATTGCTAAACCCCATGATACAGATAAACCTAGACCTGTGGTAGGTATGCCTGTTATTTCTATTAAAATAGGGGATCATTGTTATCATGGCTTATGTGATATGGGTGCTAGTGCTAGCACAATACCTATTGACTTATACAATGAAATTATGCATGACATTGCACCTATTGAGTTAGAAGATATTGATGTCACAATTAAACTTGCTAATAGAGATACTATTTCACCAATGGGAATTGTTAGAGATGTTGAAGTCTTGTGTGGCAAAACTAAATATCCTGCTGATTTTCTTGTTCTTGGTTCCCCACAAGATAGTTTATGTCCCATTATATTTGGTAGACCCTTCTTAAATACTGTTAATGCTACCATATATTGTAATAGATGTTGTTACTGTCGGTTTAGATGATATTACTCATGAATTTAATTTTTCTAAATTTAGTAGAAAACATTGTGAAGAAGAATTACCTAGTAAAGATGAAATTATTGGTCTTGCCTCTATTGACGTACCTCCTAGTGATCCTTTAGAACAATATTTACTAGACCATGAAAATGATATGTTTATGAATGAAAGAAGGGAATTAGATGAAGTGTTCTTTAAACAGGAACCTATTCTGAAACATAATTTACCTGTTGAAATCCTAGGAGATCCTCCTCCACCCAAGGGTGATCCCGTGTTTGAGCTTAAACTGTTACCTGATACTCTTAAATATGCTTATCTTGATGAGCAAAAGATATACCCTGTTATTATTAGTGCTAACCTTTCAGAACATGAAGAAGAGAGATTATTGAAAATTCTGAAGAAGCACCGTGCTGCTATTGGGTATACTCTTGATGATCTTAAGGGCATTAGTCCCACTCTATGCGAACATAAAATTAATTTGGAAGAAGATGCTAAACCAGTTCGTGATCATCAATGCCAGCTGAATCCTAAAATGAAAGAAGTGGTAAGAAAGGAGATACTAAAGCTCCTTGAGGCAGGTATAATTTACCCCGTTGCTGATAGTCAGTGGGTAAGCCCTGTCCATTGTGTCCCTAAGAAGGGAGGTATTACTGTTGTTCCTAATGATAAAGATGAATTGATTCCTCAAAGAATTATTACTATTTATAGGATGGTAATTGATTTCCGCAAATTAAATAAGGCTACTAAAAAAGATCATTACCCCTTACCTTTTATCGATCAAATGCTAGAAAGATTATCCAAACATACACATTTTTGCTTTCTAGATGGTTATTTTGGTTTCTCTCAAATACCTGTGTCAGCCAAAGATCAATCAAAGACTACTTTTACATGTCCTTTTGGTACTTTTGCTTATAGACGTATGCCTTTTGGTTTATGTAATGCACCCGCTACCTTATATTCTCTGACTTTTGTGAAAAGATTTGTGAGGTTTTCATGGACGACTTTTCCATCTATGGATCTTCTTTTGATGATTGCTTGAGCAACCTTGGTTGAGTTTTGCAGAGATGTGAAGAAACTAATCTTGTCTTGAATTGGGAAAAGTGCCACTTTATGGTTAATGAAGGTATTGTCTTGGGGCATAAAGTTTCTGAAAGAGGTATTGAAGTTGATAAGGCCAAGGTTGATGCTATTGAAAAGATGCCATGTCCCAAGGACATCAAAGGTATAAGAAGTTTCCTTGGTCATGCCGGTTTTTATAGGAGGTTCATTAAGGACTTCTCAAAAATCTCTCGGCCTATGACTAATTTATTACAAAAAGATATACCATTTGTCTTTGATGATAATTGTGTAGAAGCATTTGAAATACTTAAGAAAGCATTGATCTCGGCACCTATTGTTCAGCCACCTGATTGGAATTTACCCTTTGAAATTATGTGTGATGCTAGTGATTATGCTGTAGGTGCTGTTCTAGGACAAAGAGTTGATAAGAAACTAAATGTTATTCAATATGCTAGTAAAACTCTAGACAATTCTCAAAGAAATTATGCTACTACTAAAAAAGAATTCTTAGCAGTTGTATTTGCTTGTGATAAGTTTAGACCCTATATTGTTGATTCTGAAGTAACTATTCACACCGATCATGCTGCTATTAAATATCTTATGGAAAAGAAAGATGCTAAACCTGGACTTATTAGATGGGTTCTCTTGCTTCAAGAATTTGATTTACATATTGTTGATAGAAAAGGAGCTGAGAACCTCGTTGTAGACAACTTGTCTAGGTTAGAAAATGTGCTTGATGACCCACTACCTACTGATGATAGCTTTCCTGATGAGCAATTAAATGTCATAAATGCTTCCCATACTACTCCATGGTATGCTGATTATGCTAATTACATTGTTGCTAAGTTTATACCACCTAGTTTTACATACCAGCAAAAGAAAAAGTTCTTTTATGATTTGAGGCATTACTTTTGGGATGACCCACATCTTTATAAAGGAGTAGATGGTGTTACTAGACGTTGTGTACCTGAGCATGAACAGGAACAGATCCTACGCAAGTGTCACTCCGAAGCTTATGGAGGGCACCATGCTGGAGATAGAACGACACATAAGGTACTACAATCTGGCTTTTATTGGCCTACTCTCTTCAAGGATGCCCGTAAGTTTGTCTTATCTTGTGATGAATGCCAAATAATTGGTAATATTAATAGACTCCAAGAAATGCCTATGAATTATTCACTTGTTATTGAACCATTTGATGTTTGGGGCTTTGACTATATGGGACCTTTCCCTTCCTCTAATGGTTATACACATATTTTAGTTGTTGTTGATTACGTTACTAAGTGGGTAGAAGCTATTCCAACTAGTAGTGCTGATCATAACACTTCTATTAAAATGCTTAAAGAAGTTATCTTTCCAAGGTTTGGAGTCCCTACATATTTAATGACTGATGGTGATTCACATTTTATTCATGGTGCTTTCCGTAAAATGCTTGCTAAATATGATGTTAATCATAGAATTGCATCACCTTATCATCCTCAGTCTAGTGGTCAAGTAGAATTGAGTAATAGAGAACTCAAATTAATTTTGCAAAAGACTGTTAATAGGTCTAGAAAGAATTGGTCCAAGAAACTTGATGATGCATTATGGGCCTATAGAACTACATATAAAAATCCTATGGGTATGTCTCCGTATAAAATGGTCTATGGAAAAGCATGTCACTTACCTCTCGAACTAGAACACAAGGCTTATTGGGCTATTCAAGAACTAAATTATGATTTTAAACTTGCTGGTGAGAAGAGGTTATTTGATATTAACTCACTTGATGAATGGAGAACCTAAGCCTACGAAAATGCCGAGTTGTTTAAAGAAAAGGTTAAAAGGTGGCATGATAAAAGAATACAAAAGCGTGAGTTTAATGTAGGTGATTATGTATTGCTATACAACTCTCGTTTAAGATTTTTTGCAGGAAAACTTCTCTCTAAATGGGAAGGTCCTTACGTTATCGAAGAGGTCTACCGTTCCGGTGCCATAAAAATCAACAACTTCGAAGGCACAAATCCGAAGGTGGTAAATGGTCGAAGAATCAGACATTATATCTCAGGTAATCCCATAAATGTTGAAACCAATATTATTGAAATCATAACCCCGGAGGAATACATAAGGGACACTTTCCGGAACGTTGCAGACTCTGAAAAGGAATAGATATGTGGTATGGTAAGTAAACCGACTCCAAAACAGTTTTTAAGGCAATATTTCTCCGTTTTGGAATATTTAGAAAAATAGAAAAATAAGCAGCAGTCCGGAAAGGGCATGAGGGCTCCACGAGGGTGGAGGGCGCGCCCTACCCCCCTGGGCGCGCCCCTACCTCGTGGGCACCTCGTGTGCTCTCCGGACTCCGTTTTCTTGCAGGACACATATTTTGGTCGCTAAAAGTTCATTATATAACCTCCCGGGAGTTTTGACTCCCGTATCACGCAAAAATCTCATGTCTTTGTTTCGAGCTATTTTCTGACCAGGGTCCTCAAGGTCAGGCACTATGTCGTCTCCCTCCTCCTCCAACCATGAGGGAAATGATGCTTGGCTAATGAAGATAGAGCTGAAGAGATAAAAACCTATGGAGATCAACAAGGATGAAGGGATCAAGAAGGCCATGGAGGACCAAGTTCCAGCAACCGAGGACACCCTTCAACTGGATCACAATTTTATTACCCCAACAGAAATCGAAGCCTTCAAGATGATTGAGTTAGCTCGTATACAAAATAAGTATCTGACACGTGAAAATATTTTGTTGAAGGAGCATATCATCACACTCAAGGGCATTATCCGCAAGCTAGAAGACCTCCTACGCTCGATGTACGACTATCCATCATCAACAACTCCACCTTATTCACCAACAAAGAAGAATTGAGTATCTGGTATGGGCACTCCACTTGGCAACCGCCAAGCTTGGGGGAGTGCCCCGGTATCATATCACCATCACTTTTATCCTTACCGTTTTTCTTAGTTCGATGCTTTTGGTAATATGTTGATCTAGTAAAATAAAAGTTCTTAGTATGATCTAGATGTGAGTTTTGCTTTATTATCCTTCTAGATATAAAGATTAGTGTTGAGTCAAGGGCTTGATTATTTTGCCATGATACTAAGTGAATAAAGGAAAAGAGAAAGAAATAAAAAGAAACAAAGAGATCATGTGACTGTTATGGAGAGTAATGAGCTCACATAGAAGAGTATGATGAATAAAAGTTATTGAGGGTTGACAAACATAGTTTTGGTCGTCGTTGCAATTAATAGGAAGTAATAAAGAAAGAGAGGTCTTCACATATAAATATACTATCTTGGACATCTTTTATGATTGTGAGCACTCATTAAAATATGACATGCTAAAGAGTTGACATTGGACAAGGAAGACAACATAATGGGTTATGTTTTCTTACATCTGAGATAAATTATATTGTCTTGGATCCTCCAACTTGTTGATCTTGCCTTTCTCCCTCATGCTAGCCAAATTCATTGCACCAAGTAGAGATACTACTTGTGCTTCCAAATACCCTTAAACCAGTTTTGCCATGAGAGTCCACCATACCTACCTAGGGATTAAGTAAGATCCATCCAGTAAGTTGTCATCGGTGCAAGCAATAAAAATTGCTCTCTAAATATGTATGATTGATTGGTGTGGAGGAAATAAGTTTTATACGATCGTGTGATATGGAAGTAATAAAAGCGACAGACTGCATAATAAAGGTCCATATCACAAGTGGCAATATAAAGTGATGTTCTTTCACATTAGGATTTTGTGCATCCAACCATAAAAGTGCATGACAACCTCTGTTTCCCTCTGCGAAGGACCTATCTTTTACTTTTATCTCCTGAGCTGCAAAAGAGTCATGGTGATCTTCACCCTTCCTTTTTTACATTTTATCCTTTGGCAAGCACAATATGTTGGAAATATCCCGGTATATATGGCTAATTGGATGTGGGTTTTCATGAACCATTACTGTTGACATTACCCTTGAGGTAAAACTTTGGGAGGCAAAACTATAAGCCCCTATCTTTCTCTATGTCTGATTAAAACTCCCTACCCATAAGTATTGCGTGAGTGTCAGCAATTTTGAAAGACTATATGATAGTTGAGTATGTGGACTTGCTGAAAAGCTCTTATACATTGACTCTTTCCTATGTTACGATAAATTGCAATTGCTTCAATGACTGAGATTATAGTTTGTCAGTTTTCAGTGAAGTTTACGATTCATACTTGATATTGTGATTGAATTATTACTCTAGAATAAGATGTCATATGATAAGAATTATATAAGTTGATGTTCTAAGAATGATCATGATGCCCTCATGTCTGTATTTTATTTTTATCGACATCTTCATCTCTAAACATGTGGACATATTTTTTGATTTCGGCTTTTCGCTTGACGACAAGCGAGATCTAAGCTTGGGGGAGTTGATACGTCCATTTTGCATCATGCTTTTATATCAATATTTATTGCACTATGGGATGTTACTACACATTATGTCACAATATTTATGCCTATTCTCTCTTATTTTACAAGGTTTACATAAAGAGGGAGAATGCCGACAGCTGGGATTCTAGCTGGAAAAGGAGCAAATATAGAGACCTATTCCGCACAGCTCCAAAAGTCCTGAAACTTCATGGATGATATTTTCCAAATATATAAAAAACATTGAGCGCAAGAACTTCACCAGGGGGGCCACACCCTGCCCACGAGGGTGGGGGGCGCGCCCCCTACCTCGTGGGCCCCCTGGTGGCCCTCCGGTGACCTTCTTCTGCTATATGGACTCTTTCGATGGGAAAAAATCATAAGCCATCTTCTCGGACGAAACTCTGCCGCCACGAGGCGGAACCTTGGCGGAGCCAATCTAGGGTTCTGGCGGGGCTGTTCTGCCGGGGAACTTCCCTCCCGGAGGGGGAAATCATCGCCATCATCATCACCAACGCTCCTCTCATCGGGAGAGGGCAATCTCCATCAACATCTTCATCAGCGCCATCTCATCTCAAAACCCTAGTTCATCTCTTGTATCCAATTCTTGTCTCCAAGTCCGGGATTGGTGCTAGTTGGTTGCTAGTAGTGTTAATTACTCCTTGTAGTTGATGCTAGTTGGTTTAATTGGTGGAAGATCATATGTTCAGATCCTATATGCACATTAATACCCCTCTGATTATGAACATGTTTATGCTTTGTGAGTAGTTACTTTTGTTCCTGAGGACATGGGAGAAGTCTTGCTATTAGTAGTCATGTGAATTTGGTATTCGTTCGATATTTTGATGAGATGTATGTTGTCTCTCCTCTAGTGGTGTTATGTGAACGTCGACTACATGACACTTCACCATTGTTTGGGCCTAGAGGAAGGCATTGGGAAGTAATAAGTAGATGATGGGTTGCTAGAGTGACAAAAGCTTAAACCCTAGTTTATGCGTTGCTTCGTAAGGGGCTGATTTGGATCCGTATGTTTCATGCTATGGTTAGGTTTACCTTAATACTTTTGTTGTATTTGCGGATGCTTGCAATAGAGGTTAATCATAAGTGGGATGCTTGTCCAAGTAAGGGCAACACCCAAGCACCGGTCCACCCACATACCAAATTATCAAAGTACTGAACGCGAATCATATGAGCGTGATGAAAACTAGCTTGACGATATTCCCATGTGTCCTCGGGAGCGCTTTACACCATACAAGAATTTGTCCAGGATTTTCCTTTGCTACAAAAAGGATTGGGCCACCTTACTGCACCTTATTTACTTTTGTTACTTGTTGCTCGTTACAATTATCTTATCACAAAACTATCTGTTACCACTTATTTCAGTACTTGCAGAGAATACCTTGCTGGAAACCGCGTATCATTTCCTTCTGCTCCTCATTGGGTTCGACACTCTTACTTATCGAAAGGACTACGATAGATCCCCTATACTTGTGGGTCATCATCGTGCCATGTGACATTGGGAGAAAAAAAACTTCTCTTAGCATTCTCTAGTTTAAACCTCTTTAAAACCTTGTCAATGCACGTGCTTTGGTTTAACATAATTAGACATCTTGATCTATCTCTATAGATCTTAATGCCCAACATATAAGCTACTTCATCTAAGTCTTTCATCGAAAACACACTTTTCAATGAATCTTTTATTGTGCCAAGAAACTTCACATCATTTCCAATCAACAATATGTCATCCACACATAAGATTTAGAAATGATACAGAGCTCCCATTAAACTTCTTGTATACACAAGCTTCTTCATCATTTTCAATGAAGGCAAACTCTTTATCCACTCCATCAAAATGTTGATTCCAGCTCCTTGATGCTTGCTTCAAACCATAGATAGAACTTTGAAGCTTACACACCTTTCGACATTCTTAGGATTGACAAAACCTTCTGGTTGTATCATATATACATCCTCTTTAAGATTTCCATTTCGAAAAGTAGCTTTTGACATCCATCTGCTATATATCGTAGTTGAAATATGTAGCAATGGTCATCATAATCCGAACAAACTTTAGCATATCTACTGGTGAGAGCGAGTTCTGTCATAACCAAATCCCTCAATTTGCAAAAACCCTTTCTCAACCAGTTTTGCTTTATAGATAGAAGAGTTACCATCCTCGTCCGTTTTTCATTTGGAAGTCCATTTACATTGTATGGGTCTTTGATAACCCACACGTATAGGGGATTGTTTGTAGCCTTTTTGATAAGTAAGAGTGTCTATCCCAACGAGGAACTCTCTCAAGTTCTGTCGATCACCGATACAACTCTATGCACACCAATGTTTGCTATACCTAGAAACAAGTAATAAAACTATAAGTACTTTGTAGGTGTAAAGGTATAGGTTTGCAATATAATAAAGAACGTGAAAATAGAAGTACAATTAAATTGGTATAGCGAGTGTGAGAAAGTGGTGGTAGGATTTGCGGAATTTTCCCTAAGCAATTGGCTAAGTTACTAGACCGATTGCAAGTTTTTATGTGGGATAGTTCACTACTAGCGTGTCATCTCTTACTTGAAATTCTATGCACTTATGATTGGAACTATTAGCAAGCATCCGCAACTACGAAAGTTCACTAAGGTAAAACCCAACCATAGCATTAAGCTATATTAGTCCGCCTTCAATTCCGTATGAATCAATTTCTATGGTAGGAAGAAGCTCCTCTCACTCTTGCCCTCCAATGCATAGTCCAATCAACATACAACTAACCCTATCGTGTGATCCACACGCGCGCTCATATGAGGGGCACCAAAGGACAACAACATAACCAAAAGCAACTTAAACTAATCATAGCAATTCATCGATTATTGATAACCCACAAGTATAGGGGATCACAATAGTTTTCGTGGGTAGAGTATTCAACCCGAATTTATTGATTCGACACAAGGGGATCCAAAGAATATTCATGAGTATTAGCAGTTGAGTTGTCAATTCAACCACACCTGAAAGACTTAATATCTGCAGCAAATGTTTTAGTAGCAAAGTAGTATGGAAGTAACGGTAGCGGTGACAAAAGTAATAGTAGCAGTTTTGTAGTGATTGTAACAGTGGCAACGTTAAAGTAATGTAGCAAAGATCAATATGTGAAAAGCTCATAGGCATTGGATCAGTGATGGATAATTATGTCGGATGGCATTCATCATGCAATAGTTATAACCTAAGGTGACACAGAACTAGCTCAAATTCATCAATATAATGTAGACATGTATTCCGTATATAGTCATACATGCTTATGGAAAAGAACTTGCATGACATATTTTGTCCTACCCTCCCGTGGCAGCAGGGTCCTAATGGAAACTAAGGGATATTAAGGCTTCCTTTTAATAGAGAACTAGAATAAAGCATTAGCACTTAGTGAATACATGAAGACCTCAAACTACGGTAATCACCGGAAAGAATCCCAATTATTGTCACCTTGGGGTATATTCATGAAAACATAATAGGCTCAGATCTGAAATCATGGCACTCGAGCCCTAGTGACAAGCATTAAGCATAGAAGAGTCATAGCAACATCAATCTCAGAACATAGTGGATACTAGGGATCAAACCCTAACAAAACTAACTCAATTGCATGATAAATCTCATCCATCCAATCATCGTCCAGCAAGCCTATGAAGGAATTACTCACTCCCGGCGGTGAGTGATAACCCACAAGTATAGGGGGTGAGGGAGTCCTGGATTAGGGGGTCTCCGGACAGCCGGACTATATCCTTTGGCCGGACTGTTGGACTATGAAGATACAAGATTGAAGACTTCATCCCGTGTCCGGATGGGACTCTCCTTGGCGTGGAAGGGAAGCTAGGTAGTACGGATATGTAGATCTCCTCCCTTGTAACTGACCTTGTGTAACCCTAGCCCCCTCCGGTGTCTATATAAACTAGATGGTTTAGTCCGTAGGACAACATACAATCATACCATAGGCTAGCTTCTAGGGTTTAGCCTCTACGATCTCATGGTAGATCAACTCTTGTAATACTTATATCATCAAGATCAATCAAGCAGGAAGTAGCGTATTACCTTCATCAAGAGGGCCCGCACCTGGGTAAACATCGTGTCCCCCGCCTCCTGTTACCATCCGCCTTAGACGCACAGTTTGGGACCCCCTACCCGAGATCCGCCGGTTTTGACACCGACATTGGTGCTTTCATTGAGAGTTCCACTATGTCGTCATCGTAAAGGGGGATGGCTCGTCTCGTTGTCAAAAACAACATCACTTCTGGGGGAGCCCTGGCTGTAGGCCAAACTCTCCGACTAGGCGGCTTCGTCATGACCGCCCGCTCGGCCGCTGCGCCAATGATGACTTCTCGGGAAATCGAAAACAGCCTCCACATCGACTCAAAATTCGCCGAGCAGGTGGATCCAATGGAGCTCTCCTCTTTGAACGAGCTCTTGGATCGCATCGCCGCTCTGGGAGTCGCTACGGACTACGATCAGATCGGGCTTAAACCCGACCAAAGGGAGATTAACTCTCCGCCAGTCACCCATCAAATAACGGTGGTGGAGGAACAATGCGGTGTTTCTCCCTCTATCCTAAGGACGAACTATGTCCAGATTCCCGAGCTCTCCGAGCCGGATACTCGCTCACGGGAGGACATCTCCCTAACCCTGAACCTGGAATCAGGTCGCATACCCAACCCGTGGAGCAACATCCCAGAGTCCGAACTTCCAAGATCGGAAACTCCCCCGCCCTGGGATCTCAGATTGGGTCAAGGTCTGGACTTAAATCCACCCACCCACCCAGATACAAACGATCTTTCCCACATTAGGCAAGCGCCCCAAGAAACAGTACATCACTATTGGGCCATATTCCTCCTTGTAATGAATAAGGTCAAGGACTGTCGTGAGGAAGATGCAATTTCGTTCTTTTGTAACAATTGCACGGACAAGGGGATCCTCAACGCCATAAGTCGCCGTGACATTACACACTTCATCGACTTGGTGGCCATAGTACGGAAATACTGTGCGATGGAAAGCGCCTGGAAAACCCAAACACAATTCTGGGATAATCCGGCCCTGTCAAAACCCCTAGTCCGAACTAAAAGGGTGCACTCTCATAAGTCGCCCGACTCAATTATAAAGAAACAAAAGCCCACTATAGGGCGTGGAACCATATTGGAGGGATGGCTTAACGGGCCCTGCAAAATTCATAGTACAGCGGATGCCATACCAACACATAGCCTTAGAGCATGTTGGGTACTCCGGCAGGTGGCCAAAAGCGATGGGGATCTCCTCATCCAAAACACCCCAGAACACCTCCCCGGGGATCACAATACAGTACTGTCAGTCTTCAAGACCTTTTAGAGTCCATTTAGGGTTATCCCAGAATTTATTTTGGAATTTTTGGAGTTCGTTTAGTATTTCTTTTTATTTTTCTTCTGAGCGAAATAATTAAGAAAAAAACGAACCGACCTAACGGGCCGTGTCCGACTAGGACTCTGGCCCGACTAGGGTATATAAGCAAGGGCAGCCCACCAGGGGGAAACCCTAGCCCAGCCGCCCACCCGCGCCACCGGATTTCGCCGCTCGAGGTTCGCCACGCATTAATTTCCGTGCCATCGTTTTTTTAAAATCGATCGGTTTTCGTCGGTTTATTTTTTTAGATTCGGTTTTTTTAAATAGATCAGTTTTTCCGGTTTATTTAATTCAGCGAGCGTTCGTCGTTTTTTTCTTTTTCTCGGATTAAATCCGCGATTTTTCTGATCGCGATTCCTGATCCGATTTTCAATTTAGTATAACTTTTCGCTCGTTTATCGGAATCAGGCGATTCAAGCGCCTAGAGTTTTGTCTCGAAACCCTCTACCCGTTTAACCAATTTAAACAAGATTTTTCTACTGTAAAATTTGCCCTAGATCCAGATTACTAGAATGAAGTTGTTTTCTTTCGTCGTTTGATTTTCGTTGCTTCGTTCGATATGATTCTTTTTGCCAACCAGAGTTCTTAAGTTGAACCTTCTGGTTAGATCTCTTATTTGAGTTTTACCCGTGCATCAGATGAGTACTTATTGTACGCTTGTTTGTTTGTCTGCGATAGAATACCCGGACTGCGTCGCCTGTTACTTCGAATCGTTAGGTTTCCCGGATCATCAGCAAGGCAAGTAACACTTTGATCATACCTTTTCTACTACCCAGTTTTATAGCATTAGATCAAACCCCACACATTGCATGATTAGGATGTAATTAAATTGTGGGAGGGGAAGTAGTTGAGGTAGTACCTATTACCTGTTTACTTTCAAACCTTTGGGAGTTACTTCTACGTTTGCTTATTGTGCCATGCTATGCTAGTAGACGTGGATTGGGTGAGTGATATCCATGACAGATGTGAGTTTTATTAATTAATGGTTTATCTAAGGTGGCAACTTAAACACACATCTAGGTGAATTGAGGCACCCGGGTATTCCTGTAAGTGCATCTAGTGCCACCCCTAGTTGGTTTTGGAGTATTGACGACAAACCTAGTTGAGGGACTAATGTGTTTGTGAGAATTGCAGGATAACACAGGTAGAAGTCCCTCATTGATTCGGTTTAGCTACCAGAGATGACCCCTAAAAATGTACGAAGACATTGAAGACAATGGTGGTTCATGAAGACATTCATGTCGAAGACAATGACATATGAAGACTCCCCATGAAGCCTTTGGAACTCGAAGACTTAGATCCTTCGTAGTTTTACTTTATTCATGTTGTGTCATAGGAACCACCGTACTGTTAAGTGGGGTCCAAGAGAACCAGTCAGGATGACTGAAGTGATGCCTAATTCAAATCCTATGTCTTCGAGTGAAGACAATGAGAGAAAATCTTGTCCAGAGTCAGACAAGTCAGCTTTACTTGCAGCCCAAGTAAAGTTGCCGTGAGAGTTCAAAATCCGACCGTTAGTACACGTGTCAGTTCCTTAGTGACCCAGGGTCATTTCGGACAAATCAGGTCAGGGTTGCCAAGCGGCTATAAATAGTCCACCCCTACAACCATAAATGGTTGGCTGCTCAGATTTCAGTGCACGGCTTTTGTCGTTTGAGAGCAACCCACCTCGAAGCCTTTGAGAGAAAATCCTTAGTGAGGAGAAAAGCCCTAACCACCCAGAGCCAGAGTAATTGGGCATCACTTAAGTCTTCTTGTCTGAGTGATCTGAAGACTTATTACACTTGAGGACTGTGCATCCTCCAGACGGTTAGGCGTCACGTTCTGAGCATCCAAGAGGAATTGTGGATTGCCGGTGAACGAAGTCTGTGAAGGTTTGGGAGTCTACCTTGAAGACTTACCAGAGTGATTGGGCGGGGTCTGTGTGACCTTAGCTCAAGGAGAAAACGGTGAGGACTGGGTGTCCTGAGCTGCGTGTTCAGGACTGGGTGTCCGGGACTGTGTGTCCTTTGGTTTAAATACCTAGCCGCTCCAACCAGACGTACAGTTGTCACAGCAACTGGAACTGGTCCAACATATCATTGTCTTCAATGTGTCACTGGTTTCATCTTCGCCTCCCTTTACTTACCAGTACACATTGTGAAGCTATTGCATGCTTGCTTTATCTTCTGTCTTCACAACTTGACTGTGTGATCTGTTTGGCTTCATAACTTCTTCCAACCTGATCCTCATTACACTGAAGCTATTTGTCACTGTGCTTTCACTATATTGTATACTTGACCATGGCTTGCGTTGTGTAATCTAACTTCCGCTGCATAGTGATAGGCTTGTTCACTCTGTTTGTCTTCATAACTTCCACGTTTTGAAAACTTTCATAAAAATCGCCTATTCACCCCCCCTTAGCCGATATAACGCACTTTCAATTGGTATCAGAGCAAGGTGCTCCCTTGTTCTGTATGATTCGGTTTAACCACCTGGAGTTTTAGCTATGTCGACTGCAGGGATAATTAAAGTCTCCGCTGCGTGCCCCGTCTTCGATGGAACTGAATATCCCTACTGGAAGAATAAGATGCGCATGCATCTTGAAGCCATTGACGTCGACCTATGGTATGTCGTCGAAAACGGCGTTCCCAAGGCTGGAGAAGGTGTCACTGCGGCTGATGTCAAGAAGTTCACTCAACTGGACTCCACTGCCAAGAATATTATCTGCGGTCATCTGACCAAGGGACAGTACGGCCGTGTGAGTGCCTTGAAGACATCCAAGCTGGTTTGGGACTGGCTCTCCAAGGTCAATGAAGGCATCTCAACCCAGAGAGATCAGAGAATCAGTGTTCTTCGCAATCTCTTCAACCGCTTCAAGCGAAATGACAATGAGAATGTCCAGCACACATTTGACCGGCTCACTGACATCACAAATGAGCTTCAAGCCCTCGGCGCCACTGAGATCACCAAACATGAAATCGTCAAGACGCTGCTAAGATCACTTGACAGTTCATTTGACATCCTAGCCCTGATGATTCAAGAACGTCCAGACTTCAAGACACTCGATCCGTCTGACATACTTGAGAGGCTCAACACACATGAGTTTCAGCTTTCTGAGAAAAGAGATATCTACGGTCCAAACTATGGGCGAACTCGTGCCTTGAAGGCAAAAGCTGTGTCCTCATGTGAAGAAGAATCTGACAGCAGCTCTGATGATCCTGAAGACATTGGAAGGGAACTTGCAATGCTAGTGAAGAAGTTCCAGAAATTCACCAAGAAGAAAGGCTTCAGAAAGTCTTCACGATCAAGCTCAAGGAATGATGAAGCTTCTGCGCATGACTACAAGAAGAAAACATGTCACAAGTGCAAGAAAACTGGACACTTCATCTCTGAGTGTCCACAGTGGGACAATGAGAACAAAAAGAAGAAGAAGAGCAAGGAATATGACTCTGACGATAAGAAGACGAAGAAATACTCAAAGTCTTCATCCAAGTCTTCCTCAAAGTCTTCATCACACAAGAAGAGTTCATCTGGCAAGGCTCGTGCGTTTGTTGGCAAGGAAATGGATTCAGAGGAGGAGTCCGCTTCTGAGGAGGCAGAGGTGGAGTCTGAGGAGGAGTCTGATTCAGGCATTGCGAGTCTGGCTACAGCCTACGTCGCCAAGTCCATCTTCTACACTGAAGACAATGACTCCATCACCATCACCGATGCAAATGACAAGGACGACTCTACTCCTACCTACTGCTTCATGGCACGTGGTGCCAAGGTAAACACACGCACTACTCACTATCAAACATCTAGTGACGATGACTCTGATTGTGATTCAAAACCCAGTTACAAAACACTTGCTAAAATTGCAACTGAACAACAAAAGGCCATGGAACATATTCAAAAACTGTTAGACAGAAGCGATGATCTGTTGGGTGCTGAAATGACTCGTTCTGAATCCTTAATTGAAGACATAAAAAATCTTCATGTTAAGTATCAGGAACTCGAAGATCGTCTTGAGACTCTCTCAACTACTCATGAAAAGCTTTCCTATGATTATCTTCAAAAGAAGCAAGATCTTGAGAAGTTGAGAGCGGATCATGAAGATCTTCAAAAGGAAAACGAGTCACTTCGAGCCGAACAGATCAGTTCTGCTCAGGAAGGATTTGAACCACCATGCCTTAAATGCATTGATCGTGATAATGCTATTTCTGTTGCTGAATGTTCTACTGCTACTGCTGTTGCAATATCTTCAACTGTTGAAGTGGTAACTAACCCCTCTGCTGAGGATACCACCGCTATTGCTGATGAAAATGCTAGGTTGAAGACATTGCTTGAAACAGGGATGTACAAAAGTCTCAAAGGACATCAGACATTATGTGATGTCCTCAAGAAGCAGATTCTGAACCGAAGCCCTAGGAAAGAGGGTGTTGGGTTCATGAGGAAAATTAATGCAGATGGCTCTTACTGGAAACCTGAGCAGTACCCCAAAACCACATGGGTTGCTGCAAAGGAATCCTCAGCAGATCCATCCAATCTATCTGGCTTCACTTGTGCTAATCCAATTATCATTGATGAATCCTTTGATGCAAACTATAAACTGTTTAGGAATCAGAATGGTGAAGTATTTGCCAGGTACATTGGTACTAACTGCAGGAATGGACCGCCTATGAAGAAGATCTGGGTTCCAAAAACGTGTCTTGAGAATCTTCCTGTGAATGTCCTCATGACACCTCACATGAAGAAGACAAACCTCAGACCAAAGGCTTCATACAGGCAGAGGACTCATTTGAGTCGCACTAACACAAATGTTTTGCAGGGAAACCATGCTCAGGCATATGAGAGCGGTTCTTCAAACCGTCATTCTCATATGACCAAAAACTATTCTGCCTATTCTTATGAGTACTATTGCCCACCTGCTAGACTGTTTGCTAGGGCTCCAAAGCCAAAATTTTCAGATGCTGCACTTAGACTTATTGCTTCTAAGCCACCCTTGAAGATGTGGGTGGTTAAGAAAGCTTAACTCTCTTTTGCAGGGAAAGGTCTCCAGCACAAAACCAAAATGTTCTGATGCTATTGCTGGGGACCTTAAAAATCTTGTGGGGCGCAAGATCAAATGCCCGAATGGCATCACTATGTATTTCATACCTGAATCGCATGCTACTCTCCCTACTTGTCCTAACCTGGATCTAAGTTTTCATAATCCACTGGTTCGTCAAATGTTTTTGCTTCACAACACTCTTCGTGAAGCCTATCCCCCTAACTGCACTGTAGGGTATGACACCAGTGACTTCAGAGTCTTCAGAATGGATTATTGACAGTGGGTGTACAAATCACATGAGTGGCAAAAGAAGTCTCTTTATGGACTCAACCTTACGTCCATCTGACAAGAGCCACATCACATTTGCTGACACTGGTAAAAGTAAGGTACTGGGTCTAGGTAGAGTTGCAATCTCAAAGGATCAACACATGGATAAAGTCATGTTTGTTGAATCCCTTGGCTTCAACTTAATGTCTGTCTCAATGCTTTGCAATTTAAACATGATTGTAATCTTTGGAAAATATCGTTGTCTGGTACTAATGGAATCTGACAAGTCTCTAGTGTTTGAAGGGTATCGAAAAGATGATTTGTACATGGTAGATTTCTCAGCAGGGCCACAGCTTGCAGTTTGTCTTCTCGCAAAGGCTTCAGAATGCTGGCTTTGGCATCGAAGACTTGGGCATGCTGGCATGAGGAACCTCCATACCCTTGCGAAGAAGAAGCATGTCATAGGCATCGAGGGCGTCAAGTTCAAGAAAGATCACTTATGCGGTGCCTGTGAAGCTGGGAAGATGACAAGGGCAAAACATCCTTCGAAGACAATCATGACCACTACTCAACCCTTCAAACTGCTTCACATGGATCTCTTCGGTCCCACTCACTACTCAACTTTCTCCACTACTGCTTGCCTCTATGGCTTCGTCATTGTTGATGATTACTCTAGATATACTTGGGTGCACATAATCCTTTACAAGACTGAAGTGCAGGATGTCTTCAGACGCTTCGCAAATCGGGCAATGAACAATTATGGCGCCAAGATAAAGCACATCAGAAGTGAAAATGGCACAGAATTCAAGAACACCGGCCTTGACACATATCTTGATACATTGGGCATCACTCATGAATTCTCAGCTCCATACACGCCACAACAGAATGGCATCGTCGAACGCAAGAACAGAACACTCATTGAGATGGCCAGAACAATGTTAGATGAGTACAAGACACCAAGAAAATTCTGGACTGAAGCCATTGACACTGCATGCCATACTATCAACCGTGTATATCTTCACAAGCTGCTGAACAAGACATCTTATGAACTTCTGACTGGCAAGAAGCCAAATGTAAGTTACTTCAGAGTATTTGGATCAAGATGCTGGATCAAGGACCCTCACCACACCTCAAAATTTGCTCCAAAAGCACATGAGGGCTTCATGCTTGGATATGGAAAGGATTCGCACTCCTACAGAGTCTTCAATCTCTTTCACTACAAAGTGGTTGAAATAGTGGATGTGCGGTTCGATGAGACCAATGGGTCACAAAGAGAGCAACTACCAGATGTGCTAGATGAAGTTCCAGCCAGTGAATCAATCAAGCTAATGGGAACTGGAGAAATTATACCTTCTGAAGCTCGTCCTGAAGAAGAACTTATCATCACAGCACCTGATCCACATGAAGACAATGCTCAGCCTGAAGACATTCCTCCCCATGACAACGTAGATCAGCAAGAGCAAAGTCTTCGACCCCTACATCCTCGTGTTGCCAATGAAGTGCAGATTGACAGAATAATTGATAGCATCAATGCACCTGGTCCACTGACTCGTTCAAGGGCAACTCAACTGGCAAACTTCTGCGGACACTTCGCATTCGTTTCAATCACAGAACCCAAGAAAATTGATGAAGCCTTTATGGAACCTGAATGGATTCAAGCTATGCAAGAAGAGCTTCAACAATTTGAGCTGAACAATGTATGGGAGTTGGTTAAGTGTCCTGATCCACAGAAGCATAACATAATAGGCACCAAATGGATATACCGCAACAAGCAAGATGAGCATGGCCAAGTCGTCAGAAACAAGGCTCGTCTCGTTGCTCAAGGATATACTCAAGTGGAAGGCATTGACTTCGATGAAACATTTGCTCCTGTTGCCAGACTTGAAGCCATCCGTATACTGCTGGCCTATGCAAATCATCACAACATAATCCTATATCAAATGGATGTAAAAAGTGCCTTCCTCAATGGCAAAATTGAAGAAGAAGTGTATGTTGCACAACCACCTGGGTTTGAAGATCCAAAACATCCTGACATGGTGTACAAGCTCAAAAAGGCACTATATGGCCTCAAACAAGCCCCTCGGGCCTGGTATGATACACTCAAATACTTCCTGAAGAGCAAAGGCTTCATACCTGGTTCCCTGGATCCCACTCTCTTCACAAAGACATATGATGGTGAACTGTTTGTGTGCCAAATATACGTGGATGACATTATCTTCGGCTGCACCAATCAGAAGTACAGTGAGGAGTTCGGATATATGATGCAAGAGCAATATCAGATGTCTATGATGGGGGAGCTGAAATTCTTCCTCGGTCTTCAGATACGGCAACAACGCAATGGCATCTTCATATCTCAAGAGAAATATCTCAAAGACTGCCTGAAGAAGTTCGGTATGCAAGACTGCAAAGGCTTCACAACACCAATGCCAGCCAAACATCATCTGGGTCCTGACGACAATGGTAAAGAGTTCGATCGAAAGGTATACCGCTCCATGATTGGTTCTTTGCTTTATTTATGTGCATCTAGGCCAGATATTATGCTTAGTGTTTGCATGTGTGCTCGGTTTCAAGCAGCACCAAAGGAGTCGCATCACTTAGCTGTGAAGCGAATTCTTCGATATTTGGCTCACACCCCAACTCTAGGGTTATGGTATCCAAAGGGCTCAGAATTTGATCTGGTTGGATTTTCGGACGCTGATTACGCTGGTGACAAGGTTGATCGGAAGTCCACATCAGGCACATGTCACTTTCTGGGGCCGATCACTTGTCTGTTGGTCTTCAAAGAAGCAGAACTGTGTATCTCTCTCCACTGCTGAATCTGAATACATTGCTGCTGGATCCTGCTGCGCTCAGCTTCTATGGATGAAGCAAACCCTCAAGGATTATGGCATTCATCTGAAGCAAGTGCCACTTTACTGCGACAACGAAAGCGCCATCAAGATCGCCAACAACCTAGTTCAACACTCGAAGACAAAGCACATTGAAATTCGTCATCATTTTCTCAGAGATCATGTTGCAAAGGAAGACATTGATATCATACACGTCAACACTGAAGAGCAATTGGCAGATATCTTCACCAAGCCCTTGGATGAGAAGAGATTTTGCAAGTTACGGTGTGAGCTAAATATCTTGGAATCCTCAAATGTCCTGTGATCAGGCACACATCCTAACACTTATGCATGATGATGACTTAGATGTGCAACACACGAAGTAATGTATATCTTCAATCAATGAAGACATACATTCTAAGTGTGAATACATTAACGTGGAATTTGACCTCGGAGCGCCACGATAATTGTGCGCCGTGTCTGGGTCCAATACTTCCTATACGGTGGGTAGCGCCACCACCAAATTTTTCTGCTTGAAGTGTTTCACTCATGGCATTACATTTGCTATGTCTTCACATTTGGTTTGGCTTCAATCTCAACGTGTCTTCATGATTATCTTCACTATGTTGATTATATATGTACTGGTGTTCTGTCCTCTACAGCATTCACTTATAGCTATGTCTTCTTGTTTGAATCTTTTGAACTAAGTGAATGTGATCGGACCCTAACCTCTCCATGCTTCCTACCTCAAACTCTATCTCTCCAAGTCATATGCATTCTATTGAAACTGTCGAATGTCTTCACTGCATCCTTGTCAGAAGAAGACACAGAGACAAACTTTAAAACAGCTTTCGATCAACAAGAAATCCGGAGAAGTAGGAACGGCTCCCGACAAACCAGGCGTGCGTGGGGTGAAACTGCCCCCACAATTCCGCATGCTGGCCATGTACTGATCAGATGCGAATCGCCAGGGGCACCTGAGTAATAGCGCAGTGCCGCCCATATCCCTATAAATACACGTTTCACTGCGGTCATTATCTCTTCTTCCACCCTCGCACAAACCCTAGCGCCACCGCTAATCTCAACGACGCCGGCGACGAAGTGCTTCACTGCCGCAACCTCTCCGACGCCGTTCTCACACCGACAGCGGACATCAGTCTCTCCGCCGTCGCCCTAGGTGTCTTCCGTCGCCAAGTTAGGGCACGGAGGATCGAACTGCTCGGCCTCAACTCTCACCTCGTCTAGCAGTTCCAAGTCTGGTAAATAACAAGTCTTTTTACAGCCTCTTTTGATCCTATAGCTCCATCACTTTCTGCCAAAAGAGGTTTCCATTCACACAAGTTTCATCCCTCTCATCTGTATCTCATAACTTGCCTAGTATATTCACTTGTTCTTCATGAAGTAGTTAGATTCCTCACTTGTACTGATCTATGGGTTCATACAAATCTGGAACCAACTTCTTTTCTATAAAGTGAATGTCTTCGCATGATGAGGTCAATATCTTCTAAACTGATTTATCTTCAAAATCTTCTGAGAATGCATATGACCTCTTCCCCTCCCCTCGCACCTTAATGCTATCACAGGTACATGTCCGTGGGAGAATCTTTTGGTTCTCATAGTCTGCATTCATTTGCAGAGTTCCTACAGCGTCACATCAATTCACCCGAAGCAAGTTCCTGTTGGTCAAGCAAAAGGAAGCCTTTGAAGACTTTTAATCTCTCGAAGCCTTCCAAGTTAAGCTTCATGGCAACAGAAAAACCAGCAAGGAAGGGAGGCAGACAGAGACGTGGTGAAACGTCTAAAGATCTGCCTGAAGATTTGGCAGAAATGTACCAAACTGATCCTGAAGAGAGCTATGGTCAGCGCAAGACACGAATCCAATGGATTCGAAGATATTGGGCAGAGCAGTGGTTCCAATACCGCTTCGTCACCAAGGAATATGCAGAGAAGTGCGCCATCTAGAGGCCATGGGGAGATGTCTTGTACAAAAATCTCGTACCCCGGTCCAGAGACGAAGCCATTGCTCAAGGCTTCTATCCATGCATGGTCAGAGGACCACAGCCAGCTGAAGCACATCCGTCATCACTTCTCTGGTGTCGCGATGACAATCTCTTCAAGCACAACTTCCAATTTGCTCAGAACTCTGCGAAGCAAAACAAGAAGGAGTTTGGACTGGACTTCAACCCTGGTCCCTCTAAGCCAAGGGCGGATGGCACACGCGACGCAAATCCCAATGTCATCGGGCCGTATGCCAATCTCGAAGGCCTCATCACTCGCATTCTAGTCCAAGGGACTGCCGTGAACGACCCTCCAGCAGACACTGAGTCTGATGACGCTCCTGCTGCCCCGGAGCCGAAGCAGATGAAGAAGAAGCCAAAAGCTTCCAAGCCAGTCGCTTCTCCCAAGATCTCCAGAGCGAAGCCATTGGCCACTGCACCTCCTGAAGCAAGTGTGCAGTCTGAAGACTTATCACGAGTCTCCAAGCCCCAAGAAGCCAAGAAGCATCAGCCACATACTGGCAAAGAGCTCACTGCCGCTGCCGTTCTGCGCTGCGAGGCCATTGATCTGTCAAGTGACGATGATCTTGCCGATGACGCTCTTGAGCAGCTAATCAAGAGCAAGGAGGAGGCTGAAATCTTCAACAATCTGCCTCTGTTCGATGCAGCAATCATCCACAACTTCATTGATGAGTGGTTTGATACACCCAACATCAACTTCGATGATCTGCAGCTGCCCATTGGCCTCAGCGTAGCCTTCCAAGGAGCTATTGCTTCAGAACTCACAATTGCCCAGCACATAGTGGAACTGAAGCAGAAGATAGATTTTGAAAAGGCTCAGTTCAAGCAGAACATGGACACGCTCAGCGTTCAAGAAGTCAAAGACTTCAAAGTCATGCTGCACGAGTTGAAGGAAAACTTTATGCAGAAACGTGCAGAGGCTCAGGGTTCACGTGAGCGCATGAAGAATTTGGCTGATCTCTGTGTGCAGGCCTACAATGAGGCCGAGAAGCGAAAGGCACTTGGGCGTCCTGGCATCGACCCCAGGATGGCCGCTAAGAAAAAGAAGAAGCCCACTATGGCTGCACAAGAGGCCCCACGACAAGAAGTTGTTCCGATTGTCTTCCCCACTGCCAAGCCTGGCTCGAAGCCAAAGCACCGCTCAACCGCTTCAGAGCTTAAGAAGACAAGGACAGCCGAAGCTGAAGCAAGGAAGAGGAAACACCCTGAAGCCTCTCCTTCAGACCCCACCATCAAGAAGCGCAAGACCAAGAAGTCTCGGGCTGCTCCCACAGAGCCCTTGATAGTCGAACCCCTCTCCGTTTGCTTTCCTCATGAAGATCGTCAGCTGACCGTGCATGAGCCTGCTCTCACAGAGGCTCCGCATGCTGAAGACATTCCAGCAGCCGACCCCAATGCTGCTGAAGACATTGGTCTCCAAGACAATGTGCAAGGTGATGCAGTCCTTCCTCAGCTCGAAACGAGTGAAATGATCAGCATTGGTCGTCCCTTGACGCCAATCACCCAAGATGCATCGTGGGCAGATCGCCCGCAGGAGGAAGAGGATGAGCCCCAGCCCACTGCAACTCCACCGGCTTCGCCTGCATTCCGTAGGCTTCGCAAAGGGCCAAGGGCTCAGACTGCTGACGACATTCCGGCTGCATCAGCCGAAGAACATGAAGAAGAGCACGAAGAACCTCAAGCTCCATCTCCCCCACAACAACAAGAAGAAGTTCTCAAGGAGAACGTACCTGAATCCATCCCTCTCACTACATGTGATGAGGCTGACACCACTGCGGCTGCCACACCCAATACTGAAGCATTTGTGGAGCCCGACCAACCAACAACTTCAAGAGATACTGAAGCTACTGCCTCTGACCCTTCTGTGCCTGAGTCTGCTGCCGGTCCATAGTTCAACTATCATGTTGCGCATAGGGCCCAGGTACAGAAGCCAATCCCACGACTGCCAAGGTTCCCACGTCCTGCCACCGCTCCTGGCTCCTTTAATGTCAATAGCTTCAGGGCAGATAACACCTTCTTCAACCGCTCCAAGAACCCTTACTCAAGGGAACGGATTGTGTCAGATAGGTTCTGGAGCTACCCACAGCGCAGCTACTACTCCTGCGTCCTCTACAACCAAGGCCGTATCTTCCCACACCAGCGCCTTGAGGTTGAAGCTATTGCTGGTCTGCCTGGACTGGAAGAAGCACTGGACTGCTTCAAGCAAGTTGGCCTGCTGCCGTTTGTCACGGATGAAGAGCACTGGAATGAAGAGCTTCTGCTCCAGTTCTATGCCACACTGCACATCAAAGGCTACAACAGAGATCCGAAGACTTGGGTCCTGGAGTGGATGACCGGCAACGTCCATCATGAAGCCAATGCATTTGATATCATTGAGCTCACCGGCCTACCCACTCCAGGCGAACTCTTCAAAGAAGGCTGCCAACTCCATGCTGAAGCAGTTGAGAGCATATTTCAGCGACCTGAGCCAAATATGAGTCAGATGCTCTCAATGATGAAGCCATTGCCTCCTAACGCACCTTACCCAACCGAGTTCTTCGTTGAAGACTTAGAGTACCTGCCTAGAACTATCTATCACATCATCAGACGGACTCTATGGCCCATTAAGGGGCACTCTCGATATGCCAAGGTTGAAGGTGCCATGAAGACTCTCATCTTCTGCATTCTGCATGGCAAATGCTTCAATGCCCAGGATCTCTTTATACGTCAACTTGCAGCGTCTGGCTCAGATCTCTTTGGTCTGAAGATTTATGCTCCATGGGTTATGAGGCTCATCAAGCTCCACTTTGCCATATCCTATCAACCCTCAGCCCGCAACCACAGAATCTTCTTACCTGATGTGGACACCTCTGCTGAAGCGATTTATCCTGAGCCTGCCAAGCAGCCATTAATTCTTCAGAATGCAGAACACCAGAGCTTCACTCAGCATGATGAAGGTGTTGAAGCCATTTCCAGAGTCTATCCAATGGCTGGCACCACACGTGCCCCTGCATCAACTGAAGCCACTGACAACACAGCTGCACAGAGACCCAAGAAACGCGCTCGTACACTCACTGACCGTGAACTTCTTGTGGCTCTGCACCAAAAGCAAGATAGGCATCACGACTGGCTCAAAAGGCAGATGCGCAATATCATGCAAGACGTCAATCGCATCAGGAATCTGGCCACCAAGAATGCCTTTGTCGCACATGAAACCTGTCGCCGCACTTGGAAAGGCCTCACAATGATGTGCACTGAAGCTGAACTGCAAGAGGATGGCTTCAAAGAGAGATTCAAGTTTGACTCCACACCCCCCAGAAGAGCTGTGTTGCGTGGAACTCCGTCCCTTGAAGAATCAGAGTTCTCTTCCTCTGCTGCCATAGTGACTGGAAAAATCATTGAGGAAGAAGACGACGCTACATCACCAACACCTTCTTTAGCGCGCGTCGTCACTGCACCAAGCTCGCCAGCTCCACCAAACGCCTCCATCGACCCTGCTGCGCCTGGGAACGCGTAGAAAACTCTATGTCTTCAAACCTTTTTGGTCATCACTGACAAAAGGAGGAGAAGCATATGATGTTTATAGTCTTCAAGCGGGTCAATAATAAGGGCGGGTGCTTTATTATATTTTGCTTCGTGCTTACAACTCTCGTTTTGCTACATTTGGTTCTTTGAGTTGTAACACTTAAACTTGATGGTCGTCGTACGACGATGATTTCCGCACTTATATCATTTCGCAGACGTCCATTTTTCATTATGCATATCATTATCTTCTTATATCTTTACATGCATGATGGATTGTCATCATAAGTTGAAGTGGATTCCCACAAATACAACCTGCTATGTGCATTCGCGTTCCAGAAGCAAATCACTTATATGCACATCCTCAGGGGGACCCCTTGCAGCTTATGAAGACAATTCCTTTACAATTTCACAAATTATATTCCCCGTTGAAAACTTCAACTAGTTTGTCATCAATCACCAAAAAGGGGGAGATTGTAAGTGCATCTAGTGCCACCCCTAGTTGGTTTTGGAGTATTGACGACAAACCTAGTTGAGGGACTAATGTGTTTGTGAGAATTGCAGGATAACACAGGTAGAAGTCCCTCATTGATTCGGTTTAGCTACCAGAGATGACCCCTAAAAATGTACGAAGACATTGAAGACAATGGTGGCTCATGAAGACATTCATGTCGAAGACAATGACATATGAAGACTCCCCATGAAGCCTTTGGAACTCGAAGACTTAGATCCTTCGTAGTTTTACTTTATTCATGTTGTGTCATAGGAACCACCGTACTGTTAAGTGGGGTCCAAGAGAACCAGTCAGGATGACTGAAGTGATGCCTAATTCAAATCATATGTCTTCGAGTGAAGACAATGAGAGAAAATCTTGTCCAGAGTCAGACAAGTCAGCTTTACTTGCAGCCCAAGTAAAGTTGCCGTGAGAGTTCAAAATCCGACCGTTAGTACACGTGTCAGTTCCTTAGTGACCCAGGGTCATTTCGGACAAATCAGGTCAGGGTTGCCAAGCGGCTATAAATAGTCCACCCCTACAACCATAAACGGTTGGCTGCTCAGATTTCAGTGCACGGCTTTTGTCATTTGAGAGCAACCCACCTCGAAGCCTTTGAGAGAAAATCCTTAGTGAGGAGAAAAGCCCTAACCACCCAGAGCCAGAGTAATTGGGCATCACTTAAGTCTTCTTGTCTGAGTGATCTGAAGACTTATTACACTTGAGGACTGTGCATCCTCCAGATGGTTAGGCGTCGCGTTCTGAGCATCCAAGAGGAATTGTGGATTGCCGGTGAACGAAGTCTATGAAGGTTTGGGAGTCTACCTTGAAGACTTACCAGAGTGATTGGGCGGGGTCTGTGTGACCTTAGCTCAAGGAGAAAACGGTGAGGACTGGGTGTCCTGAGCTGCGTGTTCAGGACTGGGTGTCCGGGACTGTGTGTCCTTTGGTTTAAATACCTAGCCGCTCCAACCAGACGTACAGTTGTCACAGCAACTGGAACTGGTCCAACATATCATTGTCTTCAACGTGTCACTGGTTTCATCTTCGCCTCCCTTTACTTACCAGTACACATTGTGAAGCTATTGCATGCTTGCTTTATCTTCTGTCTTCACAACTTGACTGTGTGATCTGTTTGACTTCATAACTTCTTCCAACCTGATCCTCATTACACTGAAGCTATTTGTCACTATGCTTTCACTATATTGTATACTTGACCATGGCTTGCGTTGTGTAATCTAACTTCCGCTGCATAGTGATAGGCTTGTTCACTCTGTTTGTCTTCATAACTTCCACGTTTTGAAGACTTTCATAAAAATCGCCTATTCACCCCCCCCTTAGCCGATATAACGCACTTTCAATTCCAGGACTTGCCTGTTTTTCTTTTGGACCGCCACCCAGGCTCAAAGGGATCATGAGATTATTCATACTAGAAACTTCCGTGTGCAGCCACAAGCTATTATGGGCTCTAGCATAGTTGACAAATCGTGCGAACTCTTAAAGTGGTAGACTAGCAGATGTAGGGGATGTAGGTGGTACGGTCTACCCGATCGTAAGGTGCTAGCGCTTCTGAAAGACTATGTCTCGGTCACCCGTCTTCTCAAACACCATGTAGTGCGAGAAACCAAACGGAGGCGATCGAGTCTTGTGGTGAAAAGTGCGCAAACCTCTGCAAAGTGTAATAAACTAATCATGGTTAGCCGTGTCCCCGGTTATGGACATCTTGAGTATCTAGTACCTGGATTATCATGTGAATCTCAACATGTTACTCTATATTAATTTTGTTGGGTTATGTTTAATGATGATGCTTAATTGGGATTGAGAATGCTGCCAACCATTCTCAATGTTTAACAACTAGCATGATAGTAATTAAATTTATTCCTTTGAATTAGGGAAAATTTGGCTTTACACAAAACTGTAACCATAGAGCTTTCCACCAGCCAAATATGCATATAGTATAGCTGTTTCATTCCATTGCTCTCTATGTGATACATTGCCAGCATATTCCATGTGCTGACCCGTTTTGGGCTACAACGTTAATGTTGCAGACTTTTCAGACGATGATTAAGGAGTTTTTAGGTCGTGGTCCTATACTTAGTGATGCCGTTGGAGTTGATGGACTCACTTATCTTCCAAGCCTTCTGCTGTTATCGTTATTAGATGCCTTAAGCCATATTTATTTGTAATAAGTTCTCTTTGGAGACACTCGATGTAATAAGTGTGTGATTGCTACTCTGCTATAAATCCTCAAAGTACTGTGTGGTGTCAGCATTACTGATCCAGTGATGACACCGGAGCATAGAGATCAGACTGTTTAAGGTCTGGTCGCTACAGAGATGGTATCAGAGCACACGCTGACTGTAGGAAACGACCACTAAGCTAAAGACCTAGATCACTATTCATTCTCTTCTCTTCTGACTTCTCATCTTTTTTACTCTTTTAGGATGGCAGATGCAAGGAATAAGTTCACGCAACCGAATGAAGATACACTCTTTGGACGTCACTTGAAGGAAGTCACTAGATACTTGAACATAGGAGTACCAAGCTTCACAGGAACCTACAACTCCACTTTACCTAAAGAAGAGCGCTGGATGATTCAAGTTCAAGTTCCAGGAAGGACGTTCATGCCAGTCACTGAGGCCATAGAGTTTTCTTTTGATGCACCAACTTGGAGTCTAGGAAAGAGCATGGCAGCTCACATCGCCATGGGACGCATTGGAGAAGTTGTAAGTGCATCTAGTGCCACCCCTAGTTGGTTTTGGAGTATTGACGACAAACCTAGTTGAGGGACTAATGTGTTTGTGAGAATTGCAGGATAACACAGGTAGAAGTCCCTCATTGATTTGGTTTAGCTACCAGAGATGACCCCCAAAAAATGTACGAAGACATTGAAGACAATGGTGGTTCATGAAGACATTCGTGTCGAAGACAATGACATATGAAGACTCCCCATGAAGCCTTTGGAACTCGAAGACTTAGATCCTTCGTAGCTTTACTTTAATCATGTTGTGTCATAGGAACCACCGTACTGTTAAGTGGGGTCCAAGAAAACCAGTCAGGATGACTGAAGTGATGCCTAATTCAAATCCTATGTCTTCGAGTGAAGACAATGAGAGAAAATCTTGTCCAGAGTCAGACAAGTCAGCTTTACTTGTAGCCCAAGTAAAGTTGCCGTGAGAGTTCAAAATCCGACCGTTAGTACACGTGTCAGTTCCTTAGTGACCCAGGGTCATTTCGGACAAATCAGGTCAGGGTTGCCAAGTGGCTATAAATAGCCCACCCCCACAACCATAAACGGTTGGCTGCTCAGATTTCAGTGCACGGCTTTTGTCGTTTGAGAGCAACCCACCTCGAAGCCTTTGAGAGAAAATCCTTAGTGAGGAGAAAAGCCCTAACCACCCAGAGCCAGAGTAATTGGGCATCACTTAAGTCTTCTTGTCTGAGTGATCTGAAGACTTATTACACTTGAGGACTGTGCATCCTCCAGACGGTTAGGCGTCGCGTTCTGAGCATCCAAGAGGAATTGTGGATTGCCGGTGAACGAAGTCTGTGAAGGTTTGGGAGTCTACCTTGAAGACTTACCAGAGTGATTGGGCGGGGTCTGTGTGACCTTAGCTCAAGGAGAAAACGGTGAGGACTGGGTGTCCTGAGCTGCGTGTTCAGGACTGGGTGTCCGGGACTGTGTGTCCTTCGGTTTAAATACCTAGCCGCTCCAACCAGACGTACAGTTGTCACAGCAACTGGAACTGGTCCAACATATCATTGTCTTCAATGTGTCACTGGTTCCATCTTCGCCTCCCTTTACTTACCAGTACACATTGTGAAGCTATTGCATGCCTACTTAGTCTTCTGTCTTCACAACCTGACTGTATGATTTGTTTGGCTTCATAACTTCTTCCAACCTGATCCTCATTACACTGAAGCTATTTGTCTCTGTGCTTTCACTGTACTGTATATTTGACTATGGCTTGCGTTGTGTAATCTACCTTCCGCTGCATAGTGATAGGCTTCAAGTCTGTTTGTCTTCATAACTTCCACGTTTTGAAGACTTTCTCAAAAATCGCCTATTCACCCCCCCTCTAGTCGATATAACGCACTTTCAATTGGTATCAGAGCAAGGTGCTCCCTTGTTCTGTGTGATTCGGTTTAACCACCTGGAGTTTTAGCTATGTTGACTGCAGGGATAATTAAAGTCTCCGCTGCGTGCCCCGTCTTCGATGGAACTGAATATCCCTACTGGAAGAATAAGATGCGCATGCATCTTGAAGCCATTGACGTCGACCTATGGTATGTCGTCGAAAACGGCGTTCCCAAGGCTGGAGAAGGTGTCACTGCGGCTGATGTCAAGAAGTTCACTCAACTGGACTCCACTGCCAAGAATATTATCTGTGGTCATCTGACCAAGGGACAGTACGGCCGTGTGAGTGCCTTGAAGACATCCAAGCTGGTCTGGGACTGGCTCTCCAAGGTCAATGAAGGCATCTCAACCCAGAGAGATCAGAGAATCAGTGTTCTTCGCAATCTCTTCAACCGCTTCAAGCGAAATGACAATGAGAATGTCCAGCACACATTTGACCGGCTCACTGACATCACAAATGAGCTTCAAGCCCTCGGCGCCACTGAGATCACCAAACATGAAATCGTCAAGACGCTGCTAAGATCACTTGACAGTTCATTTGACATTCTAGCCCTGATGATTCAAGAACGTCCAGACTTCAAGACACTCGATCCGTCTGACATACTTGAGAGGCTCAACACACATGAGTTTCAGCTTTCTGAGAAAAGAGATATCTACGGTCCAAACTATGGGCGAACTCGTGCCTTGAAGGAAAAAGCTGTGTCATCATCTGAAGAGGAATCTGACAGCAGTTCTGATGATCCTGAAGACATTGGAAGGGAACTTGCAATGCTAGTGAAGAAGTTCCAGAAATTCACCAAGAAGAAAGGCTTCAGAAAGTCTTCACGATCAAGCTCAAGGAATGATGAAGCTTCTGCGCATGACTACAAGAGGAAAACTTGTCACAAATGCAAGAAAACTGGACACTTCATCTCTGAATGCCCACCGTGGGACAATGAGAACAGAAAGAAGAAGAAGAGCAAGGAATATGACTCTAACGATAAGAAGACGAAGAAATACTCAAGGTCTTCGTCCAAGTCTTCCTCAAAGTCTTCATCACACAAGAAGAGTTCATCTGGCAAGGCTCGTGCATTTGTTGGCAAGGAAATGGATTCAGAGGAGGAGTCCGCTTCTGAGGAGGCAGAGGTGGAGTCTGAGGAGGAGTCTGATTCAGGCATTGCAAGTTTGGCTACAGCCTATGTCGCCAAGTCCATCTTCAACACTGAAGACAATGACTCCATCACCATCACCGATGCAAATGACAAGGACGACTCTACTCCCACCTACTGCTTCATGGCACGTGGTGCCAAGGTAAACACACGCACCACTCACTATCGAACATCTAGTGACGATGACTCTGATTGTGATTCAAAACCCAGTTACAAAACACTTGCTAAAATTGCAACTGAACAACAAAAGGCCATGGAACATATTCAAAAACTGTTAGACAGAAGCGATGATATGTTGGGTGCTGAAATGATTCATTCTGAATCCTTAATTGAAGACATAAAAAATCTTCATGTTAAGTATCAGGAACTCGAAGATCGTCTTGAGACTCTCTCAACTACTCATGAAAAGCTTTCCTATGATTATCTTCAGAAGAAGCAAGATCTTGAGAAGTTGAGAGCGGATCATGAAGATCTTCAAAAGGAAAACGAGTCACTTCGAGCCGAACAGATCAGTTCTGCTCAGGAAGGATTTGAACCACCATGCCTTAAATGCATTGAGCGTGATAATGCTATTTCTGTTGCTGAATGTTCCACTGCTACTGCTGTTGCAATATCTTCAACTGTTGAAGTGGTAACTAACCCCTCTGCTGAGGATACCACTGCTATTGCTGATGAAAATGCTAGGTTGAAGACATTGCTTGAAACAGGGATGTACAAAAGTCTCAAAGGACATCAGACACTATGTGATGTCCTCAAGAAGAAGATTCTGAACCGAAACCCTAGCAAAGAGGGTGTTGGGTTCGTGAAGAAAATTAATGCAGATGGCTCTCACTGGAAACCTGAGCAGTACCCCAAAACCACATGGGTTGCTGCAAAGGAATCCTCATCAGATCCATCCAATCTATCTGGCTTCACTTGTGCTAATCCAATTATCATTGATGAATCCTTTGATGCAAACTATAAACTGTTTAGGAATCAGAATGGTGAAGTATTTGCCAGGTACATTGGTACTAACTGCAGGAATGGACCGCCTATGAAGAAGATCTGGGTTCCAAAAACGTGTCTTGAGAATCTTCCTGTGAATGTCCCCATGACACCTCACATGAAGAAGACAAACCTCAGACCAAAGGCTTCATATGGTCCAAAGGTTTCATACAGGCAGAGGGCTCATCTGAGTTGCACTAACACAAATGCTTTGCAGGGAAACCATGCTCAGGCTTATGAGAGCGGTTCTTCAAACCGTCATTCTCATATGACCAAAAATTATTCTGCCTATTCTTATGAGTATTATTGCCCACCTGCTAGACTGTTTGCTAGGGCTCCAAAGCCAAAATTCTCAGATGCTGCACTTAGACTTATTGCTTCTAAGCCACCCTTGAAGATGTGGGTGGTTAAGAAAGCTTAACTCTCTCTTGCAGGGAAAGGTCTCCAGCACAAGACCAAAATCTTCTAATGCTATTGCTGGGGACCTTAAAAAACTCGTGGGGCGCACGATCAAATGCCCGAATGGCATCACTATGTATCTCATATCTGAATCGCGTGCTACTCTCCCTGCTTGTCCTAACCTGGATCTCAGCTTTCATAATCCACTGGTTCGTCAAATGTTTTTGCTTCACAACACTCTTGGTGAAGCCTATCCCCCTAACTGCACTGTAGGGTACGACACCAGTAACTTCGGAGTCTTCAGTATGGATTATTGACAGCGGGTGTACAAATCACATGACTGGCAAGAGAAGTCTCTTTATGGACTCAACCTTACGTCCATCTGACAAGAGCCACATCACATTCGCTGACACTGGTAAAAGTAAAGTACTGGGTCTAGGTAGAGTTGCAATATCAAAGGATCAACACATGGATAAAGTCATGTTTGTTGAATCCCTTGGCTTCAACTTAATGTCTGTCTCAATGCTTTGCGATTTAAACATGATTGTAATCTTTGGAAAATATCGCTGTCTGGTACTAATGGAATCTGACAAGTCTCTAGTGTTTGAAGGGTATCGAAAAGATGATTTGTACGTGGTAGATTTCTCAGCAGGGCCGCAGCTTGCAGTTTGTCTTCTCGCAAAGGCTTCAGAATGCTGGCTTTGGCATCGAAGACTTGGGCATGCTGGCATGAGGAACCTCCACACCCTTGCTAAGAAGAAGCATGTCATAGGCATCGAGGGCGTCAAGTTCAAGAAAGATCACTTGTGCGGTGCCTGTGAAGCTGGGAAGATGACAAGGGCAAAACATCCTTCGAAGACAATCATGACCACTACTCAACCCTTCGAACTGCTTCACATGGATCTCTTCGGTCCTACCCACTACTCAACTTTCTCCACTACTGCTTGCCTCTATGGATTCGTCATTGTTGATGATTACTCTAGATATACTTGGGTGCACATAATCCTTTACAAGACTGAAGTGCAGGATGTCTTCAGACGCTTCGCAAATCGGGCAATGAACAATTATGGCGCCAAGATAAAGCACATCAGAAGTGACAATGGCACAGAATTCAAGAACACCGGCCTTGACACATATTTTGATACATTGGGCATCACTCATGAATTCTCAGCTCCATACACGCCACAACAGAATGGCATCGTCGAACGCAAGAACAGAACACTCATTGAGATGGCCAGAACAATGTTAGATGAGTACAAGACACCAAGAAAATTCTGGACTGAAGCCATTGACACTGCATGCCATACTATCAACCGTGTATATCTTCACAAGCTGCTGAACAAGACATCTTATGAACTTCTGACTGGCAAGAAGCCAAATGTAAGTTACTTCAGAGTATTTGGATCGAGATGCTGGATCAAGGACCCTCACCACACCGCAAAATTTGCTCCAAAAGCACATGAGGGCTTCATGCTTGGATATGGAAAGGATTCGCACTCCTACAGAGTCTTCAATCTCTTTCACTACAAAGTGGTTGAAACAGTGGATGTGCGGTTTGATGAGACCAATGGGTCACAAAGAGAGCAACTACCAGATGTACTAGATGAAGTTCCAGCCAGTGAATCAATCAAGCTAATTGGAACTGGAGAAATTATACCTTCTGAAGCTCGTCCTGAAGAAGAACTTATCATCTCAGCACCTGATCCACATGAAGACAATGCTCAGCCTGAAGACATTCCTCCCCATGACAACGTAGATCAGCAAGAGCAAAGTCTTCGACCCCTACATCCTCGTGTTGCCAATGAAGTGCAAATTGACAGAATAATTGATAGCATCAATGCACCTGGTCCACTGACTCGTTCAAAGGCAACTCAACTGGCAAACTTTTGCGGACACTTCGCATTTGTTTCAATCACAGAACCCAAGAAAACTGATGAAGCCTTTATGGAACCTGAATGGATTCAAGCTATGCAAGAAGAGCTTCAACAATTTGAGCTGAACAATATATGGGAGTTAGTTAAGCATCCTGATCCACGGAAGCATAACATAATAGGCACCAAATGGATATACCGCAACAAGCAAGATGAGCATGGCCAAGTCGTCAGAAACAAGGCTCGTCTCGTTGCTCAAGGATATACACAAGTGGAAGGCATCGACTTCGACGAAACATTTGCTCCTGTGGCCAGACTTGAAGCCATCCGTATACTGCTGGCCTATGCAAATCATCACAACATAACCCTGTATCAAATGGATGTAAAAAGTGCCTTCCTCAATGGCAAAATTGAAGAAGAAGTGTATGTTGCGCAACCACCTGGGTTTGAAGATCCAAAACATCCTGACATGGTGTACAAGCTCAAAAAGGCACTATATGGCCTCAAACAAGCCCCTCGGGCCTGGTATGATACACTCAAACACTTCCTGAAGAGCAAAGGCTTCATACCTGGTTCCCTGGATCCCACTCTCTTCACAAAGACATATGATGGTGAACTGTTTGTGTGCCAAATATACGTGGATGACATTATCTTCGGCTGCACCAATCAGAAGTACAGTGAGGAGTTCGGATATATGATGCAAGAGCAATATCAAATGTCTATGATGGGGGAGCTGAAATTCTTCCTCGGTCTTCAGATAAGGCAACAACGCAATGGCATCTTCATATCTCAAGAGAAATACCTCAAAGACTGCCTGAAGAAGTTCGGTATGCAAGATTGCAAAGGCTTCACAACACCAATGCCAGCCAAACATCATCTGGGTCCTGACGACAATGGTAAAGAGTTCGATCAAAAGGTATACCGCTCCATGATTGGTTCTTTGCTTTATTTATGTGCATCTAGGCCAGATATTATGCTCAGTGTTTGCATGTGTGCTCGGTTTCAAGCAGCACCGAAGGAGTCGCATCACTTAGCAGTGAAGCGAATTCTTCGATATTTGGCTCACACACCAACTCTAGGGTTATGGTATCCAAAGGGCTCAGAGTTTGATCTGGTTGGATTTTCGGACGCTGGTGACAAGGTTGATCGGAAGTCCACATCAGGCACATGTCATTTCCTGGGCCGATCTCTTGTCTGTTGGTCTTCAAAGAAGCAGAACTGTGTATCTCTCTCCACTGCTGAATCTGAATACATTGCTGCTGGATCCTGCTGCGCTCAGCTTCTATGGATGAAGCAAACCCTCAAGGATTATGGCATTCATCTAAAGCAAGTGCCACTTTACTGCGACAACGAAAGCGCCATCAAGATCGCCAACAACCCAGTTCAGCACTCGAAGACAAAGCACATTGAAATTCGTCATCATTTTCTCAGAGATCATGCTACAAAGGAAGACATTGATATCATACACGTCAACACTAAAGAGCAATTGGCAGATATCTTCACCAAGCCCTTGGATGAGAAGAGATTTTGCAAGTTACGGTGTGAGCTAAATATCTTGGAATCCTCAAATGTTCTGTGATCAGGCACACATCCTAACACTTATGCATGATGATGACTTAGATGTGCAACACACAAAGTAACGTATATCTTCAATCAATGAAGACATACATTCTAAGTGTGAATACATTAACGTGGAATTTGACCTCGGAGCGCCACGATAATTGTGCGCCGTGTCTGGGTTCAATACTTCCTATACGGTGGGTAGCGCCACCACCAAAAAATTTCTGCTTGAAGTGTTTTACTCATGGCGTTACATTTGCTATGTCTTCACATTTGGTTTGGCTTCAATCTCAACATGTCTTCATGATTATCTTCACTATGTTGATTATATATGCACTGGTGTTCTGTCCTCTACGGCATTCACTTATAGCTATGTCTTCTTGGCTGAATCTTTTGAACTAAGTGAATGTGATCGGACCCTAACCTCTCCATGCTTCCTACCTCAAACTCTATCTCTCCAAGTCATATGCACTCTATTGAAACTGTCGAATGTCTTCACTGCATCCTTGTCAGAAGAAGACACAGAGACAAACTTTAAAACAGCTTTTAATGTTTTTCCATCAACTAGAATTCCGGAGAAGTAGGAACGTCTCCCGACAAACCAGGCGTGCGTGGGGTGAAACTGCCCCCACAATTCCGCATGCTGGCCACGTACTGATCAGATGCGAATCGCCAGGGGCACCTGAGTAATAGCGCAGTGCCGCCCATATCCCTATAAGTACACGTTTCAGTGCGGTCATTATCTCTTCTTCCTCCCTCTCACAAACCCTAGCACCACCGCTAACTCGCAACGACGCCGGCGACGAAGTGCTTCACTACTGCGACCTCTCCGACGCCGTTCTCACGCTGACCGCGGACACCAGTCTCTCCGCCGTCGTCCTAAGTGTCTTCCGTCGCCAAGTTCGGGGACGGAGGATCGAACTTCTCGGCCTCACCTCTCTTCTCGTCTAGCAGTTCCAAGTCTGGTAAATAACAAGCTTTCTACAGCCTCTTTTGATCCTATTGATCCATCACTTTCTGCCAAAAGAGGTTTCTATTCCTTCAAGTTTCATTCCTCTTGTCTGAATCTCATAACTTGCCTAGCATATTCACTTGTTCTTCATGAAGTAGTTAGATTCCTCACTTGTACTGATCTATGGGTTCGTACAAATCTAGAACCAACTTCTTTTCTATAAAGTGAATGTCTTCGCATGATGAGGTCAATGTCTTCTACACTGATTTATCTTCAAAATCTTCTGAGAATGCATATGACCTCTTCCCCTTCCCTCGCACCTTAATGCTGTCACAGGTACATGTCCGTGGGAGAATCTTTTGGTTCTCATAGTCTGCATTCATTTGCAGAATTCCTACAGCGTCACATCAATTCACCCGAAGCAAGTTCCTGTTGGTCAAGCCAAATGAAGCCTTTAAAGCCTTTGAAACCTTTGAAGCCTTTGAAGCTTTTGAAGCCTTCCAAGTTAAGCTTCATGGCATCCGAGAAACCATCAAGGAAGGGAGGCAGACAGAGAAGGGGTGACACATCAAAGGATCTGCCTGAAGATTTGGCAGAAACGTACCAAACAGATCCTGAAGAAACCTATGCTCAGCGCAAGACACGAATCCAATGGATTCACAGGTATTGGGCAGAGCAGTGGTTCCTATACCGCTTCATCACCAAAGAATATGCAGAGAAGTGCGCCATCAAGCGGCCATGGGGAGATGCCTTGTACAAGAATCTCGTACCCCGAACCAGAGACGAAGCCATTGCTCAAGGTTTCTTTCCATGCATGGTCAGGGGACAACAGCCTGCTGATGCACATCCATCGTCCCTTCTCTGGTGTCGCGATGACACTCTGTTCAAGCGCAACTTCCAATTTGCCCAGAACTCTGCGAAGCAAAACAAGAAGGAGTTTGGATTGGACTTCAACCCTGGTCCCTCTAGACCAAGGGCAGATGGCACACGCGACGCTAATCCCAATGTCATCGGGCCATTTGCCAATCTCGACGGCCTCATCACTCACATTATATTCCAAGGGACTGCCGTGAACGACCCTCCAGCAGACACTGAGTCTGATGATGCTCCTACTGCCCCAGAGCCGAAGCAGATGAAGAAGAAGCCAAAAGCTTCCAAGCCAGTCGCCTCCCCCAAGATCTCCAAAGCGAAGCCATTGGCCACTGCACCTCCTGAAGCCAGTGTGCAGTCTGAAGGCTTATCAAGAGTCTCCAAGCCTCAAGAAGCAAAGAAACCACAGCCACACACCAGCAAAGAGCTAACTGTCGCTGCCGTTCTTCACTGCGAAGCCATTGATCTGTCCAGTGACGAAGATCTTGGTGATGACGCTCTTGAGCAGCTCATCAAGAGCAAGGAGGAGGCTGAAATCTTCAACAATCTGCCTCTGTTCGATGCAAAAATCATCCACAACTTCATAGATGAGTGGTTTGACATGCCCAACATCAGCTTTGATGATCTGCAGCTGCCCATTGGCCTCAGCGTAGCCTTCCAAGGAGCTATCGCTTCAGAACTCGCTATTGCCCAGCGCATCATGGAACTGAAGCAAAAGATAGATTTTGAAAAGGCTCAGTTTAAGCAGAACATGGCCACGCTCAGCGTCCAAGAGATCAAAGACTTCAAAGTCATGCTGCATGAGCTGAAGGAAAACTTCATGCAGAAACGTGCAGAGGCTCAGGGTTCACGCGAGCGCATGAAGACTTTGGCTGATCTCTGCGTACAGGCCTACAATGAGGCCGAGAAGAGAAAGGCACTTGGGCGTCCCGGCATCGACCCCAGGATGGCCGCCAAGAAAAAGAAGACGCCCACCGTGGCTGAAGAAGAGGCCCCACGCCAAGAAGCTATTCCAATTGTCTTCCCCACCGCCAAGCCTAGCTCGAAGCCAAAGCGCTCACCCGCTTCAGAGCTTAAGAAGACAAGGATAGCCGAAGCTAAAGCAAGGAAGAGGAAACACTCTGAAGCCTCTCCTTCAGACCCCACCACCAAGAAGCGCAAGTCCAAGAAGTCTCGGGCTGCTCCCACAGAGCCCTTGATCGTTGAACCCCTTTCCATTCGCCGTCCTAATGAAGATCGTCAGATGACCGTCCATGAGCCTGCTCTCACCGAGGCTCAGCGTGATGAAGACATTCCAGCAGCCGACCCCACCGCTGCTAAAGACATTGGTCTCCAAGACAATGTACAAGATGATGCAGTCCTTCCTCAGCTCGAATCGAGTGAATTGCTCAGCATTGGCCGTCCCCTGACGCCAATCACACAAGATGCATCGTGGGCAGATCGCCCACAAGAGGAAGAGGATGAGCCCCAGCCCACTGCAGCTCCACCTGCGTCGCCTGCATTCCGTAGGCTTCGCAGAGGACCAAGGGCTCAGACTGCTGACGACATTCCGGCTGCATCAGCCGAAGCACAAGCAGAAGAACATGAAGAACCTCAAGCTCCATCTCCCCCTCACCAGCAAGAAGAAATTCTCAAGGAGGCTGACACCACTGCGGCTGCCACACATAATACTGAAGCATTTGTGGAGCCAGACCAACCAACAGCTTCAAGAGATACTGAAGCAACTGCCTCTGACCCTTCTGCGCCTGTGTCTGCTGCCGGACCACAGTTCAATTATCATATTGCGCACAGGCCCCAGGTACAGAAGCCAATCCCACGACTGCCAAGGTTCCCAGGTCCAGTCACTGCTCCTGGCTCCTTCAATATCAATAGCTTTAGGGCAGACAACACTTTCTTCAACCTCTCCAAGAATCCTTACTCAAGGGAAAAGATTGTGTCAGATAGGTTCTGGAGCTACCCACAGCGCAGCTACTACTCCTGCGTCCTCTACAACCAGAACCATATCTTTCCACATCAGCGCCTTGAAGTTGAAGCTTTTGCTGGTCTGGCTGGTCTGGAAGAAGCCCTGGACTGCTTCAAGCAAGTTGGCCTGCCGTTTGTCACGGATGAAGAGCACTGGAACAAAGAGCTTCTGCTTCAGTTCTATGCAACATTGCACATCAAGGGCTACAACAGAGATCCGAAGACTTGGGTCCTGGAGTGGATGACCGTCAACGTCCATCATGAAGCCAATGCGTTTGATATCATTGAGCTCACCGGCCTACCCACTCCAGGCGAACACTTCGAAGAAGGCTGCCAACTCCATACTGAAGCAGTTGAGAGCATATTTCAGCGACCTGAGCCGAATATGAGTCAGATGCTCTCGATGATGACTTAGAGTACCTGCCGAGAACTATCTATCACATCATCAGGCGGACTCTATGGCCCATTAAGGGGCACTCTTGATATGCCAAGGTTGAAGGTGCCATGAAGACTCTCATCTTCTGCATCCTACACGGCAAATGCTTCAATGCCCAGGATCTCTTCATACGTCAACTTGCTGCGTCTGGCTCAGATCTCTTTGGTCTGAAGATTTATGCTCCGTGGGTTATGAGGCTAATCAAGCTCCACTCTGCGATATCATATCAGCCCTCAGCCCGCAACCACAGAATCTTCTTACCCGATGTGGACACCTCTGCTGAAGCCATTTATCCTGAGCCTGCCAAACAGCCACTAAGTCTTCAGAATGCAGAACACCAAAGCTTCACTCAACATGATGAAGGTGTTGAGGCCATTTCCAGAGTCTATCCAATGGCTGGCACCACACGTGCCCCTGCATCCACTGAAGCCACTGACAGCGAAGCTGGGCAGAGACCCAAGAAACGAGCTCGTACACTCACTGATCGTGAACTTCTTGTGGCTCTGCATCAAAAGCAAGATAGGCATCACGACTGGCTCAAGAGGCAGATGCACAGTCTCATGCAAGACGTCAATCGCATCAGGAATCTGGCCACCAAGAACGCCTTCATCGCACACGAAACCTGTCGCCGCACTTGGAAAGGCCTCACTATGATGTGCACTGAAGCTGAATTGCAAGAGGATGGCTTCAAGGAGCGTTTCAAGTTTGACTCCACACCCCCCAGACGAGCTGTGTTGCGTGGGACTCCTTCACTTGAAGAATCCGAGTTCTCTTCCTCTGCTGCCACCGTGACGGGGAAGATCATTGAGGAAGAAGACGACGCCACATCACCGCCAATGTCTTCACCGCGCGTCGTCACTGCCCCAAGCTCGCCTGCACCACCAAACGTCTCCACCGACCCTGCTGCGCCTGGGAACGCATAGAAAACTCTATGTCTTCAAACCTTTTTGGTCATCACTGACAAAAGGGGGAGAAGCATATGATATTTATAGTCTTCAAGCGGGTCAATAATATGGGCGGGTGCTTTATATTTTGCATTTTGCTTCGTGCTTACAACTCTCGTTTTGCTACATTTGGTTCTTTGAGTTGTAACACTTAAACTTGATGGTCGTCTGCTACCTTGTTTGCCACTGTGTTCTTGCGAAGATAAATTCCGCATGTACGACGATAATTTCCGCACTCTTATCATTTCGCAGACGTCCATTTTTCATTATGCATATCATTATCTTCATATATCTTTACGTGCATGATGGATTGTCATCATAAGTTGAAGCGGATTCCCACAAATACAACCTGCTGTGTGCCTTTGCATTCCAGAAGCAAATCACTTAATATGCACATCTTCAGGGGGAGCCCTTGCAGCTTATGAAGACAATTCCTTTACAATTTCACAAATTATATTCCCCGTTGAAAACTTCAACTAGTTTGTCATCAATCACCAAAAAGGGGGAGATTGTAAGTGCATCTAGTGCCACCCCTAGTTGGTTTTGGAGTATTGACGACAAACCTAGTTGAGGGACTAATGTGTTTGTGAGAATTGCAGGATAACACAGGTAGAAGTCCCTCATTGATTCGGTTTAGCTACCAGAGATGACCCCCAAAAAATGTACGAAGACATTGAAGACAATGGTGGTTCATGAAGACATTCGTGTCGAAGACAATGACATATGAAGACTCCCCATGAAGCCTTTGGAACTCGAAGACTTAGATCCTTCGTAGCTTTACTTTAATCATGTTGTGTCATAGGAACCACCGTACTGTTAAGTGGGGTCCAAGAAAACCAGTCAGGATGACTGAAGTGATGCCTAATTCAAATCCTATGTCTTCGAGTGAAGACAATGAGAGAAAATCTTGTCCAGAGTCAGACAAGTCAGCTTTACTTGTAGCCCAAGTAAAGTTGCCGTGAGAGTTCAAAATCCGACCGTTAGTACATGTGTCAGTTCCTTCGTGACCCAGGGTCATTTCGGACAAATCAGGTCAGGGTTGCCAAGTGGCTATAAATAGCCCACCCCCACAACCATAAACGGTTGGCTGCTCAGATTTCAGTGCACGGCTTTTGTCGTTTGAGAGCAACCCACCTCGAAGCCTTTGAGAGAATCCTTAGTGAGGAGAAAAGCCCTAACCACCCAGAGCCAGAGTAATTGGGCATCACTTAAGTCTTCTTGTCTGAGTGATCTGAAGACTTATTACACTTGAGGACTGTGCATCCTCCAGACGGTTAGGCGTCGCGTTCTGAGCATCCAAGAGGAATTGTGGATTGCCGGTGAACGAAGTCTGTGAAGGTTTGGGAGTCTACCTTGAAGACTTACCAGAGTGATTGGGCGGGGTCTGTGTGACCTTAGCTCAAGGAGAAAACGGTGAGGACTGGGTGTCCTGAGCTGCGTGTTCAGGACTGGGTGTCCGGGACTGTGTGTCCTTTGGTTTAAATACCTAGCCGCTCCAACCAGACGTACAGTTGTCACAGCAACTGGAACTGGTCCAACATATCATTGTCTTCAACGTGTCACTGGTTTCATCTTCACCTCCCTTTACTTACCAGTACACATTGTGAAGCTATTGCATGCCTGCTTAATCTTCTGTCTTCACAACCTGACTGTATGATTTGTTTGGCTTCATAACTTCTTCCAACCTGATCCTCATTACACTGGAGCTATTTGTCTCTGTGCTTTCACTGTACTCTATATTTGACTATGGCTTGCGTTGTGTAATCTACCTTCCGCTGCATAGTGATAGGCTTCAAGTCTGTTTATCTTCATAACTTCCACGTTTTGAAGACTTTCTTAAAAATCGCCTATTCACCCCCCCTCTAGTCGATATAACGCACTTTTAGAAGTCTACCGCAATGATCTCAAGGATACTATCTACCAGATTTGTGGGCGCCGAGATGAACACTGGAAGATGATCAGCACCAGGAAGGATAGATCAATTGCAGCTTTTATCCAGAAGTTAAACCAACACATTTGACGACAGGAGAACCAGATGTGCGCCGACATGATAGATCTGAAGAAGGCTAAGACAAGAATCAAGGAACTGGAGGAAGAACTCAGGGCTACACGTGAAGATTATGAAGAAGAAATTGAAGTATTGGTGGAGAAGAATGACGACCTGATCAAGAAGATTGGAATATTTATGGGAGGCCCTTCGCCAGTAGATGAAGACGAAGAACCCAAGGAGATTAGTACGGAAGACTACATCATCATCGACGGCACCGACTCGGAACCAGATAGTAGCGATGATGACTATGTTGATGAAGCTGGAGCAGATATCATGGAGTCTGCAACCGAAGATTATTTCTAGTAGACCACCTCATCAGTAGTAGTAGTCCACCATGTAAATATAGTAGTCCGAGCACTTTTGCGATAGTTAGATCGATTGTATGCCCTTGTTTGATTGAATGAAGTGAATTGTTTGCTTTTGCCTCATGTGCATATGGGTAGTGTTTTCCCTTAGACCCCCTCTATTCTTACATCTCATCTTTTCTAAACCCTCAGATGCCTCCGAGACGTGACCCCGGATTTGCCTTTCCACCGGAGCTCACCCAGTTGATCCAGCAGCAGAGCACATTGATGCAGTTGCTAGTCCAGAATCAGAATCAGGGGAACAACAACAACAACCCACCACCACCACCTGTTGACCACTTAGCTCATTTTCTTAGGCTGAATCCGCCAGTGTTTTCCAGTAGCACCGGGCCGATGGTAGCAGATGATTGGCTCCGCAAGACAGCTAGGGAGTTGACCACAGCGGCATGCACAGATACGGAGAAGGTGAAGTTTGCCGCACATCAGCTAGAAGGACCCGCAGCATCATGGTGGGAGAATTTCACAGCCACTTTCCCAGTAGACACTGTCACATGGGACCAGTTTCAGCAGGCTTTTCGTACTACACATGTTTCAGCAGGAGCTATGGCCATGAAGAAGCGTGAGTTTCGCAACTTGCGCCAAGGAGGAAGGACAGTTGGCCAGTATGTGGAGGACTTTAGTAAGTTAGCATGTTATGCCCCATATGACATCGCTACGGATGCAGCTAAGCAGGAGAAGTTTCTGGAAGGACTGAATGATGAGTTGAGCATGCAGTTGATGGTAGCAACCTTCAACAACTATGAGGAGTTGGTAGATCATGCTCTTATGATTGAAGGGAAGCAGCAGCAAATTGAGAATCACAAGAGGAAGTATGGACAAGGAAAGTACAATTCAGGAGCTCACCAGAAGCCACGTTTTACCCCTAGACCGGGAGGACACTTTCAGCATACCCATGGAGGAGGTAGCTCGCACAATCACAATGGCACCAAGAATGGAAATGGCAATGGAGGAAGCAATGGCCAGAATCGCACCAACCCATCAACCCCAGCCAAGAAGGACCTAAGCCAAGTCACTTGCTTTAAGTGTCAGAAGACCGGACATTATGCCAATGAATGTCCTGAAGGCCAAAATGGCAATGGAAGTTCTGGGAAGAAGCCGAACCCTTTCAACAGGGGATAGGTGAACCACGTTAGCGTGGAGGAGGTTGAAGCTCAGCCCGATGCAGTAATAGGTAAGTTTTTGGTTAAGTCATTTACTGCACTCGTTCTTTTTGATACTGGTGCATCACATTCATACATCTCAAGAGGATTTGTGGATAAGTATAACCTATCAACCCAAGCCCTTAGGTCACCCATGTTAGTAACCTCGCCTGGAGCAGAGTATGTGGCTAGTTTATGGTGTGATCGGTTACCATTAAGGATTGGTAACTATGTTTTTCCCTCAGACCTAATAGTATTGGAATCTCAAGGATTGGATGTGATATTAGGCATGGATTGGTTATCAAAGTATGAAGGGAATATTGAATGTTCTAGTAAGTCAATTTTTCTTACCACACCAGAAGGGAGAAGGATCAAGTATGTATCCCGGCATGTGCCAAAGAGGACCCAAGTAAATTGCTTAACAGGAGTTGTGCAGGAGGAAGTACCAGTGGTAAGGGATTTCCCTGAAGTATTTCCAGAGGAGTTGCCAGGCATGCCACCGGATAGAGATATTGAGTTTTTGATTGAGCTATTGCCAGGCACAGGGCCAATATCAATGAGACCATATAGGATGCCAGCAAAGGATTTGGTGGAAATTAAGAAGCAGATTAAGGAGTTACTGGATAAAGGATATATTCGCCCAAGTTCTTCGCCTTGGGGATCGCCAGTACTTCTGGTTGAAAAGAAGGATGGATCGTTAAGGATGGTTGTTGATTATCGAGGATTGAATGAAGTAACGATCAAGAACAAGTACCCACTACCGATGATCAATGATCTGTTTGATCGATTGCAAGGAGCTAAGGTATTTTCCAAGATTGATCTGCGATCAGGATACCACCAGTTGAAGATTCGAGAACAGGATATTCCGAAGACAGCTTTTACCACCAGGTATGGGCTGTATGAGTATACCGTTATGTCATTTGGTCTGACTAATGCACCTGCCTATTTTATGAACATGATGAACAAAGTGTTTATGGAGTTTTTGGATAAGTTCGTCGTAGTGTTCATTGATGATATCCTGGTTTATTTGAAGAATGAAGAGGAGCATAAGGAGCAATTGCGTTTGGTACTTGGAAAGCTCAGAGAACATCAATTATATGCCAAGTTCAGCAAATGTGAGTTTTGGTTGAAGGAAGTAGGATTCCTCGGACACGTTATATCTGGAGAAGGTATAGCGGTTGATCCCACCAAAGTAGATATCGTGACCAAGTGGGAAGCACCAACTACAGTTGGAGAGATCCGGAGTTTTCTTGGACTTGCAGGATACTACCGGAGATTCATTGAGAATTTCTTAAAGATTGCTAAGCCTATGACGGAGTTGTTGAAGAAGGATACCAAGTTCATATGGACAGAGGAATGTGAGGCTAGTTTCTAGGAGTTGAAGAAACGTTTGGTTACCTCACCAGTATTGATTTTGCCAGACCAGACCAAAGATTATGAGGTGTATTGTGACGCTTCACATCGAGGATTTGGAGCAGTGCTGATGCAGGAAGGGAGAGTTATTTCATATGCCTCAAGACAACTGAAGCCTCATGAGTTGAATTATGCCACACATGATTGGGAGTTAGCAGCCGTAGTGCATGCTTTGAAAACATGAAGACATTTCCTCATTGGAAATCATTGTGAGGTGTACACGGATCATAAGAGCTTGAAGTACATTTTCTTACAGAAGGTGTTGAATCTCAGACAAAGGAGATGGTTGGAGCTTATCAAGGATTATGATATGAAATTGCATTATCACCCCGGAAAGGCTAATGTAGTGGCTGACGCATTAAGCCGTAAGAGCCATGTCAATACGTTAATGACGGGAGAAATACCCAAGGAGTTAACAGAAAATCTTCGTGAACTATGTTTGGAAATAGTTCCGAGAGGCTATGTAGCAGCATTGGAGATTCATTCAACTTTGATGGATAGAATCAGGGAAGCTCAGAAAACTGACCAAGAGATTGCTGCTATAAAGGAGAAACTGAGCAAAGGAAAAGCTAAAGGATTTCGTGAGGATGAGCACGACACCCTATGGTTTGAAGACCGTGTTTACGTGCCCAATGACCTGGAGATCAGGAAGTTGATCTTGCAAGAGGCACACGATTCACCATATTCGATTCACTCAGGAAATACCAAGATGTATTTGGATTTGGACATTTTCTGGTGGACCGGAATGAAGAAGGATATTGCGGAGTATGTAGCAGTTTGTGATGTATGTCAGAGAGTAAAGGTAGAGCATGAGAAGCCAGCAGGATTGTGACAACCATTGCCGATACCCGAATGGAAGTGGGATAAGCTAGGCATGGATTTTATCACGGGATTGCCCAGGACTCGTTCAGGCTATGATTCGATTTGGGTTGTAGTCGATCGATTGATGAAAGTAGCTCATTTCATCCCAGTAAAGACCACTTACACCAGTGCTAAGTTGGCAAAGATATACATAATCAGGATTGTATGTCTGCATGGAGTTCCAAGGAGTATCGTATCAGATAGAGGAACCCAATTTACCTCAAAGTTCTGGAAGTAGTTGCACAAAACTTTGGGTACCAGGCTAGAATTCAGTACAGCTTTTCATCCACAGATAGATGGACAGACCGAGAGAGTAAATCAGATTTTGGAGGATATGTTGAGAGCTTGTGCGCTAGATTATGGATCTAGTTGGGATGATAATCTGCCATATGCAGAGTTCTCTTACAACAACAGTTATCAAACCAGTTTAAAGATGGCCCCTTTCGAAGCATTGTACGGAAGGAGGTGCATGACACCGTTGTCGTGGGACGAAGTTGGAGACCACCAGTTGTTTGGTCCTGACTTGATTAAAGAGTCTGAACAGAAGGTGAAGTTGATTCGCGATAGGCTCAAGATAGCCCAGTCCAGACAGAAAAGTTATGAAGATTCTAAATGCAAGGAGACAGTTTACAAAGTCGGAGATAGAGCTTATCTTCGAGTATCTCCACTTCAGGGAACAAAGCATTTTGGAGTTAAAGGGAAGTATCCATATCAAGTTTTGGAGCGTATGGGAGAAGTGGCCTACAAGTTGGAATTGCCCGAAGGATTGTCAGGAGTTCATGATGTGTTCCACGTTTCTCAGTTGAAGAAATGTCACGCGGAGATGGCTGACATACCGTTGAGAGACACAGTGCATTTGGAAACTATTCAGTTGGATAACGATTTGACGTACGAGGAGAAACCAATTAAGATTCTCGAGTTTGCCAGTCGAGTCACCCGCAGCAAGGTTATTGTTACATCCCAAATTTTCAATTTGGAATGTTATACACTAGATCATCATGCATATCATATTTTCTTGCATTTTGGTTGATCCTAGAAATTTCACGCAACTCAAGGACCCTCGGAGAGAGTTGGAGATTTCGTTATTTTCATATTTGAGTTCTTCTCAAATTTTGAAGAAAGGATCATTGGTTTTGTCGGAGTTTTATTTGCCTTTTGTTTGGATAGGGAAAAATGCGCGTTTTCAAAACTTGCATTTTAGGCCCGGAGTAAAGTTCATTTTGTTCGACTCATTTTTAGGAGTCGGGGAAGATTTACTTTATTAGTTTTGGAGTCCGGTAGATTTGTTTTTCTGTGTTTTTCCGAGCGCGGAACCGTTTAAAAAAAATCGCGCGACTTGGGCCAAGCCCAGCCGGCCGGCCAGGAGGCCAGGCCATTGCCGCGAGCCGCGCCAGGCGCCAGAGGCCGCCGCCACCGTTGCCTCTTTTGGAAGTCCTAGTAGGACTTTTGTCCTATTTCCGTTTATTCCGTTTTTTGTTTCTAGATCTTTCCTTCCCTCTTTTCTTTCCTACTCCTATTCTTATTCCTTGTCCCCTACCCCAAGTAAATCCCTCCTCCCCAATATAAATACCCCCACACCCCCCCCTCTAAATCATCATCAAACCCAAAGCCCCAAGCCTCCACCACACCGCGCCATCACCACCCGCGCCGCCGCCGCACCTTGCCACCGCCGCCGCCGCCGCCCTACGCCCGCGCCGCCGGAGCCCCTCACCGGAGACTTCGCCGGAGGTAGCCCCGCGCCACATCTCTTCTTTCCATCGGATCGTTTTCTTCTAAACGTTCCGATTCTTCTTCTCCGATTCGTTTTCTTTCTGGTTCTTCGCGAAACCGTTCCGGTTTTCTAGATCGGGTTTTCGATCGGTTTTCTTCTCCGAAACCCTAGATCGGATTCTTTCTCTTTTCCGATTTAGTTGCCTCGTGACCATTCGCCGGACCGTTCGTCCTAACGAACGTGATCACCGGATTCTTCTAGGTTAACGAACGTCCGTTCGTTTAACCGTTCTTCTTTTTTCTTTCGTCGGATTTATTCCGCGATCGCGATCTCGGATCCGATCTTCGTTCTAGTTTACCTTCTCGCCCGTTTATCGGAATCAGGTGATTCGAGCGCCTGGAGTTTCGTTTCGAAACCGCCATTCCGTCTAATCAACTTTAACTAAGATTTGCTATGGTAAAATTTGACCTAGTTTCAACTTGCTAGAATCGAGTTGTTCTTTTCTGCCGTTTGTTTTCGGTCTCTTTGTTCGGTTCTTTCTTTCTTTGCAACCGGAGTTCTTAAGTTGAACTATATGGTTCGATCTCTTGTTCGAGTTTTACCTGTGCATTAGATGAGTACTTATTGTATGCTTGTTGTTTGTCTGCGATAGATTACCCGGATTGCGCCGCCTGTTACTTCGAATCTCTAGGACTCGCGGATCATCAGCAAGGCAAGTAACACTTTGATCATACCTTTTCTACAACCCAGTTTTACTACATTAGATCCATCCTCACACATTGCATGATTAGGGTCTAATTAAATTGTGGGATGGGAAGTAGATGAGGTAGTACCTATTACCTGTTTATTATGAAACCTTTGGGAGTTACTTCTACGTTTGCTTATTATGCCATGCTATGCTAGTAGACGTGGATTGGGTGAGTGATATCCATGACAGATGTGAGATTGATAATTTTTAATGGTTTATCTAAGGTGGCAACTTAAACACACATCTGGGTGGATTGAGGCACCTGTTGTCTATCAGGACTTGCCTGTTTTATTTTGGACCGCCACCCAGGCTCAAAGGGATCATAAGATCTTTCATGCTAAATACTTACGTGTGCAGCCAGAAGCCATTATGGGCTCTGGCATAGTTGACTAAGTCGTGCAAACTCTTACAGGGTAGACTAGCAGATGTAGGGGAAAGTAGGTGTACCGGTCTATCCATCGTAAGGTGCTAGCGCTTCTGAAAGACTGTGTCTCGGTCATCCGTTTCTCAAACACCAGCAGTGCGAGAAAACCAACGGAAGCGATCAAGTCTTGTGGGGAAAAGTGCGCAAACCTCTGCAGAGTGTAATAAACTAATCATGATTAGCCGTGTCCCCGGTTATGGACAATCTTGAGTATCTAGTACTTGAATATCATGTGAATCTCATCATGTTACTTCTAATTAATATTGTTGGGTTTAATTGTACTTTTAATTGGGATTGAGAATGCTGTCAACCATTCTCAATGTTTAACAACCACCATGATAGTTAAATAAATTTATTCCTTTGCAGTAGGGAAAAACTTGCTTTACGCAAAACAGTAACCATAGAGCTTTCCACCAGCCAAATATGCATATAGTTTAGCTGTTACATTCCATTACTCTCTATGTGTTACTTTGCCAGCATATTCCATGTGCTGACCCGTTTCGGGCTGCAACGTTAATGTTGTAGACTTTTCAGACGACGATTGAGGTGCATTTAGGTCGTGGTTCTATACTCAGTGATGCCGTTGGAGTTGATGGACCCATTTATCTTCCAAGTCTTCCGCTGTTATCGTTATTAGATGGCCTTAAGCCATATTTTACTGTAATAAGTTCTCTTCGGAGACATCGATGTAATAAGTGTGTGATTGCCACTCTACTATAAATCCTTCGATGTACTATGTGGTGTCAGTATTACTGATCCAGGGATGACACCGGAGCACAGTAGACTTGATCCATTCGGGTCTGGTCGCTACAGAGATGGTATCAGAGCACACGCTGACTATAGGACACGACCACTAAGTTAAAGCCATAAATCACTATTCTCTCCTCATTTTCTAACTCCTCACCTTTTCTACTCTTTAGGATGAAGGACGCGAAGATTAAGTACGCTCAACCAGATGAAGGCACACCTTTTGGATTTCACTTGAAGGAAGTCACCAAGTACCTGAACATTGGATTACCAAGCTTCACCGGAACTTTCAACGCCACTTTGCCTGAAGAGGAGTGCTGGAAGATTCAAGCTCACGTTCCGGGAAGGACATTCGCGCCAATCACGAAGCCCATAGATAGTGTTTTCAATGCACCAACTTGGAGTCTAGGAAAGAGCATGGCAGCCCATATCACCATAGGACGCATTGGAGAAGTTTATCAAGAAGACCTCAAGGACACTATCTACCAGATTTGCGGACGCTGAGATGAACAATGGGAGTTAGTCACCACCAAGAAGGATAGATCCATTGCAGCATTCATCCAGGAGTTAAACCAGCACATTCGACGCCACGAGAACCAGATGTGCAATGATATGATGGAGTTGAAGAACGCGAAGACGAGGATCATTGAGCTAGAAGGAGAACTGAAGGCTACACGCAAGGACTACATGGACGAGATCGTAGCTCTAGCAAGGCACAACGTCGATCTTAAGCAGGAGATTGAAGAACTCAAGAGGAAGTTAGCACCCAAGGAGGAAGACGAGTACGTCACATGTCCAGATAACTACATCATCATCGACGACACCGATTCGGATCCAAGTGAACCTGACTTTGAAGACGAAGCTGGAGCGGACATCATGGAGTCTACCGGTTCAAATTTCTAGATGACTACCAAATATTAGTAGTATTTCCCCCTTGTAACCACTATAGTTCGAGCACTTTTGCGATAGTTAGATCGATTGTATGCCCTTGTTTGATTGAATGAAGTGATTTTGTGTGAATTTGCTCATGTGCATTGGGGTAGTGTTTTCTCTTTAGACCTCATTCTATTCTTATATCTCTTCTTTTCTAAACCCTCAGATGCCTCCAAGACGTGACAATGGATTTCCACCAGAGCTCACTCAGTTGATCCAGCAGCAAAATCAATTGATGGAGATGTTAGTCCAGAACCAGCAGAACAATAACAACAACCCACCACCACCACCACCACTTGTTGACCACTTAGCCCGTTTCCTTAGGCTAAATCCGCCGGTGTTTTCTAGTAGCATCGAGCCGATAGTAGCAGAAGATTGGCTCCGCAAGATAGGAAGGGAGTTGACCACTGCAGGATGCACGGATGGTGAGAAAGTGAAGTTTGCCGCACATCAGCTCGACGGACCCGCAGCAGCATGGTGGGAAAATTTCACAGCCACTTACCCAGTCGACACCGTCACATGGGATCAATTTCAGCAAGCTTTCCGCACTGCACATGTTTCAGCAGGAGTTATGGCCATGAAGAAGCGTGAGTTTCGCAACTTACGCCAAGGAGGAAGGACAGTTGGCCAGTATGTTGACGACTTTAGCAAGTTAGCACGTTATGCCCCAGATGACGTTGCTACGGATGCCGCTAAGCAGGAGAAGTTTCTGGAAGGACTGAATGATGAGCTGAGTATGCAGTTGATGGTAGCAAGTTTCCGCAACTACCAGGAGTTGGTAGATCGTGCCATCATGCTTGAGGGGAAGCAACAGCAAATTGAGAACCGCAAGAGGAAGTATGGACAGGGGAAGTATAACTCTGGAGCCCAGCAGAAGCCCCGTTTCACCCCTAAATCGGGATTTCAGTTTCAGCATACCCATGGAGGAGGTAGTTCGCACAACCACAATGGCCACAAGAATGGTAATGGGAATGGAGGAAGCAACGGCCAGAACCGTACCACCCCATCAACCCCATCCAAGAGAGATCTAAGTCAAGTCACCTGTTTCAAGTGTTCCAAGACCGGACATTATGCTAATGAATGTCCTGAAGGCCAGAATGGAAATGGCAATGGAAGCTCAGGGAAGAAGCCGAACCCTTTCAACAGGGGACAGGTGAACCATGTTAACGTGGAGGAGGTTGAAGATCAGCCGGACGCAGTAATCGGTAAGTTTTTGGTTAAGTCATTTACCACACTCGTTCTTTTCGATACTGGTGCATCACATTCATACATATCAAGGGGATTTGTGGAAAAATATAGCCTGCCCACTAGGATCCTTAAAACACCTATGCTAGTAAGCTCGCCAGGAGCAGAGTACATGGCCAGTCAAGGATGTTTTCAAGTACCATTAAGCATAGGAAGGCATGTTTTCCCAACAGATTTAATTATTCTGGAATCCCAAGGTTTGGATATAATTCTTGGTATGGATTGGCTGTCGATGTATGGAGGAAACATCGATTGTGCTAGTAAGACAATTTTGCTCACAACCCCAGAAGGAAAAAGGATCAAGTATGTATCCCGGCATGTGCCAAATAGGACACAAGTGAATTGCCTAACAGGAGTTGTGCAGGAGGAAGTACCAGTGGTAAAGGATTTTCCTGATGTATTTCCTGAAGAGTTGCCAGGCATGCCACCGGATAGAGACATTGAGTTTTTGATTGAGTTATTGCCAGGCACTGGACCAATATCAAAGAGACCATACCGGATGCCAGCAAAGATTTGGTGGAAATTAAGAATTGGATTAAGGAGTTATTGGAGAAAGGTTACATTCGCCCAAGTTCTTCGCCTTGGGGATCACCCGTACTTCTAGTGGAGAAGAAGGATGGATCATTAAGGATGGTTGTTGATTATTGAGGATTGAATGAAGTAACCATCAAGAACAAGTACCCCCTGCCAATGATGAATGATCTGTTTGATCGTTTGCAAGGAGCTAAAGTGTTTTCCAAGATCGATTTGCGATCACGGTACCACCAGTTGAAGATCCGAGAACAGGATATACCTAAGACAACTTTTACCACGAGATATGGACTGTATGAGTATACCGTTATGTCATTTGGATTGACTAACACGCCTGCCTATTTTATGAACATGATGAACAAAGTGTTTATGGAGTTTTTGGATAAGTTCGTCGTAGTGTTCATTGATGATATCCTGGTTTATTCGAAGAATGAAGAAGAGCATAAGGAACATTTGCGTTTGGTATTGGAGAAGCTAAGGGAACATCAGTTATATGCCAAATTTAGCAAATGTGAGTTTTGGTTGAAGGAAGTAGGATTCCTTGGACATGTTATATCCGGAGAAGGGATAGCAGTTGACCCCACAAAGGTTGAGACTGTAACCGAATGGGAAGCACCAACTACAGTTATAGAGATCCGGAGTTTTCTTGGACTCGCAGGATACTACCGGAGATTCATTGAGAACTTTTCAAAGATTGCAAAGCCTATGACGGAGTTGTTGAAGAAGGATACCAAGTTCAAATGGACTGAGGAATGTGAGGCTAGTTTCCAGGAGTTGAAGAAACGATTGGTTACCTCACCGGTGTTGATTTTGCCAGATCAGACCAAGGATTATGAGGTGTATTGCGACGCTTCACGTCGAGGACTTGGAGCAGTGCTTATGCAGGAAGGGAGAGTTGTTTCGTATGCATCACGACAACTGAAGCCTCATGAGTTGAATTATGCTACACATGATTTGGAGTAACAGCCGTAGTGCATGCATTGAAGACATGGAGACATTTCCTCATTGGAAATCATTGTGAGGTGTACACGGATCACAAGAGTTTGAAGTACATTTTCACACAGAAGGAGTTGAACCTCACACAAAGGAGATGGTTGGAGCTCATCAAGGATTATGATATGAGATTGCATTACCATCCCGGTAAAGCTAATGTAGTAGCTGACGCATTGAGCCGCAAGAGCTATGTCAATACTCTAATGACGGGAGAAACACCCAAGGAGTTAGCAGAAAACCTTCGTGAACTAAGTTTAGAGATAGTTCCGAAAGGCTATGTGGCAGCATTGGAGATTCAGTCAACATTGATGGATAAAATCAGAGAAGCTCAGAAATCTGACAAGGAGATTGCTGCCATAAAGGAGAAACTAAGCAAAGGAAAAGCGAAGGGATTTTGTGAGGATGAGCACGATACCCTATGGTTTGAGGGCCGTGTTTATGTGCCCAATGACCCGGAGATCAGGAAGTTGATTTTGCAAGAGGCACATGATTCACCGTATTCGATTCACCCAGGAATTACCAAGATGTATCTGGATTTGAAGGAAACATTCTGGTGGACCGGAATGAAGAAGGATATTGCAGCATATGTAGCAGTTTGTGACGTATGTCATAGAGTGAAGGCAGAGCATCAGAAGCCAGCCGGGTTTTTGCAACCATTGCCGATACCCGAATGGAAGTGGGATAAGATAGGCATGGATTTTATCACAGGACTACCCAGGACGAAAGCAGGATATGACTCGATATGGGTAGTAGTTGATCGTTTGACGAAGGTAGCACATTTCATTCCAGTTAAGACCACTTACACCAGTGCTAAGTTGGCAAAGATATACATGACTAGGATCATTTGTTTGCATGGAGTTCCAAGGAGTATTGTATCAGATAGAGGAACCCAATTTACCTCAAAGTTTTGGAATCAGTTGGACGAAACTTTGGGAACCAGGCTAGAGTTCAGCACCGCTTTTCATCCACAGACAGATGGACAGACCGAGAGAGTCAATCAGATTTTGGAAGATATGCTGAGAGCTTGTGCACTAGATTATGGATCTAGTTGGGACGATAACTTGCCATATGCGGAGTTTTCCTATAACAATAGTTACCAAACCAGTTTGAAGATGGCACCTTTCGAAGCTCTATACGGAAGGAGGTGCAGGACACCGTTGTCATGGGACGAAGTTGGAGACCGTCAGTTCTTTGGACCAGATTTGATTAAGGAGTCTGAACGGAAAGTTAAGTTGATTCGCGATAGGCTCAAGGTAGCCCAGTCCAGGCAGAAGAGCTACGCAGATTCAAAACGCAAGGAGACAGTTTACGAAACCGGAGACAGAGTGTATCTCCGAGTATCCCCACTTCGAGGAGTTAAACGCTTTGGAGTTAAGGGAAAGTTAGCACCGCGTTTCGTTGGACCATATAAGATCTTACAACGTATGGGAGAAGTCACTTATAATTTGGAATTACCAGAGGGACTGTCAGGAGTTCATGACGTATTCCATGTTTCTCAGCTGAATAAATGCCACGCCGAGATGGCGGAGGTACCGTTAAGAGATACAGTGCCGCTTGAAGCGATTTAGTTGAAGGACGACTTAACATATGAAGAGAAACCAGTTAAGATTCTCGAGTATGCCAGCAGAGTTACCCGCAGCAAGGTTATCAAGTTTTGCAAAGTTCAGTGGAACCACCACTCAGAGGATGAAGCCACCTGGGAGAGAGAAGAAGATTTGCTCAAGGACCACCCTCACCTATTTTCTAGCCAACCCGAATCTCGAGGGCGAGATTCATCTTAAGGGGGGTAGGTTTGTAACATCCCAAATTTTCAATTTGGAATGTTATACACTAGATCATCATGCATATCATATTTTCTTGCATTTTGGTTGATCCTAGAAATTTCACGCAACTCAAGGACCCTCGGAGAGAGTTGGAGATTTCGTTATTTTCATATTTGAGTTCTTCTCAAATTTTGAAGAAAGGATCATTGGTTTTGTCGGAGTTTTATTTGCCTTTTGTTTGGATAGGGAAAAATGCGCGTTTTCAAAACTTGCATTTTAGGCCCGGAGTAAAGTTCATTTTGTTCGACTCATTTTTAGGAGTCGGGGAAAATTTACTTTATTAGTTTTGGAGTCCGGTAGATTTGTTTTTCTGTGTTTTTCCGAGCACGGAACCGTTTAAAAAAAATTCGCGTGACTTGGGCCAAGCCCAGCCGGCCGGCCAGGAGGCCAGGCCATCGCCGCGAGCCGCGCCAGGCGCCAGAGGCCGCCGCCGCCGTTGCCTCTTTTGGAAGTCCTAGTAGGACTTTTGTCCTATTTCCATTTATTCCATTTTTTGTTTCTAGATCTTTCCTTCCCTCTTTTCTTTCCTACTCCTATTCTTATTCCTTGTCCCCTACCCCAAGTAAATCCCCCCTCCCCAATATAAATACCCCCACACCCCCCCCTCTAAATCATCATCAAACCCAAAGCCCCAAGCCTCCACCACACCGCGCCATCACCACCCGCGCCGCCGCCGCACCTTGCCACCGCCGCCACCGCCGCCCTACGCCCACGCCGCCGGAGCCCCTCACCGGAGACTTATCCGGAGGTAGCCCCACGCCACATCTCTTCTTTCCATCGGATCATTTTCTTCTAAACGTTCCGATTCTTCTTCTCCGATTCGTTTTCTTTCTGGTTCTTCGCGAAACCGTTCCGGTTTTCTAGATCGGTTTTTCGATCGGTTTTCTTCTCCGAAACCCTAGATCGGATTCGTTCTCTTTTCCGATTTAGTTGCCTCGTGACCATTCGCCGGACCGTTCGTCCTAACGAACATGATCACCGGATTCTTCTAGGTTAACAAACGTCCGTTCGTTTAACCGTTCTTCCTTTTTCTTTCATCGGATTTATTCCGCGATCGCGATCTCGGATCCGATCTTCGTTCTAGTTTATCTTCTCGCCCATTTATCGGAATCAGGTGATTCAAGCGCCTGGAGTTTCATTTCGAAACCGTCGTTCCGTCTAATCAACTTTAACTAAGATTTGCTACATTAAAATTTGACCTAGTTTCAACTTGCTAGAACCGAGTTGTTCTTTTCCGCCGTTTGTTTTCGGTTTCTTTATTCGGTTCTTTCTTTCTTTGCAACCGGAGTTCTTAAGTTGAACTATCTGGTTCGATCTCTTGTTCGAGTTTTACCTGTGCATTAGATGAGTACTTATTGTATGCTTGTTGTTTGTCTGTGATAGATTACCCGGATTGCGCCGCCTGTTACTTCGAATCTCTAGGACTCGCGGATCATCAGCAAGGCAAGTAACACTTTGATCATACCTTTTCTACAACCCAGTTTTACTGCATTAGATCCATCCTCACACATTGCATGATTAGGGTCTAATTAAATTGTGGGATGGGAAGTAGATGAGGTAGTACCTATTACCTGTTTATTATGAAACCTTTGGGAGTTACTTCTATGTTTGCTTATTATGCCATGCTATGCTAGTAGATGTGGATTGGGTGAGTGATATCCATGACAGATGTGAGATTGATAATTTTTAATGGTTTATCTAAGGTGGCAACTTAAACACACATCTGGGTGGATTGAGGCACCTGATGTCTATCAGGACTTGCCTGTTTTATTTTGGAACGCCACCCAGGCTCAAAGGGATCATAAGATCTTTCATGCTAAATACTTACGTGTGCAGCCACAAGCCATTATGGGCTCTGGCATAGTTGACTAAGTCGTGCGAACTCTTACAGGGTATACTAGCAGATGTAGGGGAAAGTGGGTGTATCGGTCTATCCATCGTAAGGTGCTAGCGCTTCTGAAAGACTGTGTCTCGGTCATCCGTTTCTCAAACACCAGTAGTGCGAGAAAACCAACGGAGGCGATCAAGTCTTGTGGGGAAAAGTGTGCAAACCTCTGCAGAGTGTAATAAACTAATCATGATTAGCCGTGTCCCCGGTTATGGACAATCTTGAGTATCTAGTACTTGAATATCATGTGAATCTCATCATGTTACTTCTAATTAATATTGTTGGGTTTAATTGTACTTTTAATTGGGATTGGGAATGCTGTCAACCATTCTCAATGTTTAACAACCACCATGATAGTTAAATAAATTTATTCCTTTGAAGTAGGGAAAAACTGGCTTTACGCAAAACAGTAACCATAGAGCTTTCCACCAGCCAAATATGCATATAGTTTAGCTGTTACATTCCATTACTCTCTATGTGTTACTTTGCCAGCATATTCCATGTGCTGACCTGTTTCGGGCTATAACGTTAATGTTGCAGACTTTTCAGACGACGATTGAGGTGCATTTAGGTCGTGGTTCTATACTCAGTGATGCCGTTGGAGTTGATGGACCCATTTATCTTCCAAGTCTTCCGCTGTTATCGTTATTAGATGGCCTTAAGCCATATTTTACTGTAATAAGTTCTCTTCGGAGACATCGATGTAATAAGTGTGTGATTGCCACTCTGCTATAAATCCTTCGATGTACTGTGTGGTGTCAGCATTACTGATCCAGGGATGACACCGGAGCATAGTAGACTTGATCCATTCGGGTTGGTCGCTACAGTTATCAAGTTTTGCAAAGTTCAGTGGAGCCATCACTCAGAGGATGAAGCCACCTGGGAGCGAGAGGAAGATTTTCTCAAGGACCACCCTCACCTATTTTCTAGCCAACCCGAATCTCGAGGGCGAGATTCGTCTTAAGGGGGGTAGGTTTGTAACATCCCAAATTTTCAATTTGGAATGTTATACATTAGATCATCATTGCATATCATATTTTATTTTGCATTTTGGTTGATCCTAGAAATTCTACGCATCTCAAGGACCCACGGAGATAGTTGGGGATTTCGTTATTCTCATATTTGAGTTTTCTCAAATTTTAAGAATAGGATCATTTGATTTTATTTATTTTATTATCAATTATTTCTATTACAAAAATATGAGAGAGGGAATAAAATGACTTTCCCAAAATAAAGAAATATTGATGATTTAATAATAAAATCAAATAAGATTTTATTTTGGAGTTTTTCGATGTTTTATTTGAATTTAGGAAAAATGTGCGTCTTTCAAAATTGCATTTAGGTCTCAAATAAATGTTCACCTTGTGCGGCTTGATTTTAGAAGCCCGTGAAAATTTATTTCAGAATTTTTGGAGTCCGTTTAGTATTTCTTTTTATTTTTCTTCTGAGCGAAATAATTAAAAAAACGAACCGACCTAACGGGCCGTGTTCGACTAGGACTTCGGTCCGACTAGGGTATACAAGCAGGGGCAGCCCACCCGGGGGAAACCCTAGCCCAGCCGCCCACCCGCGCCGCCGCCGCAGCCGCCGCCACCGCGCCGCCACGCCGCCGCCGCCGCCGGATTTCGCCGCCCAAGGTTCGCCGCGCCTCGATTTCCGTGCAATCGTTTTAAAAAAAAGATCGGTTTTCATCGGTTTATTTTTTTAGATTCGTCTTTTAAATATATCGGTTTTTTCGTTTTATTTAATTCAGCGAGCGTTCGTCGTTTTTTTCTTTTTCTCGGATTAAATCCGCGATTTTTCTGATCGCGATTCCTGATCCGATTTTCGATTTAGTATAACTTTTCGCTCGTTTATCGGACTCAGGCGATTCAAGCGCCTAGAGTTTCGTCTCGAAACCCTCTATCCGTTTAACCAACTTAAACAAGATTTTGCTACTGTAAAATTTTCCCTAAATCCAGATTACTAGAATGAAGTTGTTTTCTTTCGCCGTTTGATTTTCGTTGCATCTTTCGATATGATTCTTTTTGCCAACCGGAGTTCTTAAGTTGAACCTTCTGGTTAGATCTCTTATTTGAGTTTTACCCGTGCATTAGATGAGTACTTGTTGTCTGCTTGTTTGTTTGTCTGCGCTAGAATACCCGGAGTGCGCCGCCTGTTACTTTGAATCGTTAGGTTTCCCGGATCATCAGCAAGGCAAGTAACACTTTGATCATACCTTTTCTACTACCCAGTTTTATTGCATTAGATCAGTCCCCACACATTGCATGATTAGGATCTAATTAAATTGTGGGAGGGGAAGTAGTTGAGGTAGTACCTATTACCTGTTTACTTTCAAACCTTTGGGAGTTACTTCTACGTTTGCTTATTGTGCCATGCTATGCTAGTAGACGTGGATTGGGTGAGTGATATCCATGACAGATGTGAGTTTTATTAATTAATGGTTTATCTAAGGTGGCAACTTAAACACACATCTATGTGGATTGAGGCACCTGGGTATTCCAGGACTTGCTTGTTTTTCTTTTGGACAGCCACCCAAGCTCAAAGGGATCATGAGATTATTCATACTAGAAACTTCCGTGTGCGGCCACAAGCTATTATGGGCTTTAGCATAGTTGACTAAGTCGTGCGAACTCTTACAGTGATAGACTAGCAGATGTAGGGGATGTAGGTGGTACGGTCTACCCGATCATAAGGTGCTGGCGCTTCTGAAAGATTATGTCTCGGTCATCCGTCTTCTCAAACACCATGTAGTGCGAGAAACCAAACGGAGGTGATCGAGTATTGTGGGGAAAAGTGCACAAACCTCTGCAGAGTGTAATAAACTAATCATGGTTAGCCGTGTCCCCGATTATGGACATCTTGAGTATCTAGTACCTGGATTATCATGTGAATCTCAACATGTTACTCTATATTAATTTTGTTGGGTTATGTTTAATGATGATGCTTAATTGGGATTGAGAATGCTGTCAACCATCCTCAATGTTTAACAACTACCATGATAGTAATTAAATTTATTCCTTTGAAGTAGGGAAAAATTGGCTTTACGCAAAACTGTAACCATAGAGCTTTCCACCAGCCAAATATGCATATAGTATAGCTGTTTCATTCCATTGCCCTCTATGTGATACATTGCCAGCATATTCCATGTGCTGGCCCGTTTCGGGCTGCAACGTTAATGTTGTAGACTTTTTAGATGACGATTAAGGAGTTTTTAGGTCGTGGTCCTATACTCAGTGATGTCGTTGGAGTTGATGGACTCACTTATCTTCCAAGCCTTCCGCTGTTATCGTTATTAGATGGCCTTAAGCCATATTTATTTGTAATAAGTTCTCTTTGGAGACACTCGATGTAATAAGTGTGTGATTGCTACTCTGCTATAAATCCTCCGAGTACTGTGTGGTGTCAGCATTACTGATCCAGGGATGACCCCGGAGCACAGAGATCAAACTGTTTGAGGTATGGTCGCTACAATAACCTTCAATGCCAGTGACGAACCTCAATTCTGAACAACCCGAGCACCAGCTGCTTTGGTCCTCGGTCCAATTGTGGACGGCTTTCGGCTCACTAAAGTGCTCATGGAGGGCGGCATCGGATTAAACCTCATTTACGAGGAGACCGTTCAAAAATGGGAATAGACAACAATCGTATAGAGCAAAGCAGCACGACCTTCCGAGGAATTATCCCTAGCCGGGATGCACATTGCGCTGGGAAAATCACACTAGATGTGGTATTCGGCACTCCGGAGAATTATAGGACCGAAGAAATCACATTCCAAGTGGCCCCGTTCAGTAGCGGATACCACGCCCTTCTAGGGCGGGAGGCATTCACGATTTTCCGAGCCATACCCCATTACGGGTACGTGAAGCTCAAAATGCCCGGACCCAATGGAATCATCACTCTAGCTAGTGATCCGGACATAGCACTCCGCGCCGAGAACAAAACAGGCGCACTGGCCCTCGAGGCATTATCCGAAGCCCTTGTGGCGGAGGAATTAACCGCGCTGTGCTCCATAGTGGACAGGGACGACGTGATACTAGACAAAAGATCCAAGTCCACCTCCTTTAAATCAGCGGGCAAAATAGTCAAATTCCAAGTCCATCCAATGGATCACACAAAAACAACATCCATCGGGGCACAGTTAAACCCCGTTGTAGACGCCGCACTACGGGAGTTTCTGCGCGAGAATTGGGACATATTCGCCTGGCATCCTTCAGACATGCCAGGAATCCCACGCATATTGGCCGAGCATAGCCTTAATGTTCTAAAAGGATTCAAGCCGGTCAAGCAGACTCTTCGGCGTTTCTCCGAACCTAAGCGACAAGCCATGGGAGAGGAGCTGGCCAAGCTACTGGAGGCCGGATTCATTAGAGAAATAAAACATCCGGACTGGCTAGCAAACCTGGTGATGGTACCAAAGAAGGACAAATGCTGGCGCCTTTGCGTCGACTTCAATGACCTTAATAAGGCTTGCACAAAGGATCCCTTCCCCCTCCCTCGCATCGATCAAACCATCGACACTACTGCAGGACACGAATCATTGTGCTTCATCGACGCATACTCTGGTTCCCACCAGATTAAGATGGCAGAGTCCAATCAAGCCGCAATGGCATTTATCACTCCATACGGCCCTTTCTGTTTTAACACAATGCCCTTCGGGCTCAAAAACGCCGGCACAACATATCAGCGCGTGATTCAGACATGTCTGGAAAAGCAGATCTGCAAGACAGTGGAGGCATATGTAGATGATGTGTTCATTAAAACTAGACACGTCGACTCCTTAATAGACGACTTGAGGCTCACGTTCGCCAATCTTCGAACATATGACATTAAGCTCAATCCAGAAAAATGCATTTTCGGTGTACCCGCCGGAAAGCTCCTGGGCTTCATCGTCTCCAGTAGAGGAATTGAAGCAAATTCGGCTAAAATCCGAGCCCTGTCGTAGTTGGCTATCCCAACCGACCTCAAGCAAATACATAAGTTAACTGGATGTGTGGCGGCCTTAAGCCGCTTTATCTCCCGATTAGGAGAAAAGGCACTCCCCCTTTATCGCCTTCTTCGGCGCACTGAACACTTCGAGTGGATGGACGCAGCCACAGCCGGATTGGAAGACATAAAAGCCATCCTGGCCACCAACCCAATCTTGGCCGCACCAAATGTCGACGAACCGATGCTATTATATATAGCGGCAACGCACCAAGTTGTAAGCGCAGTGCTCGTCGTCGAACGAGAGACAGATGGACATAAATTCCCGCTTCAAAAGCTGATATACTATGTATCTACCGTCCTCACTCCATGCAAATCACGGTACCCACATTACCAAAAGATAGCATACGTGGTATTCATGGCATCCCAAAAATTACGACACTACTTTCAAGAGTGTTCAATCATGGTGGCCTCTGAGGTACCACTCAATGACATAATAAACAACCACGATGCCACGGGCCGGATTGCCAAATGGGCCATCGAGCTCCTCCCGTTCGACATAACATACAAACCACGGAGAGCCATCAAGTTGCAAGTGCTGGCTGATTTCATCGCCGAATGGACAGAAGCCGAACTCCCTAAAGAGTGTGGCGCATACTCCAATTGGATCATGCACTTCGACGGCTCTAAAATGCTGGCTGGTCTGGGGGCTGGCGTCGTCCTGACGTCCCCCACCGGAGATATAGTTCAATACGTACTCCAAATACTATACACAGACTCCAATAACGCAGCCGAATACGAGGCCCTATTGCACGGTCTCCGGATGGCAGTTTCCATGGGCATTCAATGTCTGGAGGTGCGTGGGGATTCAAACCTCGCAATATCCCGAATAAATGGAGACTTCGATGCCAAGGATCCGAAAATGGCGGCATATCGCAACGCCATTCTCAAAATGTCAGCTCGGTTCGAGGGGCTTGAATTCCACCATGTGGCCTGGGAAAATAATCAGGCGACTGATATCCTCGCCCGTCTCGGTGCTAAGCGCGACCCTGTCCCACCTAAAAACTTCCTGGAAAAACTGTTTAAGCCATCTGTGGTATGGGAAGGGGACACCGGCAATAAGAGCCCGGACCCGGTCACAACACCGGATACCGAACACTCTGACACAATCGGAGGCTCTGCCAATGAAATAACACCTTCAGCCCATGTAATAATGGCCGTCATCGCCTCCTAGACAGAGCAATTCCTGGCCTACCTAACCAGGCAGGAACTACCCGAAGACCAAAATGAGGCACGCTGCATAGTGCGGCGATCTAAATCCTGCAAGGTCCATGAGGGATAACTTTATAAGAAAAGCACTACCAGAGTCCTTCAAAGGTGCATCTCCGAAGAGGAAGGGCGGAAGCTTTTGGCAGAAATCCATGCCGGACTTGGCAGCCACCACGCCGCATCCCGGGCCCTTGTAAGCAAGGCCTTTCGTACAGGTTTTTATTGGCCGACGGCCCGGGCAGATGCGCAACATCTTGTCCAACACTGCGTCGGTTGCCAGATTTTTGCAAACCAAAGCCATATGTCACCCACCGCCCTCCAAACAATCCCCATCACTTGGCCCTTCGCGGTCTGGGGGCTTAACATGGTCGGACCCCTTAAAGGGGGAACCCATAAGAAAAAAATACTTACTGGTCATGGTTAGGCCTGGGCATTCGGTATAAACTGAAAATTCGGTTTCTACCATTCGGTTATTTTGGAAATTCGGTTAGCAAAGATGAAAACCGAAAAAGACATCCCAAAATAGGAAACCGAATATTCGGTTAACCGAGATTTTCGGTTTGGTGATCGGTTTCTACCGTATTAGCCAATTAGCCAATGTGCCAACGAATCAGCTGTGAGGCTATCTTCCATTCCACCTGCGCTCTATATATAGACTAGCTATCCATCTCCATGTGCGTGGCTAGCCGAGGTGGGACTAAACCACTAGCCCACAGCGCCTCTCATACGCACGTATACAAATTGACTACGTCGGGCACACACGGGAAATGAGATCCAGCTTGGGCCTTGCATGCAGGTCGTCGCTCGCCGGCTTGGCCCAGTATTTTGTTTTGTCGCGACTAAAGCACGCGCTCGAGGCCACCTGGCACGGGAACAGCTCGTTGTTGCACGCGTCGTAGGCTATATTCGGTTTTTCTGTTCGGTTACCGTGCTTATACCGAACCGAATGAATCCAGTTCGGTTAGCAAAGATACTAACCGAATTTTTCTGTACTAACATTAAAAATTGAAATTTCGGTTTTTTCGGTTTCGGTATCGGTTCGGTCTTCGGTTCGTCGGTTTTTATGCCCACCCCTAGTCATGGTGGATAAATTCACCAAATGGACAGAAGCCAAACCTGTCAAAATGGTTGAATCCGGACCGGTGATAGACTTCATATCTGGGGTTGTACACCGTTATGGCGTCCCCCACAGTATGATCACTGACAACGGCACGAATTTTACAGCCGATGAGGTGAAACTCTGGTGCAGCAATATGGGCATCAAGCTCGACTATGCTTCTATCTATCACCCGCAAACTAACGGTCAAGTTGAGTGAGCAAATGGTCTTATCACGAGCGGCATTAAACCCATACTAGTGCGGTCCTTAACGGAATCAAACATGCACTGGGTAGAGGAGCTCGACTCCGTACTATGGGGGCTGCGGACCACGCCGAATCGCACTACCGGATACACACCGTTCTTTATGGTGTACGACGCAGATGCGGTTCTGCCTTGCGACATAATTCATGACCCACCTCGAGTGCGCATGTATGAAGAAAAAGAGGCCGAGCTCGACCGGCAGGACAGTTTGGACACCCTGGAGGAGGAGTGCGACGTGGCAAAGGCCCGTTCCGCATTTTATCAGCAACAGGCTCGAAGGTATCACAACAGAGAAGTACAGGCCAAAACCTACAACGTTGGCGAACTAGTTCTACACCTGCCGGAGAAGAAAAAGAACAAGCTCAAGCCCAAATGGGAAGGTCCCTTCATTATTGATCAGGTTCTAACCGCTGGAGCATACCGTCTGCGGGATGCATTAGATAATCAAATCGAGCCAAACCCATGGAATGCAGCCAGACTCCGAAGATTCTACGCCTAGCGCCGGACTATATGTTCGTCTCCTCACCCCCGTCAATTTTTTGCATATCTGTCTTTTTCTCGCTTCCTCTCTTTTTCTTTTTTCTCATCCTGGCCCTAAAAGGCTAACCTTGTGTCTTGATTGCACAATCACGCCGCGCTTGCCGCACTCATTATACCTGGGGGCTTCTTACGCAGAAGCTTAATATAATTATTTTTCTGGGCTTTATGTCCCACACATGTGTCATTCTTCCGCATGTACCTTTTTTCGCCATTATATGCATTGATATGACTTAAGTTTTGGCCAAGCTGGGTTGCCTGGCTCTTGTATTTATGCCCTACGTTCCCGTTAATTCGGCTAGGGCATAAGGGGAGCACCTCCGCGATTGTTACTGCCGGGTCAGCCGGATGTGTACCTCAGACTGGGTGAAGCCGAAAGCTAGCGTTCTTAAGGGAATATTCGGTCGACGAACAAAAGATGACTTTTATTTAATTTGAAAAAATGCCCCCAGATGTTTACAGCCTGCGTTCTTTTTTGCAGTTCGGACATGCACATTAGGGCATGCGTACCCAGGGAAAGGAACCCTTAACGGAACTATTCTCCCTGGAAGATGTTTCTTACTACCCATGTAATATAACATAGCTAGTTGGGTACTTGTCTTTCAAGCACTTATGACCCCTACGCCTGGTTTCCATGCATACCCCGGTTTTTATATAATCGAGCAGGTATTCGGATAGACTCCAGACTATCGAGTCCAGAGGTCGAAGCGAAAAGGTCCGCCATGACAAATGATTTACAATCTGGCTAGGGACATTACATATGTCACTTGAAGTACACAGTCACTAAAACTGATTCAATTCTTCTTCTATACCATCCAATAGGCTGTCTGGCCTACAATCCTGTTGTGAATACTTTGCGGCTAATTCTACTTGATCATGCACTAAACTGACGGGGATCTCCTTCCCATCAGGCCCCATAGGTCCGACCTCGGCCATGTGGTTTGGGTCTGCTTTGGTGTATCACGTCTTCACCATAGCCCAGGCTTCCCTCGCACCTTGTCGGCAAGCTGATATCTTCCATAATCGGAAGCGCCGCCATGCTCCATTGAGCTTCTCTACAAGCTCTCCCATGCCTCTTGGTAGGGATGCGGACGGCCACAAGGCTTGGGCAATACCCTACATCACCTGCCGAACTTGCTCGTGCAGTTATGAGAGCTCTGGTAGAAGATCACCTGAAGACCCGGGCATCTTTTCTGCAGGACAACCCGTCATGATACCTGCAGACACAACTCTGTTAGTCGGCTTCGTCGCCGAACTCCTTTAAAAGTTCATTCAAGCACTTACTAAAAATGTCGCGCCGAAGCCGCTTATTCTCCTTTACGGAGTCCGCCAGCTGGGCCCGGACATCTTTCAGTTCCTCGCCCAGCCAGGTATTGGCGTCTTGGAGATTGTTTTTCTCCTGCCTGACTCGCGTAAGCATGCGCTCACCAGCATTTAGCTGTCGATTAGCACGTGCCGTATCACTACGGCCTCCGGACTCACTGCAGGGTCACCTGCAACATCTATTGTTAGATTTGCATACATGCCGCATACTACCTGGTACATGTCTTCTTTGCAAGGGAAACAGGTGTTACCAAAGGGACCCATCTCGGACTCCCTCAACGTGGCAACAACGGCCCCTAGCTGGGCCTTGCACTCTTCCAGCTCTTGAGACAATTGGGAATTCTTTTCCGTAAGAACATACTCAAATAAATGATCCTTAAATCAGTTGTGTCAACTCTTTCAAGTCTCAGGGGCTACTAATACATATAATCGTCAGATTTACTTACCCGTAATCCCTTACATACTAATCCATGGCTCTGGCTAGACCATTTTGAGCAGCACGGATGTACGCGTCTCCAGAATTGAAGGCATCAAATGCCTCTGTTGAGAAACAAGTGTCACGGAGTACGGCCCGGCGACGCATGTGATTCATGGCGCTCTCCACTTTGGAATTCGTAGCGGATAGTCTGTCTGCATCCTCTGTAGGAGGAACATCCGGCGTCTGCCTTGCGTTAGCTTCCGTCTCTATGTCCGGCCCTGGAGCCCGACTGGTCGAAGCGTGATCGGCAGCCTCTCCGGATATAGTCCGGTGGGCGTTTTTTCTAGGAAACACGGAAGTCGTTATATTTTAAGCAAGATGACGACCATGGAATGAGGTTTTGTGTTATACCTCAGTGCTGGCGTCTCCATCCTGACCGCCTTCCTTTTTTGCCTACCCGGCTTCGGTGCCTCTTGTCGGCGAGTTGCTGCAGGTTCGGCACGGCGTCTCGAAGGCCTTCCCTATAAGACACCATACGTGTACGGTAGGTGAAGTGCATAAAAGGGGATCCTTTTTTGGGAGTTGGGACTTTGGTTTTTCTTACGTGCGACACAGGTAGTAGTCCCGGATAGTCGGCCGTTATGGCCACCATGGCATCATCGCGGCTCAATTGATAGAATTACCTGTCTATCAGCTCCACGAATATGTCTGGATCCTCTTCAAGTCCGGGATCGAGGGCCGGCCAGGGTCCTCATGTTGTGGAGCTGGGCTGTTGACCTCCTTTATAGCTTTTCGCAGTTCCTGCCATGAAATGGCAAGGTGAGTACCTACGATGAAGAGTGCGGGAAGGTTGAGAGTGAAAAGGGTACAACTCACCCAGATTGGACGGTTGTACATGGAGAATCCGTCCCGTGGTTTAATGGGGATGAACTCCTCTTCCTCTCCATTGAACAACTCGGATAGAACTTTTGCTAAAGCAGTAGGTGAGTCTGGTCCCTTGCGCCCGCAACGGGTGGCATCGTCTTCCCCATTAAAACACCACAGGGGGTGCCCTCGATATTGAAGTGGTTGCACCCCCTGCATTATGCATATTGACATAACCTCGATTTTTGTCAACCCTGATTGAGCCAGCGCTTTTATCCGGTTCATCAGATAAAGTACTTCTCTGTTATCTTCCTCCTGGGGGCTCCGTGGGTGCCAACTTTGACGTTTCTTCAGAGGAGCATTGTCGAACTCAGGAAGACCCCGCCGAATAGGGTCTGGAAGAGGGACGTCCTCCATGTAAAACCACTCCGAAGGCCAGTCTTCGGACGTCTTCTTTGGAGTACCGGACGGGTATCCGATCTCGGCGATGCGCCATATTTCGGCTCCGCCCACTTGATAAAGTGACCCCTTCTATGCGTGGCGCACAAGGCATAATAGCCATTTCCACAGCTCGAAATGAGCCTCGCAGCAAAAAACAACTCGCAAATGGCAACATAGCCGGCGATGTGTAATATGGAAGCAGGGGTGAAATTATGCAACTGGAGGCCGTAGAACTCCAGGAGTCCGCGGAGGAATGGATGAATCGGAAATCCGAGTCCCCTTAGTAAGGGACAAGGCATACCCGCTCCCCCTTGGAGGGATTGGGGAAGCTCTCTGCTTGCTCCCCGCCATTATAAGTGGCGAGCCCGGCTCTGACGGGAACCATATACGCCGGAGGGAGAAATCCCTGGGTCTGCAACTCTACTAATCAGCCGTGTGGGACGGAACACTTCTCCCAATCACCGGGCTTGGGGCTACAGGAGCGAGAGGAGGAGCTGCGATGGCCGGCCATGATGGAATGGATTTTTCCGAGCGTGCTCTGATGGATTCTCGCAGTGGGAAGATGGTGTGGATTGGATCTAAGAATCCCCATCCCTTTAATAGGCGATTTACTTACCTGGTGAGGGGGACAAATGTAAAAACGCCCTGGCTCCTCGCATTCGCTCGACGCGTGGAAGATGGCCCTTATTGGGCGCAGAAGCCAAGAAGTCCAACATTTATGGGAGCCGGACACTACTTAGATATTCGGGATTTGGAGAAGAACCCGCCTTGCAATGCCGAAGACAATATTGTGCGCCAGACTCGTCGTCATTGAAGCCTCGTTTGGGGGCTACTGAGGGAGTCCTGGATTAGGGGGTCTCCGGACAGCCAGACTATATCCTTTGGCCGGACTGTTGGACTATGAAGATACAAGATTGAAGACTTTGTCCCGTGTCAGGATGGGACTCTCCTTGGCGTGCAAGGCAAGCTAGGTGGTATGGATATGTAGATCTCCTCCCTTGTAACCGACCTTGTGTAACCCTAGCCCCCTCCGGTGTCTATATAAACCGGAGGGTTTAGTCCGTAGGACAACATACAATCATACCATAGGCTAGCTTCTAGGGTTTAGCCTTTACGATCTCGTGGTAGATCAACTCTTGTAATACTCATATCATCAAGATCAATCAAGCAGGAAGTAGGGTATTACTTCGATCAAGAGGGCCCGAACCTGGGTAAACATCGTGTCCCCCGCCTCCTGTTACCATCCGCCTCAGACGCACAGTTCGGGACCCCCTACCCGAGATCCGCCAGTTTTGACACCGACAGGGGGTCAATTGTAGCCTCTTTCGATAAGTAGGAGTGTCGAACCCAACGAGGAGCTAAAGGTAGAACAAATATTCCCCCTAGTTCTATTGACCACTGGTACAACTCTACGCACGCTTAACATTCGCTTCACCTAGAACAAGTATGAAACTAGAAGTACTTTGTAGGTGTTGTTGGATAGGTTTGCAAGATAATAATGAGCATGTAAATAAAAGCTAGGGGATGTTTAGATAAAGACACAACTAAATTAGTTTCACTAGAGAGCTTTTTGTCACGAGAAAGTTATTTGTCCCTAGACAATTGATAACTAGACCGGTAATCATTATTGCAATTTTATTTGAGGGAGAGGCATAAGCTAACATACTTTCTCTTCTTGTATCATATGCACTTATGATTGGAACTCTAGCAAGCATCCGCAACTACTAAAGATCATTAAGGTAAAAATCAACCATAGCATTATAAGGCATCCGTCCTCTTTACTCCCATACGCAAACAACCTACTTACTCGGGTCTGTGCTTCTGAAACTCACGGCACCCACCATAAGCAAATCATGAACATATTGCAGACCCTACAACGGGGATCCCCCATGCTTGCGCGACACGGAGAGCAACATAGGACAGCACCAATAATAAAACATGCAACTCAAACCAATCACGATCATTAATTAACCCATAGGACAAAACGGATCTACTCAAACATCATAGGATAGCCATACATCATTGGGAAATAATATATAGCGTTGAGCACCATGTTTAAGTAGAGATTACAACGGGTAAAGGAGGGGTTACACCGCTGCATAGAGGGGGGAAGAGTTGGTGATGATGGCGGTGAAGTTGTTGGTGTAGATCGTTGTCGCGATGATGGCCCCGGCGGCGTTCCGGCGCCACCGGGAGAGAGGGGGAGAGAGACCCCCTTCTTCTTCTTCGTTAACCTTTCCCCTAGATGGGAGAAGTGTTTCTCCTCTGGTTCATGGCCTCCATGGCAGCGGAGGGGCGAGAGCCCCTCCGAGATTGGATCTCTCTCTCTCTCTGTGTTTCCTTCTGTTTCTGCGCTCCCAGATTCTGCCCTTTCACCATTTCTTAAATTCCTGGAGATCCATAACTCCGATTGGGCTGAAATTTTGACACAATTTTTATCCGGATATTGGCTTTCTTGCGATGAAAGAAGGGCACCAACCTCCTTACGAAGTGGCCACGAGGGCCCAGGGCGCGCCGTACCCCCTAGGGGCGCCCCTCACCCTCGTGGGCCCATCGGGCATCGTCTCGCGTTGATTCACTTCCCAAAATACACATATATTCCAAAAAACATCTCCATAAGTTTTTATCCCCTTTGGCCTCCGTTTGATATGGATTCTCTGTGAAACAAAAAACATGCAACAAATAGGAACTAGCACTGGGCACTGGAACAGTATTTTAGTCCCAAAAATAGTATAAAAAGTTGCCAAAAGTATGTAAAAGTTGTAGAATACTGGCATGGAACAATCAAAAATTATAGATACGACGGAGACGTATCAGCATCCCCAAGCTTAATTCCTGCTCGTCCTCGAGGAGGTAAATGATAAAAGGATAATTTTTGATGTGGAATGCTATCTAGCATAATCTTGATTATGTAATCTAATCATGGCATGAATATTAAGACACGAGTGATTCAAAGCAATAGTCTATCATTTGACATTAAGACAATAATACTTCAAGCATACTAATAAAGCAATCATGTCTTTTCAAAATAACATGGCCAAAGAAAGTTATCCCTACAAAATCATATGGTCTGGCTATGCTCCATCTTCATCACACAAAATATTCAAATCATGCACAATCCCGATGACATGCCAAGCAATTGTTTCCAACTTTTGATGTTCTCGGACCTTTTCAACTTTCACGCAATACATGAGCGTGAGCCATGGATATGGCACTATAGGTGGAATAGAATATGATGATGTTGTGTGGAGAAGACAAAAAGGGAGAAAGTCTCACATCGACGCGGCTAATCAACGGGCTATGGAGATGCCCATCAATTGGTGGCAATGCGAGGAGTAGGGATTGCCATGCAACAGATGCACTAGAGCTATAAGTGTATGAAAGCTCAAACTAAAACTAAGTGGGTGTGCATCCAACTTGCTTGCTCATGAAGACCTAGGGCACTTGTGGAAGCCCATCGTTGGAATATACAAGCCAAGTTCTATAATGAAAATTCCCACTAGTATATGAAAGTGATAACTCAAGAGACTCTCTATATAAAGAACATGGTGCTACTCTGAAGCACAAGTGTGGTAAAAGGATAGTAACATTGTCCCTTCTCTCTTTTCTCTCATTTTTTATTTTTTTTTCTTTTTTTCTTTTTTTGTAGGCTTCTTTGGACTCTCTCTCTCTCTCTCTCTTTTTTGGGGGGGGGGGCTTCTCTAGCCACTTTTATTTTGATAACCTCACATGGGACAATGTTCTAATAATGATGATGATCACACTTTTATTTACTTACAACTCGATACTAGAACAAAGATATGACTCTATATGAACGCCTCCGGCAGTGTACCAGGATGTGCAATGATCTAGCATAGCAATGAAATAAAAAACGGACAAGCCATGAAAACATCATGCTAGATATCTTACGATCATGCAAAGCAATATGACAATGAATGCTCAAGTCATGTATATGATGATGATGGAAGTTGCATGGCAATATATCTCAGAATGGCTATGGAAATGCCATGATAGGTAGGTATGGTGGCTGTTTTGAGGAAGATATAAGGGGGCTTATGTGTGACACAGCGTATCATATCAGGGGGTTTGGATGCACCGACGAAGTTTGCACCGACTCTCAAGGTGAGAAAGGGCAATGCACGGTACAGAAGAGGCCAGCAATGATGGAATGGTGAGAGTGCGTATAATCCATGGACTCAACATTAGTCATAAATAACTCACATACTTATTGCAAAAATCTATTAGTCATCGAAACAAAGTACTATGCGCATGCTCCTAGGGGGATAGATTGGTAGTAAAAGACCATCGCTCGTCCCCGATCGCCACTCATAAGGAAGACAATCAATAAATACCTCATGCTCCAACTTCGTTACATAACGGTTCACCATACGTGCATGCTACGGGAATCACAAACTTCAACACAAGTATTTCTACAATCCACAACATCCCACTAGCATGACTCTAATATCACTATCTTTATATATCAAAACTATTGCAAGGAATCAAACATATCATATTCAGTGATCTACAAGTTTTATGTAGGATTTAATGACTAACCATGTGAATGACCAATTCATGTCATCTCTCTAAATAGATATAAGTAAGGCAAGAGAGTTTAATTCTTTCTACAAAAGATATGCCCATGCTCTAACAAATATAAGTGAAGCAAAAGAGCATTCTACAAATGGCGGTTTTATATGTGTAGGGAAACAGGCAATCCGAACTTCAAATGATATAAGCGAAGCACATGACCTATTCTATAAAGCCATACTCAAAAGATATAAGTGAAGTGCAAAGAGCATTCCACAAATCAACCATGGACTATCTCATACCAGCATGGTGCATCAAAGAAAAGTGAAAACTAAATGCAAAAGACGCTCCAAGATTTGCACATATCACATGAACGAAACGAAACCAAAAACATACCGATACTTGTTGAAGAAAGATGGGATGCCTTCCGGGGCATCCCCAAGCTTAGACGCTTGAGTCTCCTTGAATATTTACTTGGGGTGCCTTGGGAATCCCCAAGCTTGATCTCTTGCCTCTCTTCCTTCTCCTCATATCGAGACCTCCTCGATCCTTGATCACTTCATCCACACAAAACTCAACAGAAAGTTTGGTAAGATCCATTAGTATAATAAAATAAATCACTACTCTAAGTACTGTTGCAAACCAATTCATATTTTGTTTTTGCATTGTAGCTACTATAATATAACTTCTCCATGGCTTAATCCACTGATAGAAATCGATAGTTTCATCAAAACAAGCAAACAATGCATCAAAAACAGAATCTGTCTTAAACAGGACAGTCTGTAGTAATCTGAACATTCACGATACTTCTGGTACTCCAAAAATTCTGAAACAATTACGAAAAATAAAAAAAATTGTATAGAAAGACATTGCAAAAAGTTTCAGAACCATTTGACGTTCTAGTAAAAAGGTAAAATAGCGCACTACAGCCAAAGTTTCTATTTTGCACCGCACAAACCAACAAGCAATGTAAACATCCTAAAGGCAAATCTTGGCACATTATTTTTATAATACAATGGAATTGTAAAAGGGTATAATTATTTTTGTTGAGAAGTTTCTGTAATCACGATTCACAAAGTTTCCGTGAGCATGAACAAAGTTCAAGGAGCTCCCTCACTTCAACAATGCTTGTCTCTCTCACTTTCACTTTTCTTTTTGAAAAGTTTTGGGTTCCCCTCTTTATTTTTATTTGTTTTTAAACTCTACAAAAGCAATCAACAGAAATAAATGACTCTCTAAAACTTCTGGGTTGTCTCCCTGGTAGTGCTTTCTTTAAAGCCATTAAGCTACGCATAAGGTGCTCAAGTAATGAATCCACCCGGATCCCAAGGTATATCAAAGCCAATTTGAATTAGCAATGATTTAGCTTTTAGTAGTGAGCACAAAGCAACATATATCAAGCAATGACAAAGTCTATCTCTCTTCCTATGCATCAGCATGTCATACAAGAACAATTCATGCACATCAAGTAAAGGCCAATGCATATCATAAGAAGTTTCTTGCAATTTTATCGTGTTGGAAACATAGAGAGGCGGAGATGTAGTTCCTCTCTCATGATAATTGCAAGTAGGAGCAGCAAACACATGCATATTATATTCATCGAAATTATCATGTGCAAAGGTAAAAGGCCACCCATCTATATAATCCTTAATAAGTGCAAACTTCTCCGATATAGTGTAGTTTGGAGAATTCAAAAAGATAATAGGACTATCATGTGTGGGTGCAATAGCAAAAATTTCATGTTTAACATAAGGAACAATAGCAAGTTCATCTCCATAAGCATAATTCATATTGGCATCTTGGCCACAAGAATAGAAAGCATCAAGTTCATCAAAAAGGGATATTTCAAATGAATCAACGGGATCATAGCAATTATCATGGCATTCATCCTTCGGTAAGAACGAAGGGACATTAAATAATGTATGAGTTGGAGAGTTACTCTCATTAGAAGGTGGGCACGGGTAGCTAATCCGATCTTCCTCCTTTTGTTCTTCGCTCTCCTCATCATCTTTTTCATCCAATGAGCTCACAGTTTCATCAATTTCTTCTTCCATAGACTCCTGCAAAATATTAGTCTCTTCTCGGACAGCAGAGACTTTCTCAATAAATTCATCGATATAATAATTTTATTTATAATTCTCATAGCAATATTTAAGGATAGCTAAATTTTCAGGTCTATAAACTGAATCATCAAAATCTTCAAACTCTTTAAACAAAGATTCAATTTCACAAGCACCCTTAAAACCAACAAATTCTTCTATTCGTTCCACATCATAGTAATCATATATACCATTGGCATAAGAAGCTATGGTTTCATTATCATTAAATTTGCAAAAAAAGGAAGGTGTGGAGCCTTCATCCTAGAGTAACAAGTATAATCATATCTCAAGCATAGTTGTCGAGCATACCGATGCAACATATAAATTTGATCCCATAATAGTTTCCCTTTTTGAGTCAGCGATAATCCCTAAAGTATTCACGTTGATCCAACCTGTCTCCCATTATATAATTGAATGGGGTTTTCTCAGGATTACTAAAGTGGTGCATAATATCTTTCACATAATGAGCATTGCGGGCTTTAGGAGGTTCCCCATCTCCATGAGTAGCAAGTAAACCTAATTTTTTTGGTATTTCGTGCTCCATATCCATAACTAAAGATAGAGAACAACTTAGAACAGCAAATAAAATCCACTTAGTGATAAAGCAAACAAGCACACACGAGAATATTCACCCCACGCTATTGCTCCCCGGCAACGGCGCCAGATAAAGGTCTAGATAACCCACAAGTATAGGGGATCAATTGTAGCCTCTTTAGATAAGTAGGAGTGTCGAACCCAACAAGGAGCTAAAGGTAGAACAAATATTCCCTCAAGTTCTATCGACCACCGATACAACTCTACGCACGCTTAACATCCGCTTTACCTAGAACAAGTATGAAACTAGAAGTACTTTGTAGGTGTTGTTGGATAGGTTTGCAAGATAATAAAGACCACACAAATAAAATCTTGGGGATGTTTAGATAAAGACACAACTAAATTAGTTTCAGTAGAGAGCTTTTTGTCACGAGAAAGTTATTTGTCCCTAGACAATCGATAACTAGACCAGTAATCATTATTGCAATTTTATTTGAGGGAGAGGCATAAGCTAACATACTTTCTTTTCTTGGATCATATGCACTTATGATTGGAACTATAGCAAGCATCCGCAACTACTAAAGATCATTAAGGTAAAACCCAACCATAGCATTATAAGGCATCAAGTCCTCTTTACTCCCATACGCAAACAACCTACTTACTCGGGTATGTGCTTCTTTCACTCACGCCACCCACCATAAGCAAATCATGAACATATTGCAAACCCTACAGCAGGGATCCCTCATGCTTGCGCGACACGGAGAGCACCATAGGACACCACCAATAATAAAACTTGCAACTCAAACCAACTACGATCATCAATTAACCCATAGGACAAAAACGGATCTACTCAAACATCATAGGATAGCCATACATCATTAGGAAATAATATATAGCGTTGAGCACCATGTTTAAGTAGAGATTACAGCGGGTAAAAGAGGGGTTACACCACTGCATAGAGGGGGGAAGAGTTGGTGATAACGGCGGTGAACTTGTTGGTGTAGATCGTTGTCGCGATGATGGCCCCGGCGGCGTTCCGGCACCACCGGGAGAGAGGGGGAGAGAACCCCCCTTCTTATTCTTCTTCTTCTTCTTCCTTGACCTTCCCCTAGATGGGAGAAGGGTTTCCCCTCTGGTCCATGGCCTCCATGGCAGCGGAGGGGCGAGATCCCCTCTGAGATTGGATCTCTCTCTCTCTCTCTCTCTCTCTCTCTCTCTCTCTCTCTCTCTCTCTCTCTCTCTCTCTCTCTCTCTCTCTCTCTTTGTTTCCTTCTGTTTCTGCGCTCCCAGATTCTGCCCTTTCACCGTTTCTTAAATTCTCGGAGATCCGTAACTCCGATTGGGCTGAAATTCTGACACGATTTTTATCTGGATATTGGCTTTCTTGCGGCGAAAGAAGGGCACCAACCGCCTTACGAAGTGCCCATGAGGGCCCAGGGTGCGCCCTACCCCCTGGGGCACGCCCCTCACCCTCGTGGGCCTCTCAGGCATTGTCTCGCGTTGATTCCACTTCCCAAAATTCACATATATTCCAAAAAAATCTTCGTAAGTTTTTATCCCGTTTGGACTCCGTTTGATATGGATTTTCTGTGAAACAAAAAACCTGCAACAAATAGGAACTGGCACTGGGCACTGGATCAATATGTTAGTCCCAAAAATAGTATAAAAAGTTGCCAAAATTATGTCAAAGTTGTAGAATATTGGCATGGAACAATCAAAAATTATAGATACGACGTAGACATATCAGTGAGCATCATGAAATTAGCGATGGAGGAATGTTGGTGATGATGATGGTGATGAATCCCCCTCTTCGAAGCCCCGAACGGACTCCAGATCAGCCCTCCTGATGAAGAATAGGAGGCGGCGGTGACTCTGTATCGTAAAACGCGATGAATCCTTCTCTCTGATTTTTTCTCCACGGATGTGCATATATAGCATCGGAATTAGGGTCGTAGGAGGTCCAGGGGGCCACAAGCCTGCAAGGTGCACCCAAGGGGGGTGGGCGTGCCCCCAAGGCTTGCGCCTCTGGGTGGCCCCCTCTGGTAACTTCTTGCGCCAATATTTTTTATTAATCCCAAAAATATTCTCCGTAAATTTTTAGGTCAATCCGAGAACTTTTATTTCTGCACAAAAATAACACCATGGCAACTCTGCTGAAAACAGCGCCAGTCTGGGTTAGTTCCATTCAAATCATGCAAATTAGAGTACAAAATAAGGGCAAAAGAGTTTGGAAAAGTAGATACAATGGAGATGTATCAACTCCCTCAAGCTTAACCCATTGCTTGTCCTCGAGCAATTCAGTTGACAAACTGAAAGTGACAAAGAAAAACTTTTACAAACTCTGTTTGATCTTGTTGCAAATATGTCTAATTGATGTTCAGGTTTTTAGCAAAGATTACGAACTAACCATATTCACAATAACATTTAGGTCTCACATTTACTCATATCAATGGCATAATCAACTAGCGAGCAATAATAAGATGTCTCGGATGATAACACTTTTTTCAAAACAATCATGATACAATATGATAAAATGGTATCTCGCTAGCCCTTTCTGAGACCGCAAAACATAAATGCAGAGCACCTCTGAAGACTAAGTCTGACTAGACATTGTTATTCATGGCAAAAGAGATCCAGTCTTAGTCATACTCAATATCAATTAATAATAATGCATATAAATGATAGTGGTGCTCTCTAACTGGTGCTTTTTACAAGAGGATGAAGACTCAACCATAAAAGTAAATAGATAGGCCCTTCGCAGAGGGAAGCAGGGATTTGCATGGGTGCTAGAGCTTGGACCTTTTAAAACAGAGATGAATATAATTTTGAGCGGTATGCTTTCATTGTCAACATAGCAACCAAGAGATCTCACTATCTTCCATGCTAAATACATTATAGGCGGTTCCCAAACAGAATGGTAAAGTTTTTACTCCCCCTCCACCAATCAAACACATTCCACGGGTAGCCGAATCCACGGGTACCGTCCATACCAATAATAGTCCTAGGGGAGTTTTGTTTTATGATTATATTTTGATTTTATTTCGAGCATGGAGATGAGCATTCCGATTACCAACCACTTTCTCGTGAATGACAAGTGAATAGACATTCATCGTGAGAATAACCCACCTAGCATGGAACATACTGACAGCCCCAGTCACTACATGAGCGATTCGGGCATACAAAACAGATTATCATTTGAAGGTTCAGAGTTTGGCACATGCAAATTTACTTGGAATGGCAAGTAAATACCGCATAAAGGTAGGTATGGTGGACTCATATGGAACAACTTTGGGTTTAAGGAAGTGGATGCACAAGCAGTATTCCCGCTTAGTACAAGTGAAGACTAGCAAAAGATTGAGGAGCGACCAACTAGAGAGCGACAACGGTCATAAACATGCATGGAGATTAACCAATATTGAGTGCAAGCATGAGTAGTATATAAATCACCATGAACATAAATATCGTGGAGGCTATGTTGATTTTGTTTCAACTACATGCGTGAACATGTGCCAAGTCAAGCCACTTGAATCGTTCAAAGGAGGACACCATACTATCATACTACATCATAACCATTTTAAAATGCATGTTGGCATTCAAGACAAACCGTTATAGACTCCTATCTAATTAAGCATGGCATGAGTAACTATAACCTCTAATTGTCATTGCAAACATGTTGCATTCATAATAGGCTGAATCAAGAATGATGAGCTAATCATATTTACAAAAACTAAATAGGTCAAGTTCGTACTAGCTTTTCTCCATCTCAATCATTTCATCAAATATCTTCATTATTGCCTTTCACTTTCATGACCGAACGATGCAAATAATAATAAGAGTGCACGTGCATTGGACTAAGATGGAATCTGCAAACATTTATCCAAAGGAGAAGACAAGGCAATATGGGCTCTTTGTTAGATCAACAATAATGCATATGAGAGCCACTCAACATTTTCATCATGGTCTTCTCCTCACGACCCAAAGAAAAGGAAAAGAAATTCAGAGAAACACACTAAAATATTTTTTGGAGTTTTTATTTTCTGAAGAAAGTAAAACAAGAACGAGAAAAACTATTTATACGGGAAAGCTCCCAACAAGCAAAATGAGAATGAGAAATCTTTTTGGATTTTGTTTTAATACTACTACTAAATAAACAAGAAAGGAAAACTAAAAAGAAGCGAGAACTATTTTTTTTGATTTTCTCAAAGTTCTCCAAACTCACAAGAAGAAAGAAAGAAAAATAAACTAACATGGATATCCAATGAAAAAGTACGAACACCGACAACTGAAATGAGTGTGTGAACATGAATGTAATGTCGGTGAGAAATACGTACTCCCCCAAGCTTAGGCTTTTGGCCTAAGTTGGTCTAGGGCCACGGCTCAAATTAACCCTCTCCTGGATGCTGCAGAGGGTCCTGAGGGTTCCACTGGTTGGCAAGCTCCTGTGGCTCCCACTGATAAATAGGCTCCTGATATGGATTAGGAACTGGTGCTGGCTCAGGTGCTGGGGGTTGTGAAAGATCCCATAATCTGTAGATGTCCTCGGGCATAATAGTGTACCTACATGAACGAATATCGAACAAAGAAGAAGCCGGCAAGATAATAATCTCACAAGTACCCTGACTACATACTAGGTTGTAGAGGAGTCTCTTGTCATCATCTTTCTTAATAAAATCATGTGCTATCATACTAGAATAGTTCAAATACTTAGTGGGTAACAACATCTCCTCTTCCTCATCATGCCTAATGGGTATCTCAAAATGTTCAGCAAGGTGGGAGGCATAGATACCTCCGAAAATAGGACCCTTCGAGCGGTTAGTGTTCAACCGTCGAGCAACAATGGCACCCAAACTAAAATTTCTATTAGAATATAAGGCATGGCGTGAAATAGCAAGATCAGGGGCACTAAGGCCTTCACTCTCCCCACGACCAATCAAACATCTCCCCGCAAATAATGAATAAGAGCGTAAAATAGGAAAAATGTAAGCTAGCCACTCTCGCTTCCGACACCCCTCTCTCTTCCCCCAAAGTGGTTTCAGCAATAAAGTCCTCCACGTCTCTATGACGCGGTTCACTGACGCTGCCCTCATAAGGTACTTTGCAAACATATCAAAAATCATAAAGTGGCATTCTCTTAGGCACACCATATAAGTGAAATTCTACCATGGGGGATCCTTCCTAGAATGAAAGTGAAAATTTTGCACGAAGGTAGTAGTGAGTAGGAGGTATTGGTCACACTTACAGTGGAGGAAGTCGGTGATGCCGACATTCTCCACCAAATAATAGAAATCATCATAAATTCCAGCCGCCCTCAAGAATGCATCACTTGGCCATTCACACGGCCGAACCTCCGTGGTGTGAGGAAGGTTATACTTAGACTTCTTCTTCTCCTCATTCTCATTTTCTCCTGAACTCCAGCTTAAAGAGCCTCTTAACCACCTCTTCATGGTTTCCTTTCCTATGAAATTTTTAGTGACTCAAAATAAAAGTGAACCAAACTCAACAAGATTGATAGAAACTACTCCCACAAGTGTCTAGAGGCTATATCATGCAACAAAACTACATTGAACCATATAAATTTGACATGCAAGCTCAAGAACATGGTCACCACAATAGAAAAAAATTGCAATATATAAAGCACTAGAACAAAAACTAATTGGACCATTGGAGGAGTCATACCGATGAACAATCCCCCAGAACAGTTTTGCAAATGGAGCTTTTGAGCAAGGAGATCGAAAATGGCAGCAAGATGAGCAAGAACACGGGTTTGAGCAACATGATGATTTTTTTCTGAAGGAAGACGAAGTGGATGGGTGCTGACATAAGTGAGGGGGGCCCACATGGGACCCACAAGCCCTGTGGGCACGCCATGTGGGCTTGTGGCCCACTGGTGCACCTCCCTGAGGTGTTCCCAGTGCCAAAAATTCTTAAATATTGCACAAAAAATCATACTGAAGTTTTAGGGTATTTGGAGAACTTTTATTTTCTGGTCACTTTTTTATTACACGAATAATTCAGAAAACAGAAAAAAAAACATTTTTACTCTATCTATTCTAAATAACAGAGAGTAAAAGGAGGGTATAGAGAGTTGTGCCTCCTAAGTTCACCCATCTCATGCCCATCAAAAGGAATCCATTAATAAGGTTGATCAAGTCTTATTAACAAACTTCTTTCGAGTGACATGAAACCAGAGAATTTTTGAATAACACTAGGTTACCTCAACAGGGATATGCATGTCCCCAACAATAAGTATATCATATTTCTTTTTGGCTGTAGGAAGAGGGAATTTAAAACCTCCAATAACAATTGTTGGAATTTCTCCAATAGAGTTGATACTATTCTCTTGAGGTTGTTTCTTCGGAAAGTGTACTGTATGCTCATTACCATTAACATGAAAAGTGACATTGCCCTTGTTGCAATCAATAACAGCCCCTGCAGTATTCAAGAAGGGTCTACCAAGGATGATCGACATATTGTCGTCCTCGGGTATATCAAGAATAACAAAGTCTATTAAAATAGTGACATTTGCAATTACAACAGGCACATCCTCACAAACACCGATGGGTATAGCAGTTGATTTATCGGCCATTTGCAAAGAGGTTTTAGTTGGTGTCAACTTATTCAAATCAAGTCTACGATATAAAGAGAAAGGCATAACACTAACATCAGCTCCCAAATCACATAAAATAGTTTTAACATAGTTTCTTTTAATGGAGCAAGGTATAGTTGGTATTCCCAGGTATCCTAATTTCTTTGGTATTCTACCCTTAAATGTGTAATTAGCAAGCATGGTGGGAATTTCAGGTTTTGATATCTTTCTTTTATTAGTAATAATATCTTTCATATACTTAGCATAAGGAGACATTTTCAAAATATCAGTCAAACACATACGCAAAAAGACAGGTCTAAGCATTTCAACAAAGCGGTCAAAATCCTCATCGTCCTTTTTCTTGGATGGTTTAGGAGGAAAGGGCGTGGGTTTCTGAACCCATGGCTCTCTTTCTTTACCATGTTTCCTAGCAATGAAGTCTCCTTTGTCATATCTTTTATTCTTAGGTTGTGGGTTATCAAGATCAACAGCAGGTTCTATCTCCACATCATTATCATTACTAGGTTGAGCATCAACATGAACATCATCATTCTCATCATTACTAAGTTAATGTTCATCACTAGATTGTGTCTCAGCATCAGAAATAGAAATATCATTTTGGTTCTCAGGTGTGTCTATAATAGGTTCACTAGAAGCATGCAAAGTCCTATCAGTTTTCTTTTTCTTTCTAGTACTAAAAGGACTAGGTGCATCAGAATTAATTCCCTCAGAATCTTGCTCAATTCTCTTAGGATGGCCCTCGGGATACAAAGGTTCCTGAGTCATTTTACCACCTCTAGTCATAACTCTAACAACGTGATCATTTGTTTTATTGTTCATCTCATTAAGCAAATTATTTTGTGCCTTCATAACTTGTTCTACTCGAGTTTTTACCATGGAAGCATGTTTACTAATAATCTTGAGATCATTAACAGTTCTACACATATAATCACCCAAGCAGTCAAGCATATAAGCATTACATTTCAATTGTCTACTAACATAAGCATTGAAGTTTTCTTGTTTAACAACAAAGTTATCAAATTCATCCAAGCATTGACTAGCAGACTTATTATAGGGAATATCACCTTCATCAAATCTGTAGAGAGAATTTACCTCTACTGCCTGTGTCGGAGTATTAAGACCATGCATTTCTTCAATAGGTGGTAAATTCTTAACATCTTAAGCTTTAATACCTTTTCTTTCATGGATTTCTTTGCCTCTTGCATATCTTCAGGACTGAGAAATAAAATGCATCTCTTCTTTGGAGTTGGCTTAGGCAGTGGTTCGGGAAGAGTCCAATCATTATCATTATTCAATAGTACTTCAGCTTGTTCAACAGTTTGTTCCCTGAAAACACAATCAGCACAACTATCTAGGTGGTCCCTAGAAGCATCGGTTAGTCCATATAAAAGATATCAGGTATTTCATTTTTCTTGAGAGGATGATTAGGCAAAGCATTAAGTAATTGGAGAAGCCTCCCCCAAGCTTGTGGGAGACTATCTTCTTCAGATTGCACAAAGTTAAATATTTCCTGTAAAGTGGCTCGTTTCTTATGAGCAAGAAATATTTTTTTAGAGAAATAGTATATCATATCCAGGGGACTATGCACACAACCAGGAGCAAGAGAATTAAACAAGATCTTAGCATCACCCTTTAACGAGAAAGGAAACAACTTAAGAATATAGTAATAGTGAATTTTTTTTCCTCATGAGTAAACAAGGTGGCTATATCATTCAATTTAGTAAGATGTGCCACAACAGTTTCAGGTTCATAACAATGGAAAGGATCATACGTAACCAAAGTTATTAACTCGGGATCGACAGAGAATTCATAATCCTTATCAGTAACAAAGATAGGTGAAGTAGCAAACTTAGGATCATATTGCATTCTAGCATTCAAAGATTTTTCTTTCCACTTGCATAGCAATTTCTTAAGACCATCTCTATCCTTAAAAGCAAGAAAGTCCATAGCTACCTCTCTATCCATAACATAACTCTCAGGTATAACAAGCAATTCATATCTAGGAGAGCTAGGTCTAACATGTGTTTCAAAGTGATCAGTTTTAGAAATATCATCAGTTTCATTATTCTCAATATCTTTAGCTCTAGCAAGTTGTTCATCAAGAAATTCACCTAGTGGCATAGTATTATCAAGAGAAGTATCATCATAAGCATCATGCATAGCAGAACTAGCATCATCAATTGCATGCGACATATCAGTCAAGTGCAGAGCTAGATGGCAGTTCCTTACCTCCCCTCGTAGTAGAGGGAAAAATGTTGGTTTTGTTATCTTTTAGATTCTTCATAGTGATCAAAAAATATAAATCCCAAGTGACTCAGAGAATAGAGCTATGCTCCCCGGCAACGGCGCCAGAAAAAGGTGTTGATAACCCACAAGTATAGGGATTCGCAACAGTTTTCGAGTGTAGAGTATTCAACCCAAATTTATTGATTCGACACAAGGGGATCCAAAGAATATTCACGAGTATTAGCAGTTGAGTTGTCAATTCAACCACACCTGAAACACTTAATATCTGCAGCAAAGTTTTTAGTAGCAAAGTTGCATGGAAGTAACAATAACAGTGACAAAAGTAATAGTAGCAGTTTTGTAGTGATTATAACAATGACAGCGGCAAAGTAACGTAGCAAAGATCAATATGTGAAAAAGCTCATAGGCATTGGATTAGTGATGGACAATTATGTCGGATGACATTCATCATGCAACAGTTATAACCTAGGGTGACACAGAACTAGCTCCAATTCATCAATATAATGTAGGCATGTATTCAGTATATAGTCATACGTGCTTATGGAAAAGAACTTGCATGACATCTTTTGTCCTATCCTCCCGTGGCAGCGGTGTCCTAATGGAAACTAAGGGATATTAAGGCCTCCTTTTAATAGAGAACCGGAGCAAAGCATTAGCACTTGGTGAATACATGAACTCTTCAAACTACGGTAATCACCAGAAAGAATCCCAATTATTGTCACCTTGGGGTATGCGGATCATAACTCGTAATAGGTGTCTACAACTTGCAAGATCGGATCAAGAACACAAATATATTCATGAAAACATAATAGGTTCAGATCTGAAATCATGGCACTCAGGCCCTAGTGACAAGCATTAAGCATAGCAAAGTCATAGCAACATCAATCTCAGAACATAGTGGATACTAGGGATCAAACCCTAACAAAACTAACTCGATTACATGATAAATCTCATCCAACCCATCACCGTGCAGCAAGCCTACAAAGGAATTACTCACTCCCGACGGTGAGCATCATGAAATTGGCAATGGACGAAGATTGGTGATGATGATGGCGATGAATCCCCCTCTTCGGAGCCCCAAGTGGACTCCAGATCATCCCTCCCGATGAAGAACAGGAGGCGGCGGCGGCTCCGTGTTGTAAAACGCGATGAGTCCTTCTCCCTGATTTTTTTCTCCACGAATGTGAATATATAGCGTTGAAATTAGGGTCGGGGGAGGTCCAGGGGGCCCACAAGCCTACAGGGTGCGCCCAAAGGGGGTGGGCGCGCCCCCAGGGCTTGCGGCCTCTGGGTCGCTCCCTTTGGTAACTTCTTGCGCCAACATTTTTTATTAATTCCAAAAATATTCTCCGTAAATTTTCAGATCAATCCGAGAACTTTTATTTATGCACAAAAATAACACCATGGCAATTATGCTGAAAATAGCATCAGTCCGGATTAGTTCCATTCAAATCATGCAAATTAGAGTCCAAAACAAGGGTAAAAGAGTTTGGAAAAGTAGATGCGATGGAGACGTATCAATTACCTATAGGGTAACAAAAATGTACTCAAACATCATAAGATGGCAACAAATCATTGGATAATAATATGAAGTATAAAGCACCATGTTCACGCAGAGGGTACAACAGGCTACGGGAGAGTGGATCGCTAAATATAGATGAGGGAAGGTGATGGGGGTGTTGATGAATATGATGGAGTTGTTGGATTAGATCGTCGTCACATGATGAATGCCCCGGCGGCATTCCGTCTCCACCGGGAGAAAGGGAGGGGAGAGGCCCCTTCTTCTTCTTCATTGGCCTTCCCCCTAGATGGGAGGAGAGTTTTCCCTCTGGTCCTTGGTCTCCATGGCTCCCAGATGGCAGGAGCTCCTTCGAGATTGGATCTATCTCTTTGTTCATTTATATTCCGCGTTCCTTTTTCTGGCCCTTCACCGTTTCTTAAATTCTCGGAGATCCGTAACTGTGATTGGGCTGAAATTTAGAGGGGATTTTTATCTAGAAATTATCTTTCTTGCAGAAAAAGAAGGGCCCCAACCGACTTACAGAGGAGCCACAACCCTGCTAGGCGTGCCCAGGGTAGGGGGCGCGCCGTATGAGCTTGTGGGCCCCTCGAGCCATCGTCTCGTGTTGATTGTTTGTCCCAAAAATCACATATATTCAAAAATAAATCTCCGTAAATTTTTATCGTGTTTGGACTTCATTTGATATGGATTTTCTGCGGAAAAACAAGCAACAAACAGAAATTGACACTGGGCACTGGATCAATATGTTAATCCCAAATATAATATAAAATATTGTCAAAAGTATGTGAAAGTTGTAAAATATTGACATGAAAAATAAACAATAATAGATACGACGGAGACGTATCAGTCTTACACCCTCTAGAGGTTCAACCAAGTTCCAAACTTGATTCTCGTACATAGATTCCATTTCGGATTACATGGCTTTAAGCCATTCTTTTGAGCTGGGCGCCCATCACTTACTTGTAATGAACAGGTTCATATTCTTCTAAGATAGATATATTTCATTTAAGAAGTTCACTAACTCTTCCTTTTGTCGAACTATAGTTCAGTTACAATCTCAACTAGTGTAGTAACTTCTGGCTGGCTCAGTCGTGCGGACAATTTTCTTGAGCAAATTCTGGTTTGCTAGTCCATCTTACTTTTGCCAAAGATTCAGCAATCTCATCAAGCTGTATTGTCTTCCCACTTACTTCTTTAGTGGGAGACTCCTTCTCGACAAAGTGTCCATTATCCGTGAGAACCATTTTGTCATCAGGCTTTTGGTATAAGGAGTACCCAATTTCTGCCTTGGGATAACCTACAAGGTATCACTTGTCTGCTTTGGGATCGAGCTTATTTATTTGTAAATGCTCCACATAAGTATCACCATGCCAAATTTGAGATGCGACAAAATGGTGTCGTCTCAATAGACTTTGACGGTGCTCTATTTAGTGTATATGTTGTTGTTTCAAGTGTGTATCCCAAAAAATGATAAAAGCAGATCGGTAAGTTGTGAAACAATTCCATGATCACTTGGACATTTGCTAAACTCATGACTTAGATATTTTCCACTACAATTTGATCGCAAATTTCTTATCTTTTGTCATGATTCCTCAGCTTCATTATGAAGTTCTTTGAACATTTTCAAATGTTTCAGATTCATGTTTCGTAACCTAAATATAATCATATCTACTCAAATCATCAATAAATGTTACGAATTATAAGTATCCACCACATGCCGATATGATCATCGGACCGCATACGTCATTATGTATTATTTCCAACGACTCACGTGCCCATTTAGAATGACTTGTGAACAGCGACTTAGTCATTTTACTCATCAGACAAGCTTCACATATGTAAAATGATTCAAAATCAAAAGATGTTAATACTTCATCTTTATGAAGTTTTTGCACGCGTTTTTTTCCGATGTGATCAAGACGGCAGTGTCACATGTAAGCGATATTTATCAGCCTTCTTAAGACGTTTACCATTAATGTTATAGATATCTTTTCACATTTAATATTCATAATGCATAAATGGTCGACAATAGGGGAAAATCCATAAAACATATTCTCACAATAATTTGAATAACCATTGTTTTTAGACTTTATAAGGATAACCAACGCTTGTTAAACATAATCTAGAGATAATGTTTTTACACAACTTCGGAACGAATTAACAATTATTCAGTTCCAAGATAAATTCTGAAGATAAACTAAAGACATGAGTAATTATAAACATAATCAATGCATAATACGTATATCTCTGTTGCAACACACAGGCAACACTCATGGGAATGGCATAGAATGTGTTCAAGCGAGTGAACAACCTGTAGGTCGTGGCGGTACAACCCAACTATGGGTAGAATAGGACTGATTCCCTATAGGTGACATCACATCCTTCAGGCAAGTGAAACACACTCGCCAAAATGCCTTGATGATATATTGCACACCCATTTCACAATACTTTGTTGTAACTATAAACAACTGCAGTATAAATTGATCTTGTAAAAACAAGGGGGTGGCTATTTCAATACTCCTTGGAGAACACCCTTCTATCCTTCTACGTGTTAAAGAAGATTATGATGGTGGCACTCTAGAAACTTGATATGAACCGCGAACATGATCAGTTTTTCAAATATATTTGATGCTCCAAAATCTAAAGTTGTAAGCGTATATGTAATGATCTTTTTTATCCTTTAACCTTTTCCCTTTATCTCTTAATAAATGTGGCAGTTATTAATTTAGATTGTTTCTTCTAAGTTTATTGGCGGCAAGAATCGATAACCGTTCTTAATCGTTGGTGGGATTAACTAACTCACCTGGATTTGAGAGTCTATGGGCGACCATGTCAGATATGCAAAATGTGAAGTTCTCCCGACCTGTAAACATGTAAAGAAAATATGGTTCGGGTGTATTGGAGAGAGAGGGGGGAGATATCGAGGGAGGAAGCGGTGAGAGATCATGCAGGTACATACTGGTAGGACAACGACGTTCTGAAATATAATTGGGTGATGAGGACATGGCTACCTTGGATACGACCAAAAATATTACATACATGCATATTTGTGAGATGATTTCTAATACAAGTTATGCAATAATTTACTTTATGTTATCCAGGAAAAAACACTTCATTGATTTTTATGTCATGTCTAATTGCAGATGTATTGGACGCTTGTACAAACCACGTGTGAAGATGAAGAAAAAGGAGATGATTAGATGTTGTTCAAGAAGGCCTTTCACATCGCTTTTGGTTCAAGAGAAGGCAGAGCCAATCCCCCCATGTTTTGGACTCAAATTTGGACTGCATAGACATATCTGACTTCAAACACTTACAAATTTTTGCATCCGGACTCCGAATTGGGTGAATCATTTGTAGGAAAGCTTATATCGTGCACTTGCCAACACAGTTGTATTCACCCTCAAATTTATCTGGAGCATGGAGATATCACCAAAATAGTCCAACGCTGCAGCAGAATCTGACTCAAATTACAAGTCAAACGGTGTCCCCTTGGCCGCCACCCATTAGTCCTATATAAGTAGATCAATCACCTAGCTTTTTTTCTTGGGATTTGTTCAGTTAAAAGTTAGCCATTGCAATTTCGTGTACTTCATTTCTGTCCAGCGACCAGACCAAGACCGCTTTCGGAGCTTCACTTTATCAATACTTCATATATATATATTCGCAATATTCAAATTGCTCACTTGATAGAGGTGAGGGTGTCCCGATGTTTTGATGAGATTATAACTATCGATTTGGTGGAGCCGATTTCGATGATCTGACTACAAACGTGCACAATGTTGGGCCTTAGCAATAGCTAAATCAATCTCCTAAAGGTTACTGACAGTGTGGGAAGCACAATCAGCCTGACCACGAATGTATATTCCTGCAAACAAGCAAAGAACGACCAAGAATATGATAAAGCAATTTGAATATTACGAATATATATGAAGTATTGATAACGTGGAAATCCTAAAGCGGTCTTCGCCTGATCATTGGACACAAACATAGTACACAAAGTTGCAATGACTAACTTTTAACTAAGCAAATCCCAAGGAAAAAGCTAGGGGGTTGATTTGCTTATATAAGAATAAGGGGTGTCTGCCAAGAGGTGGAAGGACGTCCCAAGGCATCCTAAATTCAACCATATGTCATACATGGCCCAAGTGGAGGTGACGCAACACTGTTTGACTTGTAGTTTGACATGGATTCTGCTACAACATCAGAGTATGTTTGGTGATATATACACAATCCAGATGAATTTGAAGGTGAATCCAACTGTGTTGGAAAGTCACGAGATAAGTGTTCCAAAAAAATATTCACCCAATTTGGAGTCCGGGTGCAAAAGATTTAAGCGTTTGAAGTCAGGTGTGTCTGTGTAGTCTGAATCTGAGTACAAAATTTTGGGGGACTTGGTCTGTGTCTTCTCTTGGACCAAAGCCGCGTGACAGGACTTCTTGAATACTCATAACCATTTCCTTTTGCTTTATCTTCACACGTGGTTTGTACAAGCGTCCAATACACCCGCAAGTAGACATGACACAAAAGTCGGTTAATTATTTTTGTCCTTGATAACATAAATAAATTATTGCATAATTCCTATTAGAAATCACCTCATAAATATGCATGTATGCAATATTTTTGATCGTATCCAAGTAGTCATGCCCTCATCAATGGGATTTGATGGTAAGTCACCATTGTGATAGTTCCCAATTTGCCGTCGAATGTATTGTAGAAATGGTCTTCGATAAATATGTTTTTTGCTCCTGATATTTTAGTATGGTTTTAACTTAATCCATTCACATATCATTCCAAAAAAATTAATTGGGGGTAGAAAGAAAGAACATGAACTAGAATACATTTTATGCGGCCGCGGCCGCCTCCTCCAGAAAAGCTAGGGTTCCTTTGTCTCCCTCGGGTGCCGCCGTCGGTCTGCCTCGTCTCTGGAGCCCTAGGGCCATGGGGGCACGATGGATCCTGAACCTTGCCGGCGGGAGGTCTCCTTTTTTAGATGTTTCTTTTGATTTTGTTAGGGTTTATGTCCTCCTTAGGAAGATAAGACGAAGGTGGCTTCCTAAAGATGGAATAAAATTCTCCCCTCCTATCCCTGTTTCTGTGGTGTGTCTAGCATTGTTGGAGGGCGTGTGTAGGCGTAAGGATGGCAATTTTACCCATGGACATGGATATCCATGGATATTCGACCCGAATGGATAGGGTTTGGATATGCTTTTCTGTCCATGAGTGGCGCCCAAACCCGACTCAATTGTTTGCGGGTAGGGCATGGATATAATCTTGTACCCGTGGGTATACCAAAACCCGACCCGATAGTACGAGTTAATGAGCAAAAATCTACTATCCCTACCCCACAATCACATGTCCTGCTATAATTTTACACATTGTTATCTAAAAGATGCAAAAGAAATTACACAATCCCCGTAGTAAGTTTTATTAGTTGACATTCAATCCCCTCCGTAGAATAGTCCAATGCCCTTCCCTTATTTTTATCTCATTGTTAAATGACTCGTCATTCTAATCTGTTAGAAAAATACTAAATGAAGTTAGAATGTCAGTGAATGTTGATTTACCATAAGTTAATGTATACCATAAGTGAAGCCTAGCCTACCACAAGGTGAAGAATGGAAGAGATTGTGTTAACATTGTGTTATGTCTTATTTATATGTCTCGAGAGGACCCAATGGATATCCAGTGGGTATGGATATCCATCGAGTTTGGACATGGATACAATTTTTCACCTGTGGATTTTTTCATGGGTTGGCAAAAACTGTCTTCATGGATATGGATATGGATTTGATATTGTTCAACCCGATCCAAACCCGACCCATTGCCATCCTGTCAGTGGATCTCGCAGGATTCTGTCAGTGGTTGTCTTTGGTGGATCTGGTGTTCGTTCGTCTACGTTCGTGTCTTCAGGTTGGATCCTTCTGATCTACACATCTCTTCATCGGCGACGGTTGTTGTTCTGGTGCGCTGGTCCTATGGGGACTTAGCACGACAACTTCCCGACTGTCTAGTACAAGACGTGTTGCACAGCTCAGGCGAGGGAGGGGCAATGACGACGGCGCGCCTTTGGCTTTTTTCAGTGCTTGTAGTCATCACTACCTGGTTTAAGAATCTAAATATAATTTTTATTATTTCTGATATTCGTTTTACTATTATGATTGAAAATAAATAGATCGAAAGTTTTTCTAAGAGCGCTTTATATAACAATAAAGAAAGTCGTCAATGTAGCTCATTGTAACGGACGGACGTTCTATTAGCGAGGAATTAAACTAAACAGACACTTAACTTGACCCAAACTGCCTCCATATACGTCTGTGCTTTCGTTGTAATAAGCCGGTTTTCTCTTTACTATAAAAAATAAGCCGACAATTAAAAAAAATCAGCCGCTTAATGCCGCAGTAATCACTACATAATATTTTCTTTGAGGGAGTCTCTCATACCTTGAAATTGATCTTTGAAACCATACTTCACAAAACGACATTAGAAATCGAGCAAACGTGTCGGCCTGCCAACTTTTTGGCGGAAGGTGATATCGCTCGTTGTGAGTGCAAATCCTAAACGGCGCCTTAAGCGCCCGTTTCAGGTATTTACGCAATCGGCCGCACACCCTCCCGTCGCGTTGGGCCGGCCCATATTCACTTTTTTTTGTTTTTTTCTAAAAAAAAGAAAGAAAGAAAGAATATAAGAGCGCTTTATATAACAATAAAGAAAGTCGTCAATGTAGCTCATTGTAACGGACGGACGTTCTATTAGCGAGGAATTAAACTAAACAGACACTTAACTTGACCCAAACTGCCTCCATATACGTCTGTGCTTTCGTTGTAATAAGCCGGTTTTCTCTTTACTATAAAAAATAAGCCGACAATTAAAAAAAATCAGCCGCTTAATGCCGCAGTAATCACTACATAATATTTTCTTTGAGGGAGTCTCTCATACCTTGAAATTGATCTTTGAAACCATACTTCACAAAACGACATTAGAAATCGAGCAAACGTGTCGGCCTGCCAACTTTTTGGCGGAAGGTGATATCGCTCGTTGTGAGTGCAAATCCTAAACGGCGCCTTAAGCGCCCGTTTCAGGTATTTACGCAATCGGCCGCACACCCTCCTGTCGCGTTGGGCCGGCCCATATTCACCTTTTTCTGTTTTAAAAAGGCAAAAAATTGACAGCGAGGACAAGGTTCGAACCAGCGATCTCGTGACTATATCCGCGCAGCCCTAATTCATCAATTTGAAAAAAGCCCATAAATTTTGTCTGCACAAGATCATGGATCGAATAGGAGGACAAGATCTATCATCGTTTTAGAATTACAATTTGTTCGCTCTGTTCAGTGATATAAAACTAAAATTAACTTGGTTAGGAAGAAACATTGACAAACAAGAGCATCATATCGAGTTGAAGTCACATTTCTACATTTGTTAATTGTGCCTTCTATAAGTGTTGGTCTCACATGAAAGTAGTAGTGTATTTGCTTATTTCTGTTAGGTCGCACATGTGACTATAAATAGATTTGTTTATTATATTCTTGGAAGGTTGGTATTCCCAATGTAGGTAGATGTACATTGGTTTATTTGTGAACGTTGTTGTTTCCATATGTGAACTCACAATCAACTCTAACCTTTATAAGTAGGAAACATAATGACCACTTTTTATAATGAACAATGACATTTTGTGATATATAGTGAATATTTTTCTAATATACAATCAACGTTCGTATAATACATGGTGAACCTTTTACTAATATATAGTGAACTTATCTTAAATCCATGCTGATTTTTTTCTTCTGGAAACATAGGTTGAACCTCTTTTGTAATATATACGGTGAATATTTTCTTAATATACGATGACCACTAACGAATTGTTCACTGTGCATTAAAAAACTAAAGAAATAATTCATTGTATATTAACGAATTGTTCACCGTGTATTAAAATGTTACTCAACATATATTATCAAAATAAAATGGAAAATAAAAAGAAATAAAGAACCAAACAAACAAAAACCCAGAAATAACCAAAAAGAAAAAGCAAAACAAAAAAAGCAACAGAAAAAACGAAGCAGCAAACGCTTAGCATGCGCTGGACCACCCACGGGTGCTGCGGGCAAAGGATCTGCCATCTCGCTTATATCGAGACCTAGCGATAGCTCGCGTCCGGCGCCAGGCCACATGCCTCTTCCCTTTTTTTTTTCACACACACACGCACCCACGCACGCACGCACCCACACACACACACACACACACACTACATATTTTTTTAATGCTAACCAAGCATTTGAAACATGATAAATGTATATAGAGGAAATTGTTACTTGTGTATGTGGAAATGTACAAACTGTATTTAAAAAATGTTAACCAAGAATTTAAAAAACATTAATCAAATATGTAAAAAATGTTAATCAAGCATTTGAAAAATATTAAGCGTGAAAAGAAACAATATATGCCATGTATAATAAATAAATAAAATATGTATGGAAAAAATACTGAATATGTATTTAAAAAATGTTATGCTTGTGTAAATTAAATGTTTCCGGTGTATAAAAAATGTACATTGTACACTAAATAAAATTAGACTTCAAAATATATATTTATAGATATTTAATTCTGTACCTAAACAAATCCTAAACATGTATGTGTGTGTGTGTGTGTGTGTGTGTTGGGGGGGGGGGGGGGTATAATTTTTCCTGATGTATACGAAAAATATACATTCTATGTGTAAAAATGTTTATTGCCATTAAAAAAACATTCCCCGTGTATTCAAAAAGGTTGACCATGTATTCTAAAATGCTAATATTGTGTTTGAAAAATGTTAAATATGTACTAAAAATGTTATAGATATATATACAAAATGTCGAATTTGTATGAAAAAAGTACACATAAAAAATAATATTGATCATGTGTTTCACAAATGTTAAACATGTATATAAAATATGTTTATTGTATACTCAAAAAGTGTGTGTATGGAAAAGGTTGACATGGGTTGAAAAAAAGAGAAATTGATTAAAATCAACCAAGTAACAAGTAAACCCAATAAAAAATGAAAACCAAATAAAACCAATGCAAAAATAATGAAATCATTGAAAATTGAGATATATACAAAGAAAGACGAAGAAAATCAATGAAAATAAAGAAAAATAAAGAATAACATTGAAAACAAAGAAACAAAGAAAGAAAATAAAGAAAACCAAAGGCAGTGAAAACCATGAAGGAAACAAAAACAATCTGTGAAAAAATAAAGCAGAAAAAAAGCGAAGAAAATCAACTAAGAAACAGAAAAGCCGAAAGAAAATATAAAAGAAAGGAAAAACGAAAAACAAAACAAAATAAATGGAAGAAGCAAGCGACCGGGTGTATCGAAAGCACGGGGGAAAGTTGGAAATGGGCTGGCCCAGTAGCTACATGTTGAGGAAACCATTCAGACGAGCATACCATCTATCTCGCTTCAAGCGAGATATAGTTATCGGGTATTTTGGTGCTGCCATGTGGGAACAAAAAATGGCAAACGATGCATTTGTTTTTAAAAAGTTGGTGCAAATAAAAATTTGTTCAGTGAAAGATATCTGAAAATTTGAAAAACAAATCTTTAATTTTAAAATTACGCATTGAAAGAGATTACAAAATTGTTTACTTTTTTGAATATTTGTGAATTTAAAATTATCCATGAATTTGACAAAAAATTCTAAAATTGAAAAGTGTTCATTTTTTTAAATGTGTATTTGAAAACCGTGAAAAATTATAATTATTTGAAAAAGTAAATAAATATAAAAAACGAACATTTTTTAAGATTTGATTTTTTTTGTAATTTGCACTTTTTTGAAATAAATACATTTGGAAAACCCAGGAAAACTAGAAAAGAAGAAACTAAAAGAAAGCCGCAGCGGCCCCGAGGATGGGAGGTTGTCCTCCCCCTGCTTTAGCAGCTGGTAAGTGGACGAGGAAGCCGACAACACTCACCGAGGAGTAGGGATGGCAATGGGGACAATCCCCTGTGAGGATACCTACAACATCCCCATCCCCATCCTCGTTTACATGACCGGGGATGAAAATTTCCCATACCCACGCCCCACTGGGGAACGGGGCCCCATTAGGGTCCCCATCCTCATAAACAAATACTCATATACATAATATGACACCCTACAATCAACATACATACATGGTGTTGTCCTTGTCCTACTAATGCCTATCTAGATCGTATTGACTTCTTGGTCATGGTGGCAGCTGAGGTGAGGATGTGAGATAGGTTTAAGGTTTTTTCAGAGCTTTTTTTTGTTTTCGCAAGTTTGTTTGTGAATATTTTAAGGTTGACCATAGTATCACCGTTACTAATCGGGTCCCCGATGAGTATTGGGTCAGGGGAATATGATATCGTCCCCATCCCCGTTGTACCTTATGGGGAATAAAATAGTTTGGTAAATATCCCCATGGGGTTGTTTTTCGCCCATCCCCATCCCCTAATAGATGAAATCCCCACGCGTTTGGTGGGTATGGGGCCCTGTTGCCATCCCTACCAAGGAGGAGGCGAAGAAGAAGAAGCGGGCGACTTTGATGGCTCGTACCCCATCTCCGGCCACCTTTACGCCCCCTTGTCCAAAGGATCTGGCCGTCACAGCCGCCGCCAAGGTCCATGGCCGCCAAGTGGTCTATAAAATGCTATCAAGGTAAAAAAAACATGTACCTTTTCTATTCAGCTGATGCATTGGTGATTGCTTGCGGTCGTATGGTGATGAGCTTGTAGTGTTAAGTTGAATGCAACTAAATTCTTTTCTCAAATGGAAGAGTCACACATGCTTGGCCTCTATGATCTACGCGATGAAGATTCAATGTTTCCTCAACAAGAAGAGGCCGAGGACGATTATCGTCCCTAAGTGGAGGAGGAGGCCGAAGAAGTCAATGATCCCATTGAGACACACACTACGGCAGGATGCTGCTAACGCGATACGATCAGAGACCCTTCGATGAAACTGTGTGTGATGCAATAATCGCAAACGGTGGTGTAAAAAACCGTCAAAAAAGGTGCAAAACGTTTGCGATGGCGGAGCCATCAAACATGATTCAGATTTTAGTTGCATGTGCGACGCAGGGCATACGGTTCAGTCCAATGAACTGTTTGCGATAAGGTGGAACAAAAGAAACGGGTAGCCTGGTGAAGGCGTGTGTGATATACATGATACAGTTCACTCGGATGAACTGTTTGTGATTAGGCAACACAAAATAAACGGTCAGTCGGATCAAGGTGTGTGTGATTAAGGGCATACGCTTCAGAAGGATTAACTGTTTGCGATTAGGCAACAGAACAGAAACGGGTCAGCCAGATCAAAGTGTCTGTGATTGATGGCATACATTTCATATGGATGAACTATTTGCGATTAGCGACAACAAACTAAAACAGTTAGATAGATCAACATGCGTGCGCTAGACGGACACACATATTCTAATTAAAAGAATCGTGCACGATGGAAATAACGAGCACGCACGGTTGTTGGAACAAGACGTGTGCTGACATTGTCTATTACGGTGCACCCTATGATGCAAATGCCACGTACGTGGCCGAGAAGGCGTACGTGTCCATGTTACGCCTTCCAGGAAAAGTGTTGCACTTATAACTGTCAGTAAGTTTTGAGCATGCATCCCGTCACATTCCAAATTGCAAACATGTTCACAGCAATCAAAACCTAAACGATTTCCCACTTAGGAGCGTATTACTACTCGGTTATAAATACTATTACTCCAAGATGACTGCATATTCCTCCTCAACTCCTCATCCACAAAAACAATCAAGTCATTCATCATCGTTTCCTTTGCGTCTGCGATGGCTAGCGTGAGTTCTAGGTCGAGAGATTGCCACCAGGGAGATGCGAGCGTGGAAGCGGAAGCACGAGAGATGTCCCGCCTCGCCGCGAATGCAGCCGACATGTCCCGCCGCGTGGTCGTAGCAGCACAGAGGTCCCGCTGCGCCGCCGAAGCAGCACGCATGCCGCGCCGTTGATGGGCAGACTGGTCCGGTCGCGCCACAGAAGCAGAAAAGATGTCCTGCCGCGCCGCGAATGCAGCAGAGATGTCCTCCCGCGCCGCGGAAGCCTGGGAAAATGTCTTGCAGGTAGGCGAGGACACTTACAGGCACATGCATGCGATTGTCCATAGCCAGATGGATCAGATCTCTGGCTGGGCGAGGTTGCAGGACGACATGAAAGCCTCTTTTGAAGAGGCTACCGGCATCATCTGGCAACTAAACGAGAGCAATGCGAAGCTCCAGGCCGAGAACGACCTGCTGAGAGCGAAGATCGTCAGAAGTGCGGAGCAGCAGGAGGAGACCACTGCCTTGTTGAAGAGGACCGGCGTCATCGTCAAGAAACTTATGAACGAGAATGTCATGCCACGCATCGAGCGTAAAAGGCTAGTGGAGGAATCTGTGGATACTCTCAAGCAGCATCTTGAGGACAAGAAAGAGCTCATCGCCGCTCGTCGCGGAGACTAGTTCCCGCGGCCTGCAACAACGTAGAGATCAGCGAGCCAGATCATTGTCTTCCTTCTTCTTTTGCCCTTATGTATTTCGGGCGTTGCCGCATGTGGCTTTTTAATTATGTTCCTAAATATGTAAGACAATTATTATCCACTGTCATCGTACTTATATTCATCATGCTTGCTATAAGTCACAGTCGATACTATATAGGTCCGTCAGATCTTACATCAAGATCCGTGCAAAACTTTCTTTTCAGATTTTCATTTCTCTCTCTTAAATCTCAGTCTAGTGAGACATATAGCCACGCCGTAGAACAAGGGTTTGGGAGCCATTAATGGAGACGTTGGGAGGGAGGTGCGCTGCGGGCGGTCAAAGGGCTCGCCTCTCGATGAGCACGTGCAGAGGTCTGATCGCACGCCTCCCGTATTCAAATAGCTACCCCGCACGACACCTCTTAACCAATAAAAAAGGGGAAGCGTGGCGGCACGTAATTGGTAAATAGAACGCTCACGGTTTCAATAATACTTGTGTATCCGATTTGTAATGTGACAGCACTTGTTTTAAAATGACTTTGTTGATTGTTAATGTGTGCGCCTTTGCAAATCGGACAGAAAAATTACCATAGCATGTTGGTGCCATGTCATGACACCATGCCATGTTTCATGATTTTCAGGCGTGTTTTGGATTTACAGCAATTAAAAAACCAAGTTTTTCAATTTTTCCGGCCGAGGCACAACGCCCAGATGTTTAAATCCCATTCTCATTTCTTGCATGGGACCTAGAAATTCACCCAAGGACACACATGTGATTTTTTAAACAACTTTGGTGCACTGGAGCATGTGCTTCTAGTTCAAATTTGAATTATGCACATTAAATGTGCATAAACTCAATTAATCTATAAAGAATGCCAAACGAACCCGGAATAATTCCAAATTTTAGCACGATACTTCTATTTGGTCTAATCTGCCCATGTAAAAAAATTAAAGCAGGAGAAGGCAGTGTACGTATGTCATTTCGCATACGGAGGTGACACGTTCCCTCTCGAAACCATGAGCTTTCTTGAGGGAAGCTCCGGTTTGCAAGAAGCTTACACCAAAGCTTGTCTCAATTCGGCCAAAAAAATTACCGCAGCATGTTGGTGCCATGTCATGACACCATGCCAATTTTCATGATTTTCAGGCGTGTTTTGGATTGACAGGAATTAAAAACCAAGTTTCTCAATCTTTCCGGCCGAGTCACGACGCCCAGATGTTTGAATTTCATTCTCATTTCTTGCATGAGACCTATAAATTCACCCAAGGACATACATTGCTTTTTCAACCAACTTTGGTGCACTCGAGCATGTGCTTGTAGTTCAAATTTGAATTATGCACATTAAATGCGTAGAAACTCAATTAATGTATAAAAAAGGCCAAACGAATCCGGAATAATTCCAAAATTTAGCACGATACTTCTATTTGGTCCAACAATTGCTACATTTCGTAGTACTGTTCTCAAGCATTCTTCGTTTTGTTAACTGTCTTATCTTCTAGTACATGTTTCTATTTTGCAATGTCGTGCTTAGTTAACTATTTTCGTTCATTTGCTCTGCTATCCATTTAACTGTTTGGTTCAGTTCTACAATTTGATTTTCATTTGCTGTGGGTACAATTTTATATTTTTATGCACGTGACACCAATCGAATTTGGCTATACTCAATACATATTCTACTGATAGTATGGCAACTCTCAGTTAACCTGATCAAGATCTTCCTTATGTGTGCTGCAGGGAAACAATGGGAGACATTGTAGTTTACCATCGAGGTTTGTTCAAGCAGGGTCCTTTCGCCAATAGCACATTATTGTGCCGTTGTAGGAATCATTCTAATATTTAGGTTTCTTACAATTTAGTCTTGCACATGTAGGTCCTACCGTCAGAGGCTTAGACCCACTGTTCGACCCATTTTGCATATGGGGAAATGAGATGTCCATGAATATCAGTCAAGTCAAGAAACTCAGTAAGATTGTTAGGATGAAGAAACTGAAGGAAATATGCCCTAGAGGCAATAATAAAGTTATTATTTATTTCCTTATATCATGATAAATGTTTATTATTCATGCTAGAATTGTATTAACCGGAAACATAATACATGTGTGAATACATAGACAAACAGAGTGTCACTAGTATGCCTCTACTTGACTAGCTCGTTAATCAAAGATGGTTATGTTTCCTAACCATGAACAAAGAGTTGTTATTTGATTAACGAGGTCACATCATTAGTTGAATGATCTGATTGACATGACCCATTTCATTAGCTTAGCACCCGATCGTTTAGTATGTTGCTATTGCTTTCTTCAAGACTTATACATGTTCCTATGACTATGAGATTATGCAACCCCCGTTTGCCGGAGGAACACTTTGGGTACTACCAAACATCACAACGTAACTGGGTGATTATAAAGGAGTACTACAGGTGTCTCCAATGGTAGATGTTGGGTTGGCGTATTTCGAGATTATGGTTTGTCACTCCGATTGTCGGAGAGGTATCTCTGGGCCCTCTCGGTAAGACACATCACATAAGCCTTGCAAGCATTATAACTAAGATGTTAGTTGTGAGATGATGTATTACGGAACGAGTGAAGAGACTTGCCAGTAACGAGATTGAACTAGGTATTGGATACCGACGATCGAATCTCGGGCAAGTAACATACCGATGACAAAGGGAACAACGTATGTTGTTATGCGGTCTGACCGATAAAGATCTTCGTAGAATATGTAGGAGCCAATATGGGCATCCAGGTCCCGCTATTGGTTATTGACCAGAGACGTGTCTCGGTCATGTCTACATTGTTCTCGAACCGTAGGGTCCGCACGCTTAACGTTACGATGACAGTTATTATGAGTTTATGCATTTTGATGTACCGAAGGTTGTTCGGAGTCCCGGATGTGATCACGGACATGAGGAGGAGTCTTGAAATGGTCGAGACATAAAGATTGATATATTGGAAGCCTATGTTTGGACATCAGAAGTGTTCCGGGTGAAATCGGGAATTTTACCGGAGTACCGGGAGGTTACCGGAACCCCCCGGGAACCAAATGGGCCTTATTGGGCCTTAGTGGAAAGGTGAAAGGGGCAGCCCAAGGTGGGCTGCGCGCCACCCCCTCCCCTAGTCCTATTAGGACTAGGAGAGGTGGCCGGCCACCTCTCTCCCTCTCTTTCCACTTAGGAGTCCTTTTAGGAATAGGATTGGGGGGGGAGTCCTACTCCCGGTAGGAGTAGGACTCCTCCTGCGCCTCCCTAGCTTGGCCGGCCAGCCCTCCCCCTCTCAACCTTTATATACGGGGGCAGGGGGCACCTCTAGACACACAAGTTGATCCTTGAGATCGTTCCTTAGCCGTGTGCGGTGCCCCCTGCCACCAAATTCCACCTCGATCATACCGTTGTAGTGCTTAGGCGAAGCCCTGCGTCGGTAGTACATCAAGATCGTCACCATGCCGTCGTGCTGACGGAACTCTTCCTCGACGCTTTGCTGGATCGGAGCCCGAGGATCGTCATGGAGCTGAACGTGTGCTAAGAACTCGGAGGTGCCGGAGTAACGGTGCTTGGATCGGTCGGATCGGGAAGAAGACGTACGACTACTTCCTCTACGTTGTGTCAACGCTTCCGTTGCGATCTACAAGGGTACGTAGATCAGCCTCTCCCCCTCGTTGCTATGCATCACCATGATCTTGCGTGTGCGTAGGAATTTTTTTGAAATTACTACGTTCCCCAATAGTGGTATCAGAGCCTAGGTTTTATGGTTTGATGTTATTTGCACGAGTAGAACACAAGTGAGTTGTGGGCGATACAAGTCATACTACCTACCAGCATGTCATACTTTGGTTCAGCGGTATTGTTGGACGAGACGACCCGGACCAACCTTACGCGTACGCTTACGCGAGACCGGTTCCCTCGAATTGCTTTGCACATAGATGGCTTACGGGCGACTGTCTCTCCAACTTTAGTTGAACCAAGTGTGGCTACGCCCGGTCCTTGAGAAGGTTAAAACGGAGTCTATTTGACAAACTATCGTTGTGGTTTTGATGCGTAGGTGAAATGAGTTCTTGCTTAAGCCCGTAGCAGCCACGTAAAACTTGCAACAACAAAGTAGAGGACGTCTAACTTGTTTTTGCAGGGCATGATGTGATGTGATATGGTCAAGGCATGATGCTAAATTTTATTGTATGAGATGATCATGTTTTGTAACCAAGTTATCGGCAACTGGCAGGAGCCATATGGTTGTCGCTTTATTGTATGCAATGCAATCGCGATGTAATGCTTTACTTTATTACTAAGCGGTAGTGATAGTCGTGGAAGCATAAGATTGGCGAGACGACAATGATGCTACGATGGAGATCAAGGTGTCGTGCCGGTGACGATGGTGATCATGACGGTGCTTCGGAGATGGAGATCACAAGCACAAGATGATGATGGCCATATCATATCACTTATATTGATTGCATGTGATGTTTATCTTTTATGCATCTTATCTTGCTTTGATTGACGGTAGCATTATAAGATGATCTCTCACAAAATTATCAAGAAGTGTTCTCCCTGAGTATGCACCGTTGCCAAAGTTCGTCGTGCCCAGACACCACGTGATGATCGGGTGTGATAAGCTCTACGTCCATCTACAACGGGTGCAAGCCAGTTTTGCACACGCAGAATACTCGGGTTATACTTGACGAGCCTAGCATATGCAGATATGGCCTCGGAACACGGAGACCGAAAGGTCGAGCGTGAATCATATAGTAGATATGATCAACATAATGATGTTCACCATTGAAAACTACTCCATCTCACGTGATGATCGGTTATGGTTTAGTTGATTTGGATCACGTGATCACTTAGAGGATTAGAGGGATGTCTATCTAAGTGGGAGTTCTTAAGTAATATGATTAAATTGAACTTAAATTTATCATGAACTTAGTCCTGGTAGTATTTTGCAAATTATGTTGTAGATCAATAGCTCGCGTTGTTGCTTCCCTGTGTTTATTTTGATATGTTCCTAGAGAAAATTGTGTTGAAAGATGTTAGTAGCAATGATGCGGATTGGATCCGTGATCAGAGGTTTATCCTCATTGCTGCACAGAAGAATTATGTCCTTGATGCACCGCTAGGTGACAGACCTATTGCAGGAGCAAATGCCGACGTTATGAACGTTTGGCTAGCTCAATATGATGACTACTTGATAGTTTAGTGCACCATGCTTAATGGCTTAGAATCGGGACTTCAAAGACGTTTTGAACGTCATGGACCATATGAGATGTTCCAGGAGTTGAAGTTAATATTTCAAGCAAATACCCGAGTTGAGAGATATGAAGTCTCCAACAAGTTCTATAGCTAAAAGATGGAGGAGAATCGCTCAAGTAGTGAGCATGTGTTCAAATTGTCTGGGTACTACAATCGCTTGAATCAAGTGGGAGTTAATCTTCCAGATAAGATAGTGATTGACAGAATTCTCTAGTCACCATGACCAAGTTAGTAGAACTTCGTGATGAACTATAGTATGCAAGGGATGACGAAAACGACTCCCGAGCTTTTCATGATGATGAAATCGATGAAGGTAGAAATCAAGAAAAACATCAAGTGTTGATGGTAGACAATACCACTAGTTTCAAGAAAAGGGCAGAGGGAAGAAGGGGAACTTCAAAAAGAACAGCAAGCAAGTTGTTGCTCAAGTGAAGAAGCCCAAGTCTGGACCTAAGCTTGAGACTGAGTGCTTCTACTGCAAAGGGACTGGTCACTGGAAGCGGAACTACCACAAGTGATTGGCGGATAAGAAGGATGGCAAGATGAACATAAGTATATTTGATATACATGTTATTGATGTGTACTTTACTAGTGTTTATAGCAAACCCTTAGTATTTGATACTAGTTCAGTTGCTAAGATTAGTAACTCGAAACGGGAGTTGCAGAATAAACAGAGACTAGTTAAGGGTGAAGTGACGATGAGTGTTGGAAGTGGTTCCAAGATTGATATGATCATCATCGCACACTCCCTATAATTTTGGGATTAGTGTTGAACCTAAATAAGTGTTATTTGGTTTTTGCATTGAGCATGAATATGATTTGATCATGTTTATTGTAATACGGTTATTCATTTAAGTAAGAGAATAAATTGTTGTTCTGTTTACATGAATAAAACCTTATATGGTTACACACCCAATGAAAATAGTTCATGGGATCTCGATCGTAGTGGTACACATAATCATAATATTGAAATCAAAAGATGCAAAGTTAATAATGATAGTGCAACTTATTTGTAGCACTGCCGTTTAGGTCATATTGGTGTAAAGCGCATGAAGAAACTCCATGCTGATGGGCTTTTGGAATCACTTGATTATGAATCAGTTGATTCTTGCGAACCATGCCTTTTGGGCAAGATGACTAAAACGCCGTTCTCCGGAACAATGGAGCAAGCAACAGATTTGTTGGAAATCATACATACTGATGTATGTGGTCCGATGAATATTTAAGGCTTGCAGCGGGTATCATTATTTTCCGACCTTCACAGATGATTTGAGCAGATATGGGTATATCTACTTAATGAAATAGAAGTCTGATACATTTGAAAAGTTCATATAATTTCAGAGTGAAGTAGAAAATCATCGTAACAAGAAAATAAAGTTTCTATGATCTGATCGTGGAAAAGAGTATTTGAGTTACGAGCTTGGTGTTTAGTTAAAACAATGTGAAATAGTTTCACTACTCACGCCACCTGGAACACCACATCATAATGGTGTGTCCGAACGTCATAACCGTACTTTATTAGATATAGTGCAATCTATGATGTTTCTTACCGATTTACCACTATCGTTTTTGGGGTCATGCATTAGAGACAGCTGCATTCACGTTAAAAAGGGGCACCATCTATATCCGTCGAGACAACGCCTTATGAACTATGGTTTGGCAAGAAACCAAAGTTGTCGTTTCTTGAAGTTTGGGGTTGCGATGCTTATGAGAAAAAGTTTCATCCTGATAAGCTCAAACCCAAATCGGAGAAATATGTCTTCATAGGATACCCAAAGGAGACTATTGGGTACACCTTCTATCACAGATCCTAAGGCAAGACATTCGTTGCTTATAATGGATCCTTTCTAGAGAAGGAGTTTCTCTTGAAAGAAGTGAGTGGGAGGAAAGTAGAAAACTTGATAAGGTAATTGTACCTTCTACCTTATTGGAAAGTAGTTCATCACAAAAATCTGTTCTTGTGACTACTACACCAATTAGTGAGGAAGCTAATGATGATGATCATGTAACTTCAGATCAAGTTACTACCGAATCTCGTAGGTAAACCAGAGTGAGATCCGCACCAGAGTGGTACGGTAATCCTGTTCTGGAGGTCATGTTACTTGACCATGACGAACCTACGAACTATGAGGAAGCGATGATGAGCCCGGATTCCGCGAAATGGTTTGAGGCCATGAAATCTGAGATATGATCCATGTATGAGAACAAAGTTTGGACTTTGGTTGACTTGCCCGAGGATCGGCAAGCAATTGAGAATAAATGGATCTTCAAGAGGAAGACGGACGCTGATAGTAGTGTTACTATCTACAAAGCTAGAATTGTCGCAAAAGGTTTTCGACAAGTTCAAGGTGTTGACTACGATGAGAGCTTCTCACTCGTATCTATGCTTGAGTCTGTACGAATCATGTTAGTAATTGCCGCATTTTATGAAATCTGGCAAACGGATAAACAAAACTGCATTCCTTAATGGATTTATTAAAGAAGAGTTGTATATGATGCAACCAGAAGGTTTTGTCAATCCGAAAGGTGCTAACAAAATGTGCAAGCTCCAGCGATCCATCTGTGGACTGGTGCAAGCATCTCGGAGTTGGAATATACACTTTGATGAGTTAATCAAAGCATATAGTTTTATACAGACTTGTGGTGAAGCCTGTATTTACAAGAAAGTGAGTGGGAGCACTACAACATTTCTGATAAGTATATGTGAATGACATATTGTTGATCGGAAATAATGTAGAATTATTCTGTAAAGCATAAAGGAGTGTTTGAAAGGAGTTTTTCAAAGAAAGACTTCGGTGAAGCTGCTTACATATTGAGCTTCAAGATCTATAGAGATAGATCAAGACGCTTAATAAGTTTTTTCAATGAGTACATACCTTGACAAGATTTTGAAGTAGTTCAAAATGGAGTAGTCAAAGAAAGAGTTCTTGCCTGTATTACAAGGTGTGAAGTTGAGTAAGACTCAAAGCCCGACCACGGCAGAAGATAGAGAGAGAATGAAAGTCATTCCCTATGCCTTGGCCATAGGTTCTATAAAGTATGTCATGCTGTATACCAGATCTATTGTATACCCTGCATTGATTTGGCAAGGGAGTACAATAGTGATCTAGGAGTAGATCACTGGACAACGGTCAGAATTATCCTTAGTGAAATAAGGATATGTTTCTCGATTATGGACGTGACAAAAAGGTTCGTCGTAAAGGGTTACGTCAATGCAAGTTTTTGACACTGATCCAGATGAATCTAAACTCTGAATCTGGATACATATTGAAAGTGGGAGCAATTAGCTAGAGTAGCCCCGTGTAGAGCATTGTAGACATAGAACTTGCAAAATACTTACGGATCTGAATGTGACAGACCCGTTGACTAAAATTATCTCACAAGCAAAACATGATCACACCTTAGTACTCTTTGGGTGTTAATCACATAGATATGTGAACTAGATTACTGACTCTAGTAAACCCTTTGAGTGTTGGTCACATGACGATGTGAACTATGGGTGTTAATCACATGGTGATGTGAACTATTGCTGTTAAATCACATGGCGATGTGAACTAGATTATTGACTCTAGTGCAAGTGGGAGACTGAAGGAAATATGCCCTAGAGGCAATAATAAAGTTATTATTTATTTCCTTATATCATGATAAATGTTTATTATTCATGCTAGAATTGTATTAACCGGAAACATAATACAGGTGTGAATACATAGACAAACGGAGTGTCACTAGTATGCCTCTACTTGACTAGCTCGTTAATCAAAGATGGTTATGTTTCCTAACCATGAACAAAGAGTTGTTATTTGATTAACGAGGTCACATCATTAGTTGAATGATCTGATTGACATGACCCATTTCATTAGCTTAGCACCCGACCGTTTAGTATGTTGCTATTGCTTTCTTCATGACTTATACATGTTCCTATGACTATGAGATTATGCAACTCCCGTTTGCCGGAGGAACACTTTGGGTACTACCAAACGTCACAACGTAACTGGGTGATTATAAAGGAGTACTACAGGTGTCTCCAATGGTAGATGTTGGGTTGGCGTATTTCGAGATTAGGGTTTGTCACTCCGATTGTCGGAGAGGTATCTCTGGGCCCTCTCGGTAAGACACATCACATAAGCCTTGCAAGCATTATAACTAAGATGTTAGTTGTGAGATGATGTATTACGGAACGAGTAAAGAGACTTGCCAGTAACGAGATTGAACTAGGTATTGGATATTGACGATCGAATCTCGGGCAAGTAACATACCGATGACAAAGGGAACAACGTATGTTGTTATGCGGTCTGACCGATAAAGATCTTCGTAGAATATGTAGGAGCCAATATGGGCATCCAGGTCCCGCTATTGGTTATTGACCGGAGACGTGTCTCGGTCATGTCTACATTGTTCTCGAACCGTAGGGTCCGCACGCTTAACGTTACGATGACAGCTATTATGAGTTTATGCATTTTGATGTACCGAAGGTTGTTCGGAGTCCCGGATGTGATCACGGACATGACGAGGAGTCTCGAAATGGCCGAGACATAAAGATTGATATATTGGAAGCCTATGTTTGGACATCAGAAGTGTTCCGGGTGAAATCGGGAATTTTACCGGAGTACCGGGAGGTTACCGGAACCCCCCGGGAACCAAATGGGCCTTATTGGGCCTTAGTGGAAAGGTGAAAGGGGCAGCCCAAGGTGGGCTGCGCGCCACCCCCTCCCCTAGTCCTATTAGGACTAGGAGAGGTGGCCGGCCACCTCTCTCCCTCTCTTTCCACTTAGGAGTCCTATTAGGAATAGGATTGGGGGGGGGTCCTACTCCCGGTAGGAGTAGGACTCCTCCTGCGCCTCCCTAGCTTGGCCGGCCAGCCCTCCCCCTCTCAACCTTTATATACGGGGGAAGGGGGCACCTCTAGACACACAAGTTGATCCTTGAGATCGTTCCTTAGCCGTGTGCGGTGCCCCCTGCCACCAAATTCCACCTCGATCATACCGTTGTAGTGCTTAGGCGAAGCCCTGCGTCGGTAGTACATCAAGATCGTCACCACGCCGTTGTGCTGACGGAACTCTTCCTCGACGCTTTGCTGGATCGGAGCCCGAGGATCGTCATCGAGCTGAACGTGTGCTAAGAACTCGGAGGTGCCGGAGTAACGGTGCTTGGATCGGTCGGATCGGGAAGAAGACGTACGACTACTTCCTCTACGTTGTGTCAACGCTTCCGTTGCGATCTACAAGGGTACGTAGATCAGACTCTCCCCCTCGTTGCTATGCATCACCATGATCTTGCGTGTGCGTAGGAATTTTTTTGAAATTACTACGTTCCCCAACAAAAACTTGTGACGAATAACAACAATATCTTTGTTTGCACAATGAATAAGACATCGGTCAACTATAGGATGGTACCAACTCTTTTACCTTGTTTTTACCCCTTGCCTCATTTCAAAATTTACAACAAAGATTTATGCATAGCTTTGTTTCCAATACTTTTCAAAGCAGTTCACCGATGATTACCTCTCAAACCACCTGCATGGTCAAGAGGCGAGGAAAGTATTCATTCAACACCCACGGTACAATATTGAAGTCTTGCTGAAGTGGACGAAGGTTGGGCGGGCAATTATCCATAGCCACTGGCCTAAAAGTTGCAAGGACATTCAACATCAGTGAAGGCTCAATATTTGCCTTCCGCTTCTGCAATTTCCCAGATGAGATTCATGTGTCTATTTACCATGTATGATGCTACTTTCCAAAGGTTTTTGATACTGCATGTGAAACTTGGTGCTGTTGTGTAATGGAGTAACTGAGTGCCGAAGCTATCTGATGTAATTCGATTATGAAATCCTGGTTGCTTTTGTTGGGAAACGTAGTAATTTCAAAAAAATTCCTACGCACACGCAAGATCATGGTGATGCATAGCAACGAGAGGGGAGAGTGTTGTCTACGTACCCTCGAAGACCGAAGCAGAAGTGTTGACGCAACATAGAGGAAGTAGTCATACGTCTTCCCGGTCCAACCGATCCAAGCACCGTTACTCCGGCACCTCCGAGTTCTTGACACACGTACAGCTCGATGACGCACCCCGGGCTCCGATCCAGCAAAGCTTCGGGGAGGAGTTTCGTCAGCACGACGGCGTGGTGATGATCTTGATGTTTAACCATCGCAGGGCTTCGCCTAAGCACCGCTACAATATGATCGAGGTGTAATATCATGGAGGGGGCACCGCACACGGCTAAGGAACGATCACGAAGATCAACTTGTGTGTCCTAGGGTGCCCCCCTGCCCCCGTATATAAAGGAGCCAAGGGGGGTGCGGCCGGCCCTAGTAGGAGGCGCGCAGGAGCAGTCCTACTCCTACCGGGAGTAGGACTCCCCTCCCTTTCCTTGTCCAAGTAGGAGAGGGGGAAGGAAGGGAGAGAGGAGAGGAAGGAAAGGGGGGGGGCGGCGCCCCTCCCTCCTTGTCCAATTCGGACTAGGGGGAGAGGGGGCGCGCGGCCTGCCCTGGCTGCCTTTCCTCTTCTCCACTTTAGGCCCATGAGGCCCATTAACCCCCCGGTTCTCCGGTTTTATCCGAAACTTCCCCGGAACACTTCCGGTGTCCGAATATAGCCGCCCAATATATCAATCTTTATGTCTCGACCATTTCGAGACTCCTCGTCATGTCCGTGATCACATCCGGGACTCCGAACAACCTTCAGTACATCAAAATACATAAACTCATAATGAAACTGTCATTGTAACTTTAAGCGTGCGGACCCTATGGTTCGAGAACAATGTAGACATGACCGAGACACGTCTCCGGTCAATAACCAACAGCGGGACCTGGATGCCCATATTGGCTCCTACATATTCTACGAAGATCTTTATCGGTCAGACCGCATAACAACATACGTTGTTCCCTTTGTCATCGGTATGTTACTTGCCCGAGATTCGATTGTCGGTATCTCAATACCTAGTTCAATCTCGTTACTGGCAAGTCTCTTTACTCGTTCTGTAATACATCATCTTGCAACTAACTCATTAGTTGCAATGCTTGCAAGGCTTATGTGATGTGCATTACCGAGAGGGCCCAGAGATACCTCTCCGACAATCGGAGTGACAAATCCTAATCTCGAAATACGCCAACCCAACATGTACCTTTGGAGACACATGTAGAGCACCTTTATAATCACCCAGTTACGTTGTGACATTTGGTAGCACACAAAGTGTTCCTCTGGCAAACGGGAGTTGCATAATCTCATAGTCATAGGAACATGTATAAGTCATGAAGAAAGCAATAGCAACATACTAAACGATTGGGTGCTAAGCTAATGGTATGGGTCATGTCAATCAGATCATTCACCTAATGATGTGATCTCGTTAATCAAATAACAACTCTTTGTCCATGGTTAGGAAACATAACCATCTTTGATTAACGAGCTAGTCAAGTAGAGGCATACTAGTGACACTCTGTTTGTCTATTTATTCACACATGTATTATGTTTCCGGTTAATACAATTCTAGCATGAATAATAAACATTTATCATGAAATAAGGAAATAAATAATAACTTTATTATTGCCTCTAGGGCATATTTCCTTCAGTCTCCCACTTGCACTAGAGTCAATAATCTAGATCACATCACCATGTGATTAACATCGATAGTTCACATCATCATGTGATTAACACCCATAGTTCACATCGCCATGTGACCAACACCCAAAGGGTTTACTAGATTCAGTAATCTAGTTCACATCGCTTATGTGATTAACACCCAAAGAGTACTAAGGTGTGATCATGTTTTGCTTGTGAGAGAAGTTTAGTCAACAGGTCTGCCATATTCAGATCCGTATGTATTTTGCAAATTTCTATGTCAACAATGCTCTGCACGTAGCTACTCTTAGCTAATTGCTCCCACTTTCAATATGTATCCAGATTGAGACTTAGAGTCATCTAGATCAGTGTCAAAATTTGCATCGACGTAACCCTTTGCGACGAACCCTTTTTGTCACGTCCATAATTGAGAAACATATCCTTATTCCACTAAGGATAATTTTGACCGCTGTCCAGTGATCTACTCCTAGATCACTATTGTAATCCCTTGCCAAAATCAGTGTAGGGTATACAATAGATCTGGTACACAGCATGGCATACTTTATAGAACCTATGGCCAAGGCATAGGGAATGACTTTCATTCTCTTTCTATCTTCCGCCGTGGTCGTGTTTTGAGTCTTACTCAATTTCACACCTTGTAACACATGCAAGAACTCTTTCTTTGACTGTTACATTTTGAACTACTTCAAAATCTTGTCAAGGTATGTACTCATTGAAAAAACTTATCAAGCGTTTTGATCTATCTCTATAGATCTTGATGCTCAATATGTAAGTAGCTTCACCGAGGTCTTTCTTTGAAAAACTCCTTTCAAATACTCCTTTATGCTTTGCAGAATAATTCTACATTATTTCCGATCAACAATATGTCATTCACATATACTTATCAGAAATGCTGTAGTGCTCCCACTCACTTTCTTGTAAAAACAGGCTGCACCGCAAGTCTGTATAAAACTATATGCTTTGATCAACTTATCAAAGCGTGTATTCCAACTCCGAGATGCTTGCACTAGTCCATAGATGAATCGTTGGAGCTTGCATATTTTGTTAGCACCTTTAGGATTGACAAAACCTTCTGGTTGCATCATATACAACTCTTCTTTAATAAATCCATTAAGGAATGCAGTTTTGTTTATCCATTTGCCAGATTTCATAAAATGCGGCAATTGCTAACATGATTTGGACAGACTCAAGCATAGATACGAGTGAGAAACTCTCATCATAGTCAACACCTTGAATTTTGTCAAAAACCTTTTTCGACAAGTCTAGCTTTGTAGATAGTAACACTACTATCAGCGTCCGTCTTCCTCTTGAAGATCCATTTATTTTGTATGGCTTGCCGATCATCGGGCAAGTCAACCAAAGTCTACACTTTGTTCTCATACATGGATCCCATCTCAGATTTCATGGCCTCAAGCCATTTTGCGGAATCTGTGCTCATCATCGCTTCCTCATAGTTCGCAAGTTCGTCATGGTCTAGTAACATGACTTCCAGAACAGGATTACCGTACCACTCTGGTGCGGATCTCATTCTGGTTTACCTACGAGATTCGGTAGTAACTTGATCTGAAGTTACATGATCATCATCATTAGCTTCCTCACTAATTGGTGTAGTAGTCACAAGAATAGATTTCTATGATGAACTACTTTCCAATAAGGGAGATGGTACAATTACCTTATCAAGTTTTCTACTTTCCTCCCACTCACTACTTTCGAGAGAAACTCCTTCTCTAGAAAGTATCCATTCTCAGCAACGAATGTCTTGCCTTCGGATCTGTGATAGAAGGTGTACCCAACAGTCTCCTTTGGGTATCCTATGAAGACATATTTCTCCGATTTGGGTTTGAGCTTATTAGGATGAAACTTTTTCATATAAGCATCACAACCACAAACTTTAAGAAACGACAACTTTGGTTTCTTGCCAAACCACAGTTCAGATTGTGTCATCTCAACGGACTTAGATGGTGCCCCTTTTTAACGTGAATGCAGCTGTCTTTAATGCATAACCTCAGAAACGATAGTGGTAAATCGGTAAGAAACATCATAGATTTGCACTATATCTAATAAAGTATGGCTATGACGTTCGGACACACCATTATGCCGTGGTGTTCCAGGTGGCAAGAATTTGTGAAACTATTCCACATTGTTTTAATTGAAGACCAAACTCGTAACTCAAATATTTGTCTCCGCGATCAGATCGTAGAAACCTTATTTTCTTGTCACGATGATTTTCACTTCACTCTGAAATTCTTTGAACTTTTCAAATGTTTCAGACTTATGTTTCATCAAGTAGATATACCCATATCTGCTCAAATCATCTATGAAGGTCAGAAAATAATGATACCCGCTGCAAGCCTTGATATTCATCGGACCACATACATCAGTATGTATGATTTCCAACAAATCTGTTGCTTGCTCCATTGTTCCGGAGAACGGCGCTTTAGTCATCTTGCCCAAGAGACATGGTTCGCAAGCATCAAGTGATTCATAATCAAGTGATTCCAAAATCCCATCAGCATGGAGTTTCTTCATGCGCTTTACACCAATATGACCTAAACGGCAGTGCCACAAACAAGTTGCACTATCATTATTAACTTTGCATCTTTTGGCTTCAATATTATGAATATGTGTATCATTACAATCGAGATCCAACAAACCATTTTCGTTGGTGTGTATGACCATAGAAGGTTTTATTCATGTAAACAGAACAACAATTGTTCTCTAACTTAAATGAATAACCGTATTGCAATAAACATGATCAAATCATATTTATGCTCAACGCAAACACCAAATAACACTTATTTAGGTTCAACATTAATCCCGAAAGTATAGGGAGTGTGCTATGATGATCATATCAATCTTGGAACCACTTCCAATACACATCGTCACTTCACCCTTACTAGTCTCTGTTTATTCCGCAACTCCCGTTTCGAGTTACTAATCTTAGCAACTGAACTAGTAACAAATACTGAGGGGTTGCTATGAACACTAGTAAAGTACACATCAATAAAATGTATATCAAATATACCTTTGTTTACTTTGCCATCCTTTCTTATCCACCAAATACTTGGGGTAGTTCCACTTCCAGTGACCAATCCCTTTGCAGTAGAAGCACTTTGTCTCAGGCTTAGGACCAGACTTGGGTTTCTTCACTTGAGCAGCAACTTGCTTGCCGTTCTTCTTGAAGTTCCCCTTCTTCCTTTTGCCCTTTTCTTGAAACTAGTGGTCTTGTCTACCATCAACACTTGATGTTTTTCTTGATTTCTACCTTCGTCAATTTTAGCATCACGAAGAGCTTGGGAATCGTTTCCGTTATCCCTTGCATACTATAGTTCATCACGAAGTTCTACTAACTTGGTGACGGTGACTAGAGAATTTTGTCAATCACTATCTTATCTGGAAGATTAACTCCCACTTGATTCAAGCGATTATAGTACCCAGACAATCTGAGTACATGCTCACTGCTTGAGCGATTCTCCTCCATCTTGTAGCTATAGAACTTGTTGGAGACTTCATATCTCTCAACTTGGGTATTTGCTTGAAATATTAACTTCAACTCCTGGAACATCTCATATGGTCCATGACGTTCAGAACGTCTTTGAAGTCCCGATTCTAAGCCGTTAAGCATGGTGCACTAAACTATCAAGTAGTCATCATATTGAGCTAGCCAAACATTCATAACGTCTGCATCTGCTCCTGCAATAGGTCTATCACCTAGCGGTGCATCAAGGACATAATTTTTCTGTGCAGCAATGAGGATAAACCTCATATCACGGATCCAATCCGCATCATTGCTACTAACATCTTTCAACATAGTTTTTCTCTAGGAACATATCAAAACAAACATAGGGAAGCAACAACGCGAGCTATTGATCTACAACATAGATATGCTAATACTACCAGGACTAAGTTCATGATAAATTTAAGTTCAATTAATCATATTACTTAAGAACTCCCACTTAGATAGACATCCCTCTAATCCTCTAAGTAATCACGTGATCCAAATCAACTAAACCATAACCGATCATCACGTGAAATGGATTAGTTTTCAATGGTGAACATCATTATGTTGATCATATCTACTATATGATTCACGCTCGATTTTTCGGTCTCCGTGTTCTGAGGCCATATCTGCATATGCTAGGCTCGCCAAGTTTAACATGAGTATTCTGCGTGTGCAAAACTGGCTTGCACCTGTTGTAGATGGACGTAGAGCTTATCACACCCGATCATCACGTGGTGTCTGGGCACGACGAACTTTGGCAACGGTGCATACTCAGGGAGAACACTTCTTGATAATTTAGTGAGAGATCATCTTATAATGCTACCGTCAATCAAAGCAAGATAAGATGTATAAAAGATAAACATCACATGCAATCAATATAAGTGATATGATATGGCCATCATCATCTTGTGCTTTTGATCTCCATCTTCGAAGCACCGTCATGATCACCATCGTCACCGGCGTGACACCTTGATCTCCATCGTAGCATCGTTGTCGTCTCGCCAATCTTATGCTTCCACGACTATCGCTACCACTTAGTGATAAAGTAAAGCATTACAGCGTGATTGCATTGCATACAATAAAGCGACAACCATATGGCTCCTGCCAGTTGCCGATAACTCAGTTACAAAACATGATCATCTCATACAATAAAATTTAGCATCATGTCTTGACCATATCACATCACAACATGCCCTGCAAAAACAAGTTAGACGTCCTCTACTTTGTTTGTTGCAAGTTTTACGTGGCTGCTACGAGCTTAAGCAAGAACCAATCTTACCTACGCATCAAAACCACAACGATAGTTTGTCAAGTTGATGTCGTTTTAACCTTCGCAAGGACCGGGCGTAGCCACACTCGGTTCAACTAAAGTTGGAGAAACTGACACCCGCCAGCCACCTGTGTGCAAAGCACCGCGGTAGAACCAGTCTCGCGTAAGCGTACGCGTAATGTCGGTCCGGGCCGCTTCATCCAACAATACCGCCGAACCAAAGTATGACATGCTGGTAGGCAGTATGACTTATATCGCCCACAACTCACTTGTGTTCTACTCGTGCATATAACATCAAACCATAAAACCTAGGCTCGGATGCCACTGTTGGGAAACGTAGTAATTTCAAAAAAATTCCTACGCACACGCAAGATCATGGTGATGCATAGCAACGAGAGGGGAGAGTGTTGTCTACGTACCCTTGTAGACCGAAGCGGAAGCGTTGACGCAACATAGAGGAAGTAGTCATACATCTTCCCGGTCCAACCGATCCAAGCACCGTTACTCCGGCACCTCCGAGTTCTTGACACACGTACAGCTCGATGACGCACCCCGGGCTCCGATCCAGCAAAGCTTCGGGGAGGAGTTTCGTCAGCACGACGGCGTGGTGACGATCTTGATGTTTAACCGTCGCAGGGCTTCGCCTAAGCACCGCTACAATATGATCGAGGTGTAATATCATGGAGGGGGGCACCGCACACGGCTAAGGAACGATCACGAAGATCAACTTGTGTGTCCTAGGGTGACCCCTGCCTCCGTATATAAAGGAGCCAAGGGGGGTGCGGCCGGCCCTAGTAGGAGGCGCGCAGGAGGAGTCCTACTCCTACCGGGAGTAGGACTCCCCTCCCTTTCCTTGTCCAAGTAGGAGAGGGGGAAGGAAGGGAGAGAGGAGAGGAAGGAAAGGGGGGCGCCGCCCCTCCCTCCTTGTCCAATTCGGACTAGGGGAGAGGGGGCACGCGGCCTGCCCTGGCTGCCTTTCCTCTTCTCCACTTTAGGCCCATGAGGCCCATTAACCCCCCGGGGGGTTCCGATAACCCCCGGTTCTCCGGTTTTATCCGAAACTTCCCCGGAACACTTCCGGTGTCCGAATATAGCTGTACAATATATCAATCTTTATGTCTCGACCATTTCGAGACTCCTCGTCATGTCCATGATCACATCCGGGACTCCGAACAACCTTCGGTACATCAAAATACATAAACTCATAATGAAACTGTCATCGTAACTTTAAGCGTGCGGACCCTACGGTTCAAGAACAATGTAGACATGACCGGGACACGTCTCCGGTCAATAACCAACAGCGGGACCTGGATGCCCATATTGGCTCCTACATATTCTACAAAGATCTTTATCGGTCAGACCGCATAACAACATACGTTGTTCCCTTTGTCATCGGTATGTTACTTGCCCGAGATTCGATCGTCGGTATCTCAATACCTAGTTCAATCTCGTTACCGGCAAGTCTCTTTACTCGTTCCATAATACATCATCTCGCAACTAACTCATTAGTTGCAATGCTTGCAAGGCTTATGTGATGTGCATTACCGAGAGGGCCCAGAGATACCTCTCCGACAATCGGAGTGACAAATCCTAATCTCAAAATACGCCAACCCAACATGTACCTTTGGAGACACCTGTAGAGCACCTTTATAATCACCCAGTTACGTTGTGACGTTTGGTAGCACACAAAGTGTTCCTCCGGCAAACGGGAGTTGCATAATCTCATAGTCATAGGAACATGTATAAGTCATGGAGAAAGCAATAGCAACATACTAAACGATCGGGTGCTAAGCTAATGGAATGGGTCATGTCAATCAGATCATTCACCTAATGATGTGATCCCGTTAATCAAATAACAACTCTTTGTCCATGGTTAGGAAACATAACCATCTTTGATTAACGAGCTAGTCAAGTAGAGGCATACTAGTGACACTCTGTTTGTCTATGTATTCACACATGTGTTATGTTTCCGGCTAATACAATTCTAGCATGAATAATAAACATTTATCATGAAATAAGGAAATAAATAATAACTTTATTATTGCCTCTAGGGCATATTTCCTTCGGCTTTTATACTGATATGAAATATCTAGCGTGTTTTATAAGAAATATTAGTTTGATTAGTACATGGATTATCAATAATGGGCTAATTACCCTGCTGATTGGGGTTTTCTATTGCAGGCGGTTACTCAGACAACACCGTGGGTGATGAACTCAAAAACCCGCACGATTTCTAGAAAGTAGGCGTGTTCTATCAACTAACAATCACACACGGCTTTCGGCAGCGAACTGTTTGCGTTAGGCCACCTTGCACAAACGTTTCCACACAAAGAACTGTGTGTGATATACATACCTACGAAAATGTTTTTCTAGCATTCACCGTGTGGGATGTACATACCTACGGAAATGATTTTCTGGGATTCACCGTGTGGGATGTACATACCTACGGAAATGATTTTCTGGGATTCACCGTGTGGGATGTACATACCTACGGAAATGATTTTCTGGGATTCACCGTGTGGGATGTACATACCTACGGAAATGATTGGGTTTCGATGCCTCGCACGATCGCACACGAGCTCATTTGGTGTCCCAGGAGGTCCTATCCCTGACGGTTTCTGGGTCGTGCGGGAAGGACCCCCCTATCACCCACACTCACTTGGCGACGGTTTCAAATGCCGTCGCGGAAAGGGGTTAAAAACCATTTGTATAACACGTCGTTGTACTAGTGACAATCAGGCGTGAAGGCACCATGAAAGTCGAGGACACACACCTATTGCCAATATGAAGATATTGCTTTATTATGCTTGGATGAATTTGTCACTTGATGCATCGGTTGTCATATATCAATCAAAAGAGAAGTTTTGGGGTAGGATTGAAGATTAATATAGCACCATTGTGGAAGTCCCATCAAACAGCACCCAAGGCTCTATTTGGCACCATTGGGGTACCATCAAAGAGCAATGCAATTGATGGTCCGGTTTTATTGATCAAGTCAACAATTTACCACTGAGTGGGGTGCAAATCTCGGTGTATGGGTCTATCATCCAAGAGCTATACAAGCAACACAATAAGAAGAATGATGGAAAGGGCCTCACATTGCACCATTGTTACAAAGAACTTGCCAATGTTGAGAAATGATTAGGAGGAACTCCGAGACCACACCGAAGAGGTCAAGGATTAGCATAACCATTGAAGCCAATAATGAGGTGGATGATAATCCCAACAAGAGGTCGGATGATAATAAGATTGCAAAAGAGATAAAAAAGAGAGGGATCTTCGGCGGCACCTACAAGGAAGAGTTTGTGGCTATGATCAAGATCAAGCAATCATTGGTGGCCAGACGAAAAGAAAAGAAGGTGGCAAGGTGGAATGAGCCGTGGAGGTTGAGAAATGGAGGTCCAAGTTGGCGGCTGAAGAGAGGAAGTTGAAGGCGGAGGAGTGTAGGATTACACTCGAGGAGGAGAGACTTGTGAAAAAGAAGACAACCGAAGAAGATGCTATCATGTTTGTGAACCCAACCATGGTGGATGCCATGTCAAAAAGGTTTTGGGAGCTCACTCGTGTAGAGATCATGAACCAAACGGAGATCTTTCTTCGGAATGGTGGTGGTGGCTATGAGGATGATGGTGGACAAGGAGGTGATGGTGGTGGTGGCCATGGGATGGTAGTGGACTTGGAGATGGTGATTGTGGAGGCCTTGGAGGTGGTCATTATTTCTTTGATGGTGATGGTGCTTGATTTCGTGTTACGTGCCTTTGGTTGGGCTTGATCCACTGCATAAGACATGCTATGTGGTGGCGAATTTGGATCAAACTTGATCGATATGGTGCCTTCTAGATGAACTCTAAGCATGTTTTAATTTAAATTGCTCGATCCGTGCAACTATATACATGTTCATGGTTGATTTGTTATGTATATTGAATTTGAATCATTTGAATGATTGATAAAATAGTTTCCAATTGTTTGAAATGTATGTGACAATACTAAAAGAATTGAGACTTTATATAAAGAGTAAAATATAAGGGATTGGCTAGAAACGACCACCCTTTAACCCCTTAAATTATAGAGAGTTAAAGATACTCAACCATTTGCTCATCTAAATTATAAGAGATCGATTCGATATGCTCTCGACTATGTCCATGAACCGGGTCATACAAATCCAATAGCTTTCAAACTTGAAAGGACGGGGCCCCTAGGAGCACGATAGCTCGCCAACCAAAGTGAAGAGTGCTTGAACTTTTTAACACCTGCCCCCCTCCCAATGTAAGTATTCACGAGGAACGACATTCTTATTCTTTCGAGGGGAAACATCTAATGAGGAAAACAAAATCAAATAAATAAAATTTTAAATTTAAAAAATGTGAGTAGCAACATTGTTGAATTATCATCCTGCATGTGAATTTTCGCGATGAAATCACGTTTGTGTAGGCTTGGAAAAATAACAAAAAAACACCCAAAAAGGTCAGACATCCATGAATGTTATTCCATCACGAAAAATTGCACGCATGCAGAAAACTAAGAAATATTTGTTGTAAAAAAAAGAATTTTAAATTTATTTTCTTGTTTTTCATATTTCACTGTTCACCAAGAAGCATTTGAGTTCAGGATCAGAAGGATACTTTCAATCCGATGAAGGGGTTTCACTTAGACTGCACATAGTATTTACACATAATCCCGCATAAGAATATATACCCCCTGAATACATGGAGTCTGAAATGGATATACCGTTCCCCCAAGTTCTTATCACATCAACATCAAGGCACCATATATGGAATTCCCTGGAGAAAAAGTATCCCCTGAAACTGCTTGTCAACATAAGAATACAACATTACAAATCTATCTAGGTAGCTAAATCCGCACAGGAACATACAATCCTGGTAAGGGCATCTCAAATACGGACCCTCAAACCGTCCATACCAAGCAGTTCGGACATGGTTTGCCATCCAACGCGATACCTCATCGGTCCACAGACTAGTTCACACGTTTGTTTTCTTGCATACTAGATGCAAACCAGGGAGGATTTCTGAGCGTGTGCACCATTGCCACATATGCCGCCTCCTTGGTCTCACCCAAAATCCACTCCGCCTAGAAAATCATTTTCGCATGAAGCGGTGGCCACGCACTCATGTCGATCAGCCCGCTCCAGAGTGAACGTGACACCACGACATTGATGCCGGTCAGAGCGACTCGATCAGACGTGCGAGTAGCCCCACTTCAAAGTCGATGGGGCGACGAAGAAGCCTACTCTGTCCACGCCGCATTGAATCCGGCTTTCTGTGGCTTCATGTTCCTTTGCCTGGCCTAGCCGCACCTATTTAAGTAGGCCTCTGACGTCGTCCACACAGGACGCACCACTCTTTTTCCTCTCCACTCCCACATACTTCGCTCCTACATGCTTTGTCGTTATTCAGATCCACACCATCTTGATGTCATGGTTCTCCACACCGGTTGGCAGCGGCAGCTCCGGATCTCCCTCTGGATCATGACGCTCATACGTCTCAAACGTATCTATACTTTCTTATTATTTTATGCTATTATACTATCACTTTTATATACTTTTTCATACAATTTATATTATTTTTATAGAGTAATAGTGTCCAATATTAGTTCATGTGTTCTACTTATTTTTTGTTTGGCGGGAAATCAATATCTACAAAGATGAAAATAAGTTGTTGATTTAATACTATTTTTTGGGCCACAAGAAACACACGAAGCTTCATGAGATCACGGGAAGAGCTACCAGGGGCCCACACGGCCACCCCGCGTGGCCAGGTGGGCGCGCCACCTAACCGTGTGGGCCCTCCTTCACTGCCTTAGTAAAATTTCACTGTCATAAACCCTATAAATACTGAAAATCTCTGTCGTATTTCAGAAGAATTTTATCGCCGCCACAAGTCCCTATTCCGCGAAGATCCCATCTGGAGGCCTATTCCGGGCTCTTACGGAGGTGGAAGCCATTGCCAGAGCCATCTTGATCAACCTTGCTGCCTTCATGATGATGACCCACAAGTATAGGGGATCAGTCGTAATTCTTTTGATAAGTAAGAGCGTCAAACCCAACGAGGAGCGGAAGGAATTGATAAGCAGTTTCCGGAAGATATCCTCTGCAAGTGTTGTAGAGTAGTAATCTACTATATCTAAATAGCTAGCCCCCATTATTAGGAATTCTCTCGCTTCTCCTTCAGCCACATCACCCCCAAAAAATTAGCCCTTGGATACACTAGATCAATCAATAATGTCCATCTATTCTACACACTTAGAGTTGCGACACCCACCACATGTGGTAACTCACCCATGCATGCATATGCACACAGTAACTAACTCTTACGAGTGTTTTAATCAAGAAAATAAACTGACGCAAGCATGCACCTTATAGCCTCATACTTAAGTGCTCTATATGGAAGAAAAGTGAGTCGTGCATGCATATTTTGTGTTGTTTTCATCTAACTTTGAACATATATATATATATATATATATATATATATATATATATATGTGTGTGTGTGTGTGTGTGTGTGTGTGTGTGTGTGTGTGTATAGAGAGATATATGTATTCATTTTATTTATTTATGTGTAAAATACTAATAAAAAATTATCTTACTATAGGAGAAATTGTAAAGACAATAGCTAGATGATTAGTTCCACACATTTTTATTTCATAAAAAATCCCGCCGCAACGCGCAGGGCATCGTCTAGTAACAGATAGTCTGACAGTAAGATAATTCGTAGCAAGTAACAAGTAATCAAAGTAATAAAGTATAGTAAAGTGTCCCAATTCTTTTATTGCAAAGGACAAGCCGGAAGTACTTCTTATACTAAGCAAAGCGTTCTCGAGGACACATGAAAATTTCATTTAGTCACGTTTATCATGTTTAGGTGATTCGTGTTCACTATTTTGATAAATTGATATGTGGGTAGACCAGTGCTAGGGTGATGTTATGTGACGCCCCGAAATTAATCACGCACTAAACATCCACGCAACATGCACGATCAAGATCAGTGCTCTTGGTATAATATCACAACACAACTCTACGACTCAAATTAAACAAATAAACATTACATTACAAGCCAGGGTTGCAAGACCCGATATTACATCAAGAGTTAGGTCTGACTACAGACAATTACAAGGGTGCCTTAAGAAGGCGAAAACAAACAACGACTCTAGATCGAAAAGGCAAGGCCTTCTGCCTGGGACCTTTGAACTACTCATGGTTGTCGGCCTCCATGTAGTAATCATAAACAATGGAACCTGCATCCGGGGCACTACTATCTGATAGCAGCAGCCGGGTAGAATAAAAGGAGTGCAAAGCAACGGTTAGTACTCATGTGAAGTACTCGCAAGACTTACATCAGATTTATACTACATATGTATCAGTATCAAAGGAATGGGGTATATATGTGAACTATACTAAAGAAATGCCAGAACTAGAGGGGGAAGCTCTATGTATCACAAAGGCTACCGTCTTGCAGCAATAGAAGGGAGAAGAGCATATTAACTTGCAGCAAGCGAAGGAGTATGAGCATATACCCTACCAACTTATAATTAACATTATGATACAATACCCTGAGATCCTTACTCGACTCCCAACGAGAAAGGATCCGCGGGTATTCCATTTTTATTAAGCAATGTATTTCATCAAGTATCTGGTTCAAGTTGTATAATATCGGGATACTCTCATATATCCAAGCGTCCTGTTGTTGTGGACATGGCTATTCGAATAGTTTAACTTCCCTGCAGGGATGCACCACATTACTCGATACACTCAATTACCTTTGGCCGAACACACTTTTCTGGGTAATGCGCGGCCTCGGGCAAATGACACGCCGTAGTCCTACCTAGGGTCTCCAGAGAGGTCAGCATGCTGGTCTACATCCTAAGCACGAAGGGTAGTTCGGCCGCTCACCCTAAGCACCGTTGCATGTTGCAAGGGCGATCTAGCTTCACCTGATCGGCATGATATGTGCTAGTCTCCGTGCCGCATCTCTAAATTGTGACGTCTGAAAGATCTTTTGAAAGAAATCATATGTCGCTGAGGGTCCCATAAACAATTATCCCGCGCAGCGGTTAGTGCGTGGATCTAAATCAGCCCCTTACGGAATAGCGCATAAACTAGGGCTTAAGCTTCTGTAACTCTAGCAACCCATCATCTAATAACTACTCCAAAATGCATTCCCTTAGGCCCAAAGATGGTGAAGTGTCATGTTGTCAACGTTCACATAACACCACTAAGGGAATCACAACATACATATCATCAAAATATCGAACACATATCAAATTCACATGATTACTTGCAACACGACTTCTCCCATGGCCTCAAGAATAAAGGCAACTACTCGCAAATAACATTCATGCTCAAGATCAGAGGGATATTAAATAGCATAATGGATCTGAACATATAATCTTCCACCAAATAAACTGGCTAGCATCAACTACAAGATGTAATCAACACTGCTAGTCACCCACAAGTACCAATCTCAGGTTTTGATACAAAGATTGAACACAAGAGATGAACTAGGGTTTGAGATGAGATGGTGTTGTTGAAGATGTTGATGAAGATTGGCCTCCCAAAGATGAGAGGGTTGTTGGTGATGATGATGGCTTCGATTTCCCCCTCCGGGAGGGAAGTTCCCCCGGTGGAATCCTCTGCCAAGGGCAAAAGTGCTCTTGCTCGAGTTCCGCCTCGAGACGGTGGCACTCCATCGCAAAAGTCCTCTCCTCATTTTTTCTAGGTCAAAATACCTTATGTACCATAAGATGGGTACTGAAGGTGGGCCTGGGCCCTCACTACCCACCAGGGCATGCCTGGAGGGGCAGTGTGCCCTGGTGCCTTGTGGGCGCCTGGGTGCCCCCCTCTGGCGGTTCTTTTACCCAATATTTATTATATATTTCAAAATAATTCTCCGTAAAAGTTCAACTCATTTGGAGATGTGGAGAATAAGTATCTTTGGCATAGCTTTTTTAGGTCCAGAATTCCAGTTGCCGGCATTCTCCCTCTTTGTGTAAACCTTGCGTATTATGAGAGAAAAAGCATTAGAATTACTCCACAAAGTGTTATAATGCATAAAAACACTATAAATAACAGTAGGAAAACATGACTCAAAATGGATGTATTAACTCCCCCAAGCTTAGACTTTGCTTGTCCTCAAGCAAAAGCTGATATCGAAAATCATGTCCACATGTTTAGAGAGAGAGAGATAGGTGTCGAAAAAAACAAAATACAGACATACTAGCATCATTTTTATTATTATAACAACAACAAGCTTTATCATAGACCTTCTCATGCACAAGTAACAATTCATCACAACATCGAAGTAGAAAGCATAAACTTTATTGAAAACTAACAAACTATGTTCTCAGTCAACTTTGCGACTACAATTCATCATATTTTCATGAAGGGTCTCATATCTAAGCCTCTTGGCAAGTCCACATACTCAACCATTATTTAGTCTTTTATGATTTCTAACACTCACAACATATATATGAGCAAAAATTTTCAACCAGACACATAGAAAGATAGGAGCTTATAGTTTCGCCTCCCAACTTATTCACCTCAAGGGTGATGTCAACAATAATAACTCATGACCACTCACATCCAACTGGATATATGTGCCTAGATCTTTCCCCACCACACGCTGCTTGCAAAAAGAGAAAATAAAAAGGAATAGAGAAGAATACTTTGATTCTTGCATAAAAAGTAAATACATAAAAGTAAAAGGTAGGCCCTTCGCAGAGGGAAGCAGAGGTTGCCATGCGCTTTTTAGTTTTGTATGCACAATCTCTTAACGCAAAAGAACGTCACATTATATTGACCCTTATGATAGCAACCTTTATTATGTAGTCTGTCGCTTTTATTAGTTTGTCATCACAAGTTCATACAACGCTTATTTTCCCTTAAACTAAAAGATCAAACACATCTGGGAGCAATTTTTATTGCCTTTTTGCACCGATGACAACTTACTTGAAGGATCTTACTCAATCCATAGGTAGGTATGGTGGACACTCAAAACATGAATTTCGGTTTAAGGGTTTTAGATGCACAAGTAGTATCTCTACGTAGTGCTGAATTTTGGCTAGCAAAGATATTGAGCAAGCACCACATGTTAAAGGATCTATGACACTATAACTTCTATGTGAATATGAACAAACATAAATCATTATGTTTTCTTCCTTGTCCAATGTCAACAATTTGGCATAAAATATTTAATGGGGGCTCACAATCATAAAAGATATCCAAGATAGTATATTTGCATGTGAACCTTCTCTTCCCTTATTAATTATTTCATGAATTACATCATTGACCAATGCTATGTTTGTCAACTTTCAATAAATTTTACCACTTATACTTTTCCTTAAGTAATGTCATTACTTACCATAAGATTAGCATATGATATTTTTCATTATTTCCCTTTATTTTGATTGGAACATAAAAGTAAAGAAGCAAAAACTGAAACTAAACTTTATTATATAACTCTCACTCGATTACATAGATAGATAGATCATGAAACTAGCACTTGAAAGTAGATCATACTAAACTTTTTATTCAACTAAATCACGAAATAGCTAGGAATCGAACTAGGATAGGTAAAGGTAATAAAAGTGATGGTGATACGATATCGGGGCATCTCCCCCAAGCTTGGCACAAGCCAAGGGGAGTGCCCGCACCCGTGTACTCAAGTATCCTTCTTCGGTGATGAAGATGTTGGTGGTGGTGAGGAGGTAGTCTTTTTTGAAGGAAATATGCCCTAGAGGCAATAATAAAGTTGTTATTTATATTTCCTTATATCATGATAAATGTTTATTATTCATGCTAGAATTGTATTAACCGGAAACTTAGTACATGTGTGAATACATAGACAAACAGAGTGTCACTAGTATGCCTCTACTTGACTAGCTCATTAATCAAAGATGGTTAAGTTTCCTAGCCATGGACAAGAGTTTTCATTTGATGAACGGGATCACATCATTAGAGAATGATGTGATTGACTTGACCCATCCATTAGCTTAGCACTATGATCATTTAGTTTGTTGCTATTGCTTTCTTCATAACTTATACATGTTCCTATGACTATGAGATTGTGCAACTCCCGAATACCAGAGGAACACTTAGTGTGCTATCAAACGTCACAACGTAACTTGGTGATTATAAAGATGCTTTACAGGTGTGTCTCCGATGGTGTTTGTTGAGTTGGCATAGATCGGGATTAGGATTTGTCACTAATGTCTACTACACAACCTTCTTCTTGTAGACGTTGTTGGGCCTCCAAGTGTAGAGGTTTGTAGGACAGTAGCAAATTTCCCTCAAGTGGATGACCTAAGGTTTATCAATCCGTAGGAGGCGTAGAATGAAGATGGTCTCTCTCAAGCAACCCTGCAACCAAATAACAAAGAGTCTCTTGTGTCCCCAACACACCCAATACAATTGTAAATTGTATAGGTGCACTAGTTCGGCGAAGAGATGGTGAAACAAGTGGTATATGGATAGTAGATAAAGGTATTTGTAATCTGAAATAATAAAAACAGCAAGGTAGCAAGTGATAAAAGTGAGCGTAAACGGTATTGCAATGATAGGAAATAGGGCTTAGGGTCCATACTTTCACTAGTGTAAGTTCCCTCAACAATAATAACATAATTGGATCACATAACTATCCCTCAACATGCAACAAAGAGTCACTCCAAAGTCACTAATAGTGGAGAACAAACAAAGAGATTATGGTAGGGCACGAAACCACCTCAAAGTTATTCTTTCCAATCAATCCGTTGGGCTATTCCTATAAGTGTCACAAACAGCCCTAGAGTTCGTACTAGAATAACACCTTAAGACATAAATCAACCAAAACCCTAATGTCACCTAGATACTCCAATGTCACCTCAAGTATCCGTGGGTATGATTATACGATATGCATCACACAATCTAAGATTCATCTATTCAACCAACACATAGAACCTCAAAGAGTGCCCCAAAGTTTCTACCGGAGAATCACGACGAAAACGTGTGCCAACCCCTATGCATAGGTTCATGGGCGGAACCCGCAAGTTGATCACCAAAACATACATCAAGTGAATCACGTGATATCCCATTGTCACCACAGATACGCACGGCAAGACATACATCAAGTGTTCTCAAATCTTTAAAGACTCAATCCGATAAGATAACTTCAAAGGGGAAACTCAATCCATTGCAAGAGAGTAGAGGGGGGAAGAAACATCATAGGATCCAAATATAATAGCAAAGCTCGCGATACATCAAGATCGTATCACCTCAAGAACACGAGAGAGAGAGAGAGAGAGATCAAACACATATCTACTGGTACATACCATCAGCCCCGAGGGAGAACTACTCCCTCCTTATCATGGAGAGCACCGGGATGATGAAGATGGCCACCGGAGAGGGATTCCCCCTCCGGCAGGGTGCCGGAACGGGTCTAGATTGGCTTTCGGTGGCTACGGAGGCTTCTGGCGGCGGAACTCCTGATCTATTGTGCTCCCCGATCGTTTTAGGGTATATGGGTATATATATAGGAGGAATAAGTACGTCAGGGGAGCCATGAGGGGCCCATGAGGGTGGAGGGCGCGCCCCCTGCCTCGTGGCTTACTCGTTGCTTCCCTTACATGGACTCCAAGTCTCCCGGGTTGCTTTCCTTCCAAAAATATGTTCCGTGAAGTTTCAGGTCAATTGGACACCATTTTATTTTCCTTTTCTGTGATACTCTAGAACAAGGAAAAAAACAGAAACTGGCAGTGGGCTCTGGGTTAATAGGTTAGTCCCAAAAATAATATAAAAGTGGATAATAAAGCCCAATAATGTCTAAAACAGATAATATAATAGCATGGAACAATAAAAATTTATAGATACGTTGGAGACGTATCAGCATCCCCAAGCTTAATTCCTGCTCGTCCTCGTGTAGGTAAATGATAAAAACAGAATTTTTGATGTGGAATGCTACTTGGCATAATTTCAATGTAATTCTTCTTAATTGTGGTATGAATATTCAGATCCGAAAGATTCTAGATAAAAGTTCATATTGACATAAAAATAATAATACTTCAAGCATACTAACTAAGCAATTATGTCCTCTCAAAATAACATGGCCAAAGAAAGTTCATCCCTACAAAATCATATAGTTTAGTCATGCTCCATTTTCGTCAGACAAGAATGCTCTCATCATGCACAACCCCGATGACAAGCCAAGCAATTGTTTCATACTTTAGTAATCTCAAACTTTATAAACCTTCACGCAATACATGAGCGCGAGCCATGGATATAGCACTATGGGTGGAATAGAATATGATGATGGGGGTTATGTGGAGAAGACAAAAAAAGAGAAAGTCTCACATCAACGAGGCTAATCAATGGGCTATGGAGATGCCCATCGATTTATGTTAATGCAAGGAGTAGGGATTGCCATGCAACGGGTGCACTAGAGCTATAAATGTATGAAAGCTCAACAAAAGAAACTAAGTGGGTGTGCATCTAACTTGCTTGCTCACGAAGACCTAGGGCACTTGAGGAGGCCCATTGTGGGAATATACAAGCCAAGTTCTATAATGAAAAATTCCCACTGGTATATGAAAGTGACAACATAAGAGACTCACTATCATGAAGATCATGGTGCTACTTTGAAGCACAAGTGTGGTAAAAGGATAGTAGCATTGCCCCTTTTTATTTTTATTTTTTTATTTGGCCTTTCTCTTTTATTTGGCCTTTTTTGGGACAATGCTCTATTAATGATGATCATCACACTTCTATTTATTTACAACTCAAAGATTACAACTCGATACTAGAACAAAGTATGACTCTATATGAATGCCTCCGGCAGTGTACCGGGATGTGCAATGAATCAAGAATGGAATGTATGAAAAATTATGAACGGTGGCTTTGCCACAAATATGATGTCAACTACATGATCATGCAAAGCAATATGACAATGATGATGCGTGTCATAATAAACGGAACGGTGGAAAGTTGCATGGAAATGACATAATAGGTAGGTATGGTGGCTGTTTTGAGGAAGATATAAGGCGGTTTATGTGTGAAAGAGCGTATCATATCACAGGGTTTGGATGCACCGGCGAAGTTTGCACCAACTCTCAATGTGAGAAAGGGCAATGCACGGTACCGAAGAGGCCAACAATGATGGAAGGGTGAGAGTGCGTATAATCCATGGACTCGACATTAGCCATAAATAACTCACATACTTATTGCAAAAATCTACAAGTCATCAAAAACCAAAGCACTATGCGCATGCTCCTAGGGGGATAGATTGGTAGGAAAAGACCATCGCTCGTCCCCGACCGCCACTCATAAGGAAGACAATTAAAGAACACATCATGTTTCAAATTTGTTACATAACGTTTACCATACGTGCATGCTACGGGACTTGCAAACTTCAACACAAGAATTTCTCGAATTCACAACTACTCAACTAGCACGACTTTGATATTATTACCTCCATATCTCAAAACAATCATCAAGCATCAAACTTCTCTTAGTATTCAACACACTCAAAAGAAAGTTTTTACTATTCTTTGGATGCCTAGCATATTAGGATTATTTAAGCAAATTACCATGCTATTTAAGACTCTCAAAATAATATAAGTGAAGCACGAGAATTCATCTATTTCTTCAAAATAAAACCACCACCGTTCTCTAAAAAGATATAAGTGAAGCACTAGAGCAAATGACAAACTACTCTGAAAGATATAAGTGAAGATCAATGAGTAGTCGAATAATTATGAAACTATGTGAAGACTCTCTAAAATTTAATAATTTCAGATCTTGGTATTTTATTCAAACAGCAATAAAAACTAAAGTAAATAAAATGACGCTCCAAGCAAAACACATATCATGTGGCGAATAAAAATATAGCTCCAAGTAAAGTTACCGATGAACGAAGACGAAAGAGGGGATGCCTTCCGGGGCATCCCTAAGCTTTAGGCTCTTGGTTGTCCTTGAATATTACCTTGGTGTGCCTTGGGCATCCCAAATCTTAGGCTCTTTCCACTCTTTATTCCATAGTCCATCGAATCTTTTACCCAAAACTTGAAAACTTCACAACACAAAACTTAACAGAAAACTCGTAAGCTCCGTTAGCGAAAGAAAACAAAACACCACTTCAAGGTACTGTAATGAACTCATTCTTTATTTATATTGGTGTTAAACCTACTGTATTCCAACTTCACTGTGGTTTATAAACTCTTTTACTAGCCATAGATTCATCAAAATAAGCAAACAACACACGAAAAACAGAACCTGTCAAAAACAGAACAGTCTGTGGTAATCTGTAGCTAACGCAAACTTATGGAACTCATAAAATTCTCAAATAAATTGGTGGACCTGAATAATTTGTCTATTAATCATCTGAAGAAATAATGAACTAAATAGCACTCTCCAAATAAAAATGGCAGCAATTCTCGTGAGCGCTAAAGTTTCTGTTTTTTACAGCATGATCATAAAGACTTCACCCAAGTCTTCCCAAAGGTTCTACTTGGCACAAACACTAATTAAAACATAAAACCACATCTAAACAGAGGCTAGATGAATTATTTATTACCAAACTGGAGCAAAAAGCAAGGAACAAAAATAAAATTGGGTTGCCTCCCAACAAGCGCTATCGTTTAATACCCCTATCTAGGCATGATGATTTCAATGATGCTCACATAAAAGATAAGAATTGAAACATAAAGAGAGCATCATGAAGAATATGACTAGCACATTTAAGTCTAACCCACTTCCTATGCATAGGGATTTTGTGATCAAACAATTTATGGGAACAAGAATCAACTTGCATAGGAAGGTAAAGCAAGCATAACTTTAAAACTTTAAGCACATAGAGAGGAAACTTGATATTATTGCAACTCCTACAAGCATATATTCCTCCCTCATAATAATTTTCAGTAGCATCATGAATGAATTCAACAATATAACCAGCACCTAAAGCATTCTTTTCATGACCTACAAGCATAGAAATTTTATTACTCTCCACACAAGCAAAATTCTTCTCATGAATAATAGTGGGAGCAAACTCAACAAAATAATTATCATGTGAGGCATAATCCAATTGAAAACTAAAATCATGATGACAAGTTTCATGGATATCACTATTCTTTATAGCATACAAGTCATCACAATAATCATCATAGATAGCAACTTTGTTCTCATAATCAATTGGAACCTCTTTCGGAATAGTGGATTCATCACAAAATAAAGCCATGACCTCTCCAAATCCACTTTCATCAATATAGTCATCACAAATAGGAGGCATGCTTTCATCATAATGAATTTGCTCACCAAAACTTGCGGGACAAAAAATATCATCTTCATCAAACATAGCTTCCCCAAGCTTGTGGCTTTGCATATCATTAGTATCATGAATATTCAAGGAATTCATACTACCAACATTGCAATCATGCTCATCATTCAAATATTTAGTGCCAAACATTTTAATGCATTCTTATTCTAACACTTTGGCACAATTTTCCTTTCCATCATACTCACGAAAGATATTGAAAAGATGAAGTGTATGAGTTAAACTCAATTCCATTTTTTATAGTTTTCTTTTATAAACTAAACTAGTGATAAAACAAGAAACTAAAAGACTCGATTGCAACATCTAAAGATATACCTTCAAGCACTCACCTCCCCGGCAATGGTGCCAGAAAAGAGCTTGATGTCTACTACACAACCTTCTTCTTGTAGACGTTGTTGGGCCTCCAAGTGCAGAGGTTTGTAGGACAGTAGCAAATTTCCCTCAAGTGGATGACCTAAGGTTTATCAATCCGTAGGAGGCATAGGATGAAGATGGTCTCTGTCAAGCAACCCTGCAACCAAATAACAAAGAGTCTCTTGTGTCCCCAACACACCCAATACAATGGTAAATTGTATAGGTGCACTAGTTTGGCAAAGAGATGGTGATACAAGTGGTATATGGATAGTAGATAAAGGTTTCTGTAATCTGAAATTATAAAAACAGCAAGGAAACTAATGATAAAAGTGAGAACAAACGGTATTGAAATGATAGGAAACAAGGCCTAGGGCTCATACTTTCACTAGTGCAAGTTCTCTCAACAATAATAACATAATTGGATCACATAACTATCCCTCAACATGCAACAAAGAGTCACTCCAAAGTCACTAATAGCGGAGAACAAACGAAGAGATTATGGTAGGGTACGAAACCACCTCAAAGTTATTCTTTCCAATCAATCCGTTGGGCTATTCCTGTCACAAACAGCCCTAGAGTTCGTACTAGAATAACACCTTAAGACACAAATCAACCAAAACCCTAATGTCACCTAGATACTCCAATGTCAACTCAAGTATCCGTGGGTATGATTATACGATATGCATCACACAATCTCAGATTCATCTATTCAACCAACACATAGAACCTCAAAGAGTTCCCCAAAGTTTCTACCGGAGAATCACGACGAAAACGTGTGCCAACCCTGATGTCTACTACACAACCTTCTTCATGTAGACGTTGTTGGGCCTCCAAGTGTAGGGGTTTGTAGGACAGTAGCAAATTTCCCTCAAGTGGATGACCTAAGGTTTATCAATCCGTGGGAGGCGTAGGATGAAGATGGTCTCTCTCAAGCAACCCTGCAACCAAATAACAAAGAGTCTCTTGTGTCCCCAACACACCCAATACAATGGTAAATTGTATAGGTGCACTAGTTCGGCGAAGAGATGGTGAAACAAGTGGTATATGGATAGTAGATAAAGGTATTTGTAATCTGAAATAATAAAAACAGCAAGGTAGCAAGTGATAAAAGTGAGCGTAAACGGTATTGCAATGATAGGAAATAGGGCTTAGGGTCCATACTTTCACTAGTGTAAGTTCCCTCAACAATAATAACATAATTGGATCATAAAACTATCCCTCAACATGCAACAAAGAGTCACTCCAAAGTCACTAATAGCGGAGAACGAACGAAGAGATTATGGTAGGGTACGAAACCACCTCAAAGTTATTCTTTCCAATCAATCCGTTGGCCTATTCCTATAAGTGTCACAAACATCCCTAGAGCTCATACTAGAATAACACCTTAAGAAAAAGATATGACTCTATATGAATGCCTCCGGCAGTGTACCGGGATATGCAATGACTCATGAGTGACATGTATGAAAGAATTATGAATGGTGGCTTTGCCACAAATACGATGTCAACTACATGATCATGCTAAGCAATATGACAATGATGGAGTGTGTCATAAACGGAATGGTGGAAAGTTGCATGGCAATATATCTCGGAATGGCTATGGAAATGCCATAATAGGTAGGTATGGTGGCTGTTTTGAGGAAGGTATATGGTGGGTTTATGGTACCGGAGAAAGTTGCGCGGTACTAGAGGGCTACCAATGGTGGAAGGGTGAGTGTGCGTATAATCCATGGACTCAACATTATTCATAAAGAACTCACATACTTATTGCAAAAATCTATTAGTTATCGAAACAAAGTACTATGTGCATGCTCCTAGGAGGATAGATTGGTAGGAAAAGACCATCGCTCGTCCCCGACCGCCACTCATAAGGAAGGCAATCAATAAATAAATCATGCTCCGACTTCATCACATAATGGTTCACCATACGTGCATGCTACGAGAATCATAAACTCTAACACAAGTATTTCTCAAATTCACAACTACTCAACTAGCATGACTCTAATATTACCATCCCCATATCTCAAAACAATCATCAAGTATCAAACTTCCCTTAGTATTCAACACACTCATAAGAGAATTTTATTATTAATCTTGTATACCTGGCATATTAGGATTTTAAGCAAATTACAATGCTATTTAAGACTCTCAAAATAATCTATGAAGCATGAGAGTTCATCTATTTCTTCAAAATAAAACTATGACCATGCTCTAAAAGATATAAGTGAAGCACTAGAGCAAATGACAAACTACTCCAAAAGATATAAGTGAAGATCAATGAGTAGTCGAATAATTATGCAACTATGTGAAGACTCTCTAACATTTAATAATTTCAGTTCTTGGTACTCTATTCAAACAGCAAGCAAAGCAAAATAAATGACATCTAAGAATAGCAAACATCATGTGAAGAAGCAAAAACTTAGGATCAACCGATACTAACCGATAATTGTTGAAGAAGAAAGGTGGGATGCCAACCGGGGCATCCCCAAGCTTAGATGCTCGAGACTTCTTGAAATATTATCTTGGGGTGCCTTGGGCATCCCCAAGCTTGAGCTTTTGTGTCTCCTTAATTCCTCTCATATCACGGTCTCCCTAAATCTCAAAAGCTTCATCCACACAAAACTCAACAAGGACTCGTGAGATAATTTAGTATATGGAAGTGCTAGTGATCGACTAGAGGGGGGGGGGGGTGAATAGGCGATTTTTATGGAAGTCTTCAAAACATGTAAGTTTCGAAGACAAACGATAGAAATAAACCTATTATCATGCAGCGGAAGGTAGACTACACTAGGCAAACCATAGTCAAGTATTCAATGAAGTGAAAGCACAATGACTAATAGCAGCTAGTCAGTAAGGATCAGGTAGGAAGATATTGTGAAGCCAATCAGAACAAGTAATCACTCAGTGAAGCCAAATGGTGATGCAATCGTACAATGACTTCAAAATGACCAACAGTAAGTAAAGGGAAGGGAAGGATGAAACCAGTGACTCGTTGAAGACGATGATTTGTTGGACCAGTTCCAGTTGCTGTGACAACTGTACGTCTGGTTAGGGAGGCTGAGATTTAACTCAGAAGACATCGTCTTCACCTTATTCCCCTTGAGCTAAGGACACCCAGTCCTCGCCCAATCACTCTCGTAAGTCTTCAAGGTAGACTTCCAAACCTTCACAGACTTCGTTCACCCGCGATCCACAATGACTCTTGGATGCTCAGAACGCGACACCTAACCGGCTGGAGGATTCACAGTCCTCAAGTGTAATAAGTCTTCAGATCACACAGACAGGAAGACTTAAGTGATGCCTAACACTCTTTGGCTTTGGGTGTCTAGGGCTTTATCCTCACAAGGAATTCTCTCTCAAAGGCTTCGAGGTGGGTTGCTCTCAAACGACAAAAGCCGTACTCTAACTCTGAGCAGCCAACCATTTATGGTTGTAGGGGGTGGGCTATTTATAGCCACTAGGCAACCCAACCTGATTTGTCCGAAATGACCCTGGGTCACTAGGGAACTGACACGTGTTCCAACGGTCAGGTTTCAAACACACACAGCAACTTTACTTGGGCTACAAGCAAAGCTGACTTATCCAACTCTGGACAAGATTTGCTCTCATTGTCTTCACTCGAAGACATAGGATTTTGGTTAAGCATCACTTTAGTCATTCTGACTAGTTCTCTTGGACCCCACTTAATAGTATGGTGGTTCCTATGACTCAACAAAGAAAAACACAGAACGACGAAACTGCTAAATCTTCGCGCTCCATAGTCTTTGCGCGATGTCTTCTCTTGTCATAGTCTTCAATGTGAATGTCTTCACATACCACCTTTGACTTCAATGTCTTCATACATTTGTAGGGGTCATCTCTGGTAGGAAAACCGAATCAATGAGGGACTTCTACCTATGTTATCCTGCAATTCTCACAAACACATTAGTCCCTCAACTAGGTTTGTCGTCAATACTCCAAAACCAACTAGGGGTGGCACTAGATGCACTTACAATCTCCCCCTTTTTGGTGATTGATGACAAACTAGTTGAAGTTTTCAACGGGGAATATAATATGTGAAATTGTAAAGGATAGGGAATTGTCTTCATAAGTTGCAAGGGCTCCCCCTGAAGATGTGCATATAAGTAATTTGCTTTTGGAATGCAAATGCACATGGCAGGTTGTACTTGTGGAGGTCCTCTTCAACTTATGATGATAATTCATCATGCATGAAAAGTATGTGAAGATAATGACATGCATAATGAAAAATGGACGTCTGCAAAATGATCTAAGTGCGGAATTTATCATCGCATCACAGAATTGCAAATAAGTAGCAGACGACCATCGAGTTTAAGTGTTACAACTCAAAGAACCAAAAGTATCAAAACAAGAGTTGTAAACACTCAGCAAAATGTAAAGCAACCGCCCATATGGACCCGCTTGAAGACTATCAAACTCATATGCTTCTCCCCCTTTTGTCAGTAAGGACCAAAAAGGTTTGAAGACATAGAGCGTCTACTCGTTCCCATGAGGAGTGGGTGAAGTAGCAAGGTCGTCAATGTTGTTAGGCGGTGCAGACGAACTTGGGGCAGTGTCGATGCGTGCAGAAGTAGGGGGCGGTGAAGTGGCATCGTCTTCATCATCGATCACTCTGGCATTCACAATTGCCGCGGAGGAAGAGAACTCAGAGTCTTCAAGAGACGGAGTTCTTCGCAGCACAGTCCTTCTTGGAGGTGTGGAGTCAAACTTGAAGCGTTCAGAGAAGCCATCCTCTTGAAGATCATCCTCAGAGCACATAAGTGTCAGCCCTTTCCATGTACGCCGACAGGTTTCATGGGCAACAAAGGCATTCTTGGTGGCAAGATTGCGAATGCGGTTGACATCCACCAAGAGGCTTTGCATTTGGCGCTTCAGCCAGTCATGATGCCTATCATGTTTCTGATGAAGGGCAACCAGAAGCTCTCGGTCATTGAGAACACGAGATCGCTTCTTGGGTCGTTGGGCAATGGTGCTTTCAGTGGCTTCAATGAGGGCACGATGAGGTGCACGTGTAGTACCAGCCAGAGGATAAACACGAGTGACTGCTTCAACTCCTTCAATATTTTGAGAGAAGCTTTGATGCTCAGCATTCTGAAAACTAAGAGGCTCCTTGGCAGACTCTGGATAGATAGCTTCAACGGACATATCAACGTCAGGCAGAAAGATCCGATGATTGCGAGCAGAGGGCTGATATGAGACAGCTAAGTGTAGTTTGATCAGCCGCATTATCCATGGAGCGTAAAACTTCAAGCCAAAAAGATCAGATCCTGATGCAGCAAGTTGGCGGATGAAGAAGTATTGTGCATTGAAGCATTTTCCGTGAAGAATATAAAAGACCAAAGTCTTCATTGCACCTTCCAGCTTTGCATGTGGAGAATGTCCTTTGATGGGCCAGAGAGTTCGCCTGATAATGTGATAGATAGTGCATGGCAAATACTCAAGGTCTTCAACAAAGAACTCCTTAGGATATGTAGCATCTGGAGGCAAAGGCTTCATCATGCTAAGCATCTGACTCATGTTTGGTTCAGGCTTCTGAAAGATGCTCTCCATAGCTGCACTCTGAAGCTGACAACCAGGTTCATAAAGATCTCCAGGAGTGGGCAGACCAGTGAGCTCAATGATATCAAAGGCTTTGGCTTCATGATGAACGTTGCCGGTCATCCACTCAAGGACCCAAGTCTTCGGATCTCTGTTGTAGCCACGAATGTGAAGAGTGGCATAGAATTGGAGCAGTAATTCTTCGTTCCAGTGCTCTTGGTCGGTGATGAATGGCAACAATCCAGACTCTTTGAAGCAATCCAGGGCTTCTTCCAAGCAAGGCAGACCAGTTATGGCTTCAGTATCAAGACGCATATGAGGGAAAATGCGACCTTGATTGTACAAAATGCATGAGTAATAACTTCGCTGCGGATAGCTCCAGAACCGATCAGAAGATATCCTTTCCCTGGAGTAGGGGTTCTTGGCGCTATTGAAGAAGGTGTTGTCTGCTTTGAAGCCGTTGACATTAAAGGATCCTGGTGCTGATGCAGGACCTGGAAACTTGGGCAACCTTGGCATTGGCTTCTGTACCTGAGGTCTGTGCTTAACGTGATAGTCAAATTGAGGACCAGCATCAGGCGCAGGAACAGGAGCAGTTGCATCATTGGCTTCATTGACTTCTGGCACATTGGTTGGTGCAGGCTCCACATTTGCTTCAGCCATGACAACGTTATTGGCTTCATTTGTGTTGGTGGTGGCAGCCTCGAGATTCTCAACCTCCACTTGATGAGCTGGGTGGTCGGGCACAGACACGTTCTCCTCAAGAACAACTTCTTCAGTAATGGGAGGAGTAGGGGCACGTTCTTCTTCTTGTGTGTCGTCGGTTGATGCAGCCAGAATGTCTTCAGCAGCTTTAGCCTCAGACTCGAAGACATTCTCAGTAGGAGTGGCATCTGGAAACACTTGGCGTGTAACAGATTGGTGGGGCACTTCTCCTTCTGGAACACTCGAAAGAGGGACTTGAGACCTTGGTCCTTTGCGAAGCCTGCGTAACGCTGGCGACGCCGTTGGAGATGGAGTTGGCTGGGCTTTAAAGTCATCTTCTTATTCTTGCCGGGGTGGTGTGACTTGTTGTTGTGGGTGATCAGCCCATGATGCATCCTGTGCAATTGGCGTCAGAGGACGACCAATGCTGATGAGTTCGCTGTGCGTAAGCATAGGCGATGATACTAGTTGGTGCTCGATCTGAGGAAGAACTACATCATCTTCAACATTGTCATGGTGACCAATGTCTTCAGCAGCGGTGGGATCAACTGCTGGAATGTCTTCAGCTTCATGAGCCTCTGTGGAAGCAGGCTCATGGACAATCAGTTGGTGCTCTTGTTGTGCAGATGCAGGGCGAACCATTGAGATAGGTTCAACAACTAAGGGCTCTGTGGGAGCAGCCTGATCCTTCTTGGTTTTGCGCTTCTTCTTGGAGGGGGCAACATCAAAGGCTTCAGGATGTTTCCTCTTTATGGCTTCAGCCTCAGCCGTCCTCGTCTTCTTCAGTTCTGAGGCGGTTGACCTGAACTTTGGCTTCGAGCCAGTCATGCTGGCTGGGAAGACAATGGGATGTGCTTCCTGCCTTGGTGCTTCGGGTTCGATCACAGCTGGCTTCTTCTTCTTCTTTGCAGCCATCCTGGGATCGATGCCAGGACGACCAAGAGCCTTGCGCTTCTCAGCCTCATTGTAGGCTTGCACACACTTGTCAGCCAAGCTCTTCATGCGCTCACAAGAACCTTGAGCTTCTTCACGCTTCTTGAGAAAGGCTTCCTTGAGCTCGTGCAGCATGATCTGGAAGTTTTTGACATCTTGCACGCTGAGCTTGGCCATGTGCTTCTTGAACTGAGCCTTCTCATAGTCGATCTTTTGCTTCAGTTCAACGCTGCGCTGAGCTAGAGCTAGCTCAGAAGCAATGGTGCCAGTGAAGGCGACATTGAAAGTGCAACTATCCCTAGGTGGTTTTGGTAATTCATAACAACATATAGCTCATTGAGCTAATGCTATTTCAAGATGATTATTTTAGGAAAGCTCAATGATTGGCAGGGCATGGATGTGAAAGTGGAACCCTCAAAATGCTAAGGACAAAGAATTGGCTAAAGCTCAAAAGTTCAAGACTCTTCATTTTATATTTTAGTGATCCAAGATCACATTGAGTCTTTAGGAAAAGCCAATACTATCAAGGAGGGATGAGGTGTTGCTTAATGAGCCTCTTGCTTTATGTGCTTGGTGATATGCTCCAAAATCCTCAACCACTTTTCCATAGCCACAAATGACCTAAACCCTAAGCCAAACTCGGTCATACCGATTCTTTCAATCCGGCGCCACCGAGTTTCACTTGTCATTTGCCACTGCCAAGCCCTAGCAATTCGGTCCTACCGATAAGGATCTCGGTCTCACCGAGATGGGATTGCAAACTCTCTGTTTCCCTTTCGTAACTTTTCGGTCTCACCGAAAGAGCGAATCGGTCCCACCGAGATTGCAATGTAAACTCTTTGTTTCCTTCTTGTAACTTTTCGGTCTCACCGAAAGAGCGAGTCGGTCCCACCAAGTTTGCCTGACCAACTCTCTGGTTAGCTTATTGCCAAACTCGGTCTCACCGAGTTTGTGCAATCGGTCTCACCGAGATTACGTTATGCCCAAACCCTAACCGAATCGGTCCTACCGAGTTGTATGTCAGTCCCACCGAAATTCCTAACGGTCACTAGGTTTACTATTTCGGTCCGACCGAGTTTGTTTATTCGGTCCCACCGAGATTGGTAAATTGTGTGTAACGGTTGGATTTTGTGTGGAGGCTATATATACCCCTCCACCTCCTCTTCACTTGTGGAGAGAGCCATCAGAACACATACACCATTCCAACTCATATGTTCTGAGAGAGAACACCTACTCATGTGTTGAGACCAAGATATTCCATTCCAACCATATGAATCTTGATCTCTAGACTTCCCCAAGTTGCTTTCCACTCAAATCTTCTTTCCACCAGATCCAAATCCTATGAGAGAGAGTTGAGTGTTGGGGAGACTATCATTTGAAGCACAAGAGCAAGGAGTTCATCATCAACACACCATTTGTTACTTCTTGGAGAGTGGTGTCTCCTAGATTGGCTAGGTGTCACTTGGGAGCCTCCGACAAGATTGTGGAGTTGAACCAAGGAGTTTGTAAGGGCAAGGAGATCGCCTACTTCGTGAAGATCTACCGCTAGTGAGGCAAGTCTTTCGTGGGCGATGGCCATGGTGGGATAGACAAGGTTGCTTCTTCGTGGACCCTTCGTGGGTGGAGCCCTCCGTGGACTCGCACAACCGTTACCCTTCGTGGGTTGAAGTCTCCATCAACGTGGATGTAGGATAGCACCACCTATCCGAACCACGGGAAAAACATCCGTGTCTCCAATTGCGTTTGAATCCTCAAAACCCTTCCCTTTACATTCTTACAAGTTGCATGCTTTACTTTCCGCTACCAATATACTCTTTGCATGCTTGCTTGAATTGTGTGATGATTGCTTGACTTGTCCTAAGATAGGTAAAATCTGCCAAGAACTAAAATTGGGAAAAGGTTAAGTTTTTATTTGGTCAAGTAGTCTAATCACCCCCCTCTAGACATACTTTCGATCCTACAAGTGGTATTAGAGCTTTGGTCTCCATTTGCCTTGATCTCCATAGCTTTTGGTGGTCATAGCCTTGGTTTCACAACCTAGGAGAGTATGGCGTCTAGCGAGGGAAATTATCACCGTAGAGGTCCTTACTTTGATGGCACTAATTTTGCTAGTTGGAAGCATAAAATGAAAATGCATATTCTTGGACATAACCCGCCGTATGGGCTATTGTTTGTGTTGGTTTGCAAGGTGAGTTCTTTGATGGGAGAGAACCAAACCGTGAAGCTACCGCGGATGAGTTGAAGATTTTGCAATACAATGCTCAAGCTTGTGATATTCTCTTCAACGGATTGTGCCCCGAAGAATTCAACAAAATCAGCCGTCTTGAGAATGCAAAGGAAATTTGGGACACTTTGATTGATATGCACGAAGGTACCGACTCTGTCAAGGAATCCAAGTTGGATGTGCTCCAAAGTCAACTTGACAAGTTCAAGATGAAGGATGGTGAAGGTGTCGCCGAAATGTACTCTAGGCTTGCTCTCATCACAAATGAGATTGCCGGCTTAGGAAGTGAAGAGATGACCGATAGATTCATCATCAAGAAGATCCTAAGAGCCTTGGATGGGAAATATGATACCGTGTGCACATTGATTCAAATGATGCCCAATTACAAAGATCTCAAACCAACGGAAGTGATTGGAAGGATTCTTGCTCATGAGATGTCACTCAAGGATAAAGAGGAACTTCACAACAAATCAAGTGGTGCCTACAAAGCCTCATGTGAAGTCCCCACATCATCAAGTGAGAAACAAAACCTCAATGAAGAATTGAGCTTAATGGTGAAGAACTTCAACAAGTTCTACAAGAGTAGAAGCAAAGATAGAAGCTTCAAGTAAAGGTCCTACAATGACAAAAGATCTTCTAGTCGAGAGCGAAACTGCTATAATTGTGGGAGACCCGGACACTATTCCAATGAGTGTACGGCTCCCTACAAGAGAATAGAAGATTCTCCAAAGAGAAGAAGCAAAGAATCACCACCAAGAGAGAGAAGGAGTAGAGATGATCGTTATGAACGGAGATACTCACGGAGAAGCAAGGATTCGGAAAGGAAGGAAAAATCATCAAGGAGCTACACAAAACAAAGACATCAAGCTCATGTTGGTGAATGGGTATCCGGCTCCGACTCCGACAGCCACTCCGAGAGAAGTTATCACTCCGACTCCGAAGATACTCAAGATGAAGGTGTTGCCGGTCTAGCACTTGTGTCAACCAACTCCTACGACATATTTGACTCACCAAATGAAGGAATTGGAAGATGCTTCATGGCCAAAGGTCCTAAGGTAACACACCCCGAGTATGTTGATTTTAATAGCGATGAAGATGACTTGTTAGGTGATGATGACTTGCTTGTTGACAACTCTAGTGATGAGTACTATGATGAAACATCAATTAATCATGCTAAAACGAATGACAATGATAAGGATAAGATTGAGGCTCTAACTAAAGAACTAAACACTCTTAAGTTAGCTCATGAAACTATCTTCGAAGATCATCGAGAACTTTTAAGATCTCATGAGAAATTACGCTTTGAAAAGCTCAATCTTGAGCAAGAGCATGAGTTCTTAAAAGCAATCAATGATGATCTCCGCAAGAAAAGTTCTTCTTACATTGCCAAGCGTTTACTATTATCCACTTACATGCCTCAAGTCAAGTCTAGTAACAAGAACAAGAAAGATTCTTCCTCTAGTAGTAACAATGATCATGCTAAATCCAATATTGTTACTTCTAGTAGTTCTCTTGATTCCACTAATGATTCTCTTAGCCAAGTTACACTTGAGCAAGAAAATAGCTTATTGAAGGGGATCATAGAGAAAGGAGTATACAAAAGCCTTGCCGGAAGTAAGCAATTCGAGGAAATTGTGCGCAAGCAAGGGATGCACCGGAAGAATCAAGGTGTTGGTTTTGAATGAAAGTTCAATGCCAATGGAGTTGAATGGGAAGAAGATCAATACCCTAAGACGAAGTTTGTTCCTCAACAAGAGAAGTATGACACTTCTTTCAAAGGGACACAAGCTCAAGATGATCTTCCACCACAAGACTACAAGCAAAAAGGCAAGGACAAGCTTCAAGAGGAGATTGATGCATTTGAAGAAGCTCCTAAGACCTTAGTCAAGTGGATCCCCAAGACCACGTCAAGTTCCACTTCATCAAGTACGACTACAACTCCAAGGATTCCCATCAAGATGGTGTGGATCCAAAAGAAAAAGAACTAGAGAGTTCTTGAGGGTGACTCCGCCAACGTATTTCACTCTCATCATTTTGGCAAGAACAAGTGCAATCAACTTCCACATCATGCACTAGTTCAAGGAGTCACAAACCCTCTTGTTGGTAAGACAAGGGACAAGGTAACCTAAAGTTTTCATGGACATCATCCTGTGTATGCATCACTCTATGTCTATGGATATCCTTGTTTGTTCCTTGTGGGACTAACCCATGCAGGTATTGAAAGTGCAATTCACTCAAATGGATAGATCCAAGTGATCCACATCTTCAATATCTACATGAAGTCATCATCGAAAAAACCCAAGGTTAGTTCATCCCTCTTAGGGGGGGGATATCACATCTAGGGGGAGCTTTACTCTAAAACTTGAGCTAAAGCAACTCTAAAGATGTGAATACAACAATGCTTTATGTAAAGGTGGTAACCCCACTTGAGCTTAAACGATGAGTATGACCTACGATCAAGTGTTCTCACTTGACTCCTAAGTCAATATACTCATATATAGATGACCTAGTCATCGCAAATTGCTTGATAGATGCTAGAATTGGTTGTGCATGCTTTGCCACATATTTCATTTGCCATCTTATTGTGTGAGCATGTTGGCTGCATATTTTACTCATTCGAGGACATCCACTTGTTGTTTTGATTGTTTGGCTTTATCTTCTTTTGCCAAGTGGATGGACAAGAATGCCTAAGAACCTCCTCTAGCTATCTATGCTTTTCTCGTCTCAAACTCTATTCATGCTGCATCACAAAATTTTATCAAGTCAGATTCGAACCACTCTGTGTGAGGAGCGCTCGGAGTCCCCGATTTGTCATAGACTTAAACTTCCAAAACCTCTTTGTGATTCTCGGTCTGACTGATACCATACTTTCGGTCCTACCGAGATCATTAAGTTGATCTAGGTTTTCGATCTCGGTGCAACCGATTTGAACCACTTGGTCACACCGAGTTGCAATAACTGTATACAGTTTTACATCTCGGTGCCACCGAGTTGTTCCACTCGGTCACACCGACAGGGTCGGGCTATATATAGTAACGGGCAAAATTATGGAAATTTCTCCGAAACCTCTTCGCCCGCGCATAGCTCGCTCTGCCTCCTAGGTCTCTGGATCGTCCTCCTCGCCGCCAGCCGCCTCCAGTCGCTGGTCTCCATCACCATCAACGGGAATTCTGCCCCGCCGTTGCCGCCGTAGCGAGTCTTCGCCGAACTAGGGTATGGACTCGATCTTTGTGCTATTCTCCAATCCGATTCCTAGCACATTGTGATCATCATGATTCTTGCCACGTTTGATAAACTCCTATCCAGTCAATGAACTCGTAGATTAGGTTTAATTCGAAAATTTTAGGGTTAGGTTCCCGCCGAAACCATCTCGGACCCACTGAGTTGAAAAACTCGGTCCCACCGATTTGGCTTATGCCATTGCACAAGTAAAACTACTTATCGGTGTGACCGATTTTGGAACTCTGTGAAACCCTAGCAGTCTCGGTGCCACCGGACTGTGACTCGGTCTGACCGAGTTCACTAGTTCTGGTGCCAAAACTGCTTCGGTGTCACCAAGTTTGAAAATCGGTAGATCCGAGATGATTTCAGTGGGAAACTAAAACTAAGTTTTTGAATTACTCTCTTGCAAAATGTCTGCACTTTGTGATGCTCATCCACTCTATCTCATCTATAATCTATTCACAGGGTCAGCAGTCAGAGTTTGCATCATGTCAGACCAGAGTGACAGCCAGAACTTGTCAGAGCAGCAAGTGCAGTTGAGTGAGGGCACTAGCCCCTCAAGTTCCTCAGATGATGGCAGCAGGAGCACTCCCAGCAATCTTCCTAAAGCTGCCACACGTCAGAGGAAGAAGAGAACATCTGATTCTGAAGATGAGGATTATGTGGCAGAGGAAGAAGCCACCTCCAAGAGAGTTGAGCCAGCAGCAGTTACAAAGCCAGGGCTGAAAATTAAAAGGCCAGCAGGCAGGCAGCCCATGTCTAAGGTTAGAGCTTCAACTGTGAAGCCTGCACCGACAGAGCCAGTTGCTGCCGAGGGCAAAAAGAGGAAGGAAAGGGTCAAGAAGACTGTAGCCAGAGTGCTTGGCAAGGCCTCCATCATGGAAGATGAGGAGGAAGAAGAAGAGGTTGCTGCACCAGCACCCAAGGCACCCAAGCTACTGGGAGATGCCATAAAATCAAGGGGAGCTGCTTCCAAGGCCAAGTCAGCTCCAAAGCCAAAGCCAAAGAGAAACACAAGAAGCATCCCAGCCACTGAAAAGAATAAGGCCCCAGTGCATGAAGCTGCAAAGGAAGAGGAAGAGAATGTCCTTAGAAAGCTCAAGCCCAAGATCCCAGACCACAACGATGCTCATCCTGTGGCTGAGGATATGAAGCTCAGGAGAGATTCAGGGCTGAGGAAGTGGAGAGAAGCAGATCCGTATGCTTCTAGGAGAAGGACTGCAGTTGATTACAGGTTTCACACCAAGGAGCAGCAGGATTTCTATGAGACAGTGCTGCTAGATAAGAAGCCCATTGTCTGCGATATGAGATGGGTCGATTGGCAATATATCAAGGACAATGAAGAGTACTTCCTTGGAGTGCAGGATAGCTTTAAGGCGTGTGGAGTAGAGGACTTTGTTGGGCAGAAGCTCACAAAGTGGAACGAGGAACTCATAATGCAGTTCTACTCCACAGCCCACTTTTATCCAGATGGTAGGATAACTTGGATGTCAGAGGGTACGAGGTACCGGTCCACGGTTGCTGAATGGGCTCAGCTGATCAACGCCCCAGAAGAGCAGGATGATGACTTGGACATTTATGCCAAGAAAAAGATGGACCACAACTCTATGTCCAACATGTACAAGGAGATTCCGAATGAAGCACTTGACACTTTCAAATTTGGCTCAGTGCACTATCTTCTGTCAGGACTGCCCACTATCAATTGGATACTGAGGCACACCCTATTGTCCAAGTCTGGAGATCACAAGATGATTAGAGGTCACGCGATCAATTTGCTTCATGTCTTTGACGTGCCTCAAAAATTCAAAGTCATGAGCCTCATAGTGGAAACAATCAAAAGGACTGCAACAGATCAGAAGAGGAGTTGTGGGTATGCCCCACAGATTCAGGAGCTCATCAACTCAAAGATGGGCACGGGCATATACCTCTTGGATAAGGAACACCTACCCATCCGTCCAGACTTCGAAGATAATCAAGTGATCATGACTGAGAATGAGCCATCATCTGCCCAAGCACAAGCCAAGAAGGAGAAGGCGAAGAAGGAGAAAGCTGCCATGATGCCTACTCAAGAGGAGGCATCTGAATATTTTCTGAAAACCAAACAAGAGCAGCTTGGTTACTTGATTGCGTCCACCCTGCGGATTGAGCAAGGACTAGCCACCCTAACTCAGAACCAGGCAAGCTTAGAGAGGATCATGGAACAGAGGTTCTATGATTTGGACATCAAGGTGACAGAGATACAGACTGCCGTGGAGCAGCTCCAGGATGACATGAATGAGAGGAGAGGCAGGACTACAACTGATGCTTTTGCCAGGGTGCCACGAGGTCCGAGGTCGTCTGCAATGCTAGTTGCTGACACCAGAGCTACCACATCTGCGCCAGCCATAGCCTCAGTTCCACCAGCTCCAGCGTCCACTTCAGCCTCAACTCCGACCACATCTACCGAAGGCTTCGTCCTTGGAGTGCTCCGGACTCCACCACCACCTGAAGATCAAGCTTGAGCGTCGACTTAGCACTATGCATTTTCTAGGAACTTTTTGGTAACTTGTTGCCAAAGGGGGAGAAAATGTATAGATCATAGGCTTCGAGAGAGAGTGTTGCTTTTATTCTCTCTTGTTTTATTTGGTGGATTTTCGAACTTTATTTGCTTGTGTGTGAGATACTACGTCCTTATCTGTGAGACATCGATGATCATGTGTTTGATCATAAGCTACACTTAATGTTTGCTTAATGCTATTATTATTCTATCTATCTTATGTGATCACTCACTATTCTTGGTGATGAGTGCATGTATTTCAATCTTATCATTTTTGAGCGCTCCACCAAGATGTATGTGACATGGAAGAGTAACCCATGACTCTAACTCCTTGTGCATTTGCAGTCCAAAGCAAATTTTAAATATGCACAAATTTAGGGGGAGCTCTTATTTGTCACATACTTCTCAAAGCGACGATATATTTCATGCTTATTATCATTTGTCGAAGCTTTGATCTATATGTTGTCATCAATTACCAAAAATGGGGAGATTGAAAGTGCAACTATCCCTAGGTGGTTTTGGTAATTCATAACAACATATAACTCATTGAGCTAATGCTATTTCAAGATGATTATTTCAGGAAAGCTCAATGATTGGCATGGCATGGATGTGAAAGTGGAACCCTCAAAATGCTAAGGACAAAGAATTGGCTCAAGCTCAAAATTTCAAGACTCTTCATTTTATATTTTAGTGATCCAAGATCACATTGAGTCTTTAGGAAAAGCCAATACTATCAAGGAGGGATGAGGTGTTGCTTAATGAGCCTCTTGCTTTATGTGCTTAATGATATGCTCCAAAATCCTCAACCACTTTTCCATAGCCACAAATGACCTAAACCCTAAGCCAAACTCGGTCATACCGATTCTTTCAATCCGGCGCCACCGAGTTTCACTTGTCATTTGCCACTGCCAAACCCTAGCAATTCGGTCCTACCGATAAGGATCTCGGTCTCACCGAGATGGGATTGCAAACTCTCTGTTTCCCTTTCGTAACTTTTCGGTCTCACCGAAAGAGCGAATCGGTCCCACCGAGATTGCAATGTAAACTCTTTGTTTCCTTCTTGTAACTTTTCGGTCTCACCGAAAGAGCGAGTCGGTCCCACCAAGTTTGCCTGACCAACTCTCTGGTTAGCTTATTGCCAAACTCGGTCTCACCGAGTTTGTGCAATCGGTCTCACCGAGATTACGTTATGCCTAAACCCTAACCGAATCGGTCCTACCGAGTTGCATGTCAGTCCCACCAAAATTCCTAACGGTCACTAGGTTTACTATTTCGGTCCAACCGAGTTTGTTTATTCGGTCCCACCGAGATTGGTAAATTGTGTGTAACGGTTGGATTTTGTGTGGAGGCTATATATACCCCTCCACCTCCTCTTCACTTGTGGAGAGAGCCATCAGAACACATACACCATTCCAACTCATATGTTTTGAGAGAGAACCACCTACTCATGTGTTGAGACCAAGATATTCCATTCCAACCATATGAATCTTGATCTCTAGCCTTCCCCAAGTTGCTTTCCACTCAAATCTTCTTTCCACCAGATCCAAATCCTATGAGAGAGAGTTCAGTGTTGGGGAGACTATCATTTGAAGCACAAGAGCAAGGAGTTCATCATCAACACACCATTTGTTACTTCTTGGAGAGTGGTGTCTCCTAGATTGGCTAGGTGTCACTTGGGAGCCTCCGACAAGATTGTGGAGTTGAACCAAGGAGTTTGTAAGGGCAAGGAGATCGCCTACTTTGTGAAGATCTACCGCTAGTGAGGCAAGTCCTTCATGGGTGATGGCCATGGTGGGATAGACAAGGTTGCTTCTTCGTGGACCCTTCGTGGGTGGAGCCCTCTGTGGACTCGCGCAACCTTACCCTTCGTGGGTTGAAGTCTCCATCAACGTGGATGTAGGATAGCACCACCTATCCGAACCACGGGAAAAACATCCGTGTCTCCAATTGCGTTTGAATCCTCAAAACCCTTCCCTTTATATTCTTGCAAGTTGCATGCTTTACTTTCCGCTGCCAATATACTCTTTGCATGCTTGCTTGAATTGTGTGATGATTGGTTGACTTGTCCTAAGATAGGTAAAATCTGCCAAGAACTAAAATTGGGAAAAGGTTAAGTTTTTATTTGGTCAAGTAGTCTAATCACCCCCCCTCTAGACATACTTTCGATCCTACAGACACTGAGGCCAATTGGAAGTTGTAGATCTTCAAAGCTGAGGTTGGGCGTGTCAAACCACTCATCGATGAAGTTATGGATGATTGCCACATCAAAGAGAGGCAAATCATTGAAGATTTCTGCTTCTTCTTTGCTCTTGATCAATTGCTCAAGATCGTCATCTGCAAGATCTTCATCGCTGGACAGATCAATAGCATCACTGCGTAGAATAGCAGCAGCAGTCAGTTCTTGGTTGGTGTGTTGCAAAGGCATCTTTACTTTCGAGGGCTTGGAGATGCGTGACAAATCTTCAGACTGCACACTGTCTTCAGGAGGTGTAGTAGCCAGTGGCTTCGCTCGTGAGATTTTTGGTGCTGAGGCAGGCTTTGAAGCTTTAGGATTCTTCAGTTTCTTTGGCTTCGGCGATGCAGGCGCTTCATCAAATTCAGCGTCATCTGCAGGCTCATCCACGACTGTCCCTTGAACCATGATATGAGTGATGAGACCTTCCAGGTTGTAGAAGGGCCCAACAAGATTGGGTTCAGCTTCACGGGTGCCATCAGCACGGGGAGCAGAGGGACCAGGGTTGAAGTCTAGTCCCAATGACTTCTTGCTCTGCTTCGCCGAATTCTGGGCAAACTGGAAGTTGCGCTTGAATAGATTGTCATCACAACACCATAGCAATGACGATGGGTCAGCATCCGCAGGCTGTGGTCCATGAACCATGCAGGGATAGAAGCCTTGTTCAATGGCTTCATCTCTGGACCTGGGTTGATGATTTTTGTATAGGATGTCTCCCCATGGTTGCTTGATGGCATTCTTCTCAGCATATTCCTTGGTCACAAACCTGTACTTGAACCACTGTTCTGCCCAATATTGTCGAATCCACTGGATTCATGTCTTGCGCTGATTGTAATCCTCTTCTGGATCTGTCTTGTACAACTCTGAGAGGTCATCAGGCAGATCTCTTGATGTTTCACCTCGACGCTTTCTGCCACCCTTCCTTGCTGGTTTCTCTGTAGCCATGATCTTCAAACTGAATGGCTTCAACACGTTCAAAGGTTTCAAAGGCTTTCGCTTGCTGGTCAAGCAAGAACTGGCTTCGGGAGAATTTATATGATGTTGTAAGAATTCTGCAAATGAATGCAGACTATGAGAACCAAGGGATTCTCCCACGGACATGTACCTGTGACAGCATTAAGGTGCGAGGGAAGGGGAAGAGGTCATATGCATTCTCAGAAGATTTTGAAGATAAATCAGTTTAGAAGACATTGACCTCAACGTGCGAAGACATTCACTTATAGATAAAGAGTTGGTTCCAGATTTGTACGAATCCATGGATCAATACAAGTGAGGAATCTAACTACTTTGTGAAGCATAAGTGAACATACTAGGCATATTATGAGATGTAGTATGAAATAGATCCAACTTGTGTGAATAGAAACTTCTTGTGGCAGAAACTAATGAATCTATAGGATCAAAGGGGCCGTAAAAAGGAAGTTTTATTTACCACACGAAGAACTGCTGGACGGAGAGGGAGATGAGGCCGAGCAGTTCGATCGTCCATGCCCTAACTTGGCGATGAAGGACACCTACGGCAACGACGGAGAAGACGATGTCCGCGGCCGGTGTGAAGACGGCGTCCGAGAGGTCGCGGCAGCTAAGCGCTTCGTCGCCGGCGTCGTCAAGGGCTAGCGGTGGCGCTAGGGTTTGTGCGAGAGTGGAAGAAAGGATAATGACTGTGGTGAGGCGTGTATTTATAGGGACAGGGATGGCACAGTGTTATTACACAGGTGCCCCTGGCGATTCACATTTGAAGGATACGTGGCCATCATGCAACATATCGGAGGTTGTTCCACGTTCCCACGCACGCCTGGATTGTCGGGTGGTCGTTCCCACTTCTCCGGGTTTCAAATGAAGGAATTAGCATTGAAAGAGGACGTAATGTTTGTCTCTGCATCTTCTGCTGACAAGGACGCAGAGAAGACATTCGAAAGTTTCAAGAGAATGCATATGATTTGGAGAGATAGAGTTTGAGATAGAAAGCATAGAGAGGTTAGGGTCTGATCGCATTCACTTAGTTCAAAAGATTCAACAAGAAGGCATAGCTATAAGTGAATGTTGTAGAGGACAGAACACTAGTATATATATATATATATATATATATATATATATAATCAACATAGTGAAGATAATTATGAAGACAGGTTGAGATTGAAGCCAAACCAAATGTGAAGACATAGCAAATGTAACGCATGGGTGAAACACTTCAAACAGAAGAATTTGGTGGTGGCGTTACCCACCGTATAGGAAGTATTAGACCCAGACACGGCGCACAATTATCGTGGCGCTCCGAAGTCAATTTCCACATTAATGTATTCACACTTTGAATGTAAGTCTTCATTGATTGAAGACATGCTTTACTTCGTATGTTGCACATCTTAAGTCATCAATATGCATAAGTGTTAGGATGTGTGCCTGATCACAGGACATTTGAGGATTCCAAGATATTTAGCTCACACCGTAACTTGCAAAACCTCTTCTCATCCAAGGGCTTGGTGAAGATATCTGCCAATTGCTCTTCAGTGTTGACATGTATGATATCAATATCTTCCTTCACAACATGATCTCTGAGAAAGTGATGACAAATTTCAATGTGCTTTGTCTTCGAGTGCTGAACTGGGTTGTTGGCAATCTTGATGGCGCTTTCATTGTCGCAGTAGAGTGGCACTTGCTTCAGATGAATGCCATAGTATTTGAGTGTTTGCTTCATCCATAGAAGCTGAGCGCAGCAAGATCCAGCAGCAATGTATTCAGATTCAGCAGTGGAGAGAGATACACAGTTCTGCTTCTTTGAAGACCAACATACAAGTGATCGTCCCAGAAAATGACATGTGCCTGATGTAGACTTGCGATCCACCTTGTCACCAGCATAATCAGCATCCGAGAATCCAACCAGATCAAACTCTGAGCCCTTGGGATACCATAATCCTAGTGTTGGGGTGTGAGCCAAATATCGAAGAATTCGCTTCACAGCTAAGTGATGCGATTCCTTTGGTGCCGCTTGGAATCGAGAACACATGCAAACACTAAGCATAATATCTGGCCTAGATGCACATAGATAAAGTAAAGACCCAATCATGGAGCGGTATACCTTTTGATCGAACTCTTTACCATTGTCGTCGGGACCCAGATGATGTTTGGCTCGCATTGGAGTTGTGAAGCCTTTGCAGTCTTGCATCCCAAATTTCTTCAGGCAATCTTTGAGATACTTCTCTTGTGATATGAAGATGACGTTGCGTTGCTGACGTATTTGAAGACCAAGGACGAACTTCAGCTCACCCATCATGGACATCTGATATTGCTCTTGCATCATATATCCAAACTCGTCAGTGTATTTCTGATTGGTGCAGCTGAAGATAATGTCATCCACATATATTTGGCACACAAAAAGTTCACCATCATATGTATTCGTGAAGAGAGTGGGATCGAGGGAACCAGGTTTGAAGCCTTTGCTCTTCAGGAAGGATTTGAGTGTGTCATACCAAGCCCGAGGGGCTTGTTTGAGGCCGTACAGTGCCTTGTTGAGCTTGTACACCATGTCAGGATGTTTTGGATCATCAAATCCAGGCGGTTGTGCAACATACACTTCTTCTTCAATCTTGCCATTGAGAAAGGCGCTCTTCACATCCATTTGATACAGAAGAATGTTATGATGATTTGCATAGGCCAGTACTATGCGTATGGCTTCAAGTCTAGCCACAGGAGCAAATGTTTCATCGAAGTCAATCCCTTCAACTTGAGTGTACCCTTGAGCAGCGAGACGGGCTTTGTTTCTGACAACTTGACCATGCTCATCTTGCTTGTTGTGATATATCCATTTGGTTCCTATTATATTGTGCTTGCGAGGATCAGGACGCTTAACCAGTTCCCATACATTATTCAGCTCAAACTGTTGAAGCTCTTCTTGCATAGCTTGAATCCATTCAGGTTCCATGAAGGCTTCTTCAACTTTCTTGGGTTCAGATATTGAGACGAATGCGAAGTGCCCACAGAAATTTGCTAGCCGTGTTGCCCTTGAACGAGTGAGTGGACCTGGTGCATTGATGCTATTAATTATTCTCTCAATCTGTACTTCCTTTGCAACACAAGGATGTACAGGACGAAGATTTTTCTCTTGCTGATCATTGTCATCGTTAGAGGGATTGTCTTCAGGCTGAGCATTGTCTTCAGGTTGATCAGGTGCGGAGATGATAAGTTCCTCTTCAGGCTGAGCTTCAGACGGTATGATTTCTCCAGTTCCCATAAGTTTGATTGATTCACTGGATGGAACTTCATCTAGCACATTTGGAAGGTGCTCTCTTTGTGAGCCGTTCGTCTCATCAAACCGCACATCCACTGTTTCAACCACTTTATAGTGAAAAAGGCTGAAGACTCTGTAGGAGTACGAATCCTTTCCATATCCAAGCATAAAACCCTCATGTGCTTTTGGTGCAAATTTTGAAGTGTGATGTGGATCCTTAATCCAGCACCTGGCGCCAAATACTCTGAAGTAACTGACATTTAGCTTCTTGCCAGTAAGGAGCTCATAGGATGTCTTGTTCAGAAGCATGTGAAGATAAACACGGTTGATGATATGGCACGCAGTATCAATGGCTTCCGGCCAGAATTTTCTTGGAGTCTTGTATTCATCAAGCATCATCCGGGCCATCTCAATAAGTGTTCTGTTCTTGCGTTCGACGATGCCATTCTGCTGTGGCATGTATGGAGCTGAGAATTCATGTGTGATGCCTAAGGTATCAAGATATGTATCTAGGCCAGTGTTCTTGAATTCAGTGCCATTGTCACTTCTGATGTGCTTTATCTTGGCGCCATAGTTGTTCATTGCTCAATTGGCGAAGCGTCTGAAGACATCCTGCACTTCAGTCTTGTAGAGGATTATATGCACCCAAGTATATCTTGAATAATCATCAACAATGACAAACCCATAGAGACAAGCAGTAGTAGTAAGAGTTGAGTAATGAGTGGTGTAAGTGCATCTAGTGCCACCCCTAGTTGGTTTTGGAGTATTGACGACAAACCTAGTCGAGGGACTAATGTGTTTGTGAGAATTGCAGGATAACACAGGTAGAAGTCCCTCATTGATTCGGTTTTCCTACCAGAGATGACCCCTAAAAAGTATGAATACATTGATGTCAAAGGTGGTATATGAAGATATTCACATTGAAGACTATGACAAGAGAAGACACCGCATGAAGCCTATGGAGCTCGAAGACTTAGATCTTTCGTAGTTCTTTTTCTTCTGTGTTGAGTCATAGGAACCACCGTACTATTAAGTGGGGTCCAAGAGAACCAGTCAGAATGACTGAAGTGATGCTTAAACAAAACCTTTGTCTTCGAGTGAAAACTATGAGAGCGAATCTTGTCCAGAGTCGGACAAGTCAGCTTTGCTTGTAGCCCAAGTAAAGTTGCCGTGTGAGTTTGAAATCTGACCGTTGGAACACGTGTCAGTTCCTTAGTGACCCAGGGTCATTTCGGACAAATCAGGTCAGGTTGCCTAGTGGCTACAAATAGCCCACCCCCTACAACCATAAACGGTTGGCTGCTCAGATTCAGAGTACGGCTTTTGTCGTTTGAGAGCAACCCACCTCGAAGCCTTTGAGAGAGAATTCCTTGCGAGGATAAAGCCCTAACCACCCAGAGCCAAAGAAAATTAGGCATCACTTAAGTCTTCTTGTCTGTGTGATCTGAAGACTTATTACACTTGAGGACTGTGCATCCTCCAGCCGGTTAGGCGTCGCGTTCTGAGCATCCAAGAGACATTGTGGATTGCCGGTGAACGAAGTCTGTGAAGGTTTGGGAGTCTACCTTGAAGACTTACCAGAGTGATTGGGCGAGGTCTATGTGACCTTAGCTCAAGGGGAATACGGTGAGGACCGGGTGTCCTGAGTTGCGTGTTCAGGACTGGGTGTCCGGGACTGTGTGTCCTAAGGTTTAAATACCTAGCCGCCCTAACCAGACGTACAGTTGTCACATCAAGTGGAACTGGTCCAACAAATCATTGTCTTCAACGATTCACTCGTTTCATCCTTCCCTTCCCTTTACTTACTGTTACTCCTTGTGAAGTCATTGTATGTTTGCACTATCTTTTGCCTTCACTGAGTGACTGCATGTTCTGTGTGGCTTCATAATATCTTCCTACCTGATCCTTACTACATTGCTGCTATTAGTCATCGTGCTCTCACTTCATTGAATACTTGACTATGGTTTGCCTAGTGTAGTCTATCTTCCGCTGCATGGTAATAGATTTATTTCTATCGTTTGTCTTCGAAACTTCCACGTTTTGAAGACTTTCATAAAAATCGCCTATTCACCCCCCCTCTAGTCGATATAACGCACTTTCAATTGGTATCAGAGCAAGGTGCTCCCTTGTTCTGTGTGATTCGGTTTAACCACCTGGAGTTTTAGCTATGTCGACTGTAGGGATAATTAAAGTCTCCGCTGCGTGCCCCGTATTCGATGGAACTGAATATCCCTACTGCAAGAATAAGATGCGCATGCATCTTGAAGCCATTGACATCGACCTATGGTATGTCGTCAAGAACGGTGTTCCCAAGGCTGGAGTAGGTGTCACTGCTGCTGATGTCAAGAAGTTCGTTCAACTGGACTCTAATGCCAAGAATATCAGCTGTGGTCATCTGACCAAAGGACAGTATGGCCGTGTGAGTGCTTTGGAAACATCTAAACTAGTCTGGGACTGGCTCTCCAAGGTCAACGAAGGCGTCTCAACCCAGAGAGATCAGAGAATCAGTGTCCTTCGCAACCTCTTCAACCGCTTCAAGTGAAATGACAATGAGAATGTCCAGCTCACGTTTGATCGACTCACTGACATCACAAATGAGCTTCAATCCCTTGGCACCACTGAGATCACCAAGCATGAAGTCGTCAAGACACTACTGTGATCACTTGACAGCTTGTTTGACACCCTAGCCCTGATGATTCAAGAACGTCCTGATTTAAAGACACTCGATCCGTCTGACATACTTGAGAGGCTAAACACACATGAGTTTCAGCTTTCTGAGAAAAGAGATATCTACGGTCCAAACTATGGGCGAACTCGTGCCTTGAAGGCAAAAGCTGTCTCCTCATCTGAAGAAGAATCTGACAGCAGTTCTGATGATCCTGAAGACATTGGAAAGGAACTTGCTATGCTTGTGAAGAAGTTCCAAAAATTCACCAAGAAGAAAAGCTTCAGAAAGTCTTCACGATCAAGCTCAAGGAATGATGAAGCTTCTGCTCATGACTACAAGAAGAAAACATGCCACAAGTGCAAGAAAACTAGCCACTTCATCTCTGAGTGTCCGCAGTGGGACAATGAGAACAGAAAAAAGAAGAAGAGCAAGGAATATGACTCTGACGACAAGAAGAAGAAGAAGAAATACTCAAAGTCTTCTTCCAAGTCTTCCTCAAAGTCCTCATCACACAAGAAGAGCTCATCTGGCAAGGCACGTGCGTTTGTTGGCAAGGAAATGGATTCAGAGGAGGAGTCCGCTTCTGAGGAGGCAGAGGTGGAGTCTGAGGAGGAGTCCGATTCTGGCATTGCAAGTCTGGCTACAGCATACGTTGCCCAGTCCATCTTCAACACTGAAGACAATGACTTCACCACCAACACCGATGCAAATGACAAGGACTACTCTGCTCCTACCTACTGCTTCATGGCACGCGGTGCCAAGGGAAAGGTCTCCAGCAGAAAACCAAAATCGTCTGACGCTATTGCTGGGGACCTTAAACATCTTGTAGGGTGCAAGATCAAATGCCCGAATGGTCTTACTATGTACTTCGTTCCTGAATCGCTTGCTACTCTCCCTATCAGTCCTAATTTGGATCTAAGCTTTCATAACCCACTGGTTCGTCAAATGTTTTTGCTTCACAATTCTCTTCGTGAAGCCTATCCCCCTAACTGCACTGTAGGGTACGGCACCAGCATCTTCAGAATGGATTATTGATAGTGGGTGTACCAACCACATGACTGGCAAAAGAAGCCTTCTTATGGACTCAACCTTATGTCCATCCGACAAGAGCCAAATCACATTTGCTGACACTGGTAAAAGTAAGGTATTGGGTCTAGGTAGAGTTGCAATCTCAAGGGATCAACACATGGATAAAGTCATGCTTGTTGAATCCCTTGGCTTCAACTTAATGTCTGTCTCGATGCTTTGCGATTTGAACATGATCGTAATATTTGGAAAATATCGTTGCCTTGTTCTAATGGAATCTGACAAGTCTCTAGTGTTTGAAGGGTATCGGAAAGATGATTCGTACGTGGTAGATTTCTCAGCAGGACCACAGCTTGCCGTATGTCTTCTAGCAAGAGCTTCAGAATGCTGGCTCTGGCATCGGAGGCTTGGGCATGCTGGCATGAGGAACCTCCACACCCTTGCAAAGAAGAAGCATGTCATAGGCATCGAGGGCGTCAAGTTCAAGAAAGATCACTTATGCGGTGCCTGTGAAGCAGGAAAGATGACGAGGGCCAAACATCCCTCGAAGACAATCATGACTACTACTCGACCCTTCGAACTGCTTCACATGGATCTTTTCGGTCCCACTCATTACTCAACTCTTACTACTACTGCTTGTCTGTATGGCTTTGTCATTATTGATGATTATTCTAGATATACTTGGGTGCACATAATCCTCTAGAAGAATGAAGTGCAGGATGTCTTCAGACGCTTCGCCAATCAAGCAATGAACAACTATGGCGCCAAGATAAAGCACATCAGAAGTGACAATGGCACTGAATTCAAGAACACTGGCCTTGATACATATCTTGATACTTTGGGCATCACACATGAATCCTCAGTCCCGTACACGCCACAGCAGAATAGTGTCGTCGAACGCAAGAACAGAACACTCATTGAGATGGCCAGAACGATGCTAGATGAATACAAGACCCCAAGAAAATTCTGGCCTGAAGCCATTGATACTGCATGCCATACAATCAATCGTGTTTATCTTCACAAGCTTCAGAACAAGACATCTTATGAGCTCCTTACTGGCAAGAAGCCAAATGTCAGTTACTTCAGAGTATTTGGCGCCAGGTGCTGGATCAAGGACCCACATCACACTTCAAAGTTTGCACCAAAAGCACATGAGGGTTTTATGCTTGGATATGGAAAGGATTCGCACTCCTACAGAGTCTTCAATCTCTTTCATTATAAAGTGGTTGAAACAGTGGATGTGCGGTTCGATGAGACTAACGGTTCACAAAGAGAGCACCTGCCAAATGTGCTAGATGAAGTTCCATCCAGTGAATCAATCAAGCTAATGGGAATTGGAGAAATTGTACCTTCTGAAGCTCAACCTGAAGAGGAACTTATAATCTCCGCACCAGACCAACCTGAAGACAATGCTCAACCTGAAGACAATCCCTCTAACAACGACAATGATCAGCAAGAGCAAAATCTTCGCCCTGTACATCCTCGTGTTGCCAATGAAGTGCAGATTGAAAGAATAATTGATAGCATCTATGCGCCCGGTCTGCTCACTCATTCAAGGGCAACTCAGCTAGCAAATTTCTGTGGGCACTTCGCATTCGTCTCAATAACAGAACCCAAGAAAGTGGAAGAAGCCTTCATGGAACCTGAATGGGTTCAAGCTATGCAAGAAGAGCTTCAACAGTTTGAGCTGAATAATGTATGGGAACTGGTTAAGCGTCCTGATCCTCGGAAGCACAACATAATAGGCACCAAATTGATATACCGCAACAAGCAAGATGAGCACGGTCAAGTTGTCAGAAACAAAGCTCGTCTCGTTGCTCAAGGATATACTCAAGTGGAAGGCATTGACTTCGATGAAACATTTGCTCCTGTGGCTAGACTTGAAGCCATACGCATACTGCTGGCCTATGCAAATCATCATAACATACTTCTATATCAAATGGATGTGAAGAGCGCCTTTCTCAATGGCAAGATTGAAGAAGAAGTGTATGTTGCACAACCGCCTAGCTTTGAAGATCCAAAACATCCTGACATGGTATACAAACTCAACAAGGCACTAACAAGCCCCTCGGGCCTGGTATGACACACTCAAATACTTCCTGAAGAGCAAAGGCTTCATACCTGGTTCCCTCGACCCCACTCTCTTCACGAAGACATATGATGGTGAACTGTTTGTGTGCCAAATATATGTGGATGATATTATCTTCGGCTGCACCAATTAGAAGTACAGTGAAGAGTTTGGATATATGATGCAAGAGCAATATCAGATGTCCATGATGGGAGAGCTGAAATTCTTCCTCGGTCTTCAAATACGACAGCAACGCAACAGCATCTTCATATCTCAAGAGAAGTATCTCAAAGATTGCCTGAAGAAGTTCGGTATGCAAGACTGCAAAGGCTTTACGACGCCAATGCCAGCCAAGCATCATCTGGGTCTTGACGACAATGGTAAAGAGTTCGATCAAAGGTATACCGCTCCATGATTGGTTCTTTGCTTTATCTATGTGCATCTAGGCCAGATATTATGCTTAGTGTTTGCATGTGTTCTCGATTCCAAGGGGCACCAAAGGAATCGCATCACTTAGCTGTGAATCGAATTCTTCGATATTTGGCTCACACCCCAACACTAGGATTATGGTATCCCAAGGGCTCAGAGTTTGATCTGGTTGGATTCTCGGATGCTGATTATGCTGGTGACAAGGTGGATCGCAAGTCTACATCAGGCACATGTCATTTTCTGGGACGATCACTTGTATGTTGGTCTTCAAAGAAGCAGAACTGTGTATCTCTCTCCACTGCTGAATCTGAATACATTGCTGCTGGATCTTGCTGCGCTCAGCTTCTGTGGATGAAGCAAACACTCAAGGACTATGGCATTCATCTGAAGCAAGTGCCACTCTACTGCGACAACGAAAGCGCCATCAAGATTGCCAACAACCCAGTTCAGCACTCGAAGACAAAGCACATTGAAATTCGTCATCACTTTCTCAGAGATCATGTTGTGAAGGAAGATATTGATATCATACACGTCAACACTAAAGAGCAATTGGTAGATATCTTCACCAAGCCCTTGGATGAGAAGAGATTTTGCAAGTTATGGTGTGAGCTAAATATCTTGCATCCTCAAATGTCCTGTGATCAGGCACACATCCTAACACTTATGCATATTGATGACTTAGATGTGCAACACACGAAGTAAAGTATATCTTTAATCAATGAAGACATACATTCTAAGTGTGAATACATTAATGTGGAATTTGACTTCAGAGCGCCATGATAATTGTGCGCCGTGTCTGGGTCTAATACTTCCTATACTATGGGTAACGCCACCACCAAATGTTCTGTTTGAAGTGTTTTACTCATGGCGTTACATTTGCTATGTATTCACATTTGGTTTGACTTCAATCTCAACATGTCTTCATGATTATCTTCACTATGTTGATTTTATATATACTAGTGTTCTGTCCTCTATAGCATTAACTTATAGCTATGTTTTTGTGTTGAATCTTTTGAACTAAGTGAATGTGATCGGACCCTAACCTCTCTATGCTTTCTATCTCAAACTCTATCTATCCAAATGATATGCATTCTATTGAAACTGTCGAATGTCTTCTCTGCGTCCTTGTCAGCAGAAGATACAGAGACAAACATTAAGTCCGTTTTCAATGCTCATTCCTCCACATGAAACCCGGAGAAGTGGGAACGACCACCCGACAATCCAGGCGTGCGTGGGACGTGGAACAAACCCCAATATGCTGCATGATGGCCACGTGTTCCTCAGATGCAAATCGCCAGGGGCACCTGTGTAATAACGCAGTGCCGCCCCTGTACCTATAAATACACACTTCACAGTGGTCATTATCTCTTCTTCCACTCTCGCACGAACCCTAGCGCCACCGCTAGCCCTCGACGACGCCGGCGACGAAGTGCTTCACTGCCGCAACCTCTCCAATGCCGTCTTCATGCCGACCGCGGACATCGTCCTCTCTGCCGTCGCCGTAGGTGTCCTTCGTCGCCAAGTTAGGGCACGGAAGATCGAACTGCTTGGCCTCCTCTTCCACTCCGTCTAGCAGTTCTTAGTGTGGTAAATAAAACTTCCTTTTTACGGCCCCTTTGATCCTATGGCTTTGTCACTTTCTACCACAAGCAGTTTCTATTCACACAAGTTGGATCTCGTTCATACTGCATCTCATAACATGCCTAGTATATTCACTTATGCTTCACAAAGTAGTTAGATTCCTCACTTGTACTGATCTCTGGATTCGTACAAATCTGGAACCAACTCCTTATCTATGAGTGAATGTCTTCGCACGATGAGGTCAATGTCTTCTAAACTGATTTATCTTCAAAATCTTCTGAGAATGCATATGACCTCTTCCCCTTCCCTCACACCTTAATGCTATCACAGGTACATGTCCGTGGGAGAATCCCTTGGTTCTCATAGTATGCATTCATTTGCAGAATTCTTACAACATCATATAAATTCTCCCGAAGCCAGTTCCTGTTTGTCCAGCAAGCGAAAACCTTTGAAGCCTTTGAACGTGTTGAAGCCATTCAGTTTGAAGTTCATGGCTGCAGAGAAATCAGTAAGGAAGGGTGGCAGACAGCGTCGTGGGGGAACATCAAGAGATTTGCCTGATGACCTCTCAGAGCTTTACAAGATAGATCCTGAAGAGGATTACAATCAGCGCAAGACCCGAATCCAATGGATTCGAAGATATTGGGCAGAACAAAGGTTCAAATACCGGTTTGTGACCCAGGAATATGCTGAGAAAAATGCCATCAAGCGACTGTGGGGAGACATCCTATACAAGAATCTTCAACCCAGGTCCAGAGAAGAAGCCATTGAACAAGGCTTCTATCCCTGCATGGTACGTGGGCCACAGCCTGCAGATGCACACCCATCGTCACTACTATGGTGTCGTGACGACAAACTGTTCAAGCGCAACATCCAGTTTGCCAAGAACTCAGCGAAGCAGAACAAGAAGTCTTTAGGATTAGACTTCAACCCTGGTCCTTCTGCTCCAAGGGCTGACGGCACATGCGATGCAGAACCCAATGTTGTCGGTCCTTTCTACAACCTTGAAAGTCTCATCACCCATATCTTGGTTCAAGGGACAGCCGTGAATGAGCCTGCAGCTGACGCTGAGTCAGATGAAGCGCCTGCAACGCCGAAGCCAAAGAAGTGGAAGTAGCCTAAAGCTTCAAAGCCTGCCTCTTCACCAAAAATCTCACGGGCGAAGCCACTGGCAACTGCACCTCCTGAAGACAGTGTGCAGTCTGAAGATTTGTCACGCATCTCCAAGCCCCAGAAGGTCAAGATGCCTCTGCCACACACCGGCCAAGAGCTAACAACTGTTTCCATTCTGCGCAATGATGCCATTAATCTGTCAAGTGATGAAGATCTTGTAGATGACGCTCTTGAGCAACTCATCAAGAGCAAAGAAGAAGCAGAAATCTTCAATGATCTGCCTCTCTTTGATATAACAATCATCCACAACTTCATTGATGAGTGGTTTGACACACCAAACATCAGCTTCGAAGATCTGCAACAACCCATTGGCCTCAGCGTCGCCTTCCATGGCGCCATTGCTTCAGAGTTAGCTATCGCCCAGCGCATTGTTGAACTGAAGCAGAAGATTGACTTTGAGAAATCTCAGTTCAAGAAGCATATTGTAACATCCCAAATTTTCAATTTGGAATGTTATACACTAGATCATCATGCATATCATATTTTCTTGCCTTTTTGCCGATCCTAGAAATTTCACGCAACTCAAGGACCCTCGGAGAGAGTTGGAGATTTCGTCTTTTTCATATTTGAGTTTTCTCAAATTTCGAAAGGAGGATCATTGGTTTTTTCGGAGTTTCATTTGCCTTTTATTTGGATAGGGAAAATGCGCGTTTTAAAAATTTGCATTTTAGGCCCGGAGAAAAGTTCATTTTGTTCGACTCGTTTTTAGGAGTCGGGGAAAATTTACTTTATTAGTTTTGGAGTTCGTTTAGATCTCTTTCTGTTTTTTTCCGAGCACGGAACCGTTTAAAAAAAAATTCCAGCGACTTGGGCCAAAGGCCCAAGCCACCGAGCCGCCGGCCAGGGCCAAGTCCCTCCCGCGCGCGCGCCTGGCAAGCCAGGGAGACCGCCGCCGCCCCTTGTGGATTCCTAGTAGGATTCATCCTACTTTCGTTTTTTTTCTAGATCTCTTTTCCTCTTTTTCTTTCCTAGTCCTAGTCTAATTCCTTGTCCTCTACTCCAAGTAAACCCTCCCCTCCCAAATATAAATACTCCCACACCCCCTCTAAATCATCATCAAATCCAAAGCCCCAAGCACCACCGCGCCCACACCCGTGCCGCGCCACCCCTCACCCGCGCGCCGCCGCCGCCGTGCGCCCACGCCGCCGCTGCACCTTGCCGCCGCCCCACGCCCACGCCGTCGGAGTTCCTCGCCGGAGACCTCGCCGGAGGTAGCTCGCGCTACATCTATTCTTTTCATCGGATCGTTTTCTTCTAATCGTTCCGATTCTTCTTTTCCGATTCGTTTTTCTTCGCGAAACCGTTCCGGTTTTCTAGATCAGTTTTATGATCGGTTTTCTTCTCCGAACCCTAGATCGGATTCGTTTTCTTTTCCGATTTAGTTGCCCGAGTTCGTTCGCCGGACCGTTCGTCCTAATGAACGTGATCACCGGATTTCTTCTAGGTTAACGAACGTCCGTTCGTTCAACCATTCTTCTCTTTCTTTTCGCCGGATTTATTCCGCGATCGCGATCTCAGATCCGATCTTCTTTCTAGTCTACCTTCTCGCTCGTTTATCGGAATCGGGTGATTCAAGCGCCTGGAGTTTCGTTTCAAAACCGCCGTTCCGACTAATCAACTTAAACAAGTTTTTACTACTGTAAAATTTGACCTAGTTTCAACTTGCTAGAACCGAGTTGTTTTCCGCCGTTTGTTTTCGGTTTCTTTGTTCGGTTCGTTCTTTCTTTGCAACCGGAGTTCTTAAGTTGAACTTTCTGGTTAGATCTTATGTTCGAGTTTTACCTGTGCATTAGATGAGTACTTATTGTATGCTTGTTGTTTGTCTGCGATAGATTACCCGGATTGCGCCTGTTACTTCGAATCTCTAGGACTCGCGGATCATCAGCAAGGCAAGTGACACTTTGATCATACCTTTTCTACAACCTAGTTTTATTGCATTAGATCAATCCTCACACATTGCATGATTAGGATCTAATTAAATTGTGGGATGGGAAGTAGATGAGGTAGTACCTATTACCTGTTTATTATGAAACCTTTGGGAGTTACTTCTACGTTTGCTTATTATGCCATGCTATGCTAGTAGACGTGGATTGGGTGAGTGATATCCATGACAGATGTGAGATTGATAATTTTAAGGGTTTATCTAAGGTGGCAACTTAAACACACATCTGGGTGGATTGAGGCACCTGATGTCTACCAGGACTTGCCTGTTTTATTTTGGACCGCCACCCAGGCTCAAAGGGATCATAAGATCTTTCATGCTAGAAACTTACGTGTGCAGCCACAAGCCATTATGGGCTCTGGCATAGTTGACTAAGTCGTGCGAACTCTTACAGGGTAGACTAGCAGATGTAGGGGAAAGTAGGTGTACCGGTCTATCCATCGTAAGATGCTAGCGCTTCTGAAAGACTGTGTCTCGGTCATCCGTTTCTCAAACACCAGTAGTGCGAGAAATCCAACGGAGGCGATCGAGTCTTGTGGGGAAAAGTGCGCAAACCTCTGCAGAGTGTAACAAACTAATCATGATTAGCCGTGTCCCCGGTTATGGACAATCTTGAGTATCTAGTACTTGAATATCATGTGAATCTCATCATGTTACTTCTAATTAATATTGTTGGGTTTAATTGTACTTTTAATTGGGATTGAGAATGCTGCCAACCATTCTCAATGTTTAACAACCACCATGAAAGTTAAATAAATTTATTCCTTTGCAGTAGGGAAAAATTGGCTTTACGCAAAACAGTAACCATAGAGCTTTTCACCAGCCAAATATGCATATAGAATAGCTGTTTCATTCCATCATTCTCTATGTGTTACTTTGCCAGCATATTCCATGTGCTGACCCGTTTCGAGCTGCAACGTTAATGTTGCAGACTTTTCAGACGATGATTGAGGTGTTTTTAGGTCGTGGTTCTATACTCAGTGATGCCGTTGGAGTTGATGGACCCATTTATCTTCCAAGTCTTCCGCTGTTATCGACACTAGATGGCCTTAAGCCATATTTATGTAATAAGTTCTCTTCGGAGACATCGATGTAATAAGTGTGTGATTGCCACTCTGCTATAAATCCTTCGAAGTACTGTGTGGTGTCAGCATTACTGATCCAGGGATGACACTGGAGCACAAAGATCAGACTGTTTGAGGTCTGGTCGCTACAGAGATGGTATCAGAGCACACGCTGACTGTAGGACACGACCACTAAGTTAAAGGCATAGATCACCATTCTCTCCTCATTTTCTAACTCCTCATCTTTTCTACTCTTTTGGATGAGGACGCGAAGATTAAGTACGCTCAACCGGATGAAGGCACACCTTTTGGATTTCACTTGAAGGAAGTCACCAAGTACCTAAACATTGGATTACCAAGCTTCGCCGGGACCTTCAATGCCACTTTGCCTGAAGAGGAGCGCTGGAAGATTCAAGCTCACGTTCCGGGAAGGACATTCGGGCCAATCACGAAGCCCATAGATAGTGTTTTCAATGCACCAACTTGGAGTCTAGGAAGGAGCATGGCAGCCAATATCACCATAGGACGTATTGGAGAAGTTTATCAAGAAGACCTCAAGGACACTATCTACCAGATTTGCGGACGCCGAGATGAACAATGGGAGTTAGTCACCACCAAGAAGGATAGATCCATTGCAGCTTTCATCCAGGAGTTAAACCAGCACATTCGACGCCACGAGAACCAGATGTGCAATGATATGATAGAGTTGAAGAATGCGAAGACAAGGATCATCGAGCTAGAAGGAGAACTGAAGGATACACGCAAGGACTACATGGACGAAATCGTAGCTCTAGCAAGACACAACTGCGATCTTAAGCAAGAGATTGAAGAACTCAAGAGGAAGTTAGCATCCAAGGAGGAAGACGAGTACGTCGCATGCCCGGATAACTACATCATCATTGACGACACCGATTCGGATCCAAGTGAACCCAAATTTGAAGACGAAGCTGGAGCGGACATCATGGAGTCTTCCACCGGTTCAAATTTCTAGATGACCACCAACTATTAGTAGTATTTCCCCCATGTAAACACTATAGTTCGAGCACTTTTGCGATAGTTAGATCGATTGTATGCCTTGTTTGATTGAATGAAGTGATTTTGTGTGAATTTGCTCATGTGCATTGGGGTAGTGTTTTCTCTTTAGACCTCACTCTATTCTTATATCTCAGCTTTTCTAAACCCTCAAATGCCTCTGAGACATGACCCCGGATTTACCATTAAGGATTGGTAACTATGTTTTTCCTCAGACCTAATAGTATTGGAATCTCAAGGATTGGATGTGATATTAGGCATGGATTGGCTGTCGATGTATGGAGGAAACATCGATTGTGCTAGTAAGACAATTTTGCTCACAACGCCAGAAGGAAGAAGGATCAAGTATGTATCCCGGCATGTGCCAAATAGGACACAAGTAAATTGCCTGACAGGAGTCGTGCAGGAAGAAGTACCAGTGGTAAAGGATTTTCCTGATGTATTTCCGGAAGAGTTGCCAGGCATGCCACCGGATAGAGACTTTGAGTTTTTGATTGAGTTATTGCCAGGCACAAGCCCAATATCAAAGAGACCCTACCGGATGCCAGCAAAGGATTTGGTAGAAATTAAGAATCGGATTAAGGAGTTATTGGAGAAAGGTTACATTCGCCCAAGTTCTTCGCCTTGGGGATCACCCGTACTTCTAGTGGAGAAGAAGGATGGATCATTAAGGATGGTTGTTGATTACCGTGGACTGAACGAAGTAACCATCAAGAACAAGTACCCACTGCCAATGATAAATGATCGGTTGGATCGTTTGCAAGGAGCTAAGGTGTTTTCCAAGATCAATTTGCAATCAGGGTACCACCAGTTGAAGATTCGAGAGCAGGACATACCTAAGACAGCATTCACCACAAGATATGGACTGTATGAGTATACCGTTATGTCATTTGGATTGACTAACGCGCCTGCCTATTTTATGAACATGATGAACAAAGTGTTTATGGAGTTTTTCGATAAGTTCATCGTAGTGTTCATTGATGATATCCTGGTTTATTCGAAGAATGAAGAAGAGCATAAGGAGCATCTGCGTTTGGTATTGGAGAAACTAAGGGAACATCAGTTATATGCCAAATTTAGCAAATGTGAGTTTTGGTTGAAGGAAGTAGGATTTCTCGGACACGTTATATCCGGAGAAGGGATAGCAGTTGACCCCGCAAAGGTTGAGACCGTAACCGAGTGGGAAGCACCAACGACAGTTGGAGAGATCCGGAGTTTTCTTGGACTCGCGAGATACTACCGGAGATTGATTGAGAATTTTTCAAAGATTGCGAAACCTATGAAGGAGTTGTTGAAGAAGGATACCAAGTTCAATTGGACCGAGGAGTGTGAGGCTAGTTTCCAGGAGTTGAAGACACGATTGGTTACCTCACCAGTGTTGATTTTGCCAGATCAGACCAAGGATTATGAGGTGTATTGTGACCTTCACGTCGAGGACTTGGAGCAGTGCTTATGCAGGAAGGGAGAGTTGTTTCGTATGCTTCACGACAACTGAAACCTCATGAGTTGAATTATGCCACGCATGATTCGGAGTTAGCAGCCGTAGTGCATGCATTAAAGACATGGAGACATTTTCTCATTGGAAATCATTGTGAGGTGTACACGGATCACAAGAGTTTGAAGTACATTTTCACGCAGAAGGAGATGGTTGGAGCTCATCAAGGATTATGATATGAGATTGCATTACCACCCCGGAAAAGCTAATGTAGTAGCAGACGCATTGAGCCATAAGAGCCATGTAAATACGTTGATGATGGAAGAATTACCCAAGGAGTTATCAGAAAACCTTCGTGAACTAAGTTTAGAAATAGTTCCGAAAGGCTATGTAGCAGCATTGGAGATTCAGTCAACATTGATGGATAGAATCAGAGAAGCTCAGAAATCTGACAAGGAGATTGCTGCTATAAAGGAGAAACTAAGCAAAGGAAAAGCAAAGGGATTTCGTGAGGATGAGCATGATACCCTATGGTTTGAGGACCGTGTTTATGTGCCAAATGACCTGGAGATCAGGAAGTTGATTCTACAAGAGGCACACGATTCACCATATTCGATTCACCCAGGAAATACCAAGATGTATTTGGATTTGAAGGAGACATTCTGGTGGACCGGAATGAAGAAGGATATCACAGCATATGTAGCAGTTTGTGACGTATGTCATAGAGTGAAGGCAGAACATCAGAAGCCAGCAGGATTGTTGCAACCATTGCCGATACCCAAATGGAAGTGGGATAAGATAGGCATGGATTTTATCATAGGACTACCCAGGACGAAAGCTGGATATGACTTGATATGGGTAGTAGTTGATCATTTGACGAAGGTAGCACATTTCATTCCAGTTAAGACCACGTACACCAGTGCTAAGTTGGCAAAGATATACATGACTAGGATCATTTGTTTGCATGGAGTTCCAAGGAGTATTGTATCAGACAGAGGAACCCAATTTACCTCAAAGTTTTGGAATCAGTTGCATGAAACTTTAGGAACCAGGCTAGAGTTCAGCACCGCTTTTCATCCGCAGACAGATGGACAGACCGAGAGAGTCAATCAGATTTTGGAGGATATGCTGAGAGCTTGTGCACTAGATTATGGATCTAGTTGGGACGATAATTTGCCATATGCGGAGTTTTCGTATAACAACAGTTACCAAACCAGTTTGAAGATGGCACCTTTCGAAGCTTTATACAGAAGGAGGTGCAGGACACCGTTGTCATGGGACGAAGTTGGAGACCGTCAATTCTTTGGACCAGATTTGATTAAGGAGTGTGAACAGAAGGTGAAGTTGATACGCGATAGGCTCAAGGTAGCCCAGTCCAGGCAGAAGAGCTACGCAGATTCTAAACGCAAGGAGACAGTTTACGAAACCGGAGACAGGGTGTATCTCCGAGTATCCCCACTTCGAGGAGTTAAGCGCTTTGGAGTTAAGGGAAAATTAGCACCGCGTTTCGTTGGACCATATAAGATCTTGCAATGTATGGGAGAAGTCGCGTATAAGTTGGAATTACCAGAGGGACTGTCAGGAGTTCATGACGTATTCCATGTTTCCCAGCTGAAGAAATGTCACGCCGAGATGGCGGAGGTACCGTTAAGAGATACAGTGCCGCTTGATGCAATTCAGTTGAAGGATGACTTAACGTATGAAGAGAAACCAGTCAAGATTCTCGAGTTTGCCAGCAGAGTTACTCGCAGCAAGGTTATCAAGTTTTGCAAAGTTCAGTGGAACCACCACTCAGAGGATGAAGCCACCTGGGAGAGAGAAGAAGATTTGCTCAAGGACCACCCTCACCTATTTTCTAACCAACCCGAATCTCGAGGGCGAGATTCATCATAAGGGGGGTAGGTTTGTAACATCCCAAATTTTCAATTTGGAATGTTATACACTAGATCATCATGCATATCATATTTTCTTGCCTTTTTGCCGATCCTAGAAATTTCACGCAACTCAAGGACCCTCGGAGAGAGTTCGAGATTTCGTCTTTTTCATATTTGAGTTTTCTCAAATTTCGAAAAGAGGATCATTGGTTTTTTCGGAGTTTCATTTGCCTTTTATTTGGATAGGGAAAAATGCGCGTTTTAAAAATTTGCATTTTAGGTCGGAGAAAAGTTCATTTTGTTCGACTCATTTTTAGGAGTCGGGGAAAATTTACTTTATTAGTTTTGGAGTTCGTTTAGATCTCTTTCTATTTTTTTTTTCCGAGTGCGAAACCGTTTTAAAAAAAAATTCCAACGACTTGGGCCAAAGGCCCAAGCCACCGAGCCGCCGGCCAGGGCCAAGTCCCTCCCGCGCGCGCGCCTGGCAAGCCAGGGAGGCCGCCGCCGCCCCTTGTGGATTCCTAGTAGGATTCATCCTACTTTCGTTTTTTTCTAGATCTCTTTTCCTCTTTTTCTTTCCTAGTCCTAGTCTAATTCCTTGTCCTCTACTCCAAGTAAACCCTCCCTTCCCCAATATAAATACTCCCACACCCCCCCTCTAAATCATCATCAAATCCAAAGCCCCAAGCACCACCGCGCCCACACCCGTGCCGCGCCACCCCTCACCCGCGCGCCGCCGCCGCCGTGTGCCCGCGCCGCCGCCGCACCTTGCTGCCGCCCCACGCCCACGCCGCCGGAGTTCCTCGCTGGAGACCTCGCCGGAGGTAGCTCGCGCTACATCTATTCTTTTCATCGGATCGTTTTCTTCTAATCGTTCCGATTCTTCTTTTCCGATTCGTTTTTATTTGCGAAACCGTTCCGGTTTTCTAGATCGGTTTTACGATCGGTTTTCTTCTCCGAACCCTAGATCGGATTCGTTTTCTTTTCCAATTTAGTTGCCCGAGTTCGTTCGCCGGACCGTTCATCCTAACGAACGTGATCACCGGATTTCTTCTAGGTTACCGAACGTCCGTTCGTTCAACCGTTCTTCTCTTTCTTTTCGCCGAATTTATTCCGCGATCGCGATCTCAGATCCGATCTTCTTTCTAGTCTATCTTCTCGCTCGTTTATCGGAATCAGGTGATTCAAGCGCCTGGAGTTTCATTTCGAAACTGCCGTTCCGACTAATCAAATTAAACAAGTTTTTACTACTGTAAAATTTGGCCTAGTTTCAACTTGCTAGAACCGAGTTGTTTTCCGCCGTTTGTTTTTGGTTTCTTTGTTCGGTTCGTTCTTTCTTTGCAACCGGAGTTCTTAAGTTGAACTTTCTGGTTAGATCTTTTGTTCGAGTTTTACCTGTGCATTAGATGAGTACTTATTGTATGCTTGTTGTTTGTCTGCGATAGATTACCCGGATTGCGCCTGTTACTTCGAATCTCTAGCACTCGCGGATCATCAGCAAGGCAAGTGACACTTTGATCATACCTTTTCTACAACCCAGTTTTATTGCATTAGATTAATCCTCACACATTGCATGATTAGGATCTAATTAAATTGTGGGATGGGAAGTAGATGAGGTAGTACCTATTACCTGTTTATTATGAAACCTTTGGGAGTTACTTCTACGTTTGCTTATTATGCCATGCTATGCTAGTAGACGTGGATTGGGTGAGTGATATCCGCGACAGATGTGAGATTGATAATTTTAAGGGTTTATCTAAGGTGGCAACTTAAACACACATCTGGGTGGATTGAGGCACCTGATGTCTATCAGGACTTGCCTGTTTTATTTTGGACCGCCACCCAGGCTCAAAGGGATCATAAGATCTTTCATGCTAGAAACTTACGTGTGCAGCCACAAGCCATTATGGGCTCTGGCATAGTTGACTAAGTCGTGCGAACTCTTACAGGGTAGACTAGAAGATGTAGGGGAAAGTAGGTGTACCGGTCTATCCATCGTAAGATGCTAGCGCTTCTGAAAGACTGTGTCTCGGTCATCCGTTTCTCAAACACCAGTAGTGCGAGAAATCCCACGGAGGCGATCGAGTCTTGTGGGGAAAAGTGCGCAAACCTCTGCAGAGTGTAACAAACTAATCATGATTAGCCGTGTCCCCGGTTATGGACAATCTTGAGTATCTAGTACTTGAATATCATGTGAATCTCATCATGTTACTTCTAATTAATATTGTTGGGTTTAATTGTACTTTTAATTGGGATTGAGAATGCTGTCAACCATTCTCAATGTTTAACAACCACCATGAAAGTTAAATAAATTTATTCCTTTGCAGTAGGGAAAAATTGGCTTTATGCAATACAGTAACCATAGAGCTTTCCACCAGCCAAATATGCATATAGAATAGCTGTTTCATTCCATCATTCTCTATGTGTTACTTTGCTAGCATATTCCATGTGCTGACCCGTTTCGGGCTGCAACGTTAATGTTGCAGACTTTTCAGATGACGATTGAGGTGTTTTTAGGTCGTGGTTCTATACTCAGTGATGCCGTTGGAGTTGATGGACCCATTTATCTTCCAAGTCTTCCGCTGTTATCGACACTAGATGGCCTTAAGCCATATTTATGTAATAAGTTCTCTTCGAAGACATCGATGTAATAAGTGTGTGATTGCCACTCTGCTATAAATCCTTCGAAGTACTGTGTGGTGTCAGCATTACTAATCTAGGGATGACACCGGAGCACAGAGATCAGACTGGTTGAGGTCTGTTCGCTACACATATGGCCAAGCTCAGTGTGCAGGACGTGAAGAACTTCAAGGTTATGTTGCACGAGCTCAAGGAAGCCTTACTCTAGAAACGTGCCGAAGCTTAGGGTTCTCGTGAGCGCATGAAGGTCCTGGCTGACAGATGTGTGCAAGCCTACAATGAGGCTAAGAAGCACAAGGCCCTTGGGCATCCTGGCATCGACCCCGGGATGGCTGCCAAGAAGAAGAAGAAGCCCGCTATGGCTGAACCCGACGCACCAAGGCAGGAAGCAGATCCCATTGTCTTCCCAACTGGCATGACTGGCCCGAAGCCAAAGGCCAGGTCAACCGCTTCAGAACTGAAGAAGACCAAGACTGCTGAGGCTGAAGCAAGGAAGAGGAAACATCCTGAAGCCTCTGCTACTGCCCCCTCCAAGAAGAAAAGAAAGACCAAGAAGGAACAGGCTGCTCCCACAGAGCCCTTGATTGTTGAACCCATTTTCATGATTCACCCTGACGCTGAACCACAAGAACGTCAATTGACTGTCCATGAGCCTGTTTTCACAGAGGCTCATGAAGCTGAAGACTTTCTAGCAGCTGATCCCATCGCTGCTGAAGACATTGGTCACCATGACCATGTTGAAGATGATGCAGTCCTTCCTCAGCTAGAGCACCAACAAGTATCATCGCCTGTGCTAACGCACAGTGAACTCATCAGCATTGGTCGTCCTCTGGCGCCAATTGCTCAGGATGCTTCATGGGTTGATCGCCCACAAGAGGAAGAAGACTTTGAGGCCCAGCCAACACCAACTCCACAGGCGTAGCCCGCGTTGCGCAGGCTTCGCAAAGGTCCAAGGCCTCAAGTCTCTGCATCTGAAGCTAAAACTGCTGAAGGCATTCAGGCTGCATCAGCCGATGAAGA